>CM062807.1:1342256326-1343743436 GCA_031772625.1 Pinus tabuliformis | reverse complement strand
TTGAAATCCATGAAATTTTCTTTGCATCCTTCCCCTCTGAGTTGTATGAGTGGATCACGAAACTAGTAGACAGTCAGTGAAGGTGTAGGCTCGAAAAACCGATTGTGTGGACTCCAGAATTAGTGAGCAGACTAGAAGCATTGGAAGATAAGATCGCGCGTGCTGTGGACCATTTAATTGATCAAATTATAGGAGGATTTATCACCAAGTTTGGGGCTACGCGAAGTGGGAGGATCTATAGAAACGAAGGTAGCACAGAAATAGAGAATAGCCCCTTGATTTCACCTCGGCGGGAAAGCGAGGAAGAGCTCGCGAAAGTTTCTTCGAGAAGTGCAGTTGGTCTGATAAGGAAGCGAATTCCACACCTACCACCTCCACCTACACCACCACCAATCTCACCATCTTCACCTCCATCTCCACCCACACCACCTCCACCACCACCAAAGTTCAATATGTCAAGCGCGATAAAATTACCGGTATTCAGAGGAGTAGGAAACAAAGATCCTAACCAATTTTGGTTCGTGGTAAAGGCCGTATGGGAAGCATAAGGAATTGTAGATGACAATATAAATAAGGAAACGCTGGTAAGTGTGTTGCAGGATCGCGCACTAAAATGGTACATTAATCATTCTAATGACCATCCAAATGCGGGGATCGCAGATAACCAGGCTACGTTGAACAGGGAATTTAGCAGGTCAAAGTCAGAGACACAATCGATTATCGGGTTTAAGGAAATCACGATGCTTCCAGGCAAAACCCCATGGGATATGGATCAGAGACTGAAGAGTATGATTCACGAAGCCAGCATGACTTTGACGGATGGACAACACCACGCATGGTTTGTAGCGTCACTAATGCAGCATTTAAGGATGACGCTATCACAGTAGAAGTTATCCACCTAGGTCGAAGCTTTGGAGATTGCAATGAGACTGAAAGACACCCCAATACAAGATCCTAGCCTGGGAGTCCAACAAATCCATGTGCAACTGCAAAATTTGTGTCTGGAAATGCAGAGTTTGAAACAGGACAGGACAACGCACCTCGAACAAGGGCCAGGGGCATGACAAGGACCATTGTCCAGTATTTGCGAACTACTTGGCAGGAGGAGGGTTGATGCCATTATGACCAGAGGCACAGGTAGGACCGATCGTGGCGCCTGCATTATGGTGTGTGAATTTTCATATCAGAGGAAAACACACCATGGATAACTATCAACTATTACAGAAGTATACACAGACATCTCTGTTGGCATTATGAGACAAGTGTTGTCCTTGATGGCAAATCACACTGATGACAAATCATAGTGCAGAAGGATAGCAGCAAGGAATTGATGATCAGTCTACAAGTATGAAGAAAAATATATACACGCTGGTTCGCTATATACCAAGTCGTGTGTACACGCTGGTTGGCTTCAGTAAAAGCGCGTGTATGTGGAAAACTTATCTTTGGTCCACGACGGTTATTCCTTGGAAGTTCTGCCTATGGTTTTGGACCTTGGTGTCTCGACGGACGTGTTGATCCCCAGTTTTGAAGATAATGGTATTGGATTTCTATGGTTTTGGCCCTTGGTATTGAACAAGGCCTAAGGCTATATAAGGAGAAGGAAATCATTAGGCAAGTGTATCTGAAAAAGTCTTGAATATCTGATGAAGTATTAGATCCAATATGCAGGTTATTGGTTGATGATGTATTTCTTGATCTGAGCTAAGGAGAGATCTCATCGGTTGATGGAGAACAATATCTAAGGAGAGATCGGGATCAAATGGTTTGAAATGAACTATCTTTATGTGGTTGATTATGCGTATTTCTAGATCTGCATACTGACGCAATGTTATGTTCTGGGTATAACTGAAATCTGGTACAGTTGCAAGTTATGAAAAATTATTTTTAGATCTGTACATAGGTTGTCTTCGGTAAAACCGCGTGTATACGCGGGTTGCCTTCATTATAGTAGCGTATATCTTTTGGAGCTTGATTTTTGGGTTGTAGCTGGATCTGACTGTTATTGCAGAGTTCTATAGTCTGCTCTGTGTTCTGGTGACTGGGTTTGACAGGGTTTCAGTGGTTCAGTGATTCAAAGATTGATGATGCTAGTATTGGTTGTTTTATGCTTCAATGATTTGTGAATGAATCATGGTCTTCAGATTGTAATGTTGTGCTTCAGGAGTATCCAGTCTGAAAATTGATGAAAAGTGGTACCTGAAGGAAAGAAGATTGTAGGCCAGCTCCTACGTACTAGTATCTTAGCTAGTACAAGAGCAAAGAGGGTTGGATCTCCCTTCCAAGGAAGTTTGGAGAACGAGAGAAGGTTGAAGCCTTCTGCAGGTTGTAGCCTGCATACTGGTATAAGGCTGCACCAGTACAAAAGATTGTAAACTAAAGTTCTTATTAAAGAAAGATAGAGACAACTTGCAGTAGGTGGTTTTCACCCACATTGGGTTTCCACCTTATATCATGGTGTTCATGTGTGTGGCTTTTGTGTGATGATCTGTTCTGCTATACTGGATCTGTTTACTCTTAATATGATGAATAATGTCCTGATGCATTTAACTGAAGATAAACTAACTGAATTATAAGATTTATGGTTATACGCTGGTTTCTTTAGACACAGTAGCGTGTACACGCTAGTTCACTTAACTGAAGTAGCGTATATGTTTCTGAGCATTGAAAAAGTTTTATTGATCTGATAATACTGATTCACCCCCCCTCTTAGTATTATTTCCAACAATTGGTATCAGAGTAGGTCCTTCAGAGAAGCTTGATCGCTTGAAGGAAGATCGTTCATCATGAGCAACTACGAGAGAGAAGCCTCAATCAGGCCACCGGTTTTTGATGGGACAAACTTCAATTATTGGAAGGTAAGAGTTACCGCCTATCTTCAATCTCTTGGTATAGAAGTTTGGGACATCGTAGAGACAGGCTACACTTTTCCTTCAGCTACTCCTACAGATGCAGCCGAGAAAAAGAAATATGAAACAAATGCGAAAGCAGTCAATACTCTATTTGGATGTATATCTCAATCAGATTCATGAAGGTAATGCACTATAAATCTGCAAAAGAAATATGGGACAAAATTGTCATGAGCTATGAAGGAGACGAACAGGTAAAGCGTGCTAAACTTCAAACTCTCAGGATTAAGTATGAGACTCTCAGAATGTATAATGATGAAAGTGTGGCTAACTATTTCCTTAGGGTAGATGAGATTGTTAATTCCATGAAAAACATGGGTGAAGAAATAAAAGAGGCTATTGTGGTTGAAAAGGTTCTAAGATCTTTGTCCCCCAAGTTTGAATCTAAAGTGTCTGCCATAGAAGAAAAGGAAAATCTGCAAATTCTTACTATGTCTCAACTTCACGGGATTCTAACGGCTTATGAAATGAGAAAGGGAAGTCCATCAGACAGAAGAGAAGCTGCCTTCAAGGCTTCAGGCAAAGAAGAGTATTATGAAGCAAGTCACATGCCAGAAGATGAAGAAGAGGAATCAAATTTTGTCAGAAATCTTCAAAGGGGTTCTGGAAGGTTCAGAGGTAAGTTACCTTTTAAATGCTTTACTTGTGGAAGAGTAGGTCATTATGCTGCCAGATGTCCTCACAAAAATAAGAATGACAAGGGAAAGGAACCTGTTAAATGGAACAAGAAACAAAATGAAAAGAAGAAAAGCTATTACACTCATGAAGATAGTGATGGTCTTTCAAATAGTGATGAAGATGAACAAGGTAATAGATACAAATTGTTAATGGCTTTTGAAGATGATGACTATATGGATGCTATAGATGTAGAAGGCTTTTGTGAAGAAATGAAAGATCTCAAAGTTTGCTTAGAAGAGAAGAGTGCTATTATTGATTCTCTACAATGTCAACTAGCTGAAAAGGAAAAACATCTTGAAAAATTGGAATGTGAGATTGTTTGTCTTAGAAAGGAGATTGAGAAAACAAAAGCGATTAATCTTAAATTTGTTAAAGGATCTGAAACCTTGGATGAGATTATCAATGTGCAGCGATCTCCTCTGATCAAGACAGGTCTTGGATATAATGGAGAAACATCTCAAGCCTCTACCTCTAAAAGCTATCTTGATGCAGCAAGGAGAAGCGAGCAAAGGCCAAATAAAAGTCATCAGGTGAATCAGGGAAAATTTACCTCAAGAACAAATAAAGACCATCAAGAAATTCGGGGACAAACTGCCTTAAGGACAAACAAAAGCTACAATCAAGCTCAGGTAAAATCTTCCCAATTTGCTCCAAGAATGAATGCGAATAGAAGCTACAATTGGTTGGATGATAGATCTGACTATCGCAGAAGTTTCTTTAATGGCCAATGCTTTTCTTGCCATAACTTCGGTCACAAAGCAGCTCAATGTGTTGCCTACAATACAATCATGACTAGAGAAGCTCAAAAGCAAGGGAGAATGACTGGAACCATGAAAAGGACTTATAACAACTTTTCAGTTCTTGAAAATGAAGTTGAATGCTCTATTTGTAATAACTTTGGTCATGAAGACTCTGAATGCAGGAGAAGGTTCCGGAAGACAACTCAGAAGGAACAAACCTCAAATGTCAGAACATGGAGAATAAAGGAACTGCAACCAGAAAGATGTGGGATAGCCTTTTATGCAGAAGGTCAAGAAAGTCTATGGTACATTGATAGCGGATGTTCGAAGCATATGACAGGGGACAAAGAAAAGCTTGAGTCATATACCGCATTAGAAAAGGGGAAGAAAGTTTCTTTTGGAAACGATATCTCTGCAGCCATAAAAGGAAAAGGTGTTGCTCCATTGAAAGAGAAGGTCAAAGCTGGAAATGTTTTGTATGTTGATGGATTGAAGCATAATCTTCTGAGTGTCAGTCAGATGTGCGATCAAGGAATAGAAGTAATATTTAGATCAAATGGATGTTGTGTTCGTGACCTTGATACAGGTAAAACAGTGATCAAAGGAAGAAGGACTCCAAATAATCTATACATATTTGAAGAAGGACCACAACAATGCTATTTGAGCAAGGATGATGAACACTGGCTATGGCATCGAAGGTTGGGGCATCTAAGCTTTTCACAAATAAGGAAAGCATGCAAATATCAGGCAGTTCGTGGTCTTCCAGATATCAAAATTCCAGACAACATTATATGCAAATCATGTCAGTTTGGAAAGCAAACCAGAACTAACTTTCCAGAGAAGGAAGGATCAGCCAGCATACCTCTTGAGCTAGTCCATACAGATGTATGTGGTCCATTTAGGAAAAGGACACCTCGATGAGAAGAATATTTGATATTATTCATTGACGATTTCTCCAGGTTTGTCTGGTTAGGGCTTATGAAGCACAAGGATGAAGCATTCGAAAAATTCAAATCCTTCAAAGCCTTGGTTGAAAATGAATCAGGACACAAAATTAAGTGCCTCAGATCTGACAGAGGAGGGGAGTTTACCTCAAACGAATTTTTCGATTTCTGTGAAGAACATGGGATAAGAAGAGAATTCTCTACAGCTAGAACTCCTCAGCAAAATGGGGTTGTGGAAAGAATGAACAGAACAATCCAACAAATGGCTCGTGCTATGCTTGATGAATCAGGTACTCCCGCAACTTTCTGGGGTGAGGCTGCACATGCTACGGTTATTATTCTTAACAAAACAAATGTCCGAGTAAACAGCACTCAAACAACTCATGAGCTCTAGATTGGTGAGACTCCTTCAGTGAAGCATTTCAAAATCTTTGGGAGCAAATGTTATATTAAGAATACTGATGAGCAACTTGGAAAACTTGAACCAAGAGCAGATGAAGGCATTCTTCTTGGTTATTCTCCACATAGCAAAGCTTACAAGTGCTACAACAAAAGACTTGGCAAAATTGTTGACAGCATTGATGTAGTGGTTGATGAGAAGGGATATATTCCTAGGCAAGTTCATCATGAAGACATTGAAGAAGATGAAGGCTACCCTCAAAGGCAGAATGATGAAGAAGAAGAACCTCAAGAAGAACCTCAAGAAGAAGAAGAACCCCAAGAAGAACCAAAGGAGCAGACAAGAATAGAAGAGAAGACTCCATCCAGATATGTTCAAAAGAATCATCCAGAATCTCAGATTGTGGGGCAGAAAGAAGTAGAAATACAAACAAGAAGAAGAATTGCAGAAGCTTCAAGCTATTTGGCATTAATCTCTTCCACTGAACCACAAAATGTGAAAGAGGCATGCAAAGATGAATGTTGGGTCAAAGCAATGGATGAAGAACTTGAGCAGATCGAAAAGAACAATACTTGGGAATTGGTTCCTAGACCAAAAGATAAAAATGTCATAGGGACTAAATGGGTCTTCAAAAATAAATTGAATGAAAATGGAGAAGTAATTAGAAACAAGGCCAGACTTGTTTGTAAAGGGTATGCGCAGCAAGAAGGAATAGATTTTGAAGAGACCTTTGCTCCTGTTGCAAGACTCGAGGCCATCCGAATGTTCCTTGCTCTCTCAAGCTTTCAAAACTTCAAGGTATTCCAAATGGACGTGAAATCAACCTTTCTGAATGGAGACTTAGAAGAAGAAGTATATATTGAGCAGCCAGATGGTTTCATTCTTGGAACGATCCAAACCTTGTATGCAGATTGAAAAAGGCTCTCTATGGTCTCAAACAAGCTCCAAGGGCTCGGTACTATCGTTTGGACAAATATCTTCACAAACAAGGTTTTTCAAAAGGATCAGCAGATAGCAATCTCTATATGAAAGTTGAAAATAACAAATTGCTAATACTTGTTGTGTATGTAGATGATATTATCTTTGGTAGCAATGAAGAGGCTATGAGTCAGAACTTTGCCTTGGTTATGCAGAAAGAATTTGAAATGTCATTACTTGGAGAATTGACATACTTTCTTGGATTGCAAATCCAACAAAATGAAGGAGGTATTTTCTTGTCTCAAACCAAGTACCTCAAGCAGATCTTGAAGAAGTATGGCATGGAAGATTCAAAGCCAGTTTGTACCCCCATGGTTACAGGATGCAGCCTCAGTGCAAATGACGAATCAGCAGCAGTTCACCAACCCACTTATAGATCCATGATTGGGAGTTTGCTTTATTTGACAGGTACCCGACCAGATATTATGCATGCAGTAGGAATTGTTGGAAGATTTCAAGCTAACCCAAAGGAAACTCATCTTCAGGCAGTCAAAAGAATCTTCAAGTATCTTCAAGGGACCCAAAACTATGGCTTATGGTATCCTAGAGATACAGATCTCACTCTTCATGCTTACACAGATGCAGATTGGGCCGGAAGTGTGGATGATAGGAAAAGCACAAGTGGTGGTGCTTTCTTCATGGGTTCCAGATTAGTATCTTGGTTCAGCAAGAAACAAAGTTCGATTGCTTTATCTACAGCTGAAGCAGAATATGTGGCTGCGGCATCTTGTTGCACACAACTTCTTTGGATGATGCAGACCTTGTAGGATTTTCAAATCACTTGCACTCCACCAGTCTCTATCTTATGTGATAATACAAGTGCAATCAGCATTTCAAAGAATCCAGTCATGCATTCAAAGACCAAGCACATACCAATCAAGTACCATTTTCTTCGGGAACAAGTGCTTGAGCAGAAGGTCAAGTTGGAGTATGTTCCTTCTAAGGAACAAGTTGCTGATATTCTCACAAAACCACTGCCCAGGGAAACTTTTGAATATCTCAGACAAAAGCTGGGAGTAATTGATGCTTCATCCTGCTGTTGAAGCTTGACTGTTCTACAGAAAAGTTGGTATACGCGAGTTGCGTAAGGGATATCCGCGTATATACGCCGATTTATGCAGGGAAAGTCGCGTGTATGGTGTACGCATGTTGCATAAATTATATCCGCGTACATACGCAGTTTTATGCAGGAGAAGTCGCGTATATGGAGTTCTGAACAGCAAGGGCAGACTGTGGTTGGAGAAGGTCTGAGATGGGTATGCCAGAATTCTTCAGGCACAGTTTCAGGGGGTGCAGCAGGCACAGGTTCAGGGGGAGTAGCTTAAAGTCTCATAAAGCATTGTTGGCATTTAGATGCTTTTGGTCCTGTTTCACAACTGTTGTTAGTTTCAGGAGAAGGAGCTCAGAAGGAAATCTTAGCTGCTGATATAAAAGATGTTTATCAGATGCTACTGGTGTCTTTCATAAGTCTTGGTCTAGATTTTTTCGTCTCTATGTCATGTACCTCTTTTGTGATATCTCTTTATGATGGCAAGGTCATGTAACGACCTATGTTGGTTTCCCCACTATGCCTGGGATGAATATTGGTTATTATATGTAAATTTCTGATGTATCCCCTCTTGGTTGGGAGTATGGATGTATGTATTGAGTCTTTTGGTGATAGGAAGGTCCTTTATGATGTACAAGTCTTGGTTCTTTTGAAGAACATCTTTTGCAGGTCTTGCCTACAGTCAGAGGGAGCATGTTTCAGCACAGCCAAGCTAAGATATCAGCATGTACTCAGGGGGAGTACAACCCTTTGCCCTTGATGACAAAGGGGGAGAGTGATTTGATTTGGTGTTGTTGCCATCAAGTCCAAAGGGGGAGATTGTTGGCATTATGAGACAAGTGTTGTCCTTGATGGCAAATCACACTGATGACAAATCATAGTGCAGAAGGATAGCAGCAAGGAATTGATGATCAGTCTACAAGTATGAAGAAAAATATATACACGCTGGTTCGCTATATACCAAGTTGCGTGTACACGCTGGTTGGCTTCAGTAAAAGCGCGTGTATGTGGAAAACTTATCTTTGGTCCACGGCGGTTATTCCTTGGAAGTTCTGCCTATGGTTTTGGACCTTGGTGTCTCGACGGACGTGTTGATCCCTAGTTTTGAAGATAATGGTATTGGATTTCTATGGTTTTGGCCCTTGGTATTGAACAAGGCCTAAGGCTATATAAGGAGAAGGAAATCATTAGGCAAGTGTATCTGAAAAAGTCTTGAATATCTGATGAAGTATTAGATCCAGTATGCAGGTTATTGGTTGATGATGTATTGCTTAATCTGAGCTAAGGAGAGATCTCATCGGTTGATGGAGAACAAGATCTAAGGAGAGATCGGGATCAAATGGTTTGAAATGAACTATCTTTATATGGTTGATTATGCGTATTTCTAGATCTGCATACTGACGCAATGTTATGTTCTGGGTATAACTGAAATCTGGTACAACTGCAAGTTATGAAAAAATATTTTTAGAACTGTACGCAGGTTGTCTTCAGTAAAACCGCGTGTATACGCGGGTTGCCTTCATTATAGTAGCGTATATCTTTTGGAGCTTGATTTTTGGGTTGCAGCTGGATCTGACTGTTATTGCAGAGTTCTATAGTATGCTCTGTGTTCTGGTGACTGGGTTTGACAGGGTTTCAGTGGTTCAGTGATTCAAAGATTGATGATGCTAGTATTGGTTGTTTTATGCTTCAATGATTTGTGAATGAATCATGGTCTTCAGATTGTAATGTTGTGCTTCAGGAGTATCCAGTGTTAAAATTGATGAAAAGTGGTACCTGAAGGAAAGAAGATTGTAGGCCAGCTCCTACGTACTAGTATCTTAGCTAGTACAAGAGCAAAGGGGGTTGGAGCTCCCTTCCAAGGAAGTTTGGAGAACGAGAGAAGGTTGAAGCCTTCTGCAGGTTGTAGCCTGCGTACTGGTATAAGGCTGCACCAGTACAAAAGATTGTAAACTGAAGTTCTTATTAAAGAAAGATAGAGACAACTTGCAGCAGGTGGTTTTCACCCACATTGGGTTTCCACCTTATATCATGGTGTTCATGTGTGTGGCTTTTGTGTGATGATCTGTTCTGCTATACTGCATCTGTTTACTCTTAATATGATGAATAATGTCCTGATGCATTTAACTGAAGATAAACTAACTGAATTATAAGATTTATGGTTATACGCTGGTTTCTTTAGACACAGTAGCGTGTACACGCTAGTTCACTTAACTGAAGTAGCGTATATGTTTCTGAGCATTGAAAAGGTTTTATTGATCTGATAATACTGATTCACCCCCCCTCTCAGTATTATTTCCAACAATCTCAGCAATTGTTCTGTAATTTCTTCAGATCGGTAGGCCATGATGAGTGCACATGCAGAAGTTACGAGTTGATAATGGATCAGACTCCTACCTAGAGGGTGCAGACCAAAAAACAAGCCCTCAATCCAAATGCAAGGATGGCGCGTGTTGGATTTCAGGGGCGTGGATGAGGTCGAGGTGGAATGGGACCAAGAAGGGATCGTGGACAACTGATTTGTAACAATTGCGGAGGGCCAGGGCATGATACCCACGATTGTACAAATCCGGCAAGAGCATCATGTTTATATTGTACTCAGTTTGATCATGAGACAAAGGACTGCCCTACACTGATAGTGAGGCTGCGCGATAAAGGGATAATCCGTCCTCCCCCGACTCAAAATTTGTAAATGATGAGGTATAAGCCATGTGAAGAGGACCTGAATGTAAACATCGTACTCTGAAGCAATATCACGACAGGAGATGAAAAAGGTAAGTAGCCTAAAGAAAGTGTGTGGATTCACAAGGCTCCTACAAAGGAACTTGAATTTGATTTGGATCACGTGAAGGAGACATTCATGGAAGCTAAGAAGAGCTTCACGGAAGCCTCCACTTCAGGTAGTAAGGATCAACTAGAGTCGGAGATGGATCCTTAAATGATCACTACCTTTCTGGAGACATGTATGAAACTACTGTGCGACAGTAAGGCTGTGAAAGGACTGCAAGAACTTATCACTAGGTGCACTGGGTCAGGAGAACCTCGCATAGTATGGAGCTTGAGAAACATACATTGCGAATAGGAAGGGAAATGTGATTGATTGCACAAATCGGGGAGTATGAAATGGATCAGGTAATTCTAGATCTAGGATCGGACGCGAATGTGTTGCCAAAGAAGACATGAGAGTGCATGAGTAGGTCTGCATTGCAATGGTCCCCTATTCAATTACAAATGGCGAACCAGCAAAAGATCCTACTGATGGAAAGATTGCAAAGTATAAAAGTAGACATCGAAGGTGCGAGCGTGCTTATAGATTTCAAAGTGATAGAGATTGTCGATGACAACAATCCCTATCCGGCACTACTGGGAATAGATTGGGCCATTGATATGAACAGAGTGATAAACCTGAAGAAGCACAAAATGATTTTTGAGAAAAAGGCACTGTGCGTAGTGGTACCTTTAGACCTTATGGAAGGAGCGCGCTACACAGAGCTAGTGCGTGACGACGAGATAGACTGTATCTACAAGATAACTGCACGGTAATAGGATTGGGTTAATCCTATAGTGGATGGTCAGATTTCGTGGGAGCGTGAAAGCTCCTGCACATCAAATTCGGATGAGGAAATAGAACGATGGCAGAACCGGTTACATAAGGTAACCACACTCAACTACAACATGATGGTAAGATCACTGCATTGTGTGACAATAGAGGTAAGGGATCAGCCAATTTATGACAGGTTGACAGTGGTAGATGAATTCCTGAAGGAGTTTGAAAGCGAAGTACTAGAACAACAATGGTTCGATGCTTTGAAATGGGCGCTACGCCCGCAAGGTGGTGGGGTACGCACCAACAGAGTTTCGAGGACTGGCGCGAATGTAGAAAGATGATGCGCTTATAATTTGGGAAGCCCCATATGCGAATGAAAGCCGAGCATGATGGACGAAACAGCCTATGCACCCACCTTTCTAGATGGGTATGGGCATATGGTACGCAACCCACACGAATGCACACCACTCTCACGATACGAGACAGGAATAACAAGCAGAAGTAGGGAAGGAAAGTGCACGAATGAAGAAGTGTGATAAGACCTAGCGCACTAAAAATAATACATGGGGAAGCCTTTGCCAAGGTGTGCAAAGTGTTGAACAAGGTACACCATGTGAGCCGCACCGACTAGGACCTGTGCGTACTAGAGGTTGTATGGGCTTATAGGACCATGTGCAAAACTCTGACCGTGCAAGCGCTTCCGAAGCTGAAGTATGAAGCAGAGGATGTAGTCCCTATGGAGCATGTGAAGCTAAGTCCATGCGTAATAGAACCCGTAGATACAACAATCCATGAAGCACGGAATGAAGGAATCACATAGCTGCGAGAAACAAAACGCATAAGACTTGAGGAAGAAATCTGATGAGGAAAATTTATACTTCGTGAACTTGAAGAAGACCGGGTACAACTGAGGGAGAAAAGCACTTTGATGGACGTGGAGGTCAAGAAGCTGGAAGAAAAAATAAAGGAAGCATTTCTCATCGAAAAGCTAGGAATGGTAAGGCAAGTTGCATATGAGCGTACTAACGAGTTGGAGGACTATCACCAAGAACTTGTTAGTCTGCTGTTGTGGCTTGGACCACATATCGCTAAACGTAGTGACCAGGGTAGCGCATTGCAAATAGTAGAGTGCACGATGCCGATCACCACAAGGGAAGATGGGGATTCTCTGCGAACTATGATAGAGGACAGGATGGAGCCCTGCACAGTAGTGCAACCACCTGACTAGCCATAGGAAGAATAGTCTTAGCGCTCCAGGCAGTTGCAAGGGATAGCGAGACTATAAAATATTCTGCCTGGGAGCTGCACGATATTGGAAATGTGTGCAGAATCAGAACATCACAGGTTTTGGGACCATGCATGGAGGGTTGCATTGCCACACGGGTTGGCTAGGAAGTGACCATTGGTGTCACTATTCATGATGGGATGTTCGATTTGAGGCTAAATGGAGCGGGCGGCGGGCATTTAAGACGCAAGTTATGGGTAAGATTTGGGAAAATCTGCCGCCAAGAAAGCATTAATGGCCTGAAATTTGGGGGAACAGTCAAATTCGAATTCAAAAGGCGCTATAAAACTCAAAAGGTTGGCCAGCGAACAACACTTGGTCATTTGAGAATTGAGCGCTTGAGCAGAGCATAGAGCATTGAGAGCCGAGCGATAATTGAGCCCCTAATTTCGCGAGAGACAAAATACAGCCGAAAGACGATGATTGCCACTAAGGGGTGCGACTGTACTGACATGTTGGAGCAAGCACTTGGGGTCCTCACAATGTTGTAGGAGGATCCCAACATCCAACACCTGGAGACACAGGTGCGAGAAATCCAGCAATAGTACGACAGTATCAGAGGAACTGCGCAAACAGTAATCCTCACTCAGCAGCTTGTGAGGATGCAGCAGGCCAAGGCATTAAAGGAGCAGGTAGATGCAACGCGCCATAAGGAAGCGGTTCTCAAAGCACACGTTCAACCATGGATTAACGAAGCCTTCACAATCACCCACAAATATTGAAGGGAAGCTCACGCACATTCAGGGGCTGCATGCGTAGATTCAAGGCAGCACAATGGACACAAAGGTCTCAGAGGAATGGATGCAGTAGGTCCAACAAGCAGCAGCATCAGTGTGCTGCCGACATCAGGACCATTCGAGACCAGTTGGAGGGACTTCGTGCAAACAGAGTGACTTGAGAGCGAGTCACGATGTTTGTGTTGGGGGCCTGTTGGGCATGGAATCTCCCCACAATAGGGTTGGGAGCTCAAAGCCCAAGGTTTGAGTGATATTATTGTAAAGCTCAGTGAATTATAGGCGTGAAATGTATGTTAGAGTCATAGGGTTGTCCACCCTAAGTTTGAATGTAATGTTAGCCTACCCATGGTTCGTGGACCATGGGATTGTATAAATAGAGTGAAGCTCTAAGTGTAAAAATTAGTTAAAGAAGTTAGAGTGAAGTATGAGATAGAGGTATAGAGCAAGTGTCTGAGTGCGTCTTGGGTCGTAGTAGTAGGAAGAGGCTCTGCAGCTAAGTGCACAGAGGCCTAGTAGAGTCCGCAACTGAGTGCGTGGACCCCTGCAGCTGAGTGCATAGGGTAGAGTTGAGTCTGTAACCACAGAAGAGATTAATAAAGAAAGGTTTTGTTACCAATTCTATGCATCTGTTATGAGTTATTACATGTTTGATATCATTTGCAATTATACTTTTTATTTACTGTGTGCACTTGTATGAATATTGTTAAGTATAGCTGAAGGCATACAAATAAGCTAAGTTAATCAACTAATATTGGATGATTAGTAAGGACTTGGGTAATAACATTGTTCGGATCCTGAGTAGGGCTGCATGAAGACAACATCACAGGATGCGAGGTATCGATAAGTGCACATAGCGACATGTGCGTAGGGTCAAACCGCGGACCACTTGAACCCATCATACATCCCCAAGGTGCGAAAACCTGGTTCTAGCACCTGCCCATACTACTTCAGGTGAGACCTCAATTCGCGCTCTACGGACTTTTGTGTAAAAGGCCAGTAGTACCGGGATTTGTTTGGCTAAATCATCTCCGAACCCCGGTCAGACCCCAACAAGCCAACAATAATATAAAAAAGGAAAATCATAATTTCACAGGGAGATTTCAATCTTCACTGTACTTATACATGTCTTGAGTCCTTGAAAGAAGAGATAATAGTTTCCCTGAAAGATCATGATCTTGATCTTGATTCCTTGAAGGAAGTGTTACACTAAAAAATGTCACCATGACTATTTACAGTTAGTATGGCTCTATCAACAGTCATGCTATCCTCTTAGGCAAGTCTTATACCTCTGCTCTCCATGTCAAACTCCAAAAAGAGAGAAAGTCTTTATAAATGTATTTATCTCTGGGGACGCAGGTTCTCTCAACCTTACCTGCGGGTACGCACCCAATGTTCACAAAAGTTGCGTCTCTGGACGCTCTGTATGTAAAGGGGCAGGTGCGTCCCCCTGTAAAGGTTAAAATGCGCAAGTTTCATCTTTAAAAAGTTACTTGTGGTCATTTCTAGAGCATTCTAGAAGGTTGTTCGACGTGTATTGAGCACCTCCAGATGGTTCATGCACTCCTACCAAAGAGGAACTTATCCCATCAATAAGGGAGCTATCCCATCCAAAGAGGGGATTATCCCATTGATGGTGGACCTGATTAACTTCCTCTTGAACACTATAAATACAGGCATTGGGCCAGAAGGAGGAGAGGTTGGAAGCTATACATTTCTAAGGGTAAATGCTGCAGGAATTAGGACTCCCATTTAGAAGCTTGTGAGGAGAGATTGACATCTTTGCTTGTTCTATTTGGAAGTGGGTGAGCTTTGTCAAAGTAAAGGAGAACTCTTGATGGACCCTGGGAGGGACTTGCACAACACCAAGGCTCAGGTTGTATTTGTTCCTTTTGTTACCTATTAATGAAAATGAGTCCATTCTTCTCAATAACTTGTTATTTATGAGTTGTTTCATGTACTCCTTGGTCTATGTGTTAAATATGTTTTATTCTATGAGATTATCAAGTGCTATTTAATCGTTTGATTGTTAGTGTATGCAGGTTTCAAAGTGAAGGAGGAGCTCATCCGGATCAGCGGAGCTGGACTGCTACAACAGCGTTGGATTACAGGTAGGATCTAAACAATTGATTTCCCATATAGTAAATGCATGTTTAGAGAAGGATTGCTCTTGTTTGTCTTGTTTGTCACTAGAGAGTCTTAGGCTCCTAGGGAGGTTGGTTGTGTCCGCACAATCGACTCTTTCCGCCTGACAAATTGGCGACTCCACTGGGGACTCCATTGATGTGAAAGTCTTTTCCTTTGTATGAACTTTGATCTGAGAAAATTGGTTTATTTTTCTGGTTTTTGGCGCTGTGACTTTGTCTTTGGGTGGGTTAGCTTAGGGTTAGATTCATTTTGGTTTTTCTTGAATTTTCCAGTAGGACTCACCCTCTGAGTATTGCACAATGTGTCCCTGGACGCACTGTCGCTGTGTGCACAGAGCGGGCCCGCACCTGTTCTAACGGGTTGCCTGCGTCCCCTGCTAAAATTTGAGAAAATTCCATTTTTTGCACTTTTTCTGTTAGATTTTGCTTTTTCTTAGTTTTTACTGCCCAGATTCATTAGTATCTTGTCAAAGATCTTCACTTGAACTTGTTTCGATAGCATTGAGTGTTTTAGTGGATTTCATAGAAGTTTAAGCCCTAGGGTTTGATTTTTGAGTAGGTCTTGTAGTGACTTTGGCGGTAGAAGTTGTCAAGCCTTAGATCTCTCTGGTTTTGTCAGCATTCTTAGAAGTCAGACCTGTCATAAAGTCTACCTATGAGAGCAACTTACCATTGAGTTGTCTCTTTGGGCAAATTTCGAAGTGCTTGTTGATTGAGTCTTGAATTCCATTTTACAAAAAGAACAAAAAGATTTGAGTTTTGTTTTGACTAGTCTTTTGATTCTGCATTAGCTGGTCCTTGATTTGATTTTGGTCAAGTAAAACAACCTAGAATCATCTCCGTGAGCTTTTGCCTTGTTAGGTTTACTTAGAGTAAATTTCTTTTGATTTGCTTGTGAGTCAAGTTTTCATAGATTTTATAGCTTTTGAGATTGATTTTTGTTAAAATAGGTTTATATGCTTTATTAAAAAGAGAAAATACAAAAACATCTCCTTTGAAAAGTTTTTTTTCAAGTAGCTTTGAAAAGTTTTGAAAGAAAAAGAGTTTTTCGTGCACGTAAAGAGTGGTCATGTTTGTATGCTTGAAAGATAAAGAGAATTGTTTCTTTGATTGTCTTTACTAAGAAAGTTGTTTTCCATAAAATTTGCATCTCTCAACTCTCTTAGTTAAGAATTTCATTGAAAAAGAAAAGTAGCGTAAATCATCCTAGGTGCATCTTTGTAGTGGTTTGAGTCGAGTCTACACACCATTGGTTTCACATCCGCTACCTTTTGTCTTTAAGAAAAACCATAAAATTAACGCTTAAAGTAAAATCGACGTAGTAACTTTTATTTACTAGGGCTCTGAAACACCAATTTAGATCAGGCTAGTGTCTTGGAGTAGGTGAGTAATTAACTCTCCAAGACAACAAAACCAAACAAGTAGCTTATTTTGTGATAGAATAAATCCAGTTGTCTCATTTGTACTCTGGGAAAGCTCCTCTTAAAGGAGAAGCACAAGCTCGTGTCCGAACCAGTGAGGGGATCAATCCCCCCTCGTTGGGAACGATGACAGACACGCACGTATTAAAAACGGTAAACCTCAGATTAACCATTGTCGAGGAGCCAGGGGTCACTTGTCGGTAAACCTTGGATTATTGTCAAGGAACCGGCAAGGGGATTGAGCTTGATACTCTGCCCTTGCGTGCTGTCGGAGTTTAGACTGTTCCCCCAGGTGCATTTGTTGTGGTTGGTAACCTTAGTGACCATTATCTTTAGGATTCTACCGAGGTGACGGTGGAGGGAAGATCCCACTGTACCTGGAGCAGACGTCGGCTAGACTCACTTGGATTTTCCGGGGGGTTCACTTCACTCGAGACGGTTAAAGTGGAGGAACTTGTGCCGGTCTATTCATTAAGCAGGTTGCCGGGGTAACTGTTCCACCCGCCACTTCTGTACTGAATCCGGCGATGTTGGGCTTCATCACCAACTAGCGTTTTCGGTCTGGAAGGCTACTGTTTGTGCTTGGTTTGACGCCCTAGATTCTTTAGGCGTGTGATTCAAATTTGTTTGGTTCTTTAGAGACTTTAGGTGTTTTGATTTGAAATTTTACTTTGTTTTCGTGTGTAGTAGTTAAAAGTTTTTAGCTGTGGTGGAATTACCGAGACAGTCCCGTAGACTTCGGGGCAAGTCACCTGAGATTGTTACCGAAACAGATTTGTTAAGAAAACTCCGTAGATCGCGGGGTGGATCTCCTGAAGACGTTCCGGGTCAGTACGAAGGGTTGAAGGTCCTTGTCACTCCTCCTAGTGGCAGTAGAGTAGGTTCACCTGAAGAAGGAGAATCTTCCTTGGTAGTCCATCCAGATTACCAAAGTTTAGAGACAGGTTATAATCCCGAAGCTGTTACAGTTTCTGAGCTTGTTGGTAGTTTTTCGTCTGCTAGTGATACAGGCGAAGAACCTAAAATATCTGAACCTGTTACTCCGACTTCTAGTGTTCCAGATTCACCGAGAATAGAAAGAATTATCACCGAAAATCTTCCTACTGGTTTGATTGCTATCGAAGAACTTGCTCCAGAGGAAGAAATAGGTGTCTCTAACCTTGAAGGTCAACTTACCATTGATCTAAGAGAGCGTGAATCTATCTTTTACAGTCCTCCTAGAAGTACTACTTGGTACCTTTCGTTAACCAATTATTTAGACAACTCAGGGGTAGGTTTTTCTACACCTCGTACTCCTTTTCCACCTGGAGGTATTTATACTCCTGTAAATATGTCTGGTCAGTCGTCCGTGTTTACTCAAAGTCCTGAATCTTTTTTACATGGCGGTCCTTCTGTTCCCACTGGGCATCAATCACTTTCTGGTACCTTTGCGGGGGCATCTCCTCAACCCATTGATCATGGGTTATTAGCTGGAAACAGTGGTAATATACCATTGGGTGTAGGAGACATTTACATGATGTCAGGTTCAGTTCCCGTTTCCCAACCTCAAGGTGGCCAATTACCGCCTAGGGGGCAGCCTCAGTTAACGCCTGGGGGGCAACCTCAAGGTACACCATTTGTGTCTGGGGGGCAACCTCAAGGTCAGTATGTACCCATGGTGCAATACATGCCTCAAGGTCAACCTCAGCCTCAATATGTACCCCAGGGTCAACCTCAGTATCAATATCAACCTCAAGGATGGCAACCTCAAGGATGGCAACCTCAAGGATGGCAACCCCTAGGGTATCAACCGCAAGGGTATCAACCTCAAGGGTACCAACCTCAAGGTCAAGGTCAACCCCAGTATCCGTATTTACCTCAAGGTTATCAACCTCAAGGTCAATACTCGAGTCAAGGTTATCAACCGCCTCAAGGTCAGTCATATGTTCCAAGTATGGGAACTGCACCTTACAATTATCAATCCTATCCTCAATCCGGTTATGGATCTCAGTATCCTCAACCTCTTACGGGTCAATACCCTGGAACGTTAGTGTGGGATCCATCACAGGGTCAACAGGTGTTGCAGCCAAGTATACAGTTGGTACCTCAAGCTGGACAACCCGTAGTTTCTGGTCCACCCCAGCAACCGCAACCTGTCCAGTCAAATGTTCAAACTTCTGTAACTTCGGTAGTTACTCAGCCGCCAATTGCACCTAGTACTCCATCTCAAACGGCTGCTGCAACTACCGCCACATCTACCATACTTACTTCTGGAGTATCGACGGCTCCGGTTTCTACTGTCTCTGTAACCACTCCTCAGACATCTTTACCGTTGTCTGGATCTACGATTCAAACCACAGTCCAGATGCCTACAGGTCAGCCTGGTATAAGTACGGTTGTCACTACTCAACCTCAATTTGTTCACCAACCGTACCAGGGACAGTACCAACCTGGGCAAGTTGTCCAACAACCGGTTTACCAGTATCAACCGTATCCTCGGTACACTTATCAACAACCTCAACAACCCCAGTACGGTCCGGTTAATCCTGGTTTTCCAGGAGGGTATAATATCCCAAATGCGACTCCTGTTCCTAGTTATCCTGGATATCCTCCTCCTGGGACTGGTCTTGTGACCCAGAGTTTTAGAGATCCTAACCGGCAGTTATCATTTATCGCAACTTTGGATTTACCAGACTTGACGCGCCTAACGAACAATCCAATTCAATATCTTCAGTTCTGGCCGCCAATGCCAAATAAGTTGCCCAGTGATATACCCAAGTTCGAAGGTAAGTCTGGAGAGGATCCGTCCAATCATGTGATGACTTACCACCTCTGGTGTGCTTCAAATTCTATCTCGGATGATTCGATCCGCTTACGTCTTTTCCAGCGTACACTCATTGGTCTTGCGGCCAAGTGGTACATTGAGTTACCACGGGCCTCTTTTTACAATTTTAGCCAGTTAGCTACCTCGTTCTTAACTCACTTTCAGTTGCCGGTCAGATACGATAACGGCACGGAGTTATTAACTTCACTAAAACAATCGACGTCCACGTATATTTCTGATCACATTCATGAGTGGAGACGTCGAAGAAGACTAGTGAAAGTTTTTATCCCGGACCAAATCTTAGCTGAATGGTTTGTTAAATCATTATTACCGAAGATTACTGAAGATGTAGCTAAGGCTGGAGTAGTTACTGAGGAGCAAGTCATTGCTCAGGCGCAATACCTTGACTTAGTTTACACTCAGTCGGGTACGTTACACGAGAAGATTCCAGATCTTCCAAAATCGAATCAAATTGCTGCTGCTCCTTCGGGATCTCATGCCGCTGATGGTATGATTGGTATCGTGAATACAAAGAGCAAGAAGAAGTCTTCCAAGGCTTCAACTACTCCTATTATCACTTTGCCTGATTCCCCGACAGGAGAGTCTTCTCCTGAACTTACCGCCGATATTCACGCTGTAGAGTCATCTACGGCCAAATCAAAAAACGGTGGAAAGAAGAAAGGAAAGAAGAAGGCTAAAGCAGACAAGGCTCCGAAGGAGAAAACGGAAAAGTCGGAAACCAATGACGAAAAGCGCAAACCTCGATATCCTTGTCTTATTTGTGAAGAGGATAATTTTACGAGAGATTGCCCTCATCGGGCCGAGGTTGTGAAAATAGTCAAAGGTTCTCCCACTCCTGCTGTGTTAAAAAATCCATTTCCGGAGCAGGAGAATAAGATGATAGGTTCTTCCTCGAATGCCAGTGAAGAACCCATTTTGATGATGTCTCATGTGAGGATTGCGACTCGATCGCAAGATTATGGTAGTAAGAATCCTGTTGATGGTAAGGAAGCAGAATCTTCTCACTCTAACCCGTCAACCTCAGCTCCTGGCTCCGATCCACTACAGATCGAAAAACCAAACCCGGACTTAGTAATCAAACCGCCCGCCAAGGATGTACTTCGAAGGTCTGCTTTCAATCCACATGCGAGAGCAGCCCAAAATTACAACATTGTTGAGGACTTAGTTGTTTCACCCTCAGCAATGTCGGCGTTAGAAGTGCTGCAATCATGCCCAGCACAACGAAAATTACTTTTGTCGGCTATCGGAGCTGTTGATGTTCAGGACCCGAACCTAATAATCTTCGATCTAGAAAATAGTACACCACGTTTACCCCATCAAATGGCTTTCCAAATTCCAGTGATAGTCAAAAACAAGCCTATTCATCGGACTGTGATTGATGAGGGAGCCTCTACGTGTATTATGTCGATTCAATGTTGGAGATCTCTTGGTTCTCCCTCGTTGAACCAATCCCCCACCATCCTTAAGGCCTTTGATGGCCGTGGGTTCCGTCCGTTTGGTATTCTACAGGAATTGCCTATAGGGGTAGAAGGCAAAACCGTTAGTCTGGATGTGGAAGTGGTTGATGCCCCTCTAGACTACAACCTTCTTTTGGGTCGAAGTTGGTCATATGCTATGACAGCGGTCGTTTCATCGGTCTTCAGAGTAATTAAGTTTCCATATAACGGTAAGATCATGACTATTGATCAGCTGACATACTTTTCATCCGACCTAGCCTCTTCAGAGAGTATCCAGCACGTCGGTAAGACGACAATCCCTTATAGGGACGTTGGCGTAGGTTTAGTTAAAGATTCCGGTTTACTGGGAACTTTTCCTCTCCCTCCAATCAGCGTAGATCCTTCATTTGCATCAATTCATATGATTACATCAGACAACATTATTTATGATGATCCTTGGATTGTCCCATCTGAATCTGAGATAGACTCATTCGGTGATGCTATGCCTTTGAGTCCATATGAAATTGCTTATGAAGCTGCCATGTCTTTTACCGACTCGCGTTCAACCCAAATTGACCAAATGAATGTGGTCAGTGAAGAATCACTTTTCACCTCAACCTTAGAACGGATAGTGTTTCCCGAAGTCGTGTCATCTGACGAGCAACTTCGCGAAATCCTAAGTGTAGACGATCTACCATGGGAAGATCTCCATCACAGATCTTCATTTTTACCTAAGGATGATGCATTTGAAAATCATTTTTCATCTATTTTTACCGCTGAATATGTCAAAGACACTTAGGATCCAACGAAACATTCTGATTCGGAGTTGAATTTAGGGAATATTTCTCGCACTATTCCCATTGATATTTTAGTGAAGCCCGGAATTGAGGAGAACATTCATATAGGTGCCGCATGTACAGAAGATGAAATCCAAACTTACAAGGCCCTATTCCAAGAATTTCGCGATGTATTTGCCTGGTCTTACGAGGAAATGCCGGGAATCGATCCTGCCATTGTTTTTCATGAAATAAAGACCTACCCAGATGCTAAACCTGTCCGGCAACGGTTGCGTCATATTCACCCTCGAAAAGCGGCTGCGATTAAAGCAGAAGTCGAAAAGCTGTTGAAAGCAGGTTTCATTTATCTGATCCCGTTAACGGATTGGGTATCGAATATTGTTCCGGTCAACAAGAAACAAGGAACAATAAGAATCTGTATCGACTATAGGGATATAAATGGAGCTTGTCCAAAAGAAAACTATCCTACGCCTTATATCGATCAAATTATTGATGATTGTGCCGGAAGTGAAATGTTTTCCTTTATGGATGGTTTTTTGGGCTATAATCAAATCAATATTCTACCTGCCGACCAAGCAAAAACGGCATTCATTTGTCCATGGGGGACATTTGCTTATTGCAAATTACCTTTTGGGCTTAAGAATGCCGGGGCCACTTTTCAACGGGCGATGTCTTACGCATTTCATGACATCAAGCACATTGTGCAACCGTATCTCGATGATTTGCCTGCTCATTCATTACATCGAGCTGATCACCTTGTCCACTTACGAGCAATCTTTATGAGGTGTAGACATTATCGAATTCGGTTGAATCCCCACAAGTGTGTTTTATGTATAGAAACAGGTCGATTGCTGGGATTTGTTGTTTCAAAAGCCGGCATTCACGTCGATCCCTCGAAGGTCGAAGCTATCATCAAATTGCCTCCTCCTTCGAGTTTGCGCCAACTCCAAATTTTGCAAGGGAAAGCGAACTTTTTACGCTGATTCATCCCAAACTACGCCGAGGTCACTAAAGGTTTTACACGGTTGTTGAAACAGAACGCTCAATTCTTTTGGGACGAGATTGCCCAACAATCTTTTGATGCACTTAAACACGCGTTGACCCATGCACCGTTGTTGCATCCTCCCAACTACAACCAGGACTACTTCTTATACTTCGCAGCTTCGCATTCCACCATTGGAATGGTGTTAGTTCAAGAAGATGAATTCGGAGCGGAACATGTGATATATTATCTTAGTAGGACCTTAAATCCCACTGAACTAAAATATTCGCATGTGGAGAAATTGGCCCTGGCAGCCGTTCAAGCTGTCCAGCGTTTTCGTCACTACATTCTTCTCCGTAAAACTACAGTTATTTCGGATTGCAACCCTATGATTTACATTTTGACAAAACAACTGCTAGGGGGCAAGTACTCTAAATGGATCGTTATCCTGCAAGAGTTCGACTTGGAGTTCGAGAAGTCCAAGTCTAAGAAATCCTTGGTTTTTGCGGAAGTCAAACCCAAACCTTTCGGCCTGAAGCTTCAAAGGCGGAACGTCGAAAAATTCGGTTTCAATCAATAAAGTGGAGATACACTTTATCGTCGGGGGGCAGACTTAGTTTTTCGACGTTGTTTAACACACGAAGAGGCTGAGAGGGTTTTGAATGATTGTCACTCTGGAGCATGTGGCGGTCATATGTCTGGGTATGCCACAGCTTAGAAGGTGTTGCGCGCTGGCTATTTCTGGCCGTCTATGTTTAAAGATTGTATCATTGCAGTCCGGAAGTGCCACAACTGTCAAGTGTTTGATCGCAAGATGCGCGCACCACCTGCTCCTCTCCACCCTATAATTTCCGTTGGTCCATTCGCCAAATGGGGTATCGATTTTATTACTTGTAACCCTCACTCGGCCGGGGGGCATGCGTATATCATCCTCGCGGTTGATTATTTTACTAAATGGGCTGAGGCGATGCCTACATTCGACGCAAGCGGCAAAACAGCTGCAGTTTTCATATTCAATCATATTATAACTAGGTTTGGTGTCCCACAAGCAATCATTACTGACCATGGGAGCCATTTTCGAAACATCATGATGACTGAGCATACAAGCCAGCTTGGTTTGTGCCACGATAGCTCTACTCCTTATTATCCGCAAGCCAACGGTTTGGTTGAGTCTATCAACAAAGTTCTAGTTATAATGATCCGATGAACCATTGGTATTCATCGGTCGAATTGGCACAACATGTTATTTTCAGCGCTATGGGCATACCGAACCTCAGTGAAAACTTCAACAGGGTTCACTCCTTTTCAGCTAGTTTATGGCTTGGAAGCTATGTTACCCATTGAATGCGAAATCCCATCACTTCAAATGGCTGTCGAATTACTTCCAGCTACTTCCGAAGAGGAGAAACGTTTATTATACTTAGCTAAATTAGATGAGACTCGATGTGACGCTGCATTGGCAATCGAGACTCACGCGAAGCGAATGAAAGCTCAGTATGATAGAAATGTGACCCCTCGAAGTTTTTCGGAGGGAGACCTAGTGCTATTATATGATCAAGCTAACGATAAGCTAGGTGCTGGAAAATTCGTTCCTATGTGGCATGGACCCTACATTGTAAAGCGAAAACTAGCAAAAGGGGCTTATGAGCTGGTAGATTTTGATGGGGACTCTTTGGGTAAACCCAGAAATGGACTTTACCTAAAGAGGTATTATGCTTAAATGGTGGGTATGGAGAATTTTTAGTTAGGTTAGGTTCTCTTTCTAGCTAGTATGTTTGTTAGTTAGTCAGTGTGCTTAGCTTAGAGAGTGTGTTTTTCGTCGTTATTCTGGCTTATCTTGGTTTTACTCTTGATATTGCAGATGTCGACGCCTCTCCAAACATACATTGGATTTGCTGATGGTGCTTGTCGTAGTACACGGAATATCTCTTCCACAGCTTGGGTTATCTATTCACCCTCTGACGAGTTAGTTTCTATGCATGGGGTAAGCCTCGGTCAAACAACAAACAACATTGCAGAATACAGTGCAGTGGTTGAATTATTATCCGAATCTATTTCATTTGGAATTCGATGTTTGATAGTGAGGTTAGATTTTGAACTTGTTGTATTACAGCTTAATAGAGTTTATGCCATTAGAAATCCTGTGTTATTAAGGTTGTTTTTGAGAGTGCGTCTCTTGGAACGTGAATTTGATTACATTGAATATCAGCATATTCCAAGGTCTTTAAATACATTAGCAGATGCAATTGCTTCTCGAATGTTGGACAGACATTTACGATAATCATGCAAGTAAATTTAAAAACATTTCATCACATATGTTAAACAAGATAAGCCGGTAATAGTGATATATATATAGATAGGAGTGTGTCAAAAAATATACATCGTCTTCGATCATAGGTTGAAAAACACCTTATGATCGGCAAAATGATAAGTACAAAAAGTCAAAAATGTCACATGTGTCTACAAAGTGACTAGCCAATCACTGGTGGTGCTCCCTATACGACACCACTGCACGGGCTACCTTACACAAAAATCTCCTAAACGGCCCAGGGACTGCGACTACATAGCACTGAAGTCTGATAGGAATATCATCTATGGTAGTCTCAGGTATATCCACCGTCAGACGCTCTAGATCCTGCTCCAACTCAGCTAGTGACTCTGCAGCCGCGTCCTGTGGGGCCGGTACCGGTGCAACTGGATGTCTCCTCTCAAAAGGCCGGAGGTTGGCTGGGCGCTGTGGACCAACATCTGCATTTTGAAAATTCTGTCAGTTTTGAGACGATATATATAAAAAACAAAAAAATACATAATTTGAAAACTTGTGAAAATAAAGTACCTCTGTCGTCCCATTGTTCTCCCTGTGGAAGAACCATGTCCGGATCACCTCGAAAATCTACTCCGGCATACGGAAAGTCCTGGATCGAAAAAACCTGGTCCTCTAACCAGTGAAAATAACTATCAGAGAATCGAACAATCGCTGTGCCCTCGTCAGGATGCCGGGCCATCACCGTAACCCATCGTATCAGCTTTGGCTCCCGAGGACCCAAGATATCAACAGTGAGTTGCTGAGGGATCAGCATCGGAACTCTCTCTAAGGCAAAGCTCACAACTAGAGGCCCATATCCAAATGTCTTCAGTTGTCCGTTCTTTGCCCTAGTCAGTTGGCTCTTCATATTAGCCGACACAGCATCACACCAGTTGAAAATGGTGCCTTGGTAACAGTCAATCGCCATCCGCATTTGGGACCCGGAGGCAATATGTAAAGCGGCTGCGCCGCAAATTCTGGTAACCGTGAAAGCTATAACTTTGAGTTCACGCAGAGAGATGTGTTTGATTTCCACGCCTTTCGCATGGTGTGCATTGGGTGTGCACCAATCTGCCCGGAGACTAGCAAGGGATTGGCCACCCGGCCTAGTCCCGGCTAGATTGAGTTGCTCGCCTCTATTTGGCAAGCCAGTGAGAAAGTATACGTCAGAGGGCTCTATCTCGAGCTGGTGCCCTCCTATGTAAAAGCATTGTTCTTGAACGTTCCATCTCTCAACCAGCCATTCCAAGAATCTCACCTGAGCCCTCATGCCAGGTATGGCCCAGTATTTATATAGCCCGCATGCTTTTAGGGCATCAATGGAAGGTTGATGTTCAATTGCGGCTAAATCAACGTCCTCGTGCTCTCTTTCTCTCCAATCCAACATGGTGAGTGCCCTACACACCAAGAAACAAAGATTAGAATTCATTTGGGAAATTTTAAATGGTTGTTTGTGGAGTTTGGGTTTTCAAATTCCGCCTTTCGCGGGGGATGCACCCCGCGTTTAGAACACAGAGCGTCGGGACGCAGCTGGCCTGAAGGTGGGCTGCGTCCCCCGACCTTTTTCCTGTACAGGAAAAAGTTGGGGGACGCAGGTCACCCGAAGGGCACCTGCGTCCCCCGCAGAGCGCACTTTGAAACCCAAAACCCCCCAAAAATCAAAACTAAAACCTAAAACACAATTTTAATCGGATGAAATTGAAGAGGAGGATGTTGTAAAATACCTGGAAGAGACGGCGTTCGATTCTAACGGTCGGATTTTCCACAGCGACCACGGGAAGTTTCTTGCCAAAAGCCCTTTTTTCAACCTCAACAGTAAAATGGTAAAAATGACATGGTAAAAAGTCTTTTTATAGGTTTTTTGGATGAATTTGTTCATTTTTCACCATGGAAGGATGTTTTTCGATGTATTTTTGCCTATCTTAAACAGGTATGAGTAATGTGTCGTTTTTGTGCAGGACAAAGGGATTTAGAGGGAAAATTGTCATTTTTCACGAACCAAAATATCAGAGTCATCTTTTAAGCCCTTTTCTGACTCCTAAAAAATGAAAAGATTGCCGAGCGTTTCTTTTACACTCGTTAAAACGGAATTAAAAGACGGTCCCCTTATAGCTCTTTTCTGACCGTAAAATCAGGAAAAGATTGCCGGGTTTTTGTCGTTTCAAACTCGATACGGAAATAAAACGACGTGTCCTTGATCGCTTTTTACTTTTCAGGTCAGTGGCACTAATTATGAAAGTACTCCTTGGTCGCAAGATCAAGCGGTTCCCCCAGGTATTATTTTATACTTTTTCGGGCTTGAGGGACACAAATCTACGAAAAAGTTCAACTTGGAGTCTTCTTAAGTTTTTCAGACTCTCTAAAATTGAAAAACGCCGAGTTTCTCCTATACTGGGCTCGTTAAACATTTCACAGTAAAGGACCTTTTCAATTACAAACAGGAACGAACCACTCCTTCCTAGGGTTCGAATCAAAACTAGGTTGGACTCATCCGAAGGATGAGCTTATAATCAAGCATATGTTATCCTCCTCAAGCTTGTTAAAAATAAAGAGGTACTTGCCAGAAATGGTGGGGGAAAAGAGAGAAGAATGAGCCTATTTGTTACCTTTTGTCTCAGAAGAAACTTTATTACCACTCTTGAACACGACACCTTTCATTCACCTGGGTTGGGAAATCCTTTACCTCACAGTTGATCAAACCACTTTGAAAGTCTTCAGCCGGGTTCCGGGGATTAACTTTGAGTCGTTTATCACCAAGCCATCTGTTGTGTCGTTATGTGTTCAAGAGGTCTGCAAGCAAAACTTTCATCTGCAAAATACTTGTCATCCATTTGACCATCCCTGAGTCAGTCCTTACAGCAACATTTCTTCAACTTGAACAATGATTTCGTGTTGCGGGCTTGCCTGCAACGAGTCGCTTTCTATCGACATCAGCACATTATCTAGAGAGATGACTTAGAAATCGTCAGTACCTTGAAGTATGCATGCATCAATGGCAGGTTTCTTGCCTTTGACGTCAGTTTACATCATTGACTTTCGATCGAAGGATTCCGTGAAATGTTCGACATCAACTCATTCATTCACATCTCATGGATTGTACTGGGTACTTTGAGAACCATTGAAATTACTGGTGGTCTCTCTCACGCTTGTTAACAGTTTACATCATCGACTGGTAATCAAGTGGTTTCTACCATGTTCGACATCAACTCATTTATTCGCATGGCTAGAATCGTACCAATTCGGGAAGTAGAAATGAAGACCCTGGATCTAGTTTCCACCATCCAGGCTGCGAGGAGTTTTGTATTCATTATCTAAGTAGACTAATCATAAACAGATGGCTGCGCCCATACTGTGTCTACAAAAGTCTATGATTATGATGTACTGCAAGATCATTCTTGTATCAGAGTAGTTAGTCTGTTAGTTAAAGTTTTAATCTGAGTATGGGAATGCCTACCTCAGAGATGATATAATCTTATACATGTATTTTGTGTTGAAAATTGCAGGTTCTGACCAGGCTCTCCACGAGATAATCCTTGAAATGATAAAGCGCTTCACCCTTCCTAGATAATACAAAACCCTAATCTATTACAGGCTTCGCACTTTAGGGGGCAATCTGTTACACTAAAAAATGTCACCATGACTATTTACAGTTAGTATGGCTCTATCAACAGTCATGCTATCCTCTTAGGCAAGTCTTATACCTCTTCTCTCCATGTCAAACTCCAAAAAGAGAGAAAGTCTTTATAAATGTATTTATCTCTGGGGACGCAGGTTCTCTCAACCTTACCTGCGGGTACGCACCCAATGTTCACAAAAGCTGCGTCTCTGGACGCTCTGTATGTAAAGGGGCAGGTGCGTCCCCCTGTAAAGGTTAAAATGCGCAAGTTTCATCTTTAAAAAGTTACTTGTGGTCATTTCTAGAGCATTCTAGAAGGTTGTTCGACGTGTATTGAGCGCCTCCAGATGGTTCATGCACTCCTACCAAAGAGGAACTTATCCCATCAATAAGGGAGCTATCCCATCCAAAGAGGGGATTATCCCATTGATGGTGGACCTGATTAACTTCCTCTTGAACACTATAAATACAGGCATTGGGCCAGAAGGAGGAGAGGTTGGAAGCTATACATTTCTAAGGGTAAATGCTGCAGGAATTAGGACTCCCATTTAGAAGCTTGTGAGGAGAGATTGCCATCTTTGCTTGTTCTATTTGGAAGTGGGTGATCTTTGTCAAAGTAAAGGAGAACTCTTGATGGACCCTGGGAGGGACTTGCACAACACCAAGGCTCAGGTTGTATTTGTTCCTTTTGTTACCTATTAATGCAAATGAGTCCATTCTTCTCAATAACTTGTTATTTATAAGTTGTTTCATGTACTCCTTGGTCTATGTGTTAAATATGTTTTATTATATGAGATTATCAAGTGCTATTTAATCGTTTGATTGTTAGTGTATGCAGGTTTCAAAGTGAAGGAGGAGCTCATCCGGATCAGCAGAGCTGGACTGCTACAACAGCGTTGGATTACAGGTAGGATCTAAACACTTGATTTCCCATATAGTAAATGCATGTTTAGAGAAGGATTGCTCTTGTTTGTCTTGTTTGTCACTAGAGAGTCTTAGGCTCCTAGGGAGGTTGGTTGTGTCCCCACAATCGACTCTTTCCGCCTGATAGGAAGAGATAATTTGCATAAAAGAAAATTTGAAGTGTTAGTCATGGTCTTGGAACTCAAGTGATTCCATATGTGTGAAATTGGAATGAGTGGCAAATCAAAACTATTGAAGATAATCAATTGAATGAAAATTACCATAGGGCATCTCACATTAAAAGAATTATGGGTAGTACCATGAGGGGCAACACCATGACCATGGTTTTGATGGGAAAACCCATTTGCATATGCTTGAGCAACCCATTCCATCTTTATGGCGGTGCTCATAAATCAACTTCCTCAGTATCTCTATGTGCTTTTCTCCTTCCATTGCTCGAATTGAAAACCATGCTTCACCACCTTGTTCCTCAATAGATTTGAGTATTAAAGGACTGCCATACACAAGCAATTCCCTCAGATTCTATAAATTTTCGAGCCCTTGAGAAATGGTCCTGATGTTGGAGAAAAATACTAAGCCCAAATTCTTCAACAGAGGAAAATCCCCATCCCTTATCGGAGGAAAACTGTCAACCACATCAGTTTCCTCCAACCAGAAACTTTCTAGGTGTGGAAAGGCACTCGCCTCTCCAAAGGCATCGGGTAACTTTTTTAAAGACAAGGATTTAACTATATCTAGCCTCCTAATCCATTCAAGCTTCTCCAACCCTATAGGGATCTCCTCCAGTTGGGGACAATCTCTTAGTATTAGAAAATTTAGCAGTTGGAAACCACATATCCATGATGGGATCTTACCCAAAATGTTGGACTCCACAAAGAGACTGCTTAGCTTTACCATACCTCTCATGTCCTATGGTAATTGCTTCATATGTGACATCCTCAGGATGATAGTCCTCATCTCTGTCATGTCTTCCACTACGCCATCTGTAATTGGCTCCTTCGAGAACTCTAGCGCCAGCCATTTAAGGTGCTTCAGACGGTGCAGATCCTGGAAGTGAGCACAAGCACGACATCCCATCGGATCACGTAGAATTTTTATCTGTGGTGGTGTTGCTTGCGGCGAGGTTTTCCAGCATCTTTCCACTTTCAGATACTGTAGCGATGTCAACGCAAAGATCCCACAAGGCATGCACTTCAACTGTTGACAGAAACTCAAATCTAGATATATCAAACTTGTCATCTTACCTAACTCATAAGGCAACTCACTTAACTGGTAGCATTCAGACAGATCTAGTATCTCGAGCTTCTTCAAACATGTTTTTGAATTTGGAAGCTTTACTATTGGCAAGTTTTCTAAATGAAGGAAGACCAGATGCTACAATGCTCCAAAGTTATGAGGCAAACATTTCATGGATGTCCCTCCCAAATCAAGAAGTCTAAGAGAGGTGAGAGTCGTGACCACTCTTGACGAAACATATTCCAGGGATATTTTATCTGAGAGTAACATTGCCCACAGACCCTGACCTCAGTATCCATTAGGTATTGACCTAAAACTGTTGGGCCTCAGAGAAATTCTGGTTTTACGGGTGCAATGTTTCAATGGGTACTCCACCAAACCTTTCCTCACTCTGAAACAACAATTCTCTTCCTTCTTGGTAATTTGCAACACTAGATGATGTAAAACATTATGCACATAGAAGATCACCACCTATCCATCAACATCCTTACTACTAGCTTCGATCAGACATCGATCCACTATAAAGTTACCGTAAGCCCTTCCAACTTCTAATGGATCTTTACCATATTCCGTGGGAAGAAGGCCCTCTCCTATCCACAACTTTATCACATCCTTCACATACATTTCCTCGTCCTCTTTGAAGGCACCAAAGTAGAGAAAGCAGAGCTGCAAAGGTAAATATTGCGAGGTTCACAACGTGTCATAAGTCAATCTCAACCGATTGTAGAGTTTCTTCTCTACATGAGGGTCCACTTTATCCACATTTTTCAACTTCTCCAGAGTCAGCTTCCAATCTGATGGTGTAGTGATGCCCGCCATGGCTGCTCCTATTACTTTGAGAGCAAGCGACAGCCAATCACACTCCCCACAAACATCCCAGGCTATCTTTTCGATTATAACATGTGGAGTGTGTTGATTACCTACAAACACATGAAAGCAGAAGAGGCTCTAGCTCTCACCTGTAGACAAAATGTCCATGCCAATTTGGGTACCCACTCTCATTTTTGAAAGGACTCTTTGACCTCTTGTCAATACAATGATCTTGGAGCTGTCATTCATTTGATCGTCCGGTTCGCCCAACATCTCCAACATATTTTCATTGTCGTTCCAAATATCATCTAAAAATAACAAGAACCTCCTGTTGATAGTTTTTTGATAAATCCATCTTGTTGAAAAAAATTACGGGGAGAGGCAGAGGGGTGACTTTTGTGATGCTAATTTCACGCAGCTCAATTTCACGCAACTAGATTTCACGCAGCTATACAGAGACTTAAAAAACCTAGTATTCACTCATGGAGAAAAAAAATAATAAAATAAATAAATAAATAAATAAATAATAGAACAGAGTAAGTTTTGAGAAACATAATAAACACTTAGGATTGAATTCTAAATCATGAAAATACATTCACATGAGACTGCGGCTCATTCACCAAGTAAAACAAAGGTTTTACAGTGATTTACACTTACGCGGAATAATACACAATGAAACAAAGTAACTGTTAAAATTGGCAACCAGGGCAAAACTTCATGTGGGTCATATTATTCATGGTTAATAATATTTTTATTGGATTCCTCTCGTCGAGAGGTGTAGGATTGATATAAAAATCATCCAATTCCGATAAGTATTCATGGAGATATGAATTTATTTTGATTATGGAATTATTATCAAGCCGACCTACAACTCATGTAGGCTCAGAAGCCCAACAGTCGCATCTATTCACCCACCAACGTTGTGTATAAATATAAGAGGACTTTTCCTCATTTAGACTCACTCATCTCATCACATCTCTCTCTCTCTCTACTGCGGAGATATGAGTCTCTTCTCTACTGCGCTGAAATGGGTCTTTCTCTCTCACACATGTGAAGCCGGAAGCTGTTGAATTTGAAGCTACAACTGCAGAAGTAAAGATTGACTTGCGTGGCCTGGAAGATCCTCATCTGAATTGTGTTGTAGGTTCATCTGAACCTCCTTTGAAAGCCACAACTTTTGGTGGTGGAATGAATCCAATTCAACGAACGGTTTGCAAGATATCCACTGCCCTAGTTTGAAGACGGAAACTACTGAAACTGAAGCTGCAACTGTAGAAGTAAAGATTGACTTGTGTGGCCTGGAAGATATCCTCATCTAAACTGCGCTGTAGGTTCATCTCAACCTCCTCTGGAAGCTGAAACTTTTGGTGGTGGAATGACGTCAATCCGACTGTTGGTTTGTGAGATATGGTCTGCCCTAGTTTGATAATGAAGCCACTAATGCTGATGCTACTGATCTAGGGTTTGCTACTGCTGATATGAATCAGATTTATTGTACTATTTCTCTCTGTTGAATTATTGAAGATAAAAGAAGATTTGATCAAAGGGTTTCCCCACACATTGTGGGGTTTGTCCCTGGCTAGCCGCCACATCTTGTGTCTCTTGTCTTGGCTTGTTTTATGTTGATCGTTTAATGTTCTATCTGCACTTTACTTTATGTACATGTGATTGCTATTCGGTGGAATATAATAAGAAAAAGAAGTAAACTGTTATAAGCATAGAACATACCATAACTTAACATGGTATCAGAGCTGAGGTGAAGACAAAGCCCGAGCAAGAGCAAGAGCAATCATTGAAGAGAAGATTGGCAAGGCTATCCTATAAGAACTATGGGGTCCTCAACACTCTTTCCTGCCGAAGACAAGCTCCGTGAGAAAGCTGACTATCACGGATGAAAGATGTCTATCGATCTAACCCTTGAAGATCAAGGAGTGCTGGACCATGTAAGAGGCAATATTATTGAGCCTTCATCAAATGCATCTGTTGCTGCCTGGAACAAATGGAAAAATGGAGAAGTCAAAACAAAGAAGATCATCCGGGACTCTATCGACAAGCACTTGGTGGCCTACATCTCTGATCTAGACACCTCCAAGGAAATCTACGACAGACTGGTGAGTTTATTTAAAGTTAATGATGCAAATCAAGTTTTGTTTCTTAGAAATAAGCTGAGGGAAATCAAGAAGGGTAAAGATGAAAGTATGCAAGCATACTTCTTAAGAATCACCAAGATCAAGAACGATCTCCTATCTATTGGGGAAACTATTACTGACAGAGAAATGGCACTCACAACTCTTGAAGGATTACTATCTGAATGGTATGTGTTCAGGACTACTCTTCTAAACTATAATGTAATTCCTGGTTTCGAGGAATTAATGGCTAGATGCATTCAAGAAGAAACAAGGGAAGAAGTGTAAGAAATGCCCATGCCTAAAGGTCCTCCTGCTGCCTTTTCTTTTCATGCAAAGAAAAGAAATAATTCCGGGACTAAATCAAAAGGAAATGCTGGACCTAAGGCTAGAAGAAAATGATGATGTTACATTTGCGATAAATCAAGTCACTATGCAAGGGAGTGCTCTGATAGAAAGGACTCACTCTAGGATGATGATCAAAATCCCTCTGATGGCAATCAAAGGAATGACAAATTCAACAGCAAAGGTAAGAGGAGAGTTGGGAATCAAGGAAGAGGACAAGCATTCAAGAAGGCCAGAAATTCCAGGATGTATTAAATGCACCTGACCTCAAAAAAAACCTAGTGTCCATCTCGGGAACGGAAGACAAAGGCTACAAGGTAACCTTCAGCGATGGCAAGGTATGTATATGGAAAAATAATGTTAAAGATGCCTTTAATCTTGGGTTTAGTGTTGATTCATTATATCAGGTCGATGGAAGTCTACTAGGTGTCATGTCTTATGACACATCTCTTTAGTCCAAACTTTGGCATCGGAGGTTTGCCCACCTTCATTACAAAGCTCTACCCGATGTAAGACAGATGGTAACAAGGATGCCCGAATTCCAAGCAGAGAAAGAAGGTGTATGTCCGAGATGTGCCAAAGGAAAGCTCAAAAGGGGACCATTCCCCTCAAGCCAAAGCAAGACCTCCGATATATTACAATTGGTTCACTCAGGCATACCTGAGGTTGGCATTAAGAGGGAGACTACTACACCACATACTCCTGAGCATAATGGTGTGGTGGGAAGGAAGAACCGCACGATGATGGAAGCTGTCTGGGCCATGCTACATGATCAAAGACTTTTGATGTTTCTATGGGCTGAAACTACAATCACCGTCGTATATGTACAAAATTGATGCCCTCATCAAACATTGGGTTCCAAGACTCCTAAAGAAAAGTTCACCGCAAGGTGAACAATCTTTCGACTTTGAGGAGCTCTCAAGAAGCCATCACCAGGGAACCGAAAGAAAAGGATGATGAATCAATGCCTGATGTAGAAGAACCCATGGATCTGATAGATTCTAATCCACATGAGCCTTCCTCTTCTAGGAAGAGGCCTTCATGGCTTAGGGGGATACTTGATGATGCTAAAGGACATGCTGCACCCTGAGGAACCTTCTGTCAAAGTAAGAAACTTAATAGGTATCAAGGATACCTGACCATCATGAGCACGATCATACAAAATGAGTCTTCGTCATTCTCAAATTCCGTCAAGCATCAAGTATGGAAGGATGCTATGACCGTAGAATATGAGTCTATTATGGAGAATGATGTCTGGGAAGTAGTTCCCAGACCCTGGACAAGACAATTGTTACTTCAAAATGGCTTTACATGATAAAGCATGAAGCAGATGGAAGCACGGAAAAGTATAAGGCTCATTTTGTTGCTCGAGGTTTCTCCCAAAAGGAAGGTATAGACTATGATGAGATATTTTCACCTGTTGCGAGATATACGACCATCTGCTCAATCATAGCCCTTGCCGCTTCACAAGAATGGAACCTACATCAAATGGATGTCAAGACTGTGTTCTTGCATGGCTCGATCAAAGAAGTGGTCTACGTGGAGAAACCCGAAGGATTTGAGATTTATGATCGAAAATCTCATGTATGCAGGTTGAAGAAAGCTCTCTATGGGCTGAAGCAAGCACCCCAAGCATGGTATGAGAGGATCAATAGCTACTTGATGAAGCTGGGATTCACTAGGAGTGAAGCCGATCCTAACCTTTACTTTAAGGTTGAAGATGACAAGCCTCTCATACTGCTATTGTATGTGGATGACCTTTTTCTAACAGGTGCAGACCCTCTCATTCACAAATGTAAGAGGGAGCTGGCCTCTGAATTTGAAATGAAAGACCTAGGACTAATGCACTACTTCCTAGGACTTGAAGTATGGCAGAAGCCAAGGGAAATTTTCCTAACTCAAGGGAAATATGTGGTAAAGATATTGGAAAGATTTGGTATGATGGACTGCAAGCCTGTGACTACCTCGAGGATCTTAACTTTTAGAAGTTATATGGTAGTGATGTCGGACCAGACTTGGGAAATGCCTCTGAGTTTCAAAAACTCATTCGCATTGATGTTCTTGGTGAACCTCCGTCTGAACATATGTTTTTCAGTTAGCATTGTGAGCTCATATTTGGTTGAGCCTCACTGGATTGATGCCGGGAATCTTCTGAGATGTCTTCAGGACACAATCTCTCATGGATTAAGGTACACTGCCGGAGATGTGAGACTACTTGGATATACTGATGTTGATTGGGCAGGCAATGTGGTGGACCGTAAGAGCACTTTCGGGTATTGTTTCACCTTGGGATCTGCTTCGATATCCTGGATGAGCAGGAAGCAGAAGTCGGTGGCTTTGAGCACTGCCGAAGCAGGATATATTGTTGCTAGCATAACCTCGTGTGAGGCAGTCTGGTTGCGAAAGCTCTTCAGTGAGCTGTTTGGATTTACATTGGATACCACTGTGATTCTTTGTAACAACCAGAGGTGGGATTCGATTATTGAGGAATCCCGTATTCGTCAATTGCTCCAGCAGATAGACATCATCTTGGATATGGTAAGTTGATGAGAAAGGAGGCTCCATCGCATTAAGATGATGTACAGGTTGATACACCTTGTCAAAGCCCCATGGAAAGATCTAATCTGTGATTTTCCCAAACGACTTGGAGTCGGTAAGAAACCCTTGTACAAGGGTCCTGCATGTTTCATACACTGAGCTCTGGGAGCTCTGAGGGACTGTGGTTATTACTGGAGCAACATACGACCACAGGGTGACTCACCCTCCCCTGGTGGTGCACACTGGAACAAGATGATTCGCTCTCTTGTGGGACAAGATGATTCGCTCTCTTGTGGAACAGGATGATTTGCTCTCCTGTGTAGCAGAATGATTAGTTCTCCTATGAGGCCTGGATTGATGTGTTCTCCATGGCGATTGTAGCAGGATTGATGTGTTCTCCTGTGAGGCCTGGATTGGTGTGTTCTCTATGGCGGCCTGGATTGATGTGTTCTCCATGGCAATTGTAGCAGGATTGATGTGTTCTCCTGTGAGGCCTGGATTGATGTGTTCTCCATGGCAATTGTAGCAGGATTGATGTGTTCTCCTGTGAGGACAAGATTGATTAGTTCTCCTGTCGAGGCATCCTACCCATGCAGTCAGGGACTCATGGGAAGTACCTCTCATCTGATCAATGAGTAGGGAAATGAAGTTAGGGACCATAGTAGTACCGATGGATGCATCGTTGTAACTACCGTACTCCCTACGCTAGGATGACCTCCATTGATCTGGGATCAATCATACTGGTTTGGGACCAGTGGTAGGAGTTGTACAATACTATGATTCTGACTTCGGGTCGGTTGAGGCTGGTCTGGGATCAGTGGTACATACTCTGAGATTGACTTTGAGTCGGGGGAGGATGATATTGATCTGGGACCATTGGAGTTGTACTCACTATGATGCTGACTTTGGGTTGGTTGAGACTGGTCTGGGACGAGTGGTACATACTCTGAGACTGACTTTGAGTCAGTATGATACATCCTCGATCATTTCTTCTTCTTCATAATTCGGACAAAAGCAGAGTAGAACAGAACAATGCAAGAGCAGAGCAGAACAGAACAAAATAGTACAGATCAGTGCAGGGCAGAACAAGACAAAGCAAAACAGGAAAAATAGAGCAGAGTAGGGCAAGGGTCAGGTTGTACAAGGCAGTTCACTTGATGGATGAATAGTAACGACCGATAGATAGATTGCAGATGAAGTTCTCCATGGTTGAGAGGGAGTGTTAAAATTGGAAACCAGGGCAAAACTTCATGTGGGTCATCTTATTCATGGCTAATAATATTTTTATTAGATTCCTCTTGTTGAGAGGTGTAGGATTGATATAAATATCATCCAATTCCGATAAGTATTCATGGAGATATTAATTTATTTTGATTATGGAATTATTATCAAGCCGACCTACAACTCATGTAGGCTTAGAAGCCCAATAGTCGCATCTATTCACCCACCAACGTTGTGTATAAATATAAGAGGACTTTTCCTCATTTAGACTCACTCATCTCATCACATCTCTCTCTCTCTACTGCGCAGATATGAGTCTCTTCTCTACTGCGCTGAAATGGGTCTTTCTCTCTCACACATGTGAAGCCGGAAGCTGTTGAATTTGAAGCTACAACTGCAGAAGTAAAGATTGACTTGCATGGCCTGGAAGATCTCCTCATCTGAACTGCGTTGTAGGTTCATCTGAACCTCCTTTGAAAGCCGCAACTTTTGGTGGTGGAATGAAGTCAATCCGACGAACGGTTTGCAAGATATCGATTGCCCTAGTTTGAAGCCGAAAACTGCTGAAACTGAAGCTGCAACTGCAGAAGTAAAGATTGACTTGCATGGCCTAGAAGATCTCCTCATCTGAACTGTGTTGTAGGTTCATCTCAACCTCCTCTGGAAGCTGAAACTTTTGGTGGTGGAATGAAGTCAATCCGACTGTCGGTTTGTGAGATATGGTCTGCCCTAGTTTGATAATGAAGCCGCTAATGCTGATGCTACTGATCTAGGGTTTGCTACTGCTGATATGAATCAGATTTATTGTACTATTTCTCTCTGTTGAATTATTGAAGATAAAAGAATATTTGATCAAAGGGTTTCCCCACACATTGTGGGGTTTGTCCCTGGCTATTCGCCACATCTTGTGTCTCTTGTCTTGGCTTGTTTTCTGTCGATCGTTTAATGTTCTATCTACACTTTACTTTATGTACATGTGATTGCTATTCGGTGGAATATAATAAGAAAAAGAAGTAAACTGTTATAAGCATAGAACATACCATAACTTAACAGTAACTGTTGTTTTTCACGCGTCCACAAAAATTTTCTCCACCATTTTCTCCTCAGAGATTCTCGCTCTCTTTCTCTCTTGTTTGCTAAATGATTTCTTTTTACATACATATTTATCTCAACATACAATTTTTTTCATTAATACATAACAGAGAAAATAATTAATACGTTGTTGTTATTGAGTGTGGATAGTAATCGTGCAGGTGTTTGTGGAGTGTGGGAAAAAGTCGTAGAATGAATGCTTATCCATATCTATTTACCAAAATACATTAAATGCCTTAAATTCTTTGCTATGTTGCAGAATGGTTCGCGCGGTATTTCTGTTTTGGCTTCAGGCCTTCCATCTTCAAATAGAGACACAACCTGCAAAAATATTTCTAACAAGTATGGCTTCTATCGGGTTGTTTATTGTGGTGGTTAGGATTATTATTTCCAACACTCCCCCTTAATCACAATTGCCACCATTGACAATTCCCAAGCAATTTCTGAGATAAACAAAACTTTCACATGCCAATGGATTTGTGAAGATATCAGCAAATTGTTCCTGTGACCTGCAGTGTTGCAACACAATTTCATTATTGTTAATCAACTCTCTAATAAAATGATATTTAACATCAATATGCTTGGTCCTCTTGTGAAAGGCATAATTATTTGACAATGCAATTGTTGAGGTGTTGTTGTAGAAAATGGTTGTCATTCCCTCTTGATCACGACAAAGATCCCTCAACATCCTTCTCATCCAAACTGTCTGACATGTTGTTGCTGTTGCTACCACATATTCAGCTTCTGCTGTTGACAGTGACACTATTGGCTTCTTCTTGGAGGCCCATGAAATGGCTCCAGAACCCAAATGGAAAACATATCCTTACATGCTCTTTCTGTGATCGACACTTCTAACCCAATCACTATTAGTGTAACCAACCATTCTGAAATCGCTTGTTGCTGTGTACGAAATGCCATAATGTTTTGTCCCATTGACATATCCTAAAATCCTTTTTGCTGCTTGCCAATGTGTCTCCTTGGGTGTCTCCATAAACCTCGACCCCAAACTTACTACATACATTATATCCGACCTATTGGTGGTCAAATACATCAAGCTGCCTATCATGCTTTTGTATAATTTCGGATTGACATTGCTACTACAATCTTCTTTGCTCAACTTCAACCCTGGTGCGGGCTTGTTGTTCTGCATTTTAAACATCTCCAAAATGTATGCCACATACTTCACTTGAGATATAAAAATGCCATTTTCTATTTGCTTCACTTCTATGCCCAAAAAATATCTTAACAATCTCAATTCAGTCATTTCAAATTCACTCTTCACGACTTGTTTGAAATCAGCGATGAGGAAATCATCACTGCCTATAAAAATAAAATCATCTACATATAAGACGACAATGAGAATCTTACCTTCACTCTCTTTGATGTAGAGAGTGGGTTCACCATCACATTTGTCAAAACCATTGTTCAACAAGTAGGCATCTATCCTGCTGTACCATGCGCGTGGTGCTTGCTTGAACCCATAAAGAGGTTTCCTCAACTGATACACTTTGTCTTCTTGGCCTTCTATCTCATAACCAGTCAGTTGCGCAACATACACTTCTTCTTTCAGCACCCCATCTAAGAACAGTAATTTGACATCCATTTGATACACTCTCTGTTTATGTTGTGTGGCAATCACCACAATTGCGCGCACTGTCTCCATCCTCGCGACTGGTGCGAACGTCTCCACGTAATCTCTGCCATGATGCTGCTTGTATCCTTTGATGACTAGCCTTGCTTTTTACCTTTCAATCTTTCCCTCAATGTTGCTTTTGGTCTTATAGACCCACTTCACTCCAATGACATGTTTTCCTTTCGGAAGGTTCACTAAATCCCATGTGTCATTCCTTTCTATTGCTTCTATTTCTTCATCCATTGCCGCAACCCATTTTTATTCTTTGATTGCATCCTAAAAATGGATTAGTTCATCTACATGACAAAACAAGGAAAATAAGGAATTCAGACCAATGCTACTATCAACTTCATCTTGCTCATAAATTTCATTTAAATTTCTGAATTTTGGTCTTCTTGTGCTTGCTGAAGATGGGCTTGACATGTCACTTGGTGTTGCACTTTGCGGTGTGCTTGGAGAAGCGCTTGCATGGCTGTGCGAAATTTTCCTATTATTTGTTGATGGTGTTGCTTTCTCCCTGCTTTGTTGCACTTGAATAGGTGTAGAACAAGTTACTGTTGAGGAATTACTTGCTGCTGTTAATTCCTCTTTGTCCTCATGTAGTATACATGCTTTGACATTGACTGTCTTTTCTAAACTTCCATCCCATGCTTCCTCTTCTATAAATTGCACATCTCTGCTGATTATGACCTTCTTGGTTAATGGATTGTAGAGTTTGTATGCCTTGGATTCATCACTGTATCCAACAAATATACGTTCCCCTTGCTGTCCAAATTCTTCCTCAACTCATTCGGGAGATGTGCATACGCCACACATCCAAAAACTCTCATGTGAGTGACACTATGCTTTCTTTCACTCAATGCCTCTTCAGGAATTATGTTCTGGACGCTCTTGGCTAGACATATGTTCAAGATATATGCTGCACAAGCGACAGCTTCAGCCCAATAATCATTGGCAAATTCTTTGTCTTCAACATACTCCTTTCCATTTCCATAATGGTCCTATTATTTCTTTCTGCTACACCATTTTGCTGAGGTGTATAACTTGTTGTAAATTGATTTTGAATTCCATGCTCCCTACAAAAATGAAATAAATCATTTGAGATGTATTCTCCACCTCTGTCAGTCCTAAGGACTTTGATGTAGTGTCCGCTTTTCTTCTCAACAAGAGCCTTGTATTGGTGAAAGCGCTCAAACACTTCAATTTTCTGTTTTAGGAGAAAGACCCATGTCTTCCTTGTGTAGTCATCTATGAAGATCAATAAGTAGTGGCTGCCACCAATTGATGGTATCTGCATTGGTCCACATAAATCTGGGTGGACAATCTCCAAAGGTGCCTTTGGCCTTACTGACTTTCCTGCGAGAAATGTCTCTCTATATTGCTTTCCCAAGATACATCCTTCACATAGGTTGTTTGGTTTTTCTATGAGTGGTAGTCCTTTCACCATGCCTTTCCTATGTAGCAAATTAAAACCCCCAAAGTTGAGATGTCCAAATCTCAAATTCCGTAACTAATTTTCATCTTTTACCTCTGTTTGAAAGTCTACTTGTGTGACAACTGCCTCTTTTCTTCCATTATCTCGTGAGTTCATTGATAGTTGTGCTTGTGCACCTTCTTTCTGCAAATCTGATTTTAATTTTAGGGGAAACTTTCTATTGTTTGTCATCTGAACCTTTGCAATCAACTGTCTGCTTGGAGGCCTATCCAAAATTGTGCACACATCATTTTTGAAGAAGACATTGTAGCCATTTTTCATGAGCTGTCTAATGCTTATGAGGTTATGCTTCAGAGCAGGGACAAAGTAAACATCTGAGATGTACTTCTTCTCCCCCTTCTTTGTTAGGATATTAACTCTACCTTTTCCCATGACAGAGACTTTGCTATCAGTCCCTAATGTCACTTCAGGTTTCACACTTTCATCTAGATTGGAAAACATTTCTATGTTTCTTGACATGTGGTTGCTACACCCTTATTCTAGATACCATATATCGCTTTGTTTTTCTTGTGCTACATTACAAGCTAAAAACATGCTATCATGGTTCTGATTTTCTTTTGTGAAATTTACACTTGGTTGTTACTAATGTCATATTGCTTCTTTCTACATTCATTTTCATAATGACCATACTGCTTACAGTGATGACATTGAACTTGAGATTTATCATAGCTTTGACCTTGTGCTTGATTTTGGCTTGGGCCTTGACTTGGATTTTGATTGTTTCCTCTTCCATTTGAGCTTGAAGGGTTGCTTCTTCCACCTCTGTGTGGGCTTCTTCCTCTTCGTCTAGCATATGATCTTCCTCTGTCTCGACCTTGACCAAATGATACTTGTGTCTTGAAGGCATGCTCCAGTGAGGAGCTTGTTGCTCTATTCAGTCTATGTTCATAAGAAATCAGTGATGCATTAAGCTGATCCACTGAGAACTGTGAGAGATCCTTTGTCTCTTCTATGGCCACAACAATGGCATCAAACCTTGCTAGAAAACTTCTCAAAACCTTCTCAACTATTCTTCTTTCTTCAAGTGTCTCACCATGAGCTCTAATTTGAGTAACCAACCCACTTACATGTGTGAAAAATGAGTCTGCATTCTCAGACTCTTTCATCCAAAGTGTTTCCAAGTCTCTTCTCAACATTTGCAGTTTTGTTGTCTTGACTTTTAGCATGCCTTGGCAGGTTGTCTGGAGCGTGTCCCATGCTTGCTTGGACTTCATTGCTGCTGCAACCCTTGGGAAAATAATTTCATGAACTGCTTGGAAAATATAGAACAGGGCTTTTGAATCCTTCTTCTTGTTATCCCTTAACAAATCTGTTTCTACTCGAGATAAGGTATTGTATGCTACTACATCTGCTGGTTCTTGAAAACCATTCTCCACCAAATCCCAAATGTCTTGAGAAGAAAACATGGCCTTCAATGTATTAACCCAATAATCATAATTTTTTCCATTAAACTAAGGTATTTGAGGATTAATCAAGCTTGTGCTTGATGTTTCCATTTCTGAAAATTTCTACTTGTTGGTAAATATGCTAAAAACAACCTGCCCTTAAAACAATTTTAACTACTAGTAAAAACATTTTTTCTTGCACTAACAGAGTTTAACATATTCTGATACCATGTTGATTTTTTTTATTTTTTTTTTATGTGGAGAGGTAGAGGGGTGATTTTCGCAAAGCTGATTTCACGCATCTCAATTACACACAGCTAGATATACGCGTAGCAATACAGAGACTTAAAAAACATAGTATTCACTCACGACGACATAAAAACTTAGGATTGAATTCTAAATCATAAAAATACATTCACATGAGACTGCGGCTCATTCACCAAGTAAAACAAAGGTTAAATCCATTGCTGGTTTTTTGATAAATCCATCTCTTGACATCTTCTTGGCTCCATCTCACGTCAAAGCCCTCACTTATATGGAGGTCTATCTATCTCCCAAGGTTATTGCGGAGATTTATGTTTGACAAATTTTGGGAAACACTCAACCAGAGAATCAAATCTTTCTCAAAGTGTCGTTGCACTTGCTTGTCATTCAAGGCTCTCTTGAGGAGCAGAGTTTTTCCGAATCCACCCATACCAACAACACCTATTTTGGATGTCACAGAGGCTGTGATTTTCTTATCATCTTTTAACAGACGTTTAATGGTTACGAATATATCATCTTGTCCCACGATGCACGCCTCTTGAATTGGCTGCTTCAGGTAACTTGCGAGGCTTGGCTTCCTTGTTGAAGGAATTGAAGATTGGCTCTTAGCAGCTTCATGGCTCTGTCACTGTATGTTTTTCAGTTCAAAACAGAGTTGATGAGTGAATCCAATCAAAGGCAGTCTTTCCAGATGACTCTGCAGACTTCCAATACTCTTCCTGATCTTCTTGCTCAACAAATATCAAGATACCATATTATATGTTGGAACTTGACATTTATGCACTGTTCAATGTTTGAAGCCAGTTGTTGACTGTAACGGGTTCAATCTTGTTAACTAAATCACTCTGAGACTACCGAATAACTATTCCATATTGTTGAATTTCTATGTTTATAGGCTGAATCTCCTCCACTAAATTTACCAAAACCCTCAACTCTTTTTTGAAACAAAGAGCAGTCTTCATGTGCCCTTTTATTACTTGAACCACCCTATCAATAAGAACGCCTGTTGATCCAGATACAAATCTAGGATCTCCCATATTTTCTCCTTTCTCTCAATGATTTTGATGTTGTAATCTTGCCTAAAGCTAGATGTTAATATAGCGTAATTAGCCATAAAGTCGATGAAAATGTGTTGGGCAAATATGAATCAGTTGACCAACAGTTACATCACCACTTAGCTTTATACACCCAACACACAAATTCTCACGTCAAATCAAAGTCAGCGCTGGATGGCCTCGATGGATTCAAATGTCCATGTGTCTGCGGGAATCAGCGAATCAAGCCCTACCTAAGTGACTTATCGGCGAAATATACCATTGCTGAAATGACTGGTACCTGTGAACGATACCAGTCTACAAAATGACTGGTACCTATGAATGATAACAATCTACATTCACTAAAATGACTGGTACCTATGAACGATACCTGTCTGACTGGTACTTATGAACGATACCAGTCTAACTGGTAGTTATGAATTTTAGGTGCAGTTATCGTTTCTTAATCGAAAACGTATGAGGAAAATGATATGTAATTTTCTAATGGTATGTGTTTTTTTTAAATTGAATTATAAAATTTACGTAAGTGACTTATCGGCAAAATCAAACATCATTGAAATGACTAGTACCTATGAACGATACCAGTCTACAATCACTGAAATGACTGGTACCTAGGAATGATACTAGTTTGAATTGTAGGTATGAAGTTTAGGTCCAGTGATAGTTTCTTAAATCGAAAACATATGAGATGAAAATGATATGTAATTTCCTAACGGTATGTGTTTTTCTAAAATTTAAGTTATCAAATTTAAATGTGTATTAGGTTGTTTAAATTTTAACCAAAGAGTTGAGGATTTGATTTAATAAAAATTGTTTGAAAAGATATTTGGCTAAATGAAAAGTTGCATAAATAAAAATGGTTTTAAATGATATTTGGCTAAATTGAGAGTTGTATGATATTAATGAAAGCATTAAATAGATGATTCATTCTTCTATTCAACATTGCAACTAACCTCAACAAAAATTTAATATAGTGAAAAAAAACCTATGATTTATTTTACAAATATAAAAATGTCATTTAATCTTTATTTTATTTGTTCTAATTTACTATTTAATCTTCATTTGTTCTCTAGCTTTTGAGTTAATCAACATAATCATCGGGTCTATTATTTTTACTTACTTAGCGTCTAGGTTTACATAGGAGTCTTCTTTGCATCTCTTACATTTCTAATTCACTATTTAACCTTTACTTGTTCTCTAGCTTTAGATATAATCAACGTAGTCTATTATTAGTCCCCGCTTACGACAAAGCAGGGACTATAGTCATCGATACATCATTGACCATTATTAAATTTATTTGACTTATGGTTGTGTTTAACTTTTAGCTAATGTTTTAATAAAATGTTTTGGCAAACAAAATTTTATTAAAGTTACAATTTGGAAGTCTTATTAGCGGCTATAATGTATGATTTTCTTGATACATAGGATAAAAGGTTTGGAAGGTTCTCAATTTTAATTGAACCCAATTTCATGCTAGTGTGGCTTTAGCATTAATTCAAAAACATTTAATATTGACTTACATATATTCCATTTTCCTAATCCTAATCCAAAGGGTGTGCAGGTGTGCTGCATAGGGTGTGGTGTAACCGGCTGTTGGCATGTCAGCCATATGTTCGGTTTCTGGCAGTTGCTAAAATAAGGAGGTAGCCATCTGTCCATTTTCTGGCAGTTGCTAAAATAAGGAGGAGCCTAGATGAGCTCTGGTAAGAACCTGTTTAGTGGAGTCGGTGAGATAAATGTATGGTTCAGTAATTGTTGTTACCTGTTTAGAGGACTCGGTGAGATAAATGTATGGTTCAATAATTGTTGTGAGATAAATGTATTTTCAGAGGAGTTGGTGAGATAAATGTATGGTTCAGTAATTATTGTTACCTGTTCAGAGGATTCGGTGAGATAAATGTATGGTTCAGTAATTGTTGTTACCTGTTCAGAGAATTCATTGAGATAAATGTATGGTTCAGTAATTGTTGGCTCTCCGCGAAGGAATTTAGGTGAAGTGGGTAGGACAATTCCGGTGAAGTGGGCAGGATGCCCATCTCTATTTTAGGAATGGTTGCCCTATCTCATTTTTTAGGAATGGTTACCCTATCTCGTTGTGAATTTCGCCCGGTTTCTTTTAGGCACAGCTCCAGAAGCAGATGGACCAGAGAAGGAGATAAATCTTCAAATAACATCACTGAAGCGCTTCATTCAAGCAATGCACACATTTATATATTTTAAGTACCTTTACTACTAGCCCTACTGTGTATCTATCTGCAATAAATCAAGTATAAAAAAATTATCATTGAGTATATAAAATTCACTGAACATATATCTATAAATATATATACACAATTGAATAGCATATGTAGTGTGATTACAAGAGAAAGATTGTTAGTACACTCAGGAGTCCCCTATCTTCATAGGGGCCTCATCCTCATTCTCAGGTTCACTTGTTCACTTGAGATGCCCACCCATACAGTAACCATCTAAAGCCTCCAAATTCAAGGGTTCAATAGCTATAGGGTTGGTTCCATGGCTCAATTGAGGGAATGACTGGCTATATGGTGATGGCCTCCTCTGACTCTATATATTTGGGTTGTTGAAGAACTAATGACCTACTATACTCTACTCTATATGACTTATGTGCCATTGTAATCTAAATATTATATGGGTTCCCACCTCCAAAGGCCCCTTTCTAAACTATCTGGGTACGGGTAGTGCCACTTACTAGGATGGGCAACAAACTTCAATTAATTAGTGACCCAAATATTATTGTTTGTATGTCCATGTTTGGATTGAATATAATAATAGGGCTAATTTCCACTTCCGAAAAAAACAATAATAGACCGAACAAGCCCATATTAGAAAGGTTTTGAATCATTTCATTAACAGAGTTCAGGAAGGAAATTGATCCGAATAAATACATAGTTTTGTGAGCATATTTCATAGAATCATATGGATGATGGATGGATTCAATGCGAAAGTAATCATTTCATTAACAGAGTTCAGGAAGGAAATTGATCTAAATAAATACATAGTTTTGTGAGCATATTTCATATAATCATATGGACGATGGATGGATTCACTGCGAAAGTAAATAGTCTCAGTGCCATGATCCGGACTTAAATAGGAACACAACAAATTACAGAGATAACCATAAACACATATATGCAGCGGAAATAATACTCCATTTCATTAATGTAAAATACTGAAATATGCTTACAAACAGTAATGGAAATAAACCACCTAGGGTAATGGTAGCTTATCTCTGAGAAGAGATGTGGTGGCTACATGCCTTTGAACTGTGTTACAATGAGGCTCGAAGGCCTAGTTATTTTTGAGAAAAAATGGAAAACCCGTAACATTCCAAAACCTAACCCTAGAAGATGAAACACCAAATTGTGGGCCCCGTTTGGGTAAATTGGTACATCAACTTCCTGGGGTCGTAACTTTGGCATACAATCTCCATTTGACGTGAACAATAGCTCGTTAGAAAGATCTATCCGAGCACTACCACTTTGGGAAGAGAAACATCCGTCCATGGACCCATGTTGCCCCCAGATTTCCCAAAAAACGTCATTTAGGGTCTCAAAACGACTCCGGAGGTTCAGGACCCGAAAAACTGCTAAAAATAGTAAGTTGTGCTACAATTAAGGAAACTGAAAATGCTGAGAGAAACAATGGTGGGCGTCCAGGTGGAATTGGTAGGTGGCCACCAATATCCACCCGGATCATTCCTCCCCCCTTAGGAAGCAATGGTCCCCATTGCGTTGAGTTCCTCCATGAGATGAGGAAACTTTTGCTGAACTTGGTCCCTGGTGAGCCACTTTCCCTTGGCCTGCTTTGACAACTCGATACAGTTGGATATTCTGTTGGCGAGTGTTCTTGATCTGTGTGTTCATGATCCGATCAGTTACATCTTGTTCCATGCAATCTGGATTTAATTATGTGGGTGTGAGCTGTTCTGCAATGTCGGATGTGTCTAGCAATGGTGGAAAGTATGGCCGAAGGCGGTCCACATTGAACACTAGGTGCAGGCCAAGGAATGGGGGAATGCTGAGCTCAAATGCATTGTCTCCCATAGCCTTAGTAATGGTGTAAGGACCATATCAGAGTGGTCTCAGTTTCCGATAGGCTCCAGTAAGGTGTTCCTTTTGCAAATGCAACCAGAGTTTGTCGCCCACCTGAAACTTGTGTGGCACCCAATGTTGATCATGTCGCTGCTTGTACTTGGCATTTGATTTCTCCAGAATGTCATGGACCTGCTGGCGAATATGTTGGATGTGCTCAATGAAGCTGGTTGCCTTGTTTGTTTCGGACTAGACATGAGCCGAATCTGTGTGAGTAGCTGCAAGTGGCATGGCCACATCAATGGGGCATAGTGGCTGGAATCCCAAGCCCACCTGAAAAGGGTTGTGGCCAGTCAAGCTGTGAAGAGCTCGGTTGTAGCTATGCTGAACATAGGGGAGGCTCTCGTCCCATGTGCGTGGATGCTTTGAGTTGTACATGCGCAGAATGTGTACAATCATCCTATTGACAACCTTTGTCTGGCCATCAGTTTGAGGATGGAAGGTTGTGGACTTAGTGAGTTTGGTGTCCAGCATTGACCAGAGACTGGACCAAAATGTACTGAGCAACCCACTGTCCCGATCTGAGATGATAGACTGTTGGATCCCAAAGTGCACCCACACTCATTCAAAGAAGAGTTTAGCAATGGCTTCTGTTGTGATATTCTTCTTGCAGGCCGCCATAATGGCCATCTTCGAGAACCTGTCGATAACCACAAAAACACAGACATTTCCATGCTTAGTGGAAGGAAGGCTTGACATGTAATCCATGGAGATGGATTCCCAAGGTCGACTAGGGGTAGGCAGTGGGGTATAGAGGCCTTGCTTCTTGATGGTCGGTTTGGAAATGGCACAGGAAGTACATGATCTGATGTACTTCCTGACATCCTGTCGAAGATTCGGCCAATAGAAATACTTTTGCAGTACTGCCACCATTTTCTCAACCCCGAAATGCCCAGCAGCCCGATTGTAGTGTGCTTCCCAAATCATCTTGGCACGCTCACTTGAAGGAACACAAAGGTGACCCAGGTGGCATAATAGGGCATCCTGGAGGTGAAAATCTAGAACATGCCGACCCTCCAAGAGTGTCTGGTATGTGTGGCCGAATTCTGGGTCGCTTTTGTAGAGAAGTGGCCAATCAGAAGTCTTGTGCCCACAAGAGTTGAGCACGGTGGTTAACGCCATGATCAGTGGTCAACTGAGGCAATCTGCAACATTATTGGTGTTGCCCTTCTTATAATTGATATTCAAATGGAACTGTTGTAGGTATGTAGACCACTTCTGATGGCGATCATTCTGCAATTTCCCTTAGGTCTGTATGGACTGCAGGGGTTGGTGGTCTGTGTGGATGACCGTTTCCTTCCCCAAAATGTAATGCTTCCATTGTCAGCGGGCCTGCACAATGGAATACATCTCTTTATCATAAGTGGGATACTTCCGGAGTGTGTCTAAAAGTGTTTCACTGTGATATGCCACTGGATGCTCGTGTTGAGTAAGGATTGCCCCAATAGAATAGTCAGAGGCATCTGTCTCGACCTCAAATGGTTGTTGTAAATCTGGTAATGCGAGCACTGGTGCCATGCAGAGGTGATCTTTCAACTCTATGAATGCCTTCTATTGAGATTTAGACCAAAAGAATTTTTCTTTCGCTCCTCCCTTGGTGACTTGACTCAAGGGCCAAGTGATATGAGAAAACCCCAACACGAACCTGCGGTAGAAGTTAGCAAGACCTAGAAAGCTGCGGAGCTCTGTCAGAGTGGTTGGAGATGGCCAATCCCGAATGACTTGGATCTTGGTTGGATCCACATGCACCCCCTGTTCATCAATAATGTATCCCAGATACTGAACTTGGGTCATGCCAAAAGTGCATTTCTCTAAATTGGCACATAGCTTGTGTTGCCACAGTGTTTGGAGAACTTGTCGGATGTGGTGGAGGTGCTCTTCCCAACTCTGGCTAAAGATTAGAATGTCATCCAAGTATACCACTACAAATGAGTTGGTGAATGGCCACAAGATGTCATCCATTAGCCTCATGAAGGTTGCAGGAGCATTCGTCAATCCGAAAGGCATAACCAACCATTCGAAAATGCCCTCCTTAGCTTTGAAGGTAGTCTTCCACACATCAAAGGGTTCGATTGGTACCTGGTGATATCCTGACTTCAAATCGATCTTGCTGAAATATTTTGCCCCCTTTAATTGGTCCAGGAGGTCATCAATCCGTGGGATCAGGTACCTATTACGGATAGTGATCTTGTTCAGCTCCCGATAGTCAATATAGAGTCTCCAAGTCCCATCCTTCTTTTGTACCAACATGATTGGGCTCCCACAAGGTGATGAACTCGGACAGATGTGACCTTTCTATAGCATTTCCTTAATTTGCCTCTTGATTTCATCGTTCTCCAGAATAGAGCGCTGAAAAATTGGTCCATTGGGTAGCAGTGCACCTGGGGTCAGATCGATGGAGTGCTTGACTTGACAGTGCAGAGGAATCCCTGCAGGGGAGGTGAAGACGTCCTCGTACTCCTCCATGACCTTGTTCATCTGTAGTTGTCGTGCAAAGGGGCCCTGTCTGGAGGCCGTGGCCACCGTCTTCTTCTTTCCTTGAGGGCGTATCATCAGGAAAACAAATTTCCTGGTTTTGGAAATGAGCTTACTGCATTGTTTTGCAGTAATCAAAGAGATGGCGGTAGGCGGTGCTACCTCTGGTATCCTGTACAACTTATTTCCCAATGTAATAATAACAGCACGGGGCCCTTACTCATACACAGCATGTCGCTTCCACAAGTATGGTTGTCCTAATAATACATCACAAACTTCAAGGGGAGCAATGTCACACAATACCTCATCCGTGAAGGGCTTGATGTTGTATGGAAGGCGACACTGCTGGCTCACACGAAGATCCTGTCCTTTGTGAAGCCAGTCGATGGTGTATGGTTGTGGATGTGTTGTGGTCAGTAAGCCCAACCGCTTCACGACCTCTACCAAAATGAGGTTCTTTTGGCTCCTGCTATTGACAATGAATTGTAGCGGGGAGCCCTTTACCCACATCTAGGAGTGGAAGAGACGCTCCTCATCCTCTAGATCTTCGGGTTCATTTTTCTGGATCTTAGCAGTAGCAACAGTGGCGTTGGGATCTGCATCAATGATCTACTTCCCTTTGTTATTCTCCTTGTCAGATTCTGACTCAGAGTTGGAACATGCATCTGATTCTGAAACCTTTAGCTCAGCCACCAGTGATTGCTTGGCCCGACACTCACTTGTGTTGCGAGTGGAGCTCTTATGGAACTCACACCATTTTCCCGTGTCCTTTTTCGGCTTTGTGGCACTATTCTTTGCTTGCAGCTTTAGCGCGTTGTCTTGGGCTTCCCCTCCTTGGCTTTGTCCTTTGTTATGTGGTTTAGGGGTACCTTTCCCTTGCTTTGGATTCACAGATCCAAAGTCTCGCTTCTTTTGTTTAAACTTCTGCTCAACCGTGACAGCATATCGGTATGTTGTGCCGAGCGAGGAGATGTTCAGGAATTCTATTTCTTCCTAGATGTATTTGTGCAGGCAGCCGTGGTATTTGAGTATCAAATGCTGCTCCGTATCCTTGATACCCAACTTTGTGCGAAGGGTCTGGAAAATATTGGTGAACACCGACACGTCTTGGTCCCTTCCTTGCCGCAGTGTGGTCCACTTTATGTATTCATCCTCATAGCTTCCGACAGGGTAGTACTGCTCCTTGATGGCATCCCGGAATGAATTCCAAGTGGGTGCGGCTGAAAATAGTGAGTCGATATTTTCATCCTTCTGCTCGCAGTAGGTTTCCCACCAGTCCTTGACATGGGGGGTTGCTTTGAGAAGAGCGAAAACAATCTTTTCCCAACTCGAAAATTCATGAACAGAAAAATAACTCTATAGCATATTTAACCATTTGTCTACGACATCTGCATCTATCTGACCCTCAAATATGGGGATTTCAAAGTTAACTTGTACCTTAAAGGGCGTGGCATTTCCAGAGTAGCTGCTGGAAGCCGATGTGTCGCTTCTAGGTAGCCGTTGAAGGATCTGGGCAAAGCTGTCCATCATCGCATTCTGTTGTTGCTCGAGGGCTTCTTCGAGCAAGATTTTGATAGGATCTCCTGCCCCCTCATCTTTTTTCTCATTCACCATGGGAGGCCGTCAGGATTTGCGAGGTTGGTCTGGCAAATGTTTGACCAGTTCAAGCCCTAACTCCTTATATCCCAACCTTGTTGGGGACATGCAAAGAAAAATAGAGAAAAAAACAGACCACTCTGATACCATTGATCCAGACTTAAACAGGAACACAACAAATTATAGAGATAACCATAAACACAGATATGCAGTGGAAATAATACTCCATTTCATTAATGTAAAATATTGAAATATGCTTACAAACAGTAATGGAAATAAACCAGCTAGGGCAATGGTAGCTTATCTCTGAGAAGAGATGTGGTGGCTACATGCCTCTGAACTATGTTACAATGAGGCTCGATGACTTATTTATTATTGAGAAACAATGGAAAATCCTTAGCATTCCAAAACCTAACCCTGGAAGATGAAACTCCAAACTGTGGGCCCCGTTTGGGTAAATTGGTACATCAACTTCCCGGGGTTGTAACTTTGGCATACGATCTCCATTTGACGCGTACAATAGCTCGTTAGAAAGATCTATCCAAGCACTACCACTTTGGGAAGGGCAACATCAGTCCATGGACCCATGTTGCCCCCAAATTTCCCAAAAAACATCACTTAGGGCCTCAAAATGGCTCCGGAAGTTCAAGACCCGAACAACTGCTAAAAATAGTAAGTTGTGCTACAATTAAGGAAACTGAAAATGCTGAGAGAAAAAATGGTGGGGGTCCAGGTGGACTTGGTAGGTGGCCACCAATATCCACCTGGATCATGCCATGTCAAGAATTAGAATTAATGCGTAAATATGAATGGTGGATTCTGATGAATCTACAAAGATTAATTTTAGAGAAAAATAGTTAAAAACAACAATTAATAAAAAAAACACTTTTATATTTCAAAATAGTTAAAAATACAATTAATCAAAAACATTCAGATATCATAAATTAACTTGTAGAACAGATGACAGTTTTTACATTTTAAAATAAATTACTTAGTGGGAAATTTAAACTTGTACAATTAAAGAAATATGTGGCTAGGATCATGGAATGAATAATTTGTGGTGAGGATGACGCGGGAAAAACCTGTGATACCCACAGTATGCATATAAAATGCATAATCTCTTCTATCCCAGGAATCTCAAAGACCTGCCTGGTCAAACCCTCAAAACATTAAGGTTAAGGCCCCTTAACTAAATCTCATGCGGAACGATTCAACAACTAGCCCCAGTCTGATCCTTAGTTAATCCTTTGCTGTGGAACTTTATATCTCAACCCTTCATCGTTTATAATAATTGTGGTTAATTATTCAACCACGCATATTAGCCAAACCCCACTCTACATGCCAGCTCATCCTTTATCGCAATCGCGGAGTTTCATTGGACTCAATAGAATATGTATTTAGAACTCCCGACTTGCGATATGCGATTTCCTTTTCCACCATTGATTTCGTCCACCAGATCAACGGTTGTCGCAATCTCGCATCACACCAACCTGTGACTCCATCGCCTCTTGCATGCGATATACGATAACACAACCAGACTTCAAATAACATAAACCTGCACCTATAACCTTCTCGGGTCCACTCTGCCCAAGTCTTATCGCTCAATCCCCATCGTCGATCTTAGCTTTAATCCGACATTAATATCTTCCCCGATCAACAGATTTTCTCGATGATCTTGCACTGTAGATCAAAACCCATTTGATTCGACGATCCACAACGATATCGCATAGACCACTTGCACGACATTTAACCCGACCTTACAGAGCCGATATGAATTATAAGTCCTCGGTCTATAAATTTTCAAGTCTGCCCTTAAAGTTAAAGTCCGATTAACTTAAAACCTGATATCTATTGGATAACGAAATCCACCAAATCCTACGGTCTGTTGCCCTTCAACTAACACACATATTATCAAGTTCTCAACCCCCGTAGTTGATTATGAAGTAAGAATTCGAATTTGCAATCGACAGCTAATAATAATTGCAGGCCTTCAACTACAATCAAGGCTTCCCATACTCTCTAACCCCACTATGGTTACTAATCACTGTCGATCTACTAGATCTATCGATTTGACGGTCCAGATTGATTCCTGCCTTTCACCATCCATAAGTACTTGGATTGAATCTCCATCGTTCATTTCTTTTACTTATGTGGTATGACTTAATCTTGGTTGCCCATCACCTTCAACCTCATTTGTTGATCTATAGATCCAACGACTACTAAGCATCAGTACCTCACTCCTTCGTCCTTCTCTTGACTTTGTTTTTATGTCGTTCTTCAATGTTATTCTGTGGTTTCGGCTTTCTTCAGGGTTTTGGTCCTTCGCTCTTCTACATCACAACTTCCTCCTTAACTTAGCTCCACTCATGCCTTTATGCTCCTCCACCTTCACTGTAACACTAAAGGCTTCCTCCTATACTGTCGATGTGTACAAAACCATAACACCTCTCTATTACTCTTCTCTACATTTCACCTTTGATTCTGCACATGCAACTTCTGTTACATAGAACTTACTCTAGTTCACACATAGGTTACAATTAAATTACTCCATACATGCACATACACTCATAATCGAGTTGTTTGTATTAATAAATAGGTGTTTACACAATTTCTTCTCTCAGGTCTGATTTCCAATACTAGTGGCCTCTGTTTCACAATCTACTCGTAGGCTTACAATCAAACTCTTCACACTCTAACTCTTAACTAACTAGCTAACCAACCCCTGACTAGGCTTACATTTATACAAAAGGATTCTACAACCAATTCCTAGTTTAGATCCAGAATCTTCTCAACAAAATCCTGAAATCTCTTCCTTATCTCTAAGGATCTTCTCTAATCCACAAAATCATGAACTAGCTCCTAATCTAAGATTTACAATTAATTCTGAAATCTCTCAATCTCTCAACTATCTTGATTCTCTCATGTTCTCCTACATTCAAGAATATTTACTAATATGCCTCACTATACTTAATTAAATCCCTATTCTAGCTTCTCTGATTAAAATCACTCAAAACCTTAATAATTACATTAATTCAACACTTAGGGAACCAAATGCCTTTAAAACACAAGACCCCCTATGTTTACTAAGATACAATAATATTATTGAGCTGAATGCTCCTACATCAGACTCTCAAGGTTGAAAATAATCATGATCTCCTGATCATGTGCTTCTTATTTGTGTCCTCCTGGATCCCATACTTTGTTATGTAGTTTGTCCTTGGTTGCTGCTATTGTTTGTTGTTGTTCTCCAGGTCTCCACACTTTATGCTGCATTTCCCCACTAGCTATGCTCTCACAGTCTGTTGCTGTCTTTTTCTTGTTGCTTCTTTGCTTTCTTTCTATTGTCTTCTCCCTTTGAGACTCTTTTCTCATCAAATCCATCATCAATTCAATTTCTATGTCCAACTCATTTCTTTGCTGGACACTTTCCGCTTCCTCTCTTGCATATCCTTTGTAATCTTCATCAGGTTCTTTCTTCCCTATGGGTGCTTGCAGCCATTTCTCTAGTACCTCCAATTCTTTCTCCCATTCACTGATCCTTTGATGAGAGTTTAGTCCTTCTTGTTTATTGACTGTCTCAACAGTTTCCCTAGTTATCTCCACCGTGCCTATCATCATGATGGAATGACAATCCTTTACTATTTTTTCAGCTAACATAGTCTCTTCTTTAAATTTGCTTTTAATCTTCTGTTGGTTGCCTTCACTTTGTAGTTGCTGGTTCCTTACTTCCACCCTTACATCCTTACCCTCTTGTTGCTTCTGAACTTCCATTTCATCTCCAAATAACTTCTATTCAATTTCTTCGATCACAACATCACACTCATTCATTCTATGCATTGTTCCTACAAACAAACTATTGGTTTGTGAACCAAAACACTCTTCTATCTTTATGTATTTTAAAGACCCTCTACTACTGTTAAGTACTGTTATAACCACTTCTTTCCTATTTCCATTTCCTCCTAGCAACCTCTCCAGCAATTAAATTTCCTCCTTACATTTAGCAAGTGTCTTATCACAATTCTCTTCATTTCGAGCTTCATCCTTTATGCGGTCACTATTGCCCAACGATTCAATCGGACTACCTTCCATAGACAATTCTGTTTCATTCATTTCCACAGAAATAAGTTCTTGTTCAACACTTATAATCCCTATATTCACACAACAATTGTCATTTTGAAAAATATACGGCTCAACAGCCTCAACTAACGTTTCACATATCAACTTTCCAGGCTGATCTTCATCTCCTTCTTCCACAAGAAATTGTCCTTTTTTTGTAACAGTCCCAAATATCAATTCATCAATAATTCTTTTTTGCTGCAACAATTCAGTATTTCCCTCATTCAAGAGGCATTCTTCATCATACTCTGCTCTAGAATATTTATCCTCTGAAAGGTACTTTTCATCCTCTGGCAGTACAACAATATGCTAATCCAAGTTCTCCTTTGAACTCTGTTAATTTTAATCAAGTTTCATGATAGCTTCATAAGACAGCCAATCCGCTACAAAACCCGCACTCACAAAACAATCATTATAATTAAAAACATACGACTTCAATGTCTCTTCTTCCTTTGGCAACACTTCAGTATGCTGCTTTGAACTATCCCAATAGTTCACTGATCTCCATTCTTCATCTTCACCCATGATTTCACGCTTTTCTAGTTTATAAATGGAAACTTCCATTTCCAACTCAATTTCTCTGAGTTTTTCCTTCAGCCACTTTACTTGCCTCTGTTGTAGCTTTCTTTGTAGTTTATGCCACTTTACTGCCTTTTTCCTCAAGTCCCAACCTTGTCTCTGGTTTTCCTCCAATATTCTCCTTAATGCATCGAGTTGTTCTTTCATCTCTACAATTTCCTTGTCAATTTCCACTTGACTCATTCTCTTGCCATTTGCCTTGGCATCCTCCTTCACTTTTCTTCTGTTGTGGTCTTCCTCAGAACCTCTGCTATGACTATCAGTAGTCACTTTCTCCTCCATCTCTATGATTTCCTCACTCATTCCCTATGAGTTACATTAAAGCCTCTACAACAGCAAGTCCTCCTTGCTGCCACTTACCTCACCAAGCTTTCCTCGGTACCTGGTCTTTTGGCAAGCCCTTGGTTCTCTATCTCTGGAACCTCTTTTGAGCACTTCTCTCTCCTTCTTCTAGGCTTCAACTCATCTTCATATTCTAAGAACACAATTGTCCTCTTGTATTTCAACCATAATGAAATACTTGGTTCTGACCACCTCTTCTTTCACTTAGAAAGTCTTATCAACTTCCTTTATTACTTAGCAATTCTAACCACATCCTCTGTGGAATTGCCCTTATGATCTTCTTGTGAGTTGCAACTATACCTCTGCAGTAACAAGTCTCCTTCTTGCTACATATGCCTCACTAAGCTTCTCTCCTCTGAGCTTAGTCTTTTAGGATTTCTTTGCATGATCTTGCTCTACCATTCACCTGCAATTTGAATGGATTGTCCTCTATTCCCTTACATCTGCAATTCTCGCAACATTCCGTTATAACTTATCTTTATGTGTGTACTGTTTGTTAGATTAGAATATGATCTCCTCTTGCCTACTTTCATCACCATTCGCATGTATACACACCTTCAAAACATAACCTTGTTCTAAATTCTTTTCAAAGAAATTTCCACACAGAATTTCTTTATGCTTTAATATCAAATGTTTCAACCACAATTCTACTATGATACCAAAAATGACATAGGAAAAACCTGCGATACCCATAGTATGCATATAAAATGCATAATCTCGTCTATCCCAGGAATCTCAAAGACCTGCCTGGTCAAATCCTCAAAACATTAAGGTTAAGGCCCCTTAACTAAATCTCATGCGGAACGATTCAACAACTAACCCCAGTCTGATCCTTAGTTAATCCTTTGGTGCAGAACCTTATATCTCAACCCTTCATCCTTTATAATAACTGTGGTTAATTCTTTAACCGCGCATATTAACCAAACCCCACTCTACATGCCAGCTCGTCCTTTATCACAATCACGAAGTTTCATCGAACTCAACAGAATATGTATTCAGAACTCCCGATTTGCGATATGCGATTGCCTTTTCCACCGTCGATTTCGTCCACTAGATCAACGAATGTCGCAATCTCGCATCACACCAACCTGTGACTCCATCACCTCTCGCATGCGATATGCGATAACACAACTGGACTTCAAATAACATAAAACCACACCTATAACATTCTCGGGTCCGCTCTGCCCAAGTCTTATCGCTCAATCCCCACCGTCGATCTTACCTTTAATCTGACAGTTGATATCTTCCCCGATCAACAGAGTTGCTCGGTGATCCTGCACCGTAGATCAAAACCCATTTGATCTGACGGTCCACAACGATATTGCACAGACCACTTGCATGACATTTAACCCAACCTTACAGATTCAATATGAATTATAAGTTCTCAATCTATAAATGTTCATGTTCGCTATTGAAGTTAAAGTCCAATCAACTTAAAACCCAATATCCGTTAGATAACGAAATCCATCAAATCCTACGGTCCACTGCCCTTCAACTAGCACGCGGATTATCAAGCTCTCAACCCCCATAGTTGACTATGACGTAAGCATCTGAATTTATGATTGACAGCTAATAATAATTGCAGGCCTTCAACCACGATCAAGGCATCCCATACTTTCTAACCCCGCTGCGGTTAATAATCACCGTCGATCTACCAGATCTATCGATCTGATGGTCCAGATCGATTCCCGCCTTTCACCATCTGCAAGTACTTGGATTGAATCTCTGTCATTCATTTCTTTTACTTATGTGGTAGACTTAATCTTGGTCGCCCATCACCTTCAACCTTGTTCGTTGATCTATAGATCCAATGACTACTGTGCATCATTACCTCACTCCTTCATCTTTCTCTTGACTTTGTTTTTATGCCGTTCTTCAATGTTCTTCTGTGGTTTCAACTTTCTTTAGGGTTCTAGTCCTTTGCTCTTCTGCATCACAACTTTCTCCTTAACTGAGTTTTGATCGCGCCTTTATGCTCCTCCACCTTCACTGTAACACTAAAGGCTTCCTCCTATACTGTCGATGTGTACAAAGCCGTAACACCTCTCTATTACTCTTCTCTACATTTCACCTTTGATTATGCACATGCAACTTCTGTTACATAGAACTTATTCTAGTTCACACACAGGTTATAATTAAGTTACTCCATACACACACATACACTTAGAATCGAGTTGTTTGTATTAATAAACAGGTATTTACACAGTTTCTTCTCTCAGGCCTGATTTCCAATATCAATGGCCTCTGTTTCATAATTTGCCCATAGGCTTACAATCAAACTCTTCACACTCTAACTCCTAACTAATTAGCTAACCAACCCCTGACTATGCCTTTTAGGCTTACATTTATACAAAAAGATTCTACAACCAATTCCTAGTTTAGATCCAGAATTTTCTCAACAAAATCTTGAAATCTCTTCCTTATCTCTAAGGATCCTCTCTAATCCACAAAATCATGAACTAACCCCTAATCTAAGATTTACAATTAATTCTCAAATCTCTCAATCTCTTAATTATCCTAATTCTCTCATGTTCTTCTACATTCGAGAATATTTACTAATATTCCTCACTATACTTAATTAAATCCCTATTCTAGCTTCTCTTATTAAAATCACTCAAAACCTTAATAATTACATTAATTCAACACTTAGGAAACCAAATGCCTTAAAAACACAAGACCCCCTATGTCTACTAAGATACAATGATATTATTGAGCTGAATGCTCCTGCATCAGAAGATCATCACACGAACCATGTGCAATAACTTTCATAAAGTATTTGTTATTGAAGCATTTTGTAATGCTCACCACTCATCACAATTTATACAGAAACAACCATCGATCCGGTTGTGCCCAAGAGAAAAAGTAATCATACAAATGCAACATGGGTTACATGCTATCAACTCGAAATAAGAAGGTGCACGCAATGCACATGCCCAAATTCCTTACCCAGAATATTCTTTTAACATCTTAATTTATGGATTTCAGAGATCTGTGGCTTGAATCTTTTGAATAATTGACCGGAGAATCCACAGTTTTGTCATTTTTGAACCAACGTTTCAAATCCCAAGTGGGATCCATCATCAGGAAGAGAGAATGATGATGACAGAAGAGCAGCGGAGAAGTAATATCTTAATTTATTTCAATTATTTATATTCTTATAAATTTAAAATAAAATTAAATCTAAATTTATATAAAATAAAAACAATCTTAATAATATTAACAAGCAATTGAAAATAATGCATGCCCACCGGTTACATGTAGGGCACATTTCCATTGTCCTATAAGGTATCATGTCCTCGCGAGGGCATAATCAGTGTAGGCTATTCGTTTGTTTCAACGATTATGTGGTGAACAAACTCTGTACAATTCTACTCAGACGTAAAATTCAATTAAGCAATACCATTTAGAAATTGATTGGTTAGTTTTTGATTAATAATAAATTATATTTTGATCTCTTGCCTAACGATGAGTTAGTCATAGGTAGATGATAACATGTATGCTAAATTATTTTTCTGAAATTTCTAATTTAAACGGTTAATTTATTAACTCTATATACATTTGTTTATGGATGATAAAGTGTTTTATACACACTTAGTGATTATAAAAATTATACCTCATCACTAATTCTAGCTATTAAAAAAAACAAAAATAATCACTAGCCATTTAAAAAAATAAAAAACAACTAAATCTAGCTATTACAAAAAAAATATACCCTTATCACTGATTCTAGCCATTAAAAAAAAACAGAGTACATATTATTATGAGTATTATATATACGTTTTATGTAGCTTATTAATGATTTCAAGAAAAAAAATTTCAATCAATCACATTTACGTACCAGAGTCTTACAACAACACGTGGAATCAAAATTCATATAAATAATACATTGATACAAAACAAACTCCAATTCTTTTAACCAGATCGAGATCTTTGTATAAGTAAAACATTGATGAGATCTCCATATCAATAAAACATTGATAGAAAAAATAGAAGCACTCTCTGAAACTGATGATGAGAAGAATATAGCTTAAATTATTATGAGCAAAATAAAATATAGCTTAAATGATTATGAGCAAAATATAATAGGTTAGTGTTCTTTTACCCTGTTTCAAAATTGTATCTGATACTTGAAAATTTAAAGGAAGAACCTAAATGTGCATGATTTATTTCCTTACTCTTATTCACAGTAATATTTGGTGCATTCAAAAATCATTTTCAGATTTTTATGTGCAAGTGCATCTAGTGCAAAAAGGCAAAAATTTTGTACACTTCAAGCGATTTAATTTCATAAAAACTTAACCATAATATCAACATTGTTTGAAACCAACTAGCCACAGAACAGGCAATATGGCAGGGACTACTGCTACGCAACGACCTTGTTTTTAGATACTTCACATCTAAGTTTATTAGGAGTCTCCTTTGTGTCTCTAACATGGGTTGTTCGGTGCGCTCTGACATTTATTACTCCGAATTTTTCTTATTCTTTGCTGCGTCTCTCATTAGTTTTTGACAACTTTTTCAACTTCCTTGTTCAAGCGTAGCTCACAATTCATTAAAAAAAATAAAAAAATTAAAAAAAAAAATTTGATGCTAAGAGGTTTTTTAGAATGATTTTTAGTTTTAATCAGAATTTTCACCTTTTGTTTAAGCTAGGTTGATACAAGGATGTTCAATATTGGCTAGATTATTAGGGGTTAAAGGAGGAGATCATCTTGAAGAATAAGGATAATATTAAAAATATTATTACATCCATATTTAAGAATAAGTTATGGGACAATAAGGAGTAAGAGAGAGAAATGAAGCTAAGGTATTATGGTGATCAACCCCAATATAAAAAACCAAACTTATCTTTCTGTGTCTTGACTAATGCTAAGAAGAAAATGAACATTGTTAAGATAAGAACTAATTCATACCAGTGTCAAAGTGAAACCGTGCATTGGTCAAAATACTTGGGACTAAAGAGTCACCTTTGAGGTACTAAACGAAATTTGGGCATGCAAGTTCCATCAATCCCTCTGGGTAGGCAACCGCCATCAACCCAAGGCCTTCTATCCTTTCACAATTGTCGACAATTGTCTGTCATGTTAAATTTATCTTTTAGCACTCTTTCCCACAATGATTTACATAATGAACCATATGGACATTAGCATTAACAAAAGAAACATTCATGTACACAATGGATTTATACTTAACCCTCAACATGGGTCCACAATATCTATATTGACAAGAAACATAACTATCATACATGTTGTATGCATTTTGATTTTCCAAGTAACATAATAATGCATATCTTATAACATTATTCTTTCTCATTTACAATTGCAATTCACATTGCAATGTTTTAGTTTCATAGTTTTGCTTATTTACATTAAGTTACCCCTGCTTAATCCATGGGGGCTTCATTGAATGAACCTCTGACATATCACATGCGTTCGTGGCATAGTAAACAATACCCCTAATTTGACTACATATTGGAAAATACCTCTAAAAATCACATCATTTAACCCTCTACCAACATGAACCCAATCCACATTCCCAATTTAAAAAACCCCTACTTTCACTAGATATTATAGGTATCCATTTTTTCATTAACATTTTTTATACCCCTTTTTTCCATTAACTTTGAGCTCCATTTTTTATACCTCCCAATATGAAAACCCTTTACCCCCTATTATATGCTCAATATATTATATCATTTTTTCCTCAATATATATCCCCCAATATGAATGCACGTGGTATGATATTCGCCCCCCCAGTGAAGCCCCCGTGGCTTAATCCCATCATCATTTAGCCATAAATAAGTATTCACTTTCTAAATCATTTGCAATTTCCACTGTGTATTGTCATCAACAAACAGATAAATGAAGTAACTACCATAATCACTTGTTTACGAATTGTAATAAGTTTAAATCAAATTTAATTCATGCATATAAGTTTTATTAGTTAGTCCTTCAACACTAACCAATCACAGCTACCAACCATCTTAAGGCAGGCAAGACTTAGTCAACAATTGGTTATTACAGTCAAGTCTCACTACTTGACTCATTGTTTATTTTTAATATCTAAAATAGGTTCTTCCAATGTCCTTTTAAAACACTCTATCGTCATTTTCAAGGATGTTCCCCATATTTTACATTCATGCATTCACTCATTAAAAGTAGTGCATTGTAACTTCAGTCATGTTAATATTTCCATATTTGCAAAAATTGCTAGTTGGTTGTCACTTTCCTTAGTGAGTGTTAAAGATTATTCATAAGTGTAACAAAAGTTTTATTGTCGTTTATCCTCATCAGGATTCAAATGTCATGAACATAGTTTTGTAGTAGGTTTATTACTTACTACTCTTTAATGTGGCTATAAACATGAATCACACATCTCAAGTCAAAAGTAGTCTACTGTATATATCAATATGTAGATTTTTATACTCATACCTAAGCTAATACCCACTGGTGGCATACCTCGATTTATTTTCTTCTTACCAATTCCCAAAGGCACCATTTCTGCAACTATTAGTTGTGCCTTGACCGGTGCTAAGAAGAAAATGAACATTGTTAAGATAAGAACTAATTAATACCAACTTCAAAGTGAAACCAGGCATTGGTCAAACTCCTTGGGACTAAAGAGTCACCTTTGGGAGACTAAGAGGGTTGAAGATGAAAAACACTTTCTATTCGATTGTCTAGATATTACTCACACACATTCTAATTTTCAAAATCTTTGCCACACTACCAACCTTCTTGACTTGTTAAGTTAGCAAAACTAGGATGATCTGGGAACACTTCCTCCATTCTTTTCAATCATATAAATACTATGTTAAAAAATCTCAATTAATCTCATTGCTCATATAGGTGCATTCTACAGTGAGTATGAGGGCAATGTGCAATTATATTTGTCCAATAAAGCAATAATAATAATAATAAATTCAATGTCTTCCCTAGACAAAAATGAAAATAACCATATAGATTAAAAAAACTATAATACCATTATCTCATGCTTTTAATAGTTCTTTTATAATATACTTTGAATTCAAATGGATCATAAATTTACCTTCAACAAAATATTTTACCACATTAAAATTCCAAAATAGGTAAAATTTTAAACATCTTTACTCTTTATTAAAGCCAATACCATTTCTTATATCAAAGTAAAAAGTTAATTCAACACAAAGAAATCTTGCTCCAAAATCTTTATTTTAATTAAATATTTCTAAAATGAATCTTTAAAAGGAAAACCATATCCTATGGATATATTAAAATCTTTAAAGACAATATTTCCACCTCAAAATTGTAATGTTTGAAAATTTTAAATTTGATATAGTTTTATTATAAATTTTGTCATCATGCCATGTAAAACACATCATTAAATCTAATATTAATATTGAAAGATTAATATTCATATTATTATTTTTATTAAATTAGTATTATAATATTATAATATTAATATTATTAAATTTAATCTTTGGATTAATACAATATTGAATTTGTCATATTATAATAGATATTAATATATCATGATATATATTAACTCTACATATATATGGGAGGGAAGAACAAAGACATAGAGTGATAGAGGTGGAGAGTGTTGGAATATAATCCTAACATCTACATTTATTTTTTAGCCTAAGTATCTTTGACTTAGCCACATGCACTAAAAATCATGTTCACACTTGGATTTTGGTAAACTAGCTTGGTGGACCAACTTTCCCTTGTTTTTTTCCTTTAAAGGCTTAATATTATGGAAATATTGGTCCAACCACTTTCCTAAACCATTTATATATCTAAGTGCATGTTCACACCTAGCCACACCTCATCCACTTGAGTTATTTAAGGATTGGTGCCCCACATGAAGATTCCCCCTTAAATCAAGGGATTTGGTCCCTCGAACCATTTTAGCATGTTTTAAAGTTTCCTTCCTTGGTAAATGCACCCCTTCTCATGCTTTCCGTGTGGCTAATAGTTGGCATAGGTTTTCTTGAGTCATTGTTGCTATTTTAGGCCTCCCTTTAGGTTTTCTTAGCCTTTTCTAGTTTTTTACTAGTTTTTTCCTAGTTTTCTAGATTCGGCAATTTCTATATAACCACCTCCCTTTGGGATTAGAGGTTTGGTTGCTCATGTATTACTATTGTTCATTAACTTAATACATTGATTTTATGGAGAAAATTATTTCTCTCCTCTTGAACATCAGCAAATTACTTGTGTTTAATTTAACTAGAATTCTAGATCTATCGAAGTTTCTGCAAGAATTCTACATGGTATCAGAGCTAGTTCGAATCTAGTGGATTGTAGATGGTTTTATTTGAAGGTATAGATCATCAGGAGGCACAAAAAGAAGCAATGGATCATCTCTCTTAGCCCAAAAGACTCATTCTAAATCCTTTCAATTACTTCGAATGGAAGACAGAGATCACTCTGCTCCTTCGAAGCAAAGGGCTTTACAGGGTAACAATGGGAATGGAGACTGAACCGAATTCTGCAGCGGATAAGATCAAGTATTTCAATAAATTAGATGAAGCAATTGGGTTGATATGCCTATCAAGTTCCAGAGAAATCCTCTTTCATGTCAGCGGAGCCACTACTCCCGATGTGGTCTGGACCACATTGGAAGGACTATTCGGCAAGTAGGATGAAATGAGAGTGCATCAACTGGAGAATGAACTCATATCCCTCATTCCAACTCATTTCAGCAACTTCAAAGAATACTTCACCAAGTTTAAATCACTCCTCATTGAACTTGATGCATGTGGAGTCAAGAAAGAGGAAGATCAACTCATCCTTTTGATTCTCTCGAAATTAGGCCCTAAATATTCCATATTTGTATCATCTTTTCAAGCATTTAAATGGACTCAGGAAAAATGGAAAATTCCTCCATTGAATGACTTCATTGCAGCATTAATTCAAGAGCAAGCTAATTTAGTCCAAATGGGTGCCATTAAGTGTCAAAGAACCAAGCACTTGCGGCTACTGATGCTCCAAAGAGCAGTGGAAGAGACAACCAAAAATGGAAGGGTAAATTTAATGAATCGAAGAAGGAGAGACCTGTACAATCTTCAGAGAGCTCTTCTTTGCCTAAGGGTAAGAAGAAGAAGGAAAGAACACTTTGCAGCTACTGTTCCAAAGGTTTTCATCCCGAAGAAAATTGCATGGGGAAAACAATTGATGAGATGGCTAAGCAATTGCAGCAGCACAATCTCACCATGCCTGAGAATGAAAAGAAGAAGGATGATAACAAAACGGGAGATGGGAGAGGGAGAGCACGAGATGGTCATGCTTTAATCGATGTCACATCCACTCCATTAGCTTGGATCCTTGATTTAGGTGCATCAAACCGCATGGCTGCATCAAAAGATGAATTTTCCTCCATCGAAGAAAGCACCAGATCCCCAATTTACTTGGGAAATGCCACACCCGCAAAGGTGTGTGGAGAAGGAATTGTAGACCTTGAAGGGGGCTACTTCACCAATGTGCTTCATATTCCCTCTCTTTCTGCAAATCTTCTCTCAATATATCAGATCACTCATTCCAGATCTGGAAGGAAGGTGGAGTTCACTCCAGACTCCGCAGTGATTATCGACATTTCCACAGGCTCACAGCTTGCACATGGAATTGCAGATCACAGTTCTCATTTGTATTCCTTCTCCCACTTTGTTCCTAAATCTATTAGCACTGTATTTCTGTCACAATCTAATGATATTAGCAGGTTATGGCATGAAATATTTGGCCATCTAAACTATAAGTACTTGCATCAACTCAACAAGGAAAACATGGTAGAAGGATTGCCTGTTATTAAATTCACAAGAAGTGTATGTAAAGGATGCATTCTTGGCAAGCATCCGAAGAAAAAAGTTGACAAAGGGAAGGCACAGAGAGCTTCTTCACCTCTTGGGCTCATTCACAGTGAAATCACGGGCCCATTCCTGCAGCCTTCAATTAGTAAGGCTTGATATGTGCTCACCTTCATAAATGATTTCTCTCGCTTTACTTGGGTATTTTTCCTGAAATTAAAATCGGAAGTATTTGAATGCCTTATAGAATTTAAATCACTTGATGAGAATGAGTCTGGGTGTAAGATTAAGATACTTCGTACTGATAATGGGGGGGAGTATTTCAACAAAGATGTGCGGCAACTTTGTATTGATGCAGGTATACAACTACAACACAGAGTGCCATATACACCACAACAGAATGGTGTCGCAGAGAGGAAAAACTGGTTGTTAAAAGAGATGGCCAATTGTATGCTATAGTCCAAATCATTAGCTCCTAAGCTATGGGCTGAAGCTATTAATTGTGTAGCATACATTTAGAACCACATTCCTCACAAAGCACTCAAAGGCACCACTCCATTTAAATGTTGGATCGGTAAGAAACCGAAAGTGTTGCACTTTCACATTTTTGGTTCACGAGCATGGGCTCACATTTCGACAGATAATAGGAAGGCTTTGTAGCTTCAAAGTGTTGAATGTATCTTTGTTGGATACCCTGATAGTGTCAAAGGATATAGATTGCTGGACTCTCACACTGAAAAGTTCCTTGTAGCTCGAAGTGTGAAGTTTGAAGAAAAATCATTGCATGATTTTTTAGCAGACCTTGCCGAGGAACCACTTGTTGCCACTAATGAGAAGGAGTCTGAAACTTCTTCGAGCACTTCATAGCAGCTATCAGAGAAGCCTCTTGGGTCTGATTTAGAGGATGAGGAGCAGGTCATGTCTACTCCAACTCAGCTACCAACTATGGCAGAGAAAACCCTGCAAGATGCGGGTGAACTAGTCGGTGATCCTGCGGATGCGAGAAGGACTAGATCACAGTTTTTTGGGGCTCCTCAAGCCCTGGCTACCACCAAACCATTGCTTCCCATACATTTCTATATGACACTTGGTTCAGATCCATAATCACACTCTAAGGCTACTGGAAACCCGCTTTGGGAGGTTGCCATGGATGAAGAGTACTCTGCTCTCATGGAAAACAACACATGGGACTTGGTTCCACTTCCGAAAGGAAGAAAGTTTGTTCAATGTCGATGGATCTATCAAACAAATATTGCTACAGATGGTGAGATCAGCATGTACAAAGCTCAAATTGTTGCAAAATTATACTCATAGGTACATGGCATAGACTACACAAAGACATTTGCACTTGTTGCAAAAATGGACTCCATTCGACTAGTTTTAGCCATTGTTGCTTCTCGTAGATGGGAAGTTCATCACATGGATGTGAAGAGTACATTTCTTCATGGATATCTCAAGGAGGAGATATATATGGAGCAGCCATAGGGATACATTTAGAACTCTTCCCTCGTTTGCAGATTAAAGAAATCTTTGTATGGCCTAAAACAGGCTCCCAGAGCCTGGTATGCAAAGATGGATTCTTTCCTTCTTTCCATTGGATTCATTCGATGCAAATCTGATTCGAATGTTTATTTGCTGCAACATGATGATTCCCTTTTGTTGATAGTAGTTTATGTAGATGATTTACTGATGACAGGGAAACTTACCTCAGCTATTGAGTCAGCAAAATCAGCATTGCACGATCGATTTTCCATGACAGATTTGGGACTATCGCACTACTTTCTTGGTCTTGAAGTTTCTCACTCTACTTTAGGGATCAATATGGCATAGTCTAACTATGCATTAGATCTACTTGTCCGCTTTCAAATGACAGAATGCAAGCCAACAACATTTCTCTTTCTTTCGAGGATCAGATTTGAGGATGCGGGTACTACACCTTTGGTGGACAGTACACTGTATTGACAGTTGGTTGGGAGTTTGTTGTATCTTACTCACACCTTACCTGATATACCTTTTGAAATAGGAGTTTGTTCTAGATATACGCAGGGGCCCCATGAGATTCAATGGAAAGCTGCAAATAGAATCCTTAGATATGTGAAAGGTACTTCCAGTTTTGGTATCTTTTATGCTATAGATTACCCACTTTCACTGATTGGGTACACAGATTCTAATTGGGTTGGTGATGGTACAGACTGCAAGTCCACCTTTGGTTATATTTTCAGCTTTGGTTCAGGGCCTTTTTGCTGGTCTAGTAAGAAGCAATCCACGATTGATTTATCTATAGCCAAGGCAAAGTATAGAGGTGCAGTGAATGCAGCTACACAAGTTGTTTAGTTGCAGGGGCTACACAAGTTGTTTAGTTGCATGGGCTTCTCTCCTAGTTTGGTATTTAGTATCCACTTCTGACTGTCATATTTTGTGACAATCAGGGGTCCATTCAGATATTGATTGATCCAGTTCAAAGGCAGAGGACCAAGCACATTGAGATTCACATGCATTACATCCGCGAGCTGATCCATGACTGAGTCATGTCACTGTAGTACTACCCCACTGAGCAACAGGTTGTAGGCATCTTCACCAAGCCTTTCACTAAAAAGAAATTTTCAAAACTGAGAGCTATGCTTGGAGTGGTGGAGATAGCTGAGTAGGCCCTTCTGGCCACTTTTCCCTTTTTTCCTCTTTTTTTTTGGTGGGGGGGGGTTGGTTTCCCACGAGGTTTTCCCTCTTTCTTCATTTTATGACGATATTTTATTTATTGTACCTGAGTACCGAACATGGCATCTTGGCTGAGACTCAGTTTAGATAAGTGAGTTAGGATGAAGGGGGGGTGTTAGAATATAACCCTAACATCTACATTTATTTTTTAGCCTAATTATCCTTGACTTAGCCACATGCACTAAAAATCATGTTCACACTTGGTTTTTGGTAAACTAGCTTGGTGGACCAACTTTCCCTTATTTTTTGCCTTTAAAGGCTTAATATTATGGAAATATTGGTCCAACCACTTTCCTAAACCATTTAGACATCGAAGTTCATTTTCACACCTAGCCACACCTCATCCACTTGAGCTATTTGAGGATTGGCACACCACATGAAGATTCCCCCTTAAATCAAGGGATTTGGTCCCCCATACCATTTTAGCATGTTTTAAAGTTGCCTTCCTTGGGAAATTCACCCCTCCTCATGCTTTCCTTGTCACTAATAGTTGGCATAGGTTGTCATGAGTCATTGTTGCTATTTTAGGCCTCCCTTTAGGTTTTCTTAGCCTTTTCTAGTTTTTTACTAGTTTTTTCTTAGTTTTCTAGATTCGGCAATTTCTATATAACCACCTCCCTTTGGGATTATAGGTTTGGTTGCTCATGTATTACTATTGGTCATTAATTTAATACATTGATTTTATGGAGAAATTTTTTTCTCTCCTCTCTTGAATATCACCAAATTACTTGTGTTTAATTTAACTAGAATTCTAGATCTATTGGAGTTTTTGCAGGAATTCTATAGAGAGATAGAGGGAGTGAGAGAAAGGGAGAGAGAGAAAGGACGAGAGAGAGGAATTGAGAGAGAGGAGGAGAGAGGGAGGGAGCGAGAGGATTTGGAAGGGGAAAGAGGGAGGGAAGAAGAAAGACATAGAGAGAGAAAAGTGGAGAGAGGGAGAGGGAGTCACAAGGGAGAGATGGAGAGAGAGTGTGTATGTTTGGGGGTGAGATAGAGAAGCAAAGAAGGAAAAATGAAGAAGGGGCGAAACAAGGAGAGAGGGAGGGAGATAGTGACAGACTTGGGGAGAGAGAGAGAGAGAGAGAGACAGAGGATGTGAGAGAACGAGGGAGGGAGGGAGAAAGACACAAAGAGAGAAAGGTGGATAGAAAGAGAGAGAGGGAGAGAGGAGATTAGGATGAAAGAGAGATAGAAGCGGGGAGAGAGGGAGAGAAGGGGAAGAGAGAGAGGAGGAGAGGAGGAGGGAGGGAGAGGTAAATAGATATGGAGAGAGAGTGTATATGTTTTGGGGGTGATATAGAGAGACAAAGGGAGAATATAGATAGAAGATGAATAGAGGGAAGAAGAGAGAGAAATAGATAGGGAGAGATAGATAGATGTGGAGAGAGAGACCATGTGTGTTTTGGGGGTGAGATAGGGACACAAATAAGGAGAGATGGAGGGAGATATAGATATAGATGTAGAGGGGAGAAAGCGAAGAAGATATCTTGCATTAGATGTATTTATTTTAGTGTAGATGGTGATTTCTAATCCTATTTGACTACTTTCATTAAAGGAGGTAAATTGAAGGAGATGGGAGAGGAGGAATAAAGAGAGAGAAAGAAAGAGAGGAGAGAGGGAGGGAGAGAAGGGTAAGAGAGAGAGAGATGGAAACACAAAGATGGAGGGGGGAAAGGGGGAGAGAGGGAGGGAGATAATGATAGGGTTAGAGGGAAAAGAGAGAGAAAGAGAGATGGGGAAGAGAAAGAGAGAGACAGGAAAGACGAGAGAGAGGAGGAGAGATGGAGGGAGAGATAGGAGAAGAGAGGGAGGGTCAAAGAGATGAAGTTGGAAGGGGAAATATGGAGAGAAGAAGTGTAGGGACCCCTTTAGGTTTTTTTTTAATTTCTTTTTCAAGTAATACAATAAACTAAGAATACAACCATAAGCGACTAGCATTGGGAACTCAACAATATTAATCACTTATATAAAACATCCATGAATTTCACTGCATTACACATATCATCAATTTTACATGCTGTTAACTATAGTCATAATGAATTCATATAAAAGAACGTTAAAAATAACATAGGTATCATTCACCAGGAGACAAGATTCAATCTTGACTTGCTGCTACTTGCACTCTCTTGTTGTTGTTTGCCTCCAAGTGTGAAATTTTACGTGCTTAATCCGAATGTATTGACCCATTGGTTGACCTTCCAGCCTACTCCTTGGGTACTCTCCTTCCCCGCAGACCCCCAAGATCCAATGGGGTTGTACAATGGCTGAAATATGTTAGCTGGTAGAGGAGAGCAATCCTTGGCTCAAACGTCCCCTCTCTAAAGTCCTCTACCTCACCAAACTCAACTATAGCTCGTAGTCACTACTCTAACATAGTCTCATCCATCCAACAATAGGGTAAAAAAATTCCTTTCTCCCATGGCTTGCCCCTTATTTTATAGGAGGCTCCATAGGTGACACTTGGCATTTCATGCATAATTAATTATTTTTGTTAATTCAATAGTTTGATTATTCACCCACCCATGCGTCACTCTCTCAAAAAGTATCTCCAAAATTATTTACTTTAATTTTAATTTTAAAATATTGTTTTTTCCTCACCCCAACAAGACTTCTTATTTATTCTCCTAGTTGCCTCTTGATCCCCCTTTTCTACTTCTTAATTTGTGTTCATTACTAAAGTCAATTGATAAGTCTCAGATTTGGTCCCCTAACTACTTCTTAATTTAACTCCATTTGCCTCTTAGATGGATATTCTTATGTTGGTTGTTGCCACATGGATGACCTCTAAAGTTCTCTAAAATTAATTTATCAATCTTATTTTAATTCACCATCCTTTTCTCTTAATGAATTTTAACTATTTTAGGATTAATATTTATACTTACATCTATGTCCCTCTTTCCCCCTTTTACCTAATTAAGCTACTTATGTACATTATCTACCTAATAATTTCCAACATAGGAAGGGTAGAGTTCTCAAGGTAAAATATTTTATTTCTTCCTATTCTCCCCTTACCCCAAGTTTTATTCTAATTTAATTATCTTGGTTCTAACGTCATTTACCACTTGATGTGAATTTACAAGTTTTTCATATCTTGAATATATTTATTAATTTATTTATTTTTAATGATTCCAAGGGTTCCAAGTTGGTCATGCCCTTCAATAACTTCCCTTGAAGTTCCAAGGGTGTCATGCCTAACAATTTATTTGTGATGCCAAGGGTGCCAAGTTGGTCATGCCCTTCAAGAACTTCCCTTGAAGTTCCAAGGGTGCCACACCACTTTCCCTTCAAGCATCCAGTGGCTACGAGGGGAAAGTATAGGTGCAACGACAAAGACTACTATCATCTCTTATGTTTCCTACTATAGTGAGACTAATGGTGTTGGGGATCAAGGAATCCACCTTGATGCACGCCCCCCAGTAAAATCCTCATGAGCGACCCAAATTTGGGACCTGCCCCCATGACATCGTGATCTTCAAGGCGAAGGTGTTTCAACCTTTCCAGCCCAAGTCATGACGAGAGTGTTAGCGGGTGAGATCAGGGACACTGTCCCACCCCTCCCCTGTAGTTCCATCCAACTGTACAACCCCATCACCCATATGTGAGTCATTCGGTCAAGAAACTAATTTGTGTTTGCAACCACTAACATATCATCAGAATATATATATATATATATATATATATATATATATATATATATAACAGGTTTCAAAATTGACATAGAATTTCAAAGACAAAGTATTAATTTCCATCAAACCAGGTGTCGTCAACTCATCAGATGCAAGTGCCTCTGGTTGTTTCCTATCATACTCAATAATCATCAGTAACAAAATTTCTCAGTGTCAGTCATTATCATAATAACATCATCAACATCACCTAGTCATTCACATCATTGTTCATTGTGAACCAGAACTAATGTAAGTAGCTAACATAGGGGACACATCCATCACGGCTATCATCATCGTAACATCAATATAAAACATACCTATCCATCAAAGTTATCATCATCATGATATCAATAGAGAGCATACATAACCATTAATGCTACAATCATCATAGTATCAATAGAGAACATGTATAACCATTAATGCTACAATCATCATAATATCACTAGAGAACATACATAACCATTAATGCTATCATCATCATAATGAAAATGGAGAACATATATAAATATCACGACCACTAATAATAGAGTCATGTGTTTGGATCCTCAACCTGAGGTCCTCAAAGAATAAAGTGCAGGCCTTAGTGCTAAATAAATGTTAATGTCATATCACTGTTAGTCAACTAGATCGGGGCACTACAAGAAGAAATACATAGAGAGAGAAAAGTGGAGAGAGAGAGGGAGTGACAAGGGAGAGTTGGAGAGAGTATGTGCATGTTTGGGGTGAGATAGAGAGACAAAGAAGGAGAGGCAAAGGGATATATATATAGATATGGAAGGGGTGGAGAGGGAAGAATATTTCTTGCACTAGATGCATTTATTTCAGTGTAGATGGTGATTTATAATCCAATTTGATTGCTTGCACTAGATGCATTAATTTTAGTGTGGATGTTGATTTATAATGATATTTGATTGCTTGCACGGAAGGAGATAAATTGAAGGAGAGGGGACAGGAGGAAGAGAGAGAGAGAGAGAGAGAGAGAGAGAGAGAGAGAGAGAGAGAGAGAGAGAGAGAAGAGGAAAGAGGGAGGGAAAAAGAGATGGAGTTGAAAGGGGAGAGAGGGAGGGAGGAAGAAAGACATGGAGAGAGAAAAGTGGAGAGAGAGAGAGAGAGGGAGTGAAGAGGGAGAGATGGAGAGAAAGTGTGTATGTTTGGGGTGAGATAGAGAGAAAAAGAAGGAGATATGGAGGAGAGAGAGAAAGAACAATACTTCCTACACCAAATGCATTAATTTCAATGTAGATGGTGATTTCTAATCTTTTTTTATTGCTTGCACTAGATGCATTGATTTCAGTGTAAATGTTGATTTCTAATGATATTTGATTACTTGCACTAGATGCATTAATTTCAATGTAGAATCTAGACGTTGATTTCTAATCCTATTTGATTGCTTGCACTAGATGCATTGATCTTAGTGTTGATGTTGATTTATAATTATATTTGATTGCTTGCACTAGATGCATTGAGTTCAGTGTTGACGTTGATTTATAATTATATTTGATTGCTTTCACTAGATGCATTGATTTTAGTGTTGATGTTGATTTCTAATCCTATTTCATTGCTTGCATTATATGCATTGAGTGTAGTGTAGATGTTGTTTTCTAATCCTATTTGATTTCTTGCATTAGATGCATTGATTTTAGTGTAGATGTTCATTTCTAATCCTATTTGATGGCTTGCATTAGATGCATTGATTTCAGTGTAGATGTTGATTTCTTATTTGATGTAACTGGATGTATGATGGCACATTAATTTTAAAGTGATTGGATTAACAATGTGCGTTGATTTTAGCGTAAGAATTGATTTTAGTGTAAGTACATTGTAGCCATTTGCATGAGTTGTTTAATGCTTATGAAGTTATGTTTGAAACCAGGGACATAATAAAGATTTGAAATGTGCTTCTTCTCCCCCTTATTTGTTAGAATATTGACTCTTCCTATCACATACCCAGGGTTAGCACGTATTTCTCACATACCAACTCACATTAAAATCACATCTTTGCTACAAAAAAAAATTAATGCATCCAAACGTTATACTGTGGAGATGAATAGTCTAGATAACACTATGGGTATATTTACTACACTTACCATTCTAATATTAGATAATTGTCTATCACCTTCTCTTTTACAATTATGAATTCAATGAGATTCTTGGTATGATTGGGTTTAGAATTCAATTTGGAAGGGGGTGGTCTAGGGTCATGGTCCCTCTTGTTGAAATACCATTATAAACATTGAGGTTATGGAACCTAATGTTATCACTCTAAAATTTCCCTAGGATTGTCATATTGTGTTTAAAGAAATGATAGAGGTAACCATAACCCTACTTTTGAGATCAGGATCTAGCCTTCCTAATGCTCAGAGAGGGATCTCTCTTAACGATTTAACTTTGTTGGATTAATTGATTTTAGGCTAGTTATTTAAGCTTGGTTGGTTTTTGATTTAATTTGTTGGTGGAATAACTAATTTAGATGGATAGATAAGTGTATTTTTACCATTGGGCCATGGAGTCAAAATGTCAAGAAAACAGGAATGAATCAAGTTCTAAAGATAGTGTTCATAGGGCAAGGTAGCTGAGTAAATTCAGATCTTTTAGGCTAGATGGTGAAGTGGTTTTTTTATCGGGGTCAAGGAGCAGTTAAGGATTCCTCAAACCGGATAATGAGGGAAATGAAAGAGGTCAATTGAAACTAGGGAGCAATGAAGAATTCCCTACTCTGGATATCAGAAGAAAACATCAAAATGAATAACTGTTCAAGACAGAGTGTACTTAAACAAATTCTAAAGTAACGTTCCAGTTATTTCATTCAAATTTGAAAACATGTATGTGAAATACTTAAGAAGTTAACAATTTAACAAATGAAAGATACTTCATTGAAGTGGCCCAACACATGAATCCTATAATGCAATGCCTCTATTACTCAGTCTAGTCTGCTGACTTGAAAATTTTACAATAAACCCTTAGGTTTTTAGATCAATAATAACTATAGAAATGTTCAGAAATCCACTCTCTATACTATGAATTATGAAGTATTTATACAAAAAACTATTACAAAATATCCTAAACTATTTTAGGAATTATTCAAGGAAAAAGAAATATCTTCATGCAAGAATATAGAGACAAATATGTAACTGATGCAAGTTGTCCCTCTTTTATTGTTTGTTATTTTCTCTCTTTGGTTGTTGCTCTGTGCTGGCTGTCCTTTTACTCTACCTTTGACTAATACTCTTTGACTTAGTTTATCTGATGTTTTACCTTCACTGCTCTATTCACTGTTTACCTTGCATTTTTACAGTAAAACATTCAATTTTTCCCAAGTCTCTGCATATGGTAATTTAATATTTACCATTCTTCTGTAGACTTCATCAGTTTCTATGTATTTTGCAAAAGTGAGCTTGTTTATAAAAAGATGTTTTACCTCATGCGGGAGGTACAAGAGGTTCTCAAATTTCTGGTAGAGCACTTTTCCTGTAGGCATCCCTTTCATAGAGGAATTGTTGGATTGTTCCTTTGCCACTTCTCTAATTCTCTTATCATAGTCTTCATGTGGCATCAACCTATCATTAATCACCAATGGATTAGGTAGACCTTTCTGCCTTAAAGCATAAAATTTTATCATAAACCTAGCTATTGCTAGCTCCATTGTTTGGCATTTCTCCTCCAGTTGTATCATCAAGTTCCTCTTGGTGATTACCTTCTTTACCTCTAGTATGGTCTTAGTTCTGTCAGCTATTCCAAGCTCCTATAATTCATACTTGTTCTTTGAGTTAAGGAACTGGATTATTCTTGATGCTTCTTCTGGCATATTTCCAAGTTTGGCTCTAACCCTTTGAATTGCCTCACCGACCTCTTTGACCAAATCATTCTGCTCAAATATCACATATATAGAAGGCCAAATATCATTGACTGAGTCAATGATATTGGCCCATAAAAGTTGTTTTTCTTGGGCTAGTGGCTCTTTCAGTGTTAATTATTTTTTTAAATTTTGTATCCTTTCATTCAATCTGTTTGATTTCCATGTTTCATTCTTATTCATGATTTGCGCCAGTTTCTTTTCATCCTCTAGACTTTTTATTTGTTCTTTAAGTCTATTTATTTCATTCGTTTGGATGGACATATCTTCCATGGCTTTGATCAATTTACTTGCTTCATCGCTAGGATGAGTTGCTGCTGTTGTTGAACATATCGCTGATGTAGTTGCTGATGCAGTTGGAAGTGTTGTAGCTGTTGAAGCTATTGGGGCCAATGAAGCTACCAAAGTAGAAGGAACTATTGTAGTAACTGTAGGAATAGCAGTGACAATAACTGCTTCCATGCTGGCCTGTTTCTCCTGCACTAACTTATCCATTTCATTCTCCATTTCTTTTAATTTAGCATTTAACTGAAGAATGAGGTCCATCATCTAATATTTCTGGCTTTGGATCTCTACAACTTCCTTGGTCTATGGATGTTCAGAAGGAGACAATTTTAGTTGCTTCTTCAATGCAATAATGTCTTCATTTTTCTTCTTTATGAGCTTTTTTGCTACCTTGATGTCATTTGGATTGCAGTGGAGGCTTTCTGAGGCTTTAATTGTCTTTATGCTACTTCAAATTGGATTTTGCAGCGTCTTCTAGTCGTAAATGGGGTTAACACAGTTGAGCAGAGTTTATGGGGTTTAGAATTGGTCGGCAGAGGTTCTTGGCAATGGAATAACAATGAAAAGGGTAAAAAGGGCGGCTTTTTGGTTTTTAACCAAAAATGTTTGATTTTGGACGTGAAGTTAATATTTGAACAGTAGGTGGTTTCATCCTATGCAAGGAGGCGGTATTATGGCTTATCGCACCACTTTTGAGTGTAGGGTGGTATTTTTTTAGAGGACGTGATATAACGTGGGGCTGCCATGTAGCAAAAGGGAGATCAGTCAAAACCATGAATCTTGTGTGATTTTGGGATGCTAACAATCAGATTTGGGAATGCGCGATATAGGATGTGGACCATTGGATTTGGAGGTGGGTGATTGGAGGGTTATCGAGAGGGGGAGTTGCGAAGGATGAGTCGAGGATTGATTTGTGGGGCCTAGGGATAAGCGGTGCGGTGGATTTAAATATATACAAATGTTTTGTGAGGGTTAGGGAGTTATAAAGTGGGGGCTTGAAATATATAAAGCAGGACTATAGGTTAGAATAATACAACAATTGAGTTCAAAGGGTATCGGGGAGGGTTTTTCAATGGGGCCCGATACATTTAACTTTTTAAACTTAGGATAAGGGGGGTTTAAATGGAAAAGGGAAATTAATAAGGGGAGAATGATTTTTAAAGGGTAATGTCTAGGGAAAGATGTGAAATAAAGGGGAAAAGGGTTAAAATGAAGGGAAATGGTTTTTACAATGGAAATGTGTTAGAATAAGGGGAAATGAAAAGGGAAGGGTCCTTTGGAATCAAGAAGGGGAATAACATTAGGGAAAGAAAAGCAATGAAAGGGTACTGAAGGGAAATTAGTAAACTAGACATGTAGGGGTTTAATGAAATGAGGTGAAATTAGTGAATAAGCTTTAGTATTCAGGCCCAAAATTATATAGAACTTTTAGGGTAAATAGCCAAAGTAATGTATGACTTTTTTGAATGTCCTTTCTCTTTGATAATTCCTCCTACATGTGAAACATAAGCATAATGAAGTTGTATTTGAGCTTGCAACCTTGTGAATTCCAAAACATTTTTCACCTATGCTTTATTTACCTTAGCATTTTCTCTTCATTCATTAGGTGCATTTGAGCTTGCTGACCCTTTATTTCTTTTTCTTTGATAAGAAAACTATGGAATTCTAATATTATAACTTACAATGGCTCAGATTAAGCTATTGAGCTCATTATTATTCTCTACCTAACTACTGATCTGCCAAGATTAAACAGTTTGGCTAGATATTTATTCTCTATCTACCAACTTGAAATTTAAAGCATGAAAGAATCAAGATTAAACTATTTGACCATCATGGATTGCGGCATTTTTGACAAGTTGCACACCATCTTATTTTTGCAAGGAAAAGTAAAAAGTAGTGGCATTTGAATTTGCATAACTTCTAGAATCTATTTTTTATCTCTTTTGGTGGAGTTCATATTTTATTTTCTTTTTTGATCCCTTTTTTTAGTCCTTTGATTTTTCTTTTATGAATTACCCTCTTTACACTTTTTATTTTTAACATGGGAAAACATTTGGCAGAAAGCAAAAGTATGTACAATATTACAATACTAATCATAGCCAATTCAAAATTATGAATCTTATTATTATAGGACCCTAATAGTGGCTCGACATGGGGATGGCATTTCCTTGTGAAATGTCAAGAACTTTAAGATCAGTAGCCTTTGAAACTTTGATTGTGCTTGCCTTGTAACTTCTTTTCTATGGTCTACTTTATTCATACATATGATGCTACACCTTTTAAAGCTTAGGGCCTTCTCTTCAGGCTTCAACCTCAAAAGGTAATCATCCAATCCAATCTAACTTTGCAATGTTATGTACAATGAGCAAAGTAAACAAATGAACTAATGTTAATCTAGGATAAGTAATGCTTCAACATTCTACCATTGATTGGTCCACCTGCTAGATCTATTCCATCTAAGTGATTACAGAAAAATGCATTGTTACCTCTATAACATTAAATGATATAAGGGCCTTTCCATAGCAAATCAAATTTCCCATGTTTACTTTTTCTTCTCTTCTGGAATCCCATTTGATTACTTTGTCACCTATGTAAAAATCATCAGCTTTGGTTTTCTTGTCAAAAATCTTTTTGATTTTATCTTGGATCACTTGGGATTTGACATAGACTTCTTCCCTGGTTTGCTACAAATGTATTGTGTGATTTATCCTCCTTTGGACATCATTGGATTCTACCTACAGTTCTTGAATCATTTTCATCACTGGTACTCCTAAACAGGATGGAAAAACAACATCCATTCCATATACTAGTTGATAAGGAGATGTACCAATGGACTTTTTTGTATTGAGTCTGTCTGCCCATAAGGCATTAACCAACTTTTTGTTCGAGGTCTTCTTATTGTCTTCTAATAGTTTCTTGATGATATTAACCAAGCTTTTGTTTGAGGATTCTGCAAGCCCATTGCCTTGAGAGTAATAGGCACTGGAATGGCCAAGGGTAATGTGATATCTGTTACAAAAGTATACCATTTTCTTGGATTTGAAGGCAGCAACATTATCAGTGATGAGCTTTTGTGGGCATCCAAATCTGGAAAGGATGTTGTTTTCAAGGAATGAAATGATGACAGAATCTATGGCTTGTCTAGAAGGGATGGCTTCTATCCATTTAGTGAAGTAATCAGTGGCTGTCAAAATCCATTTATGTTGGGCTGAGGAGGATGGGTGAATTTCACCAATGAAGTCTAGACCCCATTGCTGAAATGGGATTTCTGTGGAGATGGGTTTGAGGGGTAATGGTAAGAGTTTCTTCTTGCCTTCAAATATTTGGCACTTGTGATAGGAGGTCACATATTTTCTGACATCTACAAAAAGGGTGGGCCAGTAAAAACTTGCCCTTAAAATCTTATCAGTAGTTGTTTTCCGATATAGGTGTCCTCCACATTCCCCTGCATGAAATTCTTGCATGACTTTGTCAGCTTCATCTTTTAATAAAAAATTTAACAAAATGCCACATTCCAAAATAAAGCATTGTCTATGATACAATATTTCATTGATTTCATTTTCAAGAATCTACGTTTAGTTCTAGATAAACTAGGATGAACTTGTAAATTTAGTAAAACAAATATGATCTCTGTATACCAAGGTGAATCTAAAAAATTTTCACTGATCTGTGGAGTCGCCATCTCTTCCTGATCATCTAGAGCACTAATGAAATTTATATCTAAGGCCTAACAATTTGATTCACCCATGAGTTTAGCTAAACCTTGGCCTTTGATTAGTTTTGTGGGCTTTATTTCAATATCATATTCCAAAATAGTGGCAATCCATTTGCATCTCTTTCCCTCAGGCCCATTTTGTGTTAGAATGTCCTTTACTACTGAATTTGGAACATATGCAATAATGTGTGAGTATAAAATGTACACTCTGAAATCCTTTATGGATTTTACTAAAGCAAGAGCTTGTTTTTCCATTATATTATACTTTAGTGTAGCATCTCTCAAAGATTTGTTGAAGAATGCAATAGGTTGCTCATAACCTTGATCATTCTTTTGCAACAAGACTGTTGCAATAGTATGTTCTGAAGCAAAAGAAAAAATTATAAAATCTTTTTTGAAATCAGGACTTATGAGGACAGGTGTTTTAGTAAGGGCTTCTTTGATTTCCTCAAAAGACTACTTAGCCTCTACTATCCACTTAAGTGTTGAATCTTTATTTAACATGTTATTCAATTCTCTGATTAGTTATGCTAAGTTAGAAATGAATCTTCTAAGAAAAATTATTTTACCTAAGAATGATTGCAATTCTTTAATGTTTCTAGGGTGATTGATGTTTAGGATTGCCTCTATTCTAGCTGGATCAATTCTAATGCCCTCTTTTGAAATTATGTGTCCTAAGAGTTTACCTTCTTCTAGCCCAAAGAGTGTCTTTTTAGGATTTAAGGATATGCCAAATTTTCTGCATTTTATGAATACTCTTATCAAAATGATCTAGATATTCATTATTTGATTTGGAAAACACTATGATATCATCTTGGTAAACAACTAAAAATTCACGGATTTCTTTTGGAAAAGCTATGTCCATTGCTCTTTCGAATGTTTCTCCAGCATTCATCAATCCAAAAGGCATTTTCAAATACATGAAAGTACCCCAAGGAGTGGTAAATGCAATCTTTGCTTGATCCTCTAGTTGAACTAAGATTTGGTTGTATCCAGAGAATCCATCAAGTAATGAAATTATGGATGACCCTACTACCCTCTAGAGAATGTGGCCCATTTTAGGGAGGGGATAGTTATCCTTCAGTGATACTTTGTTCAAGTTGTTGAAATCAAAACAGACTCTGATTTCTCCTATTTTCTTTCTAGTGGTGACTAAATTAGAGATCCAATCTGAATATCTAATTGGTGCTATGATTTGTGCCTCATACATCCTTTTTACTTCTTGTTCAATCAATGGCAAACGAACTGGATTAATTCTCCTAAGCTTTTGTTTGAAGGGTTTCTGATCTTCTTTGATGGGTATTTTATGTTGAATAATGCTAGTGTCATAATACTTGAGGTCTTCATAACTCAAGGCAAAGACATCTTGAAATTGTTTAAACAAACTTATTTATTTCAACTTTTTAGCTCCAGGTAATGCTTTGGATAATTTAATAAGCTTAGATTTTTCTTCTGTTCCTAGGTTATATTCTTCTATGTCTGATCTTAAAGGCTCCATTTTTGGTTTTCTAGCTACATAATTTGAATCAAACAAATCTTCTAATGGGACTAATCCCTTAGGCAAAAAGTTATTTTTAAGGTTTAAAATCTCAAAATCATCATTGACTATTTCTTCTATTTCTACTTTTTCTAAGTTATCTACTTCTATTTTAGTGAATTTAATGGGTTTATTTACATCTACAACGTTTATATCTATCTCACTATCTATGACATCATCTATTGTACAATCAATATCTATGTTACAGTTTTTGAATTCTCCCTCAACATTCATAAAATCATAGATTTGAGAATCTTGTGAAAAAATCTGCCAATATTTCAAATTATTAGGTATAACAAGCATGTGTCTTACCTCTGCAATGTACTGGTGATTGGGCTGAAAAGGTAATCTGCAAGTGCTAGCAAAAGTAGCCAAACTGTGAGCTTGCATGTTCTGTTTCCTAGGAATAACAACAAAATCAATTTCAAGAAGTTCCTTAATCAGATCTAGAACAGTTTCTCTGTATTGGCTAAGTCTAGGATTATTCACAGAATACTCTCCTTTAATTTGTTTTATGATTAATTCCATGTCTCCCATGATAGACACTCTCTTGGCTCCAAGTTTTCTTACAATTTTCTATCCTAAGATTAAAGCTTCATACTCTGCCATGTTTTTTGTGCATTTAAAGTTTAATCTAAAGGCATGACCTTCATAATGATTATTTTCCATGTTATGAATCCAAACTCCTGCACCTGCTCCTAATCTATTCGTTGAACCATCAAAGTCTAAGTGCCACCTAGATTCATGAAATATATTATCACTGTTCGGTTCTTTATGTTCTTGTTTTACAACTGTGTTGTTGTCTTTTCTAGTGTCTAAATTACACAAAATGAAAGAGTCCATATCAGAATGTACAGAATAAATAGGATAGTTCTATGGTTTATCTATACTACTAACCATGTATTTCATTAAAGTTTCTCTATAAAGATTTTTGGGCTAACCAAATACTGAAATTATGGCATAATACATGTCTAATTATAAAGATCCCTGCAATTTTTCTCCCCATGAGCGAGACAATAACATTCCATACTTTGGAGGGATATCAACAACTACAATATCCATGACAATACTCTTACCTGGGTATTGAACTAGAGTGACACACAGGTATTTTATCAAGCACAGGCATTTAATTTTACTAGAACCAAAAGAGAAAAGATCTTTGTATGGTCTAGTTATATTTAAATCCAATGTCTCCATGATTGCTTTAGGCATTAAATTGTGAGATGCTCCTGAATCTAACATAGCATTGTGTAAGATTTGATCATGAATAGTCAAGCTAATGTAGAATGGAGGAACACCACTTTGTTCATGTTTTCCATTTACCTCAGGACCAAAGATTAATTCTAGTTGGTCATCATTTAGATTAACAAAGTCTTCTCCTTCATCTATATTCAGTGTTTCAATGATTTGGGTTTTGTAGGAATCATTTTTTATCAAATTTGTTAAAGGAACTGATATTTTCAATTTGGAAATTTCAGTTTGGATATTAAATGGAGTCCGTGTTTTGCCTAACTAAATGACTTCCTCCTTGGCAATTGGAGTTTGTGTATTCTTTCCTTTCTTATCTTCAGTTGGTAATTAAGTTTCTGTTTAGGTGTCTACTGTTTTACTATTTTCAATTTTTTGATTTGGAATAGTTTGGGAAGCAGTTGAAATCTGAATAGAATTTGAAGCTTGGTCATCCTTTGAGGTTTTAACAATAGTATCTATAATGTCTAGAATTTTTGGACTGGATGCAATCTTTGGAGTGAAAGTTTCTTGTGTTTCCTTAGAGAGAATTTGCATCACTTTGGTTGTAGGAGCTCCCACTGTTTTCTTGGTTTGAGCTTGGACAATTTTATTAATAGGGGCTTTTTCATTTTTCTTACTCCTAAGGTTATATTGCTTATGAACTTCATTAATGGAAAATTCATAACCTTGTTTATAATCAAAGGACTCTCTAGATTATAACTGTAATTGTTGTAACATGCATAATTCTTGTTCTTCTTGGGTAAGAAAAATAGTATTACCATCATTTATTCCCATTAAGTTAATTTGAGTGTCTTGATATTCTTCATTTTGGTGAGAACTTTCAACATAGTTTTCTTGGAAAGGTGGTCTAATCTGTTGATCAGGTGGCCCTTCTCTAGATTTACTAGCATTGGGATTCTTCCTAAAGTTTGGATTTCTTATTTGAGGAACTTGTTGTTGATTGTCCCATTGTGGTTTTCTTTCCATAATTTCTAATCTATCCACTAATTTTTCTAAACTTTTAGCCAAAGTATCTATCTTAACATCTGAAGTGGATGGTTCTTCCTTAATGGTAACTCTCCTTTCATTCCTCATTCTAGCTCTTTTAGCCAACAAGTTAGCTTCTACACTAACTGCATCACTCTGCATATGTTCTAAAGTTGGAGGTTTTCCTTCTCTTAATTGGTAGGACATATCAGTGTCAAAACCATCGGGAAATTTAATTAGAGCCAAGTCTGGTGGAGGTTTGATATTTGCATGGATTGAATCATAAACACTGTTAAACGTAGTAAAAAATTCCTGAACAGATTCATTAGGATCTCTTCTAATGTTTTCATATTCAAATAATATTTGTAAAGGGTTTTTCTTCCTTTCCCATCGATTAATAAACAATCTATGGAAAGTGGGTAAATCAGCAATATGACCAGTAGGTAAACCTTTAAACCACTTCTTGACATCTCCTGCTAGTGTTTGTGTAAATAATCTCATTTGTACATCTTCTTCATCAATTTCATGTAATTCAAAATAATCATTCATTTTATTTACCTGTTGCTGTGTAGTATATTGACCAGTACTATGAAACTGAAAGATTTTACTCTGATAGTCTTGGGGCATGGCATGTACTTGAGCTGGTAAGGTCAAAGGAGCATATTTGGTAGCCATGGCTAAGATTCTAGATTGGCTAGGAGGTAAAGTGGGAGTGCTTGAATATGAACTTGAAGGGCTTACAAGTGAGCTTGAAGTGCTATAAAATGAACTTGGAGTATTTGGAGATGGAAATAAAACTCTGGGCTGAAGAGGAAGCTCGGGTAAGAATGATTCTATGGAATGAAGTGTAGTGGAAATAATAGATGAGGTGGTACTAAATAAATATGAATTTACATACTTTGAAGGAATGGTAGAAGGCTTAGGAGTAGTAGAAATTAGGGCAGCTAATTCAACTGACTGTTGAAAATAGGCTTTGTCTATGTGTTTTATCAAATTTGAGGTTAAAGCATCAATTTTGTCAAGAGTGTCTAGAACATGTTGATCTAAATCAGGATGTATAGTATTCTTCTTTGATTCAATAAATTTAATGAACATGTTGATCTAAATTAGGATGTATAGTATTCTTCTTTGATTCAATAAATTTAATAAAAGTAGGGTGTATTACAGTATCATGGACTGAAGCTTTAGATTTGGTACAAAGCAATGAATGCTTGAATGATAAGTCAAATTGAAGATCCTCTAAGTTTGATAACTCTTTAGGAAGTGAATTTGCTTTGGTTAACTAACTAATGCTTTCTTGACTTTCTACTTTATTGTTTTTTCTCAAGATTTTTTCTAGATTATCAATAATTATAGCAAGGTTTGGATCTGGATTTGCCCTGGTATAGCATGTTCTTTTGGAAACCATAATTTTAATTTTTTTAATTTTTTAATGAAACCTTTGACAACCCTAAAATGGCCTTAAGGTGAAAAGATGAGATTTAGGATTTCCTTTAAGGTTTATTGAACTGATGACTGATTTCCCTGGTATGGTCGCCACTATGTTATCACTCTAAAATTTCCCTAGGGTTGTCATGTTGTGTTTAAAGAAATGATAGAGGTAACCACAAACCTACTTTTGAGATTAGGATCTAGCCTTCCTAATGCTCAGAGAGGGCTCTCTCTTAATGATTTAACTTTGTTGGATTAATTGATTTTAGGCCAGTTATTTAATTTTGGTTGGTTTTTTATTTGATTTGGTGGTGAAATAATTGATTTAGATGGATAGATAAGTGTCTTTCTACCATTGGGCCATGGATTCCAAATGTTAAGAAAATAGGGTTAAATCAAGTTATAAAGATAGTGTTCATAGGGCAAGATAGCTGGGTAAATTCAGATCTGTTAGGCTATATGGTGAAATGGTTTTTTAATCGGGGTCAAGGAGTCGTTAAGGATTCTTCAAACCAGATAATGATGGAAATGAAAGAGGTCAATCGAAACTAGGGAAGAATAAGAATTCCCTACTCTGGATATCAGAAGAAAACATCAAATGAATAACTATTCAAGACATAGTGTACTTAAACAAATTCTCAAGTAACATTCCAATTATTTCATTCAAATTTGAAAACATGTATGTATGTGAAATACTTAAGAAGATAACAATTTAACAAATGAAAGATACTTCACTGAAGTGGCCCAACACATGAATCCTATAATGCAATGCATTTATTACTCATTCCAATCTGTTGACTTGAAAATGTTACAATAAACCCTCAGGTTTTCAGATCAATAATAGCTATAGAAATGTTCAACAATCCACCCTCTATACTTCAAATTATGAAGTATTTATACAAAAAACTATTACAAAATATCCTAAACTATTTTAGGAATTATTTAAGGAAAAATAAATATCTTCATGCAAGAAGATAGAGACAGATATGTAACTGACGCAAGTTGTCCCTCTTGTTAGCGCTTGAATCTGCCTCAGGCTTAATGAAGGCGAGGTTTCAAGGCAACATCAAACCAAGCTCAGTCTGGTAACTAGCCCTACCAGAACAGGAGAGGGCTCTCTCCGGGTCACACTCTCTGAATAAATGCTTGGGAATAATTTGAGGTGACTTGAAATGCATCATTTATCTTAGGCTAGTAAGGGAGTAGGGATTTGTGGAAAAATTTTACTAAATGGCCGAGCTTCTGGGACGTATGGGACTGGCGTTTCAAATAGTGAACAGAGAACTTAATATAAAGGCACATATTATTCCGTGAGGCAAGGTAGGAGGGGAATGTAGCAATTTAATTAAAAGTCACCGCGACATGAAAAGATAGCTGAAGAAAGTGAAAAGGGCATAGGAGATGAATCCTTTTCAACAGAAGAATGAACATTGTACGTGAAATTTTCCCACAGGTAGAGCAATAAAATTGAATTCTACCTAATCTCACTCGAAAAACTTCACTAGAAATGAATATGAAATGAACTATGGAACATAACAAGATACATAAGAGACACACTTGCTACACTCACAACCACAAGAATCTCATGAAATAGAGCCACTGCCTTTCATTAATTCTCTGTCAAATTTACACAGTGGAGAAACAGAGTTTCTCTCCCACAGTCTCCCAGAGGTTATCAGCCAACCAACCCTTTGCAAATAACTTGCTTACAATATATAGAAAGTGTAGAGAAGATATGGAATGCCTAGGGGTTGGGAAGTTACTCAAATCATTTCGAAAAGGCGATGGAGAGCCAACCATCAGCTACAGGTGCAGCACTCTCAAGCATGACATTTGGAATGTGGTGACCCTTTGCATTCTTCGCCACTTGGATAGATGCCCACCTGGAGAGAAAACTCTTTAAAAGCCGCCTTTGGTGCCAAAAAACCAAAGAGTGAATGAGCGAGCCCACTTGGAGAAGTCGCGACCTGAAATTTCCCTGAAACGGGAGCAAACTGGGCAAAATTTCCTCTGTGCGCTGCGCGTTTTTCTCTGTGCATCACGCTACTTTGGGGCCTATTTTGGGGCACTTGCAGGTGTCCAAAATGTGCCCAAGTGGGCTTGTTGGAAAGCTTGGCCTGTATACTTTCTAGCCCCGCTAGAATTTCTGAATTTGAAGCTCATTTGCCCCTCCAAATCTTCATTCTCCCAAGAATGCTTTCTGTGTGTCCAAAAAGTGGTAGAAAGGCCATTTTTGGGTGTTTTTTGACCTTTAGGAGACCCAAAACTTATCAAAATTTCTAGCCCGGACACCAGTAGACGTATTTCTCGATGCTGAATCCAAGAATGCAAACCTTTTCTCGATTGGAGTGCTAGAATTTTAGCGCCGCACAGGGTGCGCAACACACAGGGAGAAAATCCCTGTTTTTCGCCCAAAAATTTCCCTGTGACCAAAATTTGCCCAAATTTTATTGAGATTTTGGGCTGGGAGTTCTCTATGGGGTGCTTTTTGAGTCAAGGAGGCCTCAGCCAAGATCCTAAGCCTATTTTTCTCTTTTGCCCTTTTTGCCCTTTTTGTGGCTTTTCTCAGTTTTGCTTTCAAACTCCTTATTCAGGATCTCAAAACTCAAGTTATGTGCCCTGTAATGACGAGCCATGTGTCTCAGCAGTGTGTTGTCTTCGTCGGCCTTGTTCAACATGTTGTCCAGGTGCATGTTGACTCTCTTGAGAACAGACTCACGATCATCAATAACCTGTCGCTCCAATGAAGTGAATTCAATCCTCCTTTGCTGGGCAGTTAGGCGATCCTCACGGATGTTCTGCAGCTCCATGATCACATGTTGGTCTTCCAGCTGTTTGTTCCTCTGCTCCAAATACCTGATGTTCCATTTGGCCATCTCCAACTTGAGTGTCAAGGAGTGAATCTCTGTCTCTTGCTCCTGGAAGATCTCTTTCAGTTGTGCATTTTGTGGACGTGTATCTGTATCATCATCATCACGAAGGAGAATGAGTCCGGTCTTTCATTCACCTGGTGGCACACCTGAAGGTCCCTCCTCATGCTTGGGCTTCTTGCCCTTGTCCTGTACCTGTATTGTCGATGTAGGAAGCGAGGCCCCTTCCACCCCAGGTGGAGATAACACTCGCTTTGCTGCTGCAAACAAAGGCCTGGTGCCTTTCGGATAGCCTCTATGATATGTGATGGAAAATGGCACCACAGTGGTCTCATGGCGCTCATGCTGATGAGAAGGACCTGTTGTCACTAATATGATTTCGGGTGTTAATGTGAAAGTGACCCCTGCCAAGATAGACTGTCCTCCATGTAGGTGAAGTGCAAAAAGACGGGCCAACTCATGATGAATTCTGACATTTGCCACCCTCTGACAAAATTCAAAACATGCCAAGTGCTGGAAACAAGACATAGCGAGAGGGCATGCCTGCAACTCAGTGAGGGTGTTTGGTTCATCCCTGACATGTCTGCCACTCCTAGGTCTCTGAGGAGCCTGTTCTCCTGAAGCTGTATCACTGTGGGTTTCCCCCTCATAATCTGATGAAGTTTCCGATGCCATTACTGTTGTTTGTACCCTGAATTTCTTTGCTGCCCTCTGAACCCACTGAACTGATAGATGCTCTGCAAATCTGTCACCAAGGGGACAATAAAATAGGGAGTATCAGGAGGGGAATGATGAAATAGGGATAGGGGATTAGAGGGGAAATTTATCAGGGAGTTGGAAGTGTTTGGGGTGTGGTTTTGATGGGGTAGGGTTAAGGCACTCTTGAGCTATATGAGTAAGGGGACAAAGGGATAGGATTGCACTGTAGCTAGGGTAACCATTAGGGGAAAATGCTCCAGAGGAATTAGCTGACAGAGGTAGGGTAGGAGCATAATTGATAATTAAGTTACTGTAGCAAAACCCTAGCTATTTGCCATTCTTTGTGCCATTTTGTGTTTGCTTGATAGAAGTTTTCCTTTGATTTCATGGCCACCAAGATATATTTTTCCTTGAGTTAAGGATCAATGATGAAAAGGTTTATGGGAAATTTTGCAATGTTGAGAGCCAATTTACAAAAATTTGAGAGATTTGGTGCCTTTTTAGGCTCATAGGCCTGTGCGCCGCACGCTTTGCCCAGTGCGTCGCGCGTCGGGTATGCGCTGCGCCAGTGTGAAGTTAACACTGTGGCCGGGCTCCCAGTGCGCCACGCGCAATCAAACGACATAGTTTGCTTGGAAAAACAGGGGATGGGTCTTAGTGGAGGTTTTTAAGGGGTTTTATTAGTAGATGTGGGGGATATGGAAGTGAAAACGATGAGGAGTGAGAGGAAGAGGAGAGGGGAAACCAAACCTTGGTGGATTCTTCAAATTTACAAACCCTCATTATCACTTTTTCTTTGAGGATGATTGGCATGGATGGCCAATATGTTTTGGATCTCACTTGATGTCTTAGAAATAGCTAAACATTGACCAAATTGATTGGAGGAGAGGTGTCAAAGGCCTACCTCGTGATTTGATAGCTTTCACAAAGATTTGAAATGGTTTTGCATTGTTTTTGAGCTGCTGGACTGTGTGCGCCGTGCGCTCTTCCCAGTGTGCCACGTGGCTTATATGCGTCGTGCCTGTGTATTCATTCAATGGCGGGCTGGCTGTGTATGCGTCACACGTGATGAGTGCGCCACGCTCCTGCCTGTGTGCGCCGCGCTTCCAAAATCACCTCCCAACTCACTCAAACGCTCACCAATCTCACTCTCCCACCTTCTGCAATGTCTTTCCAAGTCTTCAATGGCACAATGGCTTTTCTTTGGGCCACAATATGTATTTATAGGTTTGAGAGGAACTGGTTTGATTTTTTCCTCTTTAAAAACCCATTTTCTAATGTTTGTGTTCTGCATTTTTTCATTGACCTTTAAACACACTGATTTTCGCTTTTTCCTTGAAATTTTGGCTCAAATGATGAAATATTTGGCACATCTTTGTAGGGACTGTGTGACGGAGCATCTGGCTTTGGAATCCTTGACTGCATCTGAAAATGTCAACTGTCGATTCTTGGAAAATTTTGTCATGGTTGACCTTGTTTGACTTTTCTTCAAAACAGAGTTTTGAAGATGAGTCAATGTCTCTTGTGGTGATGATGAAGCTTTCTACACTGTAGGTGTATAAGGTCTCCCTCCAGCCTGCATGGCTTGTTTCTGGACATGTTTTTTCAAAGACCAAACTGATGAATTTCTAGACTCAAACCATAAAAAATGACTTTGTCCTGAAATAGGACCAGACCTTGACTATCATGAATTTCATTGATTTTGGACCAAGACCTGAACCAGCAGAGGCCCAACATGAGGGGAAATGAGTAGCATGACTTTCTCCATTAGATCATGACATGTCCCTAGCGAAATGCAGCTAAGTGGATGAAGTGGGACACCTAAAATTGAAATGCACAAAGAGCTTTGATCTCTGACGAAGGGCTGACCAGACCGACTCTAACATTGGCTCCAATGGGGGATGGTAGCTCCTTGGAGGTGCCAAGAACAACAGATCTCTGGAGGAGCTAGACAGTGCCTCTTGGTCCATTGGGCTATGGAGTCATCATTTTGATAAACAACACAAGACTCTGACTTATTTACAAAACTGGAATAACCAAGAAATTGACTCAAACTTGACTCAATGCAAACTGACATGACTAAAAAACTTGACTGAACTTAAAACTTAAAGCTTGGTGGTAGTACATGACCACCTGCATTTATTACAAGACTATATATCATCAAACTATATCAAATTGCCAATGTAACCAATCAAGAAGATGGCTTCTTGACTGATTCTTCCGATCAAATCTTCTGGTCAACAATTGATATTGGTAACTGGGCCTCCCAAAACATAATTGGCCATGATCTCCTTCATCACTGAATACTCCAATTATGACCTTCACTGCTGACTGTAACAAATTTGCCATTGGATCATGAAAAACATGAAGTCTTTCCTCCTACTGAAGAAACAAGATGTCTTTCTCCTTTGATTCTGGTCTTTCTTCATCAATAAGAGTATGTTCCGGGTCTTCAAAAAAATTTGAACAAGTAAATGAGCAGATTTCTTCTTGGAAAAACATTTCAACACATGAAACATATGAAGAGGAATCTGAATGGAAATCCTGAATGTTTTGATCTTCTGTGGTGTGAATGTATTGAATGAAGGTCTGATCTTGTTTTTCATACACTGACTGGATCACCTCCTCATGAAGGCTGTATTCTAATGAACCAAGAACATTTGGATCCATAACTGTGTCTTCTGCATCCCAGATGATTTCAACAGCAAAGTTCTCTTTCATAGGATTCCATACTTGGCATTCTTGGTCATCACAATCTGAATCTGGAACTGAAATAGCTGTCCTGACATTATCACATTCTGAAATTAGAACTGAACTTACTTGCATGCCATCTTCTTCTATTGACAGATCTGAACCGACACTTTTTCTTTCATCACCTTCAGCCATATGGAACTCTTCACCCTGCTGATCTACTTCATATATTTCATGTTGACTGTCAAGATGCATAAGTCCTTCATCTTCCACCATAATACAATCTTGATCATGCTGCAAATTTTCCTCTAAGGGTTCTGTAGGCTGCTGAAATGGATTTTCATATAATACTTCCATGATTTCTTCGTCCGTAAAATTATCATCCTCATAGTATTTTTCAAGGTTCTCAATAAAACCATAAGCATGCTTGCAACAATCCTGAACTAAATTTAATGATGGATAAGATTCTTTATATTCCTCAAAGAATATTGAATGAAAATCCTTTAGACAATAAATGGAAGCAGGTGGCAAACCTTCATACCAAGATCGGGCTTCGTCTTCCAGAGTAGCCATAAACATTTTCATCAAACAGTCTTCAGGAAAATCGATCTTTAATTTATGCACGTGAACGTAAAATTTCACCAGATGAAGAGTAGCATCATTACCTTCCACATTTCTGAATACAAGCAAATTCTTTGACCAATCTACCTTGGGCATTTTATTTGGAAAACCTAGGATGTGATCTCGGCTCATGGGGGCGTATCTTCTTGCAATCCGATCCATCTTGAAAATCTTACCGCTACTGATCTCTCTGCAGTGGAGTCACCATGAAGGATTAATTGCTGGATTCTTCAGTGAATGGAGTTGCTAGGTGAATGATTTCGGCCGTATTCTTATGTCTGATCGTTGTTCACCATCAACAATCAGCTCTGAACTTTGAGATATGTACTGCGGCAAAACAATCTACAAGTAAACCATTTTCATCCCCAGTCAAGTCGCCACTATGTTAGTGCTTGAATCTGCCTCAGGCTGAATGAAGGCGAGGTTTCAAGGCAACATCAAACCAAGCTCAGTCTGGTAGCTAGCCCTACCAGAATAGGAGAGGGCTCTCTCCGGGTCACACTCTCTGAATAAATGCTTGGGAATAATTTGAGGTGACTGGAAATGCAACATTTATCTTAGGCTAGTAAGGGAGTAGGGATTTGTGGAAAAATGTTACTGAATGGCCGAGCTTTTGGGACGTATGGGACTGGCATTTCAAATAGTGAACAGAGAACTTAATATAAAGGCACAAATTATTCCATGAGGCGAGGTAGGAGGGGAATGTAGCAATTTAATTAAAAGTCACCATGGCATGAAAAGATAGCTGAAGAAAGTGAAAAGGGCATAGGAGATGAATCCTTTTCAACAGAAGAATGAACACTGTACGTGAAATTTTCTCACAGGTAAAGCAATAAAATTGAATTCTACCTAATCTCACTCGAAAAAATTCACTAGAAATGAATATGAAATGAACTATGAAACATAACAAGATACATAAGAGACACACTTGCTACACTCACAACCACACGAATCTCATGAAACAAAGCCACTGCCTTTCATTAATTCTCTGTCAAATTTACACTGTGGAGAAACAGAGTTTCTCTCCCACAGTCTTCCAGAGGTTATTAGCCAACCAACCCTTTGCAAATAACTTGCTTACAATATATAGAAAGTTTAGAGAATATATGGAACACATAGGGGTTGGGAAGTTACTCAAATCATTTCGAAAAGGAGATGGAGAGCCAACCATCAGCTACAGGTGCAGCGCTCTCAAGCATGACATTTGGAATGTGGAGACCCTTTTCATTCTTCGCCACTTGGATAGATGCCCACCTGGAGAGAAAACTCTTTAAAAGTCACCTTTGGTGCCAAAAAACTGAAGAGTGAATGACCGAGCCCACTTGGAGAAGTCGCGACCCGAAATTTTGCGAAACAGGAGCAAACTGGTCAAAATTTCCTCTGTGCATCGCGCGCTTTTCTCTGTGTGTTGCGCTACTTTGGGGCCTGTTTTGGGGCACTTGAAGGTGTCCAAAATGTGCCCAAGTGGGCTTGTTGGAAAGCTTGGCCTGTCTACTTTCTAACCCCGCTAGAATTTCTGAGTTTGAAGCTCATTTGCCCCTCCAAATCTTCATTCTCCCAAGACTTCTTTCTGTGTGTCCAAAAAGTGGAAGAAAGGCCATTTTTGGGTGTTTTTTGACCTTTAGGAGACCCAAAACTTATCAAAATTTCTAGCCCGGACACTAGTAGATGTATTTTTCGATGCTAGGAGAAAATCCTTGTTTTTCGCCCAAAAATTTCCCTGTGACCAAAATTTGCCCAATTTTTTTTGAGATTTCGGCTGGGAGTTCTCTATGGGGTGCTTTGCTGAGTCGAGGAGGCCTTAGCCAAGATCCTGAGCCTATCTTGCTCTTTTGCCCTTTTTGCCCTTTTTGTGGCTTTTCTCAGTTTTGCTTTCAAACTCCTTATTTGGGCTCTCAAACTCAAGTTCCGTGCCCTGTAATGACGAGCCATGTGTCTCAGCAGTGTGTCGTCTTTGTCGGCCTTGTTCAACATGTTGTCCAGGTGCATGTTGACTCTCTCGAGAAGAGACTCACGATCATCAATAACATGTCGCTCCAATGAAGTGAATTCAATCCTCCTTTGTTGGGCAGTTAGGCGATCCTCACGGATGTTCTGCAGCTCCATGATCACATGCTGGTCTTCCAGCTATTTGTTCCTTTGCTCCAAATACCTAATGTTCCATTTGGCCATCTCCAACTTGAGTGTCAAGGAGTGAATCTTTGTCTCTTGCTCCTGGAAGATCTCTTTCAGCTGTGCATTTTATGGACGTGTATCTGTATCATCATCATCACGAAGGAGAATGAGTCCGGTCTTTCGTTCACCTAGTGGCACACCTGAAGGCCCCTCCTCATGCTTGGGATTCTTGCCCTTGTCCTGTGCCTATATTGCCGATGTAGGAAGCGAGGCCCCTTCCACCCCAGGTGGAGATAACACTCGCTTTGCTGCTACAAACAAAGGCCTGGTGCCTTTCGGATAGCCTCTCTGATATGTGATGGAAAATGGCACCACAGTGGTCTCATGGTGCTCATGGTGATGAGAAGGACCACTTATCTCATGTTTTGACTCTGATACTACCTGTGGAGCACTGAAGAAGTCACAGGAGATGAAGTCCTCCCAAGCAATGTCCTGCAATCCCAACTGATGGTCCACCAAAATCTGGATAAGAGCAAAGTGATACACGTTGTTGAGCTGCTGCCGAGGGGTCTTGTGCTGCATGAATTTTCTCATCCTCTCTATGTTCCCGTAAATGAAAAATGGGAGGTTCATCATACACACCCTGGTAAAGTGCATGAGCAACCTGATGTGATATGCATAAAGACAAGAAAACCTCCCCTCACCACTGAAGTATTTCATGATCAATTTCATGAGCGGAGCATACTCATCTCTCAGAAACCTGAATGGGAAAACTCTAGTGAGATGACTCAAACAACTGGCCTTAATCTAAGGCTCATAAAGTTCCCTCTCCACCTTCATCTTCTTGTGCCACTGTTCTCCAACATTCGTTATGCCTGTTGCCACTGATATGGTTTCGGGTGTCAATGTGAAAGTGACCCCTGCCAAGATAAACTGTCCTCCATGTAGGTGAAGTGGAAAAAGATGGGCCTACTCATGATGAATTCTGACATTTGCGACCCTCTGACAAAATCCGAAACATGCCAAGTGCTGGAAACAAGACATAGCGAGAGGGCATGCCTGCAACTCAGTGAGGGTGTTTGGTTCATCCCTAACATGTCTGCCACTCCTAGGTCTCCGGGGAGCCTATTCTCCTGAATCTATATCATTGTGGGTTTCCCCCTCATAATCTGATGAAGTTTCCAATGCCATTACTGCTGTTTGTACCATGAATTTCTTTGCTTCCCTCTGAACCCACTGAACTGATAGATACTCTGCAAATCTGTCACCAAGGGGACAATAAAATAGGGAGTATCAGGAGGGGAATGATGAAATAGGGATAGGGGTTTAGAGGGGAAATTTATCAGGGAGTTGGGAGTGTTTGGGGTGTAGTTTTGATGGGGTAGGGTTGAGGCACTCTTGAGCTATATGAGTAAGGGGACAAAGGGATAGGATTGCACTGTAGCTAGGGTAACCATTAGGGGAAAATGATCCAGAGGAATTAGCTGACAAAGGTAGGGTAGGAGCATAATTGATAATTAAGTTACTGTAGCAAAACCCTAGCTATTTGCCATTATTTGTGCCATTTTGTGTTTGCTTGATAGAAGTTTTCCTTTGATGTCATGGTCTCCAAGATATATTTTTCCTGAGGATCAATGATGAGATGGTTTATGGGCAATTTTGCAATGTTGAGAGCCAATTTACAAAAAATTGAGAGATTTGGTGCCTTTCTAGGCTCATAGGCCTGTGCGCCGCGCGCTTTTCCCAGGGCGCCGCACACCGGGTATGCGTCGCGCCAGTGTGAAGTTAACACTGTGGCCGGGCTCCCAGTGTGCCACGCCACATTGTGTGTGCGCCGCGCATGGTCGAACGACACAATTTTCTTGGAAAAACAGGGGATGGGTCTTAGTGGAGGTTTTTAAGGGGTTTTCTTAGTAGATGTGGGGGATATGGAAGTGAAAACAATGAGGAGTTAGAGGAAGAGGAGAGGGGAAACCAAACCTTGGTGGATTCTTCAAATTTACAAACCCCCATTATCACTTTTTCTTTGAGGATGATTGGCATGGATGGCCAATATGTTTTGGATCTCACTTGACGTCTTAGAAACAGCTAAACATTGACCAAATTGATTGGAGGAGAGGTGTCAAAGGCCTTCCTCGTGATTTGATAGCTTTCACAAAGATTTGAAACGGTTTTGCATTGTTTTTGAGCTGATGGACTGTGTGTGCCACGCGCTCTTCCCAGTGTGCCGCATGCCTTATATGCGCTGCACCTGTGTATTCGTTCAACGGCGGGCTGGCTGTGTATGTGTCGCGTGCAGTGAGTGCACTGTGCTCCTGCCTGTGTGTGCCGCGCTTCCAAAATCACCTCCCAACTCACTCAAACGATCACCAATCTCACTCTCCCACCTTCTGCAATGTCTTTCCAAGTCTTCAATGGCACAATGGCTTTGCTTTGGGCCATAATATGTATTTATAAGTTTGAGAGAAACTGGTTTGATTTTTTCCTCTTTAAAAACCCATTTTCTAATGTTTGTGTTCTGCACTTTTTCATTGACCTTTAAACACACTGATTTTCGCTTTTTCCTTGAAATTTTGGCTCAAATGATGAAATCTTTGGCACATCTTTGCAGGGACTGTGTGACGGAGCATCTGGCTTTGGAATCCTTGACTGCATCTGAAAAGTCAATTGTCGATTTTTGGAAAATTTTGTCATGGTTGACCTTGTTTGACTTTTCTTCAAAACAGAGTTTTGAAGATGAGTCAATGTCTCTTGCGGTGATGATGAAGCTTTCTGCACTGTAGGTGTATAAGGTCTCCCTCTGGCCTGCATGGCTTGTTTCTGGACATGTTTTTTCAAAGACCAAACTGATGAATTTCTAGACTCAAACCATAAAAAATGACTTTGTCCTGAAATAGGACCAGACCTTGACTATCATGAATTTCATTGATTTTGGACCAGGACCTGAACCAGCAGAGGCCCAACATGAGGGGAAATTAGTAGCATGACTTTCTCCGTCAGATCATGACATGTCCCTAGCGAAATGCAGCTGAGTGGATGAAGTGGGACACCTAAAATTGAAATGCACAAAGAGCTTTGATCTCTGACGAAGGGCTGACCAGACCGACTCGAACACCTCTTTTATTGTTTGTTGTTTTGGGCTTTTGCTATTTTCACTCTTTGGTTGTTGCTCTAGGTTGGCTATCCTTTTACTTTTCCTTTGACTGATACTCTTTGACTTATTTGATCTACTGTTTTACCTTCACTGCTCTATATTCACTGTTTACCTTACATTTTTACAGTAAATCATTCAATTTTTCCGAAGTCTCTGCATCTGGTAGTTTAATATTTAACATTCTTCTGTATACTTCATCAGTTTCTGTGTATTTTGCAAAAGTGGGCTTGTTTATAAAAATATGTTTTACCTCATGGTGTAGATAAAAGAGGTTCTCAAATGTCTGGTAGAGAAATTTTCCTATAGGCATCCCTTTCATAGAGGAATTGTTGACTTATTCCTTTGCCACTTCTCTGATTCTCTTATCATAGTCTTCATGTGGCATCAACCTGTCATTAATCACCAATGGATTAGGTAGACCTTTCTGCCTTAAACAATCAAATTTTACCATAAACCTAGCTATTGCTAGCTCCACTTATTGGCATTTCTTATCCAGTTGTATCATTAGGTTCCTCTTAGTGATTTCCTTCTTTACCTCTAGTATGGTCTTAGTTCTGTCAGCTATTCCAAGCTCCTGTAATTCATACTTGTTCTTTGAGTTAAGGAACTAGATTATCCTTGAGGCCTCTTCTGGCATATTTCCAAGTTCGGCTCTAACCCTTTGAATTGCCTCACCAGCCTCTTTGACTAAATAGTTCTTCTTAAATTTCACATGTATAGAAGGCCAAATATGATATTGGCCCATTAAAGTTGTTTTTCTTGGGCTAGTGTCAATTCTTTTTCTAACATTTGTATCCTTTCATTCAATCTGTTTGATTTCTATGTTTCATTCTTATGCATGATTTGAGCCAGTTTCTTTTCATCCTCTAGACTTTTTATTTGTTCTTTAAGTCTATTTATTTTATTTGTTTTTATGGACATATCTTCCATGGCTTTGATCAATTTACTTTCTTCATCACTAGGATGAGTTGTTGCTGTTGTTGAACCTGTTGCTGATGTAGTTGTTGATGTAGTTGGAAGTGTTGTAGCTACTAGAGCTGCTAGGGATAATGAAGCTACCAAAGTAGAAGGAACTGTTGTAGTAACTGTAGGAATAGCAGTGACAGTCGTTGCTTCCATGCCGGCTTGTTTCTCCTGCACTAACTTATCCATTTCATTCTCCATTTCGTTTAATTGAGCATTTAACTAAACAATGAGGTGCATCATCTCATCTTTCTAGATTTGGCTCTCTAGAACTTCCTTGGTCTGTGGATGTTCAGAAGGAGGCAATTTTAGTTGCTTCTTCAATGTAACAATTTCTTCATTTTTCTTCTTTACGACCTTTTCTGCTGCCTTGATGTCATTTGGATTGTAGCCAATCTCAATAACCAAGTCTTCTAGTGATTTAATTATGTTATCCTTTGCTTGTGAGGATGCTTTCTCTAGCTTAAACTGTGTTGTGATTTTTTCTAGAGAATTTTGAAGCTTTTGTACACTCATACCTTTGTTGGTCATTGTTGAGTATATCATTTCTCCTACTTTCTTATGAAATTCAATCTGATCTATAGGATGAAAATTCTTGGCCAAAACTTCAAATTCTGTCTTGTTTTAATCTACTGATGACTTAGGCTATTGTACTGTGGGCTGCAAAAAGGTCATTTTCATTTAACTTGTTTTGATGTCAAAAACTGAAAGTAGCCTATTCTGATTGCTAGGAGTCTATTTGAAATATTGGGCATAGGTTTCAGCTTTCAATGCTTCATTTCTCAACTTGATTTCTTTATACTTCTCCTTTATATATTTTCCTTTATCCACTGGTTTTCTGGATGAAGAAACTTCAATACTAAGCTTCTTCTAAATAATCTGCATATTGGAGGTCGATGGCTGATGGGTTTCTTCTGAAACTGTTGGAGTTGTACTCTCTCTGGCCACTGTAACTGTATCAACGATTTGAACTGTCTCAACTATCTCAATTGTCTATTCTTTCTCATTTACAGGATTTAGCTTGGGCTTCTTCCTGTACATAATTTCAAATTTGTCATGTGTTGAATCTATGTTTGAGTAAGAACCTTCTTCCCTAGTGTTTTTTGCTTTTCTGTCCTGCAGGGATGGAGTATGTAGAATGGAACTAGTATCCATCTGTTTCTCCATATCTATCAAGGTGTTTTCCAACCACTGTCTCTGGTTGGCATATTTTTCAATGTCTGGCTTGGACTCATGCATATAAGGGCTTAATTTAAATTTGATTCTTAGTTTGTTTATGACTCCTAATGGATCATATTGCCATTTGAAGCTATTGGTGAACTTCATTTCCTGTAAACATTTTTCTACTTCTTCTCTAGCTTCCCTATTATTGCAGATAAAAGGACCAAGCTGGTTTTTTACTTTGAATTGTGTTTTCTTCCTAGCTGATAGAAAATTCACATCATCTGAATTTATAATCTGCCTGATATATTCTAATGTGAATATCCTCATGGGGAGATATTTGGGAAGCTTATAGGGAGTGAGTTGGCATCCATACACCCTAATTTCAGTGTGATCCTGGTATAAATACCAATCTCCTATTCTACTATTTTTAGACAATCGTAACACTCTCTTTATCTCATCATTGATCTTGGGTTGATTGCTACTACTTAGCATATTAACAACTGGGTGAACAAAGGAATCAATGAACTCCTTGTTGCTGAAAATAATGGAATATTTTTGGATTAAGGGTGTCCAAAAGATAACAGATCTAGGATGGCCCTTAGTGTCCAACTTTTGGAAGTTGACTGGAAACTTGTTTGATTTCCAATATAGGAACATATGGAACAATACTGAAGAGTATTTGAATACTCTTTCATCTGGAAATCTAATCAATTGATCATGGATTCTATCGGCTAAGAACTGGGTAAAATTGAAAACTGTAGTTGGAGGCTTTCCTGGGCAAAAAATAGAGAGGAAAGCAAGTATAGGCTCATCTACATGCTCATAGGTGGTATATCCTAGAATACAATAGAGCATGGTTACAATCTGTCTGGCCCTCTCAGAGAAATGGTGGCAGAGTATGGAGGACTGTCTGTAGGAATATGAGCCTCTTCTAGGATGAAAGTTTGAAAAAATTGAGATCTCTTGGGGTGGTCCAGTTTTAGGTACAGGTCAAATAGGTTTTTAATAGAAAATTGGGTTTCACTAGGCTTTGGCTGGATCTGCAACATTTGGTTTATTGACTCTGTAGTGATTGTAAATAAAATCTGCTGGTTATGAGAGACTATGGCTCTTTGGCTTGGGATATAGCAGAGTTGGCATAGGTGGATGATTTCAAGGAACTGGTATACCTGTGGGAACAAGTATTTGGACAAATTTGGTTCCCATAGATGAATGTCATCATTTGGGTTTAGGAATTTATCTTTACTTCAGCAATGAAGTTTTAATAGATGGCTAGAGGAAACAATGTCTTTGATTTGGAAATTTCTGTCGGCCAATGGGAGGTGGTCAGTATCCAAGTGAGGGGTTTGCAAGGGTTTTTCATTCCAAATGCTCTAGGAAGCCATAGTTTTGTTTATTTTATAGAATTAATCTTTATTTGTCTTAAGGAGTAAGCTCAGGGCTTCTGGAATAGTGCAAAAGGTGAATACAATCTGCATAAAAGGGGTTTTTTGGATGCACAGTGGGTTTCTTTAGTTTGGAAAGGTTTTTTTTAATTAGTTCAATTGATTAACCTTTTATAAATATTGTGCAGAGCTTAAGTACATGGCCTTTCTGGTACTTTCAAGAATACTTGGAAAACAAAGATTTGGTGTGCAGTCAGGGTTCTGTGGGAGCAATGGAGGCTTTCTGAGGCTTCAATTGTCTTTATGCTGCTTCAAATTGGAGTCTGCAGCATCTTCTAGTTGTAAATGGGGTTAACATAGTTGAGTAGAGTTTCTAGGGTTTAGAATTGGTCGGCAGAGGTTCTTGGTAACAGAATAACAGTGAAAAGGGTAAAAAGGGTGGCTTTGGTTTTTAACCAACAATGGTTAATTTTGGGCGCGAAGTTAATGTTTGAACAGTAGGTGGTTTCATCCTACGCGAGGAGGCGGTATTATGGCTTATCACACCACTTTTGAGTGTAGGGTGGTATTTTTTAGAGGACGTGATATAACGTGGGGCTGCCACGTAGCAAAAGGGAGATCGGACAAAATCATGAATCTCATGTGCTTTTGCGATGCTAACGATCGGATTTGGGAGTGCACGATATGGGATGTGGACCGTCGGATCTGGAGGTGGGTGATCGGAGGGTTATCGCGTGGGGGAGTTGCGAGGGATGAGTTGGGGATTGATTGGCAGGGCCTGGGGATAAGTGGTGCGATGGGTTTAAATATATACAAATGTTTTGTGAGGGTTGGGGAGTTATAAAGTGGGGGCTTGAAATATATAAAGCGGGACTATAGGTTAGAATAATATAAGGGTTGAGTTAAAAGGGTATCGGGGAGGGTTTTTCAATGGGGCCCAATACATTTAACTTTTTAAACTTAGGATAAGGGGGTTTTAGTGGCTTTAAATGGAAAAGGGAAATTAATAAGGGGAGAATGATTTTTAAAGGGTAATGTCTAGGGAAAGGTGTGAAATAAAGGGAAAAAGGGTTAAAATGAAGGGAAAGGGTTTTTACAATGGAAATGTGTTAGAATAAGGGGAAATGAAAAGGGAAGGGTCCTTTGGAATCAAGAAGGGGAAAAACATTAGGGAATGAAAAGTAATGAAGGGGTAATGAAGGGAAATTAATAAACTAGACATGTAGGGGTTTAATGAAATGAGGGGAAATTAGTGAATAAGATTTAGTATTCAGGCCCAAAATTATATAGAACTTTTAGGGTAAATAGCCAAAGTAATATATGACTTATGTGAATTTCCTTTCTCTTTGATAATTCCTCCTACATGTGAAACATAAGCATAATGAAGGTGTATTTGAGCTTGCAACCTTGTGCATTCCAAAACCTCTTTTACCTACCCTTTATTTACCTTAGCATTTTCTCTTCATTCATTGGGTGCATTTGAGCTTGGTGAGCCTTTATTCATTTTTCTTTGATAACCAAACTATCAAATTATAATCTTACAACTTCCAATGGGTCAGACTAAACTGTTGAGCTCATTATTATTCTCTACCTAAATACCGATCCACCAAGATTAAATAATTTGGCTAGATCTTTATTCTCTATCTACCAACTTGAAATTTAAAGCATGAATGAATCAAGATTAAACCATTTGACCATCATGGATTGTGGCATTTTTGACAAGCTGCACACCATCTTATTTTTGCAAGGCAAAGTAAAAAGTAGTGGCATTTGAATTTGCATCACTTTTAGAATCTATTTTTAATCTCTTTTGGTGGGGTTCATATTTTGTTTTCCTTTTTGATCATTTTTTTTAGTCCTTTGATTTTTCTTTTATGACTTACCCTCTTTACATTTTTTATTTTTAATATCGGAAAACATTTTGCAGGAAGCAAAAGTATGTACAATATTACAAGACTAATCATAGCCAATTCAAAATTATAAATCTTATTATTATAGGACCCTAATAATGGCTCCACATGGGGATGGCATTTCCTTGTGAAATGTCAAGAACTTTAAGATCAATAGCCTTTGAAACTTTGACTATGCTTGCCTTGTAACTGCTTTTCTATGATATGCTTTATTCATACATATGATGCTACACCTTTCAAATCTTAGGGCCTTCTCTTCGGGCTTCAACCTCAAAAGGTAATCATTCAATCCAATCTAACTTTGCAATGTTATGTACAATGAGCAAAGTAAACAAATGAACTAATGTTAATATGGGGATAAGTAATGCTTCAACATTCTACCAGTGATTGGTCCACCTGGTAGATATGTTCCATCTAAGTGCTTCAGGAAAAATGCATTGTTACCTATGTAACCATAAATGATATAAGGGCCTTGCCCTAGGAAATCAAATTTCCCTTCTTTACCTTTTTCTTCTCTTCTGGAATCCCATTTGAGTACTTTGTCACCTATGTAAAAATCATTAGCTTTGGTTTTCTTGTCAAAAAACTTTTTGATTTTATCTTGGATCACTTGGGATTTGACATAGACTTCTTCCCTGGTTTGCTGCAAATGTATTGTGTGATTTATCCTCCTTTGGACATCATTGGATTCTACCTACAATTCTTGAATCATTTTCATCACTGGTACTCCTAAAGAGGATAGAAAAAAAACATCCATTCCATATACTAGTTGATAAGGAAATGTACCAATGGACCTTTTTGTAGTGAGTGTGTCTACCCATAAGGCATTAGCCAAATTTTTGTTCCAGGTCTTCTTATTGTCTTCTAATAGTTTCTTGATGATATTAACTAGGCTTTTGTTTGAGGATTCTGCAATCCCATTGCCTTGAGGGTAATAGGTAGTGGAATGGCCAAGGGTAATGTGATATATGTTACAAAAGTCTACCATTTTATTGGATTTGAAGGCAACAATATTGTCAATGATGAGCTTTTGTGGGCATCCAAATCTGGAAAGGATGTTGTTTTCAAGGAATGAAATGATGAGAGAATCCGTGGCTTGTCTAGAAGGGATGGCTTCTATCCATTTAGTGAAGTAACTAGTGGCTGTCAAAATCCATTTATGTTGGGCTGAGGAGGATGGGTGAATTTCACCAATAAAGTCTAGACCCCATTGCTGAAATGGGATTTATGTGGAGATGGGTTTGAGGGGTAATGGTAAGAGTTTCTTCTTGCCTTCAAATATTTGGCACTTGTGATAGGAGGTCACATATTTTATGACATCTGCAAAAAGGGTGGGCCAGTAAAAACCTACCCTTAAAATCTTATCAGCAGTTGTTTTCCAGTATAGGTGTCCTCCACAATCTCCTGCATGAAATTCTTGCATGACTTTGTCAGATTCATCTTTTAGTAAACAATTTAACAAAATGCCACCATTATCTTTCCAAAATAAAGGATTGTCTATGATACAATATTTCATTGATTTCATTTTCAAGAATCTACGTTTAGTTCTAGATAAACCAAGAGGAGCTTGTAAATATAGTAAAACGAATATGATATCTGTATACCAAGCTGAATCTAAAACATCTTCACTGATCTCTGGAGTTGCCATCTCTTCCTGATCATCTAGAGCACCAACAAAATTTATATCTAAGGCCTGACAGTTCGATTCAAGCATGAGTTTAGCTAAACCTTGGTCTTTGATTAGTTTTGTGGGCTTTATTTCAATATCATATTCCAAAATAATGGCAATCTGTTTGCCTCTCTTTCCCTTAGGCCCATTCTGTGTTAGAATGTCCTTTACTACTAAATTTGGAACATCTAAAATAATGTGTGAGTATAAAATGTACAATCTGAAATCCTTTATGGCTTTTACTAAATAAAGAATTTGTTTTTCTATTATATTATACTTTAGTGTAGCATCTCTCAAATATTTGCTAAAGAATGCAATAGGCTTACCATAATCTTGATCATTCTTTTGCAACAAGACTGCTGCAATAGTATGGTCTGAAGCAAAAGAAAAAATTATAAAATCTTTTTTGAAATTAGGACTTATGAGGACAAGTGTTTTAGTAAGGGCTTCTTTGATTGCCTCAAAAGACTACTTAGCATCCACTGTCCACTTAACTTTTGAATCTTTATTTAACATTTTATTCAATTTTCTGATTAGTTATGCTAAGTTAGAAATGAATCTTCTAAGAAAAATTATTTTGGCCAAGAATGATTGCAATTCTTTAATGTTTCTAGGGTGACTAATGTTTGGGATTGCCTCTATTCTAGCTAGATCAATTCTAATGCCCTATTTTGAAATTATGTGTCCTAAGAGTTTACCTTCTTCTAGCCCAAAGAGTGTCTTTTTAGGATTTAAGGATAGGCCAAATTTCTACATTTTATGAATACTCTTCTCAAATGATCTAGATGTTCATTATATGATTTGGAAAACACTGTGATATTATCTTGGTAAATAACTAAACAGTCATGGATTTCTTTTGCAAAAGATATGTCCATTGCTCTTTGGAATGTTGCTCTAGCATTCATCAATCCAAAAGGCATTTTCAAATACATGAAAGTACTGCAGGGAGTGGTAAATGTAGTCTTTGATTATTCCTCTCGTTGAACTAAGATTTGGTTGTATCCAAAGAATCCATCAAGCAATGAAATTCCAGATGACCCTACTACCCTCTAGAGAATGTGGTCCATTTTAGGGAGGGGATAGTTATCCTTCAATGATACTTTCTTCAGGTTTCCGAAATCAACACAGAGTCTGATTTCTCCTGTTTTCTTTCTAGTGGTGACTAAATTAGAGACCCAATCTAAATATCTAATTGGTGCTATGATTTGTGCCTCATACATCCTTTTTATTTCTTTTTCAATCAATGGCATAAGAAATGGATTAATTCTCCTAAGATTTTGTTTGAAGTGTTTCTGATCTTCTTTGATGGGTATTTTATGTTGAATAATGCTGGTGTCATAAGACTTGAGGTGTTCATAACTCTAGGCAAAGACATCTTGAAATTATTTAAACAAACTTATGTATTTCAGCTTTTCAGCTCGAGGTAATGCTTTCGATAATTTAATAAGCTTAGGTTTTTCTTTTGTTCCTAGGTTATATTCTTCTATGTATGATCTTAAAGGCTCCATTTTTGGTTTTCTAGCTACATCATTTGAATCAAACAAATCTTCTTATGGGACTAATCCCTTACGAAAAAAGGTTATTTTTAAGGTTTAAAATCTCATAATCATCATTGACTATTTCTTGTATTTCTAATTTTTCTAAGTTATCTACTTCTACTTTAGTGAATTTAGTGGATTTATTTACATCTACATCATTTATATCTATCTCACTATCTATGATGTCATCTATTGTACAATCAGTATCGATGTTATAGTTTTGGAATTCTCCCTCGGCATGCATAAAATCATAGATTTGAGAATCTTGTGAAAAAATCTGCCAATATTTCAGATTATCAAGTATAATAGGCCCATGTCTTACCTCTGCAGTGTACTGGTGATTGGGCTGAAAAGGTAATCTACAAGTGCTAGCAAAAGTAGCCAAACTATGAGCTTGCATGTTTTGTTTCCTAGGAATAACAACAAAATCAATTTCAAGAAGTTCCTTAATCAAATCTAGAATAGTTTCTTTGTATTGGCTAAGTCTAGGATTATTCACAGAATACTCTCCTTTAATTTGTTTTATGATTAATTCCAAGTCTCCCATGATAGAAACTCTCTTGGCTCCAAGGTTTCTTACAATTTTCAATCCTAAGATTAAAGCTTCATACTCTGCCATGTTGTTTGTGCATTTAAAGTTTAATCTAAAGGCATGACCTTCAGAATGATTATTTTCCATGTTATGAATCCAAACTCCTACACCTGATCCTAATCTGTTCACTAAACCATCAAAGTCTAATTGCCACCTAGATTCATGAAATATATTACCACTGTCAAGTTCTTTATGTTCTTGTTTTACGACTGTGTTGTTGTCTTTTCCAATGTCTGAATTACACAAAATGAAAGAGTCCATATCAAAATGTACAGAATAAATAGGATAGTTTTGTGGTTTATCTGTACCACTGACCATGTATTTCATTAAAGTTTCTCTATAAAGCTTTTTAGGCTGATCAAATACTGAAATTGTGGCATAAGTCATGACTAATTGTAGAGATCCCTGCAATTTTTCTCCCCATGAGCCAGACAATAGCATTCCATACTTTGGAGGGATATCAACAACTACAATATCCATGACAATACTCTTACCTAGGTATTGAACTAGAGTGACACACAGGTATTTTATCAAGCCTAGGCATTTAAATTTACTAGAATCAAAAGAGAAGAGATCTTTGTATGGTATAGTTATATCTAAATCCAATGTCTCCATGATTGCTTTAGGCATTAAATTGTGAGATGCTCCTGAATCTAACATAGCATTGTGTAAGATTTGATCATGAATAGTCAAGCTAATGTAGAATGGAGGAACACCACTTTGTTTATGTTTTCCATTTACCTTAGGACCAAAGATTAATTCTGGTTGGTCAGCATTTAGATTAGTGGAGTCTTCTCCTTCATCTATATTCAGTGTTTCCGTGATTTGGGCTTTGTAGGAATAATTTTTTATCAAGTTTGTTAAATGAGCTGATATTTCAATTTGGAAATTTCAGTTTGGATATTAAATGGAGTTTATATTTTTCCTAACTGAATGACTTCCTCTTTGGAAATTGGAGTTTGTGTAGTCTTTTCTTTCTTATCTTCAGTTGGTAACTCAATTTCTGTTTGGGTGTCTACTATTTTACTATTTTCAATTTTTTGATTTAGAATAGTTTGGGAAGCAGTTGAAATATGAATAGAATTTGAATCTTGGACATCCTTTGAAGTTTTAACAACAATATCTGTAATGTCTAGAATTTTTGGACTAGCTGCAATATTTGGAGTGAAAGTTTCTTGGGTTTCCCTAGAGAGAATTTGCAGCACTTTGGTTACAGGAGCTCCCACTATTTTCTTGGTCTGAGTTTGGACAATTTTATTTTTAGGGGCTTCTGCATTTTTCTTACTCCTAAGGTTATATTGCTTATGAACTTGATTAATGGAAAATTTATAACCTTGTTTATAATCAAAGGACTCTCCAGATTGTAACTGTAATTTTTGTAACATGCACAATTCTTGTTCTTCTTGGGTAAGAAAAATAGTATTACCATAATTTATTCCAATTAAGTTAATTTGAGTGTCTCGATCTTCTTCATTTTGGTGAGAACTTTCAACATAGTTTTCTTGGAAAGGTGGTCTAATATGTTGATCAGGTGGCCCTTCTCTAGATTTACCAGCATTGGGATTCTTCCTAAAGTTTGGATTTCTTATTTGAGGACCTTCTTGTTGATCGTCCCATTGTGGTTTTCTTTCCATAATTTCTAATCTATCCACTAATTTTTCTAAACTTTTAGCCAAAGTATCTATCTTAACATCTGAAGTGGATGGTTCTTCCTTAATGGTAACTCTCCTTTCATTCCTCATTCTAGCTCTTTTAGCCAACAAGTTAGCTTCTACACTAACTGCATCATTCTGCATCTGTTCTAAAGTTGGATGGTTTCTTTCTCTTAATTGGTAGGACATATCAGTGTCAAAACCATCAGGAAATTTAATTAGAGCCAAGTCTGGTGGAGGTTTGTTATTTGCAAGGATTGCATTATAAATAGTACTAAACCTAGTACAATAGTCCTGAACAGATTCATTAGGAGCTCTTCTAATGTTTTCATATTCAGATAATATTTGTAAATGATTTTTCTTCCTTTCCATGGAAAGCGGGTAAATCAGCAATATGACCAGCAAGTAAACCTTTAAACCACTTCTTGACATCTCCTGCTAGTGTTTGTGTAAATAATCTCATTTGTACATCTTCTTCATCAATTTCATCTAATTCAAAATAATAATTCATTTTATTTACATGTTGTTGTGCAATATATTGACTAGTACCATGAAACTGAAATATTTTACTCTGATAGTCTTGGGGCATGGCATGTACTTGAGTTGGTAAGGTCAAAGGAGCATATCTGGTAGCCATGGCTAGGATTATAGATTGGCTAGGAGGTAAAGTGGGAGTGCTTGAAGATGAACTTGAAGGGCTTACAAGTGAGCTTGAAGTGCTATAAAATGAACTTGGAGTATTTGGAGATGGAAATGAAACTTTGGGCCGAAGAGGAAGCTTGGGGATGAATGATTCTGTGGAATGAAGTGTAGTGGAAATAATAGATGAGGTGGTACTAAATAAATATGAATTTACAAACTCTGAAGGAATGGTAGAAGGCTTAGGAGTCGCAGAAATTAGGGCAACTAATTCAACTGACTATTGAAAATAGGCTTCATCTATGTGTTTTTATCAAATTTGAGGTTAAAGCATCAAGTTTGTCAAAAGTGTCTAGAACATGTCGATTTAAATTAGGATGTATAGTATTCTTCTTTGATTCAACAAAATTAATAAAAGTAGGGTCTATTACAGTATCATTGACTGAAGTTTCAGATTTGGTACGAAACAATGAATGCTCAAATGATAAGTCAAATTGAAGATCCTCTAAGTTTGATAATTCTTTAGGAAGTGAATTTTCTTTGGTTAACTGACTAATGCTTTCTTGACTTTCTACTTTATTGTTTTTTCTCAAGATTTTGTCTAGATTATCAATAATTATAGCAAGGTTTGGATCTGGATGTGCCCTGGTATAGTATGTTCTTTTGGAAGCCATAATTTTAATTTTTTAATGAAACCTTTGACAACCCTAAAACGGCCTTAAGGTGTAAAGATGAGATTTAGGATTTCCTTTAAGGTTTATTGAACTAAGGATTGATTTCCCCAGTATGGTCACCACTATGTTATCACTCTATAATTTCCCTAGGGTTGCCATGTTCTGTTTAAAGCAATGATAGAGGTAACCACAAACCTACTTTTGAGATTAGGATCTAGCCTTCCTAATGCTCAGAGAGGGCTTTCTATTAATGATTTAACTTTGTTAGATTAATTAATTTTAGGCTAGTTATTTAAGATTTGTTGTTTTTTGATTTGATTTGATGGTGGAATCACTGATTTAGATGGATAGATAAGTGTCTTTTTACTATTGGTCCATGGAGTCCAAACGTCAAGAAAACATGACTGAATCAAGTTATAAAGATAGTGTTCATAGGGCAAGGTCAATAGGTAAATTTAGATCTTTTAGGCTGGATGGTGAAGTGGTTTTTTAATCGGGGTCAAGGAGTAGTTAAGGATTCCTCAAACCGGATAATGAGGGAAATGAAAGAGGTCAATCAAAACTAGGGAGTAATGAAGAATGCCCTACTCTAGATATCAGAAGAAAACATCAAAATGAATAACTGTTCAAAACAGAGTGTACTTAAACAAATTCTAAAGTAACATTCCAGTTATTTCATTCAAGTTTGAAAACATGTATGTATGTGAAATACTTAAGAAGATAACAATTTAACAAATGAACGATACTTCACTGAAGTGGCCCAAGACATGAATCCTATGATTCAATGCCTTCATTAGTTAGTCTAGTTTGCTTACTTGAAAATGTTACAATAAACCCTCATGTTTTCAGATCAATAATAACTATTGAAATGTTCAACAATCCACCCTCTATACTTCGAATTATGAAGTATTTATACGAAAAACTATTACAAAATATCCTAAACTGTTTTAGGAATTATTTAAGGAAAAACGAATATCTTCATGCAAGAAGATATAGACATATATGTAACTGATGCAGGTTGTCCCTTTTTTATTGTTTGTTGTTTTGATCTTTTGATATTTTCTGTCTTTGGTTGTTGCTCTACGCTGGTTGTCCTTTTACTCTCCCTTTGACTGATACTCTTTGACCTAGCTGATATACTATTTTACCTTCACTGCACTGTATTCATTGTTTACCTTGCATTTTTACAGTAAATCATTCAATTTTTCCCAAGTCTTTGCATCTGGTAATTTTATATTTACCATTCTTCTATAGCCTTCATCAGTTTCTTTGTATTTTGCAACAGTGGTCTTGTTTATAGAAAGATGTTTTACCTCATGTTGGAGGTAAAAGAGGTTCTCAAACATTTGATAGAGCACTTTTCCTGTACGCATCCCTTTCATAGAGGAATTTTTTGCTTGTTCCTTTGCCACTTCTCTGATTCTCTTATCATAGTCTTCATGTGGCATCAACCTACATTAATCACTAATGGATTAGGTAGACCTTTCTGCCTTAAAGCATCAAATTTTACCATAAACCTAGCTATTTCTAGCTCCATTGTTTGGCATTTCTCCTCTAGTTGTATCATTAGGTTCCTCTTGGTGATTACCTTCTTTACCTCTAGTATGCTCTCAATTCTGTCAACTATTCCAAGCTCCTGTAATTCATACTTGTTCTTTGAGTTTCTTTTCATCCTCTAGACTTTTTATTTGTTCTTTAAGTCTATTTATTTCATTTGTTTGGATGGACATATCTTCCATGGCTTTGATCAATTTACTTGCTTCATCACTAGGATGAGTTGTTGTTGTTGTTGAACCTGTTGCTGATGTAGTTGCTGATGCAGTTGGAAGTGTTGTAGCTACTAGAGCTGTTGGGGCCAATGAAGCTACCAAAGTAGAAGGAACTGTTGTAGTAACTGCAGAAATAATAGTGACAGTAGCTGCTTCCTTGCTGGCCTGTTTCTCTTGCACTAACTTGTCAATTTCATTCTCCATTTCTTTTGATTGAGCATTTAAATGAAGAATGAGGTCCATCATCTCATCTTTCTGGCTTTGGCTGTCTAGAACTTCCTTGGTATGTGGATGTTTAGAAGGAGGCAATTTTAGTTGCTACTTCAATGCAGTAATGTCTTCATTTTTCTTCTTTATGAGATTTTCTGCTACCTTGATGTGATTTGGATTGTAGCCAATCTCAATAACCAAGTCTTCTAGTGATTTAATTTTGTTATCCTTTGCTTGTGAGGATACTTTCTCTAGCTTAAACTGTGTTGTGATATTTTCTAGAGAATTTTGAAGTTTGTGTACACTCATAGCTTTGTTGGTCATTGTTGAGTATATCATTTCTCCTGCCTGCTTATGAAATTCAATCTGACCTATAGGATGAACATTCTTGGCCAAAACTTCAAATTTTGTCTTCTTGTAATCTGTCGATGACTTAGGCTGTTGTACTGTGGGTTGCAAAAAGGTCATTTGCATTTTACTTGTTTTAAAGTCAGAAGAAGAAAGTAACCTATTATGATTGCTAGGAGTCTGTTTGAAATATTGGGTATAGGTTTTAGCTTTTCAATGCTTCATTTATCAACTTGATTTCTTTATACTTCTCCTTTATATCTTTTTCTTTATCCACTAGTTTGCTAGATGAAGAAACTTCAATACTAAGTTGCTTCTGAATAATATGAGTATTGGAGGTTGATCGCTGATGAGTTTCCTCTGATATTGTTGGATTTGTACTCTATCTGACCACTGTATCTGTATCAACGATTTGAACTATCTCAACTATCTCAACTGTCTCTTCTTGCTCATTTACATGATTTAGTTTGGGCTTCTTCCTGTATATAATTTCAAATATGTCATGTGTTGTATCTATGTTTGAGCAATAACCTTCTTCATTGGTCCTTTTTGCATTTCTGTCCTGCCGGGATGGAGTATGCAGAATGGAACTAGTATCCATCTATTTCTCCATCTATCAAGGTGTTTTCCAACCACTCTGATTGGTTGGCATATTTTTCAATGTCTGGCCTGGACTCATGCATAAAAGGGCCCAATTTAAGCTTGATTCTTAGTTTGTTTATGACTCCTAAAGGATCATACTGCCATTTGAAGCTATTGGTGAACTTGATTTCCTGTAAACGTTTTTCTGCTTCTTCTCCAACTTCCCTATTATTGCAGATAAAAGGACCAAGATGTTTTTTTATTTTGAGCTGTTTTTTCTTCCTAGATGATAGAAAATTCACATCATCTAAATTTATAATTTTCCTGATATATTCTCATGCAAATATCCTCATGGGGAGATATTTGGGTAGCTTATAGGGAGTGAGCTGGCACCCATACACCCTAATTTCATTGTGATCCTGGTATAAATACAAGTCTCCTATTCTACTATTTTTAGAAAACTGTAACACTCTCTTTATCTCATCACTGATCCTGGGCTGATTGTTACTACTTAGCATATTAACAGCTGGGTGAGCAAAGGAATTAATGAACTCCTTGTAGTTGAAAATAGTGGAATATTTTTGGATTAAGGGTGTCCAAAAGATAACAGATCTAGGATAGCCCTTAGTGTCCAGATTTTGGATGTTGACTGGAAACTTGTTTGATTGGCAATATAGGAACATATGGAACAATACTAAAGAGTATTTGAATACTGTTTCATCTGGAAATCTGATCAATTGATCGTGGATTCTGTCTGCTAAGAATTGGGCAAAATTGAAAACTGTAGTTGGAGTCTTGCCTAGGCAAAAAGTAGAGAGGAAAGAAAGTATAGGCTCATCTACATGCTCATTAGTGGTATATCCTAGAACACAAGACAACATGGTTACAATCTGTATGTCCCTCTTAGAGAAAATGGTGGCAGAGTGTGGAGGACTGTTTGTAGGAATATGAGCCTCTTCTAGGATGAAAGTCTGAAAAATTTGAGATCTCTTGGGGTGGTTTAGTTTTAGGTACAAGTAAAGTAGGTTTTCAATAGAAAATTGGGTTTCACTAGGCTTTGGCTAGATCTGCAACATTTGGTTTATTGACTCTGCAGTGATTGTAAATAAAATCTGTTGGTTCAGAGAGACTATGGATCTTTGGCTTGGGATATAATAGAGTTGGCATAGGTGGATGATTTCAGGGAATTGGTATACCTCTGGGAACAAGTATTTGGACAAATTTGATTCCCATAGATGAATATCATCATTTTGGTTTAGGAATTTATCTTTACTCTAGCAGTGAAGTTTTAATAGATTGCTAAGGGAAACAATATCTTTGATTTGGAAATTTTTGTCGGCCAATGGGAGGTGGTCAATATCTAGGTAAGGGGTTTGTAGAGGTTTTTCATTCAAAATGCTTTGGGAAGCCATAATTTTGTTTATTTTATTGAATTAATCTTTATCTGGCTTAAGGAGTAAGCTCATGACTTCTGGAATAGTGCAAAAGGTTAATACAATCTGCATAAAAGGAGTTTTTGGATGCACAGTGGGTTTCTTTAGTTTGGAATTTTTTTTTTAATTAGTTCAATTGATTAACCTTTTATAAATACTATGCAAAGCTTAAGTACAGGGCCTTTCTGGTACTTTCAAGAATACTTGAAAAACGAAGATTTGGTGTGCAGTCAGGGTTCTATGGAAGCAGCGAAGGCTTTCTAAGGCTTCAATTGTCCTTATGCTACTTCAAATTGGAGTCTGCAGTGTCTTCTGGTCATAAATGGGGTTAACACAGTTGAGCAGAGTTTCTAGGGTTTATAATTGGTCGGCAGAGGTTCTTGGCAATGGAATAATAGTGAAAAGTGTAAAAATGGCGACTTTTTGGTTTTGAACCAACATTGGTTAATTTTGGGCACGGAGTTAATATTTGAACAGTAGGCAGTTTCATCCTACACGGGGAGGCGGTATTATGGCTTATCGCACCGCTTTTGAGTGTAGGGTGGTATGTTTTTAGAGGACGTGATATAACGTGGCGCTGCCACATAGCAAAAGGGCTATCAGGCAAAACCGCGAATCTCATGTGCTTTTAGGATGCTAATGATCAGATTTGGGAGCGCACGATATGGGATGTGGACCGTCGAATCTGGAGGTGGGTGATCAAAGGGTCATCGCGTGGGGGAGTTGCAAGGGATGAGTTGGGAATTGATTGGCGGGGCCTCAGGATAAGTGGTGCAACGGGTTTAAATATATACAATTTTTTTGTGACGGTCAGGGAGTTATAAAGTGGGGGCTTGAAATATATAAAGCGGGACTATAGGTTAGAATAATATAAGGGTTGAGTTAAAAGGGTATCAGGGAGGGCTTTTCAATGGGGCCCAATACATTTAACTTTTTAAACTTAGGATAAGGGGGTTTTAGTGGGTTTAAATGGAAAAGGAAAATTAATAAGGGGAGAATGATTTTTAAAGGGTAATGTTTAAGGAAAGGTGTGAAATAAAGGGAAAAAGGGTTAAAATAAAGAGAAAGGGATTTTACAATGGAAATGTGTTAGAATAAGGGCAAATGAAAAGGGAAGGATCCTTTGGAATCAAGAAGGGGAAGAACATTAGGGAATGAAAAGTAATGAAGGGGTAATGAAGCGAAATTAATAAACTAGACATGTACGGGTTTAATGAAATGAAGGGAAATTAGTGGATAAGGTTTAGTATTTAGGCCCAAAATTATATAAAACTTTTAGGGTAAATATGTAGTATGTCTAGGGGGGGTAGTATGGGGTACAGAGGGAGGTACCCAAGGGAATAATGTAATAATGGGATGGAAATAGTAATAAATAAAGTTGTTAACCCGTATCATGTAAGGGACCACAAGTAGTTAGCAATAATGTAATAAGCTAATTGTATTAGATAGATGGTATTGAGGGAACCATGGTAATGACCCATGGTATTGTATGTATGAGGCCCATATAGAGGCTAGAGACTCCCCATTGAGAGATGTCAAGGAATATTGTATGGACAAGCATATGGCTTGTGGAGTTTTCTCATTCCTTAAGGAGTGAATGTATGGTTTTTCCCTACCTTAAGGGTTTGATCAATAAATAAGCATTTCTATCTATATTCAGATCTTGTTATTTTTGGTGATTATTTACAGTTATTGGGTATATTGGTATCATTTCATATATTTGCAGGTCAGATCTATAACAAGTGGTATCACTTTTTATAGCACTGACCTGCAAATATATGAAATGATACCAATATACCCAATAATTGTAAATAATCACCAAAAATAACAAGATTTGAATATAGATAGAAATGCTTCTTTATTGATCAAACCCTTAAGGTAGGGAAACACCATACATTCACTCCTTAAGGAAGGAGAACACTCCACAAGCCATATGCTTGTCCATACAATATTCCTTGACATCTCTCAATGGGGAGTCTCTAGTGATCCAGGAGGATCTCGTAAGATCAGTTGCACAGGTCATCGTCAGTGTTCAATGTCGTCGTCAACATTTAGTTTGGTGTCATTCAGTCTCGACAGTGTTGCCTATGGTTGATCAAGTGATGTTTATGGTTTTCATGACGTTCAGTGAGATGGTTTTGTACCAAGCTGTCGACTTGTGTTCATCAACAGTTCCGCTAGGATTGGTCGATGACATGTGTTTGTCATTTACTTCGCAGGATTTGGTGTCAACATGGATTTTGTTGTCCACTCACAGGTTTTGATATCGACAGGTTCGTCGTCATGTGACAATAGTTTGAACGTCACTTTGTGGCATTTAGTTGTAAAGAGGTTTTTTTATTTGATGTAAAAAATCCTAATGACTAAACCAAAACCTAGGACCTAAATGCAACATCCAAATGCATTAAAAACCTAATGCTAAAACCTATTACTTAAGTCCTAAACACCATGGGATATATTACAACTATGTATCAAAAGCCTAAGTTGTAGAGCTAGAACCCTACTTCTAATCTATCAAACCTATCGCATGCAACTATGTGTTGAAACTATAACATAAAACATAACTAAGACAACTCTCAGCCTTGTTTAAAAACATTACAAATAACATACATAACCCTAACCACGAAGTCAAACCGCATCAAAGAAGGCTGGTCATGTGATCAGAGCATGGATAAACTGTCAGGTTAGCCAACCATAGTCATAAGCCGCCACCTTTAACTGCAGTAGAACTATTGTCATGTGAGCAGACAATGTGTAAACCATTAGAGTTATTAAACCATCGGGTTAACCAACAGTTTGGAACCGTGGTATGAAACATGTGAACATGTTGTGTAAAGACCGCCAAGGTTAGCATAGACCGTTAGTTCCTAACCGCAGAGTTTGGAGAGTTTAGAGATGACCGCAACGGAGTAACATGATAACCGCCTTCTAAACCGTCAGCAAAACCACTGGCATCCAAACCGCGGGTTCGGTCACCTGCTCACATGAGCTGTCCACACCTCGGCCTAGTTAAGCTGACCACAAATGGTTATGTGTTTATTACAATGTATTTTTGGGTTTTTTTGTTAAGTTTGTTAAACAACTAATATGACCACAATGCCAACCTATCTTATGTGTCACTTTGTGACTATACCAAGGCTCAAACCCATCCAAAAGACAACCAATTCATCCTGAATTCAGCCAAAAGTGGTTTTGATGTACCTACAAGCCTATAAGAGGAAGTTTTTTCCATGGAGGAGATTAGAGTGGTTTTTGGTTTTTGTATGCAGATTCTGGAGGTCATAGGCAATTTTGTTTTTAGTGTATCAGGAGCATTCAGAGTCAAAATTGGGAACTGTGATAGGAGTTGGAAAGCTGGTTCAGAGAGCTTCCTTTTGACAATGATTAGAAGTGCCTGCAGGCACATTCATTTTGGTCTATTCTCTGTGTAATCAGCCTCTTCTGTTTCAATCCTAATAAAGCGGTCGCCCATCTTGAAAGCGGACCCGGAGACGTATTCCATTAGGGACGAACTCCGTGATCAACTTTGCTATTTGGTATCACTGTGTTTTTACTGTTTTCACTTCTTTTATGCATCTTATTTATGTTTAATCAATTGTCATAAAGTCTTCTTCTCAAGTAGTTTTCTTCAATTTACACACTTTCAATTAACATTCAAATCAATTAATGGCTAATCAATTCTACATCAGTTTTAGTATATGATAATTTCATATCATATAATTTGGTATCAGAGCTAGGTTACGTTTGTAGAATTTTCCATTGAATGTTAACTAGGTCAAAGTCACAACGAGGAGAAGAAATCCTTAAGTAGATTGATCTAGAGATTGGAAGGCGACGAGTCATTCATAAGTCGACCATGATAGGATCTGATGTAGGTGAAAACACTGAAACTAAGATGAGTGAAGAACAGTTTCAACAAGCATTCTTGACTATGCAGCAGATGTTGGGAGAATTGTACGAAGACAAGAAGGCGAGAGATGTAGCTTCTTCTTCAAAGACATCGAAGAAGGACAAAGTTAAAGGCAAGGCTGATAAACCACGTTCACCACCATCATCTCCATCATCATCTTCTTCTTTGTCTTCTTCCAGTGCAAAATCTGAAACAAAAAAGAAATCGAAGAAAACATCTCTTTTGAAACTTGATGTGAAATTTGAATTACTTATTTATGACGGTGAAATGAATCCTGAAAAGTTAGATAACTAGATTAAGCAGTTAGAAGTGTATTGTCACATTAGAACATTTCTAATGATAAAACGAAAATTCAGTTAGCTACACTTAGAATGGGGGGAATAGCTTTAATTTGGTGGGAAGGAAAAACTCAGATAGATGTAAAGCGTAAAGGAAAAGTCATCTCTTCATGGTCTAAGTTTTTAAAAGCTCTTAGGAAACAGTTCTATCCTTTAGGATACATGCAGAAAGGTGCTATTGATTGGCAACATTTGAGGCAAGGTAAAGGGTAGAGTGTTCAAGAGTTTACTCAGGAGTTTAGAAAGAAAGCATTGGCGCTTGGTATTTCATTGGATACATGTGAAACTTTGTTAAAATACATCAGTAGTTTAAATTCATATTTGCAGCATACATTATTGACACTTAACCCTGATGATTTTGATGAAGTGTGTGTTCAGGCCATACATATTGAATCAGGTGGCAGACCATTCAAGTTTTCATCACAGTTATCCAAAGAGTTGGAAAGCAAAGATTCCAATGAGAGTAAGGGGAAGAACAATTTGATGAGAAAGAAATCAGCGATAGTTCAGAAGGAAAGACCTACTTGTTCTCATTGCCAGAGAATCAATCATGATGAATCTAAGTGTTGGAAACTTCATCCAGAACTTAAGCCCAAAAAGTTCCTTAAGGAGAAGGATGAAAAGAAGGCAATTGCAGTAGTCCAGCAAGATCTAGGTTCAGATTTAGGTGATGAAAGAAGGATAACTGCTATGGTCATGACATGTAAAACTTCTGACACTGGTTCAAGTTCGAATATTATTACATCTTCATCAAACATAAATCCTTCAAATGGGGATTAAAGAGTTGAATTGATTAACATAAGGATAACTTCTAAGCATACAAAGATAGATAGAATGTTTGACAGTGGATCACAGACGAATTTAATATTTGAATATTTAGTTAAAATTTTGGGTTTGGAAACATGGAATCATCCAAGTCCTTACCCATTACGATGGTTAAATAAATCAACTCAAATAAAAGTCACCAAACAGTGTCGATTAAGATTTTCCATTACAGCTAATTACATTGATGAAGTGGAATTAGATGTGGTTCCAATAGACATATCTGGAGTTGTCTTAGGAAGTCCTTATCTTTATGATTGTGATGCAGTATTTTATAGGAGAGAACATAAATATCACCTTAAGAAAAATGGGGTTGAATTTATTGTCAGGGCACATCAAAACAAAAATCACTTGAATGTAGTTAATGCTAATCCAATGAAGTAATTAATAAGTTCAAATAAAAGATTTGTAATCATGTGTATAACAGAACAACATAAAAATCAACAGGATGTTTGTTCATGTTATGAGACTCAGCTTAAAGATGGTTTGATTAAAGAGATAGAAACTATTCGAGTTCTATGTAAAACCAAACATCTTACTCATAAGCATGGAATACAACATGAATTACATTTTGTGCCTAAATCCCCTCTTCCTAATGTCAGAATGAATCAATTCAGTTCAATTTTGGAAATTAACAGTTATAGGGATACAGGTTAGTATTAGGGGAAGTCAGTGTTAAGTTTATCTTATATTGTGTCGCCATGTCATGTTTCGAATAGTTTGGAAACCTCTTTTCAAGTGGAGAGGAAGCCCATTTGCTTTCATATCAAAGCCTTTTCTAAAGAATTATCAAAGTATCCAAAATATCTAAGGGAAACTTATGCATCAGGGGAAGTGCTAATCAATGGAAACATCATTTAAAAGTGATTCAAACAAATCAACAGCTAATTCAATACTTTCAGAATCAAACTAAGTTGCAACAATTTTCGTCTTACAATTTGATGGGTTTATGGTAGAAAATTCACTTAGTAATCAGGGATCAGGAAAGTATGTTAAATCAAGTAGCTCGTTTGATGTCAAAAATATCTTTGATTGTCTCTGTTATTCGGTAAAATAGATCATTAATACATGTTGATGGTATTGAAAAATATCCTATAGAGACTATTTTCAAAGATGATTATGAATCACTAACTCATGGTTCTTCATGGAAAAAATTCAATTGCCATGTTCATAATAGGATGTTTTCCCATCGTCACAAGTTGTTCATATTGCAGATGGATGGAACAGGTCACTGACTCAAAATGTGCCATGATTAATCAAATGTATTGGTACATCATCAGGTCAAGGTGGAAAGTGATGGAACTCTACCCTCATCAACTATTTTTAATTAGTCAAACTTTTGTAGTCCAAAAGCTTTCAATTGGAGAGGATTGATCCAGGAGGATCTCGTCAAATCAGTTGCACAAGTCATCATCAGTGTTCAGTGTCATCATCAGCATTTAGTTCGGCATTGTTCAATCTTGACATTGTTGTTTATGGTTGATCAAGTGATGTTTATGGTTTTCATGACGTTCAGTGAGATAGTTTTGTACCTGGTTGTCGACTTGTGTTAATCGACAGTTCCACCAGGATTGGTCGACGACATGTGTTTGTTGTTCACTTCGCCGGATTTGGTGTCGACATGGATTTTGTCGTCCACTCACAGGTTTTGATGTCGATGGGTTCATTGTCATGTGACAAATGTTTTGAATGTCACTTTGCGACATTTAGTTGTAAAGAGGTTTTTTTTATTTGATGTAAAAAATCCTAATGACTAAACCTAAACCTAGGACCTAAATGCAACATCCAAATGCATTAAAAACCTAATGCTAAAACCTATTACTTAAGTCTTAAACACCATGGGATATATTACAACTATGTATCAAAAACCTAAGTTCTAGACCTAGAACCCTAGTTCTAATCTATCAAACCTATCGCATGCAACTATGTGTTGAAACTATAACATAAAACCTAACTAATACAACTCTCGGCCTTGTTTAAAAACATTACAAATAACATACACAACCCTAACCACGGAGTCAAACTGCATCAGAGAAGGCCAGTCATGTGATCAGAGCATAGATAGACCATCAGGTTAGCCAACCGCAGTCATAAGCCACCACCTTTAACCGCAGCGGAACTATTGTCATGTGAGCAGACAATGTGTAAACTATCGGAGTTATTAAACCATCGGGTTAACTACCAGTTTGGAACCACGGTATGAAACATGTGAATGTGCTATGTAAAGACTATCGGGGTTAGCATAGAGCGCCAGTTCCTAACTGCGTAGTTTGGAGAGTTTAGAGATGACCACAGCGGAGTAACATGTGAATAGTTAGTAGATAACTGCCTTCTAAACCATTAGCAAAACCGTCGACATCCAAACTGTGGGTTCGGTCACCTACTCACATGAGCTGTCCGCACCTCCACCTAGTTAAGCTGACCACAAACGGTTATGTGTTTATTACAATGTATTTTTTGGTTTTTTTGTTAAGTTTGTTAAATAACTAATGCGACCATCATGCCAACCTATCTTATGTGTCACTCTTTGACTAGACCGCGGCTCAAACCCATCCAGAAGACAACCAATTCATCCTAAATTCAGCCAAAGGTGGTTTTGATGTACCTGTAGGCCTATAAGAGGCAGTTTTTTCCATGGAGGAGATTAGAGTGGTTTTTGGTTTTTGTATGCAGATTCTAGAGGTCATAGGAAGTTTTGTTTTTAGTGTAATAGGAGCATCTGGAGTCGGAATTGGGAATCACGATAGGCATTAGAAAGATGGTTCAGAGAGCTTCCTTTTGACAGTGATCAGAAGTGTCTGCGTGCACATTAAGTCTAGTCTATTCTCTATGTAATCAACCTCTACTATTTCAATCCTAATAAAGCAGTCGCACATCTTGAAAGCGGACCCAGAGACGTATTCCATCAGTGACGAACTCCATAATCAAATTTGTTGTTTGGTATTGCTTTGTTTTTACTGTTTTCACTTCTATTATGCATCTTATTTATGCTTAATCAACTGTTGTAAAGTATTCTTCTCAAGCAGTTTTCTTCGATTTCTGCACTTTCAGTTAACATTCAAATCAATTAATGGCTAATCAATTCTACATTAATTTTAGTCTATGATCATTTCAGATCATCTAGCCTCTATATAGGCCTCATACATACAATACCATGGGTCATTACCATGGTTCCCTCAATACCATCTATCTAATACAATGGGCTTATTACATTATTGCTAACTACTTGTGGTCCCTTACATGATATGGGCTAACCACTTTATTTATTACTATGGTCCATCCCATTATTACATTATTCCCTTGTGTACCTCCCTCTGTACCCCATAATATCCTCCCTAGGTATACTACATTCCACCCCCCTTAAACATGTTTCATCCCCGAAACATAAGAGGAACACAAATAATAAGATCTACTCAAAAAGGTAGTCCACTGGTACCATGCACGTGCATCTAGCCATCCAAGAGAAATGTGAGCCCTTGATCTAGCTGGTGCCTTGCTTTCTTGTGATGGAAGTTGACCCTGGCAGCTCTTTTGTGTTGGTGCGTTGTGGGTGGATCTTCGCCCCTCTTTATCTATCATGTTGGGGTTGTTGTCCTTATTGTTGATTCATTGCCATCTTGTAGGTTGTTTTCTTGCTGGATGATGTGGGTAGTGATATGCTGGAGTTGTAACCAATGATATATCTTGCTTTAATTCTCCACCTAATTGAGCTTGATTGGTATCTGGTACATGTTGTGGCACCTGTTACTGTTTCTTATCTTTCAGTATTACTTCAACCATAGATTCATCATCTGCTATATTAGTACTTGTAACATTTTTTGCTTCAGCTTCCTTGGAATCGACATGTTTATTGATGGAAATATCCTATAATGTAATTTTTATTTTTTTTTATACCGGAGCTTCAGGAATTTCTTCTATGCATTAATATTGATAGTACCAACAGATTCCATCCAAGGGTATCCCAAAAAAACATCCACATTAGCCATATTTGAAGCAAAAAAACAGAATGCAATACATACTTATCCATAGAAATCTCTAGATCTTTAAAAACTTGCACCTGCTCATTATTAACCTGTGTGTGCTCCATTTGTTTAGTTCGAATTTGCAATCTTTTTTCCAAATTAACATTTATAAAATTTTGCTTGCAACTAGGATTTATAAACACAATGATCTTCTCCTTCAAAATACATCCATGAACCTGTAATAAGGAGATACCATTAGAAAATAACCCCTTACATGTCTCATTCCCCTATTTTCTAGCATGAGACCATTTGTCCATAAGGAGTTTTTCAAATTCTTCATCTGAAAATTTGAACTGTTGGATGCCAAGTGAGTTCCACCATATGGCAGCCTCTTCTTTCAAATTAAGCCATAGGAAAATTTTCCAAGATTTCGGATGGTTTTTCTTAAGATCTTTTATGAATTCTTCAATAGTAGGACCATTATCTTTCCCTGTAAAAAATTGCTTGCTAGAAGCCATGAAGAGGGTTTTGAAAAAAAAATCACTTACTTGGCAAAAATTTAAAGTGGTCACCGCTCGGTCAATATTGCTTAGAATCCTTATTATGGCCTATTTTCAGAATTGGAACAACCATTCTGCATCTTCCCATGTGATAGAAATCCTGATCTAGGCATTGGAATTTCATATTTGCACTGCAACTGTCCCGCTGTCACAAAATTTCTGAAAAAAAGAGTTGATTTTAAATCAGTGATATCTCCCTCATTTGAACTCCAATTCGACTGATTTGTTTTTTGAAATTGGGTATTTTTTTGCAAAGAACCCAAATATGTAATTAGATTCTACAAATTTTTCACCAGAATGTACAGATCTGATCTGCAAACTCGCCGCCCCGAAAAATGTCTGCAACACAGCTGATTTTTAAATCAGCAATATCTCCCTCATCCGGACTCTGATTCGGCTGATTTTTTTTTCAAATTGGGTATTTTTTCGCAAAGAACCAAGATATGTAATTAGATTCTAAAAAATTTGCACTAGAACATACATATCGGATCTGCAAACTCAACGCCAAAAAAATCCTACAAAAAATAAAAAAATTCTCCACTTTGCCCAAGAAATTGCTCTGATACCACTTGTTATAGATCTAACCTGCAAATATATGAAATGATACCAATATACCCAATAACTGTAAATAATCACCAAAAATAACAAGATCTGAATATAGATAGAAATTTTTCTTTATTCATCAAACCCTTAAGGTAGGGCAGCACCATACATTCACTCCTTCAGGAAGGAGAACACTTCATAAGCCATATGCTTGTCCATACAATATTCCTTGACATCTCTTAATGGGGAGTCTCTAGCCTCTATATAGGCCTCATACATAACTACTAATCTGCCAGGATTAAATAGTTTGGCTATATATTTATTCTCTATCTACCAACTTGAAATTTAAATCATGAATGAATCAAGATTAAACTATTTGACCATCATGGATTGTGGAATTTTTGACAAGCTGCACACCATCTTATTTTTGCAAGGCAAAGTAAAAATTAGTGGCATTTGAATTAGCATCACTTTTAGAATCTATTTTTTATCTCTTTTGGTGGGGTTCATATTTTATTTTCTATTTTGATCCCCTTTTTTTTAGTCCTTTGATTTTTCTTTTATGACTTACGCTCTTTACATTTTTTATTTTTAATATGGGAAAACATTTTGCAGAAAGAAAAAGTATGTACAATATTACAAGACTAATCATAGCCAATTCAAAACTATGAATCCTATTATTATAGGACCCTAACACCTAACAATGGAAAAGAGGTGCCCCATAGACTTTGCTGATGAAGACAACGTAATACCCCACCCTTACGCTCTTAATTTTTTTTCCTAAAATCTACGTTCTCCTTCATGATTTGTGTTTTTACCGTTAGTTATATTCAGGTGCGGTCCATGTTATTTTGTTATCCCTTTATTTAAATTCATAAGGTGTGACTAGGGTTCATCCTTATGTTAGCGCTCCTTGTGGGGATCTATTGACATATGTTTTATTGCATGACCTATCACTTCTCTATCTCCACCATGCGTTACTGACCACGTGATTGGGTACCACGACCTTGCAGTTTCCCCATTCATTGACGAGATGCGCCATCTATGGTTTAAATCAACGGCAATGCATCGAAAACATACATTTACTTGGAAAACCCTAACCTCTAGTGTTGGCCACAATTCACTCATTTGGTTTTTGGTTTCACTATGTAAGAGGGAGGGTTTGGCATTCCTGCTCTGTGTCGATGCTCTTGATTGTGTAACCATTTCATTACTCTATTCAACCACAGGGTTTGTTGTTGGGAAAAGTATCCAATACGGAATGACCCTATCCCACTCTAAGGGTGATAGTACCTCAGCAACAACCGAATGCAAAGCTATTCAAGATTACTTCTTTATGAGATGTAAGATAGAGGAGAAAGAGATCCACTAACCGTTATCTTCCGCTAATGGTTGATCCAATCTTCCCTCTTTGCTGCTTGCTCCCAGCTCCTTGCTCTTTCACTGGCCCAGCTACACAGAGATCCTGCAAAAGCACAAGAAAGGGAAACTACAAGAAGCATACATCCATAATTGATTCAAGGATTAGAATAAATCAAACATACAAGTATCAATATGCCACAAAGACACATGCATATAGAAGAACCTCAAATGCTTTATTAATGGAAGAAGTAAAGTTCTGAGAGTGTTACAACCATAAGAGGCCCAATCCAGCAACACCTCCCAGCAAAAAGAAATCTCCTCTTCACCTCCTTCAAAGCAATCACCCAATAGTTCTATGCACAAACCAACAGCACTTCCTTACATTCACAAGATTCCAGCCTCCCTAGACCTCATGAGAGAGCTCTATATATAGGAGATTTGGAGAAAGGATGAGTCAGCTTGAGCTTGGCATGGAGCTGACTAGTGTCCTTTCCCACTTCAGTTATTCTTCAGTTCTTGAGTCCACTTGGAGTTTCTTGCTTCCACTTGGAGATCTAGATCCTCTTACTCATCACAAGGCGAATTCCCTGATCCAAGTGTCATTTTGGAAGCTTCCTGGGCATTTGACACCTTGCAGAATGACTGTGCCACTTGGCCAATCTCACCCAGCGCAAGTAGCCTTCATTACTGTTGACATTCAGTGCAGGTACAGAGTGGAGCAGTTGACATTCAGCGCAGATGCTCAGTGGAGCAGTTGACATGATCCAGAATTAGCTTGTTTTTTAGTGTTTTCAGGTGGAGAACTGATATTTAGTGCTGTGGTTTGCTGACCTTGTTCCTCTAGGGGCAGGAACAACATGTTTAGGGACTTTGGATCCCTTAGATTATTGACATTTCATGCTTCATGCTGTAAGGCACAAAAATGTCTATAACAGTTGCCCCCTAAAGTATGAGGTCGTTTATCGGGTGAAATGCTTTATCAGGAGGATCCAAAGTTCATTCAATCGCTGAGAGGTGACCTGTAATAAATACAATACAATACATTATTTTTCATTCTGCTTTCATGATCTAGCTGAGGCGGGCATTCCCATGCTCAGCTTTATAAATTCATTCTGGTACATAGAACAGACGATCGTCTGATGGTAGACTGATAATTCTCTGCTGAAATTATCATCCTTTGAGTAGGATGATCATCTGCTGCAATGATGTACATATCAAATGTCTTTATATTTCCTGAATATATATCGCAGCCCGGATGGATGAAACTAGATTCGGGGTCTTCAAACTCGTTCGATCTTCACTCTAAGTACAAGTCGATCCATGTGAGAATTGCGCTGAAGTCGAACATGGAAAGACATCGCTTGATTACCGGTCAATGATGTAAACCGTTAACAAGCGCGAGAGGAATCACCAATAATGACAATGACCCTCAAGGTACTGCAGTACAATTCACGTGGTGTGAATAAAGGAGTTGGCGTCGAACACCACGCAAAATCTTCTGGTCGAAGGTCATTAATGAATACCTGTCGCCGGAAGTGAGAAACTTGCCATTGAGGCATGCAAGCTTCAAAGTACTGAGGGGGTTGTTCCTAGATCAACTTCTTGGATAATGAGCTGAAGTCGACAAGAAGTGATCCGTCAAAGGAGGGCCTTAATGAATCCCACATCAGTGACACGGAACGGAGCTAATGATTTTAGTGGAGGTGAAAACAATCTGTGAAATATGATTCAGGGTGGCGATCATGGGTGGATGAAGGATAATGTATGGCAGTGGATGGGACACGGTTGACTCTTTCTGAACAACATCTCTTGAACATATAACGACACTGATGTGATGGATCGGTAGCATTACCCCAAATGTGGATGGTTTGGCGAAGACCATGGTAATGAGACCGGTGAATGAAACAACCCAACCCGATGTGATACGGAGGACAAAGTGTCATGTTCAAGAGCGACTTGCTACCATTAAAGCTTTGAGGTTCTCCCAATTTTTCCCCGATCATTTCTGACCAGTACCTCTTTATTTTTGTCAAGCTTGAGGAGGATAACATATGCTTGTTCTATAACCTGCCCTTCGGGCAAGCCCATCGCTGTGTTTTAACGAGCCTAGCGATAGGGAAACTCGTTCTTGTCTAAAGACAAGTTTGTCGCTATTTAATCATTTTAACGAGTCTAACGACAAAGAAAACTCGGTCCTTTTCATTTTTAGAGAGTCTGAAAAGGTACAGAAAGTTAACTCCAAAATTCCTTTTTCGTCATCTAATCCCTTAAGTCCGAAAAAGTATAAAACACTACAGAAGGGATGAATTTTCGATAACTTTAACGAGCCGAATAAAACAAGCACTTGACCTTTTTGTGTAATAATCCCTCAGGTCCAAAAAGATTAAAATCTAGAGGAGGGATAGCTCTTCCGGTCACTTTAACGAGCTGGAAGGCCAAAACTCGGCAAACTTTTCATATTTTACGAGTCAGATGAAAAGAGCTCAAAGAAGACTCGTCTTTTGAGGAACGAGTGATAAACAGGGATAGCAGCAGATTCCAGGTACAGGTTGGAATTTTCCAATCACGGCAGTGTCACAAGGATGGCTAAGTGAAATCACTCTTCGTAGCTGTTCCTCAAAATAGGTAAACAATCATATGGAGGTGAACGATTGGCCAAATGGAATGGAGGTGGCAAGTGCAAAACACGACCAAGGCTTTTTATGGCTAATAAATTTACGATCACAATGGTTATTTACCGGAATAGGTTCATTTTTTTAATGAGCTTAAACTCTGGAGGAAACTCTTGCTCACGCTTTTCTATTTTTTAACGAGCATAAATTCCACGGTAAAACTGCTCGATCTTATGTTTATTTTTTAACGAGCATGAACTATGTGCTAAAACTGCTCGGATCTCGCTTTTCTATTTTTTAACGAGCATAAATTCCGCGGTAAAACTGCTCGATAATACCAGTCGTAAGATAAGAAATGTCCCCTGTGAGATAGCTATTTTTTATGGAGCTTTATCTCACGAAGCTATGCTCCTAATTTGGCAAATTTTTACCTTTGCCCCACATCCTTTCTTTATGCAAGTTAGGAAACGACTAATCCAAAAAAATAGATAAATAACCACTCTTTGCTTCCACTCCAAAAGGTTTGCATGCCCCCAGGTATAAAATACAATTTCAAGGCTGCCCCTCCTCTCCTCCACCTCTGCTTTTCTTTGGGTGTTCACAGCTACTTGTCGTCTTGCTAGTCTAATGTTAATGATACTTGTCTTCTCGTTATTTTTAACAGGTCTTATGCGGTACTTGTCTTCCTGTCAGCCTAACTTTTGACAGCTCTTTTGCAAGATCGCAAGAGAAACAGCTACTTGCGACAAGAGAGCAGCTACTTGCGACAAGAGAAGAACACTACTCAAAGATAAAACATTAATGTTATTGAGGGAGGCTTGCCTCTTTCTGGTTACCCAAAGATTGTTTTGTTAACACCATCAAACGAAAACATCTCCTCGGCACTGTCTACCGAAGTAGACAATGGTGAATGACCTTTGTCAAACAAGTAACCTTAACAAAAGAATCCTATTCCAGAACAACCCCTCTTCCATCATCTCCTTCTTCTCCATGGGAGCTTGGCTTTTGCCGGCTCTACCTTACGAGGAGGAAGGAGGGGATGGGGTACGGACTAGTCATATTCTCCCGCGGAAATTCTACCTTATACCCAGGGTTTCCTCTGCCCGAAGCAGACCAGGATGCATGCCCCCTGGGTTCCAGTCCTATCTTTCTGAATCACTCGCACTCATCGGGAAGGAGGACTGGGGGTGGAGACATTTCTTGATTGAATAGACCATTCAGGGTTGGTATTTGACTATTTGCAATGCGTGATCCCGAAAATGAAAGTTGGTCTATGAGCTTGACCATTCTTCCTTCGTGTGGAAAACACATTACTCTAAAGAGTGAGGAGACTATAGCTCCCATGCAATATATATAGTCTCGTCCAAGGAGTAGGTTATAATCCAAGGGTCCTTGAACGACCATCACGTTCATTTGAATGGTCTTCCCTTTCAATGTAACAGGCACATTGGGGAGGATCCCTAATGGTCGAATGGTTCCTTTATCAAAACCCGAGAGATTTCTTATCTCAGGAAAAAGCGCCGGGGAACCCAGTGCTTTCCAAGCAATAGAGGAAAGGATACTCACAGATGCCCCTTCATCAATGATAGTTCTAGCCATTACCATTCTGTAAATTTGGACTATGATTCTGAATGGTATACTGGCTGGTAACCGGGGTCTGCCTAGTTGGTTCCAATCAAAGGACACAACCAGGTTGCTTGGCGGTGGGACCGAATACACGGCCGGATATGACCCTGACGATGTTCCTTCCTGCAATAAAGGAATGGGCGCATTGCCCTGATGCTCATCAGAGTCGGTGTTGATGAAAAGAATCTGGATGGTGTCATCCTTATTCTCTTCAGTGAGGGTGTCATTTGAAGATGAATCTTCAGTGATGGTGTCATTTGAAGATGAAACTTCTGAAGGTGGAACCGGGTCAACTACCGTATCGACCTTTAGACTTTCGTCTGGTCTAGATTCAGTAGGTTCATTTTCAATGACTGACGCTTCAGCTGACCACTTGAGCGGGCCAGCTGTATTTTCAACCAACGAAGGACTTGGCACGAGTTTTTTGTATCCAGGAGGAAGTCTCAACGGTGAAACCGGGCGATCTTCCAAAACTCTCTTCGCTTCGTCTAAGAAGGGACAACGGTGGATGGCGTGATTGCCTTCACACAGTCTGCAGGGGGATCTTGCTCCCCGTCTTTATCTTGAACCTTCACTTTCACTGGTTGACGGTAAGCATTCAACATGGCTATCAGAGGTTGATGCTCCCGAATTGTGCAACCGAGGGGACCAGTCCCTTAGTATCCGGGGAATACAGGGACAATCTCTATGGAAGTGGTCTCCTCTACATATGACACATGGCGATTTAGGCCTGGTCTGTGCTGTGTGTGGATTTTTGTCAGATGTCTTTTGCTTGCCCCCAGGCGCCTTAGGCTCCTTCTTCTTCTTCTCCTTCTTCTTCTTCTCCTTCTTCTCCATGGGAGCTTGGCTTTTGCCGGCTCTACCTTGCGAAGATGAAGGATTGGAGGAAGAGTTATAGGAAGTTGAAGGCTGGTGGGCAGCTCTAGACTGATCTAACTGTTGACTCGACTGTTCAGGAACCATGGTGTTCTGAACTACATTGGTTGAGAATAGCCAAATAGGCAGGCCAATTGTCAGTCCTGGAAGCGACAATGTGGCCATGTGGGGCGCACCAACTTCTCCCCAAGAGGAGAAAGGACTAGGATTTCCATCATGTGGAGTTCCTTGGTTGGGGCATTCCATGTTCTCAACCTAAAGATCAACGTAGGAATAGGAGGTGATTATGTTCTGTTTAAAATGAATTTTATAACGACGCTTTAGACACAACTTGCTTTTTCACTTTTTAAGAGTCGAGAAAAAGCTAAAGATGACTCTAGTCTCCTTCGATGTTTTAACGAGCCCGAAGTGACAAATGCTCGGATGGACTTTTTCAGTTATAGAGTTTGAAAAAGGCCAAAAGAAACTGCTCTAGAGTTCTAGGCAGAGGGTGTGCCAAACTTTTCGCAAAACCATAGAATACGTTTTACGGTACGAGTGGTCGATCTTCGTGAATGCTGTGTTCACTGCATTGCGATCAGTAGGGCGGCCGACATGGTTTCCTATGGATAAAGGCTTTGTTCCTATAGGGGTCTCCCAATATATACGCGACGGTACGTGGGAGCACAAGTCCGTATTGATACTTATCGCTTCACCGTGGAGGAATCACCCAACCACTCAACGCTAAGATATCACGTTTAACGACGCCGGAACACGTCTCTAGCTTAGACCTCTATGTGTTTGCGTTATGTTTCAATGCGTTGTTATGTAAATTCAATTCATTTTAATGTTGATCTTGTTTAGCAGTTTGCCTTTATGGATCACCACGAGATGTATAGTAACACTCCTAAATGCAGCCTAAGATGATAAGCAAGCTTTTCAATCTTTCAACTTTGAAAATCTTAACTACTGAGGGAAAAGAAAGATAACATCTTTTCGCACAGATCATAGAGCACACACTAATGCACTTTTTCCTAAATCATCATACAAGCTGTCATAATGCACATGCACAATGCAGGTATTTCTTTTCTCTTTCTTAATGTTTGTGCGACACAAAAAGAAAGCTGTTGTATAATTTTGAATTCAATTTCAAGTGAAAGCAAACAAGCTTGTCCAAAATCGAAAGACACCTTAAGATTTACTTGTTTCGACACTAGAAATGTATAAATTCAAACCATATGACGAAAGCAAAAGCTCAATCAGCTATGAACAGCAAACAAACTAACTCTTAAGATCAAAACGACACTTTATCACAGGTCTAGATCTAAGAGGCCACAGCAAGACTAGTTCACTTTCGTTATGGGAAACTGTAAATGATACAAGAAATACACAAAGAACAAACACAGTTTCTTTATACAACCGAGGCCGAATAGTGGCAAGGAAATTTGGTTTCAGTTAGGTACATTGACTGGTAACAGGCAGCAAAAACAAGGGTGAAAACAGGGCAAGAAACAGCAGGAAACCCCAGTAGCACAAGGCAAGACTGGTCCAGCGCAGGTGGTATACAAGCAGTTTGACCTTCAGCGCAGGTAGCCCCTTCGGGAACTGCGCTGAAATGCAGACAGCCTTCACACAGCCTGCACTGAAGAACGAAACTTTCGTTTCTCTTGGTTTCCGAGTCACAGATTGCTCAAAAATTCACAGTTTTTGGCCAAATCAGAAGCTATCAGTCAAGTACACACTAAGGGATGAAAAGGAGGATGAAAAGCTATCACTAAGAGCTTATCAGAGTCCTTGTTGATCATATCTTCAAATCATCAACTTCCCCAGAAACTAAGCTAGAGTAGCTGCCCTCTACTTTGCATTTGAAAGATTCAAATGCAGTTCGATTCGGTACTCCCTGTGTTTATGAAATGAATAGCAAAAACACAAACAACCAACAAGATACGATCCCCAGCGGAGTCGCCAATTTGTTGTTGGGAAAAGTATCCAATACGGAATGACCCTATCCCACTCTAAGGGTGATAGTACCTCAGCAACAACCGAATGCAAAGCTATTCAAGATTACTTCTTTATGAGATGTAAGAGAGAGGAGAAAGAGATCCACTAACCGTTATCTTCCGCTAATGGTTGATCCAATCTTCCCTCTTTGCTGCTTGCTCCCAGCTCCTTGCTCTTTCACTGGCCCAGCTACACAGAGATCCTGCAAAAGCACAAGAAAGGGAAACTACAAGAAGCATACATCCATAATTGATTCAAGGATTAGAATAAATCAAACATACAAGTATCAATACGCCACAAAGACACATGCATATAGAAGAACCTCAAATGCTTTATTAATGGAAGAAGTAAAGTTCTGAGAGTGTTACAACCATAAGAGGCCCAATCCAGCAACACCTCCCAGCAGAAAGAAATCTCCTCTTCACCTCCTTCAAAGCAATCACCCAATAGTTCTATGCACAAACCAACAGCACTTCCTTACATTCACAAGATTCCAGCCTCCCTAGACCTCATGAGAGAGCTCTATATATAGGAGATTTGGAGAAAGGATGAGTCAGCTTGAGCTTGGCATGGAGCTGACTAGTGTCCTTTCCCACTTCAGTTATTCTTCAGTTCTTGAGTCCACTTGGAGTTTCTTGCTTCCACTTGGAGATCTAGATCCTCTTACTCATCACAAGGCGAATTCCCTGATCCAAGTGTCATTTTGGAAGCTTCCTGGGCATTTGACACCTTGCAGAATGACTGTGCCACTTGGCCAATCTCGCCCAGCGCAGGTAGCCTTCATTACTGTTGACATTCAGTGCAGGTACAGAGTGGAGCAGTTGACATTCAGCGCAGATGCTCAGTGGAGCAGTTGACATGATCCAGAATTAGCTTTTTTTTTAGTGTTTTCAGGTGGAGAACTGATATTTAGTGCTGTGGTTTGCTGACCTTGTTCCTTTAGGGGCAGGAACAACATGTTTAGGGACTTTGGATCCCTTAGATTATTGACATTTCATGCTTCATGCTGTAAGGCACAAAAATGTCTATAACAGGGTTACATCATGAAGTGATTCCATTCCTCTCCTGGTCTTTCCTCTATATTCCTCTTTTGAGGATAGAATGATGGTTACATTTGGAGTGGCGATACAATATCTGTAACTCTCCCTCAACCAAGTAATTTAGCTAAAATCTGTTTGGGTCTGTGAGGTTTTTCTTTTCTTACTCTGCCGCATTTTTTTCTCTGAGTTCTAACTCACTACTATTCCTTTGTTGGCATGTATGTGAAGGATTAGATCTCCAGGGTAGCCATGAACTTCATCCTTTCAGCATGAACGCGTCTTTGCATTTCGGCACACAGTAAGAAGCTTTTCTCTCACGAACCTCTGTTTCAATTGAGTTTTTGTCCAAGAATTCTCACACTCTTTATAATTCATGTCCGCTTTCTCTTGTTATCCTGTCCAGGCACACTGTAATGGTATTTGCAGGCTCTTTAGTCATTGTTGGGTGTGGTTTTCTTTATCTATTTTATGCACATTCTTTACCCTGTTTTGACCTTTCTGTCCTCCAGGCCTATGAATTTATATGACCAAATTCCCTGTTTTCTTATCTTTTTACCCTATTCTACTGTTATGTTACTTTGTTGTATTTTACCGAATAATACAAGGCTTTATTCCTTTTTTGTGGCTAACTAGGAGAGCATTGAAGAAGTATTTTGGGAAGTTCTTCTTTTCAGGTGTTGGCTCGTGAGAACAAAGTTATGAAGTAGATATGCAGCAAGGATTAACTACAGGAAAGGGTAGAACGGTTTGCTATTCCACTCTAAGTGTTGTTATAGGTTGCTACGACATAGTGGATGCTGATACAAAGTGTTGTTACTTATTGGATGTTGTTACACATTGGATGTTGTTACAGGATGCTGATACACCACGCGTTGATCTGCCGTCACACCAAGAATGTTGTTGCTAGCTATGCTGCATCATTCCAAACCCACCATTCACTCAATGATGTTGTGCTGAAGCTCGAAAATGTGGGTACTATTCCACATAATAGTTTTCGGTAGTAGGGATTGTTTATTTTTGAAGAAACAAGACTGAAGTAGTTGCAATCATAACTGATGTATATTTGTATTTAGCAATAGGTAGTAACTACTTGTATTTTTTATCAGTATGAGAATCGTGAGATTCTCATAACTAATCTGTTTCTAATTTTGGGTTGTAATAATTATAAAAGACTCAAATTTTCATGTACAAGGAGACGACATATAGAAGAGTACTGTTACTCTGCTTCTATAATTCTGAATTTATTTTAATATCAATTAGCACAGTGATGCTGTTACTGCTTTCCAACTAATTCATTAATCAATTTTGTGTTCTTCATGTGCCCTATTGAGGAGGAAGGGCCCTCCTCTTTGGTAGGGATTACAGTGATATAAGTAGTGTACATTCTAGTTTAGTTAATTAATTTATGGTTTCTCGTTGTTGTTATACAAATCGTGGATTACATTCGTTGTTGTTTCCATTTATATTATGTTGTTACACTGAGTTAATCAATGGAATGGTAGTAACCAGCTGGAGTAGATGGTAGTTCTTGTGTGGTGCACCTTTACTTTGATAGTTGTGAGTTGTGATTTAATTATGTAGAGTGTTTTTTATATCTACACACATGGTTTGATTCAGCAATTTAGATCAGTGACATATTTTACAGTTTTCTGCATTTTCTTATTCTTGGCTGGAGTGTATCGGCACAGACAGTGTGAACTCCATTGAAACAACAAGACCTACCCTGGGTTGACAATTAATGTTGCAATCTGAGTCAATTAATATTGATTAAAGAAGCACTACATTTTTGCGCTATTGTCGTGGATGGCAAGTTGATGATACAGTTAGCCAAGGTTTTTGACATAGAGTGTTCCTAGTCCATAGTCGTTGGGTGATAAGACGAGAGGTAAGAACCTACACATTGCTCTAACATACCTAGGCGGGCTTACGATTGTGATTACTAGGACACTTTAGGACATTTTGATGTTTGTTAATGTGTCTTCAGCTCTTCAATTGTTGGGCGGTAAGATGACAGGTAAGAACCTGCACATAGCTCTAACATACTTGGGTGAGCTCACCACTGTCGAAGACTGAGACACTTAGAGTGTGATTTAATACACATAGGGTCCATGTTTGCACTTGTAGGACTTACAGAGACATTGAAATCACCCCCACTCTAATAAGTCACAGGAACAATGGGTCATAAAAAGGAAATGAAGGGTGAATAGTTGGGAAGGAAGACATATATCCAAGAATTAATCTCCAAGTAAGAAAAAGAACAGTCCATCTCTCAAAGGAATGCAAGGAAAACAGGGCCGCAAAAAGCTCTTGCTCCCATAGCGAAAGTAGAAACCTCTAATTCATCCATCTCAGGACCGTATCATTCTAAAGCTAGCACTCATACCCACAAGATCAAGGATTTGATTCATGAGCAAGAAGGGGAAGCTAGTAGCCAGAATTTAAGGACCCAGGGACAAGGGGAAACTAAGGGGGAACATCAGACACCTAAGACGGAAAAACACCTGTTGATTTATCAATATCCAAATACAGGTAGTGCGGTGAAACAACCAGCCCCAGAGGTATCTAAGGCACTAATCACATCTACAGGGCCATCGCAAATGCAGCTTGAAGAACATATGCTACAACAAGGGTTAGAAGAATTAATCATGGGAGACAACAATGATAACAATGCTAAAACAGACACCACTACTACCACCTTTGAGTTCCTAATTGGGAATATCAGAGGTGGAGCTCCTATGAAAAATACTCCTCTGTCATCCTTACCATCCTTTCAGGGGATGATTGTGGAAGATCCAGACACATTTCTATTTTAGTTTGATGTCTTATGTAGAAGTTATGATTATACAACAGATGCTCAGAAGTTAAATCTATTTCCTGCTACCTTAAAAGGGGCAGCCTTGAGATGGTTCATGGGATTAGGCCCCGCTTCCATTTCAACGTGGAATGCTATGAAGGAGACATTCTTGTCAAAGTACCAGGGCTATTGCAAAACCAAGGACTTAAGGGAAGAGATATTTAGAATGACACAGAAGGAGGATGAAAGCCTAGAAGATTATGTGGAACGGTTCCACTACAATCTGTAGAGGTCTAAACACAATAATTTAGACCCAAAAATCTTGAAGACTATATTCATCAGAGGAATGAGGGATGACTGCCTTGACAGCCTAAAACTATTAGGAAAATGGGATATATCACAAGAACCATTCGCTAAAATTTTAAAGCTCTACCTACGATGCTCTCGAGGATCGTCCAAAGGAAGGAGTGCAATTTGGGATGCCTCTGTTCGCATACAAAAATATGCAGGCGGGGGAGTAACCAGAGTGGAGATTGGAAATTTGTTCAAAAATTTCAAGACCAATATCCTCAGTACTCTCTCGGCCCAGATAAAAATAGCACAGATCAAAAAGACACAAGCAGAAGCTAACACACCCTTGGCTGTGTTCTGTTTCACTTGTAGGAAGAAACATCCTTACAGGGAATGTGAATTGAACAACATTCCCCTATGTAATATCTGCGAGCTGGAGCATATAATGGAGAAGTGTCCCGAGCTTCCTAGACTAAAGGAAATACTTAAAGAATCAAGCGAAGAGGTGCAGTCCTCTTACTTCATCGCACCAAGGAGGCCATGGAAACCACGACCTCCAGGTATGTCTCAAGACTATTCCTCTTTCAATTCATGGAACAATGCATATAATAACCAACAATATTCATGGCAGTATTCTGCCCCTCGTTCAGCATAGTTTCCTTCAGCCTGGAACCAATGGTCTCCATCTCCTCCTGTTCAATATCCTCAATCCTAGCCATACTCTTGGAACCAAAACTAGAGAGGAAATGCCTAGAATTTAGCTCTACCTGCACGACCCATGTAGCAACAGCTGTAGTTGCCTCCTTTCCAAGCTTCTGCTCCTCCACCACCTCTGTGACCCCAACTATCTATGCAACCTAACGCAAACCCAAACAGTAAAGCATCTCAGGGCATAGAGGCTCCTACGACCTTCCAGACTTACCTTATTATCCCTGTGGAACTTAATGAAATACAATTGTGATCGGGCACAGTAATTAACCCTAGTCACTCCCCTATCATTACAGAGGAGTACTGTGAACCATCTAGAGGAGAGGCCGGAGGCTCTGAGGCGGTTATTGCGCCTACAACAGCTGATATAGAGGAAGTTGTTACATATGTAACAGTCGACCCACGAAGAACTATTACTACTGTAACAACCTATTCGGGAAAGGTTGATACACCTGTAACAACAGACTCGACTGTTGTAATGTAGGATCCCACATATCCTCAGAGATTGGCCGAGCCTAGGATGACTTCACAACCTGAATCTGATTTTCTTAAAGAGTTGCAAAATTTGTATGTATGAATTCCTCTGCTGCAAGATCTTAAATAAGTACCCATCTATGCCAAGACAATGAGAGATTTGTGCATCAAGAAACCTGGGAGGAAGCATAAACACCCTGCCACCATACATGTGATGGGAAAGATATTTGAATTAATGTCAGCTCAACCCCTCCTTACTAAGTACAATGATCTAGGAAATCCTACGGTCACTGTCTACATTAATGGTTAGCCCATAGCCAACACATCGATTGATCTCGGGGCTGCTATTAAAGTGAGGACGAAATATCTCTTTATCTCTCTTAGGCTACAGGAACTCAGACATACTCCTACTATGCTGGAACTAGCAGATAGGTCTTGTGTTAAAGCCGAGGGTATGTTAGCAGATATAGTGATTACGATAAGTTCCTGGAGATATCTGGCTGGTTTTCTTATCCTACAGCCCAAATCCAATTCGGCGGGGCATCCTTTGATCCTAGGGAGACCTTGGCTAGCCACTGCAAACTCATTTATAGGCTACAGGATGGGATCCATGGTGATCTTGGATGTTCAGGCAACACAGAACCTTAATATTTATACTCCAAAAAAAAATATGGATGTGTACAACCCTTGGTGGGATGAGTTTGAGCTTGAGTCACATCTTTCCCTGCCACTCCTCACTTTGGGGAAAACCCAGTATTTCAAAGATGAGACAGAAGATGATGTCATTAATGATTTTATTAGTAATTCACTTTCTTTTGATTCTGTTAAAAATGAAAATGAGGAGGAATAGGTGGAAGATATAGATTTTGAACAAATGAGAACTGCTTCGAATATTGCTAGCAGTCCAATTGAGATTGAATTTGGAAATTTTTTGTATGTTAATCCCAATTTGATCGCTGAACAAAACCAATGGTTGTTACAGCTGTTACCGAAGTATAAAAATGAATTTACATGTGATTACACGGATATGAAAGGGATCCACCCTAACCTATGCACTCAATGTATTTATTTGAAGGAGGGATGAAAACCGGTCAGATAACCACAACGCCACATGAACCCTGCACTAAAGGAAGTGGTGAAAGAAGAACTACAAAAACTCTTGAGTGCTAATTTTATTTATCCAATATTTGATAGCTAGTGGGTGTCACTTCTTGTAATTGTTCCTAAAAATAATGGAAAGTGGAGAGTCTGTGTTGATTACAGAGAACTCAATAAGGCCATGTTATGAGGAATTTTGTGTCTACGGATAAATACTACTTCCCTAGGTAGGTAGCTATACCTAGAACAACAGATTTAAAGTGCTTATCCTTTTTCTATAGACGATAAATAAGACAATGCTATCAAAGGACCTACTTATTCTTTCGCTTTCCTTTTGTCTCCTTTGTATGTCTCTCCTCGCTCCTTCTCGAACTTAACTCGCTCAACAAGTACCTGCAAGCATAAACCGAAGTCAGATAACCAATCAAAGCAAGAGACCTATCGACTATAAGTAAATGGAATTAGATACACTCACACATATAAACATCATATATCAATATAAGCATATGGAAAAAGGTGAAAACAACTTTATTAAGTAGAAGGAAGAATTACAACCATGAAGTCTGATCCATTGTCACTCTTCCATCTTGGGTTCTAACCAACAACACATCAATAGCACAGCACTCCGATAGCATAACAATACTTGCTTATAATCTCAATCCTCACACCAACAGTATCTCCCTACAAATTCTGAAAGTCTAGTCCCTGATCACTTAGATGAGTGCTCAATTTATAGGCAAATGGAGGAGATTTGGTCATAAATGAGGGTATTGAATGGCCTTCCAAACTTAGAGTTAATTTCCATGGAGGAAGGGATGATGAGAGGTTACTTAACTCATTCCCTATCCAATTTCGAGCTCATAAGAGATGATAAGTGTGGGAATCTTCTAGATGGCTTGAGAAGATAAGAATATTCCCAAAACCGTATAATGATTTCGCTCAAACTCGCCCAGTGTAGGTCAAAGTGGGCCTAAGTGCTCTGGAAAGCACCCTGACATGGGCTAAGAAACTCTCAGGGAAGGAGGCATTCAAAGCGGTGGCTTGTCTAGGGCATGCAGCAATTGAATTAGGGTTTGATGAGCCCTAATGTTATTGATCTAAATGATGGGAGTGATGTGCCCAAATGGATCTGTAACAGCTACCCCCTAAAGCATGAAGTTGAAAATAATGATGTCGAGTGATATGCTTTACGATGTGATGAGGAGGTTCTGAAGTGGATGGTGACCTGCATCGATTACAATACATAATATCATGATATTTTGATTTTTTCTCATGAATTGCTGAGGGAAGGCATACCCATGCTCAACATATAAACTTTCATTACAAGTACATAGATAGTCGTCTACAAATATAGACCCATGATTGGATGACCATCAATGTAAAGCCATTGTATGGATGATTTGGTACATTTCCTGAAATCACAGCCCGGATGGATGAAACTAGATCTGGGGTCTTCTATCTCGTTCAATCGTTCGCTCAAGTATGAGTCTAACCATGCGAATATGTGATCTGAAGTTGAACATGGGAAGACACTGTCTGATTACCAGTCAATGATGTAAGCTGTTAACAGATGCGAGAGAAATTGTTGATAATGATAATGATCCTCAAGGTACTGCAGTACATTATGCATGGTGTGAATGGATGTTTTGATGTCGAACACCATACAAAGTCTTTCGGTCGAAGGCCAGTGATTTCAACCTATCGTCAGAAGCGAGAAACTTTCCATTGATGTATGCAAGCCTCAAGGTACTGGAAGGGTGTTTCTAAGTCAACTTCTTGGATAATGTGCTAATGTCGACAAGAAGTGACTCATCGCAGGAGGGCCTTGATGTATCCCACATCAACGACACGAAATGAGTGTAATGATTTTGGAGACAAAATGTGACTAACGACACAAGGTTTAGGAATGGTGGTCATGAAAATGAAGGTTTATGAGTATTGCAAAGGATGAATTTCAAACTGAATGACTTCTCTTGAACATTTCGGCGAAACTGAATGGATTGGCAACATTGACCCAAAACAAAAGTAATGGATGGTATGATAGACCAAGGTATGATCACCATCAAGCAGATAACCCCACCCAAATAGTCACAATGATGAAGTGAAGGTGTCATGTTCAAGAGCGACTTGCTACCATAAAGAGGTTTACCCCTTTTCCCATTTTCCCCAGTCATTGTTGACCAGTACCTCTTCATTTTTATCAAGCTTGAGGAAGATAACATATGCTTGTTGTACAATTCCACCCTTTGGGTGAATCCATCGCTATGTGATGTTTTAACAAGTCTAGTGAAGGTGAAGCTCGGTCTTGTCATGATGGACAAGTTTGTCGCTATTTGATGTTTTAACAAGTCTAATGACAATGATAACTCAGTCCTTTTCATGTTTATAGAGTTTGAAAAGGGACAAAAATAAAATTCCACAAGTTCTTTTTCATATATTTGTCTCTCTAGTCTGAAAAAGCATAAAACAATACAAGAAAGAACCTATTGACCATGTTTGGTCAACATATTCATTTTTCGTAAATAATCTATCTCAGCCTGAAAAGGGGTTAAACTTATACTGAGTTGATGTCATTTCCAATCTGTTAATGAGCTAAAAAGGACAAGCACTTGACAATCTTTCATATTTTGAGAGTCTGAAGAGAGCTTAAAGAGGACTCCAAGGGGGTTCCTTTTTCGATGTTTAACAGAGCTCGAAAAATAGATAAAAGTATGCTCTATGGTCAAAGTACAATTCAGGATCGTGAACGTCAAATTCTGTAAGTCAGCTGTAAATTTGTTCAAAGAAACACCAAACGGATTAAACATACCTGTTTTATTGGTAAAAATAGGTAAATACTATAGTTTACTCATTTAATGCTCATGAAATAAACATAAAAACAAGAATTTACCATGTTATTTTCACCATTTGATATTTACCATTCACTTTGTGCTTTGACCCTTTTTTTTACCTCGATTTTTAGCAGTTTATTGTAAGAGATTCTGCGGATCATTTCTCGTGTCGTCTAGACCAGGTAGGAGATCTACCCCTCCTCTTTCTTTTCATGTCATTCTTTTACTATTTCATGCAAGTTTTTTGGGTTTTTAAGGTCCTTAGGGTTTGAATTTTTTGCCATGGGATCAGCGCAAGATTTCATGTTGAAAACTACACTAGGGAGCACCCAGATAGAAGGCATTCTGCACTGCAATGCAATGTCTCCTTGCCTGGGCTGCGCTGGGCGAGTTTCACAAACTTGTTTCACCAAATTGACCCAAAATTTCTCCAGTTTTTTGCATGAAAAGGATCCTAACTAAGCTTATGGTTTGATTTCAGGCTTTCATCGAATCAGAATGTCTATTACTTGGCGAGAAAGAGAGCATGAAGAACAAGACATGGTTGCCCTAAATGATCTGGGTACAGTTGAGGCCCTCAAAAACTGTGGGTTTCTCAAATACTTCAGGTTGTCCGGAATGAGGCAACAATCAGAACTATTGTAGTTCCTAGTTCATGCATGGGATCCGACAGATCAATATTTTCACATAAGGGATGAATTTGTCCCTATTGTGATCGATGATGTTTACTTTCTTACAGGGTTGTCGAGACGTGGTGCCCCCATATCTCTTTCAGGTTCTTCTCGTGGAGGGGAGTCAGTGAGGGACTATGTTCAACAATTTTGTTGGCCAGGTACACAACCTAGCAAGGATGGAAAGATAATCATCAAAGATATCCGTGATTTTCCTTTGAGAACAATCCTTTTCACCATCGCAAAGTTGGTAGGCAGTGTGACACTTCATCTAGTGAACAGATCATATGTGCAATATGCTCTTGAGTGTCTTGAGCCAACTTTATTCAACTAGTGTGAGGTAGTACTTTCTTCACTGAAAGAGAAGCTGACAAAGGTAAAGAGAGGTAAGACAAAGAACTTTAGCTATGGATCTCTCTTAATTGCTTTTACCTTAGAAATAATTCCATTGATGCAACCCCAGCATGTAACACTAGGTGTGGTTGGTCCTAGAGATCCACGGATGCAGCGGTGGGTCGAATTGATGGCTAGACATGCTGGTCAGTCATCAATTACATTTTCCACTGCATTCTTCAGTTGGCTCAATTGACAACACATTGTCATCGAGGAGCATCCATACTCAGGGATGGATTTTCGTGGAGATCCAGAGTTGAGTCTACCAGTGGGCGCTCAATGGGGTGCTATAGGTAAATTTTTTTTGACCAAAATGTTTTTTGATTTTTAAGTTTCTACATGTTTTTGTGTTTTGATGTTCCAAGACTAAACTAAAATCATTCTCATGCATGCATATGTGGGTACTATTCGACCTATGAGGCACCAACAGGAGGCAAGTGGGCCAACACAGAGAAATGTTGGGAGAGCAGTTCTCCAGGATTTGGATTTGGTCGAGACACTGGCAGAGTTGCAGGATCATGTAGAGGGATTGACCCTTGGTATTCTAGATGTTCGGATTGAGGAGTTACCTATGAGTTTGCAGCGTCATACTATTGGTGTTTCAGGGCGTTGGATGCGGCTCTTGTGCATGATAGCTCAAGCTATAACCTATTATTATGAGCATCACTAGGTCTACTCAGGATGCTTTTTGCATGCATTTTGATTTTTTAGGTCAGATGACCAAACATGTCTTGGACACAAATTTTGTAAAAGCTTTTAAAAAATCTATCTATTTTACTTTCAGAGTTTTTATATATATGGTTATGTGAAATCCTATTCAACTAATGATGTGAATTCAAAATTTACTTTTACATGTGTCGCAAATATCTATTTAATACATAATTCACTAATGAGTCGATTAATGTGTTAAAGTTATGGAAATATGTTAATATTGAATGTACTCAAATGTCTTTCTAAAATATGAACTCTAAGGAACATACAAAGAATCGTTGAGTTTCAGATAGTATAAATGTTTGTTAGTTGTAGTACATTGAGTTGTGAGTCCAGCCTAATGATGATTCAGCGGATGCCAAGTGAAATGGCATCAGAGAGAAGTTCGATCAACCTGCTATACTCAACGATATTGTTCATAGATCAACCGATACAGATCCCTTGAAAACTCACTAACTCCAGGAAGTGAAAATGGCCCAATGCTGCAGAAGATAGGTTCTGCGTAGTACGACTAGCACCATTGGCGTAACCAACAAATGGCTCCAAATTTTTCAACATCTGCAACAAATGCAAAGCAGATTACTGAACCACATAAGAACTCTAAAAGACACACTGACACACACACATGCAATTAAATCATACATAGAGTGATTTTTACTACAGTCAATTAAGCATAGCAACGTTTGAGATACAACCCATTTTGGGGTTGTGACAATAGAATTCCATCATAATCCACCAACTCATAGGCACCTTTTTCCAAAACACGCTTGACAATATAAGGACCCATCCAAAGTAGTTCAAATTTTCCTACTCCTAGTTTATCAGCTTCCTGATCGTAAAGCAAGACCAGGTCTCCTTCTAAGAAAACACGAGGCTTGACATTTCTGTCATATTGTGCCTTGATTCATTTCTTATGTGCTTCGTTAGCCAATGCAGCTTCATGATGGGTTTCATCCAGATGGATAAGTTCCAAGAAACACGCTTCTTCTTCAAAAGTGTCGGGTAATAGGTCAATTGCGAGTTTGAGAGATGAAATTTCACATTGTATCGGCAAGATTACCTCCAGACCATACACCAATTGAAAGGGTGTGAATCCAGTTGCATTTCTCATCGAGGTTTGATATGCCCACAAGGCAGAGTACAAGATTAAATGCGAGCTGTGTTTATGAACCCCTATCATTCTTTGAAGCATTTGCTTCAGGACTTTGTTGATGGCCTCAACTTGTCCATTCGCTTGCGGATAATAAGGAGTAGAACTATCATGTGAAAGTCCTAACTTGGCAGTTAACTCAACCATCATGTGATTGCGAAAATGTGACCCATGATCTATAACTATAGCATGTGGTACACCAAACCAGGCAACCATGTGGTTGAAAAAGAAAAGAGCAGCCATCTCACCACTGTTGTTTAATGTTGGCATTGCCTCGGCCCATTTTGTGAAATAGTCAACGACGACTATAATGTACCCATGCCCCCCGGCCAAGGTGGGGTTACATGTCATGAAGTCAATGCCCCATTTGGCGAATGGTCCAACAACAATGATAGGATGCAATGGTGCAGGTGGTAATCTAGCTTTACGGTCATAGATCTAGCATGCGTGACAACTTTTGACAACAATTATGCAATCTTTGAATATGGAAGGCCAGAAGTAACCAACACAGAGAATTCTCTGTGCAGTAGCATAACCAGATAAGTGTCCACCACAAGCACCTGAATGACAATCATTCAAAACTTTCTCAGCTTCCTCATGAGTGAGGCACCTTCATAAAATCATATCGATACCAAGATGACAGTGTCACCAACGTTCAGATAATCTTTGGCTTGGTATCAGATACATCGTTGTTGCGAGCGAGAGGTATTAGGCTAGAAAGTTTGGTTCTAGAGATAAATCAGTATATCTCCATACCACACGTCAGATGAAAAAATCAGGAATAGAGACTCATCTAGAATTAATGGTTTTGATGTTGAATCAATGGTATTCGAGGGAAGGTCGCAAAGAAACTCGGCGAAGAATAGAGATTTCTTTGATTTGGATTTAATGAATTCCAAATCAAACTCCTACAAAATGATGATCCATTTTGAGTATTTGTCCCCTAGCAATTGACGTGACAAAATATATGTCATAGGGTTGCAATCCAAAATGATAGTGGTCTTTCAGAGCAAGATGTAGTGGCAAAATCTCTATTCAGCTTGAACAGAAGCCAGAGCTAACTTTTCGACGTAAGAGTACTTAACTTCTGTATCATTGAGATTATGGCTCAAATAATATATTGGATGTTCAATCCCATCTTCTTCTTAGACTAAAACCATTCTAATGGTTGTATCTACAACAACGAGATCATGCATCTCCTTGTATGACCATGCAAATATATCACGAAATTCACAAAAGAGAGCACGGTAGATATCAAGTTCTGATGGAGAACAAGATTTTCCAACATGAATGTTTTCTACAATGTTAGGTTTGGTTGAAATATTGATAGAAATAGTTTCTTCGATATTTGACAAGTTTCGCTCGGAATCTACTATATCTATGAAAACAAAATTCGAAATGAAATTGACAACTGAAGGGTGATTAAGTTCATTTGAATAATCTTCTATGTGATCTGGAAGATGGGAATGATGATGATAATCTTCCCATGGTTCTCCTTCCATCATCATTGATTGGATGATTCCTTCATCAGTAGAAAATATACGTGAAAAAGGATCAGAGGAAGTACCATATTCTAATGAATGATCTACCCATACAATTGACGAAAATGGATTTGGATTTGCTGCACAAGCTAGAAAGATTGATTGCTATGCTAGCTCAATAGGACTTAGCAGCATGATTTCATTACGACTATCAACTTCAAAGCTATTGTTAATCTTCCTTAAGTCAGATGAAGTGGAAGATATCATGTTGCAAGTCTCATCTTTTGCCACTTCTGCCAAGTTTGATGGTGACATTAGTGAAAAAGTACCCACTGGGGAAGGATCTTTAAAGAGACCTACACCAATGTTTTGAAGAGATAATAGGGGTCCGTGTACCAATGGAATGCTTCTAGTAGCGTGTGAACTAGAGGCGAAGAAGGCAAGTTGGTCAATAATTGTGATTCCACCCTTATGAGGGAATGCAATCGTATGAAAGTATGTTGAAACCACAGTAGCCATAGCATAAACCCACGGTCTTCCTAGTAAAATGTTTTAGTCAAGGGGTTTGTCAACAACCTCAACTTCAACAGTTACTGTTTTGCCTCCTAGTTCGATTTGCAGATTACTCAATATTCCACAAGGCATATATGTGCATCAATCAAAATATTTTAACGTTGTTGGTGAACGTGACAAAGGCGGTGAGCCAAGTGTTTTCCAGCAATTCATAGACATAATACAAGTAGATGCCCCATCGTTAATAATGGTTTGATGAACAAGTTTCTTCAAGGCATTTACTTGAATCGGGAATGCTAATTGTGCTGGTAACTATGGCATATAACCCGCATGGTTGAAAACCATAAGATTGGAATTAGTTGGATCGATTCCACCAATTGTTGACAACAAAGCCTACTTTTGGGAGGGATTCTGAAGCACCTCGAGCATTGACATAGCAAAAGGTGACTGAGCCAAATATTCTACTATGTTATAATTCTGTGTAGCTCAAGCTCAAGGGTTAAATATCAATTTATGTACAACTCCCTTAGGTAGTTTTATTGTTAAATCTGGTGCAATAGGTGGTGGAATAGGATCATTTGAAGTCAAAGTAAAAGGGTTAGGTTGATCAGCCTGGTTATTCAACGACGATGGTTAATTTCCATAACATTTACTTCGTATTGACACCAAAACTTTAATTTTAGGCTTAGAGGTGGATAGCATAAGCACTTGGGAAGTGGAAGCATGGTCTGTAGCAACCATATTTGTCTCCAGTTTTGGAAAAGGATCAGTCAATACCATGGATGTATTAGAAGTCTTCAGAAGCTTTGAGACTTTGGAGCGGTGAGGACAATCTTGTGTAAAATGCTCATCATTAGAAAGCAAACACAGGTAACGAGGTTTCCTAGCTGAAGGAGAGGAATCAGATGATTTCTCTTGAGGGGAATTATTTTATTTCTTCTTGTTTTTCCCCTTCTTCTTGCTTCCTGGTTGCTTTTCATTCTTGCCCTTGTCAGATGACACGGTATTTATTTCGGAAGTAAGAGTGTTATCAGGTGCATTTGTAGTTTGATTGGAAATGGCAAGTGTTTGACCAGATGGTCTACCTACCATTTGTGTGCTTGAAGAACCAATCACACCGTCACTGGCATGAGAGTCCTTACTTGATGGTGGAGGAGGAACAGTGAAAGCTGGTCGGGGTGCATTCGGGATCTTGTCATAGAGCGTGCCAGACTATGTATAAATCAAGTCCAAATATTGGGCACGAGCAATTACTTGCTCTTCAGTGACAACTCCACCTTTCGCCACATCCTTTGTGATAGATGGAAGTGAGTATTTTATAAACCACTCAACTAGAAGCTGATCAAAAACATAAGTTTTAACTGTTTGATGACGACGACGCCACTCATGAATACGATTAGAGATATGAGTAGCAGTAATCTGTTTAAAGTTGGTTAATAGTTTCGTTCCAGTCTCATATCATATGGGTAATCGGAAGTGGGTTAAAAATGTGGTAGCTAAGGCAGTGAGGTTATCAAAAGAAGCTCATGGTAACTCAATGTACCACTTCGCAGCTAGACCAGTAAGCGTTCTCTAGAAACAACATAGTCTAACAGAAGCATTATTCAAGGAGTTTGATGAACACCATAAATGAAAATTCATGAAATGGTTGGATGTGTCTTCTCCAGGGTTTCCATTGAATTTTGGAATATCAGAAGGTAACTTACGAGGAATCACCGGCCACCAAGGTGCATAATGAATTAGGTCATTGGTGAGCTGGCTTAGATCTGGTAATTCAAGTGTCACAATGAAAGTCAACTGTTTATTGAGGTTAGGTTGATCATATCTAGGGTAAGATAGGATTTCCTGGGCAATAGGCCTTTGCATACCAACATAAGGCATATGTTGTTGGTAACCTTGATATGGGTAAGTTTGTTGAGAAAATCTAGTATAAGGTTGTTGTTGAGCACTAGGATACATTTGCTATTGTCCAATCCAAACATAGGCTTGCTGACCAGGACCTAGATAAACTTGTTGCTGACCAAACCAAGCATAAGTTTGTTGTCCATGTCCATGTTGAGGTTGGTATTGCTAGAATTATTACTGTTGATATTGGGGTTGCCAAGGCTATTGAGGCAACTATTGTTGTTGTTGATACAACGGCTGTTAATTTAACGGTTGTTTCCTGCCAATGTAAGGTTGATTAGGTTATGAATACACTAAAACAGTGTAATTCTGAGTCATTCTAGTAAAAGGTAAACTAGCCTGAAGTTTTTGGAATCTAGACACAAGTGGTTTTTGTAAAACTGCCTAAGAAGGTTGGATCCGTATACTTGAAACTTAGGGGTCTGAGGTTGAAGAGCCAGCTTGCATAGGTTGAGATACAACAATCTGAGCTTGTGACTATGGTACAGCTGTAAAACCAGGTGTTGTAGGTATGGATGAGACAGATTGCATAGGTTGTGATGTATACACAAGCCTAGGTTGAATGGGCATGGTTGGCTTCCACTGACAGATAGTCATTCCAGGCTAACCTAAAGACGACGGCATACCGACATATGTTTTCCCCCCAAAAAATGGAGGATAAGGAGAATGTGCACATTGTTCTCCGTATGGGGGTAGTCCAGTGTAAAGCAGATACATAGGATGGTAACTAGATGAACCAACTTGATATGAACTTGATGGGTCTAGTTGTTCGGTATCCATTAATGAAGAACCAAATAAAATTCTGGTAGAGGACATTGGTGAAGACCAAGGGCTAGAAGTAACGCTTGAGTGGGTTCCCGATGAATATTGGTAACCCGATGGGACGGATGGAACACCATACAAGTGTGACTCAGGTGTCGTAGTAAACATCGAAGAGGTTGCGACAGAAGATTCTACCATAGCCGTAATAGATGGTATGGTCTGGGATGTTGACTCTGCCATATTCAGATGTCCAAATAAGTTTCCTAACGAATCAACAGGTGTCTGAAAGTAATCAAGATCAAAAGGAGTAGTAAAATGAGGAGTATGAGGATACATATAAAGTCCAGTTCCAAAATGGAATGGAGTTTTGGGTGATTCTACCTCAGGTTCCTCTTCTATCAAAATCAAACCAGGTGGAAGAATTTCATCATTTGGTCCATAATAGATTTCTGGTATTTGTTGTTGAGGTAAAGAGGAAGTCTCGACAGTTACAGATGTCTGAGGATGTACCGGTCGATCTTCTTCTGGTAAGGTAACAACTTCTTATTGTTCAACCTCAAGATCCAAATGTTCTGGTAAAAGAACAAGTTCAGGTTGGGCTTCGTGAACAACTCCTGGTTCAGAAGTAACTTCTAATTGAACAATGAAAGGTTCAGGATCCACTTCTGGTTGAACAGATTCAAATTCAGAAGTAATTTTTTGTTGGACAATGTCAGATTAAGAATCAACTTGTTGTTTGTAGGTTTTAACCCCATACAAAAATTACCTGCATACGAATTCTAAAACACAGAAAATAAACAATGCGAGAGCATAACACATAAAACACATATACACAGAGATTTTCCCCTGGATCCCAAAACTGGGACTACCAGCTTGATTTTTCATTATGTTCCTTTCAATGTTACAATACATATTTATTCATGCCGAACCATCCGATACCATGGACCGAAAACCATCGCCTCTTAAACCATGTGTGAAAATCATGCACAAAACCCTAGGTGGGTCCGCCCAACCTAACATAGGGTCCAAAACCAAAATTTTCTAGGGTGCTGCCTCGAACCCTATAGAGTGGGGTTACTTACACCCCTCAAACCCCCTGTGACCCCACTGCTACGCAATCGATGCAACGAAGGGGGGGCTCCACCCCCCCTCTAACCCCCCGATTAACTACGTGGGTTAGTCATGGAAAGAATATAACACAACCCAACATTAACTCCCTTGTTGTTTTCTTTCCACAGGGGGCCACAAGAGAGCTTAGTCGTTTATCCAGCCCTGCAACGCCCATTGTTTCTCTACACCAATAGAACTTCTCAGAGCTCACAGATTTTGTCAATGCATCTACAGTATTCTTCAAAGTGTCCACCTTTACCAGCAACACCTTTTTATCTTCTATCATATCCCTCACAAAGAGATACTAAACATAAATGTGCTTTGTCTTTGAATGATATGCAGGGTTCTTTGCCAAGAAAATTGCACTTTGGCTGTCACAGTCTATCCTTATAGCTCCCTATACTAACCCCATACTTGAACATAATATATGCAACCAAACTACTTCCTTGGTTGCATGAGTGGCTGCCATGTATTCTGCCTCTATAGTTGATAGTGCTACTATAGATTGTTTCTTACTCATCCAATTGATTGCACCTCCAAATAGGTTAAACACATACCCACTTGTAGATCTTCTCTAATCCAGATCTACAGCCCAGTCTACATCAACAAATCCACGAATATCCAACACTCTGTCCAATCCTGGTCTTGGTAGCGCAAACCATAATCACTAGTGCCACGCAAATACCTGAAAACCCGCTTCACTGTTGTCCAATGCTCCTTTCCTAGTTTTGACATAAACCTGCTCAATACTCCCACTGCATGTGCAATGTCTAGTCTAGTATAGACCATTGCATATATTAGGCTACCAACTGCACTTGCATATGGAACACGAGACATGTCCTCTTCCTCTTCTTGTGCCTTGGGACACTGTTCAGCAGATAACTTTACACCTACAGGAATAGGAACCTTCACCGGTTTACTATCCTACATATTAAACCTCTGCAATATTGTCTCGACATACTTCCTTTGGTTTAACCAAAGCTTCCTCTTTTCCCGGTCTCTTTTAATTTCCATGCCCAAACTATAGTTTGCAGCACCAAGATCTTTCATGTCGAATTTGGAGGACAATTGGGTCTTCAAATCCTGGATAATTTCTTTTCCATTTCCAACCAGTAACATATCATCCACATACAAGACCAGAGAAATAACACGGTCACCAATTAATTTAAAATACACACAGTGATCTGCTTTGCTTCTGGTGAAGCCAAGTCCCCGTATAAATGTATCAAATTTCTGATACCACATCCTTGGTGACTGTTTTAACCCATACTGAGACTTCTTTAACTTGCATACTAGTTCTTTCTTACCCTTCACCGCAAAACCTTCAGGTTGCTTCATGTAGATCTCCTCTTCTAGATCCCCATGAAGAAATGCTATCTTCACATCCATCTATTCTACCTCAAAATCAAAAGCAACAACGACAGATAACAGTGATCTAATAGAAGTTACCTTGGTAACAGGAGAAAAAATATCACCAAAATCAATTCCCGACACTTGGGAATAACCTTTTGCTACCAACCGAGCTTTGCATTTCTCGACCTTTCCTTCTACATTTGTCTTCTTCTTAAACACCCATTTGCTTCCAATGGGTTTCCTTCCAGCCAAAAACTCCACTAGATCCCAAGCCTCATTTTTGTGCAAAGATGCCATTTCATCAACCATGGCCTCTTTCTAGAGTTTTCCATCCTTTGAATCTACTGATTCCTTCACAGTTCTGGGATCATCATCAGTAATAGATAAAGCAAAATTTGAATAGAAAGAAAATGGACTATACCTTTCTGGCTGCCTTCTTTCTCGAACTAATCTTTTCACACTCAGAGTTTGTGGCTCCTCATATTTTGATTCTTCCTCTTCTGTAGAGTCTAATTCTTCCTCCTTTAGCTCAAACTCTATCTTCTCAGGTTCCCTTGGTTGTACTTCATGTTTAATAACATCTTTCACCTCTTTTAACACCACATCTCAGCTATACACAACCTTCCTTGTTACTGGGTTCCAAAGCTTATAACCCTTTAAAGCATCCTTATACCCAATAAAGATGCACTTTTCAGATTTACTATCCAATTTTGTTCTTTTCTCCTTTGGAATATGTACATATGCATCACATCCAAATATCCTCATATGTGAAATAGAGGGTTTCTTACCAGTCCATACCTCTTGTGGAGTCTTATCCTCCAATGCTGATGAAGGTGACCTGTTGACCAGGTAACATGTAGTCTCCACTGCCTTTGCCCAGAATTCATGTCCTAACCTGGCACCACTGAGCATGCTTCTTGCCCTTTCCATCAACGTCTTGTTCATTCTTTTTGCAACTCCATTTTGTTGAGGAGTATATGGAGTAGTCTTCTACCGTGCTATACCACACTTCTTACAGAATTATTCAAATTCCTTACTACAAAACTCTCCACCGTTATCTATCCTCAACACCTTTATCTTCTCCTCTGTCTGGTTTTCCACCAAAGCCTTAAATTCTTTAAACCTATCAAAGACTTCAAATATCTTCTTAAGGAAATATATCCATGTATTCCTTGAGAAGTCATCTATAAATGATACATAGTACACAGACTTACCCAGTGATGGAACCTTCACAGGTCCAAACACATCATTGTGCACAAGCTCTAATATCTATCTCACCCTCTTACCACCAGAGGGGAAACTCACCTGATTTTGCTTCCCATATACACAATTTTCACAGAAATCAAAATCTAGATAGCTATTACTCATACCTTCCACCATAACTTTACCATGAAGTATTCGAAGGCCTTTCTCTCCAATATGTCCAAGACTTTGATGCCATAGCATGGTCTTCTCTCCAGAGACCACTAGATTTTCTGCTCCACTTTCAGGAACCACAGAACTGTTGCACCCATCAACAACTGTGCTACCTTGCAGCTTGTACAAAGTTCCAATCCAAACTCCCCGCATCAATACCAGTGCTCCTTGAACCATCTTGCAGGTATCCTTCTCAAACACTGTTTTTACATCTGCATCATTCAACGTGCTTACAGAAATCAGATTTCTGGCTAATGCAGGAATATGCAGAACACCCGGAAGTGTTCTAACCCTTCCACCTTGCAACTTCAACTTTACTTTTCCGTGACCAACGATTCTAAACTTCCTATCATCCCCTAAGAAGGCATCACCACCATCATTTTTCTCATACTCACAGAACCACTCTCTATGGGGAGTGAAGTGAAAGGATGCACTTGAGTCAATCAACCATGCCTCATGATCTACATGTGTACTTGAAGAAGCCAAGTGCACATCCCCACCTTCATCTAAGGTGGTTTTCACCTCTACAAAAGGAGCATCATTAGATCCCTTTCCTTTATCAGGAGCTTTAGATTTACAGTCCCTTTTGTATTGCCCTTCCTTTCTACATTTCCAGCACACCACCTTTATAGGTTTTCTTAGAGATTTAGATCTCCCTCTAGATTTAGATCTCCCACTCGATGACTTATTTTTGTTTCTGTTCTGGGACCGTCCTCGTATAGACAAGGCATCACCATTCTGGCTCTCCATATTTTTCTATCTCATATCCTCCGTCAACAAGGATGAGACTATTTCATCAAATTGCAAGGCAGTTGCATTGCTACCTATTGCAATAACCAAACTATCCCACGAATCTAGTAGAGAACACAACAAACTGATGCACTTATCTTCATCTGAAATTTTAATATCAACAGATGCTAACTGACTTACCAGAGTATTGAATGCGTTCAGATGCTCTGTCACTGAGTCTCCATCTTTCATCCTTAGGTTATACATATTTTTCCGTAAGAATAGTTTATTCACCAGAGACTTAGATTGGTACAAAGTCCCTAACTTGTCCCACAAAGCCTTCATCGTAGCTTCCCCTGATACTTTCAGCAATACTGAATCTGAGACACACAATCGTATTGTACTCTTTGCCTTCCGATCCAACTTCTTCAATTCTTCATCGGACACTCCCGTTGGTTTAGTACCCAGATCTACAACAATCCACTGATCTTTATCCACCAACAGATCCTCCATCTTGAGTTTCCACAGCTCAAAACTCTGACCATTAAATTTCTCGATCTCTCTCTTTCCACTACTCACCATCTTCTTTCACCACTAGAATCGATCTGGCAGATCTCCCATTGAACAGGGTCTACCACAGGCCCAAGCGAAACCCCTCAGCAACAAAGGCGTCCCCTTGAAGCCAAAATAGCTCCGATACCAAATGTAGGTTTTAACCCCGTACAGAAATTACCTGCATATGAATTCTAGAACACAGAAAATAAACAATGCAAGAGCATAACACATAAAACACATATACACTGAGATTTTCCCTTGGGTCCAAAAACCTAGACTACCAGCTTGATTTTTCATTATGTTCCTTTCAATGTTACAATACATATTTATACATGTTGAAGCATCCAATACCATGGACCAAAAACCATCACATCCAAAACCATGGACCGAAAACCATCGCGTCCAAAACCATGTGCGAAAATCATGCACAAAACCATAGGTTGGTCCGCCCAACCTAACATAGGGTCCAAAACCAAAATTTTCTGGGGCACTGCCCCGGACCCCATAGAGTGGGGTTACTTGCACCCCTTAAACCCTCTGTTATGCCCCTGTTATGTAATCGACGCAATGAAGGGGGGGCTGCTCCCCCCCTCTAACCCCCCCGTTAACTACATGAGCTAGTCATGGAAAGAATATAACACAACCCAACACTTTTGAACAACTTGGGTTACCGTTTCACTAGATTCTGTTCTAGTTTCCTCAGGAAATTGTGGAGATTAGACTTCCGTAACAGATGTACCAGTAACCGTAGGAGTAATTTGGGTCACAGTACTTACTGGTATAGGTGTTTCTGGTAATTCAGATGAAGAACCAAAAGCTTGTGAAGTACTGGATCCAGTGAAACGAGATTGCTTTGACCAGATAGGTGTAGCTTCGAGAGGTAAAGGCGATTTAATCGCTTCTCTCCATGAATGACGGGGTAACTATTGATTTTCCTCCATGATTGCTGATTGATTTTATTACAAAAAAGAAATAAACAAAAAGGGGTAATCTAGGAAAAAAGGTTTACCACACAACTGTGAACTGCAGAATACCTCCTGGCGAACCAAGAAGTACAGGCAGGCAATCTCCCCGAGTGTTGTGTTCGGTGTATCGCAGTGTACAAGGTGATCGACTCAGTTACCTAAGGATGGATAGCAACCTAGTGTTTTCCACCCATATATACCTGAAAGTACATGGAGGCCCAATCCGTATTAGTGTTGTCTAATGCGAAACTGCACAGTGAGAGCATTCCCATATACTTTATGTACTGTAACACCGCCCTATATACCCGAAGGTACATGGACGAGCTATGATATACTCATGTACGTGGAATGAGGTATCACACTCGGAATGTATCGTAGACAAGTTAGTGACAACTGCTATGTTTTACGACACTGGAAAATGTCTCTAGCTTAGAACCTCTAAATGATTTGCGTTAGGTGACAATGCTCCATTAGGTTAATTGATGTTAATTTTAAGTTGACCTTGATTAAGAATTTTCCTTTCAAGGTTCACCACGTGATGTATTTTCAATTCCTATAATGCAACTAATATGATAAGCATCCTTTTCATTCAATTTTGACAATTAAAACCTTAGCTAGTAGGGATAGAGCAATCATATTCTTGTAATCAAAGAACAAAGAACACATCTAATGTAATTTCCTTAAACTATTGCTATGAGCACACACAAACTCTTTTAATGCACAATGCAAGTTTTTCTTTTCAATTCCCTTAATTTTGTGATGAACAAAAGGAAATTAATGCACATACAACCAATCAATCTTTTTGCAGGAACGAAGACTTTACGATAGTTCTGTTTCAAGAGAAATGAAGACTTTTACGACACTTTCTTTTGAACAAAGATTAATTGACTATAAACTAACTTTGACAATGAATTTATATTGATAAATAAATCATTTAAGAAACACTAAACAATTAGGGACAAAGTAGGGCTGGGAAAGGAAACACGAATTGATTTGAGAGACACAAGCATCATTGACCTTTTAGCAAGTAGAAAGAGAAGGAAATTTGGTGAAAAATCAACTCAAAGGAGGGATTTTTGTCCTAAGGAGGATCAATGCAGCCTTAAATGGAAGACAATGCACTTCAAAGCATTGTCCTCAAGCCAAGAGTGCTCTACAACACTCTGTCTCTAGACCAAACCTGCGTTGGTGCCAGAGAGGCCATCCTAGGGGCTTACAATCACAATTTTCACCAAAAAACATTTCAAAAAGGCTGAAACAAGATCAATGGAAGCAAGTAAGGTCTACTAGAGTGTACTAGGATGAAATTAAACTACTCGGAATGATGATCATACCCCAGTGGAGTTGCCAATTTGTTATGAGAAATTTTGCATCTATGGATAAATACTAATTCCCTAGGTAGGTAGCTATACCTAGAACAACAGATTTAAAGCACTTATCCTTTTTCTATAGATGATAAATAAGACAAGGGAATCAAAGGACCTACTTGTTCTTTCAATTTCCTTTTGTCTCCTTTGTATGGCTCTCATCGCTCCTTCTCGAACTTAACTCGCTCAAAAAGTACCTGCAAGCATAAACAGAAGACAGAGAACCAATCAAAGCAAGAGATCTATCGACTATAAGTAAATGGAATCAGATACATTCACACATATAAACATCATATATCAAGATAAGCATATGGAAAAAGGTGTAAACAACTTTATTAAGTAGAAGGAAGAATTACAACCACGAAGTCCGATCCATTGTCACTCTTCCATCTTCGGTTCCAACCAACATCACATCAATAGCACAAAACTCCAGTAGCATAACAATAATTGCTTATAATCTCAATACTCACACCAACAATATCTCCTTACAAATTCTCAATGTCCAGCCCATGATCACTTAGATGAGTGCTCAATTTATAGGCAAATGGAGGAGGTTTGGTCATAAATGAGGGTATTGAATGGCCTTCCAAACTTAGAGTTAGTTTCCATGGATGAAGGGATGAGAGGATAGGAGGTTACTTAACTCATTCCCTATCCAATTTTGAGCTCATATGAGATGATAAGTGTGGGAACCTTCTAGATGGATCAAGAAGATAAGAATATTCCCAGAACCCTAAGATGATTTCGCTCAAACTCACCCATCGTAGGTCAAAGTGGGCCTAAGTGCTCTGGAAAGCACCCTGACATGGGCCCACCTACACTAAAGCGCACTTACCCTTGACCAAGGCTGTGTTGGTCCCTCAAGGAGGCAATTTTAGAGGACTTCAGGCTAAGAAACTCTCAGGGAAGGAGGCATTCAAAGTGGCGACTTGTCTACGGCATGTAGCAACTGAATTAGGGTTTGATGAGCCCTAATGGTACTAATTTGAATGATGGGAGTGATGTGCCCAAATGGATCTATAATAGGCCACTCCGAAGGAACATTTTCCATTACCATTTATACATTAGGTCCTTGATACTCTCTCCGGAAAGAAATTCTTTTCATTTTTTGATGGATTTAGTGGCTATAATTAGATACAGATTGCCCTGGAAGACCAAGATAAAACAACCTTTACTTGTCCTTGGGGAACCTACGCATACAAAGTACTTCCTTTTGGGATCTGTAATGTGCCAGCAACCTTTCAAAGGGAAATACTGGGAATTTTCTCTAACTTGTTGAATGAATGCTTGGAAATCTTCATGGACGATTTCACACCTTATGGAGATGCTTTTGAAACAGCATTAGTCAATCTGGAAAAAGTGCTAGAACGATGTGTATAGACTAATGTTGCCTTGAGCACTGAGAAATGTCACATGATGATGACTGAAGGGATCGTGCTTGGACACTACATTTCTGCTAACGGAATCAAGGTAGACCCTGCAAAAATAGAGGTAATTCTAAAAATTCCAACCCCCAAAACACAAAAAGAGGTACGTAGTTTCTTGGGGCATGCAGGGTATTACAGAAGATTTATAGAAAAAAATTCAAGAATTGCATCGCCATTATTTTCCTTGCTCATGAAGGATGTTGATTTCTTGTGGATAGGGAAGTGTGAGCAGGCCTTCTTAAAGTTGAAATGTTGTGTATCAGCAGCTTTGGTCTTGCGAGGACCTAATTGGGAACTGTCGTTTCACATAGCTACAGATGCATCAGATATTGTTGTAGGTGTTGTTTTGGGCCAACTGGAGGATAAGAAACCTTATGCTATTTACTACATAAGTAAAAATATAACTCTAGCTGAGCTCAACTACACAGTGACCAAGAAGGAGTTCTTAGCAGTCATGCATGCCATCAATAAATTCCAACATTACATCACTGAGTATCAAGTATTTGTACACAATGACCATTCTTCCATTCGTTTTTTAATGAATAAGCCAATTACAAATGGTAAGATTACACGCTAGTTATTGTTGTTACAAGAATTTGATATCACTATTGTAGATAAGCCTGGAAAAGATAATGTAGTAGCTGACTTTCTTTCTAGGCTAACTATTGATGATAGTTGCACTCCCACTGAAGATTCTTTCCCTGATGAATATCTTTTTGCTATTTATACTTACTCACCTTGGTATGCAGATATAGTCAATTATCTTACTACAGGGAAGTTTCCACAGTATTTGTCCTCTAAGGAGAAAAGGAAAACAACAAAGTGTTACATATACCTGGATAGATGGGAACCTCTACCACACTAGACCTAATTTCTAGATCAGATGCTGTGTTAGAGAAGATGAGGTCTTTGATATCCTTAAGGCCTGTCATGAGGAACCCTGTGGAGGAGACTTTGCAGACAAATGGACATGATACAAAGTCCTTTCAACAGGTTACTACTGGACGAAAATATTTCAGGATGACAAGTAGTTTGTGAAGGGATGTGATAATTGTCAAAGGATGGGCCAACCACTGTAATCCAATGAGATGCCATTACAGCCCTAGATCATCCTAGAACATTTTGAGAAGTGGGCTCTAGATTTTGTGGGACCAATCAATTCTTCATCTAGACAGAGATCCTACATCTTGGTCTATACTGACTATGTCACAAAATGGGTTGAGGCGAAGGAACTAACCAGAGCCATGGAGTAGGCTATCTTAGACTTTCTGTTTGAAGACATCTTTGTTCAGTTTGACATACCCAGGGAGATAGTCATAGAAGGAGGGCCCCAGTTCACATCTCATAAGATCCGGGAGTTGGCCGAGAAATATAAAATCCATCACAGAATCACAACGCCTTATAATCCACAAGCAAATGGCCAAGTAGAAAGCACAAACAAAGTCATTGAGGGGATCATTACTAATACTGTGGCCAGTCATCGAAGAAATTGGGCCAACAAACTTCCAGAAGTGTTATGGGCATACAGGACTACATGGAGGAACACCACTGGATTATCACCATATGAACTTGTGTATGGAAAGAACCATTTATTCCCCATTGAATTTTAAATCAAGACACTAAGGACATCATTGTAGGTCATTTTGGATTTGGCTACAGCACAAAGGCAAAGATTGAACCAGCTCAATGAATTGGAGGAGAAACGTTTAGCTACTATCCAACAAACATAGATTATCCAGCAGCAGAGAGCTAAGTGGCATGACAGATTTATAAAAAAGAAAAAGTTCTAGAAAGGAGATTGGGCTTTCTTATATGACTCAAGGTTTAAAGACTTCAAGGGTAAGCTCTGCACCAAATGGCTAGGTCCTTATGAGGTAGATGCAGTCTTGGTAAATGAGACTATAAATTTGGTGACCGATGACATTTTGAGGACACAATTATTTGCAAATGGGCACCGTCTTCGGTTATATCACAAACCTACCTCGAGGGATTCATTTGTCAACATTGTCACAAATTCGAATCTGTAGATTATGGGAATAGGGGAAATCCCCCCTATTGTGCAAAAATTTTAATTTTTCCAATAAGTGTAATAGCTGAAAACCACTTGGTGGCGGCTGTTACACCTTAAAACTCTAAAAAAAATAAAAAAAAAATAAATAAAATAAATAATAATAATAATAATAATCTGGCTATGAAAACCTTTCTCAGGCGCAGACAGACACTTTTGTAGCAGTTGAAAACCACCTGGTGGTGGCTGTTACACACTCTGTAACAACATTTGTTATTTCAAAGCATATCTTATGATAAGTGTTATTACATGATCTTTTCTTCTTTATCTTTTTGTAGAAATTAAAATAATATATATCAGTCATCTTGGTTGTTACACTTGTAACAGCCGACAACTTTTCAGGAATAAACGAGATATTTTATTTTAATAAATAGCAGAACATCACCATGATCCTCGTCATCAGAATTAAGTTCACGCATCTCACTGCCCAAGTTGGGTTTGCCCATCGCGCCGCCCATTACTTCGCCCACGTCAGCTAGGTATGACATTAAAAAGGTAATATTGAATTCGTTTTATTTTGTAATTATGACAACTTAACATGACTATTGACGGTCAAGGACAACTATCATAATTAAGCTGGGTGGGGGGGGACGAATCATATTGCGACATGACCATCACATGATTTGTAATTATTTGAAAAATCCAGCAATTAAGGCATGTGACCCAGTAGTTATTGTTACTTAATGCCGAATCATACCAAAAAGGGTAAGTTTACCATCGACGAGACCTCCCCATGACTCACCATTAAGGAAAAATTCATTGTGTAGTATGAACCATGCATGCTAAATCCCAATCCAAAATCTTCATTAGCGCCATCCTGCCACCCTACCATTTACCCCTACTAGAAGCGTTGAATCCCCATTTAGAGTGCTCAGAGAGGAGGAAGATAGCAGTATAGGATGAAACATATAGAGTGTGTGCCGACTACCGCGGAGTACTTAAAGGGAATGATAAGCAGGTGGAACAACACTGAACACATAAGCAATGGGAGAAGCAGCAAGATGGCACGAGCCAGAGTCCACATAAGCCTTGGAAGATTGCCCTGAAGCATGCCAGATTTTCAAGGATTCAGGCTGGTTCGAATTCTTCCAAAGGTTGAAAGGATCAGACAGTGGTGTTGCCATGGAATTTGCAAAGAATCTGGAGGGAAACTAGACAGAAGTCAGAGGGTTGAAGATGGAGGTCACGGAAGAAGTTATTGCTAGAGTAATAGGATTGCCAGCAGAAGGGAAGAGATGGTTTACTAGGAAGGTCAATGACCCCTCACTGAAAGGGGATTTTATCCAAGAAAGAGAACAAGTCTTATTTGGGTTCTTCAGCCTGCACCTTTTTGGAAATTTTTCGCTCCCGTGATTTTGATTATCAGAGTTTGTTGTGCGAGCTGTTCTTTCACAATATCATGTGCGAATATGTGAGCACAAAGATGGTGGTGAGTGTCCTTTCTTACATGGGAGACTTGCAGTTGCAGGCCTTCCTTTCATTTATGAGGAATCAAATTGAGTGGAAACTGGCCAAGAAAACAACAGAGAACAATGAGGAAAGAACAACATTGTGGGTTAGGGTTGAACGGGAATGGCATACGAACTCCGGTAAGAGTTCACACTATTCTTGAGTACTCTCGAAATCAAAGATCAATCGGTTGTCTATAGAAGAATAAGCATGAGGATTTGCCTCAACCTGTTTGCAAATATGAGGAGCCAGCACTAGTCGGATGTCTCAAGCGTAATGAGGCCTGTAGCACAGAGTTACAAGAAGGGGACCCCTTTGAGTATAAGAAATTTGCAGCTACTGTTACATGGGTGCTAGAATATGCTCAGATTGTGCTGACACTGGGGGCATTCTGGATTGGCCTCAGGTTCAAATTCCCTTTGATATGGTTTCCATTGGAGGAGTATCAGCCTGATTATCATTTATGTGATTACGAAGAGGAATCTTGGCCACGTGAGTTAATGGTCGATCAAGGATTCAGAGCTCCAGGCGATGATACTGCTAGTGCCTACAATTTCACAGATTTGCATCGGGGGCACAGTAGAAGGAACTGAGATTCTACATGGGGACATGCAGTTTCTTCAGTCGAGGGGAGATGTTGGGTGTGGTTTTTTACCTATTTTCTACACATTCTTTCCCCTATTTTATCCTTTCTGTCCTCTAGGTCTATGACTTTATATGACCAAATTCCTTGTTTTTTTATCTTTTTACCCTATTCTACTGTCATGTTACTTTGTTGTATTTTACTAAATAATACAAGGCTTTATTCCCTTTTTGTGGCTAACTGGGAGAGCATTGAAGAAGTATTTTGGTAAGTTCTTCAATTCAGGTGTTGGCTCGTGAGAATGAAGCTATGAAGCAGACAAGAAGCAAGGATTAACTGCAGGAAAGGGTAGAACGGTTCACTGTTACACCCTGAGTGTTGTTAGAGGTTGCTGCTACACAATGGATGCTGCTACAGAGTGTTGTTACAAATTGGATGATGTTACACATTGGATGTTGTTACAGGATGTTGATACACCACGCGCTGATCTGCCGTCACACCAACAGTGTTGTCGCCAGCTATGCTGCGTCATCCCGAACCACCATTCACTCAATGTTGTTGTGCCAAAGATGGAAAATGTGGGTATTATTCCACATAACAGCTATCAACAGTAGGGATTGTTTATTTTTGAAGCAACAAGACTCAAGCAGTTGCAATCATAACTAATGTATATTTGTATTTAGTAATAGGTTGTAACTACTTCTATTTTTTATCAGCATGAGAATTGTGAGATTCTCATGACTGGTCTGTTTCTAATTTCGGGTTGTAATAATTATAAAAGACTCGACTTTTCATGTACAAGGACATGGCATATAGAAGAGTAATGTTACTCTTCTTCTGTAATTTCAAATTTATTTTAATATCAATCAGCATGGTGATATTGTTATTGCTTTCCAACTGATTTGTTAATCACTTTCGTGTTCTTCTTGCACCCTGCCGAGGAGGAAGGGCCCTCCTCTTTGGTAGGGATAACAGTGATATAGGTAGTGTACATTCTAGTTTAGTTAATTAATTTATGGTTTCTTGTTGTTGTTGTACAAATTGTGGATTACATTCACTGTTGTTTCCATTTATATTATGCTGTTACACTAAGTTAATAAATGGAATGGTAGTAAATAGCTGGAGTAGATGCTAGTTCTTGTGTGGTGTGCCTTTAATTTGATAGTTGCGAGTTGTGATTTAATTCTGTATAGTGTTTTTTATATCTACACGCATGACTTGATTCAGCAATTTAGATCAACGACATCTTTTACAGTTTTCTGCGTTTTCTTATTCTTGGCTGGAGTGTATCAGCACAGATAGTGCGAACTCCATTGAAACAACAAGACCTACCCTAAGTTGAAAATTAATGTTGCAATCTGAGTCAATTAATATTGATTAAAATAACACAACAGTCGTTGCCCCTGTTTCAGGTATGTATGTGCCCTTCTCGAATTCCTTACTCAATTTAATTTATCCTCATTTAAGCTATTTATTTTACTAACGCCTCTGCCCCTATGGTGGACTATGGCACAAGTATTTCATTTCCCATTTCTTTTTTCTGGGTACAACTCCAGTATGTCACTGCTCCTAAAAGGGTGAACCCTGCTACATCCCTCTCCTCTCTCTAGTTTGGTTACACAATGTTTCCTTCCTTTTACGGGCACCTTGTTCACCGGTTGAATAGAATTTTTGAGAACATTAAAGAGAAATTGGGGTTATTTAAAGTTTTTAAATGAGGGTGTCCATAGTGCCCCTGGTTTGTTTGTTTTCTAGTTCATGATTAGTGGACTCCTTCTGGCAATCAGATGCATGCCCTTACTCAGGGGTTTAACCATTCATGGCTAGTAGACAACACATTTGATTGAAAATGCCTCTTAAGTAGGTTGTACATTTAATGTATCCATTTACTATTTCACTGTTATGAATCACTCTCGTTATGAATATACTCCTATTTTTTTTCATGTTGTTACTTCCATGCACTAGTCTATTATGTGTTGGTTTCTTCAGAAATTTCTTTTCTTACAGTGTTTTGTTTATGCGTAGATATTTAGCTGTAATTTTCTCTCTCATCTCTCTTTATCTATTGTCCCTTACAACTAATAACAAATTCGATGGTATGCCCATCATGCATGCCCTTAAAAGCCGACAATACTTGATTTTTTTGAGTAATTTCTTTCAATACTTGTTTATATTTTGTGCAATAAATGACTTATGATGCTATACTTGTTGGAAATACTGAGAGGGGAGGGTGAATCAGTATTTCTTTTTCCCACTATTGTTTTACCAGTTAAAACATATATATTCAGAACACAAGATGAACAGCAGGAATAAATGCTTTTATTAATATAAACTGTGCAGCAAAATAGATACAATATATAGATGGTCACAATCAGTTGTGAAGCTCCAACTTGGACTTTCGTGAGGCTCCAACCTCCAGAGCACCAACTCTATTTTGCCAAGACACCAATCTTGGACTTTAGGAGCACCAACTCCCAAGGACTTCAATCCTGTTCAGTTCTGAGTCATCAACCCCAAGGACTCCAATCCTTCTCACTTTTGAGGCACCAGCCCCAAGGACTCCTATCCTTCTTGCTTTTGAGGCACCAGCCCCAAGGACTCCAATCCTTCTCACTTTTGAGGCACCAGCCCCAAGGACTCCTATCCTTCTTGCTTTTGAGGCACCGCCCCCAAGGACTCCAATCCTGTCAAGGCACTTTTGATAATAATGTTCTATTCTCAGAACTCTTCTCTGCTGAGTTCTGCCTATTTACAACTTCATTGTAGTCTCCAAACTACAGTATCAATGACAACCAGTCTTCTTATGGATGAGTCTTCATAGCTCTGCACACTGCCCACGCATAGTCTCCAATAGCCTTCATGCTCTCTGATAATGTCTTCACACAGCTCTAATCAGTCTATTGTTAGTTGCACTAAGCTCTGCATAAAGAACAACTTCTTGTTCAAGCTTATAATCTCAGTTGGTTGCTTCTCCCCTTCGACTATCTGCTGTCTTATTGGCCCTTCAGACTTCTTACTATTCTACTGGATCCTCTCGCTGCCTCTGTCTCCTCCAGCTTATTTTCCAAGCGTTCAACAGCCTTCAATCAGCATTCACCGTTGTTGCTTATGCTATCTCACACTCTAGTTCTCCACCATGCCAACAGCATATATCGTTCTCTGCTTTTGCTATTTTTATGCACCCATGCCTCTGTCCATTCGTTTCCTCTTTCTCGCTGGCTCTTTGGCTTCCTCCTTGCCTCCTTCAACTTCCTCACTATTGGCTTGTTTGTCGTTGTAGCTTCCTATGTCTCATCGTTTGCTTCTTCAGCTTCCCACTTTCAGTTTCATCTGTCTATCGAACGTTCCAATATTCACAGGACACGTACAAGAGGAAGAGAGGCCACATACACAGAGAATACTTATTACAAGTTATACCTATAACAACGTTCCTCTTATCCATAATTATTTTGACATACACAGGGCTTTACAGTGTTTACGGAGGCTTTCATTTGGAAAGACTATACCATCAGGGCGAGCCCACATGTCATGTTACCACCGGCATCATTCTGTCTATCGAAACCGTTATCATATGCATTTTGGCCCTTCAAACCACGCGCAAGACAAATATGTAAATACACAGGAAATATGAGTGAAACAGTCGAAACTTATTAAAGAGTCGGACTTCAATTTTAATTCACCCGCAACTATAATGTATCGGGTCCGCCTTGTAATCGCAATCGGCAGTCGCCAATGGCCGATGGTCGATGGCCGATCCGATGGACCGGATGTGATATGGTATTTAACCATGCTTTATATTCCTGTCGGGTCCGCAGCCTTAACGCAATCGGTGATAAGGAGAGTGTCATGCCTTTGTGTATTGTTGCGATGGGCGGATGCGATATAGCATTCAACCATAACATAATTCCACGTCGAGTCCGTGTTATTATCGCAGTCAGCGTTTTTAATGTGGTAGGCCTAAACCACTTGCGATACCCGCTCCGAAATGACAGATGCGATATATCATAAGACTGGTTTTAATGCCTCCGTCGGGTCCACAACTGTATATCGCAATCGAAGGTTTCGGGGGTGACAGCCCTTTGAAACTAGCGACACAGCGGATGTGATATTACATTAAGGCTGTTTATAATGGAGCTGCGGGTCCGTGTTATTATATCGCCTCTCTATATATATACTCCTCCGCTCTTTGTACGCCTCCGTTATACTTTGTTTATATATATATATATATATATATATATATATATAGATATATATATTGCTCCGCTTATAAACCTTACTCTGCCCTATGCGATATATGATAGCTCTACTCCTCTGATAGAGTATTCCTTTGGCACTATTGCGCCGATGGCTCTGTTTGTTATAAAATGCATATTTATATGGTTTTTGGCCTCCGATAGTATTAAACACATATATGTATAGTTTATATGGTTTTTAACCGCCAATAATGTTAAAGCATGCATAAATGGGTTTTACAAGCCCGATAACATAACTGGATATATCTATATGAGTTTTGCTCCCGATAACTTTGTCTGCTTCCTCTGATGCTCTGTCTACTCCTCTATTGCTCTGATAGCTGTGTCCTCTGCTCTTTCTCTATGCTCCTTTGATCGGTCTCTGTGTGCTCCTCTTCTTTGGCATATATATGTGACATATACATATATATGGCTCCTCTTGGCTCCTCTTGGCTCCTCTTGCTCCATCTGCTCCTCTTGGTCTGTCTCCTCCATTTGCTCCTCTTCTTTGGCTCCGATATGCCTCCTTGCTCTAATATGCCTGTTTTGGCATATATATTATAGGCAGCGTTCCTCTTGCTTTGACATGGCTCTCCGATGGCTTGGTCTGCTCCTCTTGGCTCCATTTGCTCCTCTAGTGGCTCTGTCTTCTCCTCTCGTCTCGATCTGCTCCTCTGGCCTCTCGTCTCCATCTACTCCTCTGGCTTGGCAGTGTCTTTCAAAGACCTCCTTGCATATATGTCTGTTTCCGCATATATATATATATATATATATATATATATATATATATATATATATATATATGGCTCGGCTATCTTGATGGCCTTGCTCCTATCTCTTCATGAATCTACTCTGCATTCCCTAGGCTTCATGTCATCCTCTCGTATCCAAAATATTGCCATATTGACATCAATGACAACCTAGGTCAACAATCTCCCCCTTTGTTATTGATGGCAATATTCTTCTTCTCTCCCCCTTTGACATCAATGGCAAAGGAGTGCTCTGGGACTCCCCCTATCAAGCTGCTTCCATTCTTCATGAATGCTGGAACTTCATGGGTCTGTGACTCCCCCTGTCATAGTGCTCTTCTTCTTCAAGATAGAAGGATTGATGCTTTATCATCTTCATGTCTTAGAACTGCTTTATCATGGTTTCAACAATGCTTAAGGATGCTCTACTTTAATGCTTTCATTTAGATTGCAAATGGCCATACACCAAGTGTCCAAGTCTAGGCATTCATGCTTCAATCCATATTGTTGTCTCCATAAGCAGAATTGAGAGACCTTCATAGTCCGAATCAAGGGAAACTACCACTGAGATTGTCTTTCTTGCTGTCTTTCTTCAGATATGAGTTCATTTGTGTCTCTGTGCTTCTTCTTGACTCACTGCCATCCTTTTCTTGTGTTCTTGTACATATCTCAACTAGTTATTTCCTCTTAGCAGATTTAGATATCCTAATCTGTGACTGTCTTTTAAATACAATTGCTGATCTGCATCTTTTTGCAATACTTCAGTTTTGATATAGGCTACCAGTTGCTCTTACTTCAAACTCCATTCCAGATGTATCTATTTGAAGACTGCCTCTATCAGTGTCCAGAATTTATCTGTTCTCACATTTAATTCCTGAGTTAATACATAAACTTCTATGATAACAGCACCATGGTTGTTTGCCCTATTTCTTTAACAGCAGTCCAAAGAATGGTTATAGGATCATATGCTTTAATGGAGTGCTCCTGAGACATGATCTTCATCAAAGAATGATTGTTAATATAGCTCAACAAGGATTTCATCAGGACCCTTTTCACTAATAGCTTCTGCAATAGTTATCAAGACTTACAGGCTCCCCCTAACTATATGCATCATCTCCTTATGGCAGTCTTCTTATAAAATGCTTAGATTGTCAAAATTTACGCCAATGACATATGCTATTGGCTGGAGAGCTCAAGGGACTTTCGGACTATATTTCCTTCCTTCTCCATACTTGTGTAACTTTCTTCTTTTGCATGGTTCTAGCTTGTGTAAGAGCCCATGTTGAGTTACAATCACGTGCCATATGACCAATGTTATGACACTTGAAGCATTCTACATTGTTCATGGATAAGAATTCATGATTTCTTCCTGTAAAATTGTTTCTTGGAGGTTGTCGGAGACTATAGCATCTATCTCTATGGAGTGGTTGGGCACCATAACATTTATCCTTATGATATGATTTACAGTCTTTTGCCATATGGCCAAAGTTTGAACAGGAATAACAATAACCAAAAAATGAGCTTTGGTACCTGGGAGATGGAGGTTTCCTTGATGTACTTCTGAAGCCTTTCTGCCTTGAGATCCTTTGATGATAACCATTGCCTCTCACATCTTTGTCATTGACATCTACATTTCTTCTTGGAGCAGGATTTCTTCTTGAAGTAGGATTTGTTCTATTGTAGCCTTGATTTTTCTCCTTGCCTTTGCTGGAGCTGGGAGCATCACCATTTCTTTCTGGCTTCCTCACATCTCTTTTGTTTAAAGCATTTTCATTCTTGTTTGAGGATTCACCTACATATCTGAGACCTAATTTATCAGATGGACTTCTATGATACCTGAGCATGTCATCCAAGGCCTGAGAGCTCTTCAAGATTTTTTTCATCCCTTCAACCTTTTTTCTGAGGAGGATAGTCTCTTCTTCCAATCTTTCACACTCACTATTCTTCTTTGCAAATTGTTCCTCAGTTTCTTCCTTGCTACGAGTAGCTTCAGCTGCTACTATTTTAAGGGAGATGATATCTGACTTCATTTTGAAGATTTCTTCATTCTTTGCTTGACTGCTCTCCATTCTCTTCTCAGCTCCTTGTCCCTGTTTCCTGGCTTCTTGTAATTGAGACTTAAGGGAGGAGACCTCTACCTTGTACTGACCAATCTCTTCTTCAAATTTGTTCACGCTCTTGTGCCTTTGTTCAAGTTGACTTGACAAGGTATTTTCCTGCTTCTTTGCTTTATTCAATTGATTTGTCATGGATATGACTTCTTCATGATGCTTTCTTTTGCTTTGATGAAATTCCTTCTTAAGCTTGGCAAGCTCTTCATCCCTTTCTTGTACTTGAAGCTTGATGAGGTCAACTTTCTTCCTTGTTTGATCTTGGTCACCATCTAGAGTTGTCTTCTTAAGTTTCTCATTTTCCTTTTTCAAATTGTTAATCTCTTCCATGGCAGTCATAAGTTGAGCAAGGAGTTCTTCTACAAAGTCTTGTTCACTCCATCTTCTTGGTCTGCTTCAGCCTTGATGTCATCATTCTCATTTTCAGCTTCTATGATGGGTTCCGGATTTCCTTCTAGATTTCCATCATCTTCTTGACTGATGGTCAATGCTCCTTTTGAGTGAAGATCATGAAGTTTGTCCCATATACCCTTTGCTGATGAACATTTTCCTAGATTGTTCTTTACAGAATTAGGGAGCCCATTCAAGATTGTCTTTACTGCTTTTGCATTGTACTCCTTGGATTCTTTATCCATCTTGCTATCAGCAATCACTAATTTCCAGACTTCAATGCCTTGAGTCTGCAAGAAATTCCTCATTCTTGCTTCCCATATATTAAAGTTCCCATTGAGCCTTGGAGCCTCCTCAAATTCATTATATTCAATTTTAGTAGTAGAGGGAGACACATCCTTAGGAGGATTCGAGACTTTCTTCCTTGACCTCGCCATTTGTGTTCTAAGAGTCAACCTTCAAGCTGTTAAGCTTTCAATGAAGGAACCTACTCTGATACCAATTGTTGGAAATACTGAGACGGGGGGTGAATCAATATTTATTTTTCCCACTATTGTTTTACCAGTTAAAACATATATATTTAGAACACAAGATGAACAGCCGGAATAAATGCTTTTATTAATATAAACTGTGTAGCAAAATAGATACAATATATAGATGGTCACAATCAGTTGCCAAGCTCCAACTTGGACTTTGGTGAGGCTCCAACCTCCAGAGCACCAACTCTATTTCGCCAAGACACCAATCTTGGACTTTAGGAGCACCAACTCCCAAGGACTTCAATACTGTTCAGTTCTGAGGCATCAACCCCAAGGACTCCAATCCTTCTCACTTTTGAGGCACCAGCCCCAAGGACTCCTATCCTTCTTGCTTTTGAGGCACCAGCCCCAAGGACTCCAATCCTTCTCAATTTTGAGGCACCAGCCCCAAGGACTCCTATCCTTCTTGCTTTTGAGGAACCACCCCCAAGGACTCCAATCTTGTCAAGGCACTTTTGATAATAATGTTCTATTCTCAGAACTCTTCTCTGCTGAGTTCTCTCTATTTACAGCTTCACTGTAGTCTCCAAACTACAGTATCAATGACAACCAGTCTTCTTATGGATGAGTCTTCACAGCTCTGCACACTGCCCATGCATAGTCTCCAATAGCCTTCATGCTCTCTGATAATGTCTTCACACAGCTCTAGTCAGTCTATTGTTAGTTGCACTAAGCTCTGCATAAAGAACAACTTCTTGTTCAAGCTTATAATATCAGCTAGTTGCTTCTCCCCTTCGACTGTCTGCTATCTTATTGGCCCTTCAGCCTTCTTACTGTTCTGATGGATCCTCTCGCTGCCTCTGTCTCCTCCAGCTTATTTTCCAAGCCTTCAACAGCCTTCAATCAGCATTCACCGTTGCTGCTTCTCCTATCTCACACTCTGGTTCTTCACCATGCCAACAGCATATACCGTTCTTTGCTTTTGCTGTTTTTATGCACCCATGCCTCTGTCCATTCGTTTCCTCTTTCTCGCTGGCTCTTTGGCTTCCTCCTCACCTCCTTCAGCTTCCTCACTATTGGCTTGTTTGGCGTTGTAGCTTCCTCTGTCTCATCGTTTGCTTCTTCAGCTTCCCACTTTCGGTTTCATTTGTCTATCGAAAGTTCCAATATTCACAGGACACGTACAAGAGGAAGAGAGGCCACATACACAGAGAATACTTATTACAAGTTATACCTGTAACAACGTTCCTCTTATCCATAATTATTTTGACATACACAGGGCTTTACAATGTTTACGGAGGCTTTCATTTGGAAAGACTATACCATCAGGGCGAGCCCACATGTCATGTTACCACCGGCATCATTCTGTCTATCGAAACCGTTATCATATGCATTTTGGCCCTTCAAACCGCGCACAAAACAAATATGTAAATACACAGGAAATATGAGTGAAACAGTCGAAACTTATGAAAGAGCCGGACTTCAATTTTAATTCACCCGCAACTATAATGTATCGGGTCCGCCTTGTAATCGCAATCGACAGTCGCCAATGGCCTATGGCCGATGGTCGATCCGATGGACCGGATTATGGTATTTAACCATGCTTTATATTCCTGTCGGGTCCGCAGCCTTATCGCAATCGGCGATCGGGAGAGTGTCATGCCTTTGTGTATTGTTGCGATGGGCAGATACGATATAGCATTCAACCATAACATAATTCCACGTCGAGTCCGTGTTATTATCGCAATCGACGTTTTTAATGTGGCAGGCCTAAACCACTTGCGATACCCACTCTGAAATGACAGATGTGATATATCATAAGACTGGTTTTAATGCCTCCGTCGGGTCCGCAACTGTATATCGCAATCGGAGGTTTCGGGGCTGACAGCCCTTTGAGACTAGCGACACAGCGGATGCGATATTACATTAAGGCAGTTTATAATGGAGCCGCGGGTCCGTGTTATTATATCGCCTCTCTCTATATATACTCCTTTTCTCTTTGTACGCCTCCGTTATACTTTGTTTATATATATATATATAGATTGCTCCGCTTATAAACCTTACTCTGCCCTATGCGATATGCGATAGCTCTACTCCTCTGATAGAGTATTCCTTTGACACTATTGCTCCGATGGCTCTGTTTGTTATAAAATGCATATTTATATTGCTTTTGGCCTCCGATAGTATTAAACACATATATGCATAGTTTATATGGCTTTTAACCGCCGATAATGTTAAAGCATGCATACATGGGTTTTACAAGCCCGATAACGTAACTGGATATATCTATATGAGTTTTTCTCCTGATAGCTCTATCTACTTCCTCTGATGCTCTGTCTACTCCTCTGTTGCTCTGATAGCTGTGTCCTCCGCTCTTTCTCTATGCTCCTTTGATCGGTCTCTGTGTGATCCTCTTCTTTGGCATATATATGTGACATATACATATATATGGCTCCTCTTCGCTCCTCTTGCTCCATCTACTCCTCTCGGTCTGTCTGCTCCATTTTCTCCTCTTCTTTGGCTCCGATATGCCTCCTTGCTCTGATATGCCTGTTTTGGCATATATATTACAGGCAGCATTCCTGGTTCTTTGACATGGCTCTCTGATGGCTTGGTCTGCTCCTCTTGGCTCCATTTGCTCCTCTGGTGGCTTTGTCTGCTCCTCTCGTCTCCATCTGCTCCTCTGGCTTGGCAGTGTCTTTCAAAGACCTCCTTTCATATATGTCTGTTTCCGCATATATATATGATATATATATGATATATATATGTGTATATATATATATATATATATATATATATATATATATATATATATATATGGCTCGGCTATCCTGATGGCCTTGCTCCTGTCTCTTCATGAATCAGCTCTGCATCCCCTAGGCTTCATGTCATCCTCTCGTATCCAGAATATTGCCATATTGACATCAACAACAACCTAGGTCAACAATACTACAGTAAATAATGTCTGCCTACTTATTTTCACTTTTTGGTTAATCTATAACCATATGTTTTTTGTAGAGTGATTTATATGCGTACTTTAGGAATGGATGGTCTATCTTTTGCTATGAGAAATTTTATGTTTAACTACCCAGTAAATTAATTTGAATGGTGAACAAAAATCAGTTCATAGGTAACTGTTTCATTTTTGTAGATTGTACTCGTTCCTCAGGGAAATAATTTAACCTGTATAAATTAATCATTTCATATATAGAGAGAACTGCAAGAGTAGTATCGTAGTCCTACTCAATCCATCTCAATCAATTACCGTTATTTTTCTAAACAATGTTAAAACTAATTTTCTAATTGTCTCCCCTGCACATTGCACTAAATCAAGGTGTATCTAGCGCACTGTTTGGATGGGTTCCATGGATCACATGAACTTATGTTAATTCTTGATTTAACTCAAATCCCTATTCAAATCCTCAATATTATCTCAAGTATCTTGGATACAAATATCTTCATCACAATGATTCCTAAGAACTTTCTCAGTAACCCATTCATACAAAATTGGTTCACAAAACCCAGTGACACATATTTGGTTCACAATAGCCATAGCAGTTGTAATGAGTTTATCAATGCTATATGAATCATAGATTTTACGAGCCTCTAAACTAAGTTCTATGCATGAAGTGTATTATTGACTTATCTTTTTATGTCCCAAGATTTTATGGCACCACTTACAACAATGATTTTGGGTAGCATCTTATCAACGGGCGCACTCATAATAAAATAATAATTCAAAGGTACTATTGTGCTTCACTTAGTCATAGAATTAATTATAGAAAAAAAGGTATATAGAACTAACCTGCATATGGGCCTGATATTTGGTTCTTCATGCATCGTCACCCTTCCATTCAAGAAGTAGATTGATTTTAGGATTCAATAATTGACCTGATCTGGTCGGGTGATCAAGTGGATTGAATTTTGTGGAATCATAAGGTGATTAGTATTGAATTCTTACTGAAGTGATAATGTATAAAACATATTAATAGCTTGTTACTTCAAATGATGTAATACAATTCAGATTAGAATGCATGTCGCATCTATTTAACCTGTTGGTGGTAAGTTTGTTGGTTATATTCATATAATTGGAAATTTCTCATGCGAAAGAAACAACCAATATTTTTATCTAATTTGTACAACTTCCACCTCTTTCATTTCTATAATCTAGGTAACCATATTCCTACACGGATACACTATGCTGACCGTGTTATAATTAGTTGAGCTATTTACTCATAAACACAATGAACTTGTTTATAGTAATATTGCAAAGAATGTTAGTACCCATTTCCAGCAAACTTAGAACCCATAGTCGTATTATCATTGCAACCCATAGTTTAAGACTGTATCTTTTCCTAGGCTAAGATCATAACCTACTATAAATTTCCTGTATAGAAATCAAATATACAATACTCATGTAAATTCAAATCAGATTACAAAGCTCAGCATAATAACTGATTATTTAACCTCTATTATGCTCAAGTTAATAGAAGTTAAAATACTATTGCTATAGGATAAAATGCACGATGTATGGAGAATGGAGATACCCTCAAAGGTCTTCCTAGGACCTTTGCTAGACCGTAAGATTATCTACAGCTGTCACAAAGCTACATGCATGTCCATAAACAATAACTAACTATCAAAGAAAGATAGATTCATTACCTCAAGCCTCCATGTAGGTTTGCTGGAGAGCACATTGCAGCTAGGTGGAAGTCCCCTGAGCCAGCTCTAGATCAAGTCCTGCACATAGAAGAGACAAGCATAATCACATCATACAACCTTGATAATTAATACATGAATATATAAAAGACACATGGTTACACATAACTAAGCTACTCATGCTAAAAGGTATTGGACAAATAAATAAATGAATGATAGTACCAACACCATGGAGTAGACAGTACAACTGCAGTTCTATATTAATGTTGGAAGAGTGATTACAACCATCTATTGCATCAGCCTTCCGTTACCCCTCCAGCTCCTCTCTCTCTCTCCCCCTTCTTACCAAATTCTTATGCTTAGATTTGAGACTGTGCTCGAAAATCAAGTAAGCTATCCTTTCAAATGATCTGACCTCTATCACCATATCCCTAGCTCTGCTTATGTAGCATTCGAGTTAGGGTTTCCAAGTTCCTCTATGAGTTGATTTAGGTAAAAGCAATGATGTTGCCATGCTTTTGAGCTCTTTCCGATTTGTCTCCTTCATTAGGATTAGAAATCCCTCAAATAGGTCAAACTCTAGATGTTTCCTTGCTTTTTTGAGTAGATTTAGGAGGGAATATAGAGATATTTATGAGTCAATTCGCTCCTTTGACCTCTAGATTCTCATTAGGATCCACTAACGTTGTCCCCAAACCAACAAGTAGAGTTAGTAGGGTCACTAATGCTCCCTTAGGCTTATAGAGAAGCTTTATAAAGCATGTTGTCAGTGTATAGACAACGTTAGTGTGGAAACAAGGGCTGTGATTTTGGCTATTGCTTCAGCCATCATGTCTTTCTCCTCTGAGCTAATGAGGAGGTCATTTTGCTATATAACAGATGCCCCCTAAAGTGTGAGATCAGAGGTTGTGACAATGGCCAAAATACTTTACTTAACTGTAATTTTCCTTCTTTGACAAAAAGAGAGAGAGGATTAGAGCTTCAGGTGGTACGAGAAACCTGATACAACACATATATATAAAACAACTAAAATCATTTCCTGAGTCGAACATTCCCACACTCAATAGCTATGTCAGAGTGATTTTCTCATAAAATAGATATGACGATGTTGGTCGCCGATAAGCACAATGTGGATGTGGTGTCATAATAGGATCATTCTGATGAGCTGTCTCCAAAAAACAATATACGCAACTTGGGAGAGGAAACAAGGCTGAGTGATGCAAGCCTCTACCCAAGGTCTTGATTTTTGCTTCACCGAACAGCATATATCGATACATGTGAATGTGCATTGATGTCGAACATGCACGAAATTGTATGATTACCAGTCAATAATGGAGACCGTTAATAGACGCAAGGAAGGCCACCAATAATGTTGATGGTCTCCAAGATGCATAGTACAATCTAGTGAGTGTGAAAAAATGTTTTTTTCGTCGAACACCCATAGAATCACTTAACTAGGAGCCAATAATAAGAACTCCTGATCAAACACAAGGTGACCTGCCACTAATGTCTGCAAGTACCAAGGCACTGAATGTGTTTTTGGGTTGTCTTCCTAGATAGAGTGTTGAAGTCGATAGGAAGATACCTGTCAAAAGGTAGGAAATAATGTGTCCTACATCAATCGACATGAAACGAGACAAAAATGATTTTTTTTTAGGAATTGTTGAGCATTGGGTCTAAACGACAGAGGGCATGATGAAAGGATATGCTTGATGGGTTGATGGAGGAAACAAAAGGTTAACCCTTGAACAATAGAAGGCACGACAATGGTTTTAACCATGCAACACTAGACTCATGAACACCAAAGAATGTTAAGATACAGAGATGCAAGAATGTCAAGGTATTTAGGCTAAACTCCTAAGACGGTAGGATTCATATTTAGAGGCTGTCACAAGGAAGGTTTATCTGAGGGAGTGCCATGTTCAAGGAAACAACTGCCTCCAAACCACACTTTCCAATACTAAATACAGTTGCACTGTCTACTTTCCCCATTTGTTAGTTTCGTGAGTCCAGACGAGTAAACTCATCGATATTTTCATATTTTTAAGAGTCTGAAAAGGACCACAAAAAGAGCAACTCTATGCCCTATTTGATTAGTTTAATGAGTCCAGACAGGCAAACTTGTTGATCTCTTCATGTTTTAAGAGTTTGAAAAGGGTCGTAGAAAGAGTGACTCTATACCTTGTATGTTTAATTTAATGAGTCCAGACGAGACAACTCGGTGGTCTTTTCATATTTAGAGAGTCTGAAAAGATTGTAAAGAATGACTCTAGGGTGGTCCCTTTGTCAGAATTTTTAACCAGGTGCAACAAAAGTTTAATAGTATACACAGATCGGTTACTTTTCCATGAGTTAATCTATTGAGTCTGGATAAAGAGAAACCTATTCTCAATAGATGTTGACCTCATTTTGTTACGAGTACAAGGAGACGGACTAAACTCGTTTTTCATTGTGATTTTTTTTAATGAGTCACGTGACGACAAACTCAATACCTTCATCAAATTTTAACGAGTCAAATGAAGAAAACTCCAGGTACCTTTTTCAGTTTAGTGAGCAAGGAAAAAGAGGTAAAATAACTACTCATTCCTTCTTCATAGATTTAACGAGCCCAAGGAAGGGGAAAAAGTCGGGGATTTTTTCGATTTAAGAGTGATAAATGGTCCCAAAAAGGCAAGTGCTCTAGTTGCTACCATAGATTTTTAACGAGCCTGGTGACAAAAACTTGGGAATTTTTAGTTTAACGAGCAAGAAAAGTACCTAAAAGAATGCTTGGGTCATATTTATAAATTTTTAACGAACCTAAATAAAAAAACTCGGGATTCTTTCAGTTTTATGAGCGAGAAAAAAAGGCCTAAAAATAATGCTCTAATGATATTTTTCAGTTTAATGAGCTAGAAAAAGAGTGAAAAAGAGTTGCTCGGACCGTCGTCATATGTGTTTAATGAGTCCAACGATGAAAAACTCGGGGATTTTTCAGTTTTTTAGAGTGAGAAAATATCCCATAAAAGAAAGTGCTCATTGAGAATTGCATGCAATGATTTACTGCTTTTCATTCCTGAAAGTACTTTCATAAAAAAGAGGAAAAAGTATAAAAAAGCAGTAATTCCTATCCATATGGGTTCATGCATGATAAAAAATCATGGGGAATGGACTACTTCTTCTTTAATGATTTCAAAAAATCATGTCTCCAAAAATAAATATAAGGAAGTTCTTTGAGCTTTCACATTCAACATTTTCACTATTTGAGAACTGTGAGAGCGTTTTGGAGCCAAAGACGAGCAAATTTTCCGCGGACCATTGTAGGAGATCCGGGCAACCATTCAACATGCCATCAATGCTAGGTAGAGGCCAAAACCTTTCTCTATGAATTTCTTAACCTTTCTTATCAGTTTATAAGGTGGATTCTTGCAAATTTGAGGAGCCATAAAGCAGTGTTTGCGCACTAACGCCCTCTGGCTGGCCTGTAGGAAGCATTAAATGCCATGTATAACCTGCTAGAGGGCATTAATCCTCACTATGTACCATTGGGGGGTAGCGTTAGAGCTTGAGGGCATAGTTTAAAACCCCATGCAGTGATTCCTGAAGTTGTATTTCCCCATTTTGACTGATTTTTGGGTTATTTTGCACAGGTTTCAGGCCATAATGACTAGCCTATGGAGAGAATGGGCCCATGATAGCCAGGAATTGCTGATGCAAAACGATCTAGCATGCATACTTGCATTGCACCACTGTGGTTTATTGAAGTATGAAAAGTTGGAGCTGATGAAAGGGTAGGAGGATTTATTGAGATGGATTATCCAGCACTAGGATGAACATGAGAAGGTGTTTAGGATTGTAGATCATGAGTTGGCTATTGACCGTGATGACATATAATTTTTAACTAGTTTTTTGTGCCATGGGGCACAAGCAAACCTCACCGGGGTAGGCCTGATCCACGATCCACCCTAGAGCTGGTGTAATCCTACTGCATCCCTGAGATTGGACTTGTCAACAACAGAGTCCGCATAAAGAGGATTATGTCCAGGTCTATGAGGGCCATTTTATGGTTGATTGTGCAGTTGGTGGGGTCAAAGAGTCCCCACGTTGCAACAAAGGCCCAACTGTTGCTTGCAGTTGACTGTGTCCAGCCGCAGATGTTCAACTGGTGTGAAGCAGTGCTTTGCCAGTTGAAGGCAGAGTTAACTGCATGCAAGACTCAAACCCAACAAAGTTTTGGGTATGGTACTCTCATAGTCTCATTCATTCTTGAGAGGGTACCTGTTATGCGCCCAAGGATGAGCTTAGGTCCCTTTGATTTGAGGGAGTCGAGACAGGGGTGATGGTCATCACTCGATCCTTGCACAGGAGGAGGATCGATCCGACATTTCTTCGAGGAAGATTTCTTCCAGTGGCTTCGTGGCTAGATCGTGATGATTGATGACTATGCTTATGAGGGCATGGACTTCACTGGCAACCCTGACTTGACGCTGCCTCCCGAGACCAATTCGAGTCCTCAAGGTGAGAATGATTTTTTGAAAGTAATACAAGTTTTTTATCAGCTTCTGAAGATTTATGTGATGTTTTTATGGGTGAACAAGTACTAACATGAAGCTTTATGGTTAACACAGATGTGGCGCCATTACGACTTGCAGGCAAACCCCGCCATATGAGACGAGGAGGCCAACTACCTGTTGGGGGGGGGGGGGGTTATGCCGACAATATTCGCGAGGTTTTGAGGAACTTGGAGGGCTTGAGCATGGGTGTGCCCCCCCTTCCTATGAGGGAGATTCCCGCTCATATGTAGCGGCACACAGTCGGTGTACCTGAGCAGTTTCTGGTTCCTCTTCAGAGGATAGCTAGAGTGGTTTTAGCATTTCAGGAGCAGTAGGCTCTTTTTAGCAAGTGTTTTAGCATAGCCAATGGGTGTTTATAGCTAGGCTTAGTAGCCATTTTGTACTTAAAACATCCAAGTTTTGGAATATTTCAATGTAAAAGACTGGATTCTATATATATATATATAGACATTTTGGTATTTTGATGGCGTAAATGTTTTTTAAATATTTTTGTAAAAAAAATTAACTCTGTGTATTTTTACTTTTCATGCATGCTTCTATAGTGAATGAGACAGATGCCAATCTAAAACATAGTTTTCTAATGAATCAACAACTGTATTAAATTCTCTAGGAATGTGTTCATATGTGATAACTTCAAATTGATGTTCCAAGAGTCATACTCTTAAATAATGATGTAACAAGGTTGGATTACGAATGTGATAACGATTTGTCAATTTCATAACAACTAGCTAAGAGTCTAACCTAACCACCAGATTGGAGATGTCCCTTGATGACGCTTCAGTGAGAAGTGAAATTACGGACATGTACTCAACAATATTGTTGGTGGCGGTACCAAGAAAGACTCCTACAGAACAAAAGAGTTCTAACTCAAGTGTGTAGATGACCGAAGTAGCTGATGCAATGTGCCGTGTGTGATGACTGGCACCATCCACGTATCCTATGTATGCTAAGGGTAACGAAGACATCTACATTACGAGAAGGATGTATGAGAAAAATACTCCAATAAATATCAAAACAATCCAATCACACCAAAAAAGGAAGAAAAACTTATAAATACATAAAATTACAAAGCACATGCCTAGTGCAATACTAGGCATAATACTTTTTCAGATAGAGCCCATTTATGGGCTCAGTGAGCGTGACTCCTTCCCAGTCCTGTAGTTCATATGCTCCTTTTGAGAGGGCTTTCTTAATGACATAGGGACCTAGCCATAAGGGTTTAAGTGTTCTTGCCCCCAAGAGGTCATGTTTTTTATCATAGAGCAAAACAAGATCTCCCTCTTGGTAAGAACGAGGCTTGACCTTTTTGTCATACTGGGCTTTTACCCGGCGCTTGTGGGCCTCAAGTGCCAATTTGGCATCTCGATGGGTTTCATCTAGTTGATTGAGGTATAGTAGGTGCTCTTCTTCGGCAGTAGTGTCGGGTAGGAGTTCAATGACTATTTGTAGGGAGGGGATCTGACACTCAATTGGTAAAACTGCTTCCAGGCTGTAAGCTAGTTGAAAAGGTGTAAAGCCCGTGGTAGTTTTTACTGAAGTTCGGTATGCCCATAATGCCAAATATAACATTCAATGCCAATTAGTTTTATGATTTCCTACCAACCTATGGATCATGGTCTTTAAGACGCCATTGATGGCCTCTACTTGACCATTAGCTTGGGGGTAGTAGGAGGATGATTGATCCTGACGAAAACCTAGCAGCGATGTTAAGTCAGACATCATGTGATTCTAAAAATGAGACCCATGGTCTGTAATGATCATGCGGAGTACAACGAAGCAACATATGACCTGATTAAATAGGAAGAGTGTCGTGGTTTCCCCATCGACCCAGTAGGTTGGAAGGGCTTCGGCCCATTTCGTGAAATAGTCCACAACTACAATGATATAGTTATGTCCAGCAGAGGAAACGAGATTGCAGGTTACGAAGTCTATCCCCCATTTGGAAAAGGGGCCGACAGAGATAACCAAGTGTAGTAGGTCCAGAGGAGCATGCATTTTCTTTATGAACACTTGACAAGGATGGCATTGCCGGATAGCCTTGACACAATCTTTGAACAAGGTTAGCTAGTAATAGCCTGTGCGTAAGATTTTCTGTGCAGTAGATATGCCAAAAAGATTACCGTCACATGCCCCAGCATGGCGGTCATTTAAAATATGTTCTGCCTCTTCATGAGTGAGGCAACATCAAAGAACTGTATTGGCACCATGATGATATAACGTATTGTTAATCAGTAGATAGTGTCGTGCTTGGTGGCAGATGCAATGACAGTCAACTGACGATAGTTAGGGGCGAAACCGTTGTGGTTGCAGGTAGACAAGAATGTCACCATACCAAGGGTCAGTAGTGTCAATAAGATAGATAGCTTCATATGGAAGAGGATCATGGGATATCTCATTAGGATCGACAATGGGAAGGTCCGACAAAAGTTCGGCGAAGACTAAGGAGTTCTTCGCCTTGGCATCAGTGAAAACCAAATCAAATTGCTGGAGGATCATGATCCATTTCAAATATTTTCCTCCAATTACTTGATGAGACAAAATGTGTCTCATGGGATTCTCCAAGGCAATGATAGTGGTCTATCGTAGCAGTATGTAGTGTCAGAATCAGTTGATAGCAAAGATGACTGCCAATGACAGCTTTTCCACATGTGAATATCTGAGTTTGGGCCTAGCCAGGCCTTTCAACAGATAATATATCACATGTTCCGCTCATCATGAGTTTGAACCAAGACCATTCCAAGAGAGGATGGTGAGGTTGCCAGGTATAGAAGAAAGTCACGGCCATAGTTGGGAGTGCTAAGGAGTGGGGCTGATATAAGCCCATTTTTCAAGGCATCAAATGATCATTAAGCTTAATCATCCCACAGATACGACACTCCCTTCTTGAGTAGACACATAAAGCCTTTGGTCAACTCAGGATAGTTTACAATGAATTGTTGTAAAAAGTTTGCTTTCCCTTGCAAACATTGGAGCTGTAGAATGGATTGTGGTTTGGGAAATTGAGTAATTTCCTTTACCTTATCGGGATCAACCCTAATCCCATACTTGGAGACAATGAATCCAAGTAAGCATCCAGACTCGACAAAGAAAACACATTTATGTAGATTCAGATGTATGTTATAAAACCGGCACCTAAGAAAGATGCCTCTTAAATGTGTTAGGACCCTATATTGCCTATTTTTGACCCTATATTTTGTTACGATATTACCCTCTTTAGCCCTTAAGTGAAACCCTTTGATAATATATTGACCTCATCATCCCAAGGTATGAAGCAACTCTCCTCATTTGATATATGATTAATTATTTAACACTTATTCATGTTATCTTTGCAATTAATCTTTGGAAATTTGCTAAGTCGCTGACAATTGATTGGAATTGTTCAAAGTCCACAGAATCACAATTTACAGTTGTTGCAACACCAGGAACAGCAACTGTGCAGTTTCTCAACACCAGAAGCAGCAACTGGTTAAAACAGGAAATGTCTTATTTTGCAACCGCAACTATCTGAAGCTGGCAGGATTACACTCGGCCGATGATGATAAGGCATGACTATTCAAACGCGGGAACAACAGGAGCAGTATGAAGTATTTCAAGGAACGGTTAAGGCGTACCGAATCAGTAACAATGGCAGCAGAACCAAGGATAGTGTAAGGTCCCGAGGAGATAGTCAAAGGTTATCAGTTCTTCAACAGCGGAAGGATTCAAGACGATAAAAATATACGTTGTTGTAACAATATGCTATAACAGGAATTAAAATTCCTATTTTTTTTTAAACTGAATGGAGAAGTGACAATCTATTGTAATAGATGTCTCCTCTATAAAGAGGAGACATCTACAGTTGAGAAGCCAGCCGGTGATACTAGATTGCAAAAGTGTTGAAGGTCGGAACCTCTGTTGTAATTTAAACTCTTGGCAGATGAATAAAGTTTTGTTCTGAGCAGTTTGATTTCATAATTGTGTGCAAGGGAATCTTGTGAGAGGGACAGGGCCCACCTTCTTCACAAGATTCACCCATTCTTTTCCTGTTAAGTGTGTGTTATTTCTGTATGTAGTCAGCCTTGCTTCTGGTATTTCACTTTGCTGATACGCTGTTCCTTTAATCGATTTGTGCTGTGAGAAGTGTGTCACCGGTGAATTGGATTCTTGTGTGTGTATTGGCGACTGGTCACAGAGGCAGGTGCTGGGCATCCTTATTCTGAGGACAGGGTCCTGGTCCTCTGTTACAGACAGCCATCGTTTTTCCACAGATTTGTTAACTTTACTCCATTTCATTTCATTTCTGCAATTATTTCAGATTGCTGTAACACAGAGTAAGGGTTTGATAAGAATCAGATTTGTTGTACTACAGCTTTTAATGTTTTTAAAATTAAAGTGCACACAGTACGTGGTCACCTTTGAAATAAAAGGACTTTCTCGAGTTGACAAATTAATGTGGTGCTCAACTGTTAATTAATAACAATTTGAGCGACCAACATTTTGGCGCCATTGCCGGGGAAGGCGACTAGAAGATTTTAAATGCATTAATGATTTTATTTCAGAATAAAAGAGTGCATGAGAGGACAAAAGAAAGCTAACTTCGTAGGCAGTAAGGGCACAAGCGGAGGAAGAAAAACCTTTATTGACGAGATTATTTCAAGGGCTGAGACATCCCAGAGGACAAGTTCCCGAAGACCTCAGATCCAGTATTCCACCCAAACAGATCATCAAACGGAGGAAGTACTAGGACCTGAAAGGAAGCTGGAAACACCAGAGCACGTCGAGGAACCAGTAGAAGAACCCGAAGAAACTGAAGATACTGAAGACAGAGTAAGTGATTCAGGGGAAAGACCAATGGAGGATAATAACAGAGCGGAAGGAAGGGGAGAAAACTCACTCTCCACCCTGGAGTTTCCTATTGGGGATCTCCCCAGAGGAACAACCCCTATGAAGAATATTCCACCTGCAGCTCTACCTAATTTCCATGGGTTATCCTCTGAAGATCCTGATGAGTTCCTCTTCGAATTTGATATCCTATGTAGGAGTTACGATTATGTAACCCCTACGCAGAAATTAAAACTGTTCCCAGCAACATTGAAAGGGAATGCGTTAAGATGGTTTATGAGCTTAGGAGCTCAAGTAATCACTACTTGGGATCAGATGAAAGAAGGGTTTTTGGCCAAATATCAGGACTACTGTCGAACAAGAGAAAGGAAGGAAGAATTGTTTAAAATGGTTCAGAAAGAGGACGAGAGTCTGGAGGATTTTGTAGAGAGACTGCAGTATAATCTGTAGCGATCGGATCATCCAACCATGAGTAAGGATATTTTGAAGACAATACTACTAAAAGGAGTGCGAGATGACTGCCTAGATATGTTAAATATGCTCGGAAAAGGGGATATTTAAAAAGAACCATTTGATGAGATTATCAACCTCTGCATGCGGTGTTCCAGAGGAGCAGCAAGCAGATCTAAAACCAGGGACAGTACATATTCAAGAGTTCAGAAGTCAGCAAGCGGAGGAGCAACACGAGCCGAAATAGGTAATTTGCTTGAAGAATTTAAAATTGAAATGTTAAGCTCCTTTGCTTCACAAATTGATGCTCTGCAGGTTAAAAAGAAACAGGCAGAAGCAGAAGCTACCCTGGCTATCTTTTGCTCCAAATGCAGAGGAAAGCACCCATTGCGGGAATGCCCATTGGACAAGGTACCAATCTGTACCATTTGTGAAAAAGATCATGAAACCCAGCAATGCCCTTCTCTTCCAGGAATAAAGGCAGCACTGCAACCAACTGAAGAAGAAGCTGAAGCAGTGTACCTGATGACACAGAGGAGGCAATGGCCACAAAGACAAGGTATGAGTTCTAACACATCATTTAGTCGTTGGAATAATCAGTCTCCTTTTCAAACAAATTTCCCACCCATGAATCAAATGCCATACCCACCCTTTAATCCGATGCAATTTCCTATGCAGCAACCAAATCCTCCTTTTATTGACCCTACTATGTGGAATCCTTGGGCTTTTCAACAACCTTATTCCAATCAATGGAATCCAAATTGGGTAGCCCAGCAGATCCCATTTCCTCAACACCAGCAATCTCTTTCCTTACCATCTAATGCTCCGTAGAATAACCAGTCAATCAGACCCCAACTGCCTGTGCAACCTAACCCCAACCCAAACAATAATAAATCCTTGCAGGTAATCGATATTCAAAGTCAACCTGTCTCCCCCATGCAATGTAATGACATCCATTTACGCTCTGGGAGGATAGTTGAACCGATCATAGATGACATTACTGACTCTGAAAAAGAGGAAACTAGAGAAGAAAAATCATCTAACAAAAACACTGAAACACTTGAATCATCCTCTAACAAGACTGTCCAAGCAACAGAGCCACCCTTTCCTGAAAGATTGGCTCTTACTAAAACGTTTGAGCCACCAGCTTTTAACCTGTTAGGAGAACTGCAGAATTTATATGTCAAAATTCCATTATTACAAGCACTAAGAGATGTCCCTATCTATGCCAGAACTGTTAGGGATATTTGTATTAAAAAACCTGGAAGAAAAGCCAAGGAACCCCTCACAGTTCATGTGATGGGAGAACTGACCGCTTTGATGATAGAAAAAGACCCCCCTGTGAAATATGGTGACCCCAGTCACCCTACAGTAACAGTGCAGGTCGGAAAAACCTTTGTCTCTAAAGTTCTAGTAGATCTAGGTGCGGCAATAAATATCATGACACTCGAAACAACACAATTACTGCAGTTAAAACACTTAATTAGGGAAACTCCAACCATTCTAGAGCTGGCTGACCGCTCTACAATTAAACCTGAAGGAGTCATTGAAGACCTGGTAATCTCTGTAGAATCTTGGAATTACCCAGCTGACTTTGTTGTGTTACAAACTAAAACAAAGTTGGGGGGTGACCCACTGATTCTAGGAAGACCTTGGCTGGCTACAGCAGATGCTTTCATTAGCTGTAGGTCTGGATCAATGACAATATCTAATGGGCAGGAAACCAAGCAGCTTACCCTTTATCCTCATGCCACACCCATGATTAATAACGATAATTCAATATGGGTAGATTATGAGGATGAAGAGACCCAACCTATCTTAACTGTCGGAGAAGCTTTAACTCTCAAAAATTCAACCGAAGATGAACTAATCAGCAACTTTATTTCTGAACCTTCTTCGGTCAGCTCAGAAATGCATAATCACCCCACTGCAATCCTAGAATCTGAATCCCAGAACAGCCTTGAAACTGAAAATTTACCTCAGATATTAGCTGCCAGTCCTTCCAAAAGTATAACGGTAGAAATTGAACCAGGTAAAACATTAAATATAAATCCGAATCTAACAAATGATCAAAAACAACAGTTAATGAAGCTACTCAAAGAAAATAAAGAGGCATTCGCTTGGGATTATACAGACATGAAAGGGATTTCTCCTGAACTCTGTACCCACCGTATTTATATTAAAGAAGGATCCCGGCCTGTTTGTCAACCCCAAATACGAATGAACCCTAACTTAAGGGAAATAGTAAAAGAAGAGCTTCAAAAATTGTTAAATGCAGGATTTATATATCCCATATCTGATAGTGAATGGGTTTCTCCGCTAGTAATAGTACCGAAGAAAAATGGGAAATGGCGAGTATGTGTCGACTATAAAGCCCTAAATAAGGCCACCCAGAAGGACCATTTCCCTTTACCATTCATTGATCAGGTATTAGATAACTTGGCTGGTAAGAAATTCTTTTCCTTTTTGGATGGATTTAGCGGATATAATCAGATAAGAATTGCACCCCAGGACCAGGATAAAACCACTTTTACTAGCCCTTGGGGGACCTTTGCTTATAGGGTTCTTCCATTTGGGCTATGTAACGCCCCAGCAACATTTCAGAGAGCGGTGATAGGTATCTTTTCTGATATGATAAATGATTCCTTAGAAATTTTTATGGACGACTTCACTCCTTATGGAACAACCTTTGAAGATGCCCTGCAGCATCTTGAAAAAGTACTTAAGCGGTGTATAGAAGCACATCTTGCCTTAAGTACTGAGAAGTGCCATATGATGATGAATGAAGGCATTGTATTAGGCCACTTTGTTTCATGGTTAGGAATTCAAGTCGATCCTGCAAAAATTCAGGTAATTTTGACCCTCCCTATCCCCAAAACCCAGACAGAAGTGAGGAGTTTCTTAGGACATGCAGGGTATTACAGAAGATTTATCAAAGACTTCTCTAAGATAGCTTCGCCTCTGTTTGTGTTACTAACGAAGAATGCTGAATTTAAGTGGACTGATGATTGTGAAAAAGCATTTGATCAACTTAAACATCAGTTGTCCATAGCTCCCATTTTGAGAGGACCAGATTGGGCACTCCCCTTTCACATATCCTCTGATGCCTCTGACACTGCCATTGGAGCTGTCCTAGGACAGGAAGAAAACAGTCTTCCCTATGCCATTTATTTTATTAGTAAAAACATGACTCCCGCAGAGCTTAATTATACAGTTACTGAGAAAGAATTCCTAGCAGTTATTTATGCTAACAATAAATTTCGGCATTACATTACTGGTTATACTACTTTTGTGCATACTGACCACTCGGCTATCAAATACTTAATGAATAAATCAATTACGAATGCCCGAGTCACTATATGGTTACTGTTATTACAAGAATTCGACATCACAATTGTGGACCGACCAGGAAAAGATAATGTAGTGGCCGATTTTCTTTCTCAGTTAAAAACTAATGAAAATATTCCAGTAGATGATTCTTTTCCTGATGAGTATTTATTTGCAATCTCTGCTCACTCACCCTGGTATGCAGACATTGCTAATTACTTAGTTGCAGGAAAACTACCATCGCACCTATCGCATAGAGAAAAAAGGAAAATTATTCAGCAGAGCGCTAGGTACAGCTGGATAAGCGGCTGTCTATTTCACACAGGACTTGATCACGAGATCCGGAGATACATTGGTGAAGATCAGATTTACGATGTACTGAAAGCTTGCCACGATGGACCGTGTGGAGGACATTTCGCGGACAAAAGAACATCACACAAGGTTCTCAGGGTGGGATATTACTGGCCCTCAATCTTCAAAGATGCAAAGAAGTACGTCAAGGCCTGTGATAGTTGCCAAAGAATGGGCCAGCCTAATCACAGGGATGAAATGCCACTCAATCCCCAGGTAATTCTTGAACCATTTGAAAGATGGGCATTAGATTTTATAGGTCCCATTAATCCTCCATCTAATCAAAGAATTTACATACTAGTATGTACAGATTACATGACTAAGTGGGTAGAGGCCAAGGCACTTATCAAAGCCAATGAAGAGCAAAGCCAATTTATCAAAAGTTGGGCTAACTGGTGGTGTTTTAGGGAAAGGGCCGGATGCTTCGCTCTTTCAGCATATTGTGACATGTTTTTCAGGCAACCCAATAGATAATATGGCATATTTATCAACTGTCGATGCCTCAAATGATTTAACGGAACGAATTCATGTTGGTAGATTACCTGATAACGACCTTCGCAAGTTAGAAACTGCTTGACAAATTCTGCGACCTTTGGCCATGGTGGAGGCAGTGACTGAAGAGCGACTCCAACCACCCCCCAACAGGTGACACACAAGAACCACCTGTTGGGGAGCAAAAAGACAGTGATCTGCCTCCACTAGAACCTGCAGGCGCACAAACTCCGCCTACTATAGCAGCCCTGCAGGAAGAAATTGAATTTTTAAAGACTCAAATTAGGGACTATCAGCAAGAAATAATAAATGTCAAAGAAGCCTACCAGAATGAATATAATCTCCATTTCTTAGCATGGGTAGCGACTATAGCAGAAAAGAATCAATATAATGAGTATATGTGCAGTGAGTGTGGAGAATTGTACACTCAAGCAGGATATAAGATAGTCCAGGTTCCAATGACTGAAGATGACCCCCAACCCTCCGCTACTGTCAAAATAGAACAGCCGGCTGTTGTAATCAAGACAGAACGACCTGCTGCCACACAAGAACCAGCAAGCTCCTCAAAAATTGCCGAAGCAAAAATAGAACAACCTACTGCCACACAAGAACCAGCAGGTTCTTCAAAAACGACAGAAGAAGAAGAAGGACAAAATGGTGCTACACAAGAACCACCAGGTCTGTCAGTTGCAGAAGAGAACACAGAATCACCACGACCCACCCAAATTACTGTAGAACAGAGATCCTCTAGTAATGCTTATGCACAGACTGAAGTCACTGAACTCCACTGTGTCAAGGACGCTTATGCACAGACTGAACTCACTGGACTTCACTGTGTCAAGGATGCCTATGCACAAACTGAAACTCCTTCTGTCAGTAATGCTTACACGGAGACCTCTAGTCTCCAACAACTAAAGGACTCATGGAGAAGAGAATATGAGCTGTCACAGGGAAACACATTCCAACAGCAAAAGGCAACCTGGTTTGGCCATGCATATAAAAACTGGGATGCACTTGAGAAATTTAGAGCCCAGCAAAAAGAAAACAAGAAATTGAAAGCTAGGCTCTCCTACATTTTTGATTTGGTCCAGAGGGTATTGGCTACAAGACAACCCTCTTTCAATTATGCAGTATTTTTGAGGGAACGCTTGGCATTCTTGCAAATAAAGGCCATCAAGGATGGAAGACCGTATCATATTAATACACCTGATCAGTTTATGGAAACATTCAGAGAAGCACCAAATAATGAGCAAAACTTGCTCTGTGAACTCTATCTGCACAACGAGGCTATGCCTGAAGATAGAGTCATGAACATACTCCCTGTTGTAGGCGACATCCAAATAAGAGCATTCATTTATGTTGGCATTATATTTCTGGTATGGCTATATGTTACAGGTGTTGTACTTGATGGCAACTCCCGTGGCAAAGCTCTCTTTTTATTGAAAATTAAGAAGGACGCAGGAAATCAGTTCATAAGGTGCGTACCCGCAGGTACACCATGCAGGGACCGCGTCCAGAGCCGCAGGCCAGCCGTTCAAGAGGTGCATCCACCCAGTGCACACATTTCAAGGCAGAGAAAAGCCACGTGGGGGTTTCTTATGTTTTACTCTTGGTATTTAGCCGACGGTATTGTGTTATTATGGTGTCGGCTCGTGGTATTGTTCCTTGATTTAAGGAGGAGCTTGCCTATATAAAGCAAAGGAGATCATTTGGCTTGAGTATGTCTTTGGTTGAATATCTTATGAGGGCTAGATCTGGTCTAGATCTAAAGAAGGCGAATCTACTGAAGGACTGAGATCTCTTTGGCGCATGATCAGATCTGTAGATCTGACTGTTTGGGTTACACTTAAAGTCTTGAAATCATTCATACCCGAAGGTACGCAGGTACAGTGAAAGGAAAGTGCGCCGGGACGCAGTGCAGTAGGAGGAGACCTGCGTGGGGACGCAGGGCAGAGTAAGATTCAGGTGCGTCCGGGACGCAGTGCAGTAACAGGCGAACTGCGTGGGGACGCAGAGCAGAATAAGGTTCAGGTGCGTCCCTGCAGTAAAAGGACGCGGCGCGATAGTATCTATGGGTGCATCTCTGCAGCGAAGTACGCGGCGTGATAGTGTTTTTGGGTGCGTCCCTGCAGCAACAGGACGCAGTGCAGTTGAAGGAACAGTGCGTGGGCACGCAGCACAGCAAAAGGATCTCTGCGGGTAGACGCAGGAGAGCAGAAGGTGAACTGCGTCTCGACGCAGGTCACAGAAGGGGAAGTTGTGTCTCTGTATTAAGATGTTCTGTTGATTGAATTTCTCTGTTGATAAGGTGTTCTGGGTTAGTTCTGTTATTGCTGATCTGATAACTGTAGTGGACTGTAACTGATATGTACTTGGTGATCATTTGATGCTTTATGAAAAGAAGTAGGGGGTTGTAGCTCCCTTCCAGGAGAGACTGGAAAACGAGAGAGAGTTGTAGCTCTCTGCAGGTTGCAGCCTGCGTACTGGTAAAGGACTGCACCAGTACAAAACCATTGTAAAAGAAGTTTCTAATTTGAAAGAAGATAGAGACATATTGCAGCAGGTGGTTTTCACCCACATTGGGTTTCCACCTTACATCTTGTGTTCTTTGGTGTGACTATCTGTTTTTCTTTGTTCATGCTCATTATTTTATGGTACTGACATGCATAAATAATTCAAAGAACAAATAAGGAAGATTTGCAAAAGAATTAGATAATACTGATTCACCCCCCCCCCTCTTAGTATTATTTCCAACAATTGGTATCGGAGCAGGTCCTTTCAGAGGAAGCTTAATCGCTTGAAGGAAAAGATCCATCAGAATGGCTAATCCAGAAAGAGAGGCACACATCAGGCCACCAGTCTTTGACGGGAACAATTTTACTCACTGGAAGATAAGAACCACTGCATATCTACAATCACTTGGAGCAGAAGTTTGGGGAATCGTAGAAGGAGGATACAAATTCCCATCAGCAACTCCTACAGATCCAGCAGAGAAAAAGCAATTTGGCTTGAGTATGTCTTTGGTTGAATATCTTATGAGGGCTAGAGCTGGTCTAGATCTAAAGAAGGCGAATCTACTGAAGGACTGAGATCTCTTTGGCGCATGATCAGATCTGTAGATCTGACTGTTTGGGTTACACTGAAAGTCTTGAAATCATTCATACCCGAAGGTACGCAAGTACAGTGAAGGGAACAGTGCGCCGGGACGCAGTGCAGTAGGAGGAGACCTGCGTGGGGACGCAGGGCAGAGTAAGATTCGGGTGCGTCCGGGACGCAGTGCAGTGACAGGCGAATTGCGTGGAGACGCAGAGAAGAATAAGGTTCAAGTGCGTCCCTGCAGTAAAAGGACGCGGCGCGATAGTATCTCTGGGTGCGTCTCTGCAGCGAAGTACGCGGCGCGATAGTGTTTTTGGGTGCGTCCCTGCAGCAACAGGACGCAGTGCAGTTGAAGGAACAGTGCGTGGGCACGCAGCACAACAGAAGGATCTCTACGGGTAGACGCAGGAGAGCAGAAGGTGAACTGCGTCTCGACGCAGGTCACAGAAGGGAAAGTTGCGTCTCTGTATTAAGATGTTCTGTTGATTGAATTTCTCTGTTGATAAGGTGTTCTGGGTTAGTTCTGTTATTGCTGATCTGATAACTGTAGTGGACTGTAACTGATATGTACTTGGTGATCATTTGATGCTTTATGAAAATAAGTAGGGGGTTGTAGCTCCCTTCCAGGAGAGACTGGAAAACGAGAGAGAGTTGTAGCTCTCTGCAGGTTGCAGCCTGCGTACTGGTAAAGGACTGCACCAGTACAAAACCATTGTAAAAGAAGTTTCTAATTTGAAAGAAGATAGAGACATATTGCAGCAGGTGGTTTTCACCCACATTGGGTTTCCACCTTACATCTTGTGTTCTTTGGTGTGACTATCTGTTTTTCTTTGTTCATGCTCATTATTTTATGGTACTGACATGCATAAATAATTCAAAGAACAAATAAGGAAGATTTGCAAAAGAATTAGATAATACTGATTCACCCCCCCCTCTCAGTATTATTTCCAACAATTTCTTTTCTAGCCAACCAACTTACCTGGAAAAATGCCTATATGTCAACAACCCATAATGAACAGAATTGCCTCCTCTGGATTAGAAATGAACCACGAAATGCAGCCACATTTATTTCACAGCATCAGAAGAATTTGAATAATCCAGAGATGGTTGACCACATTAGGAAACTTCAGGCAGCAGTCTTGCAGGACTGCCAATATTATGTAGAAACAAAAGGGATGATGGCCATCGAAGCAAATAAGTTATTCTGGGAACATTGTCCCAAAGAAAGACAGGAATATCACACCTACAATCCCCTTAATCTGCAAGCAGCAATTTCACGCATGCCTTATTATGTTAGATGCATGGAACAATGTGCCGAAAGGTGGATTGGCTATCATTTTCATTTTCCGCTTTTGTGGTTGCCTGGGCAACAATATAAGGGTCATTACAAGCTAACCAAGAAGGAAGAGGTGGCAGTATGGCAACAATTACAGCGTGTTTGCGGATTCAGAAGCAGTTTTGATAGTACCTCCTCCAGCTACTGTATCAGCAATTTACACGGTTCATCCCAGTACTCCGATTCTGATTCAGACTAAACGTTGCATGAGGACATGCAACCCTTTCAGTTGGGGGGGATGTTAGGACCCTATATTGCCTATTTTTGACCCTATATTTTGTTATGATATTACCCTCTTTAGCCCTTAAGTGAAACCCTTTGATAATATATTGACCTCATCATCCCAAGGTATGAAGCAACTCTCCTCATTTGCTATATGATTAATTATTTAACACTTATTCATGTTATCTTTGCAATTAATCTTTGGAAATTTGCTAAGTCACTGATAGTTGATTGGAATTGTTCAAAGTCCACAGAATCACAATTTACAGTTGCTGCAACACCAGGAACAGCAACTGTGCAGTTGCTGCAACACCAGAAGCAGCAACTGGTTAAAACAGGAAATGTCTTATTTTGCAACCACAACTGTCTGAAGCTAGCAGGATTACACTCGGCCGATGATGATAAGGCATGACTATCCAAACGCGGGAACAACAGGAGTAGTATGAAGTATTTCAAGGAACGGTTAAGGCGTACCGAATCAGTAACAACGGCAGCAGAACCAAGGATAGTATAAGGTCCCGAGGAGATAGTCAAAGGTTATCAGTTCTTCAACAGCGGAAGGATTCAAGACGATAAAAATATACGTTGTTGTAACAATATGCTGTAACAGGAATTAAAATTCCTATTTTTTTTTAAACTGAATGGAGAAGTGACAATCTATTGTAATAGATGTCTCCTCTATAAAGAGGAGACATCTACAGTTGAGAAGCCAGCCGGTGATACTAGATTGTAAAAGTGCTGAAGGTCGGAACCTCTGTTGTAATTTAAACTCTTGGCAGATGAATAAAGTTTTGTTCTGAGCAGTTTGATTTCATAATTGTGTGCAGGGGAATCTTGTGAGAGGGACAGGGCCCACCTTCTTCACAAGATTCACCCATTCTTTTCCTGTTAAGTGTGTGTTATTTCTGTATGTAGTCAGTCTTGCTTCTGGTATTTGACTTTGCTGATACGATGTTCCTTTAATCGATTGGTGCTGTGAGAAGTGTGTCACCGGTGAATTGGATTCTTGTGTGTGTATTGGCGACTGGTCACAGAGGCAGGTGCTGGGCATCCTTATTCTGAGGACAGGGTCCTGGTCCTCTGTTACAGACAACCATCATTTTTCCATAGATTTGTTAACTTTACTCCATTTCATTTCATTTCTGCAATTATTTCAGATTGCTGTAACACAGAGTAAGGGTTTGATAAGAATCAGATTTGTTGTACTACAACTTTTAATGTTTTTAAAATTAAAGTGCACACAGTACGTAGTCACCTTTGAAATAAAAGGACTTTCCCGGGTTGACAAATTAATGTGGTGCTCAACTGTTAATTAATAACAATTTGAGCGACCAACAAAATGGTTTAGGTGTTGCGTTTGTTGCTTGGAATGGGATGAAAGGTCATGCAAGTAAGCTTGAACGATATGCCTGATATCATTAAATGTGTAGTCCATGGCTCTTTGAAAATTTGCTCTAGCATTCTTTAAACCGAATGGGAGTTTTTGATAGGCAAAGATGCCCCATGGGAAAACGAAGGTGGTTTTGTGCTAGTATTTTGGTTTTATAGCAATTTGGTTGTAACCTGAGAATCCATCCATGAATGAAAATGATTCACAACCAGCGCAGTCATCGATGATTTGATCGATGAATGGTGTCGGATAATTATTCTTGGGACACACGGCATTCAAGTCTCGATAGTCGACACATACGCCAATGGTTCCTTGTTTCCTATCGATAGGAACTAGATTGGAAACCCATTCTGTTAAAGGAACAGGATAAATGAAACCAGCATGTAACAACTTTTCCACCTCGTTTTTTATGGCTACCGTTTTGTGGGGATGGACCGGTCAAAGCCTTTGACAGACAGTTTTTGCATTGTCATAAATCTTGATCTCATGCTCGACAATAGACGGATCTTTGCTGGGCATTTCCTCGTACGACTAGGTGAATACATCACGGAATTCCTTAAAAGGGCAGGTGAAGCTTGCAATTTCCTCAGGATTGCAATCTGCTCTATTCTAGATGTTTTCCACGAAGCCTGTCATGACAGAAATATCATTGAGCAATGTCTTTGAAATATTGCCCATTTTTCCTTCCACGTCCAAAGTTTGGATAGTCGTATATGGTGAGGGAAAGTTTTCTGGTATGTCCGGTGACAAGATTTGAAGAGGCATCATGTCTGAATCAGATATCGAAACATGATGGTGCAAGTCCTCCCAAGGTCGCTCTTCTAAACTCATGATTTCTCTAATAGCTTCGTCTGTAGGTAGGACTTGATTGAGTGGATCAAAAGAAGGAGAAGTTATGGGAGGGGCAGTGGTACTATTGGTCGTAACCAAAGTGACTGGAGATTCAGATGTAGATTGAATGGCTTGGTAGGCCAATTCAGCTGGTGACAACGGCATTTGTTCTTCGTAAGTGTCAATGTCTGAAGGAGCCGATAGGATCCATGGATCAGTCTGTTCATGAGGAATGGATGAAATCATGTTGACCATCTGTGAAACCTTGGGCAATTGAAGAGGGAAACAACCCATCAAGGAAGAATCCTTCAGTAGACTAGTACCGATACTGACGTAAGAGTCAGGTACACCACCTACTAGGGGTAAAGATCCACTTGGTAATGGGGAATAATCATGGGTGCAAAAAGATAGCTGGTTCATTATGACTACTTTTCCATCCAATGGAAATAGGATGATGCGAAAGACAGTAGACACAATGGCCGTCATGGCGTATGTCCAATTGCGACCCGGAAAGAGATTATAGTCGAGCTTTTTATCTACGACTTCTATGTCCACCGTTACTGTTTTCCCATACAAGGTGATGGGGTAGCTAGCTAGGTAACCCTTTGGGATGAAAGTGTGGCCGTCGAAAGCTTTAAGGGAATTTGACAGTGGGGATAGGGTTGGAGAACCCAAAGCGAGCCAACATGAAGCTAACATGACACAGGTAGAAGCACCTTCATCGATGATTGTTCTATGTATACCTTTACCTTTCGAAAAGATTTTCACCTAAAATGCAAGCTAGTGGGAAAGGGGAGGTTTACACTTTTCCACGTCGAAAATTGCAAGCATGGAATCTTGTGGGTCAGTACCACCAATAGGCGAAAGCAAAGCTTTCCTTTGTGCTAGATATGTTTGTAATACTTCGAGCATCGACATAGTTGATGACGCTTGTGCCAAATCATCTACAATGTTGTAGTTTTGGGCGGCATGTGTAGATTTATTATGTGTTGTGCGTCAAAGTGCCCCTTTAGGGGGGCGAATCATAAGGTCAACAACTGGCCTTTCGATATTCAAATCGTTAGGTGGCAATGAGTTTTGACTTGAGGAAGGTTCCTCTGCATGTGCAACAGGAGCTCCATAGGATTTGTCTCTTGTTTGTAGATCTACCATTTCAAAGGTGTAAACGGTAGAGGGTCCTCCACCAACGTAAGGATGTTGTGAACCACCATTGCCCCCTTGTGGGGGTTGGGGTTGGTTTGAAATAAGGTGTTGCTGCTGCTGAGTGGGGAAAGGATTATTCAGGACAGTGGGGGTCCTACCAGTATCCATTTTAGCAATGAAATCTGTGCATTCCTGAAGACGCGGGAAACGATAGGTCATCTGGGCTTTAGCACAGATTTTGCAAGGGAATTTGGCAGGCTTATCCTTTCCATCGTCAGGAGGCGCAACAGCCTTCTGCTTTTGGTTTTGTTGCTTTATTGACTGCTCCTCAGAAGGAGCGGTCTTCTTCTTATTCTTCTTGTTCTTACCACTGGGTTTTTGCGTAGACTACACAGAGTTTATCGCGGTGGTAGGAAGAGCAGTCGATTTGGTAGAGGGATCCACTGACATCTAGGCAATGTGACCGTTTAGTTGTTTTACAGCAGCCCCAGAGCTTGTGCCGATAATTCCATCGGTGTGCGCTCCGAGGTGCTGAGTAGCGGGAGCATTGGAGTTGCAAGAGGCATTGGGGATTGCGTTGTAAAGAGTGCTAGACTGCGAATATATCAGATCTAAGTGTTGGGCATGACATATGGATTGGTCTTCTATGACCACACCACCTAAGGCAACATCCTTAACGATTTCGGGGAGTAGAGATTTGTAGAACTAGTCTGCTAAGAGATAGTCTGGGAGGGGAGCTTTGACTAACCTCTGCCTACATCTCCATTCATGTGTATGGTCAAAGATGTGGGTGGCGGTATCCTGACGTAATGAGGAGTTCTGTCCCAGTCTCATATCAGATGGGTAGCTAGAAGTGCTTTAAGAATTCCATCGCTAGAGCGTCAAAGGTATTGATTGACATGTGTGGTAACTCGATGTACCACCTGGCTGCGTTGCCAGTAAGGGTACGGGGAAAAAGATGTAATCAGATGCTATCATCTACCATGGAGTTAGAAACACACCAAAGATGATAGGTGGTGATATGGGTACCAGGATCCTCCCCTTGTTTCCCTTCGAACTTAGGGATGTCTATCGGTATTTTATGCGAGATTGGCGGTTAGAGTAGATGGGGTCATTTGTAAGTTTGTACAAGTCGGGGATATCCAACATTGCCAAGAAAGGCAGAGTGTGTGATGCCCCCGAATCAGACCAAGGTGATGACATATGACTTGATGATCCTTGCGGTCCTCCCATCGTTTGATTCCCAATATTATACATAGTTTGCATGGTATAGTAGTTGCCTTGGGGTATGGCATTGAAATGTGGATTTCCATGGGGATTGTGATGCTGGGGTATAGAATTTCCCCCAGGATAAGAAGTGCCCCCTTGACTCATTTGAGGTTCTGAGTAGGGTGCCCCCATGGATTGGTTGAGACATCCTTGAGGATTCTCGCCCACCACAGAACTAACCATATGTCCTTGACTGGCATAAGGGGTGTTCATGTCAATCAATGACTAACAATGCATGCCTAAAAATGAAGTGGGAACTATTACGTTCCCAACCGGTATATGCATATTGGGAGTGCCCCCAGATATTTGAATCTGGGGGTTAGAACTATACAATGGATGCCAACCATATTGTTGGTTGAAGGGACCCCCGCTAACTATGCTATATTGAGTGTTATAAGGAGCGATGTATGTAGCACTTGTTGAAGGTATAGAGTTTGACACTTATGTAAGTCCCTAAGAGTATATCCACTAAGGATACCTCAGATCACAGACACTACTAGGGGGGACATAGTCGCAGACAGTACGTTGTGTGGGTAGGATACCTGAGTCCCTGACTCAGCTCCGAAATCCCCGAAGGGATCCCCAATACACAGAATACCCAAAGGAGTTGTAAGAGAAGGCGGGCTACCTTCACTTACAGTCTGATGTTGTCTCATATTTAGCTCCGCTTTTACTAGAGTGGTCCCGATAGTATGAGTGCAAAAGGAATTTTCTCTCTTTTAATGACACTAGTTTTGGTTTCTAATCTTGGGCAGTTTACTCACACTGCCTATCCCAAGATCCTAGCCTAAACTAATGTTTTTTTGCTCTATAAAGAGTTACTGATTGATTTTAGGTAGATTTTATGTGTACTTTTTTAGTGTCTTCGGTAGGGGTGTTGACATATGATATTTGGTGGGACTCTCACTCAAAATCATGCAAAAGACAATGCTTGAAAATATTCAATTCGATGAAATAAGATGCATTCTACAAGGGAGAGTCTTTCATACATCCATATTTGTTCCATGCATCCTAGTCATTATAACACTAGCATAACCGACATAATTTTTTTCAATGCTTTCTAACAACTATTTGAAACCAAATAAAGCAGATTTTAACCAGCTAAGCAGAAGAATGAATAAAAAATTTTGATTTTTCCTTTATAAAAACTTTTAAGAAAGAAAAAAACTATTTCCTAAAAAAAAATTCTTTCAGGACACAGATCTTGCTAAAAAAATATAGCTGCAGATCCTTTATCAGTCCATGAGCAAGTTTCCCATCCCTTTTGAGGTTACAGACACAGCTACATGTCAAAATTTGGGTGACTAACGCTCTATGTTAGTGGCCACAAAGAGTTACTGGAGGTACTAACACACTGTTTATGCATACACAGATCTTTATAAATCTCTATTTACTCTGCTAACCTGCGTTAGTGTGGGAAAATAATTCAAAACAAGGCTTTGGGGATTAGATCCAGGGCTGAATATATGAAAGAAGAATGCTGCAAGGCTTTGATGGGTCAAAAAAGGAATGAAAAAGTATAGGAAGGTCTAGAAGGAGGAGGAAACTAGGAACTTTTTGGGTGAACCGAGAACTAATGTATAGTCCCCAGCGAAGTTGCCAATTCTGCTATAGGATAAAATGTATGGTGTATGGAGAATGTAGATACCCTCAAAGGTCTTCTTGGGACCTTTGGTAGACTGTAAGATTATCTACAGCTATCAAAAAGCTAGATGCATGTCCATAAACAATAACTAACTATCAAATCAAGACAGATTCATTACCTCAAGCCTCCGTGTAGGTTTGTTGGAGAGCATAATGCAGCTAGGTGGAAGTCCCCTGAGCTGGCTCCAGATCAAGTCCTACACATAGAAGAGACAAGCATAATCATAGCATACAACCTTGATAATTAATACATGAATATATAAAAGACATCTAGTTACACATAACTATGCCACTCATGCTAAAAGGGATTGGAAAAACAAATAAATGAATGATAGCACCAACACCACAGAGTAGACAGTACAACTACAGTTCTATATTCATGTTGGAAGAATGATTACAACCATCTATTGCATCAGCCTTCCCTTACCCCTCCAACTCCTCTCTCTCTCTCTCCCTTCTTACCAAATTCTTATGCTTAGATTTGAGACTATGCTCGACAATCAAGTAAGTTATCCTTTCAAATGATCTAACCTCTATCACCATAGCCCTAGCTCTACTTATGTAGCATTTGAGTTGGGGTTTCCAAGTTCCTCGATGAATTTCTTTAGGTAAAAGCAATGATGTTGCCATGCTTTTGAGCTCTTTCCCATTTGTCTCCTTCATTAAGATTAGAAATCCCTCAAATAGGTCGAACTCTAGATGTTTCCTTGCTTTTCTGAGTAGATTTAGGAGGGAATATAGAGATATTTATGAGTCAATTCGCTACTTTGACCTCTAGATTATCATTAGGATCCACTAACACTGTCCCTGAACCAACAAGTAGAGTTAGTAGGGTCACTAACGCTCCCTTAGGCTTACAGAGAAGCTTTATAAAGCATGTTGTCAGTGTATAGACAATGTTAGTGTGGAAACAAGGCCTGTGATTTTGGCTATTGCTTCAGCCATCATGTCTTTCTCCTCTGAGCTGATGAGGAGGTCATTTTGCTATATAACAACTAGTAACAATTCCTCTGGCAGGTATCCATGCATTTGATTTCATCTGCTAAACTTATACTCCTATGGTGCATGCATACAATAATACTATGACAAACTATTCCCACAACATATTTTCCAATTCCCTTGTTACCGCATACATCCCTTTTAGATTTAAATTCTTATAATGTCATCTCTTCAATTTCAAATCAGAAATCCCACATTTTTATCTTTTATTTTTTATTTGTTAAAGAGAGTAACTTATGTATCTATTCAGGAATTGGAGAGAAATTAACATAAAAGTAGATGAAACCAAAGAAAACTCATAATAAAAATAATTCAAACAAGTATAACCAACATGAACTCACTTGGGAATCGAACACCACCACCCAACCAAGAATTGATTTCCTCTAGTTCACCCCCAAGCATAGAATTCTTGCCCAAGATTCAACAAGCTCTTGTTGATCCCTTCCATAGGTATTTAATTTCCTTCTTTCATGATAAGGTTTCCTTTCGCAGCGTCCCATTTTTGTGGATCTTTTTATCCAATTGCCTAGGCTTTTCCCATAAAAGCTTGCTTTTCTCTCCCATAATGTTTTTATCTTTTTCCCAAGCTTAGCATCTTTCTCTAGCTAAGCAACTTAATGGATATTTATCTCCCATCCATTAAGCTTACCTTGAATTTGATAATATTATAATCATGAAAGAATTATTTATTCCCATTCACCAATGTGGTTTTATTTGGAAAGAGTCTCATCTCTAGGTGTCTCATTCCCAAGTACATACACTCTATTCATTTATTTATTAGCAATTATTCATTAACTCATTGTTCCCATATTTTCCATGGCTTTTCCACCATTCTATCCCCAAACAAGATTAAGTATGGAAAGGATATTACATTCTCCCCCCTTTAATTAACACCATCCTTGGTGTTTGCGATCCATTGTCTCTTTTCCCTAAATCTTGTTGGATAGAATTATGCAACTTTGCTTTGCATTCCCAGGTAGATGCTTCAGGAATACAATCTTTCTTTGTACTTTAGCCTGGATAAGATCCCTTCCATATCTGGATACGAAGGAGTTCGCTCCACCAGTCTCCTTCTAGTGCTACCTGTAACATTTGTTCAAAGCACCAATGTGAGAGTTATCACTTACACATTTCTGAAGTATTGCTACACAAAAATGGAATATTATGAGCTTTATTCTAACTACAATTTTTTTCCCTTTTCCACAATTTAACCTAGGTTTCCCATTTTAACTTCCCTTTACTTTCTAATAGTGGAAATGTTATCGGGAAAACTAGTGTCCATTCAGAGCTGCTAGTCCCACTAAGATGGGTAGCTATCTTAGAAACAAACAAACTAAAGTTACTTGCATTTTCCTTTATGAGAGATAGATGAGAGAGAAGTAAAGAGTACCAACCTCAGTCTTTCGCTTGGCTCCTTACTTGTTTCCTCTCTAACTTGATGGAGCTTTCGCTACTCCTTTCTCATTTGTCCCCCTTCAAAGAACAACTGTAGAGTCAAGGCAGCAAAATACCATCAAAGCATAGAGATATATAACCATAAACAATATAGAATCAAATGTACATTAACCATACAAATGCATACACAAATACAAGATTCAGAAATATACAAGTATATGGAGGAAAGCTCAAATAGCTTTATTGATAGAAGTAGTAGAAGAGAGGATTACAACCCAGTTGTCTAATCCATTGCCATCTTTCCAGCATGAAAGCCCTCTTCACCTCATGAAAAGCTAGATCACCCAACAATACAATGTCTCAAAGAGAAACCAACAACACTTCCTTACAAATTACAAAATTCCAGCCTTTGGATCTCTAGGATGAGGGATCCATACATAGATATTTGCAGGTGGGTGAGTTAGCTTCTAAGATTTTTATTAGTGTCATTTCACTGATATTTCTTGGTTCCACTTGGAGATTTCATGATCTCTTACTCATCCCTGGGCGAATTCAGAGAGGCAAGTGTCAAATGAGCAGTTTCTAGAAGATTCTATGGGTTTCCACCTAGCAAACTGCCTCTGCCATTTGTCTGCTCTCGCTCATCGCACCCTACAGAAGGGCTTTTCAGTATGCATCACACCCTTTGCATGTGGCAAGTGAGATGCATCGCACCTTCAGCATGGAGCAATCTGTATGGTCCAGTTTTGACCAGTTCTGAGCAGTTTTTCAGGGAGAACTTCTAGGAAATAATGTAATTAGTTGACCTTGTTCCTTTAGGGTATGAAACAACACTTTTATGGGTTTAGAAGCCCTTGGTTTATGGACATATGTGATTGGGTTTGCAGTGCCCAAATATGTCTATAACAATTTCCCCCTAAAGCATGAGGTCGTAAATCTTCTGATGTCGGGTGAGATGCTTTATCATGAGGATCTGAGGTTTTTCGAACTGGAAGGTTACCTGTAATAAGATACAATACAATACATTATCTTCATAATATTTTCATGATCTAGCTAAGGTGGGCATTCCCATGCTCAGCTTTATAAATTCATTTTCATGTACATACGACAGACAAATGTCTGTGTGGTAGACTGATGATTCTAGTAGAGCCATCATCCCTTGGCTTGGATGATTTTATGTGCAGCTATGATGTACATTTGATGTCTTTATTTTCCTGAATATATCGTAGCCTGAATGGATGAAACTAGAACTGTGGTCTTCAAGCTTGTTCAATCTTCGCCCAGAGTACAAGTCGATCCATGTGAAAAGATGTTCTAGTGTCGAACATGGAAAGACATCGCCTGATTACCAATCAATGATGTAAGTTGTTAACAGGCGCGAGAGGAATCACCGATAATGATAATGACCCTCAAGGTACTGCAGTACGATTCACGTGGTGTGAATACATGAGTCGATGTCGAACACCACATAAAATCTTTCGGTCAAAGGCCATTGATGTAAACCTGTCGCTGGAAGTGAGAAACTTGCCATTGAGGCATGCAAGCTTCAAAGTACTGAAAGGGTTGTTCCTAAGTCGACTTCTTGGATAATGAGCTGATGTCGACAAGAAGTGACCCGTCATAGGAGGGCCTTAATGAATCCCACATCTACGACACAAAACAGAGAAAATGATTTTTTGGAGGTGAAAACGATCTGATGATACAAGGTTCAGGGTGGCAGTCATGAAAAATGGAGAGTGAAGCTATTGTAGTGGATGAGGCGTAAGTTGGGTTGGTGAATTCTCTGAGCGACTTCTCTTGAACATATTACCAACATTGTGATGGATCGGTAGCATTAACCCCATGGATGGTATGGAGGACCAATGGTGATGGTGAATATAATAACCCAACCCAACTCAATCACGGTGATGGAGTGAAAGTGTCATGTTCAAGAGCGACCTGCTACCAATGAAGTTATTCAAGTTGTCTTCTCTTTTTCCCCAGTCATTGCTGACCAATAACTCTTTACTTTTGTCAAGCTTGAGAAGGATAACATATGCTTTTTCTATAATTTTCCCTTGGAGAAAACCTGTCGCTATGTTTTAGCGAGCCTAGCGACAGTGAAACTCGTTCTTGTCTAGATGGACAAGTTTGTCGCTATTGTTTTAACGAGTTTAACGACAAAGACAACTCAGTCCTTTTCATGTTTAGAGAGTTTGAAAAGGGATGAAAAGGAAACTCCAACAATTCTTTTTCGTATCATAATCCCTTGAGTCCGAAAAATATTAAAATAATACAAAAGGGATGACTTTTCCGATCACTTTAGCAAGCCGAAAAGACAAGCACTCGATATTTTTGTGGGATGATCCCTCAGGTCCAAAAAGATTAAAATACAAGAGGGATGGCACTTCCAATCACTTTAGTGAGCTTGAGAGGCCAATTACTCGAAAATCTTTTCATATTTAGCGAGTCCGAAAAGAGTTTAAAGTAGACTCGTTATTTCCAAACACTTTAACGAGCTAGAATGCTCGACAATCTTTTCATATTTGACGAGTCTGAAAAGAGTTTAAAGGAGACTCATTTTTTAGGAGCGAGTGATGTATCCAGGTAGCAACTGGTTCCAGGTAAGTTTGGAACTTCTCAAGCACGGCAGTGTAACAAGGGTGGCTAACAAAATCACTTGTCGCAACTGTTCCTCAAAAGGGTAAACAATCAAGTGGAGGCATATGATCGGCTAAAAGAGTGGAGGTGACGGTAAGAACATGAAAAAGGCTCAAAAGGCTGATATTAATGCGATCACAAAGGTTATTTATCAAAGGTGGGTTCATTTTTTAATGAGCTTGAACTCTGCGAGAACATATGCTCATTGGTGGGTTTATTTTTTAACGAGCTTGAACCCTGCGGTAACATTGCTCGTTGGTGGGTTTATTTTTTAATGAGCTTGAATCCTGCAGTAACACTGCTCGTCTTCGGTTTCATGTTTACACAAGCTTAAAATGAAAAACTATGCTTGTTATAAGTTCGCATGCCCCCAGCATAAGGACGCAAATTGAGATGCATGCCCCCCAAGCTTCATTGCATTCAACGCGGTGGTTGGAATGAAGGTTTACCTTCGAGATAAAGTGAAAGACTCGACTGGGATTTTACGAGATCCAATCAGAGACTTGCCTTGGAGCTTTTCTCCAAGGGTCCTTGTTTCATTTTTTAATGAGGTTGACATAGTAAAAGAACTATCCTCATAACCCTTGTTTCTTTTTGTAACAAGGTCGACACAAGATAAGAACCATCCTCGGTGACCCATAGTATCAAAATGGTCAGAGTTATTCTTAATCTTTGATGATGTAGAAGATATCATATGACAGGTTTCTACCATGGCCACTTCCGCCAGATTACTCAGAGGCGGGAGGGAAAAAGTACCCATTAAGGCAAGGTCTTTTAGGAGGCCTACTCCAACATTTTGAAGCGATTGAGAGCTTCCATGGATCATTGGAATGCTTCCTGTAACTTGTGAACTGTTGGGGAGAAAGGTTAGTTGGTCAACGATTGTAATTCCACCTTGGAAGGGAAATGCAATCTTTCTAAAATATGTTGACACAACAGCAGCCATAGCATAAATCTAGGGCCTTCCCAGTAAGATATTGTAGTCAAGGTTTCCATCAATGACCTTGACTTCAATTTCTACTGTCTTGCCCCCCAGTTCAACTTGCAAGTTACTCAATATCCCATATGGCGTGTATGTTCTTCCATCGAATGCTTTTAATGTCATTGATGATTGCGACAAGGGTGGTGAACCTAAAGTTTTCCAGCAACTCATTGACATAATACAGGTAGATGCCCCCTCATCAATTATTGTTCGATGAACAGTTTTGTTGAGGGTTTTTACCTGTATAAGGAAAGCGAGTTGGGATGGTAACTGAGGTTCGTATCCTTTATGGTTAAAGGCCACAAGATTGGAATCCGCTGGATCAATCCCACCTATTGCTGATAACAAAGCCTGCTTTTGGGAGGGGCAATTTTGCAGTACTTCAAGTGTCGACATAGCGGATGGCGATTGAGCCAGATCCTCCACTATATTATAATTTTGTGCTGCTCGAGCATGAGGATTAAATGTTGATTTATGTACTACTCCCTTGGGCGGCTTTATAGTTAATTCAGGAATGATGGGTGGAACAACTTCTGGCGAAGCTGTTGTCGAACTACTGGGTTGATCTGTAGCCTTGTTGTTCGACATCTATGGATTCCCATAATCTTTATTCCTCATCGATATAAAAGCATCATTTTGCTGTTTCGAGATGGATAACATAAGCACTTGGGATGGGGAAGCTTGATTGATAGCAAGCAGATAGTTTTCTAGGTTTGGAAATGGATCAGTCAACACCACCAAGGTACTTGAAGTTTTTAAAAATTTCGCAACCTCAGCTCGATGTGGACAATCTTTCATGAAATGCTTGTCATTACATATTAAACATGGATAACGAGGTTTCTTTTACCTAGCAGGGTATCTAGAAGATTTCTCAGGAGTCAAATCTTCCTCTTTCTTCTTTTTGTTTTTCCCTTTCTTCTTGCCCTTTGGTTTCTTTGGTTCTTTGCCCTTGTCAGATGACACAACATTAATCTTTGAGGCAAGAAGTTTGTCATTTTCTTTTTTACTGGAAATTGCAAGGGCTTTACCAGTTTGAGCCTTTACAGTTTGCGTACTTGAGGTACCAATCACGCCATCACCGGCATGAGAGTCCCTGTTTGATTTAGGAGGGGGAGGAACGGAAAATTCTGGTCTAGGAGCATCAGGAATTTTGTCATAGAGCATGCCAGACTGAGTATAGATCAAGTCTAAATATTGTGCATGAGCAATGACTTGCTCTTTAGTGACAACTCCTCCTTTCACCACATCTTCTATAATAGAAGGTAATAATGACTTAATAAACCACTCAGCTAGAAGTTGATCAGGAACATAGGTCTTTACCATTTGATGACGATGTCGCCACTCATGAATATGATCAGATATGTGAGTGGTTGTTGTCTGTTTAAAGTTGGTAAGGAGTTATGTTCCCATCTCATACCTTATGGGTAACTGAAAGTGGGTTAAAAAGGTAGTGGCAAGGGCGCTGAAGTTATCAAATGATGCTCTAGGCAATTCGATGTACCATTTCGCTGCCGAACTAGTTAGCATTCGTTGAAAAAGGCGAAGCCTAATTGAATCATCATTGAGGGTGTTGGATGAACACCAAAAATGAAAGGTCATTACGTGATTCAATGGATCTTCACTTGGATTTCCATTGAATTTAGGAATATCTGACAGAAGTTTATGAGGAATCACCAGCCACCAAGGTGCATAGGCAATCGGATCATTGGTTAACTGGTTCAAATCTGGTAATTCCAGAGTTGCTACAAAGGGAAACTGTTGATTTAGGTTTGGTGAAGCATACCCAGGATAGGATGGGATCACCTGAGCAATGGGTCTTTTCATACCAGCATAATGTATCTGATGCTGATAACTTTGATAAGGTTGATGGACATAACCAGTATAGGATGGTTGTTGATAACCGCTTTGAAAATGCGGTTGTCCATTACCTAAAGCACCTTGTTTCTCAGGTCCTCAGTAAACTTGTTGGAATTGGGGTTGTTGATATTGCACCAGCCATGGTTGTTGAACCATTTGCTGTTGCCCAATACTGGATGATTGACCAAGATGCGGAGTCATAAAACCTGTTTGAGCCTGAGTCATTCCAGTTAAGGAAACACTAATCTGAGATTGTGGTGGAGTCGTAGAGACAAGAGGCTGTTGTACTGCAACCTGAGAAATTTGAGGTTGACATACAACAGGTTGTGCTTGTACTTACGACACAATCACAATAGTAGGTGTAGTGGTAATATTCGACATAGGTTGGGTTGGTTGCATTGAATATACAACCCTTGGTTGTTGAGGTAGTATTGGTATCCAACCACCGGATGTAATTCCAATTTGACCTGAATTTTATTGTGATCTCTCATACGATTGTTCACCAGGAGGGAACAATGAAAAAGCATATTGCCCCCCGTATGGTGGTAATCCAGTGTTCAAAGGATAGACGGGTCTTTGAAGACTGGGTTGCCCAAATTGAAACTGGTATGCAAGATCAATTTGCTGAGCTTCAACATAAGAAATGCCAAATAGGGTCCTAGAAGAACCAATGGGAGCAGACCATATCATCGAAACAGTCCCTAGGTGGACTCCATCTAGTGATTGATAACTAGTTGAGACAGATGGTATACCAGTGAACATCGTAGGAGTGGTAGAAGGAGGTTCTGTTGTGGCTATATCAGATGACACAGTCCCAAATGTTGATGGTTGTTCAGACATATTCAGTCTATCCAAAAGATTTCCTAGCGATTCGACAGGAACTTGCGATGAAGTATGATTGAAAGAACTAACTTCAGGAATAGAAGGATATAAGTGGATCCCATCTCCAAAATGCAATGGAGTACTGGATGGAAGATCCTCTACAAATTCTTCTATAGCAATCAATCTAGGTGGAAGAGGTAGACTGTCAGGTTCGTAAAATATTTTTGGGGTCGAAGAAGGTATAGTTTCTGCAGCGACAGATACTGGAGGGGTGACACCTTCTGAATTCTGGAACTCAACTCCTAGATGTTCAGGTGAGTGAACTTTAGTTTCTAGAGTAGCTCTAGATGGAGCTGGTTCAGGAATAGAAGTGTTTGCAGTTACACTAGGATCAGTTCTAGTGTCCTCTTGTAACTGCGGAACTTCTTCTGTAGAGGCAGGGATACCAGAAATAGTTGGAGTAACTGGAGTCTCTTGGGATGTTAAAACACAAGTTTCAAATAAACCAGGAGACTTTGACCTAGTTAAACGAGATCGCTTGGCCCAGAATGGTTTCATTTCCGCAGTGAAAGATGGTTGACTTGTTAGTCTCTGCGAACGACGGGGTTTTGATTGAATTTCTTCCACGATTGTGAATTACTTGATCAACTAAAAGTTATTCCGAATTAAATGAATTTTATGACGCTTTGACACAACTTGCTTTTTCAATTTTTAATAGTCGAGAAAAAGCTAAAGGTGACTCTAGTCACCTTCGATTTTTAATGAGCCTAAAGTGACAAGTGCTCAAATGGACCTTTTCTTTTAAGGAGTCTGAAAAGGAACGAAAGTGACTACTCTGGAAATCTAGACATAGGGATTACTAAACCAATCGCAAAACTGCAGAATACTTTTTCCATATGGTAGTCAATCTTCCCGAATGCTGTGTTCAGTGCAATGCGATCGATAGGGCAGTAGACACGACTTCCTAAGGATAAAGGATATAGCCTATTGTGGTCTCCCAATATATACTCGACGGTACGTGGGAGCACAAGTTCATACTGGCACTTGTCGTATCAAAGAGGAGGAATCACCCAACCTATGATGAAAACAATAGTTACCAAGCTTTACGACACCAGAATACGTCTCTAGCCTAGACTTCTAGATGTTGTGCATTAGGTTCCAAAGCATTTTTATGTTCATTGAGGTTTATTTTACAGTTGATCTTTCTTAAGAAGTTTTCCTTTAAGGTTCACCGCGTGATGTAGATATACAATTCCTAAATATGCAATATAAGATGATAAAAAATTGTTTACTTTCTTTTAGCAATGAAAGTCCTAGCTACTAAGGAAAGAGAAGTAAAATTCTTTCAACATAGAGCAGAGAGCACACACTAAGATGCACTGTCCTAAATCAATTTCCACATGCAGTCTAAATGCAAATGCACATGAATGTATTTTTTTTTTAGTTTCCTTAATGTGAGAATGACAAAAGAAAACTAAGTACAGATCTGAACTATCTTTCCTCAAAGTGACACTTTAGCAATTTCTTTTCAAAAACGAAAGGAAGATTTAGACGACACTTTCAATTTCGACTTGAAAACTACTTTTGACACTTCAAAGAATTGATGATTCAAATCAAATACAATGGCAAAAGTGTAATCGACTATCTAAAAGAGGAAGACTTTACAACACTCTTTTCTTTGACTGAAAACAACACTTGCGACACTTTCAAATCAAAAGACGATAGTTTGATTAAGCTACTATTTGCAAAGGAGAACTATAAATGATGAAAAATACATAAAAAAACGTTCACAATTCTTTATCAATGGAGGCTAAATAATGCAAAACTACTGAATAGAGCTGAAAACAATGAAGGAAAAACCAAAATCTGGAGGCAGAAACAGTCTCATTCAATCATCGCACTTGTAACACAGGGAAACAGGGATGCATCTCACCTGCAACACACGGGAGGTGTGATGCATCCAGGTTGCCAATGAGAGACAATGCGATGGTCCAGGGATGAGACTGAGCTTGCTTTTCACTCACATTTTGCAACTAAGTTCAGGGATTTAGGCTGAGCTAATGATAGACAGTAAACACAAAGTATAGGGGCTGATCTAATGAGGTTATTTGAGCTACCACCAGGGCACTTAGGATGTTTGCAAGTCAGATGTTCAGTTCATAAACTAACCCGGAGATTGACTGAAGCAACATTGATCTACTTTGCAGTTGCATAGCAAAAGCAGTTCAAAGGCTAGCTGGCTTAACTTTAGGCTCCATTTGTAGTTTATAAAGCAAAAAAAAAGTGACTAACAATCAAACTATTCGCTCCCCAATGGAGTCGCCATTTTGTTATCGGGAAAACTAGTGTCCATTCAAAGTTGCTAGTCCCACTAAGATGGGTAGCTATCTTAGAAACAAACAAACTAAAGTTACTTGCATTTTCCTTTATGAGAGATAGATGAGAGAGAAGCAGAGAGTACCAATCTCAGTCTTTCGCTTGGCTCCTTACTTGTTTCCTCTCTCCCTTGATGGAGCTTTCGCTACTCCTTTCTTACTTGTCCCGCTTCAAAGAACACCTGTAGAGTCAAGGCAGCAAAATACCATCAAAGCATAGAGATCTATAACCATAAAAAATATAGAATTAGATGTACATTAACCATACAAATGCATACACAAATACAAGATTCAGAAATATACAAGTATATGGAGGAAAACTCAAATAGCTTTATTGATAGAAGTAGTAGAAGAGAGGATTACAACCCAGCTGTCTAATCCATTGCCATCCTCCCAACATGAAAGCCCTCTTTACCTCATGAAAAGCTAGATCACCCAACAATACAATGTCTCAAAGAGAAACCAACAACACTTCTTTACAAATTACAAAATTCCAGCCTTTGGATCTCTAGGATGAGGGATCCATATATAGATATTTGTAGGTGGGTGAGTTAGCTTCTGGGATTTTTATTAGTGTCATTTCACTGATAGTTCTTGGTTCCACTTGGATATTTCATGATCTCTTACTCATCCCTGGGCGAATTCAGAGAGGCAAGTATCAAATGAGCAGTTTCTAGAAGATTCTCTAGGTTTCCACCTAGCAATCTGCCTCTGCCATTTGTCTACTCTCACTCATCGCACCCTACAGAAGGGATTTTCAGTATGCATCACACCCTTTTCATGTGACAGGTAAGATGCATCGCACCCTCAGCATGGATTAGTCTGTATGGTCCAGTTTTGAGGTCATTTCTGAGCAGTTTTTCAAGGAGAACTTTTGGGAAATGATGTAATCAGTTGACCTTGTTCCTTTAGAGTATGAAACAACACTTTTAGAGGTTTAGAAGCCCTTGATTTATGGACATATGTGATTGGGGTTGCAGTGCCCAAATATGTCTATAACAAGAAAGAAAAATGCTCCTCTTTCCAGATTGTATGTACTCGTGTTCAACACTTTCTTCGTGCAGTTCCTTTGCAGTTAACATCTCAAATCACATGCATTTTAGGAATCAAAATGTCAGTAACTTTAATATATATATCATAAAGCTACCATAATTCCTTTTCATTTCCTTTTCTTTTGTTCACAATTGTATTCAATGTTATGAATATATACTTTATCATAAAACTCAAAAGAGGAACTTTACATATTACTTTCACGGAAGTCATAGTAATTACTCAACTATTGTTTTAGTTCATTTATCAATATGCATCTAGTATGATAGCTTACTTCTTTTAGTTTTATTGTTCAAGTGGACTTAATCAAGTATGTTGAAGATATTTTATTACATATTTCCATGCCCTTCCAGAACTCGTTGAAGATATAAGGTTACTAACAACCTAGATATCTAAGGAGTATCTTAGTATATTTGATCTTCATGGTTAAGTATAAAAACTAGTTTCCTTACACCATGAAGTCATTCACTCATTGATCTATGCTTCCACACATAGTACATTCGTGTCATTTTTTTCTCTATTCTAGACTTCTCCATTCTTACGTGCCTCTATTTTCATTTTCTAATTAGGTTTTTCTTCCTTTATCTGGGTTGTACCCTTTTACTTATTTTTATTTAACTTCTTCACTATTTGATTGGCCATTCAGTTGATCTAATGGCACCAGTATTACCGTTTCTAGTGATTTACAACCATTTTTTATCACACTGACACATATGTGGTTATCCAAATTTCTCTAATGTATGAGCTTCCACATATATATTTTGAATAATCCCTTCACAAACCAGTTGGGACCCCATATCCCTATTCATATGGTGGGTTCTTTAGGAAACATTTCTAACTAACTTCACCTCTATCCCAATATTTAACATATGTTCATCGTTATTGAAGAGTATCCTTTCTACTTTTCACAGCCCGAAATGACAATACATATTCAGATCTATCTGGGTTACAACATTTCTTTAATAAATATAATTCAGATTATGTTCATAATTTGTAATTCAATGTGATTGAACCTTACTTATTACCCAATTATGTATCCAAAACTAGCTACCAGTCACAATTCCTGCTTTAAAAACGGGTCTGGTGGGATACTATATGCTATGTGCATTTCATTTGCTCCCGAAAACTACTAATACATAGTTGAACAAGATCAGTAGCAACATAGCATTACCATATATGATGTTTGTATGACAATTCATCCAATTTTATGACCATTGATATATGTGTCCCTCAAATAACGAATGGTGTTTTACATCTTGCATATATAGGGGTAACCATCATCAAAGTACTATCCTTAGAATGCTATAAGGTATATACAATTGCATTAATTGTACTCTTTATTATTTAAGCCAATTCTGTGGTTGTTATCTTATCATCAAAGGAATTTTTAATGAAGCTTAGCTATTTCAACCTTTGTTTTTATCTTGATGATTCATGTATCTACTCGAATTATTATGCATTCATGGCAATTTCTAGTCTTCATTTTCCTTAGAGAAGCATTTTTAACACCCTTTTCTCCTTAGAATGTGGGTTTTTCTGTAGTACATGTTACTGATTTAGGTGACTCTGTCACTTGTTTAACCTTATGTATCTCACACCACCTATCTTAAGCTAATCTTCTCAGTACTACTTGGGATTGTAGGTGATAATAACCCTAGCATGTACACATGCCTTTGGGTCAAATTAGACCACAAACTCCAAAATATACTACAAGAACACAACTTCCTTAGTTGGAGTTCCCAAAAATGGTGTTTCAATCCTTGCACAATTCAGCCTTTACTAGCATAAAAAGTGGGTCATATCATCATATTAGACATGCCCTTAGTTGGGTTGGACAATAATGGTTATTACCTATAGGTTTTGTATCACAACAATAAGAATTTGTTCGTGCATCATGCCTCAAACTACTTCTAAAATTGAGAACATGTGTGAATTATGCTTTTGTTCCAATCTAGCATATATCTCTCTTTTGTTCTCTGTTTCTTTTAGTACCAAAGTGCAACAGCCAATTAATAATGAAGAGATCCATCCTCCATACCTATTCAGATGTGTATTCTCAACTAAGCATTGGTGGCAAGGATTTCCACCCTGTCTCTTTAATAATACTAATAGCTTCTAGAATGACGCTTTTCATATTGAATGTAACCCTATTAGCATAGGGACAATGCAACAATATTGTACAGTTAGCGAGGAATTTTTGGATTCAACATTATTCAAGTTTATGTTACCCTTTAATTATCAATTTTCACTTTGCATTCTCAAATTCAAACTTCCAATAAAACTTTAAGGCTTTATAAATAAAATAGTCAGCAAACTAGTAGAATACATACCTCCATCTATAACTAGCTCAATCGCACTGGGGTAGGCTAGTAATACAATGGAAATTACTTGGAATTTTATATTCTTTTCTGTGTCTTCGATATCCTTAGAATACATGTTATGTTTATATTAAGTTTAATATTTTGATTCATCATGAATTTTATATAAACAACCAGTAAATAACAATTTGCTCGAAGATTGGTATAGCACCCTGATCTTAAGCATTTCCATCACTGTTAATAACCTTTGTCTTGTAGTTGTAGGTTTCCCATTGACTTCAACATTGAACTTATAACCTGGTTATTCCATTCAATGATAATGTTTGAACATTATATTGTTATGCTAATCTTCACTATATAGCAACATCTATGATGTGTTGCTGAATTGATAAACTCTACATATCTAGTTCAATGGCTAGTAACCATACTATTTTCTTCTTGTTAGGTCCGAGATTTGAACCTAGGGCTTTGATACCATCTGTCACATACTGAGGGTTAGCACAAATTTCTCACATACCAACTCACATTAAAATCACATCATTGTTATAATTTGTTTTTTAATGTATCCAAGCATTATACTATGGAGATGAACAGTCTAGTTAACACCATGGGTATATTTACTACACTTACCATTCTAATATTAGATAATTGTCTCTCACCTTCGCTTTTATAATTATGAATTCAATGATATTCTTGGTATGATTGGGTTTAGTGTTCAATTTGGAAGGGGTGTTCTAAGGTCACAGTCCCTCTTGTTGGGCTACCATTATAAACATTGAGGTTATGGAACCTAACAATGGAAAAGAGTTGCCCCATAGAATTTGCTGATGAAAACAACCTAATACCCCACCCTTATGCTCTTAATTATTTTTTCCTAAAATCTATCCTCTCCTCCCTGATTTGGGTTTTCACCCTTAGTTATATTCAGGTACGGTCCATGTTATTTTGTTATCCCTTTATTTAAATTCATACAACATGACTAGGGTTCATCCTTATGTTAGTGCTTTTTGTGGGGATCTAATGGCATCTATTTTCTTGCATGACCTACTGCTTCTTTATATCCACCACACATCTCTGACCAAGTGATCGGGTACCACGACCCTGCAGTTTCCGCATTCACCAAGGAGACGAGCCATCTATGGTTTAGATCGCCAGGATCGCATCAACGACGTACATTTACTTCAAAAACCCTAAAATCTAGTGTTGGCCTCCATTCACCTATTTGGTTTTTGGTTTCACTATGTAAGAGGGAGGGTTTGGCATTCCTTCTTTGTGTTGACGCTCTCAGTTGCGTAACCATTTCATTACTCTATATGACCACATGGTTACATCCCGAAGTGATTTCAGTCCTCTCCTAGTCTATCATACGTATTACTCTCTTCAGGATAGAATTGTAGGGGCGATACGATATCTGTAACTCTCCCTCAACAAGGTAATTTAGCTAAAATCTATTTAGGTCTGTGAGTTTTATTTTTTACTCCACCCCTTTTTTTTTCTTTAAGTTCTAACTCGTTACTATTCTTCTTTTGACATGTATGCGGAGGACTGGATCTCCAAGTTTGGCATGAACTTCGTCCTTTCAGCATGAATGTGTCTCTACATTTCAGCTCACAGTAAGAAGCTTTTTTCTCACAAACATGTGTTTCAACTAAGTTTTTGTCCAAGAATGCTCACAATTTTTCTAATTCTTGTATGCTTGCTCTTGCTATCTTGTCTAGACACTCTATTCCAACATTTGTAGGCTTTTTAGTCGTCACCCCTGTTTCAGGTATTTATATGCCCTTCTCGCATTCCTTACTCAATTTCTTTTATTGTCATTTAAGATATTTATTTTACTAACGTCGCTGCCCTTGTGGTGGACTATGTCGCAAGTATTTCATTTGCCATTTCTTTTGTCTAGCTATAGCTCCAGTATGTCGATGCCCTTGGAAGGGTGAACCCTGATACGTCCCTCTCCTCTCTCAGGTTGGTTACGCAATGTTTCGCTCCTTTTGCGGGTGCCTTGTTCACTAGTTGAACAAAACATTTTAGAACATTAAAGCGAAATTGGGGTTATTTACAATTTTTAAATGAGGGTGTCCATAGTGCCCCTGGTTTGTTTGTTTTCTAGTTCATGATTACTGGACTCCTTCCGACAGTCGGCTACATGCCCTTACTCAGGGGTTTAGCCATTCATGGCTAGTAGACAGTATAGTTGATTGAAAATGCCTCTTAAGTAGGTTGTACATTTAATGTATCCATTTATTATTTCACTGTTATGAATCACTATTGTTATGAATATACTCCTATTTTTTTCATGTTGTTACTTCCATGCACTTGTCTATTATGTGTTGGTTTCTTCATAAATTTATTTTGTTACAATGTTTTGTTTATGTGGAGGTATTTAGCTGTAATTTTCTCTCTCATCTCTCTTTATCTATTGTCCCTTGCAACCACTAACAACTTTGATGGTATTCCCATCATGCATTCCCTTAAGAGATGACCATATGTCAATTTTATGAGTAATATGTTTCAATACTAGTTTATGTTTTGCACAATGAATGGCTTATCACGCTATACTATAGTATAGAATGTCTACCTATTTATTTTCGCTTGTTGGTTAATCTATAACCATATGTTTTCTGTACAGTGATTTATACGCATACTTGAGGAATGGCTAGTCTATCTTTTTCTATGAGAAGTTTTATGTTTACCTTCCCAATAAATTAATTTGAATGGTGAACAACAGTCACTTCATAGGTTATTGTTTCATTTTTGTAGATCCTATTCATTCATCAAGGAAATAATTTAACCTATATAAATTAATCATTTCATATATACAGAGCATTGTACCAGTGTTTTCATAGTCCTACTCATTCCATTTCAATCAGTTACCCTTATTGTTCTAAACAATGTTAAAACTATTGTCCTAATTATCTCCCCTAAACATTGCACTAGATCAAGGTGTATCTAGGGCACTGTCTGGAGGGGTTCCACAGATCGCATGAACTTTTGTTAATTCTTGATTTAACTCAAATCCCTATTCAACTCCTTAACATTATCTCAAGTATTCTGGATACAAATATCTTCGTCGCAATGATTCATAAGAACTTTCTCAGTAACCCATTCATACGGAACTGGTTCACAATACCCAGTGACACAGAGTTGGTTCATAATAACCATAACAGTGGTAATGAATTTATCAATGCTATCTGAATCATAGATTTTACGAGTCTCTAAACTAATTTCTATGCGTGAAGCGTACTATTGACTTATCTATTTATGTCTGAAGCTTTTCTGGCACCACTTGCAACAATGATTTTGGGCAACATCGTATCATCGGGCGCACTCATAATAAAATATTAATTCAAAGGTATTGTTGTGCTTCACTTAGTCATAGAATTCATTATAGAAAAGAGGTATATAGCACTAACTTGCGTATGGGCCTGATATTTGGTCTTCATGCACCCTCACCCTTCCATTCAAGAACTAGATTGATTTCAGGATTCATTAATTCAACTGATTTGGTCGGGTGATCAAGTGGATTGAATTTAGTGGAATCATAAGGTGATTAGTATTGAATTCTTACTAAAGTGATAATGTATAAAACATATTAATAACATATTACTTCATAGGATGTAATACAACTCGGATTTATATGCATGCCACATGTATTTAACCTGTTGGTGGTAATTTCATTGGTTATACTCATCTAATTGAACATTTTTCACGTGAAATAAACAAGCAATCTTTGCATCTAATCTGTACAATTTCCACCTCTTTCGTTTCTATAATATGGGTAACCATATTCCTACATGGATACACTATACTAATTGTCTTGTAATTAATTGAGCTATTTACCCATAAACACATTGAACTTGTTTATAGTAATATTTCAAAGAATGTCAGTACCCATTTCTAGTTTATTTAGAACCCATAGTCTTATTATCATTGCAACCCATTGTTTATGACTGTATCTTTTCCTAGGCTAGGATCATAACCTACTATAAATTTCCTTTATAGAAAGCAAATTTACAATATTTAGGTAAATTCAAATCAGATTACGAAGTTCAGCATAATAACTAATCATTTAACCTCTATTATGGATTCACTTTCATATACCGAACTTCTACTCCTATGGTGCGTGCATACAGTAATACTATGACAAACTATTCCCATAACATATTTTCCAATTCCCTCATTACCGCATACATCCCTTTAAGATTTAAATTCTTATAATGTCAGCTCTTCAATTTCAAATCATAAATCCGACATTTCTGTCTTTTTTTTAAAGGGAGTAACTTAGGTATCTATTCAGGAATTGGAGAGTAATTAACATAAAAGCAGATGAAACCAAAGAAACTTATAACACAACTAATTCAAACCAGTATGACCAGCAGGAAGTCACTTGAGAATCGAACACCACATCCCAACCAATAACTGATTTCCTCGAGTTCACCCCTGAGTAGAGAATGCTTGCCCAAGATTCAACAACCTCTTGTTGATCCCTTCCATGGGTATTTAATTCTCTTCTTTCATGATAAGGTTTCCTTTAGCGGCATCTCGCTTTTGTGGATATTTTTATCCACTTGCCTATGCTTTTCCCATAAAAGATCACCTTTCTCTCCAGCGATGTTTTAATTTTTGTTCCAAGTTTAACATCTTTCTCCATCTAAGCAACTTAATAGATATTTGTCTCCCATCCATTAAGATTATCTAGAAATTGATCTAGAATTCTTATCATGAAAGAATTATATATTCTCATTCACCAATTAGATTTTATTTGGAAAGAGTCTCATCTCTAGGTGTCTCATTCCCAAGTACATACACTCTATTTATTTATTTATTAGCAATTATTCATTTACATCATTGTTCCCATATTTTTCATGGATTTTCCACCATTCTATCCCAAAACAAGATTAAGTATCGAAGGGATATTACACTTCATTTTCCCATGACAAATACTTTCCTATCAGTCCCTAATGTCACTTCAGATTTCACACTATTCTATCCCCAAACAAGATTAAGTATTGAAGGGATATTACACTTCATTTGCCCATGACAAATACTTTCCTATCAGTCCCTAATGTCACTTCAAATTTCACACTTTCATCTAGATTGGAAAGCATGTATATGTTCCCTGTCATGTGGTTGTTGCACCCTGAATCTAGAAACCATACATCACTTTGCTTTTGTTGTGCTACATTACAAGCTAAAAACATGTTATCTTGGTTCTGATTTTCCTTTGTGAAATTTACACTTTGTTTGTTACTTATATCATGTTGCTTCTTTCTAAATTCATTTGCATAATGACCATACTTCTTACAGTAATGACATTGAACTTGAGATTTATCATACCTTTGACCTTGTGCTTTATTCTGGCTTGGGCCTGATATTTGGTTCTTCATGCACCCTCACCCTTCCATTCAAGAACTAGATTGATTCCATGATTCATTATTTCAACTAATCTGGTCGGGTGATCAAGTGGATTAAATTTAGTGGAATCATAAGGTGATTAGTATTGAATTCTTACTGAAGCGATAATGTATAAAACATATTAATAACATGTTACTTCATAGGATGTAATACAACTCGGATTTATATGCATGCTGCATGTATTTAACTTGTTCGTGGTAATTTCAATGGTTATACTCATCTAATTGAACATTTTTCACGTGAAATAAACAACCAATCTTTGTATCTAATCTGTACAACTCCCACCTCTTTCGTTTCTATAATTTGGGTAACCATATTCCTACATGGATACACTATACTGACTGTCTTATAATTAATTGAGCTATTTACCCATAAACACATTGAACTTGTTTATAGTAATATTGCAAAGAATGTCAGTACCCATTTCTAGTTTATTTAGAACCCATAGTTGTATTATCATCGCAACCCATGGTTTATGACTGTATCTTTTCCTAGGCTAGGATCATAACCTACTATAAATTTCCTTTATAGAAAGCAAATTTACAATATTTAGGTAAATTCAAATCAGATTACGAAGTTAAGCATAATAACTAATCATTTAACCTCTATTATGCATTCGCTTTCATCTACTAAACTTCTACTCCTATGGTGCATGCATACAGTAATACTATGACAAAATATTCCCACAAAATCTTTTCCAATTCCCTCATTACTGCATACATCCCTTTTAGATTTGAATTCTTATAATGTCAGCTCTTCAATTTCAAATTAGAAACCGAAATTTCTATTTTTTTTTTAAAGGGAGTAACTTAGGTATCTATTCAAGAATTGGAGAGTAATTAACATAAAAGCGGATTAAACCAAAGAAACTCATAACACAACTAATTCAAGCCAGTATGACTAGCAGGAAGTCACTTGGGAATCAAACACCACATCCCAACCAATAACTAATTTCCTCGAGTTCACCCTTGAGTAGAGAATGCTTGCCCAAGATTCAACAACTTCTTGTCGATCCCTTCCATGGGTATTTAATTCTCTTCTTTCATGATAGGGTTTCCTTTAGTGGCGTCTCGCTTTTGTGGATATTTTTATCCACTTGCCTAAGCTTTTCCCATAAAAGATCGCCTTTCTCTCCTGCGATGTTTTAATTTTTGTTCCAAGTTTAACATCTTTCTCCATCTAAGCAACTTGATAGATATTTGTCTCCCATCCATTAAGCTTATCTAGAATTTGATCTAGAATTCTTATCATGAAAGAATTATATATTCTCATTCACCAATGAGATTTTATTTGGCAAGAGTCTCATCTCTAGGTGTCTCATTCCCAAGTACATACACTCTATTTATTTATTTATTAGCAATTATTCATTTACATCATTGTTCCCATATTTTTCATAGATTTTCCACCATTCTATCCCCAAACAAGATTAAGTATCAAAGGGATGTTACACTTCCTTTGCCCATGACAAATACTTTCCTATCAGTCCCTAATGCCTCTTCAGATTTCACACTTTCATCTAGATTGGAAAACATGTATATGTTCCCTGTCATGTGGTTGCTGCACCCTAAATCTAGAAACCATACATCACTTTGCTTTTGTTGTGCTACATTACAAGCTAAAAACATGCTATCTTGGTTCTGATTTTCCTTTGTGAAATTTACACTTTGTTTGTTACTTATATCATGTTGCTTCTTTCTAAATTCATTTGCACAATGACCATGCTTCTTACAGTAATGACATTGAACTTGAGATTTATCATACCCCTGACCTTGTGCTTTATTCTGGCTTGGGCCTTGACTTGGATTTTTATTGTTGCCCTTTCACTTGTGTTTGAAGGGCTCCCTCTTCAACCTCTGTATTGGCTTCTTCCTCTTCCTCTAGCATTTGAACTTCCTCTGTCTCTACCTTGACCACATGAAACTTGTGCCTTGAAGGCATGCTCCAATGAGTTTGTTGCTCTATTTAGTCTATGTTCAAGAGAAATTACGGATGCATGAAGCTCATCCACTGAAAACTGTGAGAGATCCTTTGTCTCTTCTATGGCCATAACAATGGCATCAAACTTTGCTGGTAGACTTCTCAAAATTTTCTCAACTATTCTCCTTTCCTCAAGTGTCTCACCATGATAACTGATTTGAGTAACTAGTCCAATTACATGTGTAAAGAATGACTCTAAATTCTCATACTCTTTCATGCAAATAGTCTCAAAACCTCTCCTCAACATTTGTAGTTTTGTTGTATTCACTTTTGTCATGCCTTGGTAGGTTGTCCGGAGGGTGTCCTATGCTTGGTTGGACTTTGTTGCTGCTGAAATCCTTGGGAAAATATTTTCATGAACTTCTTAAAGAATTTAGAAGAGGGCTTTTGAATCCTTCTTCCTATTGTCCCTCAATAAATCCCCTTCTACTTGTGTCAAGGCATTGTATGTTGTTGCATCTGCTAGTTCTTGGAACCCATTTTCCACCAAATCCCAAATATCTTGAGAAGAAAACAGAGTCTTCATTTTTATATCCCAGTAGTCATGATTTTCGCCATTAAACCAAGGTATTTGAAGATTCGTCAAGCTTGTGCTTGACGCTGCAATTTCTGAGTGTAAAAAAGACCTTCTCGCTCCAAAAATCTGTCTTCAAAACAACCTTTTAATTTCTAGTAAAAACACTTGTTTGTACACTAACAAAAGTTTAACCTGCTCTAATACCACAAAATCTTTCTTCAAAACAACCTTTTAATTTCGAGTAAAAACACTTGTTTTTACACTAACAAAAATTTAACCTGCGCTAATACCACATGAAAGAAATTATGGGCAGAGAAGAGGAGTCTTTCTCTCAACAATTCAGTTGCTGAGATCAAATAGCAATTAGACATGAGCTTAAAACACACAAAAATTGACTATACAATGTGAAAGAAATTATAGGCAGAGGAGAGGATTCTTTCTCTCAATTTGTCTAGATCAAATCGCAATTAGACATGAGCTTAAAACACAAAAAAGTGACTCACCGTAGAACAAAGTAAAATAGAGTGGTTGCAGTAAAACTAGAGGTATATACTTTAGATTATATTTTAAAACACATGAAAATACATTCGCATAATAGATGGAGGCTGCAACTCCTTCACAAAGTAAAACAAAATTCTTACGAGGTTAAAACACCCAAAAAGTGACTCATGATAGCACAGAGCAAAATAGGTTAAAACTAAACAAAATTTTAAAACCATATTGCAACAAACTATATTTTAGATTATATTTCAAAACACATGAAAATATTTTAGATTATATTTCAAAACACATGAAAATACATTGGCATAATAGAATGGAGGTTGTACCTCCTTCACTAAGTAAAACAAAATTCTTGCCCACCAAAATTTGCTCCACGATTTTCTCCTCTTCACCTCTCACACTTACACCCACCACTAAACTAAAGACTTTTACAAATGTATATTCAAAACATACATTTCACATTTACACCCACCACTAAACTAAATACTTTTACACATGTATATTCAAAACACACATTTCAACACATAAATTTATGACAAAGTCAAAGTATGAAGACATGGTATGCGAATTTGTATAAAATAAATGATTTTCTGAACTTGTAGATGTTGCGGAGTGTAACTAATAGTTGCAGAGTGAGTGTTTTCCCAATCCTTCATTAAATAAGCATTCCTTCTTAATTACTTGATGTGGTTGCAGAGTGAGTGTTTTCCCAACCCTTCATTAAATAAGCATTCCTTCTTAATTACTTGATGTGTGTTGCGGAATGGTGTGATGTGTACTCATGCTCAAAACTTCATGTAATCTGTCCTTCAACCTACAAACAAAATTCCAACTGCAAACAAAATCCACTTGGCAAGTATGGCAAGTATGGTTGTTGTGAGTGTTTATAAAGCGATGGTTAAGATTAATTTTCCAACAATTAAGATATTGAAGGCATCTTTCTCTTCTATCCAGTTCTTCAGGATTAATTTTCCAACAATTAAGATATTGAAGGCATCTTTCTATTCTATCCAGTTCTGCCATATATACCGAAAACAAAACGCCCCTATTGATCGGCTGTCCAAGCGAGGATATTCTGCCACTCCTCAACAAACAGACACACTATGAGCTCATCTACAATGGATCAACCATATGTGTTGGATCCACCCTGCACCAGGCTGCTGGAATCTACTGGAATGTAAGAAAGGCACTGGGGCTAGCCTTGCCTGTGCTTTTTCTGTGCCACTGTACCACTTTTTTCCATATTTCCACTACTATGAATTTTTTTAGTCCCGACTGAAGACCCTGCTATTTTTCCTTTTGTTCTAGGCTCTCTCCAATAGCCACTCTATGTTATCAGGTTATGGAAATTTTGAAATATGCTCTCTACCGTAACTGTCAAATTGAATTATTTTCTGAAATATGCTCACTACAGTAACCTGCAAATTGAGTTATAATTTATATATAACTATCACAATCTATAAATATTAACATCTAATATGAGTACATATCATTTTCATTTTTGATTTATATGAATCTATCATCTGTCATTTGTAATTTTCTCTTTTTGTCGCTAGCTTAGGGCTTAGAATATATTTTTTGAAATATTCCTGGTTTTCTCCATGTTGGAATTTCTCTTTCAAAAGCTAACACAGCGTCGGCGTCACTGCTTTTACCTTTAGAAATGAGGCATGACGTTACCTTGGGACCCAAACCCTTCAGCGACTGCAGAAAACAAAATTATTTTGACAATGTAACAAGGGTGGGAGCCTTGCCTGTACATTCAACATACACTGTTCTTGGAATTTTACCCTTGGAAAGCAAGTCTTCGACTCGAAGGTACAAAATCTTAATTATTTTGACATTGTAACAAGGGAGGAAGCCTTTCATTTCCCATTCAACATACAGTTTTCTTGGCATTTTACCCCTGGAAAACAAATATTTGACTCCAAATTACAAAATCTTAAGTTTAATTGTTGAAGTTGAGTGGAAGTTCCATGGGACAAAAATAAATAAATTATGGTGCATCATCACTTGGCAGGTATACCTTGTGCTTGCATACTTGTCTTCGATTTGATTCAAATTCCTGTTGGAATATTAATTCCAACTGTTGTGCAGGGACAGCAACGGCAGGGCAGTCATCAGCCAGAATCCGCCATCAAAACAGCTCAGGAAAACCACTGACACATATCGGACCGCTTTTGGTCAGCAAGCGGTTTCCGGACAATCGACTCCGATGCAATGAAATGCTTCCACGCGTCCATTGCATGTTTTCCCGTGCAGCTCCATCGGAACGTAACGTTCGGCAAACAAAGGGCTTCCGAAATCCACCACAACCGTCCGATTCAGCTAAGCGCTCTCCGCCGTCCATCAATCCAACTTGCGTTCAGGCCTGCATTAAATAAGATTGCGTGGAGTAAAATAAACGTTTGGTTGACCGCAGATTTTCTCATTAAGGCATTTAATGAATTTCTCCTGGTCGTAGATAGTTGGTAGAAGATTTTTTATTTACGGCACGTAAATATAATGTTTTCTTTGGGAGTCGTTTTTTTTTACATATGTTTTTGTTCTGGGTTCATTTGCATAATGAATGAAACGAAAAGGGGCAGCTGTAATTTTTTTTTGCACATGGAATAAAAGTGACAATTTGCAGCAGCGAACAACCAAGGGGAGATGCACAGCAGTGCATAAATTATGTGTTGATTTCTTTTGTGAAAAAAATGAAAAACGCAGCAGCGTAGGAAAAGTCTATGACTTTGTATTTTGGTTTTTTGCACAGCAATGCAAGGTGTAAAAAGGAATGAAGACGATCATTGTGTGAAGCAAGGAGAGTATAACGCATAGCAGTGCAAAACATAAAGAAACTAGGTTGAAATGAAAATGGGGACAACACGCAGCAGCATAGAGTCTCTCGTTATGGAGATGCACAGTAGTGCGTAGAAAATGGAACAGGGGAAGCACATATGAATTGTGTAAAAATATGTGAAAGTTTTTTTTATTAATGTGTGCAATGCAATATGCACAGAAGTGCAGTGAGGAATTGTTACGCACAGCAGTGCTAATTGCAGAGGCGGCAGCAGAAAAATGAGAGGAGATGCACAGCAGTGCATAAGGAGTTGAGGGCGTTGTTTATTGCATATGTATGGGCAATGAAACGCACAGCAAGTGCGGATAAAAGAAAACCAGAACAGAGCAATGAAATGAGTGAGGGGGAGCACAACAGTGTGATGAAAATGAAACCAGAGCTAAGGTTAATTTTTCCAGAGAAGTGAGAATGAAAAAAATGTGTTTTTACACAGCAGTAAAAGTGCAATCATGAAGAGCAAGAGAGGTGCAGCAGCGCGACAGTGAAGGAGATTTTTTTTTGTAATGAAATGTAAGGAATTACATTTACAGCAGTAAATGTAAGTAAATGTTTTTTTTATTACAGCAGTATATGTAAAACTCTGTTTTTACAGCAGTAAATGTAAATGAGATTTTTACACACAGCAGTGTAAAATCTCAGAAGAAAACAGAGTAAATTCTTGTTGGTTGAAATGTATTTTTGGTGAATCCCTCTGTCAAGAGGAAGGTGCTTTTCAGCACAGTCTCATGGTGAATCCCTCTATCAAGAGGAAGATGCTTTTTAGCATAGACTGGTGAATCCCTCTGTCAAGAGGAAAATGCTTTTTAGCATAGACTGTTGAATCCCTTTGTCAAGAGGAAGGTGCTCTTCAGCACAGTCTCAGGTGAATCCCTCTGTTAAGAGGAAGACTCTTTTGTTGTTTGTGGAACTGCATTTGAAGCAGTGTTGGTGAATCCCTCTATTGAGAGGAAGAATCTTTTTTTTTGTAATAGGCAGGTTTGATTAAGGAATACAAGTTTATTTTGGTTGAGAAACTTGCTCTGCTCAGAATTTTTTTTTGTTCCGCTGTGTTAAAGATCCTGTGGCAGAAACAGAGCAATGTCTCTGTGTTCAGTTTATTTGTTTTTGGGATTTTACCAGAAAAATCCCCAACAGTGGTATCAGAGCATTATTATGCTCTGTTGAATTTTGTTCGGAATCATCAGAAATTCCCAACAATTCCATGTATGGTTTTGATTTTCCACTCCTTCCACTTTGACACAGTGGACGTCACTTGAGTTATGATACATGACTGACCATTCAAATTTGCTTGGGTAAACTATTAGTTCCCTCTTTCATGAAATCAAGATCACATCATCAAGATTCAAATCTTCATGTGATATTATAGAAAAAAATGTGACATGTTTTCAAATTTTCATTGATATTCTAATTAATATTTTAAAGTGCTTGAAATGGGAACAAAGAACATCCGTCATCTGAATTATAAGTTAGAACTTAGTAAATTCAATGTTTTAAGGTTACTCTTGAATCTTTATAGGTTTGACAACGACGACCTTCTTTAGCTTTACTTTCTCATACATGAAAGCCTCTTTAAGCTCTCCTACTACCTCACTCATGTTGGGCCTCCAAGATGATGTATGCTCAACACATCTAAGCGCTAGTTCGGCAACAATAGTGATTGATTTCATGTCATATTTTCCGTCCATATCCTTGTCTATGATTTTCACCATTCTTCTAGGGGTTTCATTCATGGCCACATAGGCTTTCACCTGTGATGACGTGCAAATATAATTATTCGTACACACACTTAAAATGAAAGCGTATGTAGTAAATTTGGATGATTAATTACAAATAAATTCCTTACCCATCTCAAGAAATCAAATTCTTCCTCAGGTAGAGTGTGATCGGGGGAATCAATCTCATCCAGAGGTAGAGTGTGATCGTGGGAATCAATCTCATCCAGAAGTAGATCTAAGAGTTTTCTCCCACATATAATTTCTAATAAAACCACACCAAAACCATATACATCGCTCTTTTGAGTGAACTGTCCAGTCGTACAATACTTGTAAGAATATCCAACAATAAAAGTGAAATTGCCGTGGCTATTAATAATTAATCGAATTCCTGGGGCATCAAAAATAAAATTTCGAAGAGAAATGCAAGTTATATGTGTCATTTACTCTGTATCTGTTGGGAATTTCTGATAATTCAAAACAAAACCTGAACAGAGAATGATGCTCTGTTTTTAACACAAGGAAGCTAAAAATTGTTTTCTAGGAAAAAAGAGTTTTACACTTGGACAAAGAAACTTATATTCATTAATAAAAACAACTGTTGTTACAAACTTCTTTCTCTCACAGAGGGATTACACCAGGAACGCTTCAGTTCCAAAAAAAAAATTACTCCGTCTTCTCCTGAAAAATACTATGTCTTTGTCTCTTCTTACAAAATGTTACACTGCTCTGTGTAAAATTTTCAATACATTCATTCGCGCGCTTTGCCTCTGCACTGCTGTGCATTACCAAAGAGCACTCTCAACAAAAAAAACTTACATTTACGCTTCTGCGTATTACCCTTGCATTTTTTCAACTCCTTACTCTTTTTTTTACTCACGCTGCTGCGTGCTCTTCAACGAACAACAAAAAAAACATAACATTTACCTTTTACTTGTCTCGTAGAAGAAACTACTCCCATGAATTAAAAAAACAATAAAATTAAATTCTTTACCTAAGTTTACCAACCATGGTAAATTACATTAATTACTTTATTGAAAAACTGTCCGTCAATGAAAAATCACTTCATGTCAAGTAATATGGTTTTATGGTGCAGTGTTTGCAAAGTGAATCCGTATATGGGCAGCTCAGAGAATTCTTCCTCCTGATCACATGCCAAGTCTGCTACGGTAACCACGGAATCCATATACCTTAACCATAGATCTGGCCCACTTTAATCGGACGGTTGATGGCAATATCGCACAGCGAAACCAAACGAGCTTTACGCGTCGGGGAAGTTGTTTTGTGCAAACCGCTTATGGTACGTGTCAGCTGTTGATTGTGATCACTGCCTCTGGGGAATTACCAGCATCTCGTGAAAGGCGGTGCGGGGAAAACAGGCGGTTTTCTGAAATCGCTGTTGCTGCAGTTGGAATTAGCATTTCAACACTCCCCTTTAATTTCAACTGCTGGGTTATCAGTCATACCCAGACATTTCCTCAAAAACTCAAAACTTTTCTGCCTATTCGTATCAGCTTTCCTTTCATCGCTCTCACTGCTGTGCTCAGGCACTCCAATCAATCCCGAGCTACAAAACTGTGCTTGGTTACTGTTCTGGAGAATAAGAGCACTGTCTTTGCACCTGGCTATATTCATTGAGGCATGATTTGTACTTGTGCTTTCTGGGAAAATCAGTGGGTCATTTGCTCTCAATTCCTTAGATGTTCCTTCGGATGCCATAGCAGCTACAAAAGTATTCTGATCATCATGTAATATCCTCTTTCTCTCTGCCTCAAACAAGATTTCCAACCTTTGCATCTCCAAGCTATCCTGCAACCTTTTCTTCTCTGCTCTTATGGCAGATTTAATTCCATATCTCTCCCCTATAAGAAGATCCATATGATAGAGTTCTACCAGGGTCTTCATCAAATCTTCAATCTCTTCCTCTGTCATATTGACAAGGATGTTGGTAGTGAATCCTATCTCGGTCATCTTGGCAAGAGTTACGTATTGAACTCCATACTCTTTAAACAGATCTTCAAGGGACTTCAATTCCTTTCTCCATATCATGGCTTCAATCCATTTTTTATTCTTAATTGCTTCTTCGAAATGAACAGGGTCATCAACATGACAATTTAAAGCAAACAAAGAGTTCATACCTTCATTTGTTGCCTCTTGTTCATAAATGTCACTTAAATTTCTGAACTTCTTACCTCTTTCATTTGGTGTACAAGTGCTTCAAGAAGCACTTGAATTTCTTCCTTGTGGTGTTATTGGAGAAGCACTTTCATTTCTCCTCAAGGGTGTCTCTTGCTGCCCTTGTGTTGGTGCTACTGTTTGGGGATGTATTTCAGCCATCTCCTCTTCATCCTCATCATGTGATAAAGAGTTTTTAACATCCACTGTTTTCTCTATGCTTCCATCCCAAGCTTCCTCCTCAATGAACTGAACATCTCTACTCACAAAAAACTTCTTGGTGGATGGGTTATACAACCTATAAGCTTTGGATTCCTCACTGTATCCAATGCAAATACATTTCTCCCCTTTGCTATCCAACTTCTTCTTTAGTTGATCTGGAATGTGTGCATAAGCCACACATCTAAAAACTTTCATGTGGGTGACTCCTTGCTTTGTCCCACTCCATGCTTCTTCCGACACTCTGTTCATAACTGCTTTTGTAGGGCATCTATTCAAAATGTACGCTACACAGTGTACAACTTCAGCCCAATAATCATTTGGCAAATGCTTTGCCTTTAACATACTCCTCGCCATATCCATGATTGTCCTATTCTTCCTTTCGGCAACTCCATTTTGTTGCGGAGTGTACCTAGTGGTACATTGTTTATGAATTCCATTTTCTCTACAAAAACGTAGAAATTCTTTGGAGATATACTCACCTCCTCTATCAGTTCTTAGAATTTTGATATGCAACCCACTTTGGTTTTCTACAAGTGCTTTGAAATTGCAAAATCTTTCAAACACTTCACTTTGTTCTTCAGGAAATAAACCCAAGTTTTTCTAGTAAAATCATCAAAAAATGTTAGTATATAGTGGTTGCTTGCAAATGATGGAGTTTGCATCGGTCCACGTAAATCTGAGTGGACAATCTCTGAGGGTGCTTTTGCCCTTATGCTTTTCCCAGATGGAAAACTTTCTCTGTGTTGTTTTCCCAAGATACAACCTTCACAAAGGCTGTCTAGTTTCTCTATCAATGGTAATCCTCTTACCATTCCTTTTCTATTCAACAAGTTAAGACCTTCAAAGTTGAGATATCCAAATCTCAAGTGCCACAACCAATTTTCATCTTTTGGTTCGCTTTGGAAAGCCTCTTGTGTCTGTTACACTAAAAAATGTCACCATGACCACTTACAGTTAGTATGGCTCAAATAAACAGTCATGCTACCCTCTTAGGCAAGTCTTATGCCTCTGTTATCCATCTCAAACTCAAAGAAGAGAGAAAGTCTTGTCAAAAATATGTTTATCTCTGGGGTCGCAGGTTCTCTCTAGCCTTACCTGCGGGGACGCTGACCATGTTCGCAAAAGGTGCGTCCTTGGACGCTCTGTATGTTAAGGGACAGGTGCGTCCTTCTGTAAAAGGCAAAATGCGCGAGTTTCATCTTAAAAAAGTTACTTGTGGTTACTTCTAGAACTTTCTAGAGGTCGGTTTGATGATTTGGATGCACCTCTAGTTGGTTCATGTATCTCTATTAAGGGGGAACTTATCCCATCAATAAGGGAGCTATCCCACCCAAAGAGGGGGATTATCCCATTGATGGTGGACCTGAATAACCTCTTTACAGCACTATAAATAAAGACATTGAGCCAGAGGGAGGAGAGGTTGGAGCTATACATTTTCTTTGGGTAAATGCTGCAGGAATTAGGACTCCCATTTAGAACCTTGTGAGGAGAGATTGTCTTTGCTTGATTCTACTTGGAAGTGGGTGAGCTTTGTCAAAGTAGAGGAAAACCCTTGATGGACCCTGGGAGGAACTTGCACAACACCAAGGCCAGGTTGTAAGAGTTTCTTTGTTTCGTTATTAATACAAACTGGTTTATTTTTCTCAATAGCTTGTGTTAATGAGTTATTTCATGTGTTCCTTGGTCTGCATGTTGAATGTATGTTTTATTATATGAAATGCAAGTGCTTGGTAATTGTTTGATTGTTTGTGGTTGCAGGAATTGCCGATCCGGATGAGCTCCTCCTTCACATCAATTCCTGCAACCACAAACAATCAAACAATTACCAAGCACTTGCATTTCATATAATAAAACATACATTCAACATGCAGACCAAGGAACACATGAAATAACTCATTAACACAAGCTATTGAGAAAAATAAACCAGTTTGTATTAATAACGAAACAAAGAAACTCTTACAACCTGGCCTTGGTGTTGTGCAAGTTCCTCCCAGGGTCCATCAAGGGTTTTCCTCTACTTTGACAAAGCTCACCCACTTCCAAGTAGAATCAAGCAAAGACAATCTCTCCTCACAAGGTTCTAAATGGGAGTCCTAATTCCTGCAGCATTTACCCAAAGAAAATGTATAGCTCCAACCTCTCCTCCCTCTGGCTCAATGTCTTTATTTATAGTGCTGTAAAGAGGTTATTCAGGTCCACCATCAATGGGATAATCCCCCTCTTTGGGTGGGATAGCTCCCTTATTGATGGGATAAGTTCCCCCTTAATAAAGATACATGAACCAACTGGAGGCGCATCCAAATCATCAAACCGACCTCTAGAAAGTTCTAGAAGTAACCACAAGTAACTTTTTTAAGATGAAACTCGCGCATTTTTCCTTTTACAGAAGGACGCACCTGTCCCTTAACATACAGAGCGTCCAAGGACGCACCTTTTGCGAACATGGTCAGCGTCCCCGCAGGTAAGGCTAAAGAGAACCTGCGACCCTAGAGATAAACATATTTTTGACAAGACTTTCTCTCTTCTTTGAGTTTGAGATGGATAACAGAGGCATAAGACTTGCCTAAGAGGGTAGCATGACTGTTGATTTGAGCCATACTAACTGTAAGTGGTCATGGTGACATTTTTTAGTGTAACAGTGTCACTGCTGTTATTTATTCTCCATTTTTTAAATTTGCTTTCATTCTGAGAGGGAACATCCTGTTCCTTGTCATCTTCACTTCAGCAATACATCGTTTGTTAGGTGGTTTATCCATGATGGTGCATACATCATTCACAAAGAATTCATTGTACCCCTTTTGAACAAACTGTCCAATACTTAATAGGTTACATTTCATTCCAGGAACATAATAAACATCTGCTATGGTTTTCTTTTCACCTTTCCTTGTTAAGACACTTACTTCTCATTTTCCCATAAAAGAAACTTTACTATCAGTCCCTAGTGTGACTTGTGACTTCACACTCTGATCTAACATAGAAAATAGGGCTATGTTTCCTGTCATATGGTTACTGCAATCGGAGTCTAGAAACCATACATCTTCACTCTTTGCTTCAGCCATATTATAAACTAAAAACAAACTATCTTGGCTGATATTTTCTCTAGTGAAATTTGCACTAGTTTTATTACTCATATCATGCTGCTTCTTCCTACATTCATTTGCATAATGCCCATATTTTTTACAATAGTGACATTGGACATTAGATTTATCATACATTTGTCCTTGCGCATGATGTTGTCCACTTTGTTAGCTACTGCCTTGGCCTTGGTTCTAATTTGGATTGCTGCCTCTTCCTTGAGCATTCGCTGGACTGTTTCTTCCACCTCTGTTTTGGCTTCTGCCTCTTCTTCTCTTATTTCCTCTGCCTGGACCTCTTCCTCTTCCAAAGAACATCTGGGTCTTAAAGGCATGCCCTAGAGATGAATTTTCATTTCTACTCAATCTCTACTTATGTGTTATCAGTGATGCATGTAGTTCATCAACTGAGAAGTTTGTGAGATACTTTGTCTCTTCTATAGTGGTGACAATCACATCGAACCTTGAGGGTAGGATCCTCAATAGTTTCTCCACAATCCTCCTTTCTTCAAGAATCTCTCCATGAGACCTTATCTGTGTGACCAGACCAATCACATGTGTGAAGAATGAGTCAATATTATCTGACTCCTTCATGCACAGATTCTCAAAATCTCTCCTCAGCGACTGTAGTTTTGTTGTCTTCACTTTCTCCATGCCTTGATAGACTATCTTGAGAGTTTGCCATGCTTCTTTGGAAATCTTGGCTGCTGCTATCATTGGAAACACACTCTCGTGCACTTCTTGATACAAGAAGTAGAGGGCTTTAGAATCATTCTTCTTATTGCTCTTCAACAGATCTTTCTTTGCCTGATTTAAAACATTAAACTCATTTTCATCTGCTGGTTCTTCAAAACAATCCTCAACAAATTCCCATAAGTCTTGGGAAGCAAGCAAAGCTCTCATAATTATTGCCCAATAGTCATAGTTTTTCCCATTAAATTATGGGAGCTGAGTATTACAGATACCCATGCTAGTGCTGGCTCCAGCCGTTCTTGCACTCTTAACTATACTTCAAAATACTTAACTGTTTATCTAAAATAACCGACTGTCCCCAACAGTAACACAAAAACTAACTTGAGAAATACCTTGGATTCTTTCTTGACTGAGTCTTCACTCTGCTGGAGAAGTTGCTGCAACAAGAAATCCTTCCTTCAGCTTCTTTGACACCTTCAAAGAGCCTGGACAAGCTCTGATACCATGTTGGGAATTTTTGATAATTCCAAACAAAACCTGAACAGAGAATGATGCTCTGTTTTTAACACAGGGAGGCTAAAAATTGTTTTCTGGGAAGACAGAGTTTTACACTTGGACAAAGAAACTTGTATTCATTAATAAAAACAACTGCTGTTACAAACTTCTTCCTCTCACAGAGAGATTACACCAGAAAAGCTTCAGTTCCAAAAAAAAATTTACTCTGTTTTCTCCTAAAAAATATTGTCTCTGCTTATAAAATGTTACACTGCTGTGTGTAAAATTTTCAATACATTCATTCGCGCTGTTGCTTTGCCTCTGCACTGCTGTGCATTACCAAAGAGCACTCTCAACAAAAAAACTTACATTTACGCTTCTGCGTATTACCCTTGCACTTTTCAACTCCTTACTCTTTTTTTTACTCACATTGCTGCATGCTCCGTTGCATTTCAACGAACAACAAAAAAAACATAACATTTACCGTTTACTTGTCCTGCAGAAGAAACCACTCCCATGAATTAAAAAAACAATAAAATTAAATTCTCTACCTAAGTTTACCAACCGTGGTAAATCACATTAATTACTTTACTGAAAAACTGTCCGTCAATGAAAAATCACTTCACGTCAACTAATATAGTTTTATGGTGCAAGCTTTGCAGAGTGAATCCGTATACGGGTAGCTCAAAGAATTCTTCCTCCTGATCACACGCCAAGTCTGCTACGGTAACCACAGAATCCATATACCTTAACTGTAGATCTGGCCCACTTTAATCGGACGGCTAACGGCAATATCGCACAGCCAAACCAAACGACCTTTACGCGCCGGGAAGTTGTTTTGGGCAAACCGCTTAGGGCACGTGTCAGCAGTTGATTGTGATCGCTGCCTCTGGGGAATCACCAGCATCTCGTGAAAGGTGGTGCGGGGAAAACAGGCGGTTTTCTAAAATCGCTGTTGTTGCAGTTAGAATTAGCACTTCAACAGGATCCAAGTATCCCGCAGTTCCTTTCACTGAATCCTCGATAGGAGCCTTCTGATCCATTGTCATCATCGAGATACCGAAATCGGCCAGTTTTCCATTCAACTCGCTGTCGAGGAGGATGTTTGAAGTTTTCACATCCCTGTGAATTATCATTGGAGTGCAACACACGTGCAGGTATTGCAGTGCTTCATACAGAAACAGAAATGGGGGAATATGGTTAATCACGATTTCTCTTATTTAGTTGTATTCAAACACACAAAATTAAACAGCGTTTACACTACAAAAATGTAGTGTGATCGTTTTTTTTTTTTAATATAAATTACCCTCAGCCACATCGATTGCTATTTTGAGCCTGCTTTTCCAATTTATTTTGGAAAGTCCTGCCTTTTCTCCTGAAAGACAAATTTATAATTAAATGTATACTATTTTTGTTGCAATATCAAATCAACCAAACAATATCCCTCTTTTAAAGATGTATTTACCATAAAGATGGTCCTTTAAATACCCTTCAGACATGTACTAGTAGATAACCATAGGCTGTGCGGATTTAGCAAAACAGTAACCCAGTGGAGACACCAAGTTCTTATGATGGACTCTAGAAACCAAATCCACCTGTTAACAAAGTGAATCTGTATACATCAATTTTACCATGTGCACATATATTTTCTTCTTAATTGCAAGAGAAGCAAAATGATTCGGAAATTGGAATTACCTCACTGAAGAACTCCTACAATCCCTGTCTTGAATACAGTGAAAGCCTTTTTATTTCTATCTCTTTTCCGTCCCGCAGTTTACCAAGGAACACACTTCTAAAGCCACCAGACCCAATCTGGTGACTAAAGTTTTGTGTGGCTTCCACAATCTCGTGTAGGGTAAAAACCATCGATTCGTCTATAATCCATATAAAATTCGCAAAGTATGAAAGCACCGTCTATATGGGGAATTCCCACTATATTTTTTTTTCAGAGAGAAAAAGCATCATTGTATTATATTGAGACAATATAAAAACATCAGAAGATACAAAATGGTGGCTCGTGGAGCACCCACGATAAAAGCATCAAGGACAAATACAGGATCATAGGTCCATAAAGAGACATATACAACATCACGAGCCAGATCATGACATATTGAACTGAGAAACTATACAGGACAGCCAAAAGGCATGTCAAAGACATCAGCAAAGGTTAAAACAAAAACCATTTCAAAAGAAAAACAAAGAAGCATCAAAATTTAATAACTAGGGATAAAAAAATCCTGGACAAAACAGGGATACTCTTCCTCCTTTACTTCCATAGACCATGATCCAGAGTCAAAGAGCAGACCATCCTTGGATAGGCAATCAGCATGGAGATTCTTATCATGACCAATGAGTTGAATGGAACAATCTCTCGTGAGCCCCCATAAGAACATTATCTTGTCCATCCACCCTGCCATGAGAGGGCTCCTTATGTGGCAAGCACCATTTACATGATCGATCACCAGCCTGGAATTACCATAGATTGAAATAGCCTAAACATCGAAGAAAACACAGAAGGCAAGAACGCCCACTAAGGCTTTAGCCTCAGCCATCCTATTAGAGCCTGTTCCCACTATATTTCACATTAGAATGTTCTTAAAATATAAGTTCTTGACCTTCATTATATAGTTTTTCCCAGTTTTTATTTTTTTCTTCTCATGTTTTTCCCCGAATGGAACATTGAACATCTGAATTTATATTCTCACCTTCATTGAGAAGCAGCTTTTCGCTAAATTTTCCCCCAGCACGCTGCTTTGCCCTGGATTTCTTCCAATATACGGTAATACCCGCTATCATCACTAAAGTCCTGAAAAACTACTTAAGTTAAACCCTTAACAACCGGTGGATTCTTTAATTCTTAACCCGCTCAGCTTTTTCTCACGATCTTCTATCTACAGTCCTATAGTTTCGTTACCAATTTGTTGGAAAGATAGGGAAAACATAAAAATTGATACACACAAATAATATGAGCTTGATAAACCAAAACTTGATTCTAACAATGAATCTGGTTAGGAGTAATTATGCTTAACTGACTCTCCTAAATTAAGCCAACTTTAACATGCTGGAGTAATGACAATTTCTAACCACACCCACTTTGTTCTTCCCTAAATTATTTTTGGTTTCTTGAATACAATATGCGCCCTTATACATACATATAAGGATTTCCAGAGTATCTGCAACACACCAAATGAGGAATTCTCACTGTAATCGTGAACCTCTTGCAGTAAGATTTTATAAACTTTCAACCGTTTAGGTATTACTGTTGTACTGGGCATTCGTTGTTTTGCTGGTAACAAAAATTTTAAATAAAAAGCATAACTTGAACATTTGATAATGGAAATTTGTTGTGAATACAAATAAATATTATATTACTCAATTTAATGAAAGCTTGTCGAAAACTTATGCACAAATTATACAAGTGAAACAATTGTTCCATATAAACTTTGTTGGGAATTTTTGATAATTCCAAAACAAAATGAAGAGAATAATGCTCTGTTTTATCAAAGGATTTTAACACAGGGAAAACAAAAATTGTTTGGAAGAAAAGAGTTTTACACATGGACAAAGAAACTTATATTCATTAATAAAAACCACTGTTGTTACAAACTTCTTCCTCGCACAAAGGGATTATACCAGGAACGCTTCAGTTCCACAAAAAAAAATCTGAAAAATACTGTCTCTACTTACAAAATGTCACACTGCTATGTGTAAAATTTTCAATACATACGCGCTGCTGCGTCTCTGGTATTGCATTACATATTCACCAACAGAAATTACATTCACGTTGCTGCTTGCTCACTCTCGTTTTCTCTCAACGAACAACAAAAATTACCTTCAGACTTTCACGCTTCTGTGTATATTACATTACAATGAAAAAACAAACAGGGCATAACATTTTGTTTTACATCCGTAAAAACAAAGCTACTTCCGTGAATTTAAAAAAAATATTAAAATTAAAAATCTTTACTTGCATTGTACGAACATCAGTAAATTTCTTTAATTATTTCACTGAAAAACTGGCAGGCAGTCAATGAAACTTTCACTTCCCGTCAAGTCCATATGGTGCAGGTCTTACATTCACACTTTCACGCTTCTACGTATATTATATTGCAATGAAAAAACAAACAGCACATAACATTTTGTTTTACATCTGCCGTAAAAACAAAGCTACTTCTGTGAATTTAAAAAAAATAATAAAATTAAAAACCTTTACCTACATTCTACGAACCTCAGTAAATTTCATTAATTGTTTTACTAAACAAACTGGAGGTCAATGAAACTTTCACTTCAAGTCAAGTCCATATGGTACAGGCCTCTACATCCACCGTTGATTTAATCGGACGGGCACGGCCATTTTGACCGATCTTTATGTTCTAAGGAAAACCGTTTTGGAAAAACTGCTCAGCCACGTGTCAGCTGTTGAAGCTGTTGATTGTGATCGCAAACCATCATCACGCGAAAAGCAGTGCGGGGAACTCATGGCGGTTTTCTGGAAAAATAAGGCGGCAGTGGAAATTACCATTTCAACAAACCTGCGATAATAGTAAAGAGATTGTAATATGATATTTAGTGATTAAAATTCCCTTCAGAGAATATAAATAGGTATAAACATGGAACTCTTTAGGGTTTCTGAGATCAATACCCAGTCTGGAAAATTAACACTCAAGTTTTTGTTTTGAAGATGTATGCACAACAAGCGAACCGATCCGCAGCAGTTTCAGAATTTATCTAAAGAAACACCCGAAGAGAGCTTATTTCTTTGACAATGTCTATCAAGAAACACCCGAAGAGAGCTTATTTCCAGAAGAAACGCTTACAATTTGTCCAACAGGCTTAAACTGGAGAAATCTGAAGGGAGAAATCTGGCAAAGGTCCGATCTGACCGACTAATTGCCACTAATCGATGCAAGCCTTGTGGAAAATAAGACTACAATCAGGTATCACTAGTCGCTGAAGCAAATCGACTAATTTATGTCTTATAGAAAAACTTCGTTCATTATATTATCGCATCTCACATGCTTAAGTATTCCTTATAATTGTTATTCATAATTATTGATCCTATTTATAAATTTGGAATATCTTTTATAATTTATAATTATATTTAAAAATTAGAATATGTACTTTTATATATCTGTATATATATAAAAATAATAATTTCAAAATAATATAGCTTATTATTATATTTAATATTTATAATATTTAGGAACAATTATCAATCACATTTACAAATTTGAAATGCACAACATATTTATATTAATTAACATTCAAATAATTGCATAAAAAAATTATATCTTTTATATTATTGCACTTCACATTTATAATTGTTTTTCACAATTACTATTTATATTTATAAGTTTGAAATATTTATTATATATGAATTGCAGATTGGCAAATAATTGAGCACAGAGGCTCATTTTACAGCTGAGTATAGTGTGTAGCTCTGTCAGTCCATCATTAAAGTTGAAATTTTGCTACGTCTACCCAAATTAAACTAAACCTCAAAAAACACTAACTATACAACCTTACTAAATTTATAATTTATTTTCTCAATTAACAAAAACAAATCATTTTGAAAAAATTAAAAATTAAAAAATCAATAATCAAATCACCGAAGATTAATTAACAAAAACAAATCATTTTGAAAAAAATAAAAAATCAATAATCAAATCACCGACGATTTCCCGTCAAATTTTATTCCTTTGTGCCAACTAACATTCAAGCGATGAAATATAATATTACGGCTCATTTTAAAAAAATCCAACAAATATGGGGTCATCGTTCCTGTTCTTTTCTCAACGTGCCAACTAACATTCAAGCGATGAAATATAATAATGATGATAATGGTTAATGTGCGCTGAGACTAAACATTGCTTTATCGGACCTAAGGAAACAAATTATTTATTTTGATTTAAGATTTTATTCCTATGCTCAAAAAGCTTGGAGAGAAGCCTCCAAGCTCACTATAATTTTGACATTGTAAAAGGCTGGGAAGGTCAGTGTTGTAACAAAGATTGTGACACTAAAATCTAATGTGGTTATAGGCGAGGCACTCTAAAAGAAAGTGGGACCATCGTTCCTTGTTCTTCATTAAAAATCCAACAAATATTGGGCCATCGTTCCTTGTTCTTTTCTCGTCCTGCCAACTAACATTCAACCGATGAAATATACTATTACGGATCATTAAAAAAAAATCCAACAAATATGGGGCCATCGTTCCTTGTTCTTTTCTCGTCGTGCCAACTAACATTCAACCGATGAAATATAATATTACGGATCATTAAAAAAAAAGTCCAACAAATATGGGGCATCGTTCCTTGTTCTTTTCCCGTCGTGCCAGTTAACATTCAACCGATGAAATATAATATTACGGATCATTTAAAAAAATCCCACAAATATGGGGCCATCGTTCCTTGTTCTTCCTGTAAACCAAAAGTTTGTCTCGGACTTTATGATTTCGATGAAGAAACCGTTCACTTTGATGTGACTTGAGCATTTGCCTATGAAATCGATCACCGCATGCTCGTGAGCTCGCTTTTATCCTGAAATATGGATTAGGATAAAATATGGATCAATATAGTGTTGTTAAATTATTTTAATTGATATCATTTTTGGGATTCAACTGCGTTAAGTAAGTCATTCAAAGTATGACCATTTCCATGAGAGGTAGTCGTAAAGTGACTAATTTCTCATGATTTTTGAATAGTTCACTTAGCACTCATTGCATCGGGTGATGCTCACAGGGGTGAAGAAGTGGGATTGAAACTAGTGAAATGTGGAGAACGAATCACATAGCATCAATCATCACTTCCGGGGCTTGCACCCGGTAACCAGGACTTCCCAGCATTTGTAAGGGGATAGATTTCAAGCATTTTACTTTTATTAAATGTCATTAAGTGACTTAGTAGACTCATTACATGTCACAAAGGAGGTATGGGTACTACAACATAGTGAAGCATGACCTGTGTTAAACTCACAAGCACTCGCGGGTTTTGGTGGGTTCTATACCGAGCTGTGTCACTCGCATAAAACCTGCATTTAAGATCCAAATTTTGCGGGTATCTTATAAAACTCGTCTACCCATATAAGACCTGCGAGTATTCTATAGGACCTATATAGAACCCGTCGAGCCTCAAAAGGCACAAAATGTTCAATTCTTTTATCTTTATTTTTATTTTTTATTTTTTCTTTTTTGGAAATGAGGTGATCTATCTCTTGCATTCCAATTAGACTTATACCATCTAGCTCTTTCAAATATTTACTTCCTTGCGGTAAACATCCCGCCACTACCAATGGCTTCTTTGCAACTCTACCCTTATGAATCAAGGTCTCCATGGCTTATTGACTGAGTGACTTTAGTGTGCATTTGTTCAAAAAGCATATAGTTATTCACCTTGTGTGTATCATCCATGTCCATAGTCCTTGAAACCCTCCTGAATTCTAACCAAGGATTTTCAATTTCTTTTCGTTATAATTCTTTTAATATTTGTATAGTAATGCACCTGTATCTACCAGCCAATGGGCTTTATTTCTTTGCACCACCACCTTCTTGGAAAGGAAATTACCTCTTTGGAAGAAAGTTACATGCTTTCTAAATGTGAGTTATGCTCCAAAATAAAGTGAGGCATGAGGAATGATCCTTTGACTCAAAATAGTTTCAGAGGTGGGTGTACATGCTTTTCTATTATGGTGCAATTTTGGCCATACCCATCACTCAATTGAAGGACCTTTAAGCTTGCATTATTGGGGTCACACGTCCAATTTGCTAGCATGCTTTTATACATGAGTTTGATTTAGATTTAGAGTAGAGTTTTCTTTTATTGTGCTCTTTGCTGGTAGATGCATTCTTGCATTCCTTTTATAGTTGTTGATGCATGTTAACATATTTTGGTCATTTTTGGATGTTAATCAAATTTCAATTTTTGTACAACTTGCATACATTTTTCTCAAAGTCTCTCCTAAATTTTGTAGAAAAGTGTCAATCTAACCTTCCTCCTTTGAACTAGGTTTAATGTCCCCTATCTAGTATCAACATTTTCTCTCCAAACTTCATCATTGCTTTATCTTTCTCCTGCTTGGTGAAGTTTGACGGTTTATGAACTTTGTTCATTTCCTGTTGTGGTGGTTTTGGTGGCAGCCCCTCATCTTATTTTTGCTTCTACAGGCCCCCTTGTATGTGCTTATTTTGAAGAATGTAATCTCTAGTCCTTTCAATCTAGTTTCATGATATTAGTGAAGAATGTAATCTCTAGTCCCTTCAACATAGTTTCATCACTGTGAATGTAATATCTAGTCCCTTTTGTGCTTAAAATTTATCATATTTTAACCTTTTTTTGTATTTTGACGAGTCTTATAAGGGTCATTCCTTAGTCTTATATGAGTTGATGAGTCAATGACGTGACAAGTCTTATACGAGTACAAGTCGTCCAACATTGCTACAACGCATAGGGGATTTTACGATAATATTTGAGACAGTTTTTGGGTAAATTCTCTTAATTTGAGATAAAAATAAAAACTTCTATATTTTCTTGAATGTTGTCTTTAAGCGAGCATCTTAAATTATTGTCTTTATAGGGACAATAAAGAATTATATTCGAAGACAATATAATATCACTTTTGCTTCTTTAGAGACAATATAAAACAATGAATCCACAAAAATATCACACCATTGAAATAAATCAATATAAAAAAGTTTAATTAAAAATAAACTACAATATCATTGATTAATTCATGTTAGGGCACAGTGGAATCGAACTACCAACCTCCTTCTTATAAGGCAAGTGTTCTGCCATTGAACTAACACCCTATAAAGAATTATGTGATGATATAGGCGTTGATTTAAAAAAAAATGCTTGATACATAATGACATAATATTTATAAAATCTATAATCACACAACCCCTATTTTTAACTTAATAAAAAATAATTCAATAGAGTTATATCAACATCACACCCATGTGGCATGACCCACACAACAATAATTACAAACAAATTAATCTAGTAATACAAAAAAAAAGTAACTAGAATTAGCACAAGCTGTTAAAATATTGCCACAACTATTGAATGGTTTCTGTTTAGTGTGTTTCCACTGTTGATCTCTTTCTCTAGTTCCTCTTTGTCCACACCATTGGTTAAAATATTATATTGAAAAAAGATAAGAAAGGAAATTTTTTGCAACTTGGTAAAGCAAGGAAAATCTTTAAAATGATTATCTTTGAAATCTGGTTAACAAAAAAATCAACAACGATGTGTCTACACAATCTAGATTGCATATTTCATATAAAAAAAATTCACCTCAAATTCAAAATACCATTTTTAACGGACATCCCTAGATGAAGCATTAGCATGTCAATTTGTAGGAAATTTGGAGAAGGTTTTAGCCATTTTAAATCAAGTTCTATTGTTCATCTACTTATATATAAATGAGGCAAATGTCCAAAGAGAATAGAAGAACATCTTAGGATTCTATCGCATGCTTAAAGAAAGTCTTAGATCAGCCCAAAAAAAACCAAAACAGAAGAAGGATCAATGGGGGAAAAAGGGGGACCCAATGAGGAGTGGACAGGTGGGTTGTTGGCACGAAAATTACAGTAGGGAAGAGACCTTGGGGTTCAGGCTCAAGAGGCCGACAAGGCTTTGTTGTAGTCTAGCACAACGCCGACATTTTCACCTTACCCGGAGGGCAAGGAGTCTCAGCCGAGGCATGCCACGACTGAAGTTAGATGGAGCAGGAGGGGTATCGAGGAAATGTAAATAACATACAACAATAGCTCATCACACTCAATTTGTTGTAATATCTAAGGTTGTCATTCTGCTCATGCCATCGCAATAAACTACCTAGTTATTGATCATTCATTTAGAATTTTAAATAGCCCATCAAGAACACAATAATACAATAAGGAACCCAAAATGCTTCTTTCATTAACTGGAATATAAGAGAGTACATGACAGAATATAAAAGGCTCGAGGCCCGTTCATCAAATACCGAAAGAGTACTTTTCATAGAACACAACTGACAAGAATGGACATAAGCAAAGTTGAAGACAGTCCTAGCTCTTTCGTAACCAATCCGACTCTCAGGATCCTACCCTTGCTCACCCACTTCATCACCAACCCCTTCCTCATGATCTCTTTTGCTTTTTATCCTTTGTTCTACATTCCCACTGCCAATTTCGTTTGATTGAAGCTTCCCTCACCTGCCTTCTATTTCCCTCGCTCAGTTGCTTCTGTACTCTTCCGCCACATTGTCACAACTTCCCGTTCACTCCCAGTTCCTATCCCTTTCCTTTGGTTTTCAGCTTCGCAACTCGAACCGTTGTCCCTGCCCCATGTTCTTGACCTTTCTTCCCACCAAAATCCAAAACGAAGGCCCTAACAAGCGCTGACTACAGTTCTTTGACTCATCCCCAAGTTAATCTATCTTCAGTGTTGTCAGCTCTGTTGTTGCTCCTAGTAGGGTCTATCATTATTGTTTGTTTTTGTGTTGGTTCCTCCTCTTGCGGCATTGTTTCTTCTTCCCTTGGGTGTGTTGGTCCTGCTTCATGTGGGGTTGCTTCTGCTACATTTTGGCCCTTCTTTCTCAAACGAAGGCCCCAACTCAATTACTGCAACAATCGTTTCCTGGTGGAAGTAGTTATAATCTTCCAATGTCGTATGCCAGATGCTTGTGAGGGTTTATGTGTGTTGGAAAAATTCGGTTGTTGATGTGTAGTTTGGTTGCTCGGGCCAGGCATTTTGCAGGGTGCTCAACTTTTCTTCAACATCGTCACATACCTCCCGTAGTGCTCTTACATGTTTACGGACCGGTGACCTCAGATCACAAATTTTATCTTTCGTTTCGGCCAATTCCTCCTCAATTTGTTGTACCCTGTCCTCAGGAGAGGCGATCTCATCATCGATTTGCTTCAGCTGGCCTTTGTCCCTACAGGCCTTTCTATCAGCGATGCGTTGTTGGAGTTGTTGGCAAAGTGGATCGGGAAACGCTGCTCTGGCCATATCTAAACTCTTCTTTAGCTCCTTGTTGGTGACCACAAGTTTTGTACATGATGTCTGAATATGGTCACAACAGTCAGCCAAAATGATGGCCGAAAAATCATCAAGCGCTTCAATTACTAAATCGACCACAATTGGCCAAAGTGCTCTTAGCTTTGATGTCACCTGCTCGACCTGTGATTGTAGTTGTTAATTGTTATTTCAGAGACGATCTCACTCAATCGTGATAGTGACAATTTGTTTCTTCTCCTGTTCATGCTCGGCGACCATGTCATTGTTTCTTTGTTTATCCCTTTGAGCTTCCTGTTGGATAAATTCGAAGAGTTGTGTAGATGACCAATGCTAAAGGTTCTTAGGTTTCATTGTTGATGGGTCCAGGAAGTTTCTTTACAAGGGTTGGCTGCTAGCAATGGATTTTCCTGAGTGGCCTTGGGGAGAAGTTGCAGGCTATGTGGTTTCAAGAAATTGGGGAGCAGGAGGGATAATTACTCACTCTGGAACCACTGGGAAATTTATATGAAATGAGGCTTCAAATAGTTCGATCGAAGTGGAGTGTGGTGTTGATGTGATTAGTTCTTCGCCCGGGAGTTGGCCCATTCCTAGCAATACGGATACTAGGGATGTTTGAACAACAGTATGGCCTTCACCCCCATTTAGTGACTTATTGGATTGGATAGCCGAATCGACTTCCATTTCTTTTATGGTTATTCAAGTACCTGGAGGGACTATGTTAGATAGGGTCATGAAGGTGGAAGTCGTATGGGGGGATGGATCTCGCAACCTGGGTGAGACAATAGAGGTAGATTGTGGGTTTTCTTCAACAATTAGGGAGGTCGATGCTAACTGGAGTCCATCTCTGGTGAGGTCAACAATAGTCACGGCAGGCATTGTCTTTTGCTTCTTGGCCGCTGGTACCTTGGTACCTTTGGGCTACCTGGGTTTGGGGATGGTTGGCTTTGTTTGAGAGTGAGGGCTATGATGGGGGATAGCCACAGCGAGGGGAGTAGTTATGATCGGATTGAACAAAGTAAACCCTTGAAAAGCACTAAACTAGGGAGTCATACTTGATGAACCCTTGAAGATGGAAATTGTCTGCTTAATGGAGCTCATCTGTTGCTCCATTTGATAGACCATCGACTGTAATTCCTCCTCTAGCCCCCTCTTCCTATTTCTACCAACCATGTCTCTTGTCAACCGTTGTGGTTGCATTCCCCCGAACAAATATTTGAACTGGCCATTTGTAATCTCGCAGGCAACCCCTGGCCATGATCTGACCTCCATGTGGAATGCCCCTTCTGCTAATGTGAACCTCTGCAGCCTCATTTGGAAAGTCTCTAGATGGACACATTATGGCCTGATATAAGTCTGGCCATGTGTTACCCCAAACCAGATTTCTTGCGAGTAGTTATCGAGCAATCCCTTGGGGATTCTTTTTGTCACCCTTATGGTTGCAACAATCTTCTGGTACCAGTCCTTAAATCATACCTCATTGATCTCTTTGCTGCTAAGGTCCTTGGACGTCCTCCATGGTGTGTATCTAAGCATTAGTGGTTGCTCATCTGTGATTTCCGCTAGGTTCCTCCCTGCCGGCACGCACCATTTCCACATCGCCAAAGTCATAATCAAATACCCAAAAATGAAATTTTTAGTTCGTCTGTATAGATCCTCGCAAGCTTCAAATAACTCATTCAGTAGAAATGTCGATCAGTTGAGCGAAATTCCTTCGTAACAGTGCTCCACAACTGATATGGTGTCCAATGTGCACTCATTTCTAGAGAAATGTCTCATTACTTTCCCTGTAATGATGTAGCAAGTGAATCTGATGTGGTCCTTGCTGATCAAATCTATTTTAGTGCCCTTGCCACCGCGCTTGGTGTTATACTCACTGTAATAATCATTTTTCCCCTCCTTCTTGGCTTGCTTCGACCTGGTCTTGAACACGGTCAAGATTTCATCTCCTATTAGTGAGAGCTTGGTGAGGTGTTGAATTTCCTCCACATGAATTGGACATTATTTGTCTAACCAGAGTGAGCCACCATGCATCTTACTCACCAGAATGTTAGTGCATTTCATTGCAGTGAAAGACGTTCCGAAAATCAACAAACTCCTCAAATTTATCAAAGTCGAACGCTAAAGTGACTGAGATGTTCCTTTGATATTTGTTGGAAATGTATCATCACCCTTCGAAACTTCTTCTGTATATAACTCTCACTTGAGCGCTAGAAACTGGAAATAATTTGAAAGATCATTGTCTACCAGTGTTGCCTTATCATATTTCCCATACAATGATTCTATAACAGTGTTCTGTCATCTAGTTTGTCTTCAAGAACTGAGATTATCTTCGTCATACTTTTGCATTGCTGATATATGACAGTTACAGGGGGCTGATAGTGAGTGCTTGAGTAACGTTGTTGAGTTTCGAGCTGAGACTCAAATAATTTTGTCACCTGAATTGGAACTTCTAAAATTCCTACATAACCATGCAAATTAAGTAGACCGACTTTGACACGACGTTTCTGACTAGACTCGCTAACTAATTACTATGACAACTTTACCTATGCATACTTGATCATGTTCACTGGTCATTGGCTAAGTTGTACCTAACTTGGAGGATGCATCATGGGAAAAGCACAAAGTGGAGTAGATGGGTAATAATGTGACCGAATGGCGAATTTATTGGTTAACTCTTTCCATAACAGGAAAAGATTCTATGGAAATTTAATTGAAAGGGGTATTATTACCTAATTATTACGGAAAAACTCTGAATACAATGGATAAGAATTATGAAACGTGTGAATGACCTCCACGATGACTGTCAGTTGCGGTGAGGTGGCATAGGTGCCGCAACTGAGCTAACACACGAGAATTATTATATGGAAAATAAAATAAAATAAAACTTAAACGAACTGACTGCTTGATTTTCTTATTCCTATTAACTCTAAACCTACCTATAGGCCCTTTTCAGAGACCTAATCAATTAGAATATTGGGTGTTGTACTGATGGAAAGGCTTCAAGCATACGCCATTCGCCCATCCTGGTATCAATATTCCATCCAGTTGCACAAGTTTCACTGCTCCAGAATCCCTGATTTCTGCGACTATGAATGGACCATGACAATGCATCTGGAACTTACCTAGGAACTTCTGAAACTTGATGTCTTATAATAAAAATTGTCCTCCAACTGTGAACAATTTTCTCTTAATGTCCCTGTCGTGCCATGCTTTCTGCCTTGTTTTCTCAATAGACTAGTGGAATTCAGCTAGAAATCTGGCTTCATCTAATTTCATCAATTCCTCCAACCACTTCTGTAGCGATGCATCGTCTTTCATCTTTGTATCTTGAGCAATGAATATGCTTGGTGTTGCAAATTCAGCAGGTACTGTGGCTTCTTGTCCATAGACCAACTGGAACGGTGTTTGCTTATGTGATCACTTGATTATCATTTGCTACACCCATAATGTAGTTGGTACACGCTCATCCCAATTGTCTCAACTTGCCGAACATATCTTCGTTAGTCCCTTCTCCAGTATCTTGTTGAATGCTTCAACCATCTCATTAACCTAAGGGTGGTATGGGTTGCTCTTATGATGTTGGACTAGGAAATTCTGCAGGACAGACACAACTATTTCATTTATAAAATGAGTCCCTTGGTCACTTGTTAGGATTTTTGGGCATCCAAACTTGGATATGATATTTTCAAAAATAAACCTTGTCATTGTGTCTGTTGTACAATATTTAACTGGTGCCACCTCTACCCATCGCATGAGATATTCGGTAGCTGTGATGATATATCGTGTGTGATAATGACATGCTGGTGGGTTGATCGACCCAATGAAATCAACTTCCCACTTTTCAAAGATCTACACTATACATATTGGTTGTAGTGGTAATTCATCATGATGCAAAAGTTTTCCAACTCTCCAACACACATTGTTGAGCTCCAAAACTGCCCTTTCCTTAATAACTTTTCTCATCCATTCTTCTTTGAAAAATGCATCCTCGTCATCAATAACCATTATACATTGCCTCAAGGAGAACATTTTAGTGATTTACATGTTATACTTTTATGTTTGTTGTTTGAATAAGTTTTTGCCTTTTAGCTACGAAATGCAGTCACATTCTGTAACTAATCGACTGTTCCGCAACTACCTCCATGCTTTTGCAGGTTCCAGGTGTCAGGAGGGGAAAATGACTACATGGGAAGCTTGGAAAACATCAGGGCATAGATCGTGTCCTATTCACCTAGCCCAGATTGACAAGGAAGACTTCGATCAAAGGGAAGTCAAACATAGAAACCTAAGGCAAACAGGACTCTATTTTGTACACGTTTCTCAGTGATGGGATCCGAAGCAGTTTCCTGAGGCCATGGACTTCATCAGCCACTTGTGCAAACTGAATCCAATAGCCATTACCTTAGATTTATGTCTCCAGCAACTAAGGAAGAGAATTCCGTGGGCTTGTCTGCCTATGTGTTTTGTTGTAGCTCATTTTTCTCCATAAAATAGTTGTATAATTTCTCTATAAATACCTGTGTGAAGAACACAGAACCAGTTCAAATTTTCTCATGTGTTAAGTTCAAATTACTGCTCTGTAGTTTTGAGAACTCATTCTCTATTTTCAATATAAAGACTGTGTGGCTCATGGATACCTAAAAGCGTTTGTTGGAGTGTTGATTTTGCATTTGTGATTCTACCCAAGCGATCAAGTTGCCTTTCAACAACATTTTCAGTTTTGGATGATTCAAGAAAATTACATCTCAAATACAACAAACTTTTTGTTGACTTCATCATAGAGACAGTATGCTTTGGAGGTGTTTGAATACCCTAGGAAGATACACTTACGACTTCTTGCACCAAGTTTGTTTCTATGTACATTTGGTATTAAGGCACAACAGGTGGAACTAAAGTCCTTGAGATGCTTTACCAAAGGAATATGCCCATACCACATTTCATAGGGAGTCTTGTTTCTGATAGCATTAGATGGACATCTATTCTTTATATATACAACACATAGAACTGTATCAGCCCAAAACATCATTTTTACATTTTTGAAGAATAGCATAGAGCATACCATATTTAAGATTTTCCTATTCATTCTTTTAGCTACACAATTCTGTTGGGGATTATAAGGCATAGTTGTTTGATGTTTGATCCCATGTTAGCAAAGATAGTTTTCAAATTCATTTGAAGTGTATTCTTTTCCATTATCAGTGCGAATAGAGCCAAAATGAGATTGTGCCTCATTTTCAATCCATGTATGAAAGTTCTTGAATGTTTGAAAAGCATCAGATTTGTTCTTCAATAAATAAACCCAACACATTCTGATGTAGCTATCAATAAATGTCATCATATATTTATTTCCATTTGCAGAAGGAACAGGCATTGGACCACATAAATCTGAATGAATGAGTTCAAGTTTTCTATGTGCTCTTAAATGTGAATCATGAAAAGACTGTTTGCTATGCTTTACTAGAATGCAAGCATCACATTGCTTAAGTTTCCAAGGAATTGTAGGCAAACCAACAACACCATTTTTCTTCAACAAGCAGAGGCTGTCACAGTTCAAATGTCCAAATCTAGCATGCCATAATAAACTTGATAGAAGTGTACCTTCTTCATAATGAGAATTGTATGAGAAATGTTTTGCATGAGCAGAGGTACCTTGCAGCTTGAGAAGCCTTTCTTCTTCTATTCCCCTCATGACAAGTGAGTGGTTAGATGCTTTTCTCACCTCAAGCTTGCCATCAAAAATATGAATGGAGTGACCTTGCTAGCAGATGTGGACCAAGGACAACAAGTTTCTCTTCAACTATGGGAGATATAGAACATGATGTAGAAGAAAGTCTGGAATACCAAACAATTTAACCCTGATTGTGCCAAGCCCTGATGGCTTGATTTTTTATTGGTCTGCAAAGTATACTGCTCCATCAACATTGTTAGTAAATTCTTCAAAAAAATATTTTCTATGAGTCATGTGGCAAGTTGCTCCTGAATCAAGCAACCAATCATTTTTCCAAGAAGCAAGTGAAGCATTAAATAAATCTTCATTTACTCCAATATTACTTTGAGCCACAACATAATGAGCGGATTCAGGTGCTTTACCTTTGTCTGTGTCATTAGTTTTACCTTTCTGTTGGTTTCTTTGCTGCTCAATTTTGTCCCCTGGTAACTTGCATGTAAAGGCATCATGTGATCCATTTCTTTTGCAACGTATGCAGTGCAAATCTGACTTTTCTCCTTGAGAGTGTCTACCCCCCTTGCCTCTGAAATATCTTCTTCTTCCTCTTCGACCACATCTTCCTCTGGAAGAATCTTGAGCAAGATTCTTTTCTTTATGAGCAAGGCACACAGCCTCTTCAGAAGATTCAGGGGCTGTCTTCTTTCCAAAAGCTTTCTCTCTTTTAGCAATTTTTTTCACAAGATAGTTAAAGGTAATATCTTTGAGATTTCCATTTGCTTGCAATGACTCAAGATAATTGGAGTAAGTAGGATAAAGTGCCTTGAGAAAATTGATAAGAGGAATATCCAATTCAACATTAGTGGCTTTGATATCATGCATTATAGATTTTATTTCGGATGCTTTTGCAATTCAAGAGTGAAGAGTTTAATCATGAGTTGAACAACTTCAAGTGCAGAATGTGAGTCATAGAGTTCTTTCAACTTTTGTAAGGCTTCAAAAGCAGTTGAAAATGGCGTAATATGGCGACTCACCTCTTCACTTACAGATGCTGCAATTAATGCATAGGCTTTGTTGTTCTTATTTTCCCAAATGGCGAGCTCTTTGTCTGAGGTAGGTTGTTCTGGCTCTTTGTCTCCATCTCCAATACACACTCCTTTCCACAACTCATTGAAAATGAGGGTGTGTTTTATCATCCGGGACCACTCAGGATAGTTCTCCTTGCCAGTAAGAACTATTCCCACAATAGATATGATTGAATGCATACTGTAAAAAAAAAACTTCTGCTGGCAAAAATGTGCTTCAAAGCTGTCCAGAAATTTCAATATTTCGATGAACAGTGGAGTGCCAGTAATGTTCTGGGGTTACACGCATAGAAAAATACAAACGAAATCTATATGGAGTCTGCCAAAAGATATGGTGGCATCACGTGGAGACAATAACAATATTTTTGGACAGAATTCGATATATTGATGGCAGGTGACTGCACAATAAGCTGAACAACAAAAACGGGGTTAATTTCTAGGAACGTTACACATAGTTGTTCGTGCAAATTGTCGTGATAAAAAACATTCAGTGTAGTTTTTCCTATTTATATGGAGCTACTTAGAAGCAATCAGCGTAATCCATGAGCATAAAGAAGGGATTTATAGCATACAACCTTGGTACATAGAGTTTCATGACAATGTATATATAACAATGCACTGAACAAATGCCTCAAACAACGCACCGAACAACACAATGAACAACACATACATATCATGTGTTTTTCAGAAGGGATTTATAGCATACGACCTTCAAATAGTGGTGTTTCAAAACATTCAATGCACAAAATTGATGGCATACATATGCCAATCAATGTATTAACGCCTTAACGTAGAATGCAACACCATACCGGTTAACATAAAGCATACACACCACTCAACGAACCGTCATACTCACAATTAGTGCTATAGTCATAGTTCGGTCGTCTTCCACAACGCCACTCTCAGTAGACACATTCAGACCAGAACACGCCTGGACCAGCGATATTCACCCAACAAAACGGTTTGGAGGGCGGACTATTCACTACAAGAATAAAACGTATACTGACACGGAGCAAGCTTCAGGGAACTGACACCATCAGCAGCATATTATACCATCAGTAGCGTATTATATGGAAAATCGCAGATGGAGCAGGTCTAGCAATGAATAATGGTAAATCGCACATGGAGCAGGTCTGGCAATGAATAATGGTAAATTGCAGATGGAGCAGGTCTGGCAATGGAGCGCTATTATACCAGCGTGGAAAGAGCAGCAAAAGCTCAAGCGTTACTGAGATTATCAGGTAGAGGGCAGACCCAGATTACTGAAAAATGGCAGAAGGGAGTTACAATGGCAGTTAAAAGCCAAAAATGGCATTGGCTCTGATACCATGTCAGAACAGGCAGTAACTCCTCAAAAACAATTCGTTAATATTCATTTAGGTTGGTCTTTATTATATACAATAGGGAGACACTGTTCATTTCATCTCTCGGTGACTATTCATATTCTCTATTATTTATTTACATCAATTTCAGTGATTCACCCAATCCTGATGATTAAGTGTCAACAAAATTGAATTATTTTCTGAAATTTTCTTTTTGTTTTAGGCTCTCTCCAATAGACACTCTATGTTATCAGGTTATGGAAATTTTGAAATATGCTCTCTACCGTAACTGTCAAATTGAATTATTTTCTGAAATCTGCTCACTACAGTGACCTGCAAATTGAGTTATAATTTATATATAACTATCACAATCTACAAATATTAACATCTAATATGAGTACATATTATTTTGATTTTTGATTTATATGAATCTATCATCTGCCATTTGCATTTTTCTCTTCTAGTTGCTAGCTTAGGGCTTAGAATATATTTTTTGAAATATTCCTGGTTTTCTCCATGTTGGAATTTCTCTTTCAAAAGCTGAAAAACATATATATATGCCAAACAGAAACAAGGAAAACAAAAAAGTAAAGTCAATGTTTTAAGGTTACTCTTGAATCTTTACATGTTTGGCAACGACAACCTCCTTTAGCTTTACTTTCTCATACATGAAAGCCTCCTTCAGCTCTCCTACTACCTCACTCATGCTGGGCCTCCAAGATGATGTATGCTCAACACATCTGAGCGCTAGTTTGGCAACAATAGTGATTGATTTCATGTCATATTTTCCGTCCATATCCTTGTCTATGATTTTCACCATTTTTCCAGGGGTTTCATTGATGGCCACATAGTCTTTCACCTGTGATGACGTGCAAATATAATTATTCGTACACACACTTAAAATGAAAGCGTATGTCGTAAATTTGGATGATTAATTACAAATAAATTCCTTACCCATCTCAAGAGATCAATTTCTTCCTCAGGTAGAGTGTGATCGAAGGGTTTTCTCCCACATATAATATCTAATAAAACCACACCAAAACCATATACATCGCTCTTTGGAGTGAACTGTCCAGTCGTAGCATACCTGTAAGAATATGCAACAATAAAAGTGAAATTGCCGTGGCTCTTAATACTTGATCGAATTCCTGGGTCATCAAAAATAAAATTTTGAAGAGAAATGCAATTTATATGTGTCATTTACTCTGGATCCAAGTATCCCAGAGTTCCGATCACAGCATCCTCGATAGGAGCCTTCCGATCCATTGTCATCATCGACAAACCGAAATCGCCTAATTTTCCATTCAAATCGCTGTCGAGGAGGATGTTTTCAGTTTTCACATCCCTGTGAATTATCATTGGAATGCAACACACGTGCAGATATTGCAGTGCTTCATACAGAAACAGAAATGGGGGAATATGGTTAATCACGATTTCTCTTATTTAGTTGTATTCAAACACACAAAATTAAACATCGTTTACACTACAAAAATGTTGTGTGATCCCTTTTTTTTATATATAATTTACCCTCAGCCACATCGATTGCTATTTTGAGCCTGATTTTCCAATTTAGTTTGGAACGCCATGCGTTCTTACCTGAAAGACAAATTTATAATTAAATGTATACTGTTTTTGTTGCAATATCAAACCAACCAAACAATATCCCTCCTTTAAAGACGTATTTACCATAAAGATGGTCCTTTAAAGACCCTTGAGACATGTACTCTTAGATAACCATAGGCTGTTCGGGTTTAGCAAAACAGTAACCCAGTAGAGACACCAAGTTCTTATGATGGACTCTAGAAAGCAGATCCACCTGTTAACAAAGTGAATCTGTATACATCAATTTTACTATGTTCACATATATTTTCTTCTTAATTGCGAGATCAGAAGCGAAATGATTCGGAAATTGGAATTACCTCACTGAAGAACTCCTTAAAATTCTGTCGAGAAGGCAGTGAAAGCCTTTTGATTGCTATCTCTTTTCCGTCCGGCAGTTTACCAAGGAACACACTTCCAAAGCGACCCTCCCCAATCTTGTGAGTATCACTAAAGTTTTGTGAGGCTTCCACAATCTCGTGTAGGGTAAAAACCATCGATTCGTCTGTAATCCATTCGCAAAGTATGAAAGCACCGTCTATATGGGGAATTCCCACTATATTTCACATTAGAATGTTCTTAAAATATAAGTTCTTGACCTTCATTATATAGTTTTTCCCAGTTTTTATTTTTTTCTTCTCATGTTTTTCCCCACATGGAACATTGAACATCTGAATTTATATTCTCACCTTCATTGAGAAGCAGCTTTTCGCTGAATTTTTCCCCGGCACGCTGCTTTGCCCTCAATTTCTTCCAATATACGGTAATACCCGCTATCATCACTAAAGTCCTGAAAAGCTACTTAAGTTAAACCCTTAACAACCGGTGGATTCTTTAATTCTTAACCCTCTCAGGTTTTGCTCACGATCTTCTATCTACAGTCTTATAGTTTCGTTACCAATTTGTTGGAAAGACAGGGAAAAACATAAAAATTGATACACACAAATAATATGAGCTTGATCAACCAAAAATCGATTCTAACAATGAATCTGGTGAGGAACTTGATTCTAACAATGAATCTGGTTAGGAGTATTTATGCTTAACTGACTCTCCTAAATTAAGCCAACTTTAACATGCCGGAGTAATTACAATTTCTAACCATTTTGGAAATGACACCATTTTGGTTTCTTGAATACAATCCCCGCCCTTATACATACATATAAGGATTTCCAGAGTATCTGCAACACACCAAATGAGGAATACAAATAAATGTTATATTACTCGATTTAATGAAAGCTTGTCGAAAACTTATGCACGAATTATACAGGTGAAACAATTGTTCCATATAAACCTGCGATAATAGTAAAGAGATTGCAATATGATATTTAGTGATTAAAATTCCCTTCAGAGAATATAAATAGGTATAAACATGGAACTCTTTAGGGTTTCTGAGATCAATACCCACTCTGGAAAATTAGCACTCAAGTTGTTGTTTTGAAGATGTATGCACAACAAGCGAGCCGATCCGCAGCAGTTTCAGAATTTTGTTGAAAATATAATTTCAACTGCGATTGCCGATATCGCATCGGCAAAATGAAGTGAAGGAATTATAAAGGAGCCTTTGTATTTGCGATAAGCGATCGCCGATATCGCATCGGCAAAGTCAAAGTGAAGGGCCGATATCGCATCGGCAAAGTTGAAGTGAAGGAGTCATAAGGAAGCTCTTGTGTTTGCGATGAGCGATCGCCGATATCGCATCGGCACTTCGCTATCGGCAATATCATAGGGTCGGGGTCTTTGACATGAGTAAAGTTGCGATGCGATGGAGTGGACCCGATGGCTTCCCAAAACCAAATTGCATAATGTTTGAAATTCACCCCGCGGCAAATATTAAATGTTGCGTGGAGTAAATCTAAGTTTTGGTTGACCATACGTCTTAATGAAATGTCATAGTGGTAGGTAAAATATTAAAGTTTTACATAGAGTTCGTAAGTTTTTTTTTATGAGAAGGAATGGGCGTATGTACTTATCACATAAATTCTGTATGGGATAGGTGTATGTAATTTATTACTGTGTTGACTTGTGTTTTTATGAATGGCACACGGGAAGTGAATGTTGTGTGTTCGCAGCAGCAAAAAGAAGAACCAGAGGATGTAAGCACAGCAGTGCAAAAATATATTTTGTAAATTTTGTGAGGCATTGAAAAACAGAGGTGAAGGAAAACCATGTGTGGTTTTGCAAGTGCATAAAGATAATTGTGGAGCGAGTTTTTGTAACTCTGTAAGTTTTGTTTTTACAGCAGCATGTAAAAGTGTTTCACACCAGTGAATGTAAATTTTGTTTTACAGCAGTAAGCTCATGTAAACTGTTGTTACAGCAGTAAGTTGTTTTTCACAGCAGTGAATATGAAAACAATTTTACATTGGTAAATCCCTCTCAGTAAAAGAGGATGTATCAGTTCTTGTTTTAATGAATAGAAATCTTTTATGGTGGTGAAATACTCTAGTTCTCTGAGTGAAATTTCTTTTAAGTCTTCTTGCATAAAAGATCCTGGAGAAAAGTAAAAACAGAGCATTGCCTCTGTGTGTTTGAATATTTGGTTTTTGGTATTTTCCCCATTTAAAAAAAAAAAATACCCAACAGCGGTATCAGAGCAGGCTTAGGCTCTTTGAAGGAGACAAAGAAGCTGAAGGGAGAAGGTTGTTGCTGTAGCAAAACTTCTCAGGCACACAGAAGACTCAGACAACAAAAGGTTCAGGTATTTCTATAAAGTTTTTTTTCTTGTGTTGCTAAAGAAGCAGTGATTTGTTTTAAATACACAGTCAACGAATGGCCAGCACAAGCACTGGTATGGGTTTGTTTAACACCCAGCTCCCACAGTTTAATGGGAAGAACTATGATTATTGGTCAATAACTATGACAGCCCTGCTTGCTTCCCAAGACTTATGGGAAATAGTTGAAGATGGCTTTGAAGAACCAGCAGATGAAACTGAGTTCAATGCATCAACTCAGGGAGAGAAGGATCTGCTGAAGAACAATAGGAAGAAGGATTCAAAAGCCCGAGTGTTGTTGTATCTAGCAGTAGACCAGAGTATGTTTCTAAGGTTAGCAGCAGCTAAGACAGCCAATGAAGCATGGCAAACCCTCAAGACAGCCTATCAAGGCATGGAGAGAGTGAAGACAGCAAAACTTCAATTGCTGAGAAAGGATTTTGAGAATCTGAATATGAAGGAGTCAGATAACATTGACTCATTCTTCACTCATGTGATTGGTGTAATCACACAAATGAGAACTCATGGAGAAACCATTGAAGATAGAAGAATAGTGGAGAAAATAGTGAGGGTCTTACCCTCAAGGTTTGATGCCATAGTCACCACCATTGAAGAGACAAAGGATCTCTCAAGCTATTCAGTTGATGAGCTACATGCATCACTGATAACACATGAGCAGAGGTTGAGTAGGAATGAAAACTCATCTCTTGAGCAAGCCTTCAAGACCCAGATGTCCTTTGGAAGAGGCAGAGGTCAAGGCAGAGGAAACAAGAGAGGAAGAGGCAGAAGCCAGAACAGAGGTGGAAGGAACAGCCCATCAAATGCACAAGGAAGAGGCAGCAATCCAAATCAGAACCAAGGCCAAGGCAGCAGCCAACAAGGAGGACAACATCATGCTCAAGGACAAAGGTATGATAAATCTAATGTTCAATGCTATTATTGCAAAAAGTATGGACATTATGCAAGTGATTGTAGAAAGAAACAGCATGATATGAACACTAGACAAAATGCAAATGTTACAAGAGAAAACAGCAGTCAAAATAATGTCCTGTTAGCTTGTAACATGGCTGAAACACATAGTGAGGACATATGGTTTTTAGACTCAGGTTGCAGCAACCATATGACAGGGAATATAGCCCTCTTCTCAGCCTTAAATCAAAACTTGAAATCAGAAGTCACACTAGGAACTGATAGCAAAGTCTCTGTTATGGAAAAAGGGGAGATAAAAATATTTACAAAACAAGGAGAAAGGAAAACCATAGCAGATGTCTACTATGTCCCCGGAATGAGATGTAACCTATTGAGTGTTGGACAGCTTATCCAAAAGGGTTACAATGTTTACTTTGTAAATGATGTGTGCACCATCATGGACATACCACCCAGCAAAAGATGCATTGCTGAAGTGAAGATGACAAGGAACAGGATGTTCCCTCTCCGGATCAGGGCAGACATGAAAAACAAAGGAGAAATTGCAGCAGTCACCCAAGAGGCCTTCCAAAGCGTGCCAAAGGATGAGAACTGGTTATGGCACTTGAGATTCGGGCATCTAAATTTTGGAGGTCTGAATTTGTTGAGCAGAAAAGGAATGGTAAGAGGATTACCATTGATAGAGAAGCCGGACAGCCTTTGTGAAGGTTGTATATTGGGCAAACAACATAGAGAAAGTTTTCCATCAGGGAAAAGCATAAGGGCAAAGACACCCTTAGAGATTATCCACTCAGATTTGTGTGGACCAATGCAAGCTCCATCATTAGCCGGCAGCCTATATTTCCTAACATTCATTGATGACTGTACAAGAAGAACTTGGATATATTTCCTTAAAAACAAAAGTGAAGTGTTTGAGAAATTCCAAAATTTCAAAGCACTTGTGGAGAACCAAAGCGGGCTGCATATAAAAGTTTTGAGAACTGATAGAGGAGGTGAGTATATCTCCAAGGAATTCCTAAGATTCTGTAGAGAAAATGGAATTCATAAACAGTTTACAACTCGGTACACCCCACAGCAAAATGGAGTTGCTGAAAGGAAGAACAGGACCATCATGGATATGGCGAGGAGCATGCTGAAGGCAAAGCATTTGCCAAATGAGTATTGGGCTGAAGCTGTACATTGTGCAGTTTATATATTGAACAGGTGTCCTACAAAAGCAGTCATGAACAAGGTGCCAGAAGAGGCATGGAGTGGGAGAAAGCAAGGAGTCACCCACATGAGAGTTTTTGGGTGTGTGGCCTATGCACACATACCAGATCAGCTAAGGAGGAAGTTGGACAGCAAAGGGGAGAAATGCATCTTCATTGGATACAGTGATGAATCCAAGGCATACAGGCTGTACATTCCATCTACCAAGAAGTTCTTTGTAAGCAGGGATGTTCAATTCATTGAAGAGGAAGCTTGGGATGGAAGCATAGAGAAGACAGTTAATGTCAAGAACTGTTTGTCTCATGATGAAGATGAAGAGGAAGTGGCTGAAGTACATCCCCAAACAGCAGCGCCAACACAAGGACAGCAAGGTACACCATTGAGGATCAATGAGAGTGCTTTTCCAAGCACACCACAAGGAGGAAACTCAAGTGCATCTTCAAGCACTTGCACACCAAGTGAACGAGGTAAGAAGTTTAGAAATCTAAGTGACATTTATAATGAAGGAATGAATTCCTTATTTGCCTTGTATTGTCATGTTGATGATCCTATTCATTTTGAAGAAGCTATTAAAGATACGAAATGGATAGAAGCTATGGATGAGGAGATGAATGCCATAGAGAGAAACAAAACATGGGATTTGGTAGAGTTACCAAAAGGCAAAGAAGTCATTGGTGTGAAATGGGTCTACAAGACCAAAAGCAATGCTGAAGGCAAGATTGAAAGGCACAAGGCAAGGCTGGTTGTCAAAGGGTACAAGCAGCAGTATGGGAGAGATTATGAGGAGACTTTCGCACCGGTTGCAAGAATGGAAACCGTGAGAGCAGTGCTGTCCATAGCAGCACAAAACAAATGGAAAGTCTACCAAATGGATGTGAAATCAGCTTTCCTAAATGGAGTGTTAAAAGAAGAGGTTTATGTTGAACAGCCTCTCGGCTATGAGAAGAAAGGTGAAGAGCACAAAGTGTGCAAATTGAAGAAAGCTCTTTATGGGCTGAAGCAAGCGCCAAGAGCATGGTACAGCAGGATAGATTCATATCTATTAGATAATGAATTTGACAAATGTGAAGGAGAACCCACAGTCTACATCAAGGAAAAGGATGGTAAAATTTTAATTGTTGTCTTGTATGTAGATGATGTTATTTTCACTGGAAATGATATTTATCTTATTGAGAATTTTAAATCAGTCATGAAGGATGAATTTGAAATGACTGACATGGGTTTGTTGAGATACTTCTTAGGCATAGAAGTAGAGCAAAATGAAAAAGGAATTTTTATATCTCAAGCAAGATATGTAAATCAAGTTTTGAGCAGATTTAAGATGGAAGAATGCAAGGCAGCAATCACTCCCACAGTGATGGGATTAAAGCTCAGCAAAGAGGACAGCAGCAAGGACTTTGATCCTAGCTTGTATAAAAGCATTGTGGGCAGCCTTATGTATTTAACAGCAACTAGGCCTGATTTAATGTATGCTGTTAGTTTAATTTCCAGGTTCATGGAGAGGCCAAAGGAGGCACATTGGCAGGCAGCAAAGAGAATTTTGAGGTATGTCAAAGGCACCAAAATGTTTGGAATTTTATATCATGCCTCAGAACATTCAGATTTGGTTGGATACACAGACAGCGATTGGGCTGGAAGTGTAGATGATCGGAAGAGCACTTCCGGTTATGTTTTTAATATGGGTTCAGGAGCCATTTCATGGGCTTCTAAGAAGCAGTCCATTGTAGCATTGTCTACAGCAGAGGCTGAATACGTGGCAGCTACAACAACAGCATGTCAAGCAGTGTGGATGAGAAGAATGTTGAGAAGCTTAGGCCAAGAGCAGGCAAAAGCAACAGTCATCTTTTGTGACAATAGCTCTGCTATTGCATTGTCAAAGAATTCAGTGTTTCATAAGAGAACGAAACACATTGATACAAGGTTTCACTATATCAGAGAATTGGTGAACAATGGAGAAATTGTGCTACAACATTGCAGTACTCAGGAACAGGTAGCAGACATTTTGACAAAGCCATTGGATCAGAAGAGCTTTGAATTTTTGAGGAAGTGTTTGGGTATGATTGAATGCCCGACAGTTGAAATTAAAGGGGAGTGTTGAAAATATAATTTCAACTGCGATTGCCGATATCGCATCGGCAAAATGAAGTGAAGGAATTATAAAGGAGCCTTTGTATTTGCGATAAGCGATCGCCGATATCGCATCGGCAAAGTCAAAGTGAAGGGCCGATATCGCATCGGCAAAGTTGAAGTGAAGGAGTCATAAGGAAGCTCTTGTGTTTGCGATGAGCGATCGCCGATATCGCATCGGCACTTCGCTATCGGCAATATCATAGGGTCGGGGTCTTTGACATGAGTAAAGTTGCGATGCGATGGAGTGGACCCGATGGCTTCCCAAAACCAAATTGCATAATGTTTGAAATTCACCCGGCGGCAAATATTAAATGTTGCGTGGAGTAAATCTAAGTTTTGGTTGACCATACGTCTTAATGAAATGTCATAGTGGTAGGTAAAATATTAAAGTTTTACATAGAGTTCGTAAGTTTTTTTTTATGAGAAGGAATGGGCGTATGTACTTATCACATAAATTCTGTATGGGATAGGTGTATGTAATTTATTATTGTGTTGACTTGTGTTTTTATGAATGGCACACGGGAAGTGAATGTTGTGTGTTCGCAGCAGCAAAAAGAAGAACCAGAGGATGTAAGCACAGCAGTGCAAAAATATATTTTGTAAATTTTGTGAGGCATTGAAAAACAGAGGTGAAGGAAAACCATGTGTGGTTTTGCAAGTGCATAAAGATAATTGTGGAGCGAGTTTTTGTAACTCTGTAAGTTTTGTTTTTACAGCAGCATGTAAAAGTGTTTCACACCAGTGAATGTAAATTTTGTTTTACAGCAGTAAGCTCATGTAAACTGTTGTTACAGCAGTAAGTTGTTTTTCACAGCAGTGAATATGAAAACAATTTTACATTGGTAAATCCCTCTCAGTAAAAGAGGATGTATCAGTTCTTGTTTTAATGAATAGAAATCTTTTATGGTGGTGAAATACTCTAGTTCTCTGAGTGAAATTTCTTTTAAGTCTTCTTGCATAAAAGATCCTGGAGAAAAGTAAAAACAGAGCATTGCCTCTGTGTGTTTGAATATTTGGTTTTTGGTATTTTCCCCATTTAAAAAAAAAAAATACCCAACAAATTTATCTAAAGAAGAAACACCCGGAGAGAGCTTATTTCCAGAAGAAACGCTTATAATTTGTCCAACAGGCTTAAACTGGAAAAATCTGAAGGGAGAAATCTGGCAAAGGTCCGATCTGACCGACTAATTGCCAGTAATCGATGCAAGCCCTGTGGAAAATAAGACTACAATCAGGTATCACTAATCGCTGAAGCAAATCGACTAATTTTATGTCTTAGAGAAAAACTACATTCATTATATTATTGCACCTCACATGCTTAAGTATTCCTTATATTTGTTATTCATAATTATTGATCCTATTTATAAATTTGGAATATCTTTTATAATTTATAATTATGTTTATAAATTAAAATATCTACTTTTATATATATATAAATAATAATTTCAAAATAATATAGCTTATTACTATATTTAATATTTATAATATTGAGGAGCATTTATCAATCATATTTACGAATTTGAAATGCACAACATATTTATATTAATTAGCATTCAAATAATTGCATAAAAAAATTATATCTTTTATATTATTGCAGTTCACATTTATAAATTATATCTTTTATATTATTGCACTTCACATTTATAGTTGTTATTCACCATTACTATTTATAATTATTTATCATATTTATAATTTATCATATTTATTATATATATATGAATTGCAGATGGGTAATTAATTGAACAGAGAGGTTCATTTTACAACCCAGTATGGTGTATAACTCTGTCAGTCTATCATCAAAATTGAAATTTTGCTATGTCTGTCCGAATTAAACTAAACTGGAAAAAATATTAACTATACAACCTTATTAAATTTATAATTTATTTTCTCAATTAACAAAAACAAATCATTTTGAAAAAATTAAAAATTAAAAAATCAATAATCAAATCCCGACGATTAATTAACAAAAACAAATCATTTGAAAAAATTAAAAAAATCAATAATCAAATCACCGACGATTTCCCGTCAAATTTTATTCCTTTGTGCCAACTAACATTCAAGCGATGAAATATAATATTACGGATCATTAAAAAAAACCAACAAATACGGGCCATCGTTCCTTGTTCTTTTCCCGTCGTGCCAACTAACATTCAAGCGATGAAATATAATATTACGGATCATTAAAAGAAAATCCCACAAATATGGGGCCATCGTTCCTTGTTCTTCGTGTAAACCAAAAGTTTGTCTCGGACTTTATGATTTCGATGAAGAAACCGTTCACTTTGATGTGACTTGAGCATTTGCCTATGAAATCGATCACTGCATGCTCGTCGTCAGCTCGCTTTTATCCTGAAATATGGATTAGGATAAAATATGGATTAATATAGTCTTGTTAAATTATTTTAATTGAATTATTTTGTTGGTGATTTGTAAGGGATAGATTTTAAGCATTTCACTTTTATTAAATGTCATTAAGAGACTTAGTAGACTTATTACATGTCACCAAGGAGGTATGGGCACTATAACATAGTGAAGCATGACTCGTGGTAAATCCTCAAGTACTCGCGGGTTTTGGTGGGTTTTATGTCGAGCCGGGTCACTCGCATAGAACCCGAATTTAAGATCCAACTTTGCGGGTATCTTATAGAACTCGTCTACCTGTATAAGACCCCCGGGTATTCTATAGGACCTGTATAGAACCCGAGCCTCGAAAGGCATAAAATGTTCAATTCTTTTATTTTTATTTTTATTTTTTTATTTTTTCTTTTTTGGAAATGAGGTGATCTATCTGTTGCATTCCAATTAGACTTATACCATCTAGCTCTTTCAATTATTTACTTCCTTGAGGTAAACATCCCGCCACTACCAATGGCTTCTTTGCAACTCTACCCTTCTGAATCAAGGTCTCCATGGCTTATTAATTGACTTTACTGTGCATTTGTTCTAAAAGCATATAGTTATTCACCTTGTGTGTACCATCCATGTCCATAGTCCTTGAAACCCTCATGAATTCTAACCAAAGATTTTCAATTTCTTTTCGTTATAATTCTTTTAATATTTGTATAGTAATGTGCTTGTATCTACCAGCCAATGGGCTTTATTTCTTTGCACCACCACCTTCTTGGAAAGGAAATTACCTCTTTGGAAGAAAGTTACATGCTTGCTAAATGTCAATTATGCTCCAAAATAAAGTGAGGGATGAGGAATGATCCTTTCACTCAAAATAGTTTCAGAGGTGGGTGTACATTCTTTTTTATTATGGTGCAATTTTGGCCATACATGTCACTCAATTGAATGACCTTTAGGCTTGCATTATTTGTTGGATGTACTACACACCTACATGCGGACACTTAGTTAGAGCATGGGACTACATGCAAGATTCCTTCTGCATGATTTACTCCCTGATTTGCTCATTCTTTAACTCCGCAACTGGTTAGTTCTTCTGCATGATTTACTCCCTCATTTGCTCCTTCTTTAACTCTGCAACTGGTTAGTTCTTCTGCATGATTTACTCCCTGATTTGCTCATTCTTTCACTCCGCAACTGGCTATTTCTCTCCAGAACTTGTTGTAGGTGTTGAGTCTTCTCATTGATCACCACTATGGTGCATTACCTTGGGATCTTCACCCAGTAATGCTATATCATGAGCATTGTAACCTATTTTCTAATGAATCATTCTTTTGTTCTTTCGATTTTCTTTTAGTGTTTTTGCTCTGCAAAGCTGTGTGTTCAACCTTTACTAGCTAGATCCATCTGTGCAGGTTTTCTAACACATTTACATGGTATCGGAGCCCACAAGTTGCTAGATAAAAGGCGCACCAGTACTTTATTTTGTAGGTATTACAACTTGGAGATCAAAGATCGACATAAAAATAGAGTTTCCCAAAGCATCGATCCTAACACCGTACAACTGTCACGAATGGAAGGACCAAATGGCTCGATAGCTTCGTCAAAAAGGGTTGTACAGGATTACCATGGCTGCAGAAATGGAACCCACTTCAGCCATAGAGAAATCCAAGTACCTCAATAGTATGGATGAGGCCCACGGATCCATATGCATGTGCATCTCTCCAGAGTTGCAGTTGCATCTATCTGCCTGCAATACTCCCAATGAGATTTGGAAAAAGGTTGAAGAACTCTACGGGAAACAGGATGAGATGAAAGGACATCTGCTCGAAGTGGAGCTGCTGTCATTGGATCCACGGAACTATGATAGAATTCAAGACTTCTTCACCAAATATAATTATCTATTGCTGCAACTCAAGGGTTGTGGAATTGACAAATCCATGGAGGAGAGTCGCCAAGTTCTCTCTATTATGTCAAAGCTCCAACCGAAATAATCCATCTTTGTGTTTACATTTCATTCAGTAAGGCTCACAACAGGTAAATCCTACACTATGCCTTCTCTCAAAGAGTTCATGGAGTCCCTTACGTTTGAGCAAGATAAACTCATTGGCATGGGGAAAATCAAACCTCCAAAAGCGCATGCACTTGCTATGCATGATGGCAACCACAATAAAAATCACAAATCTGATTCAAATAAGAAAAATTAGCAGCAAAAAGACAAGGGAAAAGTGCATTCCCATCCAAAGAAGGAAGGGTACACCAAGCCCTTCAATCACTCCTCTGGCTTGAGAAATGAGAAAGGGAAGAAAGGAAATAGATGCACCTACTGTCAAAGAGGATTCCATCCAGAATCCTCTTGCATGAAGAAACAAATTGACCAAATGGCAGAAATCCTTCAGAAGCACAACCTTGGGGACCACATCCCTCAGGGCGCCAAGAAGAAAACTGAAGATCCGCCACACGGGAAAGGTAACAATTTTCATGATGTAGTTGCAATTAATTCTTCCCCTGATGCATGGATTATAGATTCTGGTGCATCACATCATATGGCTGCTACAAAGGAAGTCTATTCCTCTTTGGATGCATGCAAAGGACCTCCCATCCTCATGGGAGATGACTCACCTATTGAGGTCACCGGAAAAGGTAGAGTGGAAATTTTACACAGAAGCTTTGAAGATGTGCTTCATGTTCCAAAACTTTCGGTAAACCTGCTTTCAGTTTATCAGATCACTCATTCTGGCACTGGAAAGAGAGTGAAATTCACTCCAGATGCAGTGAACATATATGACCTACATAGTAGCTCCAAAATTGCAACCGATGAGGTAAACAATGGAGCCAGACTGTATACATTTTCTGAATTTATTGAATCTGAATCCTCCTTATTGCTTATACATGCTGATGTTAGTAGTAGGCTTTGGCACGAGAGGTTTGGTCACTTAAATTATAGGTATATGCAGCAGCTAAGCAAGCATGAGATGGTGGAAGACCTGCCAAATATCAGTTTCTCCAAAGGAGTTTGTGAAGGGTGTGTCCTTGGAAAACATCCTAGAGAAAAGTTTGACACTAGCAAGACTCACAGAGCATCCTCTCCTCTAGATCTGATCCATAGTGATCTCATGGGGCCTTTTCCTCATCCTTCCATCAACAAAGCAAGGTATGTGCTTACATTTATTGATGAGCTCTCACGATATACTTGGGTGTATCTTCTCAGGAACAAATTTGAAGTTTTTGAGCACTTTGAAGATTTCAAAGCACTAGTTGATACACAGTCAGAGAGAAAGATTAAATCCCTACGTACAGACAATGGGGGGGAATATGTTAACACAACACTTCAGAACCTTTGCCTTTAGTCTGGCATACAGTTGCAATACATAGTTCCATACACTCCGCAGCAGAACGAAGTTGCTGAGAGAAAGAACCGATCTCTTAAAGAGATGGCTTCCTGCATGTTGCATGCTCAATCACTACCTCATAAGCTATGGGCTGAAGCACTTAATTGTGCTAACTACATCCAAAACAGATCTCCTCATAGGTCTGTCAAGGATCAGACCCCCTTTGAGGCTTGGAGCAGCACTAAACCAGAGGTCACCCACTTCCGTGTTTTCGGCTCCCAAGCATGGGCCAGGATCCCCTCTGAAAAGAGGAAAGCTCTTGATCCCTCTTGTATGTGCTTATTTTGAAGAATTTAATCTCTAGTCCCTTCAACCTAGTTTCATATTTATTGGTGAAGAATGTAATCTCTAGTCCCTTCGACCTAGTTTCGTCATTGTGAATGTAATATTTAGTCCCTTTTGTGCTTAAAATTTACCATATTTTAACTTTTTTTTGTATTTTGACAAGTCTTATAAGGGTCATTCCTGAGTCTTATACAGGTTGACGAGTTAATGACGTGACGAGTCTTATACGAGTACGAGTTGTCCAACATTGCTACAACACATAGGGGATTTTACGACAATATTCGAGACAATTTTTGGGTAAATTGTCTTAACTTGAGACAAAAATAAAAACTTCTATATTGCCTTAAATGTTGTCTTTAAGCGAGCATCTTAAATTATTGTCTTTATAGAGACGATAAAGAATTGTATTTTAAGACAATATAATATCACTTTTGCTTCTTTAGAGACAATATAAAAAAATGAATCCACAAAAATATCACACCATTGAAATAAATCAATATAAAAATGTTTAATTAAAAATAAACTAAAATATCATTGATTAATTCATGTTAGGTCACAGTGGAATCGAACCACCAACCTCCTTATTATAAGGCAAGTGTTCTGCCATTGAACTAACACCCTTTAAAGAATTATGTGATGATATAGTCATTGATTTAAAAAAAAATACTTGATACATAATGACATAATATTTATAAAATCTATAATCGCACAACCCCTATTTTTAACTTAATAAAAAATAATTCAATAGAGTTAGATCAACATCACACCCATGTGGCATGACCCGCACAACAATAATTACAAACAAATTAATCTAGTAATACAAAAAAATAGTAACTAGAATTAGCACAAGCTATTAAAATCTTGCCACAACTATTGAATGGTTTCTATTTAGTGTGTTTCCACTGTTGATCTCTTTCTCTAGTTCCTCTTTGTCCACACCATTGGTTAAAATATTATATTGAAAAAAGATAAGAAAGGAAATTTTCTGCAACTTGGTAAAGCAAGGAAAATCTTTAAAATGATTATCTTTGAAATCTGGTTAACAAAAGAAATCAACAACGATGTGTCTACACAATCTAGATTGCATATTTCATATAAAAAAATTCACCTCAAATTCGAAATACCATTTTTAAGGGACGTCCCCAGATGAAGCATTAGCATGTCAATTTGTAGGAAATTTGGAGAAGGTTTTAGCCATTTTAAATCATGTTATATTGTTCATCTACTTATATATAAATGAGGCAAATGTTCAAAGAGAAGAGAAGCACATCTTAGGAGTCTATCGCATGCTTAAATAAAGTCTTAGATCAGCGCAAAAAAAACCAAAACAGAAGAAGGATCAATGGGGGAGAAAGGGGAACCCAATGAGGAGTGGACAGGTAGGTTGTTGGCACGGAAATGACAACAGGGAAGAGACCTTGGGGTTCAGGCTCAAGGGGCCAACAAGGCTCTGCTGTAGTCTAGCACAACACTGACCTTTTCACCTTATCGGGAGGGCAAGGAGTCTCAGTCGAGGCATGCCACGACTAAAGTTAGATGGAGCAGGAGGGTTATCGAGGAAATGTAAATAACATACAACAATAGCTCATCACACTCAATTCATTGTACTATCTATGGTTGTCATTCTGCTTACGACATTGTAGGAAATTACCTAGTTATTGATCATTCATTTAAAATTTTAAATAGCCCATCAAGAACACAATAATACAATAAGGAACCCAAAATGCTTCTTTCATTAACTAGAATATAAGAGAGTACACGACAGAATATAAAAGGCTCGAGGCCCATTCATCAAATACTGAAAGAGTACTTCTCATAGAACACAACTGATAAGAATGGACATAAGTAGAGTCGAAGACAGTCCTAGCTCTTCCATAACCAATCCGACTCTCAGGATCCTACCCTTGCTCACCCACTTCATCACCAACCCCTTCCTCATGATCTCTTTTGCTTTTTATCCTTTGTTCTACATTCCCACTGCCAATTTCATTTGGTTGAAGCTGCCCTCGCCTGCCTTCTATTTCCCTTGCTCAACTGCTTCTGTACTCTTCCGCCACATTGCCGCAACTTCTTGTTCACTCCCAGTTCTTGTCCCTTTCCTTTGGCTGTCAGCTCCGCAACCCGAACCGTTGTCCCTGCCCCATGTTCTTGACCTTTCTTCCCACCAAAATCCAAAACGAAGGCCCCAACAGGCGCTGACTACAATTCTTTGACTCATCCCCAAGTTAATCTATCTTTAGTGTTATCAGCTCTGTTGTTGCTCTTGGCAGGGTCTGTCATTATTATTTGTTGCTGTGTTGGTTCCTCCTCTTGCGGCACTGTTGCTTCTTCCCTTGAGTGTGTTGGTCTTGCTTCATGTGGGGCTGCTTTTGCTACATTTTGGCCCTTCTTTCCCAAACAAATGCCCCAACTCAGTTACTACAACAATCATTTCTTGGTGGAAGCAGTTATAATCTTCCAATGTCATATGCCAGACGCTTGTGAGGGTTTCTGTCTATTGGAGAAATTCGGTCGCTGATGTGTAGTTTGGTTGCTCGGGCGAGGCATTTTGCAAGGTGCTCCACTTTTCTTCAACATCATCACATACCTCCCACAGTGATCTTACATGTTTACGGACCAGTGACCTCAGATCATGAATTTTATCTTTTGTTTTAGCCACTTCCTCCTCAATTTGTTGTACCCTATCCTCGAGAGAGACGATCTCGTCATCGATTTGCTTCAGCTGGCCTTTATCCCTATAGGTCTTTCTATCAACGATGTGTTGCTGGAGTTATTGGCAAAGTGGATAGATTGGCTGGTTTTTCATGGACAAGCTGCCTGACCAATCATTGACGTGCTCCAGTAGCACATAACCATCTGTCAGGGCATCAGTTAGCAAGATTTCATTGCAGTGGAAGTGTTGAGTTTATGCTCGATATCCATGATGTAGCTTGTAGTTGGATTGGGAAACATTGCTCTTGGGCATATATAAACTCTTCTTCAGCTCCTTGTTGGTGGCCACAAGTTCTGTGCATGATGTCTGAATATGGTCACAGCAGTCGGCCAAAATGATGGCCGAAAAATCATCAGGCGCTTCAATTACTAATTCGACCACAATTGGCCAAAGTGCTCTTAGCTTTGATGTCACTCGCTCGACCTGCGGTTGTAGTTGTTGATTGTTATGTCAGAGCTGATCTCTCTCAATCGTGATAGCGATAATTTGTTTCTTCTCCTGCTCATGCTCGACGACCATGTCATTGTTTCTTTGTTTATCCCTCTAAGCTTCTTGTTGGATAAATCCGAACAGTTGTGTAGATGACCAATGCTGAAGGTTCTTAGGTCTCATTATTGATGGGTCTAAGAAGTTTCTTTACAGGGCTTAGCCACTAGCAATGGATTTTTCTGACTGGTCTTGGGGGGAAGTTGCAGGCTATGTGGTTTCAAGAAATTGGGGATCAGGAGGGATAATTACTCACTCTAGAACCACTGGGAAATTTATAGGAAATGAGGCTTCAAATAGTTCGATCACAGTGGAGTGTGATTTTGATGTGATTGGTTCTTCGCTCGGGAGTTGGCATTTTACTAGCAATAAGGATACTAGGGATGTTTGAACAATAGTATGGCCTTCACCCCTGTTTAGTGACTTTTTGGATTGGATAGCCGAATCGACTTCCATTTCTTTTGTGGTTATTCAAGTACCTGGAGGGACTATGTTAGATAGGGTCATGAAGGTGGAAGTTGTATGGGGGGATGGATCCCGCAACCTAGGTGAGACAGTAGAGGTAGATTGTGGGTTTTCTTCAACAATTGGGGAGGCCGATGCTGGCTGGAGTCCATCTCCGGTGAGGTCAACAATAGTCACGGCAGGCATTGTCTTTTGCTTCTTAGCCATTGGTACCTTAGTACCTTTGGGCTGCCTGGGTTTGGAGATGGTTGGCTTTGTCTAAGAGTGAGGGCTATGATGGGGGACAGCCACAATGAGGGGAGTAGTTATGATCATATTAAACAAAGTAAACCCTTGAAAAGCACTGGACTGGGGAGTCGTACATGTTGAACCGTGGAAGATGGAAATTATCTGCTGAATGAAGCTCACCTGTTGCTCCATTTGAGAGACCATCGACTGTAATTCCTCCTCCAACCCCCTCTTCATGTTGCTCCCAACCATGTCTCTTGTCAGTCGTTGTGGTTGCATGCCCCCGAACAAATATTTGAACTGGTCCTATGTAATCTCGCACACGACCCTTGGCCATGATCTGACCTCCGTTTGGAATGCCCCTTCTGTTAATGTGAACCACTACGGCCTTGTTTGAAAAGTCTCTGGATGGACGCATTATGGCCTGATATAAGTCTAGCCATGTGTTACCCCAAACTAGATTTAGTGCAAGTAGTTATCGAGCAATCCCTTGGGGATTCTTTCCGTCGCCCTTATGGTGGCAATAATCTTTTGGTACTAGTCCTTAAATCATACCTCATTGATCTCTTTGCTGCTAAGGTCCCTGGACGTCCTCCATGGTGTGTATATGAGCGTCAGTGGTTGCTTATCTGTGGTTTCCGCTAGGTTCCTCCCTGCTGGCATGCACCATTTCCACATCGCCAACGTCATAATCAAATACCTGAAAATGAAATTTTTGGTTCATCTGTATAGATCTTCGCAAGCTTCAAATAACTCATTCAGTAGAAATGTCGATCGGTTGAGTGAAATTCCTTCGCAACAGTGCTCCGCAACTGATATGGTGTCCAATGTGCACTCATTTCTAGAGAAATGTCTCATTACTTTCCCTGCAATGATGTATCAAGTGAATCTGATGTGGTCCTTGTTGATCAAATCTATTTTAGTGCCCTTGCCACCACGCTTGGTGTTATACTCACTGTAATAATCATTGCCCCCCTCCTTCTTGGCTCGCTTCGACCTGGTCTTAAACGCGGTCGAGATTTCATCTCCTGTTGGTGAGAGCCTAGTAAGGCGTTGAATTTCCTCCACATGAATTGGACATTATTTGTCTAACTAGAGTTAGCCACCATGCATCTTTCTCACCAGAATGTTAGTGCATTTCATTGCAGCGAAAAACATTCTGAAAATCGACAAACTCCTCAAATTTATCAAATTCGAACGCTAAAGTGACTCAGATGTTCCTTTGATATTCGTTGCCATTGTATCATCACCCTTCGGAAATTCTTCTACATATAACTCTCATTTGAGCGCTAGAAACTGGAAACAATTCAAAAGATCGTTGTCTACCAGTGTTGCCTTGTCATATTTCCCATACAATGATTCTATAATAGTATTTTGTCATCTAGTTTGTCTTCAGGAACTGAGATTATCTTCATCATACTTCTGCATTGCTGATATATGACAGTTACAGGGGGTTGATAGCGAGTGCTTGAGTAACATTGTTGAGTTTCGAGCTGAGACTCAAAGAATTTTGTAACCTGAATTGGAACTTCTAAAAATTCCTGCATAACCATGCAAATTAAGTAGACCAAATTCGACACGACTTTTCTGACTAGACTCGTTAACTAATTACTACGACAACTTTACCTATGAATACTTGATCATGTTAACTGGTCGCTGGCTAAGCTGTACCTAACTTGGATGATGCATGACGAGAAAAGTACAAAGTGGACCAGATGGGTAACAATGTGACCGTAATGGCGAATGTATTGGTTAACTCTTTCCATAATAGGAAAAGATTCTATGGAAATTTACCTGATAGGGGTATTATTACCTAATTATTACGGAAAACACTCTAAATACGATGGATAAGACTTGTGAAACGTGTGACTAACCTGCATGACGACTGTCAGTTGTGTTGAGGTGGCATAGGTACTGCAACTGAGCTAACACGCGAGAATTCTTATATGGAAAATAAAATAAAATAAAACATAAACGGACTGACTGCTTGATTGTCTTATTCCTACTAACTCTAAACCTACCTATAGGCCCTTTTAAGAGACCTCGTCAATTAGAATATTGGGAGTTGTACTGATGGAAAGGCTTCAAGCATGCGCCATTCACCCATCTTGGTATCAATATTCCATCCAGTTGCGCAAGTTTCATTGCTCCGAACTCCCTGATTTCTGTGACTATGAATGGACCAAGACAATGCATCTGCAACTTACCTGGGAACTTCTGAAACTTGATGTCGTATAATAAAAGTTGTCCTCCAACTGTGAACAATTTTCTCTTAATGTGCCTGTCGTGCCATGCTTTCTGCCTTGTTTTCTCAATAGATTGGTGGAATTCAGCTAGAAATATGGCTTCACCTAATTCCATCAATTTCTCCAACCGCTTCTGTAGCAATGCATCGTCTTTCATCTTTGTATCTTGAGCAATGAATATGATCGGTGCTGCAAATTTAGCAGGTACCATGGCTTCTCATCCATATACCAATTGGAACGGTGTTTTCTTGTGTGATCACTTGATTTTCGTTTGCTACACCCATAATGTGGCTGGTACACGCTCAACCCAATTGTCTCGACTTGCCGAACATATCTTTGTTAGTCCCTTCTCCAGTATCTTGTTGAATGCTTCAACCATCCCGTTAGCCTAAGGGAGGTATGGGTTGCTCTTATGATGTTGGACTAGGAAATTCTGCAGGAGGGATGCAACTATTTCATTTATAAAATGAGTCCCTTGGTCACTTGTTAGGATTTTTGGGCATCCAAACCTAGATATGATATTTTCAAAAATAAACCTTGTCATTATGTCTGTTGTACAATATTTAACTAGTGCCGCCTCTTCCCATCGCATGAGATATTTGGCCGTTGTGTCGATATATCGTGCATGATAATGACATGCTGGTGGGTTGATCGGCCCAATGAAATCAACTTCCCACTTTTCAAAGATCTACACTGTACATATTGGTTGTAGTGGTAATTCATCACGATGCAAAACTTTTCCAACTCTCCGACACACATCATAGCCTTTCACATATTATTTGGCATCCTTGTAGAGTGTAGGCCACCATAACCCTACTTGCAAGACCTTCCTCGCCATTGCTTTTCCACCGACATGCCCTCCCACAACTCTAGAGTGGCACTCCCATAGTACATCTTGCCTTTCATGCTGGAGGAGAGATCGTCACAAGAATTGATCGAGGCCCAGCTTATAAATATGTCCTCCAATCAGCTAATAGTCAACTTCTTACATGACCATGTGTCTCTTTTGCATTGCCGTATGTCCCTCCAAACATTTCCCTGTGGCTAGAAAAGCTGCAATTTCCTCCAAGTAGTCAGGTATTGCTTCTATGCGGAATAAATCAGCATCTAATAGTTGATCATCTAGGGAGACCCCACTTTCCCTTGATTCTAGTCTGGAGAGGTGATCTGGTCCCACATTCAACCGGCCTGGTTTAATGATAACCTCGAATGTAAACTCCTGGAATAACAGTAGCCACTTGCAAATTCTTCCCTCTAAGACTGGCTTGTTGACCAAGTATTTTAATGCCGAGCCATCTGTAAAGAATTTGAACGGGGCTCCAAGTAAATAGTGCTGAAACTTTTGTAAGGAGTATACCATGGCTAGTTCTTCTCTCTTGGTCGTGGTATAGTTCTTTTCTGTAGTTGACAACTTACTACTTGCAAAGAATATTGAATGATCCAAGTTCCCTTCCCCTAGTTGAACCAACGCTACCCCTAGCACAATTCCTGATGTATTGATATGTGCGTGGAATTTTTTGTTCCAGTCTAGGTATACTAAGATGGGAGAAATTACCAAGTTTTCCTTTAGGATGTTCAATGCCACTTGACAAGTCTTCATCCAATTGAATGTTTTTGTATTCTTGAGTAGCTTCTCCATGAGGGCGGTTATGGACGCATAATTTTGGATGAATCAACGATAATACCCTGTGCGGCCTAGCGTCGATTGCAACTACTTCATATTAGCCGACGGTTCCATATTTAAAATTGCCGCAACCTTTGGAGGGTCCACACAAACACCGTCTTTGTAATCGATGTGGCCCAGCGACGTACCAAATGGAACTGCAAAGATACACTTCTATAGGTTTAGGGAGATTTGTAGCTATCTACACTAGTCAAAAATTACTCTAAGTAAGTTGGCATGCTTCTTCGACAGGTTGTAAACTATCCAATCATCCATGTATACCTCCAAGAACTGGTGATGTAGTCTCTGAAGGCGGCAATAAAAATTTAGGAGAACACAGCAGGCACATTCTTTAGGCCACAAGGCATGACATGGTATGCATATGAGCCCCATTATGTGGTGAACATTGTTTTCTTCTTGTCCTCCTCTTCTATTTGGACCTGATGGTACCCTAAGAACCTGTTGTAGCAGCTACAATCATCCTCCCAAAATTTTCCTTTGCTTCATTTTGGAGGCTCTCTACCAACCATCCTTGGCAAATTTTCTTTCACTGCCCAGGTACTTATGCTTTTAGTTGAGTTTCTTCAGCTTATTAGCTTGTGTTTGCTAACTTGTTTACCTTTCACTTGCAAGTTGGCCTCCCGTGACTTAGTCTTAAACTGGTTCTTGTGTTGAATTGGAGAATTGTGCAGAACTTGAGGGTAGTCAACCTTTCTCTCTAGAATTGCACAGTGCATACTGACAGCCAGAACCACTCTCCAAAATTGCGAAGAGTATGCAGGATTCCTTCCCCAAGAAAATTGCACAGAGAAACCCATCACTGGGCTTTCTCTCAGAATTTGCGCAGTTCTAACTAGAAACCTTGGCTTCTGTCTAGAAATTACGCAGAGCTTGAGGGGCAGCGAGAGCCACTTAGCCCAAAAACTATGCAGAAGTCATCCCAAGGCTTGTTTTCTGTTACATGTGCTCACAGGTTGATCGGTTCCCTCCATGACTATGCAATATTTCCTTGCATGCATGGGCAACTCTTTCCCGAAAATGAAAAGAGAAAAAAAGAAAAATCATCCCTAGATTTTAGGGATCTATTTTTAGAAGCTGGGGTTTACATGCAAAAGCCATTTTAGAAACCTCCGCAAAGTGTCACATTTTCCTAGAATTGTGACATGCACATCATAAGCCTCGATTGCGATATTGCGATAATGAGATTATCATAATTGCACATCTCTCATACTTAATTAACTGATACAGTGATATCGCTATTGCATATCGGTGGGGTACTCGAAGATAAGTTTTATTTACTATTTGAAAAGGTTTTACGATGCGCTATATTAATTAATAATAAATAACCACGTGAAGCCATGATTTCAGTTATTAAAGGATTCTAACAGTATTTATGATTTCAAATCCGAAGGAGATTTGATGGCCTGTTTAGATTGATTCACATTTAAAATTCCCTTTCCTTCATTTCAAAGCCTTGTGTGTTTTTATGATTCTGCATTTAACTCCTATTGCTCTTCATTCCTTTGTATTCTTAATGTGCAGGTTTCGCCCGAGAAAGAATTGTGTAACAAGATGACTAAGTCGAAGAAAGGAAAGAAACCCAATGAAGCTACACAATCCTCTACATCTGATGTAACAGAAATTCCCCCATTATTCTCAGACACAACATGCACTATCGACAGTGGTACTTCCTCATGGGAAACCATGTACCAGTTGCTAGAGAGTGAGGGTCCAAGGATAATTCAAAGTAAAGCAACAACAGATGCCACTACCTCTTTTGAAGCCTCCCACTCTGAAGCTACAAGTTATTTCCTTCACAGAATTGTTGTTGGACCTAGGATTTTAGAATACACTGATATGGTAAAATGGATAATAGACAATATTAACATTGTCGACTGAGCATTCCAGACCTCAAGGAAAACAATTATTGGATCCTTCACAGCGGAAGACTTGAAAAGCATGTATCATATACTAGACCCAAAGAAGGTGTATGATAAAGCCTTCTTCGAGCATTTCGTAGCCGAGAATGAGGAACCATCAGACCCAATTAAGCAATGGAGGTCCAATTCAAACAAGCACAAATATGAGAAATTGGGTATGTATTCTATATCATCTCTTGATGCTCCCTAGTCTTATATTGCAGCTATGATGTGTAGATTGTTTGAATATGCCGATACCACAGAATTCTCTATTGAGTGGGTTCCCCTAATTGATGTAGTAGTAAATTATTTTATAATGGATTGGGGCATTATCTTGTCTAACAACCTTGCCTTACAAATTTGGGAATATAGAAAACACCGATATGTCACCTCTAGAAAAGCCCCACAATTTTTTATGAGTGCCTACATTATGGATGCAGTTGGTTTCACTGCCAGTTTCCCAACTATGGGGTGGAAATGGACTATTCAAGATCCTACCCCCATTCATATATATCAAAAAATCCTGTGGGAATCCAATTTTCAAACCCATTTCTACAAAATCGACCAAGGAATTATGCTGCCCATCCACCAAGCTGTTTTTGACAAGAGGGCCCCAAGGTTATCTGATGTGGCCAAGATTGATATTTTACCAATAGGTAGGTGGTTTGGGGAAGAAATGTTTACTTATGTTTGAGCCTTTGGAAGTATAGCACCTCCCCATGTTCTCCCATGGTATGTACCAGATAAATTGTTTGCCAAAGAAATTGCTTACCAAACTATAGGGGATTGGATAACCAAGACTCTAAAAGAATCCAAAAAGTCACTTTGGCCTTCCTTTCCCATCCAATGCGGTGTTTACGCATTACACAATTTCAAGCATGCTACTCTTGAAATCGATCACATTACATATTTAAAGCTTACCACCATTCGTGGCAAATAGTTTGACCCCAATAAGGTTGCATAGAACTTCACTGCTTAAGTAATATAAGACAGTTCAACCATGAGGATGTTGATTTCGATGACTTGTTTGAGTCAGCTTAGATGTTTTCACAAGTGAAACATTTGGCTACTTTGAGATTGGACCCGCAAGAGTTAGCTCGTTTCCACTAGTACAGAAAGAAAAGGTTACAAAAGGTCCCTTTGGATCTGTTAGAAATCCTTTGGAGCATGTACTTAAACATATATTTAGAAGTTTTTTGGATCAATATTTTTTAATCAAATAAAAATGGTTGATATTAATGATTGGGTGATTTCATTTAATTTTAATTAATACTATTTTTAATAATATAATTATATTAATTCATAATAAAATTATTATAATTATTTATTAAATAAATGTATTATTTAGGTGATTAATATATATGATTAAAATATTTTATCGATGATGAAGATGATTCACTAAGATTGATATGGTTTATCGGACTTTAAGAAAGTACTAGTCTAGATTCTTGATCTATCATGCGCCGAGAGGAATTAAACCCTTGAGGTGCAAACCTTTTTTTGGAATGTAGAATTTGAAGAATTTGATTTGCAATAAGCTTGTAAAGTAAATCATAAGTTGTTTTTTTCACTATATTGAATTTTGATTGAGATAATTACTTGCAATGTTGAATAGAAAATAAATCATTTATTTAATGTTCTCACTAATATTATGCAACTCTCGATTTAGCCAAATATATTTTATTTTGTGAAATCCTCAACTCTTCATTAAAATTTAAACAACTTAATACACATTTAAATTTTATAATCTAACTATTATAAAAACACATAGCATTAGAAAATTACATATCAGTTTCATCTCATATGTTTTCGATTAAGAAACTATGGCTCACCTAAAGTTCATACTTACTATTCAGACTGGTATCGTTCATAACTACTAGTCAGACTGATATCGTTCATAACTACCAATTAGACTGGTATCATTCATAGGTACTGTTAGCACTCTAGGAAGCTCTCTTAGGTTGTAGCTCAGAGATGCTTGGAAACATATAAATCTTCAATATCGTTCTCTGAACTATTGGAATGGATTGGGGTTTGGATCAAGTCAGATGACTGTTTCAACTCTATTTTCACTCAAAACATGCATGAACACCCTCAACTTGACAAGGCTTTCAACCAATAATGCTCAATAGTTTATAGATTCAATGAATAGATGGAGAATCCTAACTGTACCAGCAGATACATACATAAACACATATGAATGGCTAGCTATAGAAAGTAAATGAAGCTTACAAATATAATTTATCAACATAGAGATAAGATGACAGTTATTTGGCATTCGACAGAGAAGAAAACATGAATAACCCATTCAAGTGCAAGCTTAGAATAGAGGGAAAGATGGTGATTGAACATATAACAACAAAAGAAGCTTGTATTACTGGAATGAAGATGAGATGCTAAGAGGAGCAGAGTCTCCATAGTCTCCAAAAGTTGAACCCCTGATACTTCTAACTTTCAGCCATTTATAGGCTTTTTACAATGCTCTCGGGCTCTCTGAGGCTCGAGGTGTCTTAATCTATCCCCTCTGGCTTCTAACTGCTTGATGCCATGATTAGACAGACATGAGCTGGAGGTCTCTTTTTCTAACAACCCAGTAACCAAATTTTGGTAATTTTGCCGCACTGTCAGGTAGCTCGCTCGTGCCAGCGATGCTCCATGATCACTTTTGTTGATTCGGCTGCATCATGCTGTGGCTTTTTCCCCTTCCGGCCATCTATCTCCCGGCTTCTGTAATGTAACAGAATGGGTCTTCGGGACTTTGAAATCCTTTTGAATACCGAAACAATAGTTTTCTGTTTTACACAGAGAAATGCTACAACACTGTGAAATTCCGCCAAAACTATGTTCATTCTAGACTTCAAAAGTCCTTAAATATGGTCTATTACTCTATCGAGTCCGTCCTCATCGCTATCGCAAGTCGCTTCAGCCTTACTTCTTTGTATTTATTTAAATAACGAAATATGTGAAAATACATTAAAAAACGCCTTTCGAGTGGATCTCAAAATCTATGCAATAATGTTTATATAGCCATCGGGTCTGGCTAATCGAATCGCATACATGTATGGGTATAGGCCCCGCTCCATAATGTTTCTCCAATTGTGATATCGCGATGCGATTAGTCGCAATCGCATATCGCGATAGCCCTGGGCCATTTTAAGTGCTCTGTTGTGGTTGCCAATTGCGATTTTCTGATCAGATCTGGACCATTAATTGGCCAGATCTGACGGCTACTATGCCTTCACTTGTTCATGGCTCTGATACTCTATTTTTCATTGTTTTTACGTGTTTTGGGCCTCCCGATAGTGTTTCTTCATCATTCTAAGGGCTCTTCTCATGCAATTGTTTTGATCTTTGGCATGATTTTACTAGCTTTTGAAGACTTAGAGAGCATATTTGGATCCTTTTGGATCAGGACTTGATGCAATTATAGATGCGAGATTAATATTTTGAAGTTCGGCTTATGGCCAAAGCGGAGCAAGAGGAGACGTGGTCGTCGGAGCTAAAACAGGGGACATTTTCGCTAAAAATAGTAGCACTACACCTCAGGGGCTAACAGGTACTAGTCATTTCAATGTTTGTAGATTGGTATCGTTCATAGGTACCAGTCATTTCAGTGATGGTTGATTTTTCCGATAAGTCACTTATCTAAGGCTTGATTCGTTGATTCCCGAAGACACGTGGAAATTTGAATACATCGATCCAGTCGAGCGTTGACCTTGATTTGACGTGAGCATTTGCGTTTTGGGTGGAGAAAGATAAGTGATGATGTAACTATTGGCCAACTAATTCATAATATAGTAATATTAATTCATAATTAAGTTATTATAATTATTTATTAAATAAATGTATTTTTCAAGTGATTAATTTATATGATTGAAATATTTTATTGATGATGATGATAATGATGATTCACTAAGACCAATATGGTCTATCGTACCTTAATAAAGTACCATCCTAGATACATCGAAATCCATATCTATCATGTGTTAAGAAGGATTAAATCCCTCAAGGTGCAAACCTTCTTTTTGGAATGTAGATTTTGATGAAAAGTTTGTACCTAAAGGAATTTGATCCCTCTTGGTGCATGAAAGATCTACAGTTAGATTGATGTATGTTGCTTCTAGTTGAGGGAAACATTGTCACATTTTTAGATTATCATTATTATGTATATGTTTGAGATAAACTTCATACTTTGAAATTTACACTATGTTTTCTTTGCTTAACATGACCATATCATTCTCTTCTTTAATTTAGTTTATATTGCTTGCCTTGAATGGTTTGTGTTTGGATGCTTTGAGTGGTTTGTGTGTTTATGCGTTTGGATTTGGATGGTATAATGTTTGTGAATGTATTGTGTTATATTTCTATATATGTATGTAATTTTGTATTGGTAATTAGTTGGTGATGAAGGAAGGAGACAATTTTGTCAATAGTTTGCAGGAAGATTGATACTGCACATCTATTTCATTTAATTTTAGGTATCACAACTTTTGAAAACCAATTAATTCTTAATAGTGTCCCTCCAGGTATTACTAAATATAACTTGAAGAGTAGTCTTAATTTTAAATTTACTCAATTACCTCAATTTGTTGAGATGATAGATATTGTTAATAACTTTAATAATGAAATAAAAATTTTGAATACAAAGTGAAAGTGTAATAATGTTGAATGACATAAAATGTGAATAATAAGAATGTAGTCAAATACTAATAGTCTTAATTGTGATTAATCTCAAACTATTTTCTTCTACTATTCTTATTGTCACCCCTATTAGTTTTACCATATTTTCATATCGATTATATGAAAAGAAGAGTTGAAATCATAAATCATTCAAATCTTTAACTCGATTTATTGTAGTAAACATCATACATTCTCTCTCTTACTATCCAATATTAATAGGTTGAATTACTAAAACACAAAAATCAATACTTATTATCAATACATTTTTTGTGCTTACACTGAAATCAATGCATATAACACAAGCTGTCAAATAGGATTAGAAATGAACATCTACACTCAAATAAATATACATTGCAAGAAATAAAAAAGGATTAGAAAACAACATCTACACTAAAATAAATGCATATAATGCAAGCAATGAAATAGGATTAGAAATCAACATCAACACTAAAATCAATGCATCTAGTGCAAGCAATCAAATATAATTAGAAATCAACTTCTACACTGAAATCAATGCATCTAGTGCAAGCAATTAAATAGAATTAGAAAACATCTACACTGAAATCAATGCATCTAGTGCAAGCAATCAAACAGGATTAGAAATCACTACATTGAAATTAATGCATCTAGTTCAATTAATCAAATATCATTAGAAATCAACATCTAAACTGAAATCAATGCATCTAGTGCAAGCAATAAAATAGGATTAGAAATCACCATCTACATTGAAATCAATGCATCTAGTGTAGGAAATATTATTCCCTCTCTCTCTCTCCTCCATCTATATCTATATCTCCCTCCATATCTCCTTCTGTGTCCCTCTATCTCACCCCCAAATATAGACACTCTCTCTCCATCTCTCCCTTTTCACTCCCTCTCTCTCTCTCCACTTTTCTTTTTCCATGTCTTTTTTCTTCCCTCCCTCTCTCCCCTTTCAACTCCATCTCTTTTTCCCTCCCTCTCTCCTCTTCTCTCTCCCTCCCTCTCTCTCATCCTTCATCTCTCTCTCTCTCTCTCTCTCTCTCTTTGATCTGATAATCACCCTATGAGTGATCTCAGTTGAAGAATTATCAAATGAAGGTATTACAGACTCATGTGCTGGTGTGTGTCTATGTCATCTTAGGCAACGGATCAATCAGATTGCAAAATGCATAGACATTGAAATGGAAACAACAAAGAAACACAGTAAGAAAATGCAAAACACAACAAATTAATAAGGAGTTCACCCTATCCTCCAGGGCTACATCTCTGGTCTAGCTCTCAGTGGTGGCCTTCTTTTATTGTGTCTTGAAGCAGAGAATTACAATGAGGAGCTCAATCTGAGTCTCCTGAAACAGAATTGCTTAGCAGGGTGGTTCTTGGATTCCCCAAGCCACTAGAGTGCACAGACTCTTTGCCTTACTAGCGCTTGACCTCTCTGGTCTTTAATGGGAGGATCCCAATGTGGTGCTCAGTTCCCCGACAGATCCTCTCAGGGATTGATCGATGCTGCCTTATGCTGCAGGTCAGCTTGGCTCTCTATCTTTCTGCTCCTTGCTTTACTATCTCTTCTTTTCTCTGTCTCCGTCTTCTTCTCTCTGGTTCTTCCTCTAGGTGTCCTCTCTGTGTCTTTTGTTCTTTGTTCATGGCTTTAAAGCCAGTCTCTCTCATGACTGCTCGTTTCCTCTTCCGCCCCCGTCGGATCACCTGCTACTGCTCGCTTGGAGTTCCCTGTCTCGGTGTCATCATCAATGGCTCACAGGGAGGGGCCACTTGTCCTCCTATGAATTGCGCCATCTCTTCATCGTCGGTTCGATTCTTTGTTTACGTCGGTAAATGACTCGTTCGCCACCTCAGCGGTCAAATCGTACCTCAATTCCTTATACATCACGACTCAATCCCCTCTCAAATCTAGTTCTTTCATTGGGTGCATTCTCAGTCATTAGATCTGGAGCCCCCAGATCCAACGTCATTTGCTTATTTTGTGCGATTGACTTGCTCGAACGTTAGTGTGCGATGAGCGGAGGTTTTCTCTCTCCTCCGCCTGCCACGCCTCGGTTGTTGAATGGAATTGCTAGGTTTCAGCCAAATCCGCTTACCGCGCAAGGGTGCCCCCGATAAATACTGCTGGTTTTGGAGCGCGGGTCCCGCCTTTAGCATTTAACGCTTTTCCCCATAGCTTTCCTAGCCTCCATGTGACCGAGCGCTCGGGGCCCTTCCTTCTCGAGGGGTTTTTCCCAGCGATGCACGATTGCGCTAATCGTACATCAGAAACTACCTCCTTTTCCCGATTCGGGTTTCCCAAGTGCCAGTTTGGCCTCCTGCGCAGTCTCCATGGGCCTCGGTCAGTGTGCTTTGACTGAGGTCCTCGTCGTTCCTCGCTGGCTGCCAACTGCCATTGTTCAGAGGTCTTCCTAATTGCTCTGTGCTCTTCAATTTGAAGTTTGTCCTGATCTGATACAGTCATGGTACTTTGGTTATTCTTCATGGATCCAATTCGGATCACGGCCTTCCCACTAAAAAAGCTTTTGGACCACCAAAAGTTGGTTTTCAAGCATCAACTAAGTGAAGATACAATTATCTCACTTGTCCAATCTCTATCCACTTTGTACTGCTCGGCTTTGAACCTTTGAGCCTAATTCTGAGGTACTCAACATCTCCTCTGCGCGCCATCTTCACCTTCTTGTCCAGCACTTTGTCTTCCTGTAATTCATTAAGATATTCAGGTAGCAGGTCATCTATAGAAGGCAATTGACTCTGCTCTTCGAGATCCTCAATTAGAGAGGGTTCAAACAATCTCAGGCAATCTACATTTACGACTAAGTAGATGTGCATCTAAGCTAGTAGATCAAGGCGAAAAGCATTCTCACCAATCTTCTCAAGTATCTTGAAAGGTCCATATCTGATAGGCTTTAGCTTTTTACCTTCACCCTGCATCCTGTCCTTGCTGATATATAGCCAGACTTGGTCACCAACTTGGAAACTCTGCTCCATCTAATGCTTGTCATGCCTATCCTTGTATTTGGCTTGGCTCTTTTCTAGCTGTTCCTGTACTACCTGGTGGATCTCATGGATTTGTTCAATGAACCTAGTTGCCTTGTCCACATCATTGCGCCCATCAACTGTGGTATCTTTACCAAAGACAAAATCCAAAGGAGACCTTGGTGTGAAACCAAAATAGGTCTCAAAAGGAGATCTTTGTGTAGAAGACTGTTTTGCTCTGTTGTAAGCATGTTGCACATAACACAAATGTTCATCCCAAAGCTTAGGATGTTTGTTGCAATATCCTCTGAGTAGCTGGATTACTGTCTTGTTAACTACTTTTGTCTGGCCATCAGTTTGTGGATGAAAAGTTGTGCTTTTCTTCAGTTTGGTGTCCATCAGTTCCCACAGACTTGACCAAAACTTCACCACAAATCGAGTGTCTCGATCAGATATAATAGAAGTGGGTAATCCAAAATGAACCCATACATGTTCAAAGAACAGTTTTGCAGTTTGTTCAGCTGTAATCTGTTTATTACAAGGTATTAGAATACAGATTTTATTGAACCTATCCACAACAACATACAGATAATCATGGCCTTTCCTAGATTTAGGCATTCCTCCAACAAAATCCATGGAAACACTTTCCCAAGGGTGAGAAGGAACTGGTAGTGGAGTGTATAAGCCTAGTTTTCTATTGCTGGGCTTGCTTTTAGCACACATAATACACCCTCTTACATATCTAGAAATTGTCTCATTCATTTTTGGAAAGTGACCTGATATCAAAGAAGTGTGTGCTTCTCTAATTATCTTTACTCTCTCAGTTTGTGGAATGCAGAGTTTCCCACAATGATATAAGAGTCAGTCCTTCACATGATAATCGAATTCTTCTACTTGTTTTCCTTGACTTAAAGTTGCATATACATCTTTAAAGTCTATATCTTGAGCATATTGTTCAATGTAGGTTTCATGTAGCACAAAATTATGCTTTTAAGTATAGTAGATGCATTTATAATGGGTCTAGATAACATGTCTGCAACTTTATTATGTATGCCCTTTTTATATCTAATGACTAAATGAAACTGTTGTAGAAAACCCATCCATCTATAGTGTCTTGATTGCTGCAACTTAGTTTGGGAGTGTAGATATTGAAGTGGTTGATGATTAGTATGTATCACTGTCTCTTTGCCAATTAAGTAATGTTTCCAGTTTTTCACACTCTGAACTAATGCATACAATTCTTTATCATATGTAGGATAGTTAACTATTGTAGGATTAAAAGTCTCAGAATGATAACATATGGGTTTACCGTGCTGTGTCAACACTGCTCCCATGGCATAGTCACTGGCATCTGTTTGGATCTCAAATTGTCTTTGCAGATCAGGCAGTGCTAGTACAAGTGTTGTACTAATCTTTTCTTTCAAGGTGTCGAAGGTTTTATAGTGTTTGCCTCCCCACTGAAACACCTTGTTCAATCCTGTTAAAGCATGTAAGGGAGCTACAATTGAGGAAAAGTTAGAAATGAACTTCCTCCAATATTGTGTTGCCCCTAAGAAGCTTCTCACTTCTGTAGCAGAATTGGGTTTAGGCCAGTTTACAATGACTGCCACTTTAGAGGGATCTATTTTCAATTCACCACCCCCTACTATATGACCCAAATAATTCAGAGATGTTTTGCCAAATTCACATTTTGAGAGTTTAACATGAAGTTTTTCTCTTTGAAAAACATCTAATGTCTGCTTAACATGCTTTAAATGTTCTTCCCACGTTTTACTAAAAATTAGAATGTCATCCAGATACACAATAACAAAATCATCAAGAAAAGGTCTGAGTACATCATTCATTAATCTCATGAAAGTAGTAGGAGCATTGGTCAAGCCAAAAGGCATAACCAACCACTCATACAATCCTTGCTTTGTTTTGAAAGCAGTCTTCCATGCATCTTGTTCTGCAACTCTGACCTAATGGTATCCACTGTGCAAGTCCAGCTTGGTGAAATAAACAACTTCTTTCAATTGATCTAAAATATCATCTATGCGAGGAAGGGGATAACAATTTTTTATTGTTATCTTATTCAGTGCTTAGTAGTCAATTCACATTCTCCACGAGCCATCTTTCTTTCTCACCAAAACGATTGGTGACCCACATGGTGATGTGCTAGGCCTGATGAACCCCTTCTCGAGCAACTACTGCACCTGCTTCTTGATTTCAGCATTCTCTAAAGCAGACAACCTATACATTCCAATGTTAGGCAAAGGAGCATCTTGTTGCAAAATAATATCATGTACTATTTCCTTTTTGGGTGGTAGACCTTTAGGTTCTTGAAACAAGATATCATACTCTGAAATAACCTTTTCTATATCAACTTGTTGTTTAGCATTACATCCCTCAAATACATTGGTTTTATCAAGTTTCTTTTCCTTTACAACCATCAATAAGAATTGTTTGCATGAATTTATCATTCTTTTCATATGCCCTCAGTTTATGAGAGTATAATTATTCTTGAGCTTATGAGCTCTTACAAAGTATTCAATTCCATCATCTTTGACAAGTAGATACTTGTTCTGATCTCTATAGAAAATAGCTTTTCTATCATACAAGTAAGGACTTCCTAAAACAATTCCACATATATCCAAATGAATTATGTCTAACTCGACCTCATCTACAAATGCTAACCCAAAAGAAAACTTGAGTTTGCACTATCTAGTCACTTGTAGTTGTGCTTTATCATTCAACCATCTTAATGGGTATGGTTTCTTATGAGGTGTAGTTGCTAATCCCAATTTCTTTACAATTGCTTCAGAAATTAAATTTACTTGTGAGCCACTATCAAACAAAGTATCAATCTTTTGATGTTTGGAAATAACTCGAATATGGAAAAGCTCATGTCTTTTTCTCTCATTTTCTTCATCAGTAATAGATTGTGCAGAATTACCAGTAGATGCTTTAGAATTCTTACCTTTTATACCTGTGGCTGCAATGGTTGTTTCATCTCCTGAGTCTGACCCCAAATATTTTTAAATAGCTGTAGCAGTCTTCTTCTTCTTTCCCTCGAACTTCTTAGGCCTTAGCTCTGGATGTAGAATCCAACAATGCTCATCATCATGCCCATCCTTTTTATAGTGAGTGCATGAAGCTTTGCTTTTCTGTGTAGTATTGGCCTTTTTTGCTTTCCACTTCTGCTTTCTTTTCTCTTTTCTCTTGCTTACAGTGGGTTAAGATGGTCCCCCAACTTTTGGATTTCCATTCTTTCCTCTAGCATCTAGATGAGTAGCTTTTACAGATACTTCATCTATCCTAGTAGGATTAAACATGAGGATGGTATGCCTCATGTAGCTTTGTAGACCACCAATGTACTTCAAAAGAGTCTCTGGTGAGTCTAATGAGATTCCTAGAATCAATGCTCTCTTTCTGAATTCTTGAATGTACCCTTGCACACTTTGCCCTTTCAACTACTGAAGAGTTTGCTAACTCATCATGGCTTGTTGCATGTAGGCCAATGGATAGAACTGCTTTTTGATTGCAAAAAAAAATTCACTCTAGATAGAGATAGTCTTACCATGTCTTTTCATATCAGCTTGGGTTTTGCCTTCCCACCAAACCAAGGCAGTGCCTCCTAGGTGTAGGCTTGCCAGCTGAATCTTGCTCTTATCTGAGTCGATGTTCTGTACTCTGCAATAAACATCAATTTGTCTAATCCAATTGTCTAACTTTTCTGCATTTAGCTCTCCATCATATATAGACAAATCAAATTTGACATCTAGTTTGATCAAAGATGCTTTCTTGTTATGCACAGGGCTATTAGGAGGTGTGAGAAAGCTTTCCTCTTTCCCTTTTCCTTTTGAGTGGTTATGGAAGTGTGATTCATCTTCTCCCTTATCTTGTTTAGATCCTAATGAATCTTCATCCTTATGCTTTCTAAAGTCCTTATACATTTCTTCTACCATGGACTTTATGGCTAGGAAACTTTCTATGAATTGAGCATTTGGCCCCACAGAACCTTCCTCTGACATTGTCTTCTGAGGATAGACTCTCCCAATTTCAAGATTAGTTTCGACCAACTCTCCTCCTCCTAATTTGAGCTTTGATTTAGTGAGCATTCAACAGCTAACCCAACACAAGCTTGTCTAACCTTAACAGCCTAAAGCTCTGATACCAGTTGATCTCATAATCACCCTATGAGTGATCTCAGTTGAAGAATTATTAAATGAAGGTATTACAAACTCATGTGCTAGTGTGTGTCTATGTCATCTTATGCAACGAATCGATCAGATTGCAAAATGCACAGACACTGAAATGGAAAATAGTAGAAAAACACAGTAAGCAAATGCAAGAACACAACAAATTAACAAGGAGTTCACCCTATCCTCCAGGGCTGCATTTCCGGTCCAGCTCTCAGTGGTGGCCTTCTTTTATTGTGTCTTGAAGTAGAGAATTACAATGAGGAGCTCAATCTGAGTCTCCTAAAACAGAATTGCTTGGTAGGGTGGTTCTTGGATTCCCCAAGCCACTAGAGTGCACAAACTATTTTCCTTACCAGCTCTTGACCTCTCTGGTCTTTAATGGGAGGAGCCCAATGTGGTGCTCAATTCCCCGATAGATCCTCTCAGGGATTGCTCGATGCTGCCTTATGCTGCAGGTCAGCTTGGCTCTCTGTCTTTCTGCTCTTTGCTTTACTGTCCCTTCTCTTCTCTGTCTCCATATTCTTCTCTCTGGTTCTTCCTCTGGGTGTCCTCTCTGTGTCTTTTGTTCTTTGTTCATGGCTTTAAAGCCAGTCACTCTCATGACTGCTTGTTTCCTCTTCTGCCCCGTCGGATCACCCGCTGCTACTCGCTTGGAGTTCCCTGTCTCGGCGTCATCATCAATGGCTCACATGGAGTGGCCACTTGTCCTCCTATGAACTGTGCCAGCTCTTCCTCGTCAGTTCGGTTCTTTGGTTACGTCGGGAAATGACTCGTCTGCCACCTCAGCGGTCAAATCAGACCTCAAATCCTTATACATCGTGGCTTAATCCCCTGTCAAATCCGGTTCTTTCATCGGGCACGTTCTCAGCCGTCAGATCTAGAGCCCCCAGATCCGAAGTCATTCACTTATTTCATGCAGTTGACTTGCTCGACTGTTAGCGTGCGATGAGCGGTGGTTTTCTTTCTCCTCCGCCTGCCACGCGTTGGTCATTGAATGGAATCGCTAGGTTTCAGCCAAATCGGCTTACCGCCCAAGGGTGCCCCCGATAAATACCGCTGGTTTTGGAGTGTGGGTCCCGCCTTTACCCTTTAGCACTTTTCCCCACTGTTTTCCTAGCTTCCATGAGACCGAGTGCTCGGGGCCCTTCCTTCTCAAGGGGTTTTGTCCAGTGATGCACGATTAGCGCTAATCACACATCAGAAACTGCCTCCTTTTCCCGATCTGGGCTTCCCAAGTGCCAGTTTGGCCTCCTACGTAGTCTCCATGGTCCTTGGTCAGCGCACTTTGACCGAGGTCCTCGTCGTTCCTCGCTGGCTGCCAACTGCCACTGTTCAAAGGTCTTCCTGATCGCTCTGTGCTCTTGAATTTGAAGTTTGTCCCAATCTGATACAGTCATGGTACTTTAATGATTCTTCATGGATCCAATTCGGATCACTCTCTCTCTTTCTTACTCTCTCCTCCTCTCCCCTCTCCTTCAGTTTATCTCCTTCAATGCAAGCAATCATATATGATTAAAAATCACCATCTACACTAAAATAAAAGCATCTAGTCCAAGAAATCAAATATAATTAGAAATCAACATCTACACTGAAATCAATGTATCTATTGCAAGCAATCAAATATAATTAGAAAACTTATACACTAAAATCAATGCATCTAGTGCAAGAAATCAAATAGGATTAGAAATCAACATCCACATTGAAATCAATGCATCTAGTGCAAGCAATCAAATATAATTAGAAATCAATATCCACACTTAAATTAATGCATCTAATGCAAGCAATCAAATAGGATTAAAAATCACCATCTACATTGAAATAAATGAATCTAGTGCAAGAAATATTCTTCCCTCTCCCCCTCTTCCATACATATCTATATCTCCCTATGTCTCTCCTTCTTTGTCTCTCTATCTCACCCCAAACATGCACACACTCTCTCTAGCTATCCCTTGTCACTCCCTCTCTCTCTCCACTTTTCTCTCTCTATGTATTTCTTCTTCTCTCCATCTCTCCCCTTCCAACTCCATCTCTTTGACCCTCCCTCTCTCCTCCAATCTATCCCTCCATCTCTCCTCCTCTCCCGTCCTTCCTGTCTCTCCCTTTCTCTCCCCCCATCTCTCTCTCTCTCTTTTTCCTATAACCATTTCACTATCTCCCTCACTCTCTCCACCTCTCCCCCCTCCATCTTTGTGTTTCCCCTCTCTCTCTTTCCCTTCTCTCCCTCTCTCACTCCTTTCTTTCTCTCTCTCTTTATTCCTCCTCTCCCCTCTCCTTCAATTTATCTCCTTTAGTGAAAGTAATCAAATAGGATTAGAAATCACCATCTACACTAAAATCAATACATCTAATGCAAGATATCTTCTTCCCTCTCTCCCCCCTCCATCTATATCTATATCTCCCTCCATCTCTTCTTCTTTGTCTCCCTATCTCACCCACCAAAACGCACACTCTCTCTCTCCATATCTATTTATCTCTCCCTATCTCTATCTCTTTCTTCTTCCCTCTCTTCACCTTCTATCTATATTCTCCCTTTGTCTCTCTTTTGTCTCTAATTCTCACCCCCAAAACATATACACTCTCCCTCCTCCTCTCCTTAACTCTCCCTCCCTCCTCCTCTCCTTATCTCTCTCTCTTCCCTTTATCTTCCTCTCCCCCCCTTTCTATCTCTCTTCCATCCTACTCTCCTCTCTCCCTCTCTCTCCATCTCCCTTATCACTCCCTCTCTCTCTTTGTCTCCACCTTTCTCTCTTTGTGTCTTTCTCCTTTCCTCCCTGGTTCTCTCCCTCCCTACCTCCTTCTCTCTCTCACGTCATTGCTCTCTTCCTTCCTCTCTCTCCCTTTTTCTCCTACCTCCCTCTCTCTCTCTCTCTCTCTTTCTCTCTCCACCCTCCAACTTTGTCACTATCTCCCTCTTTCTCTCCTTCATTCCCCCCTTCTCTCCATCTATCCTTGTTTGTCTCTTTATCTCACCCCCAAACATACACACTCTCTCTCCATCTATCCCTTGTCACTTCCTCTATGTCTCTATCCACTTTTCTCTCTCAATTTCTTTCTTCTTCCTTCCCTCTCTCCCCTTCCAACTCCTATCCCTCCCTCCCTCTCTCCTCCTCTCTCTCAATCCTCCTCTCTCATCCTTACTCTCTCCCCCTTTCTCTTCTACCTCCCTCTCCCCCCCTTTCTCTCCCTTTCTCTCACTCTCTCTATCTCTCCACCTCTACCACTCTATGTATTTGTTCTTCCCTCCCATATATATATATATAGATTTAATATATATCACGATATATTAATATATATTATAAGATAACAAATTTAATATTGTATTAATTCAAAGTTATTAAATTTAATAATATTAATATTAGATTTAATGATGTGTTTTACATGGCATGATGACAAAATTTATAATAAAACTATATCAAATTAATATTTTCAAATATTACAACTTTGACGTGGAAATATTATGTCTTTAAAGATTTTAATATATCCATAAGATATGGTTTTCCTTTTAAAGATTCATTTTACAAATATTTAATTAAAAGAAAGATTTTGGAGCACGATTTCTTTGTGTTAAATTAACTTTTTTACTTTGGTTTGATAAATGGTATTGCCTTTAGTAAAGAGTAAAGATGTTTAAAATTTTACCTAATTTGGAATTTTAATGTAGTAAAAAAATTTGTTTCAAAGGTAAATTTATGATCCATTTGAATTCAGAGTATATGATAAAAGAACTATTAAAGGCATGAGATAATTGTATTATGGTTTTTTTCATCTATATGGTTATTTTCATTTTGTCTAGGGAAGACATTGATTTTTTATTTATTTTATTATTGTTTTATTGGACAAATATAATTACACATTGCCCCCATACTAGCAGTAGAATGCACCTATATGAGCAATGAGATTAATTGATATTTTTAAACATATTATTTATATGCTTGAAAAGAGTGGAGAGAAGTGTTCCTAGATCATCCTAGTTTTGCTAGCTTAACAAGTCAAGAAGGTCGGTAGTGTGGCAAAGATTTTGAAAATTAGAATGGATGTGGCTAATATCTAGACAATTGAATAGAAAGTGTTTTTCATCGTCAACCCTATTAGTGTCCCAAATATGACTCTTTAGTTACAAGGATTTTTGGGAATTGACCAATGGCCAGTTTCACTTTGAAGCTGGCATGAATTAGTTCGTATTTTAACAATGTTTATTTTCTTCTTAGCACTATTCAAGACACAGAACAATATGATATCCTCCTTTTTGAGCATCCTTGTATCATCGTAGCTTGAACCAGAGGTGAAAGATTTGGTTAAAATTAAAAATCATTTTAGAAAACCTCTTGGCTTCCCATATAAATATATATTAACTATCTTTAATAATAATATTTGGTTTATGTTTTTGTATGAATGGTGAGCCACACTTGAACAAGGAAGTTGAAATAGTTGTCAAAAACTAATGAGAGAGGCAGCCAAGAATAAGGAAAATCTAGAGTAATAAATGTAGCTCATCGAATAACCCATGTTAGAGGGGCTTCTCACACAAGCTTGCTCGTCCATTGGCCTTGCTGCGTCTCTTCGATTGCCTTCAACTATCTTCCTTTACATGAACCCAACGTGAACCCATACACGAACCTACTTGGATATTTCTCGCTGTGTCGAACTTTCACACGGCTTCCCTCGCCTTTTAACGGTCTGGCGTCCCTTCTATCCTTTGGCGAACTTCAAGGAAAAGATAAATTGAAAACAACTACTACACAACAGACATTTACTCAAGCACACAAGTACTCAAATGCAGAATGAACACCAACACTCTTTTCATATTATTTCAGAAAATGGAATTGGTTACAATGTATCCCTTCTAGAGATTGACTGTGTTTGCTTTTATCGGTCTTTTAGCTCCTCACAGAGGAGAGATAATTACCGAAGGCTTCCTGGCAACACACAGAATCTGTCGCAGAATATACAGACTCAAGGCTTCAAAATTCTACTAGATCCGGCCACTTCAGATTCTTACCAGTGCTAAGCACACTGATACACAAGCTTCTCAGATCTCTATGACTCTAAGACTCTCAAAATCTGAATGCCTTGAATGAGCCTTACCCCCTTTTTATATAGGAGAAGGAGGGGACAAGAATTCAGTCATTGGGCCGACAAACTATTGTACTAATATTCTATTAGTCAAGAAGATGTGGCTCAAAGCACGCCAAAAGTCGAAGAAGTGCTTCAAGTCTCATGACTGAAGAATATTTTGTACATAAATACACTGTGGATGATTTATCAAATCCCACGGAAATTATTCTGACTAGATATTTACATAGTGGATGCTTTTGTACAGAAAAGCCCGCGAGAAAACTGGTCACAAAAAGTCCTTGTGACTAGACTTCATGATTACAAACTGGAAACTTTTAAGGACAAGCCCACGAGAACCCTTTTTTAAAAAACAGTGATTTCGGGAAACCGAAACTTTTTGTACAAATTTTCATCCCATGCTTTGGTAAATATTCTTCTAACAATCATGGGTTTATTTAAAACAATTTGATGCTTGATCTTGGTCAAAACAAGCCACTCATAGTGTCTAGTCATATATTCTCTTAAGGTTTCATTATCTGAAATCTGTAGCATTTCTTTAACATTGTTGTAGGGAGAGTGAAAACAGTCAGGGATGTTATGCTCAAAACAAATGTCGCATTTAAATCGACTGTAGGATTCACGGTATACCGGGTCAAAAGCAGTTTTATTGACTCCATAATCTGTCCACCAAGTTTGTAGCCAATCGCACTATTGGTTCCTTTGCATGATTCCAGTTGTTCCAAATTTTAATTTGATATAGTGGGTTTCATCCTTTCCATCAATATTTAGAAAACCCCACCAAAGTTTTTTATAGCCTGCAAGATCATAGATTGTATCGGGGAAAATAAGCTTAGGATCACCTCCAGGCCATAAGGCTGCATCATGTGTCTTCATGGGCCAGAAGATATTTCGAGTGCGATTTATGCTGAAATATCTGTTATAGTTTCCTCTTTGATTTCCGCCATGAGACCAAATCATAGTGATGTCGTGGAAATCACTTTTAAGAGCATCTTCTTCCAAGAGTGCATCTGTTCTACTTTTTGTGTAGACTGTTATGAAACCAGCTCAAGAAAAAGATAGAAAAGATAGATCAACGCCTTAGAATTCAGCCTCTTCGAGGGGGCAACCTCCTTTACATTACATAAATGAACAATTCTTGGATGATTCAAATGACAAAACCTCCTTTCTATATATAGGAGTCTAAGGAGTCACAATATAACCCAGCCGACCTAACAATAATAATATAAAGCCACAAAAATAACAATAGAGGGATTCTATGGGGCACAGTAATAACAATATGGGGATAATAGGGGCACAACAATATTAATAAGGGGTACAACTACAATAGTAATGGGGTAATCACTAGTATTATAGGGACCCAACATGCCCCTCTCCTTCAAAAAAGTGTTGTCCTCAACGCTTGAGAAGTTCTGGATACTTCTGTATAAAATTCTCATCCTCCCATGTGGAATCTTCAGCGGATAAGTTCTTCCACTTGATAAGATACTCTGAAATTGATCGATTTCGTAGCTGTCGAGTTCTTGTTTCTGTGACTGCTTCTGGTTCCAATATAATTTTTCCTTCCTCGTCAAGTTCTGGCAATATTGTTTGAACTGGGAGCTTGTCACCTATAACCTTCTTTAAACATGAAACATGGAAAACTGGGTGCAATCGAGAAGCTGCAGGAAGCTCCAATTTGTATGCCATAGTACCAATCTTTTGCAACACCTTGTATGGACCATAATACTTTGGTGATAATTTATTATCCTTCTTAGCTTGCTTGAGGGACATTTGCTTATATGGTTGTAGCCGTAGGAATACCCAATCACCTACATCAAAACTTCTTTCACTGCGATGTTGATCTGCCTGTTGTTTCATTCTATTCTGTGCCAACACGAGGTTATCCTTTAAGAGTTGGAGGACTTGTTGTTGATGTTCGATGTGATGTTCCACTGCTTGAACCTTAGAATTTTCTCTTAAATATGATGTGATGGATGGTGGTTGATACCCATAAAGTGCCATAAATGGGGTCATTTTTGTTGCTGTATGGAAGGAAGTGTTATACCACCATTCAGCCAGAGGCAACCATTTGACCCATTGTGTCTGTTTATCAGATACAAAGCAACGAAGATATCCTTCCAAACATTTGTTTACTATCTCAGTTTGCCCATCAGATTGAGGATGATAAGATGAGCTATGAGCTAACTGAGTACCAAGACAAGAAAATAATTCTGTCCAAAAATTTCCAGTGAAAATGGGATCTCTGTCACTTACAATAATCTTTGGGTTTCCATGTAGCTTTTGAATTGTTTCCATAAATGCAGTAGAAACTGTACTGGCTTTAAATGGATGTGATAATGCACAAAAGTGTGCATACTTGGTAAGTCTGTCAACTACCACCATGATGACACTCTTTCCCTCAGACTTGGGTAAACCTGTGATAAAATCCATTGAAACCTCCTCCCAACGTTGGCTTGGAATGGATAAAGGTTGTAATAGACCCGGTGTCTTAATTGTTTCAACTTTATTTTGTTGGCAAACCAAACATTCCGCCACAAACTTTTGAATATCTGATTTAAGGCCATCCCAAAAAAATTCCTTCTTAACCCTGTGGTAAGTTTTTAAAAATCCTGAGTGCCCTCCTAAGGGAGAAGTGTGCAATTCCATAAGAATCTTTTGTTTTAGCTGGGAATTCTTACAGAGGTATAAGCGATCTTTGTACCATAACGAATCATTTTTCCAGCTAAATGTATCAGACATACTGGAATCTTGTTGTAACTTTCGAATAAGTGCCCACACTTCTTCGTCATTCTTCCATTCCTCCCTTGCTTCGTTTATCCAATCTGGTTGGATAATAGAAATGGCACACAACAATGCTTCCACATCCTCATCCTTTCTTGAGAGTGCATCTGCCACCACATTTTGCTTCCCTTTTTTGTAGATGATTTCAAAGTCATAACCCAACATCTTTGTGACCCACTTTTGTTGCTCTTCAGAGGATAATCTTTGTTCTAAAAAGTATTTAAGGCTATCATGATCCGTTTTTACCTTGAAGTGTCTTCCCATTAGGTAGGGTCGCCATTTCTTAAGTGCATGGAGTATTGCCAACATTTCCTTCTCATAAATAGCTTTGTGTAAAAACTTTCCCTTGATTGGACGACTTTCAAAAGCAATGGGTCTTTCATCTTGCATTAAAACAACACCAATTCCATTTCCTGAAGCATCACATTCCACAATAAAGGTTTTTGTGAAGTCCGGTGTAGCTAAGACCGGTGCTTGGCACATTGCCTCTTTAAGATGTTCGAAGGCCTTTGTTGCTTCTGGAGTCCATGAAAATGCATCTTTCTTCAATAATGTTGTTAGAGGTGCTGCTATTCTCCCATAATTCTTAACAAACTTGCGATAATACCCTGTCAACCCGAGAAATCCTCGCAGATGCTTTATGGATGTGGGGATTTTCCATTCCTTAATGGCTTTAATTTTGCTAGGGTCTACCTTAACTCCTTCATGAGATACAATATGACCCAAATATTCCACCTCTTGTACTCCAAAGAAACATTTGGATCTTTTTGCATATAATTGTTTCTCCTCCAATAGTTGTAGCACCCTGTCAACATGTTCAACATGATCCTTCCAAGACTTGCTGTAGATTAGTATATCATCAAAAAATACTAACACAAATTTTCTAAGGAATGGTTTGAAAATTGAATTCATCAAACCTTGAAATGTTGAAGGTGCATTGGTAAGGCCAAAAGGCATGACCAAAAATTCATAATGACCCTCATGAGTTCTAAATGCTGTTTTCGGAATGTCTTCAATCTTCATTCTGATTTGATGATATCCTGAACGAAGATCCAACTTGGTGAAGTAAATTGATCCATGCAATTCATCCAGTAATTCATCAATGACAGGAATGGGAAACTTATCTTTAATAGTGAGCTTGTTGAGCTCCCTATAATCCGGACACATGCGCCATGATCCATCCTTCTTGTGCACCAATACTACTGGAGCAGAGAAAGAACTTTGACTTGGTTGAATTATACCAGCCTCTAGCATTTCTGCAACCATACGTTCAATTTCACTCTTTTGGGCATAGGGATATCTGTACGGCCTGATGTTTGGAGGAACACTTCCTGGAATCAGATGAATAGCATGATCATGATCACGAATAGGTGGGAGACCTTTGGGAGTCTCAAATACCTTGGAATGATTGTCCAAGACTTTTTGGAGATCTGGAGAAATAGATGATTCCAATGTGGAAACATCTAGCGAACATAATTGTGCAATTACACCTCTTTGTTCCTTTTTTAGAAGCTTTGTCATACCATTAGAGCTGATTATCTTTCCGGTTTCCCTGCAATACCCCTTAATTCAACTTCCTTTCCTTCCACAGAAAATTTCATGAAAAGTTCTTGAAAATTAAAAGCTATTGTACCCAAGGATTGTAGCCATTGGACTCCTAGTACAACATCAACACCTCCCATTGGAATGGAAAGCATTGGGCTAGTCAATACATATTCTCCCATGGATAGCTTGATATTATGGCACTTTCAGAGCAATTTATTGTTCCTCCATTTGCAACCATCACTTGACACTCTGGTGCTGGATATAAGAAGCAATTCAATTCTTTTGCTACCTTACAATGAATAAAATTGTGGGTACTTCCTGAATCAATCAACACTATTACCTTTTTCTTCTTGATTTGTCCTTCTATCTTGATGGTTTGAGGAGTGGTAATTCCCGCCAATGCATTACAAGATATGGTCGGATTCATTTCTTCTTTATCTAGGCTTTGTTCCTGGAGTATATCCTCTTCTTTTGACCTTTCTTGCTCCTTTTCTTCTTCCTCTTCACAATCTATGTAGAATAATTTCTTCTCAGCACACTTATGACCTTTAGTGTATTTGCTATCACAACTGTAACAAAGCCCTTTTGCTCTTTTTTCTTCCAATTGTTGTGGTGTCAACCTTATAGGTTGTGGAAGACTAGCGGCAAAAACACTTCCGTCTTTATAGTTGTGAGTGGTATGCTTCCTAGTTGCCATAATTTTGCTTTCCATTTTTCTTGCTAACCTGAATGCCTTCTCTAATGAATCAGGTTCCCAAAGGCGAACATCATGTTGGATATTATCCTTTAAAGACCCTATGAACACATCAATCCTATGCTCCTCTGGAATATCTTTTACCCTTATGTTCAATTTTTGGAACTCCTCAATGTGCTCCATTATTGAACCCTTTTGTTTGAGACTTATCAATTGGCTAAAAAAAGTGTTGCTTTTTGTATCCTCATAATGTGCTATCAATTCTTCCGTAAAAATTGCCCAAGTGATAAATTGTTTATGAGAGCAAAGCCATTGATACCATACAAACTGATTTGGTTCCAAATATAAAGTTGCAATACGTACCTTTTGTGTGTTTTGCACATTATTGAGATCGAAAATTGCTCCATCTGTAATATCCATGTTGCGGGATCCTTGCCATCAAACTTCCTCATATCGATTTTTGGAATATGGTGGGTCTTTGATCCAACATTAGAGTCTATGGAATCATGATTAACATTTCTTTTGTTCTCATCATGAGTTTCCTTTACTACCCTTTCACCATTAGTGACCCTTTCTTGTAGCAACTTATTCATATTTATCTTCAATTCTTCCATGTCTGTCTTCAAATCTATCTTCAAATCATCCATCTTAGCTTCCACGTCATTCATCTTAGCTTCTACACCTTTTTTTAAACAATCCATCTTAGCTTCTATGCCTTTCTTTAAACCATCCATCTTAGATTTTGTTCCTTTTTGTGCAAGGGACAGTTGTTGCACTTGGTCTTGTAATTTTGATATATCATGTCGCATTTCTTCCTCTTCTTCATGAGTCATGCTAGAGCTTTCAGGTTCCTTACTAGGTGTTTGCATTTTCTTTCCTCGGGGCATCAGTTACCGATAATAATGCTCTACTATGCCCTTTGAATTCCTTCAAAATAAATTTTCAAACCAAGCTTAAGAAAAAATTTAAGAAAATCTACACACCTTTTTTCACTTTGTAGGAGCTCGATATTGCCTCTGATGTATCTCTGTACTTTCCAATCATATAGATCTAAATTTGTGATCTGCAACAACCCTCTGTGTCCTCTTTCCAATGCCACAAGTCTGACCCAAATTGGATTCTCCAAGGAAGAGTTATGCAAAATCTCCCACAGTGACTTGATTATAGACTAGTTCAGTAGAGTGAACTTGTACGACTTGCCACAAGTCATTGTTTCGACCTTTGGATCTGAAAAATGCATACAAGAAACTACAATCTATCCTCTTTCTGTACCTTCTGATGAAATTTCAATATGATCCCCACAGAGAAAGTTATGATTCTTTTCCCCAGGTCACCTGTTTGGAATGTAATTCAGGAGTCTGCAAAAAGACCAACTTCCTCAGATCATATCTCCGCAAATATAGCGCGAACAGCTCTGAAATTTGGACCCGAGGTTCAGCGCGATTTCTTCTCAAATAGGTTTTTTTTGCAACTTCTGAAACGTCGTAGAAAAAAAGTTATAGAGAAAATTCCACGATGACCTGTTTGGAGCAGCGAAACCCTAGAATCCAAAGCTCTGATACCAAATGTTATGAAACCAGCTCAAGAAAAAGATAGAAAAGATATATCAACGCCTTAGAATTCAGCCTCTTCGAGGGGGAAACCTCCTTTACATTACATAAATGAACAATTCTTGGATGATTCAAATGACAAAACCTCCTTTCTATATATAGGAGTCTAAGGAGTCACAATATAACCCAGCTGGCCTAACAATAATAATATAAAGCCACAAAAATAACAATAGAGGGATTCTATGGGGCACAGTAATAACAATATGGGGATAATAGGGGCACAACACTATTAATAAGGGGTACAACTATAATAGTAATGGGGTAATCACTAGTATTATAGGGACCCAACATAGACCATATCATCGATCCACCTGCTACCCTTCGGGTACACTCTTCTTTTAGATACTAGGTGCAAAATATCAGTATGTGCTTGTAGGTTTGGATCTAATACTTTATTATTTATTAATTGCCAGGTTGGTTTCCAATTTTCTTTATATTCAGACCAGCTCTGGTTTTTAGGGATTGTTCTCAGAATTTCCTGGTTTTGACTTTGATCCCATTCTATAACAATCACTAGCACATGTTCTTACTGCTGAATGTATTCCCTACTAAGGAAATCTGGTAAAAACATTTCTACTCCTTTGATTTGCTCAGCTTCAAAATTGAAAGTTAGTAAGGAGGGCTTTCCATTTGGCAAACTTAGCTTCTCCAAGCTTTTTAATATCTTTGGTTAATACCTTTTTTAAAGCCGAGGCATCGGTTCTCAGTAGAATCTTCTTGTTTACTAGATGAACTTCGAACTTATCTATACAATTCCACGTAGCTTTGACTTCTCTTTCTATGGTGGAATAATTTCACTCCATAGGATTCCAAGTCCCTGATGCAAACTGAACAGTCTGTTCAATTTCATCTTTTCCTTGCTTAAGGATGCCTCCCCATCCAATATCACTAGCATTTGACTCAACAATTTTAAAAGCATTATCATCAGCTACATACAGAATAGGGAGTGTTTTTACCTTGGCCTTAATTTGCTGGACAACCCTTGTATGTGCTTCAGACCACTGGGGTGGATCTTTCTTCAATGTTTAATTTAGCAGTTTTCTGTCTTTTGCATAGTCTTGATAAAAGTTGCTAACATAATTGAGACATCCCATAAACCTTTGAAGCTGGGTTTTATCAATGATGACATCTGGAAATTTATCAGAAAATTCTAGGGCATGTTTTTTAAGTGATATCTGACCATTGAATATAGTGTGGCCAAGAAATTTTATAGAAGTCTGAAATACTTCTATCTGTTTCTTACTCAGAACCAATCCATTCCTTTTTACTAATTGTACAAATGTCTGTACATGTTTAAAGTGGTCTTGGATATTTTTAGAAAAGATTAAGATATCATCAATATAAACCAAAAGCCAATCAAAATATGGCTTAAAGATGGAATCCATTACCTTTTGGAATTTGGAGGGAGCATGCTTCTAACCAAAAGGCATTATATTCCATTCATAATGTCCTGCAGGTACGCTGAAGGTTGTCTTGAATTTGTCTTTCTCAAATATGGTGACCTACCAAAAGCCTGATTTCAAATCAAATTTTGAGAATATCTTTGCTCCTGCTATTCTTCCTATAAGATATCCTTTATGAGGAATAGGATAGGTATTATCAGCAAGGACAGAGTTTAAGGGCTTGTAATTTATTACAAGTCTTGGAATCCCCCTGATCTACTCTAACCTTTTATTCACATAAAAACCATAGCAGTTCCATGGACTATCAGATTCTCTGATAAGTTTTTTGTCCAGTAACTGCTTGATTTCTTTTTCACACAGTTCTCTGTATTCTTTATTCATTGGGATTGCTTTGCTTTTGCAAGGCTTCCCAGTGTATTCCGTTTTATAGGGCAATTCCACTGTGTGCTGCATTCGGTGCCAGAAAGCATTTGGCTCTTCTGAGAAACAATCATCTTCTATCCTCTTTTTGAGATCAGTAATTTTCTTTTTGATTAGAGGATTTTTCAGCTGCTCTTCTACATGTATAGTAGATTTCAGATCTTTTAGATCTGTCAATTTAGCTTCAGCTTTGTCCAGTTCCTTAATGGTTTGGAACATGGTAGAGATTCTTGGATTTGAGATGTATGGCATCTCAATTCTTTTTTAACTCCCTTTAGAGGCTGGAACAATAATGAAATAGCCCGCTTTATTTCCTTTTAGTCTTACTGAACCATGAGGTTCTACTACGGCTGAAAAGATATTACCCAAAATACAATCTATTGGAATGTCTGAAACTGCAAATTTTAGTTTTATACAATGTTGGTCAAAACAGATAGAAGCTTTTGGTACTTCATACTTGAGTCTTTTGTTTCCTAGACCAATTAGTTTGCTGTCTGCAGAGATCCAGTATTTTGTTGGAATGACTTTAATATTTAGTATGTTTACATCTGCACCTTCATCCAGTAGTGCAGTTAATGAAAACATTTCACCTTGTATGCAAATATTTACCTGTACATGGTGCTGCTGATATTCAATTGCAAAAATTCGCATTTCTCTGAATCCTATAATAGGATCTTTCTTTCCTTTAATGATTTCGAGTATTGGCTCTTTGGAGGTAGTTGTAGTGCTCCATTCATTTGTATCTGTGACTGTGGGCTGTTTTCCTTTCTCTAATTATACCAATTTAGACTTTAAAACAAAGATTTCAGTTTTGATAATATGTATTTCTCTACTTACCTCCCCCGAGGTGAGTGAGAGAACCTTATCCTATAGTTGGTGCTTCTGGAATGACCTGGTGTTTCGCTCAAAAGAGACATCTATAAACAATGGTTTTTTAACAGAATGTTTGGATGAACTGGAAGAACAAAGCTAATCTAGAAATGCTTCAGTGAGTCTGTTCTTCATATCTCCTTCTTTCATGGCATGAATGTGCGAAAGGATTTTTATCTCCTCTTCTTTTGTTTGAGCCATTAATACTTTCTCTTTCTGTGGTGCTACATAAATTTCTTCAATGGAAGATTCGCTGTAGTCATCAGAATCAGAGTCAGGAAAAATTTGGCATTGACAATTTTCTGAATCGGAGCAATCACAAGGTTGTATGTGGGTATTTAATTCTTCCATAGATGAAGAATCAGAAAAGGAGCTAAATGAATCAACAGATGATTCATCTAGTTGTTGCTGCTGAATTTTCTCTCTAATTACTACATTAGGGCAGTGATCTGTAGTATGACTCCTTGACCCACATTTCATACATTGTATTTGGGTCTCGGTTTTGACAGCTTTACCTCATCGGAACAGAGATTGAGATTTCTTACCTCTGTTTTTCTTCGACTCTTCTCCTACTAGACATTTATTGGAAGTGTGTCCAGTCTTACCACAAAGCCAACATGTAAGCTTGTTCCATTTCTCCTATTTGGAGGTGTGCAAGTGTATATCAGAAGGTTTGTAGTAATGCGTTCTAGGGACATACCTGTAGTATCCCTTTCTGTGTCTTGAAGAGACCCTGGGTCTACTTGAGACCTGTATTTTGATTTTGTGATATTTTCCAGTCTGTTTGTATTCCTTTTTAGCTTTCTTCTTAGCTTTTCTCCTTCTAACCAGGGGATCATCAATGGTTAGACCATATTTGCTACAGATAGATTTACTATCTAAGAGATATGACAATTTTTCTAAGGACCTGTTCACCTTAGAGCTAGTACATAGACTGACTAATGCTTTAGTAATGAGAGAATAAATTTCTCCCCAAGTATATGATTCAAATGGTAATTGAAATACTTCTTGCAGTCTAATATAATCAACAAATCTAGAAGGAAAAGCTGCAAGATATACCTGTTTCCATAGCAAATTTTTAGAATCTTTCACCTCGTAGATTCTATGCATCCAATCTCAGTGAAAGTCTTCGAATTGTGACATCTTATTACATTTGAGGTTCATAAGTATGACCTCATGCTTATCAGCAATCTCCATCTCAGAGCCACACCAGTGCTCTAAGATCATAGAAGTCAGAGCTCCAATCATATTTCTTTGAGTTGTCCCATTTGAATTATGTATAATATCTCCCGCTTCATCTTTGAGTACTTCGCTCTCCATTTCTACTAGTAGAGCTGGAGATGATTCCGTCTCCCACCATCTGAGAAGTGTTCCAATAAAACATTGAATGATAGTTTTACATGCTTCAACTTCATTCTTTCCTTTGAGACACATTAACTTGTACTCTGTGAACATCATGTCGATCATTTGTCTGATCTGGCCAACACTGAGATTATCAATGTTCCATTCTCTGTGTGAATCTGTGAATAATGTGTGTGTTTTTGAAATTTTTCCTTTTCCTTCCAAGTCAGGAGTTGGATATTTATTGAATCGACTTTCCAATGGTTCATAGATGGGAAGAATTTGGGATTTCTATTCTTTTCCTTCCTTGAATAAGGAAGAAATTGTAATTTGTTATGTAGCTTCAGATTTATCTGAGGAGGTCTGAGCTACTTCTTTTGGAAACAAATTTGGGAATCTGTCAACAGGTTTGACAGGATTTTGTATCTGCACATTTCTCTTATATAAGAAAGAAGTAGGGACTGGTTTATCTGTTTTTGACAGACTTATTTTGTCAACTTTTTCTGTTAAGTCTATTAACAATCCCTTAGTAGTACCAATGTGGTCTACCATTTTTTCTTCTACTTCTTCAATCTTATTGAGAGATTCTTTAACATAAGATCTTACAAGAGAAGATGAATACTATAAGTCATTAAGACACTTATTTACATCATTAAGAGAAACTTGGACAATATCAAACTATTCTTTTATTTCAACTGATTTTGTTGTATTCATTTCAAGCCCTTTTACTGCAGTGTTAGTCTAATTGATCTGTTCACTGGCTTTTTTTATTCTTCCATCTATACCCAATACATTGTCATCTTTGAGCACCAAAGGAATAGCCTTTGCAATGTTTTGATTCTCTCTAAGGATTATACCTTTGTATGGAGGGAAGGTAGTTGGAGTTCCGACTTTATTTCCATCTAAACTAGTCCAAGAATGTTTCGCTGTTGAGGAGGATGATGTACCAATCATCAGCACATTTTCTGACTGAGCATTTATTTTCCAAACATAGAAAGAAACCCAGGAACTTGTTTTATCCATATGCTTTTTCCACTCCTAGGATAGCTTGATTTTTTCCTCAACTATATGACTAAGACCAAATTGTTCTGCTTCAGGGTGAGTGTAGATATCCCAATTCAACATCTCTTTCATCCATTGGGATTCTATTTTGGTCTTTCTATAGCCATCCATTAGGGTAAAGAATTTATGCATCTCTGGTACAGAGGGATTTTTACAGTCAAATGGTAGAGAGAAAAATCTAGACTCTGGAATGAGGTCATTCGTCTGTTCTAAATACCCTAGGCCATATCTGGGCATATTACTTGGCTTCATCTTACTGAACATTTCTGTTAGTCTTGGATCTTCTAAAGTAGGCAGTTCACGCATCATGAGAACATGGTCAGACTCGTGTGGAAATGGTATGTCTGAACATTTTGGATTTGGACATGGATTTATGGATGTGGAAGGAGGTGCTTCACTAGTCCGAGGATGGGGTTCTCATGTATGGCAGATTCAGCAAGAATGCTCAGATTTACATAAGAATGACACTCAGGACATTTTACTTCTAATGAAGAAAAATTTACAATCTGTGCAAATTAAAATAAAGAAATATGATGACAAGGATTAGAAACAGTACTAGAGCAGGCAGTGTCTACAATGCTTGGATCTTGATAAGTTGATGAGATTTTGCAGGCTTGTTCTATTCTTCTGTGGTCTATCGTGGATCTTCTGGGAAAGGATAGGACAACAAAGGATTGATTCTCTTGTATGTCTACAGAAGTTATTTTCCTTAAAACCAGAGGTTTGGGATTAGAAACAACCCAGTGTTATGGGAAAGTTAAATCTTCCCAGTGGATAGTCTAGTGTTCAATCTTTTGATTTTTTGAATCAGTTAAAACAACAACACTAGACTTGGAATCTTTACTGGGCGCATGGAGGATAGTCGTATACAAAGTATTAGTGTGCAGAAAACAACCCCTTGTTTGGATAGCAATGTTATGTCTCTTTTTGTGCATATCAAATCCGGTGGTCTGGATTTGTAGTTGGAGGATTTGATCAATAGTTTGATCAAAGACATAAATTGAGAAATTTGGATAACAGTCAAAATAGACTGGGCCATTAGACAAAAGAGCAACTATTCCTCCTGTCAGTGAATCAGTGTATTTATTATGGGTTAGATCTTTGACAGTAGCTAACAAAAAAGTATTTAGGCCTTGATGGGTCAAAGGATTTATGCCGATTCTAATACATCCCAGATGTAACTATTTGGTTTTAAGCCTTTTTGCTTCAGCTTATAATTGCTTTGGATCAAGAAGAGGGATAGACTGTACACTGTCAGAGTTTTCTTGGATTTGGCTTATTGACTCTTTAATACTGATTCTAGTAGCAACCTTTAAGTGAAATACAGAGAGATCTGAATAAACTTCTGATGCACTAATGCTAGGAAGTTGCCATCTTGCAGATGGCTGTGTTTCTTCATATTCTAGTTCGGCTTGGTTTAACACAAGACTAGAATAAGATGCAAACATATCTCTGAGGGGATTTTTTATAGTAGATAATTCTTTTTCTTCTATTTCGCAGATCAGATGATTACGTTGTTAATATCAAAAGCTAGAGAACAAGTAAAGATTAAATAGTGAGTTAGAAATGTAAGAGATCCAAAGGAGACTCCTATATAAACCTAGATGCTAAGTAAGTAAAAATGATAGATGAGATGATTACGTTGATTAACTGGAAAGCCAGAGAACAATCAAAGATTGTAAATTGAGTTAGAACAAGTAAAGGTTAAATGGCCTTTTTATATCACTAAACTTGTAAAGTAAATTACAGGTTGTTTTTTCACTATATTGAATTTTGGTTGAGGTTAGTTGTAATTTTGAATAAAAGAATTATCATCTATTTAATGTTCTCATTAATATCATGCAACTTTCGATTTAGGTAAAGATATTTTAAAACAATTTTTATTTATGCAACTTTAGATTTACCCAAATATCTTTATTATGCAACTTTCGATTTAGCTAAAGAACTTTTAAAACAATTTTTATTTATACAATTTTAGATTTAGCCAAATATCCTTAGAACAATTTTTATTTCATGAAATTCTCAACTCTTCGATTAAAATTTAAACAACCTAATACACATTTAAATTTTATAATTTACCTATTAGAAAAACACATACCATTAGAAAATTACATATCATTCTCATCTCATATGTTTTCGATTAAGAAACTATGACTACACCTAAAATTCACACCTACTATTCAGACTGGTATCGTTCATACCTACCAGTCATGTCATTCATGGTGTAACTATTTCCCGGTTGATTCTTATTTGCCCCACACATTTTCGTGGTTAATTAGACTATATTAACGTCTAGCTTTAGGCAAGATCACGACACCAAAATCATTGAGAGAAAGGAGAAAATATGGGAGATCCTGGATTTGTATCTGGATCAATAGGCATTCTTATTGATAGTGCGGTTCAAGTAATAGAGGGGCACATCAAGATTGCTCTTTGTTGCGGAAAAGAGTTGAGGGTTTTGGAAAATTTAGTGAAGGAGATTCAGCCTATAAACATGGAAATTCAACAATATGGAATAGCTATTCGGCAGTCTCAGAGTGATTTCGTTAACAATATTGAACCCGTTACAGTCAACAACTGGCTTCAAACATTGAACAGAATTATGGAAGATGCAATCAAAATAGTGCATAAATGTCAAGTTCCAGCATATAATATGGTATCTCGATATTTGTTGAGCAAGAAGATCAGGAAGAGTATTGACAACCTGCAGAGTCATCTGGAAAGACTGCCTTTGATTAGATTCACTCAACAACTCCGTTCTGAATTGCAAAACATACAGAGCCATGAAGCTGCTCAGAGCCAATCTTCAATTCCTCCAATAAGGCCGCCAAGCGTTGCAAGTTACAGGCAGCAACCAATTCAAGAGGCGTGCATCGTGGGACAATATGAGGTATTCGAAACCCTTAAACGTCTGCTAACAGATGATAACGAAATCGCAGCCCCTGCGACATCCACAATAGGCGTTGTTGGCATGGGTGGATCTGGAAAAACTATGCTCCTCAAGAGAGCCTTGAATGACAAGCAAGTGCAACAGCACTTTGAGAAAGATTTGATTCTGTGGTTGACAGTTTCCCAAAATTTGTCAATCATAAATCTACGCAATAACCTTGGGAGACAGATAGACCTCCATTTAAGTGAGGGCTTTGACGTGAGATGGAGCCAAGAAGATGTCAAGAGATGGATTTATCAAAAAACTAGCAGCAGGAGGTTCTTGCTATTTTTAGATGATATTTGGGACGACAGTGAAAATCTGTTGGAGATGTTGGGCGTACCGGACGATCAGATGTATGACAGCTCCAAGATCGTTGTATCGACAATAGATCGAAGAGTCCTTTCAAAAATGAGAGTGGGTACCCAAATTGCCATGGATAGTCTGTCTGCAGATGAGAGCTGGAGCCTCTTCTGCTTTCATGCGTTTGTAGGTAATCAGCACACTCCACGTGTTGGAATCGAAAATATTGCCCGGGATGTCTGTGGGGAGTGTGATCGGCTGCCGCTTGCTCTCAAAGTAATAGGAACAGCCATGGCGGGCATCACTGCGCCATCAGATTGGCGGCCGACTCTAGAGAAGTTGCAAAATGCGGATAAAGTGGACCCTCATGTAGAGAAGAAACTCTACAATCGGTTGAGATTGAGTTATGACGCGCTGTGCACCTCGCAATATTTACCTTTGCAGTTCTACTTTCTCTACTTGGGCACCTTCAAAGAGGACGAGGAAATGTATGTGCAGGATGTGATAAACTTGTGGATAGGAGAGGGCCTTCTTCCCACAGAAGATGGTAAAGATCCATTAGAAGTTGGAAGGGCTTACGGTAACTTTTTAGTGGATCGATGTCTGATCGAAGCTAGTATTAAGGATGCTGATTGACAGGTGGTGATCTTCTCTATGCATGATGTTTTACATCATCTAGCGCTGCAAATTACTGAGAAGGAAGAGAATTGTTGTTTCAGAGTGGGGAAAGGTTTGGTGGAATTCCCATTGAAACATTGCACCCGTAAAACTAGGATTTCTCTGAGGGCCAACAATTTTAGGTCAATACCTAATGGATACCAAGGTCAGGGTCTGCAGGTGATGTTACTTTCGGAGAACATATCTCTGGAATATGTTTCGTCAAGAGTGGTCACGACTCTCACCTCTCTTAGACTTCTTGATTTGGGAGGGACATCCATAAAAAATTTGCCTCCTAACTTTGGCGCGTTGAAGCATCTGGTCTTCCTTCGTTTAGCAAAATCGCCAATAGTGAAGCTGCCAGATTCAGTAACATGTTTGAAGAAGCTCGAGATACTGGATCTGTCCGAATGCTACCAGTTGAGTGAGTTGCCTTATGAGTTAGGTAAGATGACAAGTTTGATATATCTAGATCCAAGTTTCTGTCAACAGTTGAAGTGCATGCCTTGTGGGATCTCCACGTTGACATCGCTACAATATCTGAAAATTGAAAGATGCTGGAAAACCTGGCCACAAGCAACACCACCACAGAGAAAACTTCTGCGTGATCCGATGGGAGGTCGTGCTCGTGCTCGCTTCCAAGATCTGCACCCTCTGAAGCACCTTAAATGGCTAGCGCTAGAGTGCTCGAAGGAGCTAATTACGGATGGCGTAGTGGGCGACATGACAGAGATGAGGACTCTCATCCTGAGGATGTCACATATGAAGGAATTACCAGAGGACATGAGAGGTATGGTATAGCTTGTTGGGAATTTGTGATAATTCCATAACAGACAGACAAAAAAAATTGCTCTGTTTTAACACTCTGTTTTTGCACAGAAAACTGAAAATCGTTTGCTGGAAGCGGTGTTTCAGCAACGCGGAAACTAGTGTAACAGCAACGCAGTTTCGTCAGTTGCTATTCGCAGTGTAACAGCATCGGTGTTTCAGCAACGCTGAAACTAGTGTAACAGCAACACACTGTTTTGACGTCAAGTTTATTTTCTGCTTACGGTGTAACAACAACTTGCAACGGTGTAACAACAACGTGAAAAATAACTTGTATTTATAAACAGTAAACCAACTGATACAAATTCGTCTTCCTCACATAGAGGGATTTTCACACAAGATTATGCTAAGAGCATCTTCCTCTTAACAGAGGGATTACATCAGGAACGCTTCAGTTCCACAAACCAATTTCTTACTATCTCAGAGAATTACAGCTTTAGCCACACAGTCTGTTGCTGAAACACACAGACAGTTGCTGTTACAGCTGTTACAACAACGGGCAGATAGTTGCTGAATACACAGACAGTTGTTGTAACACGTGTTTCAGCATCTGGCAGACAGTTGCTGAAACACGCCTGTAGAATGTATTGCTGCTCCAAAACACAACGACTCTGTTTTCTTGCTGTTTTCTCTGCTCTGCCTGCTTCTCTGTCTTTTTCTACATTCTTCTAACTTAAAACAAAACTGCTGTTCATTACATTTATATGTTAAATCATATCTGATTTAAACAATAAAATAACCAAAATATCTTCTAACGCCTATCTGCGTATTGAATGCAGCAAAGCGGTGATGCCTTTATCAAGAAATCAAGTCGGCGGTTGCAGGGCAATTCAATTCTGAGAATTTAATGCACATTAATGTGCAAAATATCAGGCGTGACTTTGAGGCATCGATCAGATTTCAGTTCAGCTGTTCATTGTTGCAGTTGGAATTAAATTCCAACACTCCCCCTTAATTTCAACTGCTGCATACCCAGGCATTTCCTGAAATGATCAAAACTTTTCTTTCACAATGATTTTGTCAAAATGTCAGCGAACTGATCCTCTGTTCTGCAGTGCTGCAAAACAATCTCACCATTGTTAACCAATTCAAGTATGAAATGAAATTTGGTGTCTATGTGCTTTGTTCTTTTATGAAAAACAGAGTTTTTAGACAATGCTATTGCTGAGCTATTGTCACAGTAAATGGTTGTGCCCTTTTCTTGTTCATGACACAAATCTCTGAGAACTCTTCTCAGCCATACTGCTTGGCATGCTGCTGTTGTTGCTGCCACATACTCTACCTCTGCTGTTGACAAAGACACAACTGGTTGCTTCTTGGAAGCCCATGAGATGGCTCTCGATCCCATATGAAACACATATCCCGATGTACTTTTCCTATCATCAACACTTCCAGCCCAATCACTGTCAGTGTAACCTGTCAACATGAAACTTTCAGAAGAGGAGTATAAAATACCAAACCCCTTCATTCCATTCACATACCTTAGAATCCTCTTGGCTGCCTGCCAATGAGTCTCTTTCGGTCTTTCCATAAATCTGGAGATTAAACTCACAGCGTGCATAATGTCCGGCCTAGTTGTAGTCAAGTACATAAGGCTGCCAACTATGCTCTTGTACAATTTTGGATCAAAATCCTTGCTGCTGTCTTCTTTGGTTAATTTCAACCCCATTACAGTTGGAGTCACAGCTGCCTTGCTGTTCTGCATGTTAAATCTCTTCAACACTGCTTCTACATATTTATCTTGAGAAATGAAAACACCATTTTCACTTTGGTCTACTTCAATTCCAAGAAAATATCTTAAGAAGCCCAAGCCAGTCATTTCAAATTCACTTTTCATGACTGCTTTAAAGTCAGCAATGAGAGAAGCATCATTGCTAGTAAAAATCAAATCATCTACATATAAAACAACAATAATAATCTTACCGTCATTCTCCTTTATGTAGAGTGTGGGTTCACCATCACACTTATCAAACCCATTCTCAATCAGATAAGCATCTATTCTGCTGTACCATGCTCTTGGAGCTTGCTTCAGCCCATAAAGAGCCTTATTCAGTTTACAAACTTTATTCTCTTGGCCTTCAACTTCATAGCCCAGAGGTTGATCGACATAAACTTCTTCTTTCAACACTCCATTCAGGAATGCAGATTTAACATCCATTTGATAAATCTTCCATTTGTGTTGTGCTGCTATAGACAACACTGTTCTGACTGTTTCCATCCTTGCTACTGGTGCAAAGGTTTCATCATAGTCTTTGCCTTGTTGCTGCTTGTAGCCTTTCACAACAAGTCTTGCTTTGTGCTTGTCAATCTTACCTTCAGCATTGCTTTTGGTCTTATGACCCACTTAACTCCAATGGCATCTTTGCCTTCAGGGAGATCCGCTAACTCCCATGTTTTACTCTTCTCAATTGCACCAATTTCTTCATTCATTGCTTCAATCCATTTATCTTCATTTATAGCATCTTCAAAATGAATTGGGTCATCAACATGACAATACAAAGAGAATAATGAATTCAGACCGGTATTGTTACTTACCTCTTCTTGTTCATAAATCTCATTCAGAATTCTGAATCTTGGTCTTCTTGGTGTGCTTGGAGTTCCATCCGAACTTGAGGGTATTTCTGATCCCTGTGGTGTGCTTGGAGAAGCACTTCCTTGACTTCTCAAGGCTGTTCGAATAACAGCTTGTGGTGTGGTTTGTTGTACTTGCTGTGGTGGAGGAGGAGCCACCAAGGAAGGATTATCTGCTGCTGTCCCTTCCTCTTCTTCTTCATGAGACACTATTGTCTTCACATTCACTGTTTTTTCTAAGTTTCCATCCCAAGCTTCATCTTCAATGAACTGCACATCTCTGCTTACTATTAATTTCTTGGTGGATGGATTATAGAGTTTGTATGCTTTTGACTCATCACAATAGCCAATAAAGACACACTTCTCCCCCTTACTGTCAAGTTTCTTCCTTAGCTGATCCGGTACATGTGCATATGCCACACAACCGAATACTCTCATGTGAGTGACAGTTTGTTTTTGACCACTCCATGCCTCTTCTGATATTCTGTTCATGACAGCTTTAGTTGGGCATCTATTCAAGATGTAAACTGCACAAGTAACAGCTTCTGCCCAATACTCATGCGGCAAGTGTTTTGCCTTCAGCATACTTCTGACCATGTCAAGAATGGTCCTATTCTTTCTTTCGGCAACTTTGTTTTGTTGAGGTGTATACCTCGCGGTGAATAGCTTTTGTATGCCATTCTCTCTGGAAAAACGCAGAAAGTCTTGGGAGATGTACTCTCCTCCTCTATTTGTTCTGAGCACTTTGATATGATGCCCACACTGCTTTTCAACAAGAGTTTTGAAGTGGCGGAATTTCTCAAACACTTCACTCTTTTGTTTCAGCAAATACACCCATGTCTTTCTGGTGTAATCATCAATGAAGGTTAAAACATATTTATTTCCGGCAAATGATGGTATTTGCATCGGTCCGCACACATCAGAGTGAACAATTTCCAAGGGTGCTTTTTCCCTTATACTCTTCCCTGCTGGAAAGCTTTCTTTGTGTTGCTTGCCCAAGATGCAGCCTTCACAAAGGCTGTTCGGTTTCTCAATTAACGACAATCCCTTTACCATTCCCTTTCTGTGCAACAGATTCAGGCCTCCGAAATTGAGATGTCCAAATCTCAAGTGCCACAACCAATTCACATCTTTCACCTGTTCCTGAAAGACTTCTTGTGTTATAGCCGCAATAGTTCTTCATTCCTTCAAATCTGCCCTGAGTTTGAGAGGAAACATTCTATTGCTGGTCATCTGCACCTGTGCAATGATCTTCTTACTTGGAGGTATGTCTCTGATTGTACACATATCATCTTTGAAGAACACGTTGTAACCTTTGTCAATGAGCTGTCCAATGCTCAAAATATTACATTTTAGACCAGGTACGTAGTATACCTCTGGCACAATCATCTGTTCTCCATTTTTTGCTCGGATACTTACTCTGCCCTTACCCTTGACAAATATCTTATTATCAGTCCCTCTTGTTACCTCAGATTTCACATTTTCATCCAGATTGGCAAACATTGCAATATTTCCAGTCATGTGATTACTACAACCTGAGTCTAAGAACCAAAAATCTTCTTGTTTGTTTTGTGCAATGTTACATGTTAACAGCACGTTCTTTGGATTATTATCTTCTTCATTTGCAAAATTAGCATTCTGCCTATTATTCATGTCATTTTGTTTTTTCCTACATTCATTGGCGTAGTGCCCATATTTCTTACAATAATGACATTGGACTTGGGATTTTTCATACCTTTGTCCATGAGCTTATTGTTTGCTTGAACCTTCATGTTGGTTCTGATTGCAGCTCCTTCCGCTTGTGCTTGCAGGATAATTTCTGCCTCTGTTTTGGCTTCTTCCACGACCTCTGTTATTTGCTCTGCCTCGACCTTTTCCTCGGCCAAAAGACATTTGAGTCTTGAATGCTTGCTCAAAAGAGAAATCTGTTCCTCTACTCAGTCTGTGTTCATGAGACAAAAGAGAAGCACTCAGCTCATCTACCGTGAACTGTGAGAGATCTTTTGTTTCTTCTATTGCTACCACAATAGATTCAAACCTTGAGGGTAAAATTCTCAAGATCTTCTCTACAATTCTTCTTTCTTCAAGAATTTCACCATGAGATCTCATCTGGGTTATCAAGCCAATAACCTGAGTGAAGAATGAACCTATCGTATCAGATTCCTTCATGCTGAGATTTTCAAAGTCTCTCCTCAACATCTGCAACTTTACAGTCTTCACCTTCTCCATGCCTTGATAGGTAGTTTTGAGAATATCCCATGCCTCCTTGGATTTTGTTGCTGCTGCAATCCGCGGAAAAACACTTTCATGTACTGATTGGAAGAGGAAAAAGAGGGCTTTGGCATCCTTCTTCCTGTCGCTCTTCAACTGGTCTCTTTCTGCTACTGTCAAAGCAGCCAGTGCTGTTGCCTTTGTAGGTTCAACATAGGCAGTTTCAACCAGCTCCCGTATTCCTTGAGAAGCAAACAATGCTTTCATTGTTATGGACCAATAACTGTGATTTTTCCCATTAAACTGTGGCAGTTGGGAATTTGTCAAACCTGTTCCAGCATCTGCCATCTTATCCTGTATGAATAAAGAAGAGATACTGCCTGTATAAATAAAAACAAGGAAAAACTTTCTCTGCTGGAGAAAATCTGCTCAACAAGCTTCTTACAGCTCCTACAGTGAAAAACAAGCTCTGTTTTTGACTCACTGAGTGCCTAGACCAGCTCTGATACCATGTTGGGAATTTGTGATAATTCCATAACAGACAGACAAAAAAAATTGCTCTATTTTAACACTCTGTTTTTGCACAGAAAACTGAAAATCGTTTGCTGGAAGCGGTGTTTCAGCAACGCGGAAACTAGTGTAACAACAACGCAGTTTTGTCAGTTGCTGTTCGCAGTGTAACAGCATCGTTATTTCAGCGACGCTGAAACTCGTGTAACAGCAACACGCTGTTTTGACGTCAAGTTTATTTTCTGCTTACGGTGTAACAACAACGTGCAACGGTGTAACAGCAACGTGAAAAATAACTTGTATTTATAAACAGTAAACCAACTGATACAAATTCGTCTTCCTCACATAGAGGGATTTTCACACAAGATTATGCTGAAAGAGCATCTTCCTCTTAACAGAGGGATTACATCAGGAATGCTTCAGTTCCACAAACCAATTTCTCACTATCTCAGAGAATTACAGCTTCAGCCACACAGTCTGTTGCTGAAACACACAGACAGTTGCTGTTACAGCTGTTACAGCAACGGGCAGACAGTTGCTGAAATACACAGACAGTTGTTGTAACACGTGTTTCAGCATCTGGCAGACAGTTGCTGAAACACGCCTGTAGAATGTATTGCTGCTCCAAAACACATCGACTCTTTTTTCTTGCTGTTTTTTCTGCTCTGCCTGCTTCTCTGTCTTTTTCTACATTCTTCTAACTTAAAACAGAACTGTTGTTCATTACATTTATATGTTAAAACATATCTGATTTAAACAATAAAATAACCAAAATATCTTCTAACGCCTATCTGCGTATTGAATGCAACAAAGCGGTGATGCCTTTATCAAGAAATCAAGTCGGCAGTTGCAAGGCAATTCAATTCTGAGAATTTAATGCACATTAATGTGCAAAATATCAGGCGTGACTTTGAGGCATCGATCAGATTTCAGTTCAGCTGTTCATTGTTGCAGTTGGAATTAAATTCCAACAAAGCTAAGCAGTCTCTTTGTGGAGTCCAACGTTTTGGGTAAGATCCCATCGTGGATACGTGGTTTCCAACTGCTAAATTGTCTAATACTAAGAGATTGTCCCCAACTGGAGGAGATCCCTGCAGGGTTGGAAAAGATTGAATGGCTAAGGAGGCTGGATATAGTTAAATCCTCGTCTTTAAAAGAGTTACCCAATGCTTTTGGAGAAGCAGGTGCCTTTCCACGCCTAGAAAGTTTCTGGTTGGAGGAAACCGATGGAGTTGAGAGTTTTCCCCCGATGAGGGATGGGGCTCTGCTTCTATTGAAGAAGTTGGGCTTAGTCTTTTGCTCCAACGTCAAGACCACTCCTCCAGGACTCGAAAATTTACAAAATCTGAGGGAACTGCATGTGTATGGCAGTCCCTTAATACTCGAATTTATTGAAGAAGAAGGTGGCGAAGCATGGTCTGCAGTTCAAGCAATGGAAGGAGAAAAGGACGTAGAGATACTGAGGAAGTTGATTGATGAGCACCGCCATAAAGATGGGATGGGTTGCTCAAGCATATGCAAATGGGTTTTCCCATCGAAACCATGGTCATGGTGTTGTCCCTCATGGTACTACCCATAATGCTTTTTATGTGAGATGCCCTGGCTTGCTTTCAATGCCTGATCTTCAATTTGATTTGAGTCCCATACATGGTTTTGATTTGCCACTCATTTCACTTTCACACAGCTGGTGAGTTCCTATTCCATCATTGACTCTTCAAATTTGCTTTTACGCTCACTGTAAACTATTATCTCCTTCTTACGGGGAAGCAAGATCATGTTAAAGTACGGTCAAGATTCAATTCTTAGTGTTATATTATGAAAAAAAAAATGTGACATTATCAAATATGCATTGATTTCTTTGATGAATATCTTAAATGTTTTTGAAATGGGAACCAGAAAATTTATCATGAGAATTAGAAGTTAGTGTTCGAGGGGTAATTCCAACGACCATTTAGTTGTTTTCGTTGTCAATCTAGCTGTATTTCATAGTTGCCAGAGTTTATGAGTTGTTTTTTTTTAACAGTTAGTACATTTGAGGTGGTATTATTTATCTTTGGTATTGAAGCAAATCTATTTTTCCATTAAAAATTGAAAGGGGAAAAAGCAGAAAGAAAATACAATAAAAGCATAAGAAAGAGCGAAGGAAAAGTTAGAAAGTTGATAAGGATGAGTGGTCAAGTTCATAAGTTGTCAATAGTCTCTTGGATCTAGTACGTCCAAGAAGAATCATATATACCTATAAATTGAATAGGTATACAAGATGTTTTAATCAATAAAGTATGTAATTTCGTATTATCAAGTGTGTATTTTGTATGTTTAATCTCTGGTATTTTAATTATTAGAATCTAGTAAATTCAATATTTTTATGCCAATAGGAATTCTCTCTGCGGGTTTTGGGTGAGCAAAGACTGTTTATTTAGCCCATAAGAGATTTCTATTTTCATTTTCCTCATAAATTAAAATTTGACAGATGGAGATGTAAAGTGTGGTTTAAATGTAAAGTGTCGTTGAGGACGACAGTAGTGACGTCGGGCCCTCATACCTTGTTGCTACCTCTGTACGAATTGATGCTACTGGTTTTCGGTTTTCAGGAGTTGAGTTTTTTTATTTGGTTTGGGTTTTCCTCTCTGCAACACACAACGCCATGTCCACTGAAAAGGCCCCTGAACAAATCCCTCTGCTGCATCCCAAGATGGCTTATCCAACTCGTCCGGTCATCTTCTACATCGGAAAGAAATGCAGATCCTTCTTCCCCATGTTCATGGACAAGCGTTTCCTGCTATGAAGATGGATTCCCACCAAAATATGAAATCCCTGGCTGTGTTTTAATGGCTGCTTCAAACACTTTCACGCAGAATCCCCTGACAGTGAAGTTTGTTCTGTTTTTTCTACTGAGACGAATTCCGTGAACGCGTTCTTCCAAGGCACACCTACTTTCAATATTCTTGTGCTTGGAGAATTCATCGAAGATGGTGTGCTGAGATTGTGTAGCATGTATATTTTTATAAAATGTATGCATACATGTCATAAAGACGAGGGAGGCGACAAAAGAGTGCAATCCAACGCCTTCAATTGCCTTCCATTTCAAGAATTCTCGCATGAGCACCTGAAGCCCAATAACATCTGGAGTGGACTTTACAAATCAAGCCCTAAATCCTTGTCATAAAATCTTATGAATGACTTGTGATCCCAAATCTCTCGAAATTAGAAAGTTATTAACTGGAAATTAGGAAATTACTAGATATTATATTATTTTCTTGAAATTGGAGAGGGTTGTTTCCTCCTTCATGTTGAAATATTATTTTCAACTGCAGGGCCAGTCTTTTGCCCTACCCCTGCAATGATGTATCCGCCATTAAACAGCTGCAGCACCAGTCCTTGCCTGAATTCACCATTACACAGCGATTTATTACGGAATGGTGGTCATTCACAGAATGGTGGTAATTTATCACAGTTGGTAAAAATAGTAAATACCAGGTTTCACTGTAGACATGGAGAATCATTCACGGAATGGTGGTAATTTATTACAGTTGGTAAAAATAGTAAACACCAGGTTTTACTGCGGACATGGAGAATGTACCGCAACATCCAGAAATTTCAGGAATTAAACTTATTCGTCAGCCCCTCCATACCTTGTTTTTAATTTCTAGTCTTGTCATAAAAATTTCAAGTAGTTTTTTTTTACAGTACACGCAATTTTTTTTGTTGCTGTATATGAAATGTAATGTTTTTTTTTCTCTGTAATATGGGCTGACCAGAAACAGAGACAGAGTTCTCTTTGTAATGCACAACAGTGCAGAGATAGTTTTTTTTTGTAATACCCAGCAGCGCGTATGAAAGAATGAAAATTTACACACAACAGTGTACAATTTTTCAGAAAATATTTTTTTTATTATGCTGGGTTAAAAACAGAGTGTCGCTGAAACACTATTTTCAGCGTTGTTGAAACACCTTTGCTGAAACACTGCATTCAGCAATTGACGAAACTGCGTTGCTGAAACACCGTATTCCGCAAACTATTTTTAGTTTTCTGCGTGTAAAAACAGAGCATTTCTCTCTGTTTTTCTGTTTAGGAATTATCAGAAATTCCCAACACTTCATTCAAGATTCCTTTAAAATTAGAAGATCAATTAAAAACATCTAAAAATAAGTTGGATGGTCATGAGTTCCAGACTGACTTGCCTTGTATGTTCCTGCTTGAATTGTTGATGAAGTGGAGACTTCCTGATGTACACGAAGGTCGACTATGGAAAGAGTTTGAGTGGCCACAAGTATCATTACCAAAGTCCAATGTCTGTAACAAATGGAGACTAAACAGAGTCTACCAACGAATCATATTTAGAAAAGAATGAAAAAAAAAGTCAGCATAGTTGTGCTTTACATTTTTACAAAGAATTTATGAATCTGGATTAAACATCCGAAACTAGCGGATGCGTTTGAAAGGTCATAGTGCCACCTCTCGACACATTGTCAATTATTGTGCAACATGGCTTAATCTCTGAAGCCTTAATCTTCCACTGCTCGACACATTGTCAATTATCGTGCACGTTGACATCTACCTATTTTGTTTCCTGGTTTCAGATAAATTCATCTCATATGCATTCAAAGTCATTGCAAATACCACCTAATGCTTACAAGGCAGTTTTGGAGTTTTTTTTGTTTCTTTCATTCTAGTGATGAGTCTAGGTACTCCAATCCCCCCAATGTGTATATTGAGGCAAAAAAATTGAGTAGCACACCTGGTAATGGGCCTTTTAGAGAGGTAGTGGTTTTCATCGATGGGGTCATTGTAGGTGTTGTGTGGCCTTTTCCTGTGGTTTACAAAGGAGGGGTCAATCCACTGTTATGGCGCCTTGTTACTGTTATTGGGTCTTTTAATCTGTCGAGCTATGAAATTGAGGTTACACCATTTTTGGGGACCAATGCCCCATTGCTCTGGATATTTTGTTTGTAGATGGAAATTTGTACTTGTTGCTTAATGAGAAATCTAGCAGTCCAATCATAACTCAAAGTTGGAGAAGTCAGAAGAACAAATTCGCATTCTAGAGACCAAAATGCAACATGTGAACAATGTGAATGCTAAGGTTAAATTGAAACAGAAAGAAGATGCAAAACTTTGGAAAGGATTGGACTCAAAGAAGATGCATTCTCTTTAGTGGTACGAACAACATATGCCTCTTTGACACCATACTTGTGTTTTCTTCTATATCTTTATGTGTCTGCAAGCAAATTACCAGTAGTCTGTAGCATGGAACCTGTTCCAAGCACAATCAGGTCCTTGAAACGACTCAAATTCATAGCAAGATAAGATCTCAATTGATCAACATTGGGTACTTGAGTCTTGATACTAGAAACCTTTTGTCCCCAGCATTAATTTCACTTCCATGCTCTTTCTTCACTCTAATGAGTCCTACAGAATTCCCTTTTCCTTCTTTGGCCCCGTCTGTGCTTTCACTTCCACACTCTGACTTCACTATAACCAATCCTACAGGATCCCCTCTTCCTTCTTTGGCCCCAGCACTGATTTCACCTCCATACCCTGCATTCACTGTAGCCAGTGAACTGTTATTTGCTCTCAAAGTTACAGGCTCTATAGGTGGTTGTTTGCTTGTGTTGTTAGTTTTCATAGGCAATTGTCTAATAGTAGAATAACGCAGCTGAGGGTGATTTTGGCTTTGGCTCCCACCCATTTGAAAACTCTCAGCGTCCCCTCTCCTTTCACAATGGTTCTGATTAACAGGTACCGAATTTGAATTCATATTCATGGGCATTTTCCTCAACATAGATGAATGTAATGGATAGGCATTTTGACCACTACCAACGTTGGATTCTTCACTATTCATTGAAGCTTTCCAATTAGTGCTTGTAGTGAAATTCATTTCTATTTGCAAATATGAAGGACAATGTATTGAATAATGGTTTTGACCTTTACCAATTCTCTCAACTTGGGTTCTTTCTGTTCTTATTTCCCTTGGAATTTGATTACAACCCCCTTTCCTTTTATTACAATCAAAACTAGTAATACTTGTAGGATTGAATTTCCTATAATAAGAATTTGATTACAACCCCCTTTCCTTTTATTGCAATCAAAACCAGTAATACTTGTAGGATTGAATTTCCTATGCGTTTGAGAGAGAAGAGGAATAGGGTCATTCTTACTACTCACCTAATTACCATTCCCACTGTCCAGTTGATTTTTATCAGCACCTTGGGCATGTTGGAATTCAGAGGCACAGCCAGTCAATAAAACACACAGCAAAATAAATCAAGCACATAAACACAGTTTTTAACGTGGTTCACCCAACCAATCTGGGCTACGTCCACCAAACATAGGCATCAGGAATTTATTATTCAAATTAGGAGATTACATCATGAAATCCTCACACTCTCTTAGCAAACATCCGAATGGCTGCCTGTTATATAGCCTAGAGAATCTAACAGCCTCATTAGTTCCCTCACATCAAATATAGGAGGCATTAACTCCCTCCCAACAACCTGGAGCTAATCTAGGAACTGAATCCCTATTGTTGTCATCCTTCAGAGATTTTTCCTATTTTGCTTAAACAGAAAATCTCAACAATCTCCACCTTGACAACAATTCGCCTGATGCCCTGTTATTATTATTTTATCTTTTCTGCAAGCCAAGAGAAGCCAAACACCAGCGTAGCTTCTCCAACAAAACTGGTTTCGTGAACATGTCTGCACAGTTCTCCTTTGTATGCACCTTTTCAAGAGAAACTCCCCTTTCAGTGATAACCTGTCTTACAAAATGATATTTGATTGGAATATGCTTTGACTTACTATGATAGGCCGGATTCTTAGCCAAATGTATTGCACTTTGACTATCACAAAGTAATTTGATGTTATCCTGTAACCTACCAAATTCACCAAGCAAACCTTTCAACCAAACCGCCTCTTTGCAAGCATGAGAAGCAGCAATGTATTCTGCTTCAGTAGTAGACAAAGCAACAATGTTCTGTAGCTTTGACATCCAGCTTATAGCTCCACCTGCAAGAGTAAAGACGTACCCTGAAGTTGATCTTCTCTTATCCAAGTCACCTGCAAAATCGGAATCAACATATCCGCAAACAAATTCACTACTTTTATTGTAAGAAATACAATAACTACTTGTGCCTCTCAAGTACCGAAGCACCCATTTCACTGCTGACCAGTGTTCTTTACCCGGATTTGCCATGTACCTGCTGACAACCCCAACTGCATGAGAAATATCTGGTCGCGTACACATCCTACTACATTGGCATAAGGAATTCGAGACATATAATCCTTTTCTTCATCTGTATTAGGACATAAACTCGAAGAAAGCTTAAAATGGGAAGCTAAAGGGACTGACACAGGCTTCACATTATTCATACCAAACCTCAAAAGTATTTTCTCAACATACTTCTGTTGTGATAGCCAGAGCTTACCATTACTCCTGTCTCTGAAAATCTCCATGCCCAAAATCTGTCTTGCGGCTCCTAGATCTTTCATATCAAACGTCCTTGCCATCTGAGTCTTCAACCTGTTGATTTCTTCAATGCTTTTGCTTGCTAAAAGCATATCATCAACATACAACACTAAGATAATGAACATGCCATTATTTAACTGTTTGAAATAAACACAATGATCATATTCACTTCTTACATATTTCTGACTCAACATGAAAGAATCAAACTTCTTATACCACTGCCGAGGCGACTGCTTCAGGCCATATAATGAATTCTTGAGCCTGCAGACAAATTTCGCATTGCGATGCTGAACAAACCCTTCCGGTTGTTCCATATATATTTCCTCATCTAAATCACCATGTAGAAATGCCGTCTTAACATCTAACTGCTGCAACTCCAAATCAAACAAAGCCACTAATGCTAACACAATTCTAATTGAAACAATTTTAACCACTGGTGAAAATATCTCATGAAAATCTATGCCAGCTTTCTGAGAAAACCCTTTTGCAACCAGTCTCGCTTTGTACCTGTCTTCCGTATCATTCACACCCCGTTTCAGCTTGAACACCCACTTGCATCCCACAGTTTTCCTGCCTTTGGGAAGTTCAACCAGATCCCACGTGCCATTCTTACCTAAGGCCATCATTTCTTCCTTCATGGCTGCTTTCCATTTGTCACTATTTGAACCTTCTACAGCTTCCTGATAACACAAAGGTTCATCATCATTAGCGATCAAAGCAACTGAAGTAACATGATCATCATACCTTCTCGGACGACGTTTGATCCTTGTAGATCTCCTTAAGAATGTTTCTGGTGCTTCCACAACTGGCTGTCTATCAACTGTAGGAATTTCTTCATGATCGCCATCTGAGACCTGTTCATGTCCTCCATCTGAACCCTGTTCATAATCTGATTCTGAAACCTGTTCATGACTAGAATCTGAACTATGGTCGTTATGACTATCATTAGAAACGCTGTCAAACTGAATATGCTGGAAATCAGATACATCATCCTGTTTCAATCTTCTATCTACATCTAACTGTACAAGAGAGGATTCATTAAACCTTACATCTCTGTTGATGATGATTTTGCGAGTACTAGGATCCCACAATCTAAATCCCTTTGTTCCATCACCATACCCAACAAAGATATACCTTTTAGACTTTGGATCTAATTTAGTTCGCTGATGTTTAGGCACTAGAGCATATGCATCACAACCAAACACTTTGAGTTTAGAATAGTCACAAGGGTGTCCTGTCCATACCTCTTGCGGAACCTTGCAGTCTATTGCCGTTGATGGAGATTGGTTTATCACATAACAAGCAGTTGCCACTGCTTCCGTCCACAACTCCTTCGGCAACCTGGCGTTACTCAGTATACACCTTGCTCTCTCTAGAAGAGTCCTGTTCATGCGTTCAACAACTCCATTCTGCTGAGGAGTATAAACCGTGGTCTTATGTCTTTCGATCCCTGCATCCTTGCAATAGCAGTCAAACTCCTTGGAGGAAAACTCACCACCATTGTCAGTTCTTAAACATTTTATAGTTCTACCAATGCTGTTTTCTACCAATGCTCTAAACTGCTTGAAAACTGTAAAAACATCAGACTTCTTTTTCAACATGTGGACCCAAACTTTCCGAGAAAAGTCATCAATGAATGATACAAAATAAGACGAACCACCATATGAAGCTGTAGGAGCTGGACCCCACACATCTGAATGGATATAATCAAGTATCCCTTTACTACCAGGGAGGCACGCTCTACGCACCATTCAGCTGCACGACAGGTTTCCACACACCAGCAGACTCGTGGCAGGCAGCAATCAATTAGCAGGTTCACGCACCAGCAATACCATATCACCTCGAGTGCTCCGGTCAACACAAGTCCGCGCTCCAGCAATATACAGCTCCACGCGCGCTGCCAGCAAACGATCCAGCAAACGATCCAGGCTATCCTCTCTGCACCAGCACCTCCAACATGCTTTGATACCAATTGTTGGAATTCAGAGGCATAGCCAGTCAATAAAACACACAGCAAAATAAATCAAGCACATAAACACAATTTTTAACGTGGTTCACCCAACCAATCTGGGCTACGTCCACCAAACATAGGCATCAGGAATTTATTATTCAAATTAGGAGATTACATCATGAAATCCTCACACTCTCTTAGCAAACATCCGAATGATTGCCTGTTATATAGCCTAGAGAATCTAACAGCCTCATTAATTCCCTCACATCAAATATAGGAGGCATTAACTCCCTCCCAACAACCTGGAGCTAATCTAGGAACTGAATCCCTATTGTTGTCATCCTTCAGAGATTTTTCCTATTTTGCTTAAACAGAAAATCTCAACAGGGCAGAGCTTCGAATATCTGTGACTTGTATAAATTTCTGATGATTTTGTCCTCTCAGACTGCCATCCTGCTCATTCTTCCCCACCTGATGAAAATTTGTACATGTGGATTAATGAGAAATCTAGCAATCCAATCATATGGTGATTGATTAAGCATAAGGAACCCATTTTGGATTTGTCTGTTCGGTCAAACTTCAAAGGGTTGGAGGGATCATTTTACACATTTTCAAATAGGGAGATCTCTTTCTCTGGCGAGGGAAAATCCTCTCATAGAATGCTCATTACTCATACTTTGCAAGATAATTTAATCTCATACTTTGCCAGAGTTCAAGTTTGATAATTTAATCACTTTTAAAAGAAATGTATATAATGTAGATATACAGATTAATGCATCTATCAATAACAACCAACACGAAGAAATGCAGATATACAGATTGTGCATCTAGCAATAATGACCAACAAGAAGAGATGCAAATATACAGATTGTGCATCAAATAATAACAACCAACAGAAAGGTTCTTGTGGAAACTACCAAAGGAATAATATTATCTTATGTATAAATGTGGAGAAACCAAATGGCATATATATCTGGAGATGGCAAATTTTTTATTTTTTTAATTAATATGTGTATATACCACAATGTCAATTTATTGATTTCAGGTGTCAAAAGCAAATATCTATTTAAACATTACAATCAAAGCAAATATCTATTTAAGCATTAGACTAAAATATAGTTAGTTGCGGTGAGAGACGAGAGTGGTTAGCTATAATGTTAAGGGAATATAGTTGTTTGTGTTAATTTTCTTTGGTATGCTTAATTAAAAGGTCTTGTTATAATGATGTCATGAGATTGGATGGAATTTCTATGAGATTTTAGGATTTGTTATTTATAATATTAATACATTTTTAAAGTAAAATGTGAAAGAATGGAAGATTTTTTTAAATATTTTTTTTTATGTTATTGGATGGTGTAAATAATATATCTAGTATTTATAATTTTAACAAATTTTTACTAAATATAAAAAAAAAATTGACTAAAATATATATCTAAAAGAGTAAAAATATTTAATATATAATCACAGTGAGAAAACCTATCATAACTCGTCAAAATAGCAGTGAGAATAGTCATCATTGGTTGCTATCCATGAATGCAAACTCACTGATCTTCCTTCTTCGAGGAAAACAACACCACCTAGAATTACCCATTGATGGTCTATATCTAGGTAGGGCATGCTTTCACTCCTACCAAACGCCTCATCATCGTTCTTCAAGGAAAACCACACCACCTCAAATTACCACTCCTACCAAATGCCTCATCATCCTTCTTCAAGGAAAACCACACCACCTCCAATTACCCATCAATGGTCTATATCTAGGCAGGGCAGGGTTTCACTCCTACCAAATGCCTCATCATCATTCTTCAAGGAAAACCACACCACCTCAAATTACCACTCCTACCAAATGCTTCATCATCCTTCTTCAAGGAAAACCACACCACCTCGAATTACCCATAGATGGTCTCTGTCTAGGCAAGGCAGGCTTTCACTCCTACCACTTGCGTTGTTACCCTGTTTCCTTAAGTCCCAGAAAAACAATCTCCTACTCAAACAAATGCAATTTTAAAATACTCTCCGTGCCCAAAATTATCCAACTTACAAAATACACTAAAAATATTTTTAAATTAAAAAAAAAATTAAAACAATTTCTTTTAATAGTTAAAAAAATCACTTTCAAATAAATTAGAATAAAATAAATTAAAACAAATTTATATAAATCTTTAATGGATTAAAAATCAAAATAATGATATTTTCACTTTTAAATTCTTCTCAACATTCATTAAAAAAAAATTAACATAAGTACATTTATATATTCTTATTTTTTTATTTTTTAATATTGATTTAATCTTTTTCTTTTTTCCTTTTTATTTTTTTATTTTTTAATATTGATTTAATCTTTTTATTTTTTCCTTTTTGATTAAGATTAATTTTTGCATACAACTTTGTAAATTTAACACAATACAATAAAATAAAATAAAATTTATAAATAATTTTTTATTATTTTATAAAATTTAAATTTTTATAATAATTTATTCTTTCTTATATATAGAAAGAACTTGGCATCCATTAAAAAGAATATATATATATATATATATATATATATATATATATATATATATATATAGATATATTATTTTATAAAATTTAATTATTTATATTAATCTTTTTCTTTTTTATATATTATTTTATATTTTTGAATATTTCAAATATTTAAATAAAAAACTTTGCTTTTGGAAAAATTGGAAATTAGCAAATTCCAATTTGAAAGAGTTTATTTAATTTGTAATACTCTTTTAAATGGGATCTGATATATTTAGAATAAGTTTATATCTTAAAATATTTGTTATGCTACCGATTATTTAAACATTTTAAAATAAATCTATGATCATCTTCAAACACACACACACACACACACACACACACACACACACACACATATATATATATATAGCACGCCATATTAAACCATTTTTGATAAAATTATAAAGATGTAAACATTAAAACATTATACAAATTTTTAAACTTTTTAAATGGGTTTTTCATTCTATCTTGTTAATGTTTTTTCTTCTTATTATTATAAAATTTAGATCCGCAAAATATTCAAATATACTTGTTACTTTAAATCTAAATAAGGCCTCAATGAGTAATTTCTATTTCCATCATGATTCTTTTTAGTTAGTAAGCAATGAGAAATCTACCTCTTGTTCACTATAATATCCAAAAAAAATAACAAAATATCTTCCTATTTGTCAGGTTAGGAGGCAACTCCTCAAATCAAATCATTTTATTCATTCAGGTTGTTCATTATTATATACAAAAGAGAGTGACTGTTTAGTTCATCTCCCGATGACTCTCCATTTTCTCTATTATTTATTTACACTAATTACAATTGTTCACCCAATCCCTATGATTAGGTGTCAACATTACCCCCCTTAATCTGAAGGGATGTCGGTGAGTCCAAGCATCGTTCTGAATCTTTCAATCTTTTCTCTTCCAAGCGCTTTGGTGAAGATGTCTACAATTTGCTCATTAGTGGAATAATGGAAAAGATGGATTGTTTTGGCCTCAACATGATGTCGAATCAGATGATATTTTGTATTGATGTGCTTTGTTCAATCATGGAACTTTGGGTTCTTGGCCAACTTTATTGCCGAGGTATTTTCAATCATGAGTGGAGTCGATTGTACTTGTTTTACCTGCAAATCTTCAAGAATTTTCTTGAGCCACACAATTTCTTTTGTTGCCTTAGCTGCTACCACATATTCTACCTTTGTTGTGGAATCTAATGGAACTGATTGTTTGTGTGATCTCTAGGAGACAACTCCTGATCCAAGACTCATAACATAACCTGAAGTAGATGCCTCAGTTTATTTATCTCCATCAAAGTTTGAATCAGAGTATCCAATCAAGCTGAAGTCGCCCACCTATGTATACTTGATTCCAAATTCTTGAGTTCCCTTCAAGTATTTTAGAACTCTTTTTGTAGCAGACCAATGTCCCTCGCAAGGCTTTTGCATAAACATGGAGAGGATCCCAATAGCAAACGAAATGTCTAGTCTGGTAGTAGTTAGGTAGTTGAGACTTCCTGCAAGTTGCCTATACTTTGTTGCGTCCTCAAATTCTTTTCCTTCAATGGATGTGAGCTTTAAGTTTTGTTCCAGTGGAGTAGTCAGAGGATTGCATTCAGGCATGCCAAACCTATTCAACAGATCTCCAATGTATTTCTTTTGAGAAAGGAATATGGACCTTGGATGTTGAGCTACTTCAATACCAAGATAGTAATGAACATAGCCCAAATCAGTGATTTCAAAACCTTTCCTCAATTCCTTCTTTATGGATGCAATGTAGTTCTCATTGTTCCCTGTCATCAAAAGATCATTTACATATACCATAAGATATACAATTGTTTTGCCAACCTTCTTGACAAACAAAATTGCATCATCAATATCATAATGTTTGAAATTGAGTTTCAGAAGATGCTCAGTTAGTTTTTCATACCAGGCTCGCGGTGCTTGTTTGAGGCAATACAAGGATTTCACAAGTTTTCATACTTTATGTTCTTGTCCTTTCATAGCAAATCCTTTAGGTTGGGACATAAAAACATTCTCTTTTAGATCTCCATTCAAGAAAGCATTTTTTACATCCATTTGATGGACTTTCCAACCGTTTTGACCTCCTAGCGCAAAGAGTGTCCAGAGGGTAGCCCATTTTGCTATGGGGGGAAAGTCTCCTCATAATCAACCCCTTGCTTCTGTGCAAAACCTTTTGCCACAAGCCTGGCTTTGTGCTTTTCAAGTGAGCCATCAGCTTTATACTTATTCTTGTAGACCCACTTGCAGCTAATTGGTTTGGTTCCCAATGGAGGATCAACCAACTTCCAAGTGCCATTCTTTATTAAGGCATCATACTCCTTTTGCATTACTTCTTTCCATTCATCATGAGAAGCAGCTTCTTTGAAGGAAGTTGGTTCAAAATCTGTAGACAAATTCAATTCACAATCATAAGAAACATCCATATCAACAGGTGAATCAGAGTCATCTACATCACCTCCATTTTGCCGGTTTGAATTTCTAGTTCCTGTCTTTCCAACCTCATCATGATGAACACTTTCAAGTGTCTTTGTCAGTGACTTTGGGGGACCTTTATCAGATAGTCCAGGATGCTCCATTGATTGAGTTGGGACTGAATCAAGATTGAGTCTCCCAATTCTGTCAATCACATCACTCAAAGTATCATCTGTTGTTGCAGTTTCATGCAAGGGAGAGAGTGCTTCAGAAGAAGATTCCACAGGTTGATCTAGTATAGGAATCCCCCCTTCAAGATGTGGAATCTAATTATCAAATTCTTGAAATGATTTTTCATTTGCGAATCTATCCAAGTGATCAAGTTGCTGCTCAACAACATTGTCAGTTTTGGATGATTCAAGAAAGATTACATCTCTAGATACAACAAACTTTTTATTTACTTCATCATAGAGATGGTATGCTTTTGATGTGTTTGAATACCCCAAGAAGATACACTTACGACTTCTTGCACCAAGTTTGTTTCTATGTACCTTTTGTATCAAGGCATAACATGTGGAACCAAAGACTCTGAGATGCTTTACCGAAGGAATGTGCCCATACCACATCACATAAGGAGTCTTGTTTCTAATAGCATTAGATGGACATCTATTCTTTACATATACAACACATAGAATTGCATCAGCCCAAAACATCGATTTTACATTTTTGAAAAACATCATGGAGCGTACCATATTTAAGATTGTCCTATTCATTCTTTCAGCTACTCCGTTCCGTTGGGGATTATAAGGCACAGTTGTTTGATGTTTGATCCCATGTTGGCAAAGATAGTTTTCAAATTCATTTGAAGTGTATTCTTTTCCATTATCAATGTGAATAGAGCCAATATGAGATTTTACATCATTTTCAATCCATGTATGAAAGTTCTTGAATGTTTGAAAAGCATCAGATTTGTTCTTCAATAAATAAACCCAACACATTCTGGTGTAGTCATCAATAAATGTCATCATATATTTATTTCCATTTGCAGAAGGAACAGGCATTGGACCACATAAATCTAAATGAATGAGTTCAAGTTTTCTATGTGCTCTGGAATGTGAATCATGAAAAGACTGTTTGCTATGCTTTCCTAGAATGCAAGCATCACATTGCTTAAGTTTCCTAGGAATTGTAGGCAAACCAATAATACCATTTTTCTTCAAAAAGCGGAGGGTGTCATAGTTCAAGTGTCCAAATCTAGCATGCCATAATAAAATTGATGGAAATGTACCTTGTTCATAATGAGAATTGTATGAGAGATTTTGTGCACTAGCAGAGGTACCCTGCAGCTTGAGAAGCCTTTCTTCTTTTATCCCCGTCATGACAAGTGAGTGGTCTGATGCATTTATCACCTCAAGCTTGCCATCAATCATATGAATGGAGTGTCCTTGCTAGCAGATGTGTACCAAGGAAAGGAAGTTTCTCCTCAGCTATGGGAGATATAGAACATGATGCAGAAGAAAGTCTGGAAGACCATGCAATTTAAGCCTGCTTGTGCGAAGCCCTGATGGCTTGAGTTTTGATTTATCTGCAAAGTATACTGCTCCATCAACATTGTTAATAAATTCTTCAAAAAAATCTCTTATGAAAGTCATGTGGCAAGTTGCTCCTGAATCAAGCAACTAATCATTTTTCCAAGAAGCAATTGAAGCATTAAATAAGCCTTCATTTACTTCAATATTACAGTGTGCCACAACATAGTGAGAAGATTCATGTGCTTTACCTTTCTCTTTGTCATTAGTTTTACCTTTGGGTTGGTTTCTTTCCTGCTCAATTCTATCCCAAGGCAACTTGCATGTGGATGCATCATGTGATCCATCTCTTTTGCAGCGTATGCATTGCAAATTTTACTTTTCTCCTTGAGAGTATCTACCCCCCCTGCCTCTGAAATTTCTTCCTCTTCCTCTTCGACCACCTCTTCCTCTAGAAGAATCTTGAGCAAGATTCTTTTCTCTATGAGCAAGGCACACAGCCTCTTCAAAAGACTCAAAATTTGTCTTCTTCCCAAAGGCTTTCTCTCTTTCAGCAATTTTTTTCACAAGGGAGTCAAAGGTAATATCTTTGAGGTTTCCATTTGCTTGCAATGACTCAAGATAATTTGAGTAAGTGGGATACAGTGCCTTGAGAAAATCTATCAAAGCAATATCGAGTTCAACATTAGTGACTTTGATATCATGCATTATAGATTTTACTTCTGATGCAAGAGCAAGAGGATCATTATTTTGTAATTCAAGGGTGAGGAGTTTAATCATGAGTTGAACAACTTCAAGTGCAGAGTGTGAGTCATAGAGTTCCTTCAGCTTTTGTAAGGCTTCGAAAGAATTTGAAAATGGTGAAATATGGCGACTCACCTCTTCATTTACTGATGCTGCAATCAATGCATAAGCCTTTCTATTCTTATTTTCCCAAATGGTGAATTCCTTGTCTAAGGTAGGCTATTCTGGCTCTTTGTCTTCGTTTCCAACACACACTCCTTTCCACAGCTCATTAAAAATGAGAGTGTGTTTGATTTTCCGCGACCATTCTGCATTGTTCTCTTTGCTGGTGAGAACCACTCCAACTATAGAGATCAATGAATGCATTTAAATGTGTACTGTGTAAAGAAAAAAAAACTCCTCTACTAGCAAAAACTTGCACTTGTTGTGTAGACAAAAATGTAAAAAATATTATTCTGATATGTAAATATCAGAGGTATATATGGGAGAGGTATATATGGACAGAATCATTTAAATGCTGTAAGCAGCCAACTGTGAGGCGCAATACACGTTATATATATATCGGAGGTTTGGGAGCATTCAGAAATATATGATATGGAGACAAAATAAATTATAACAGCATTTTGGGATATGAAAATAGCGTGGAGACAGGAGGAGGTAGAACTGCGTAGGAGCTAGCGTATATATATCAGCCTTATATATATCGAACAACAACGTGTTTATGTATATGGAACAGCAATGTAGGAGCAGTGTGTTTATATATATGGAATAGCAGCGTAGGAGCAACGTGTTTATGTATATGGAACAACAATGTAGGAGCAGCATGTTTATAGATATGGAACATCGTAGAAGTGAAATGTTGTGCGGGATATGACACCATAGGGCTCTGTTGCGTAGTGGAGAGGAGTGCGCAGAGGTGGTTTAATACATTGCAATGGAAGGAGAGTGAGGGGACCGCGGGATAGTGAATACACTTGTGGGAGCTGAGGGGACCACGTACACAGTCACTCCAGTGTATAGCACCATTCAACCGACTAAAAACTTCATGCATTCACCATATATGCCATTGACCTTCAATATTCTGCTTGATAATGTATTCTGATTATTGAAAACACTTACCAAACACCACAACACCTCCAGGTTTCAACCCAACTCATAGTCTTTTAACTCACATGTTCCATCTCTCAGCGCCAAGGCTTCAACGACTTCAACTATTGTTTGTAGGTCTACTCCAAACAACTTCTATGAGAGTTAAGCATTGAATGCGGATGGTCATGTCCAAATGCAGAGATTCAATAGAGAAAAGAGACATAGGGTAGGAAACTGATAGGATTTACAATGCAGAAAAATAAAAATAGAGGTTGGCTCTGATACCATGTCAGGTTAGGAGGTAACTCGTCAAATCAAATCATGTTATTCATTCAGGTTGTTCATTATTATATACAAGAGGGAGTGACTGTTTATTTCGTCTCCCAATGACTCTCCATTTTCTCTATTATTTATTTACACTAATTATAGTTGTTCACCTAATCCCTACAATTAGGTGTCAACACTATTAATGCCTCCTCCCATATTCCTCCATCCACCTATTCTTTATTTTTTCCAATAACTACATCTTTATGGCACTCACTCGTACATTCACAAGTTGTCCTTCTATAAATGGTTGGATATCCCTACATCAAACATTCTTTAGAAAATATAGTGAATTCCTATTCATAAATTAGTAACCATAATTTGGATAGTGTTTTTTGGATTTATTGATATTTATCTTCTAAGCAATCAGCTACAAGGAACTAAACCTTAAATCTTAGGGGCATTACCCTATCTCAAAAAGTTTTTTTTTAATGGAAATGTTGTGGAAATTATATGTATTATAATTCCAACATTAAATTATCAATTTGGGGTTGTAAGACTTAGAGTCACAAGCATAGATAATGCAGGATTAGAACATCTAACCTAAACTAGAGTGAGAAATCAATTTACTATTTAAGTACATAATTGTTATTTATTGTTTGAAACTAATCAATTGAGGAAAACATGCTCAAGTAATACCAATCAATGTTCAAACGAAACTAACTCTAATTAATCATAAACCAAGCAATACAAATTACTATTCAAATGATTTTAATCTAAATGGAAATCTCAATCTAAATAATAAGATCTATTTAATCTAAGTACAAGAATATTAAATCAATCAAGATTAATTTAAAATGATACCAAACTTATGTTAAATCTTAATTCCAATAAAATTCACTCTAATTCAAACCATCTTAAACTATGGAAATGGTCAAACATGACTTCAACTAATCTAATTCCCGATATCACACAAATAAATAAGAATTCAAACTTTAACCTCTAACATCACTCTACAATTGCTTCAAAAGAAACTAAGTAAACCAAGCTTCTAATTGACATGCTTTCAGATTTAAAAGACTACAAAATAAGAAACTATTTTATCCTTAGATTACTTTAATCAAACTCAAGAAATCATTCAAACATAAGCGCATTAACCAACCATTCTATCAATAAATAATAACAATTATAATGCATCTCAAAACTAAACTACAACTCCAAACAATGATTTAATGGTCTCGTTGGATTGTTTTCAAATACTTTTTCCAAAACACAATGTTACGAGAAATTATAGTGAACCAGTAAGGTACGAAATCGCTTTTAATTTATATTTAAAAGAAATAGAGTTATTGATATCTTGTTTATCCAAATAAGAAGCACCTTTGAGTATTCCAATTGTAAACCTGTAACAAAGGGATTATTTATGCAATACAATCGTTGATCAACACCATTCATTAGCTTGCAATGACTTGGAGATGATATGTCTATTTAATTTCAAGAAAACAAATTACAACCTTGAGTACATAATCGGAATTATGAGATCCAATTAATGAATGTTTTCAAAGTAAAATCCCTACGTCTAGATCTATCCTATGATGTTTTAAAAAACTTGCTTTGAGTCGATGGTGGGCCCTTACCACTCCCAGAGCAAGTCTAAATTAATTCAATACACTCTTTCAAAATAAAAAAAAACACATTAATACTTCAAATTGAGTGGAAAATAAGAGTTGCATTAAAATTCAAAACATAAGTTTATATGCATACATTTTTTCAGTGCTTCTGAGGCAAAGTGAAACTTATTACATCAATCCTTTCGATCTATCATTTTCTTCCCTCCAAAAAGGCCATGGATATGCCATTTATAAAATTTACAAGGAGAATTTTGACTCTAACAGTCATTTTCCTTAATTCTAGAAAATTGTATATTTTTAACAAATTGGCCTCAAAGATATTTGCATATCTTCCTAACCATGGCGAATTGTGGAAAACTATTTCGAGGGAACCTAATTTGTCATATTTTCAACAAAAAAGTCTCTTGGAGTTTTCTCATTCAACTCCATTTCCTCTGAAAGCATGCCGAAAGTTGGAGATTTAGCTTTTTCTGCAAACTTGGGCAAGATTCTAGAATTCTGGAAAAACAATGTTTTTTCATAAAACTACCTCAAAGGCCCTCATATGGAGGTAGCACCACCTACCTCCATCTCTTTGGTTAATGCAAAACAATGTAGTAAGCTCATTTTCGAAACCAAGAAATTAGTTTTCTTGATGATACGCCCTCAAGGATAGAAGAAGATGGTGGCCACAACCTCTAGACAGGGCCCATCCGCACAACAACAATAGATGGACAAGGTCATGGAGGAGTATGAGGACATCTTCACCTCCCCCGCAGGGGTGCCTCTGCACTATCAGGTCAAGCACTCCATTGATTTGACCCCAGGTGTGCCATTGCCCAATGGACCAATCTATCGGCACTCCATTCTATAGAACGACGAAATCAAGAAAGGTCACATCAGACCGAGTTCATTGCCTTCTGGAGACCCCATCTTGTTGGTACATAAGAAGGATGGGACTTGGAGACTCTGTATTGACTATCATGCAGTGAATAAGATCACTGTCTAGAATAGGTACCTGATCCCACGGATCGATGACCTTCTAGACCAACTCAATGGGGCAAAATATTTCCACAAGATCGACTTGAAGTTTGGATATCACCAGGTACCAATCGAACCCTCGGATGTGTGGAAGACTACCTTCAGAGCCAAGGAGGGCCTTTTCAAATGGTTGGTTATGCCTTTCGGGTTGAAGAATTTTCATGAAACCTTCATGAGGCTATAGATGACATCTTACGACCATTCACCAACTCATTTGTAGTGGTATACTTGGAAGAAATCTTGATCTTCAGTTAGAATTTGGAAGAGCACCTCCACCACATCTGACAGGTTCTCCAAACACCACGGCAACACAATATATGTACCAATTTGGATAAATGCACTTTTGGCACGACCCAGGTTCAATATCTGGGATACATTATTGATAAACGGGGGGTGCATGTGGATCCAGCCAAGATCAAAGTCATTCAAGATTGGCCAGCCTCAACCACTCTAACAGAGGTTCACATTTTTCTAGGTCTTGCCAATTACTACCGCAGGTTCGTGTTTGGATTCTCTCATATCACTTGGCTCTTGAGTCAAGTCACGAAGGGAGGAGCAAAATAAAAATTATTTTCATCTGAATCTCAACATAAGGCATTCACAAAGTTGAAACATTGCCTCTGCTCTGCACCAGTGCTCACATTAACAAACTTGCAATAACAATTTGAGATCGAGACCGATGCCTTTGACCATGCTATTGTGGTAGTCCTTACTCAACAGGGGCATCCAGTGGCATATCACAGTGAGACACTTTCAGAAACAGTCTGGAAATATCCCACTTATGACAAAGAGATGTATTCCATTCTGCAGGCATGCTGACAATGGAAGCATTACATTTTGGGGAAGGAAAGGTCATCCATACAGACCATTGACCCTTGTAGTTCATACAGACGCAAGGGAAGTTACAGAATGATCGCCATCGGAAGTGGTCCACATACCTGCAACAACTCCATTTCAATATCAAGTATAAGAAGGGTAGCACCAAAAATGTTGCAAACTTCCTCAGGCGACCACCAATCATGGTGTTAAACACCATTCTCAACTCTTGTGGGCGTGAAAATTTTGATTGGCCACTTCTCTACAAAAGAGACCCAGAATTCGGCCACACATACTAGCTACTCTTGGAGTGTCAAAAAGTTCCATATTTTCACCTCTAGTATACCCTATTATACAACTTGGGACACCTTTGTGTTCCTTCAAATGGGTGTGCCAAGATGATTTGGGAAGTGCACTACAATCGGGCCATTGGGCATTTCGGGGTCGCCAAAATGGTGGCAATACTGCAAAAGTATTTCTACTGGCAAAATCTTTGAAAATATGTCGGGAAGTACATCAGATCCTACACTGCCTGCGCCATTGCCAAACTGGCCATCAAGAAGCAAGGCCTCTATACTCCACTGCCTACCCCTATTCGACCTTGGGAATCCATCTCCATGGATTACATGTCGGTCCTTCCTTGTACTAAGCATGGAAACGATTGTGTTTTTGTGGTTGTCAACGGATTCTTGAAGATGGCCATTATGGTGGCCTATAAGAAGAATGTCACAACAGAAGCCACTGCTAAACTGTTCTTCGAACGAGTGTGGGAACACTTTGGGATCCCATAGTTTATCGTCTCATATCGATACAATAGGTTCCTCAGTACATTTTGGTCCATTCTATGGTTGATGATGGACACCAAGCTCATTAAATCCACAACCTTCCATCCCCAAACTGATGGCCAGACAGAGGTCATCAACATGATGATCACACACATTCTACGCATGTACAACTCAAAGCATCCACACACATGGGATGAGAGCCTCCCCTGTGTCCATCACTGCTATAACCTGACTCTCCATAGCTCGAATGGCCACAACCCTTTTTAGGTGGACTTGGGATGCCAACCACTATGTCCCATTGATGTGGCCATGCCATTTGCAGCTACTCAGGTAGATTCGACTCATGTCCAGTCCAAAGCTGATAAGGAAAACAACTTCATTGAGCACATCCAACATATATGCCAGTAGGTCCACGACATTCTGGAGAAGTCAAATGACAAGTAGAAGCAGTGACATGATCAACATCGAGTGCCACACAAGTTTCAGGTGGGCGACAAAGTATGGTTGCATTTACAGAGGGAACACCTTAGCAAATCCTATCGGAAACTCAGACCACTCCAATATGGTCCCTGCACCATTATCAAGGCTTTGGGAGACATTGCATTTGAGCTCAGCATTCCACCATTCCTTGGTCTGCAAGCAATGTTCAATGTAAACCACCTTTGGCCATACTTTCCACCATCAATGAAAACATCCGACGTTGTAGAACAACTCACACTAACAGAGCTAAACCCAAACTGCATGGAACACACCACCACTGATCGGATCATGGACGCAAAGATCAAGAGCACTCGCCAACAAAAGATCCAACTATATCGGGTTTTTAAAGGTGGCCAACACCTTCACCAAGGCAAGTGGCTCACTAGGGACCAAGTTTAGCAGAAGTTTCCCCATCTCATGGAGGCACTCAATGCAATGGGGACAATTTCTTCCTAAGGGGCGGGGAATGATCCAGGTGCATATTGGTGGCCACCCGCCTATTCCACTTGAACCCCCAACACTGTCTCTTTCAGTTTTTCGGTTTCCTTTATTGTAGCACAGTTTACTATTTTTGGCAGTTTTTCGAGTCCTGAACTTTCAGAGCCATTTTGAGGCCCTAAATGAAATTTTTAGGGAAATCAAAGAGATCAAAAACATCCCAAACTAGCTTGTCACTTTGTTAATGTCATTCTCTTCGAGTCCTTCGAAACGAGGTATTATGATAGCCAAACAGAGATCGTATGCCAATGTTAGGACCCCAGGAAGTTGATGTAGCAATTTAGCCAAACAAGTCCCACAGTTTTGGTGCTTCATCTCCTAGGGTTAGCTTTTTGGATTTTTAGGGTTTTCCATTGTTTCTCAATAATAAATAGGCCTTTGAGCCTCAATGTAATAGAGTTACGAGGCATGTGGCAGCCACATCTCTTCTAAGAGATAAGCTACCATCACCCGAGCTATTCTTATTTCCATTCTGTTTGTAAGCATATTTTAGTATTTGATATTAATGAAATGAAGTGTTATTTCTACTGCATCTTTGTATTTATGGTTATATCTGTAATTTGTTGCGTTCCTATTTAAATCTAGATTAGTGGTATCAGAGCGATCTGCTCTTTCTTTGTTTTTATTTGCATGTCCCCAACGAGGTCGGGATATAAGGAGTTAGGGATCGATCTGGTTGAACCTTTGTTATGAAACCAACTCACAAAATGATAGAAAATATAGACCAATGCCTTAGAATTCATTCTCATCGAGGGGGAAACCTCCTTTACGTTACACAAATGAACAATTCTTGGATGATACAAATGAAAAGACCTCCTTTCTATATATAGGAGTCTAAGGGGTCATAATATAATTAGAGCCGACATAACAATAATAATGTATGGGCACAATAATAACAATAGTGGGCTTGTATGGGGCACAATAATAACAATATGGGGACTAAATGGGCACAACAATATAATAATGGGGTTGTACTAATAACAATAAGGGGTTACACTAGTAGTATAGGGATCTAACATGCCCCTCTCCTTCAAAAAGTGTTGTCCTCAATGTTTGAGTAGTTATTGATGCTTCTATATAAAATTATCATCCTTCCATGTTGAATCTTTAGCGGGTAAGTTCTTCCACTTGATTAGATACTCTGAAACTGATTGATTCCATAGCTGTCGACTTCTCGGTTCTATGAATGCTTCAGGTAGTATAGGGACCTAACAACCTTTTCAAGATCAGCCTCGCAAACTGCCGCGACTCGTCGAATGATATGTTGTGCATCTTTACTTCTGGATTGTCTCGAAGGATCTCTATATCTCTTTGATCGCTCAGGACTTTCTCTTCTTCCAGATCTAATGAATCCGGTGGGTTGACCTCTTAGTTGTAAGGCATGAGGTCAATATCCTATTCTAACTCTGGTTGCTCCATCTCTGTATCCATCTGCTCAAGCATCTGTTCACTCTCTTGAGTGAAGTCCTGCTCCTGTGATTACTCACCTTGCTTACCTTGTGCCAGCTGCTTGGATGAGTCTACAACCTGTATGGGCATAGTTTCATCAATCTGTGCATGTTACACCTCCTATTGTGTCTGTCCCTGTTGCACTTCCTTGTCCTGTCTTCTCAACTCTTGTTCTTCTCGGAGTTGCTGCTTCAACTCTTGCAACTCCTTCGCTATTTCCTCCATCCTTTGTTTATCTCTATGCCTTTGCACATTCCTCCTATCGTGTTGTCACCTCTATCTCCAAAGCTAGTTTCTCCACAAGTGGGTCTGCTTTGAACTTGCATCTTTGTTTTGCCTCTGCGTTGTCAACAACCTTTCTCTTGCCTTTGTCACACACAGGTATGCTACCCCCTACTGATGGTGATGATGGTGCTCTCCTAGATGTTTCTTCGCTAACCATTCCATAGCTATACCAACTTGCTCACTTAGCCTGGAGAAGCTATGCAATATCTCTATGGGTCTTCGTCAACCCAATGAAACGCCCAGTGGATCCAAGGAAATTGCACTCTCGCACAGTGGTACTTTACAAAGCAATGAGGGTCATGCAGATTTAAGCTTTTGGGGCCGAAAGTAAATCTTTTGAACTCTTCTATCTCAACATAAACATCCTTGAGATTCCGTATCTCATACAACCCGATCCGCAACAAAAGAGTGGGCTAGGGTTCCTTCTTCTTCCGATGTAGTCTAGCTGACAGTCCTGTCGATATGTGGTATGACACTTCTTGCATGATGAGCTTGTCCATCGAAAACTTCGGTAAAACATGTGGAGGCTTCTCCGTGTTGTACATTGGTATCAAGGTTCCAAGAGGTGAGGCATACTAATCATCTATGTCGATCAATGCCTCCATTGTTGACTGCGACATGCAATGTAGATCCTGCTCAATTATCATCTTGTATACCAAGGTGAAAAAATGCTCTGACAATTGTGTGATGACTCCACGGAAGCTGCATTTAGAAAAAAGTCTGTAGTAAGTGTGTACAGAGGTTTCCATTGATGTCCATGCCCAACCCAAGCCTGGGAACTTCTGACAGGCACAAATTGCATCCAAAATGTATGTTGACATGTCTATCTCTGCTTTCTAACCTTTGGGCGGCTTCTAGGCTCCTGCTACTTGTTCTTTCAGACTATGAACCAACATGTCGGATCAAATGATTGGTTTTCCTTCACTGGCCAGTTGGTCCAATGCAATCACCCAACTCTGCTAGAAGGTCTCTGTGCTCTCTTGGTCAAACAAGAGGCATGCAAACATGACCAAGTACTGATATGCCTTCTGCAGTATCTTCGTTTTGTAAACCTGGTTGGGTGTCATCCTGAAATTGGTTGGCTCCTTCACCCAGCTCTTTAAGATATCCCTGGAATTGCACTGCTACTTGGTCTGTTGAAGGGTGTTTCCATTATGATCATCGACTACGGCAAGTGGTACAACTACTAATAATCATGTGCGTTGAAGGTAGCAATCTTTGTCCCGCTGAAACTGCCTAACACCATCGTCTCGGGATCAGTGTGTGAGACGATCTAATGTATCATGTTTGTGCATGGAAATGCGGGATACCTGCATCCAATCCGATACAGGCCAGATCTTCAAGATCTTCCCCAAATGTGCCTAACAATGTATCATTGATGTCCTGCAAGTTTAGCTTGATGTCTTTGTCTACGAGAAGCTTGGTGTCTTCGTAAATCGGCAAACTCATAGACACTTGCTCAACTGTGTCTCCAATTGCGCTTCTGTCGGTGTCCTTTGACCTTGCTCTCATGGAGGCCATTGGAACTGAATGGCTGAGAGACAGACGAACACCTGCTATACCTGGAGGCATGGCGAAATTCATGGCAAGCAATCTGTCAATTGAAAACTAAAGAAATGTTGAGGATTGACATGCAACATACCCGGGAGACTGATGGCAAGGATTACACAAGTTTCACCGGGAAGCCGGGAGACTGACTATTGGAACTGTGCAAAAGATAGTCTAGACTGTCAGAAGGTTGGTTGACTGCTGGAATTGCATAATGCGCAATCCAGGTTGACTTGATCGTGGTTGAGATTGCGCATAAGCAATTTCAGTCAACAAGGCATGCAGGCCGAGGGACTGCATTGCGTAATTTTCTAGGCCAACAAAGCGTTGCCTCTCAGAATTGCGTAGAGCAAGCCTAAAGGAAAGTGTCTGGCTAGTTTTGTGCATTTTCTGGGAGGAAGGCAGAGCCTTCCCTCTCAGAAATGCGCAATGTTTTCTGGGCAAGGCAAGGCCCGAGCCAATGTTGCCTAGACCCACCAAAGGGTGACTAAAAACATGTGAAGCTTTGAATGCATGGAAAAACTAAATGTAGGCAAGAATGAATGCTCATGCATGCAAATAGTGAATGCAAGATTCAGAAAATGGAAAAACATGCATGTGTATGAAACAGGTCGCCGCATCGACAACTGTCGGTGCAAAAATATTGTCATGTATGTGACAATAGTGAGATGCAAACGAAAACTGAAATGGTGCTTATACAGACTAACATGCATGAAAATGACAAAAAACATTCACAAAAATCAAGCAGACACCACTCACACGAGCCAAAGTACAAAAAGCGACAGAAATGTTGCAAAAGACATGTAAAGTGGGCTTACCCGGAAATAGTTGAGCTGAATATGCCAAAGACTCCTAGATGTGTTGTGGGATGCCAAAGCTCCAAGATCGATGTGAAGAATGAGCTCTGTAGCATCGAATAAATAAGTTTGAGGCTCATGACACGCATGCCACAAATCTAGGAAGAAGTGACACTTGGAGGGCAGTTTCTAAAATGATCTTTGCATGTAACCTCCGACTGCTAAAAATAGATCCCTAAAATCTAGGGATGTTTTTTGCATGTTTCTTTTTTCTATTTCAGGAAAAGAAACCCATGCATGCAAATCAGGTTTGCTGGGTCTTGGAGGGAACCGGTCAACCTAAAGGCACATGCATCGGTCTGTGAGATTGGGAGAGGGATTTGCGCAATTTCTAGGATGAACTGGGCTAGTTTTCCCCAAGGGATTAAACAATTTCTAGGCTGAGTAGGTGACTGTCTCCCAGAATTATGCAATTTCTGGGCTGAAGCCCTATGCCGGACCAGATTGTGCAGTTTTCTATGGGAAGCATGTCTGACTATTCTCTGCAATTCTAGAGCCCAACAAGCTGCCCAACAGATTTGCACAATTTCTCGATGGAAGGCTGGTTCGCCCCCAGAATTATGCAATTATCTGGGGGAGGTTCTTAGCTATAAATAATCTAAGTCCGAGATGGAAACCTTTGAAGGGAGTGAAGCGAAGTGACATAAACAGCCTGGCAAGACAATAAAAATCAGTTGAATCCTATGTACTTGACAATGTAAGACATGCTGCTAGGGATGGCTGGTAGGGAGGCTCCAAAATGAAACTAAGGCAAAATTTTGGAGGGTGGTTGTAGCTGCTACACTACTTGGTGACACACTAGTAGAACTCCAGCTCTCTGAATGGACCTTGTTCATGAAAAGAAAGTCTAACACCTCCGGAATTATTGTTAAGTTCTTTGTACATCTTGATTTCCACACTTGCTTGATTGTAAGATGTAGCATCTGCCAAACCCTTGGTCGATTGGCACACATTCCAAGCCAAGCCAATAGAGTTATTTCGATTGGGGATGATGGGTATATTGGTGCACAAGCCATATGATATTCAGAGTTTAAGTTTTCATCTCTGGTGTTGCTCCGCTTCCAGTAGACTTGGACAGTACCCCGACGGAGTCACGCAGGAACATAAGCATCGCTTTGCTACCAGCGAGCCTGGTCAGTACCCCAATGGAGTTACTTGCATCAGCTCTCTACGTAGGAAGCATTTCTCTTCTTTCTCCTTATTCATTTTCAATTTTTTTTTTTTTTTTTAATTTTTTTTAACTTTTCACATTTTCATTTTTTGTAACTGTGCATAACACTTATTCATTTCAGAGGCGAAAGAGGGATCCCAACTTATTGAGAGAAGAATAGGTTTTTCCTTCAGAGAAGTAGTTTGCATATACCTCTGACGTTCTTACTAAGGATTTCTCCCTTAGCTTACTCTACTTGACTGAGCTAACAAGGATTAACCCAAAAACAACCGACTAAAGTAGGTGATACTAGTAAGAGCGCAAGTGTTGTGTTTTCATCAAGCTTCACTATGAACAACACGTATTTTCCATTGGTGTATCATGGACTAGAGACAACAAGTTCTTCATACAGAGGTAGGAAGATAGATAAACAAGTATTGATAACTGCACAAGTCCTCTTGTACTTTACCCAGCTTGTTCCAAGAGTCGCGCATGGTTCATGCGAAACTAACCTACGAACGTAAACAAGAAAACAAACCTAAAAACAAAGCAAAAGTAGAATTAAATGCATAAGAAAATTGAGTAATCAAACAAACAAACAAGCAAGAAAATAGACAGAGTAAGAAGAAAACATGCATGCAAGCAAACAAACCAAAAGAAAACACTACTCCTACTCCTAAGCTAACAGTGCATGGCTCTACTCACGTGAAGTGATACTTCCAATGTAGCCATCGACGCATTGGTCGATCCATGTTGGTGAAGGCATGGCTTGCGAAAAACACAACTCTGTGAACCAGTAAACATGAAAGATATAACAATGAAGACAAACAAACTCTGAGTTTTAATGTTTCCACATAACATAAGTGAGTGTGAGCACATGACATGCAATCCATGGACTTACAATGGTGCTGTGTGATACTGCATGTAGATGTTAAGCATACACATACTCTTGACTATGACATGCAAGTAAATGAAAGAAACAAATACAACTTGCGTCGCACATGTGTGCTTGTTGTGTATGATTCCTCCAATGCATGAGCGATGGGATCGTATAGTTCGAGTCGAGGAATCATAATTTGTGTGTGAGATTGATCTTGAATGCATACAGATGAGCGATTAGGAGCCTTGGGTGTTTCAACAATTTCCTGATCGGAAGTGAAACCAACCTCAGGACAATGAGGGCCTGACATAACCATCAACTCGGGCTGAAGTGCCTTGACAGTCTCGCGGATTTCGACTTCATCGATAGATATATCATCATAAATGGGTGGATTTGAAAATTCAATAGTGATAGAACCATCATCACGATAAAATATAGGTTTAAATAGATCATGACAACTACAATAAAAAAAATTAATGATTTCATCGGAATCCTCATGATCTGATGAATCAAACAGAGGGGTAGATGAGAAGTGGAAAAATTCACCTTCTATATTTCTGAAAAAGGTAGATGAAAAATCAAGTGGATTTTCAAAGAATGATTTGTCCTCTCTGTTGTTGGATGATGGCCTGACATCTGATGTGTTCTACAAATTATTAGTAATGGGTGTATCTATAGATGGAGATACACACACGAAATCAGGGATGGCAGAATCACCAAAGATATCAAGGAAAAACGGAGGAGGCGCAGACATAAGGGAACCATCCTTCGCCACTGGTTGATGTCAGGCTCCTAGTCATATTCTTCATGAATCATAGCATAGGTTGGTTGTGCAACACCAACTCTGTCCATAGCTTGATCCTCATTCACAATAGGTGTAAATTCTGAAATGGAAGAATAGAAGACAGTGCAATCCAGAGGATCAACAGAACATGAAGACAGAGGTTGAGGTAAGAGATGCATGTGACAACCCATGGGCTTTGCAACCAAATCTGTGGAAAAATTGAGAGAAGTGATGTTGGGAGGATGTGACAGTTGAACAGACATGTGTGCATGTTCTCCCACATCACTATGTAGTGGTGGATCTATTTGATGAGAGGACAATGGACAATTGCTCGTGATAGCAACTGTGTCCATCTGTGATTGCGTAGCTCCATCACTGAAGTCTACTGAGCAGGGTTTTAACTTCAAATTCTTCCTGGGATTGACAGATTTGGTAAGGAAATATTTAAATTTGTCCATGAGATACTAGAATTTCATCTAAATGTTTGAAGGTTCAAACTGCAATACATGGAAGCGGTCCCAAAAATCCGTAGGAAATTCTTGTGGAGTCTTCTGTTGTTTCAACAGGTTTTTGTCAAGAGGTTCTGGATCAAAATTATGGAAAGTAGATTCAATGAGATAACAAAACTTCTCAAGTGAGTGCACGTTGCCGAGTGGCAGACTACAAAACCATTGTTGTGGGGATTCACAAAGTGTGTGTGCAAGCAGCCGGCTGGCCTCTTCATCAGAGAAGTCATCTGCATCATCAAGAAACACATAGAAGTATTGTAAGTATGCAGGCTAGGCCACATCGCCTTCACCATCATACGTGAATTCCAAAAAGAGATTTAAAAAACTCCCTCGTGATGGTGAGAGATGTGGCATGCGAAAAACATCACGGAGGGACGAGTTTGACAGTATCCATGATGGATGTGAAAAGATTAAAAACAATATGAGAGGACAAAGCTTGTCATCTGGCCCTCCTTCTAGCGCCAATAATATCGATGGTGCTGGAATTTCCAACATGTCAGGGGATCTCGCTGGTAAGAAGTCCCAACTAGACCTCAGACCGTTTAGTGTAGGAGTCCTAGTAGTGGGTCGTATGGTATCGCCTTAACCGCAGTTGCATGTAGAGGTAAGTAATATGTCCTAGTTGGTAGCAAGGGTGTGACATGCATAACAAGCCAAGGAAGCTGCATGAACGATTCTACATAGAAAGTGGGGTGAGTGCGCCCCTTGGAAACCTGTGGAAACACGTGGCTTGGAAGGGAACACACGAGCAAATATGCATCACCTACTAGAAGTCAAGTGAACCAAAAGTCCAAAGTGATGGTTAAACCAACAACACATCTCAGTAAGATTCATACATACATGTACATAAAGGGTCTACACATACATGCGTAAGAAAATAGATACATATATCATTAGAGTAATCAAGATAACTGAAATACAATAATAACATATGCATGAAACATTTTGGCTCTATTATATTAAGAAGTGAAAGTTCCAAACATAGAGTACAAACATGACCAACCACTAGTCCCAATAACAGAACATTACAGTCACTGCTACATGCTCCTCCAAAGAGATGTTCTAGCTCTACAATGTGGAGATTTCAAGGCTTGTTACAATACTCTCCAATCATTCTCTAAGATACTCCTATCGGAAGCTTGGCTGCCCAAAATCCTCTACAATGAGTTATGAGGATCTATAAATAGAAAAGGGTGGGGTGACCCTTAACATTCCCCTTTGTGACTGTTCACCTACCCTCATGACTCTTCAACTACTCTATGATTATTATATTCAACTATCGACACTTGGACTTTCACTTTACGAGATGTTACATACAATCTTCACATGTACACATGTGAGACAAAATAGGCTTGAGCAAGCCATGTAAGACATCACTAAGACTAGGACAACTATGGGAAGATCAACGCTTCTATATCCTCGCCATGGTCGACGGTGGTGAACTGATGCTAATCTTGGTAGTCTGTGATGGTGTCCGTGTACTCTGTGGTGACATCTTTCTGGAAACGAACTCTTGCCTCTATTGCATCTGGGTACATTGATTTGGCTCCTCTGTCCAACTCGTCTAATAACATGCACATCATTGTCTTGAGTGCAGCTAGGCCAACGACATACTGATGCATAGTGTCTATGCTGATCGCGAAGTCTGCACTACTGGATATGCACATCAACTCGTCAAAGTACATGTCCAGCTCCAGTCGGACTTGATTCTTTGTCTTTGCTCTGGTGAGTGTCCCAATGGATGGGATCGCATGCGCGCGTAGAACAACATCCATGCTTTTGAACACCCGTGCATGTGAAGCCTGCAAAATGGTGATGATCCACGAGAGTTCCTCATAGTTTTGGATCTGATTCCAGATGCGTGCCTTCAACTCTACCGCCTTGGGCTTCATCAACTTGGGCAAGTGTAATGGGGCTTCCTTGTATCTCATTGTCCATGTTTGCATGTGGTCAACAGAAGTATGCAAATTTGAAAAGATGTGTTTTCTCCTAACACAACGCTGCTGCCAACCATTGAGATGGACAATTGCCTTATGCACAGTACCGAATCTAGAATAAAACATTCACATGATTGTCTCAAGTTACAATACTTCATCCAGTATCGCTTTCTTCAACTCTTCTCTGATGGATGTTGTGACCTATTCTCCTCCCTGCTTGGCCATATATAACTCCTTAGCCATTCGCTCGTTCTTTGTTACCAAGAAGTGAGCACTTGAGCTAGTGGCTTCGATATATGCTCTAGTAGCATCAGCCAATGTAGCTGGATGCTTGTGAACTTTAGATACAATCACTCGTTATTTAAACTGCACAATAGATCAGTGGAAATCTGGAGTAGTCACTCTGCACAATTTCACAACTCTATGCTACGACTTTTAGAATGATATGTTGTGAATCTCTGCTTCTAGATTGTCTCCAAGGATATCAGTATCTCCTTGATCACTCAGGACTTTCTCTTCTTTCAGATCTGGTGAAGCCGGTGGGTCGAACTCTTGGTTGTAAGGCATGAGATCAATATCCAATTCTGACTCTGGTTGCTCCATCTTCGTATCCATCTGCTCAAGTATCTTTTCAGTCTCTTGAGTGAAGTCCTTCTCCTGCGACTGCTCACCCTACCTACTTTGTGCGAGCTGCTCGGATGAGTCTACAAACTGTATGGGCACAATTTCATCAATCTGTGCATGTAGCACCTCCTACTATGTTTGTCCCTGCTACGCTTCCTTCTCCTGCCTACGCGAATCTTGTTATTCCTGGAGTTTCTGTTTCATCTCTTACAGCTCCTTCACTATTTTCTCCATCCTATGTCTATCTTTCTGCCTTTACATGTTCCTCTTGTCACGTTGTTGCCTCTTCGCCTTTATCTCCAAAGTTGATTTTTCCATAGATGGGTCTGCTTTAAACTTGCAACTTTGTTTTACCTCTATGTTATCAACAATATTTCTCTTGCCTTTGTCACGCACAAGTATGCTACCCCCTACTGCTGCTAATGATGGTGCTCTCCTAGATGCTGCTTTTATAACCATTCCACAACTATGTTGACTGGTTCATTAAGCGTGGAGAAGCTATGGAAATTTCTCCATGGGTCTTCCTTAGCCCAATGCCACTGTTATGTCCCTATAATACTAGTGATTACCCCATTACTATTGTAGTTATATCCCTTATTAATATCTGTGCCCCTATTGTCCCCATATTGTTATTGTTGTGCCCCATAGAATCCCTCTATTGTTATTTTTGTGCCTTTATATTATTATTGTTAGGTCGGCTCTGCTATATTGTAACTCCTTAGACTCCTATATATAGAAAGGAGGTTTTGTCATTTAAATCATCAAAGAATCATTCATTTGTGTAATGCAAAGGAGGTTGCCCCCGTAAAGAGGTTGAATTCTAAGGCGTTGATCTATCTTTTCTATCTTTTTGTGAGCTGGTTTCATAACATTTGGTATCAGAGCTTTGGATTCTGGGGTTTTGCTGCTCCAAATAGGTCATCATGGAATTTTCGCTATAAATTTTTTTCTGTGACATTTCAGGAGTGAAAAAAGAACCCATTTGAGACGAAATCGCACTGAACCTTCGATCTGAAATTTAGAGCTTTTCGCGCTATATTTGTGGAGATATGATCTGAGGAAGTTGGTCTTTTTGCAGACTCCTGAATTACATTCCAAACAGGTGACTTGGGGAAAATCGTCATAACTCTCTCTCTGAGCATCAGATTGAAGTTTCGTAAGAAGGTACAGAAAGAGGACAGAGTGTAGTTTCTTTTATATATTTTTCAGAGCCAAAGGTCGAAACAAGGACACGTGGCATGTCATACAAGTTTGCTCTCCTGAACTAGTCTATAATAAGGTCACTGTGGGAGATTTGGCATAACTCTTCCTTGGAGAATCCAATTTGGATCAGACTGGTGGCATTGGAAAGAGGACATAGAGGGCTACTGTAGGTCACAATTTCAGAACTGGATGATCTGAAATTACAGAGATACATCAGAGGCAATATCGAGCTCCTACAAAGTGAAAAGACGTGTGTAGATTTTTTTAAATTTTTGCTTAAGCTTGGTTCGAAAAATTATTTTGAAGGAATTGAAAGGGCATAGTAGACCATTATTATCGGTAACTGATGCCCCGAGGAAAGAAAATGTAAACACCTAGTAAGAAACCTAAAAGCTCTAACATGACTCATGAAGAAGAGGAAGAAATGCTACATGGTATATCAAAATTACAAGACCAAGTGCAACAAATGTCACTCTCACAAAAGCTAACAGAAGGTAAGATAAATGGCGTGGAATCTAAGATAAAGGGCATGGAAGCTAAGATGGACGATTTGAAGATATATTTGAAGACAGATTTGAAGAGAGACATGGCAGATTTGAAGACAGATTTGAAAACAGACATGGCAGAATTGAAGATAGATTTGACAAATTTTCTACAAGAAATACTTACAAATGGTGAAAGGGTAGTAAAGGAAACCAATGATGCGAACAAAAGAAATGTTAATCATGATTTCATAGACTCTAATGTTAGATCGAAGACCCACCATATTCCAAAAATCAATATGAGGAAGTTTGATGGCAAAGATCGCACAACATGGATATTACAGATGGAGCATTTTTTGATATCAATAATGTGCAAAACACACAAAAGGTACGTATTGCAACTTTATATTTGGAACCAAATCAGTTTGTATGGTATCAATGGCTTTGCTCTCGTAAACAAACTATCACTTGGGCAATTTTTACGGAAGAATTGACAACACATTATGAAGATACAAAAAGCAACACTTTTTTTAGCCAATTGATAAGTCTCAAACAAAAGGGTTCAATAATGGAGCACATTGAAGAGTTCCAAAGATTGAACATAAGGGTAAAAAATATTCTAGAGGAGCATAGGATTGATGTGTTCATAGGTACTTTAAAGGATAATATCCAACATGATGTTCACCTTTGGGAACCTGATTCATTAGAGAAGGCATTCAGGTTAGCAAGAAATATGGAAAGCAAAATTATGGCAACCAGGAAGCATACCACTCACAACTATAAAGATGGAAGTGTTGTTGCCCCTAGTCTTCCACAACCTATATGGTTGACACCACAACAATTGGAAGAAAAAAGAGAAAAAGGGCTTTGTTACAGTTGTGATAGAAAATACACTAAAGGTCATAAGTGTGTTGAGAAGAAATTATTCTACATAGATTGTGAAGAGGAAGAAGAAAAGGAGCAAGAAAGGTCAAAAGAAGAGGATATACTCCAGGAACAAAGCCTAGATAAAGAAGAAATGAATTTGACCATATCTTGTAATGCATTGGCAGGAATTACCACTCCTCAAACCATCAAGATAGAAGGACAAATCAAGAAGAAAAAGGTAATAGTGTTGATTGATTCAGGAAGTACCCATAATTTTATTCATTGCAAGGTAGCAAAAGAATTGAATTGCTTCCTATATCCAGCACCAGAGTGTCAAGTGATGGTTGCAAATGGAGGAAAAATAAATTTCTCTGGAAAGTGCCATAATATCAAGCTATCCATGGGAGAATATGTATTGACTAGCCCAATGCTTTCCATTCCAATGGGAGGTGCTGATGTTGTACTAGGAGTCCAATGGCTACAATCCTTAGGTACAATAGCCTTTAATTTTCAAGAACTTTTCATGAAATTTTCTGTGGAAGGAAAGGAATTTGAATTAAGGCGGTATTGCAGGGAAACCAGGAAAGATAATCAGCTCTAACAGTATGACAAAGCTTCTAAAAAAAGAACAAAGAGGTGTAGTGGCACAATTATGTTCGCTAGATGTTTCCACAACAAAATCATCTATTTCTCCAGATCTCCAAAAAGTCTTGGACAATCATTCTAAGGTATTTGAGACTCCCAAAGGTCTCCCACCTATTCGTGATCAGGATCATGCTATTCATTTGATTCCACGAAGTGTTCCTCCAAACATCAGGCTGTACAGATATCCCTATGCCCAAAAGAGTGAAATTGAACGTATGGTTGCAGAAATGCTAGAGGCTGTTATAATTCAACCTAGTCAAAGTTCTTTCTCTGCTCTCGTAGTATTGGTGCACAAGAAGGGTGGATCATGGTGCATGTGTCCAGATTATAGGGAGCTCAACAAGCTCTTTATTAAATATAAGTTTCCCATTCCTATCATTGATGAATTACTAGATGAATTGCATGGATCAATTTACTTCACCAAGTTGGATCTTCATTCAGGATATCATCAAATTAGAATGAAGAGTGAAGACATTCCAAAAACAACATTTAAAACTCATGAGGGTCATTATGAATTTTTGGTCATGCCTTTTGGCCTTACCAATGCACCTTCTACATTTCAAGGTTTGATGAATTCCATTTCCAAACCCTTCCTTAGAAAATTTGTGTTAGTATTTTTTGATGATATACTAATCTACAACAAGTCTTGGAAGGATCATGTTGAACATGTTGACAGGGTGCTACAACTATTGGAGGAGAAACAATTATATGCAAAAAGATCCAAATGTTTCTTTGGAGTACAAGAGGTGGAATATTTGGGTCATATTGTATCTCATGAAGGAGTTAAGGTAGACCCTAGTAAAATTAAAGCCATTAAGGAATGGAAAATCCCCACATCCATAAAGCATCTATGAGGATTTCTCGGGTTGACAGGGTATTATCGCAAGTTTGTTAAAAATTATGGGAGAATAGCAGCACCTCTAACAACATTATTGAAGAAAGATGCATTTTCATGGACTCCAAAAGCAACAAAGGCCTTCGAACATCTTAAAGAGGTAATGTGCCAAGCACCGGTCTTAGCTACATCGGACTTCACAAAAACCTTTATTGTGGAATGTGATGCTTTAGGAAATGGAATTGGTGTTGTTTTAATGCAAGATGAAAGACCCATTGCTTTTGAAAGTCATCCAATCAAGGGAAAGTTTTTACACAAAGCTATTTATGAGAAGGAAATGTTGGCAATACTACATGCACTTAAGAAATGGCGACCCTACCTAATGGGAAGACACTTCAAGGTAAAAACGGATCATGATAGCCTTAAATACTTTTTAGAACAAAGATTATCCTCTGAAGAGCAACAAAAGTGGGTCACAAAGATGTTGGGTTATGACTTTGAAATCATCTACAAAAAAGGGAAGCAAAATGTGGTGGCAAATGCACTCTCAAGAAAGGATGAGGATGTGGAAGCATTGTTGTGCGCCATTTCTATTATCCAAACAGATTGGATAAATGAAGCAAGTGAGGAATGGAAAAATGATGAAGAAGTGTGGGCACTTATTCAAAAGTTACAACAAGATTCCAGTACATCTGATACATTTAGCTGGCAAAATGATTCGTTATGGTACAAAGATCGCTTATACCTCTGTAAGAATTCCCAACTCAAACAAAAGATTCTTATGGAATTGCACACTTCTCCCTTAGGAGGGCACTCAGGATTTTTAAAAACTTACCACAGGGTTAAGAAGGATTTTTTTTGGGATGGCCTTAAATCGGATATTCAAAAGTTTGTGGTAGAATGTTTGGTTTGCCAACAAAATAAAGTTGAAACAATTAAGACCCAGAGTCTATTACAACCTTTATCCATTCCAAGCCAACATTGGGAGGAGGTTTCAATGGATTTTATCACAGGTTTACCCAAGTCTGAGGGAAAGAGTGTCATCATGGTGGTAGTTGACAGACTTACCAAGTATGCACACTTTTGTGCATTATCACATCCATTTAAAGCCAGTACAGTTTCTACTGCATTTATGGAAACAATTCAAAAGCTACATGGAAACCCAAAGATTATTGTAAGTGACAGAGATCCCATTTTCACTAGAAATTTTTGGACAAAATTATTTTCTTGTTTCAGTACTCAGTTAGCTCATAGCTCATCTTATCATCCTCAATATGATGGGCAAATTGAGATAGTAAAAAAATGTTTGGAAGGATATCTTCGTTGCTTTGTATCTGATAAACAGACACAATGGGTCAAATGGTTGCCTCTGGCTAAATGGTGGTATAACACTTCCTTCCATACATCAACAAAAATGACCCCATTTATGGCACTTTATGGATATCGGCCACCATCCACGACATCATATTTAAGAGAAAATTCTAAGGTTCAAGCAGTGGAACATCACATCGAGCATCAACAACAAGTCCTCCAACTCTTAAAGGATAACCTCGTGTTGGCGCAAAATAGAATGAAACAACAGGCAGATCAACATCACAGTGAAAGAATTTTTGATGTAGGTAATTGGGTATTCCTACAGCTACAACCATATAAACAAATGTCCCTCAAGCAAGCTAAGAAGGATAATAAATTATCACCAAAGTATTACGGTTCATACAAGGTGTTGCAAAAGATTGGTACTATGGCATACAAATTGGAGCTTCCTACAGCTTCTTGAGTGCACCCAGTTTTCCATGTTTCATGTTTAAAGAAGGTTATAGGCGACAAGCTCCCAGTTCAAACAATATTGCTAGAACTTGATGAGGAAGGAAAAATTATATTGGAACCGGAAGCAGTCACGGAAACAAGAACTCGACAGCTACGAAATCGATCAATTTTAGAGTATCTCATCAAGTGGAAGAACTTATCTGTTGAAGATTCCACATGGGAGGATGAGAATTTTATACAAAAGCATCCAGAACTACTCAAGCGTTGAGGACAACACTTTTTGAAGGAGAGGGGGGTGTTAGGTCCCTATAATACTAGTGATTACCCCATTACTATTGTAGTTATATCCCTTATTAATATTGTTGTGCCCCTATTGTCCCCATATTGTTATTACTATGCCCCATAGAATCCCTCTATTGTTATTTTTGTGCCTTTATATTATTATTGTTAGGTCGGCTGGGTTATATTGTGACTCCTTAGACTCCTATATATAGAAAGGAGGTTTTGTCATTTGAATCATCAAAGAATCATTCATTTGTGTAATGTAAAGGAGGTTGCCCCCTCGAAGAGGCTGAATTCTGAGGCGTTGATCTATCTTTTCTATCTTTTTATGAGCTGGTTTCATAACAGACACACCCCGTGGATTCAAGGAAATTTCAATCTCACACAATGGTCCTTTACAAAGCAATTTGAATCATACGGATTGAAGCTTCTAGGGTCAAAATTAAATCTTTTGAACTCTTTTGTCTCGGCATCAGCATGCTTGAGATTCTGTATCTCGTACAACCTGATCTGCAACAGAAGAGTGGGCCAGGGTGCCTTCTTCTTCTAATGTCGTCTAGCTGACAGTCCTGTTGAGATGTGGTATGACACTTCTTGCATGATGAACTTGTCCATGGAAAACTTTGGTATAACATGCAAAGGCTTCTTCACGTTGTACATCCATATGAATTTGCCAAGAGGTGAGGCATACCAATCCGCTATGTCAATCAATGCCTCCGTTGCTGCCTATGACATGCAAGGTGGATCCTGCTCAAATATCATTTTGTATACTGGGGTGAAAAAATAGTCTGACAACTATGTGATGACTTTGTGGAAGCTGCATTCAGAAAACAGTTTGCAGTAAGTATGTAGAAAGGTTTCCGCTGATGTCCATGCCCAACCCAAGCCTGGGAACTGCTAACAGGCACATATTGCATCCAAAATGTATTCAGACATGTATATCTTTGCTTGCTAACCTTTGGGCGGCTACCAGGCTCCTGTCACCTGTTCCTTCAGCCTATGAGCCAACATGTTTGACTAGTTTCATGGTTTTCCTTCACTCGCCAGTTGCTCCAACACGATCACCCAACTTTGTGGGAATGTCTCCGTGCTCTCTTGGTCATATAGGTGGTATGAAAATATGACCAATTATTGATATGCCTTCTGCAGTATCTTCGTCTTGTAAACATGGTTGGGTTTCATCCTAAACTTGGCTGGCTCCTTCACCCAGCTCTATAAGATATCCCTTGAATTTGCACTGCTACTGGGTCTGTTGAAGGTTGTTTTTATTATGATCACTGGTTGCGACAAGTGGTACATCTATTGATAGTCATTTGCCCTGAAGGTAGCAATCTCTGTCCCGCTGACACTACTTAACACCATTGTCTCAGGACCAATGTGTGAGACGATCCAATGTATAATGTTCGCGCATGGAAACACGGGATACCTGCATGCAATCTGGTACAGGATAGACCTGTGAATATTCGCATAGACCCTGTGGTCTTCAAGATATTCCCCAAATGTGCCTGAGAATGTATCATTGATGTCCTCCCATTTCATCTTGATGTATTTGTCTATGAGTAGCTTGGGGGCTTCGTAAATCAGCAAACTCATAGACACTTGCTTCACTATGTCTCAAGTTGCTCTTTCGTCAATGTCCTTTGACCCTACTCTCTTGGAGGGCATTGGACCTGAATCGCTGAGAGACGGACGAACACCTGCTATACCTAGAGACATGGTGACATTCATGGTAAGCAATCTGTTAGTTGAAAACTAATGCAAACTTGAGGACTAAAATGTAACATACCCGGGAGATTGATGTCGAGGATTGCACAATTTTCACCGAGAGGGCGGGAGACTGACTGCTGAAATTGTGCCAAAGACAGTCTAGAATATTTAGAGGTTGGTTGACTATTGGAATTGCACAATGCACAATCTAGGCTGACCTACTAGGACATGAGATTGTGCAATATGCAATTTCAGTCAGCAAGGCATGTAGGCCCAGGGACTGCATTGGGCAATTTTCTGGGCCAGTAAAGCATTGCCTCTCAGAATTGCACAAAGAAAGCCAGGAGGATATTTCTGACCAATATTGTGCATTTTCTTGGAGGAAGGCAGAGCCTTCCCTCTTAAAAATGCGTAATGATATTTGGGCAAGGCAAGGCCTGGGCCAATGTTGCCCAGACCTGCTGACGGGCGATCAAAAACATGTGAAGCTTCGAATGCATGGAGAAACTGAGTGTAGGTAAGAGTAAATTATCACGCATGAAAATAGTGAATGCAAGATTCAGAAAATGGGAAAACATGCATTTGTGTGAAATGGGTCGCCGCATCGGCGACTGTCAGTGCAAACACAGTGTCATGCATGCAACGGCAGTGAGATGCAAATGAAAACTAAAACGATGCTCATACAGGCTAACATGCATGCAAACGAAAACAAGCGTTCACAAAAATCAAGCAGACAACACTCACACAAGCCAAAACACAAAAAATGACAAAAATGTAAAAGACATGTGAAGCGAGCTTACCCAGAAATATCTGAGCTGAATGTGCCAAAGACTCCTAGATGTGTTGTGGGATGCCATCGATCCTAGATTGATGTGAAGAATGAGATCTGTAGTGTCGAATAAATAAGTTTGACTCTCATGACGCGCATGCCACAAATCTAGGAAAAAGTGACAATTGGAGGGCAGTTTCTAAAACGATATTTGCATGTAACCTCCAGCTGCTAAAAATAGATCCCTAAAATCTAGGGATGCTTTTTGCATGTTTCTTTTTTCTATTTCGGGAAAAGAAACCCATGCATGCAAATCAGGTTTTCTGGGTCCCAGGGGGAACCGGCCAACCTGAAGGCACATGCAGCGGTCTGTGAGACTTGGAGAGGGATTTGCGTAGTTTTTGGGCTAAGTAGGTGACTGTCTCCAAAAATTGTGGAATTTCTAGGTTAAGGCTAAATGTCGGGCCAGATTATGCAGTTTTATGTGGGATGCATGTCTGACTATTCTGCGTAATTCTAGAGCCTAGCAAATTTGTGCAATTTCTAGATGGAAGGCTGGTTCCCCCCAAAAATTGTGCAATTTTCTGGGGGAGCTGCCCAGCTAGAAAATAGTCTAAGTCTGGGATGGCATCCTGTGAAGGGAGTGAAGCGAACTGACATGCATAGGTTGGCAAGCCACTGAAAATTAGTTGAAGCCTATGTACTTGACAGTAAAAGACGCGCTGTGAAGGATGGCTGGTAGGGAGGCTCCAAAACGAAGCTAAGGCAAACATTTGGAGGGTGATTGTAGCTGCTACAATAGGCTCTTAAAAATGCTCCCAAGCTCTTTCTAAGCTTAAGCCTAGCCAAAAAATTGGCTCCCCAAAATCCTGTTACACGAGTTATGAGGTTCTATTTATAAAAAGAGGGGGCGACTCTTCAAATCCCCTTTGTGATCTTTGGAATAGCCTCATGAATCTTCAACTTCTTTACAAAATGACACATTACATTACATGATGACTCTTCATATTCTAATATTAACACTTGGAATTTCACGTACAACATAATTACAAATAATATTACATTTTACACTCATGCCCATATAAGACAAAATAGGCTAGAGACAACTTGATAACCTAACAAGACCAGACACTACGATGCTTGAGTTTGGGAACACTCTAGCTTGAGAACTCCCACTTGATGCTTCTCAGCCATGTAACGATGCCAAGCTTGGTACTATTCAATGACCTGTCCAATCAACATGATGTTGTCAGGTTGGAAGCAGACTCTAGCCTCCATAGCATCCAGGTACAATGATTTGGAACCAATCTTAACTTCTTTCTTGAACATGAGTAACATGGTTCTGATCTGGATGGGACCATTGAAGTAGTTCTGCATGTTATATCTGTTCAGCTCTAAATCCTCCTTGGTGGTGACCCATCTCAGCTGCTCCAAGTACTCTTGAATCTCCTTCCTAACTTGGTGTTTGTGCTTAGCTTCGGTGAGAGCACTGATTGATGGGATATTATGGGTTCTCACTATGAAATCCAAATTGTTATACAATGATACATATCATGCTTTAATGTTTACCATGAATGAGGTGAGTTTCTTGTTGTTCTAAATCGATGTTTGAACTCTTGCATTCTCTAGCTCTTCCGGTGGCTTCGTCTCCTTTTCCAAAGTAAGCAATGCCTCTTTCTATCGCATTGTCCATTCTTGCACGAAAGTGATGGTATTTTACACATTCCTGAGAGTCTTGATAAATTCCATGTTTTCTTCCTGCAAGCTATGAAAGCAGACAAATGCCTTATGTACAGTTATGAGCTCCTCATGGAGGTCCTGAATGGTCTCTTCAAGTGTTGATACTTTACCAAGTATCACTTCTCTCATTTCCTCCAAGTAGACCTATGTGAATACTGCGTTCTATGCTGCTTCACGGAGCTGTTCTATCTCTTACCAGGAAGCCTGTAAGATTTGTACCAATTTCTTATTCTTTGCCATTAAATATTGAGTGTTTGATCTTTCTACACTTGCAAAGTCCAAGTTGGCTCCAACAAGGGCATTTAGATTCTTGTTGGTGTCCACCACTATCACCCTTTCTCTAATGAATGCAGGTGATGCCTGCCCATAAGAAAAATGCTCTCTCCATGCTTGTACAATATTCTTCTGAAATTCATTATATGAAAAATTGTACACATATATTATTAGATCATTGGCAAGGGGAGTTATGTCCCCCTCCTTGCTTGAGGCTAACTCTGCATTTGGAGATGGTGGAGACTAAACAATGACCTGTGGGGCATTCAACATCAAATCAATATATTCATCCTACAGTTCCGGTCTCAACTCCATGTCCACAAATTCAATCAAATCTTCAATCGACTCAGCAAGCTCCCGATTTTGCATATGTTCTCTCTTTCCCTCTATTGCTACATAGTTTTGTTCTTGAATCAACACTATCTATTCTACCATTGTGCCTTGCCTTTCTTCTTCTTACTACTTTAGCTTCTCTTCATGTTCTCTCCTCCTAAGCTTCTGTTCTTCCTTCAATTCTTGTTCTTCTTGCTTTGATCTCAGTTTCTCTTCTCGCAAGCTATGCCTTTCTCTCTTCCTTCTATGATCTTTGTCTCCCTTGCTTCCTCTGCCAACACTGCTTGCATAAGGATTGAATCCGCTCTCACTCTACAGCTTTTTCTCCCTCTATTCCATTAGAAACCTTTCTCTTTCCCTAATCTTGTACTGGATATATGCCTTCTGCTACTGTTGTTGGACTCGTTTCCATGTTAGTGTTGACTCATTTTCTATAAATAGTTGAGTGTCTGCATATATTCGAAAGTTAACTAACACTTGTTCAACTGCTTCCCTAGTACTTCTTCCAGTGGTCTCAATTGAAGAGGCTCTCTTTGGTACCATGGTAACAATAATTGTTGGAGGGAAGTGCTTCACATGTGTGGTACTTTTGGGACAAAAAGGACACTCATGGAAAGAAAGCATTAGGTTCAAAAAATCTACCTTCAAAGCATGATCAAGAAAAAAGCTGAGCATCTCATGGGAAGGATTGTACAAATTTCATTAGCAAGAGGGACTGGTTGCCTATGGGAACTGCGCATTGTGCAGTCCCAAAAACCAAGGATGAATCTTGAGGCTTAGGACTATGCAATGCACAGTCCCAACCTGGGCAGAGACTGGGAGAGACTACGCATTGCGTAGTCTCAGTGGCCAAGGTGATAGGCTGACCCCTGGAACTGTGAAGTTGGATCGAACCTGTACTATGCACTATGTAGTTCTAGAGGCCAAAATTATGGCTTCATCCTTAGGATTACGCAGTTCCTAGCTGGGCAAGGCAAAATCTGGCAGAGGGAAGTGAAGATCTTCTCATGGGAAGTGTGAAAAACGAACAAATCTAAGTAATGGTGTGAGCTTGAGTGCATATCTAACTAAGTGTGAATAAATCATTATAAATCAAATGCATAAATTGAGTGATTTGGAAGAGAATCAAATTGATGAGGAGAGTCGCTGTAGCGAAGACCATAGGTGAAAAAATAAAGAAATTGATGCAACACGTGTGAAAGGAAAATGATAACTTGAGACAACACTTATAAAATGATAACTTGTGAAATAATAAAAACAACACTCACACAAGCGAAGCAACAAAAAGCGACAGAAAAGGAGGAAAAAGGCGGTTACCACAAAACTTTTAGTCTTCTTTGTAACTTTTCTGCCAGGCTTCTATCCGAGTCTTTTCCCTACCATGCCTATAGTATCTTTGAGTTTTTTGTTTTCAAACTGGAAGTCTGGTTAGTCCTGGCTAAGCTCGGCTCTCTGGTTCTGGACAGTTGATGAGTCTTTCCAGTGATGGATATCTTTCCCGGTAGCTCTGTTTGGGGTGTTGGAGGGAGGAAGGTGTTGCAATGAGGTGATAAGACATTTGGCAAGTGAAGCATGCTTTACCCGCTGACGTTTTTCTGTTCAATCTCCTACAAATATTCGGTATAAGCATTATCCTATGGTTTAGTCAGTATATGTACCTTCTGGAAGACTTTTAACCTTTTATGATGAATCTCTTTAAAGGTGGCTAAGATTTTGTCAGTATCCCCCTTAAAAATATTTGTTTCGTATCCTTTGTATGCTCTTCCATATCAGGCTAGCATACTTGTCATCTGCCTTCCCTTTCTGGATTGTGATTCCACTTTTGGGGTATGTCGTAATCGGTCGTATTGCTGACGTCTCCTCTGTCATCTCGAGGTAATCATTGAGACTCTTTCCGATGTGTCGGCCTTGTCAGCATTGGTGCGAGCCACCATCAAGGTGGAAAATGCTTACAGTGGCTTTTGTCGCCAGGGGGGATGGCAGTCTATTTTGGCCAATTCTATTACTTCACCATCCTCTCTGGCGGCACATTTAATTAAGGGTGGCGAATATGAATTCCCACGTCATAGAAAGAAGTAGCATCCAATTAAGACCATTCCCCCACCCTCAGCTTGTAATCTTGATAGTATTTTCCTGGCGGATAGAATTACAAGTCTTCAAAAAAGAGCTCTGGTAGGTATATGGTATTTTCTAGATATGGAGGATTCCCAGATGCACTCATGGCTGGGAAAAAGATGGAAATCCCTTTTGGGATATATTCCTACTATAGTTAGGCTGATAAAAAATTGGTATAGCTTCCACTTCCTTAGTGAGAAAGACCTGGAGATTATTCGTACTCTTCCTTGGGTCCATGGTAAGAGTTTTTTAGCTCTTCATCATTGGTACGTAGGATACAATCCTCTTAAAAACACTCCATCCAACAACCTTATTTGGGTTAAACTCCTAGGGCTACCAATTGAATTATGGACTAGAGAGACTCTGACTGATATTGGGAATGCGATAGGGAAATTTATCTATGTGGACCCGAAGTGTCTCGGGGCAAAAGACAAGAGAGTGGCATGGATTTTAATTGAGAAAGAATATCGAGGAGGTTTCCCTGCCCATATTGATCTTCTATGGGGGGAATCAAATGTGCAACAAAGATAAGACTTTTGGGGGGTTCCATTTCTCTGCTCTTCTTGTCATATAACAGGTCACTTAATTGAGAATTGTCTATTCCGTCGGGGGGATAGACATCAAGATAGGAAATTTCAAAATAAAAATAATTCAAAATTCTCGGAATTTAAGCAGAGGAATGCCAAAGGAGAAAGAAAGATATCGGATTGGAGGTCTTCACTCTTAGGTATGTCTAAATTTTCTTCTTCCCTACTATCTCCATTAATGAAGCCTAGTGGTATCTGTCCGATGTATCCTCCCTCTGCTTCGTTTTCTCCTCCAAAATCTATTTCTCCCCAGGAGAGGGAGAAGGATTCTCCAAATCTTTCATATCCCCCTGAGCCTATACCACGCCGAGAAGTCCCTCATCCATCACCAATTCCCCATCCTATGGAAAATATCCCATATTCCTCACATATTACGTACATTCCATCATCTTCACCTTCCCCAGTTAAATCCCATCACCTATCAAAAGGGAAGGAACCATGCTCTTTTGTGTCTCCTCCAAATTCAAAAGGGAAGGACCCATGATCTATCGTGACTCCTCCAAATTCTCTGGTCAATTCTCCTACAAATTCTGTAGGAAGTGACCTGGATATTCTCTTGAAGAAGATCCCTGGAACTTTGCCCTCTTACTATCCATAAACCTTGTTTGACATCTTCTCCCCATATCAGTTCTAATTCAGCAAGTAATATAACTATAAGGAGGAAGCAGAATACAGGAACAAGGCATTTTTGTGGCAGAATGGAAAATCTTATTAACATAAATATGGACCACTCTCTGATTGACATTCCTATTATTGATCTCTCTGACAAAGGGCCCCTTGGAGAAAGATAGGCTGGAGACAGGCCATCATGACTCACATCATTTCTATGAATATTAGGGGTCTAGGGGCGGACCACAAATTCTTAGCCCTAAAGGATTTATTTTCTACAGCTCAATCCAATATTATTCTCATACAGGAGACTATGCATGCTGATGCTGTTTCTCTTAGATATTTCAAGCGTATGTTCCCTTCATGGAATATTGTTGCCACGGATGCAAATGGATTATCAGGGGGTTTAGCAATTTTATGGAATCCTTTCTGGATATCAACAAAGGCGTTTAAATCTTTTGCAGGAATTCTCCTATCAGCAAATGTTCAGGGTGTAGCTAGTTCTATTCATGTCCTAAATGTATATGCCCCTTACAAGGACCGTTGTCCATTCTGGAACAGGTTTTTATCCTCTGAATTTTGGGATTAGACTCTCCTTATTGGGGGTGATTTGAATTGTACTTTGAGCGTTGATGAGGTTTGGGGGAGGGGCAAAAAGGAAGATCCTATCGCTGGACTCATCAAGGGGCCCATTCTCCATCATAATGTGATTGATGTATACCCACAAATCATGGGTCCTACATGGGACAATGGCAGATCAAGAACTTCCTATCTTGCTAAAATGTTAGACCGCTTTTTGATAAATGACAAACTTATGGACTGTATGGGCAAGCCATTATCTAATATTGTGAATTGTCTTATATTTTATCATAGGCCCATCTCTTTATAGTGGGGAAAAAGGAAGTTCAAGAAGGGTCTCCCATTTAAATTTAATAGAGTATGGCTGGAAGATGAAGAATTCAATGACCTAGTTAAAAAATCATGGTCTTCATGCCTCCCTATGGAAAATTATTCTACATCCCAAGCCCTTCTAGATAATCTACATGCTCTAAAGGTTAAGGTAAAATCATGGTAGGAAAATAAGAAAAAATCCAACAGGAAGGCTTTGAAAGAGATTCAAGAAGAATTGGATGTTTTTGCTGAGAAGCTGAAAGGAAGTAATATCTCTCTTCAGACCCAAAGCCGTTTAAAGGATTTGGAAAAAAAAGACACAAACTGCTAGCTATCGAAGAAGCATCATGGAGGCTGAAGAGAATAGCTTTATGGCTCAAGGAAGGAGATAGAAATACAAAATTCTATCATAGATTTGCAAATTGTAAGAGGGAAATTAACTCTATTTGGGAAATTAAAAGTGAAGGGGGTAGCTTACTAAAATCCCAAGAGGAAATGACAAAGGAGGTTGTGGCACATTTTGAAAAGTCATATAAAAGGAATGAGAACTACAGGATGGAGGATATCTTATGGGGAATTGAACTCTTTCCTACAATTTTTGATGAACAAAAGAACAATGCTCTTTTCCTACCTGTTTCAGAAGAAGAACTTCTGACAATTATGAAGACTTTCAAAAAAGGCAAAAGTCCAAGTCCAGATGGGTAACCTATCAAGTTTTTCATACATTTTTTTGGTTTGATCAAGAAGGACCTTCTAGATTTGGTGGAGGAGTCAAGACAGAAGGGTAGTATTCATCAACATATCTCATCTACATTCATTGCTCTCATCCATAAAAAGAAAAAAGCATCAATTTTCTCAGATTTTAGACCAATTTCTCTCTGTAACACGATTTACAAAATCATCTCAAAGATTATAGCAAGTAGAATTCGAGGGACTTTTTCAAAATTCATATCCCAGGAACAACATGGTTTTCTTCAGAATAGGAATATCATTGAGGCAGTGGCTAACACACAGGAGATATTACACTCTTTACACGCTTAAAAGTTGGATGCAACAATCCTTTAATTATATCTAAAGAAATCCTATGATAGCCTTGATTAGGGATTTTTCAGATGTATTTTATGAAAAATAGGACTAAACAATGCTTGCATAAGTTGGATTATGGCCTGTATAGAAAATGTCAAATTTGCCGTCCTTATCAATGGTTTTCCATCAAACTTTTTCTTGGCAGCCAGAGGACTAAGACAGGGATGCTCTCTATCCCCTCTTCTGTTCATTCTTGCTATGGACTCATTGAGTTTACACATTAAAAGAGCTGTAATGGAAAAAAAATGCAGGCCCATGATGATCTGTAGGGGAAATCACATATCCCACAGTTTATTCATGGATGATATCATGATTTTTGGAATGCTCTGTCGGGTTACATGGAAATGCATACATGACATTCTAAATAATTTCCAAAGAGCCTCTGGAATCCTAATAAACAAAGGAAAATCCTTTTTCTATTTTGATGAAGGAGATATGGATTCAATGGAATATCTGAGAGAATTGTTCAATATAGAAGTAAAACCCATAAAGGAAGGAACAAAATATATGGGTTTTCATCTAAAACCAGTGAGCTACACAAAAGCTGATTAGATGTGGATCATTGATCACTTCTTTAGAAGAATAGCAGGGTGGGAGTATAAGTGTCTCTCTATGGCAGGCAAAGCGGTATTGGCACATTCTGTTATAGCTTAGATGACAGTTTATTGGGCCCATCTATTTTATGTCCCCTCAGGCATCATTTCTATGCTAAACAGAGTAATTGCAGATTTTATATGGGGAGGTAGTAAAGAAAAAAGGAAATATCATTTGACTAATCTCAGGAACATTACCTTTCCAAAACAACTAGGAGGTTGGGGAATCATGGACATAAGAAATTTTGGGAAGGATGTTCTATGTAAGTCCTTATGGAGAGGTATAAATGGGGACAGTTATGGAGCACATCTATAAGGAAGAAGTACATGGGAAACAAAGACTTACTATACTGGTACAGGAAAGGGACTATTAGTTCCCATCAAGGATTTGCCATATGGTTGAGTTTCCAGAAAATTGAGTCTTTATTCCTACAAAACCTCTATTGGAATCTTCAGAATGGTAGGAAAGTATATATCGGGTATGATCATATAATGGGTATTGTTAGCTCTGCTACAGTTCAAGGAAGCTGAGGTGGGTTTGGTTCTTGGTTTTGCTCAAAGGAGACCCTTACTGGTAGCTCTCACCTTCCCCTCCGCTTCATCTATCCTCATTTCACTTCCATTTCCCAGGGCTAACTATCAAAAATCATATGAAAACCTTTACTCTTAAGCCCCAAGCGATAAGTTTAGGACCACATATAACCCACACTCGCACTTCTATACGCCTCCATAAAACATTCACCATAACCTGTCGTTGTCTGTTGATCACAACCATTGATTGCCCCACCCGGATCCAATGGCATCCGCTCCTCCCGCACCCGTGAGTTGACCACGCTTTAACTCGCGATCAAAACGGTTTTGACACATCCCGTCCGCCACGTGGCACACGTTGAATGGGATCGCACGCCCACATATGATTATCGCCCGACCCTTGATAGCGGTTCGGGGAATACCGCTTACCGCCCGAACTATTTTTCCCGCTCGTTATCTCTCATGTACCTTCGACTCCCGATAACCATTGGATCTGCTTGCCTGAGATCCAACGACTTGTGTCCATCCCGATCCCATATCTCCCGATTCCTCTTGCAAAATGTTTCCTTCCATCGATCCGCCCGATCTAACGGCCAAGTTTCCTCCTCCATTCATCCGCCATGCAGTCTCCTTGTCCTCAATCATTCCTTACTTCCGGAGGATGAAGGTGGCTAGTGTTCAGTACTCTGCGCAGTTACTCCTCAACAACTGCATTTAACAGGAAGGATGGCTGCAAGAGAAAGGACCAGCCTCGAGTAGATAAATGCATCTAACGGCTATGGAAATTCACCCATACGACACTCCACCTGCTCGAGAAGGACAATAGAGCATCCAAGAAGATCAATTTTGTTCATTAAAGCAGGCAGATTGCGCAGAAGTTCTGCCAGGCAGTTAAAGCGATTGGTGGTCCATTATGACCCCTCGATGCATAGAACAACAGAACATTTTTGTAATGAAACTCTATATATACCCAAAAAATAAATGAAATCAGGGTTGATGGTTGTTATTTTGATGTAATGTTCAACTTTTGGAGACTGTAACTGCTTTGATACTTGCAGCGTCTTGTCGGCATTTTCAGCTAATACAAGATTATTTTGCTGTTAATTGCTCACTTTCCATTTCTATTATGTTCTAGGTTGTGCTTGATTTGCATTCTTCCTAAACTCTTGATGTTTAGCATTAGAGGGGCTGTCATCCCACCTTTGTGTTTGAATCTTGTATGTATCATTGAATCTGTCAATCAGGTTTCTTTTCACTTAGTGACAGAGAGTTGTCATCCTATCTATGAACTAGGGAATTAGATTTGTAGGCCTCTTTACTGGTTGCATCCAGCCATCACAAGGTCCTGTGCATCTGCTGGGTGGTCAGTATTCTCCATATTCACCCAATCCTTAAACTGTGAGTAACTGGTGGTCTAAAGCCTTGTAGTGTGGGGGTGTTCACACATGTCTGGAGTCAAGCAAAGTAGAAGTGGTTATCTGGCTTGAATATGCATCATTCCTTCCATTCATCCATTTCCAACATTGAGTTGAGTTTGTGATGTCCCGAGAATCTCCGAGCTACAACCTAGGAGATTTTCTTGGGGAGATAACATTGATTGGCACCATTGTCGGGGAGAGGAGGTTGAAGCTCAGCTTCCCTGGGAGAACGACACAGTTCCATGCTTTGATGATAGACAAAGTCTGGACACATTGCAGGTTGTAATCATCTATCTGGCGACTCTACTGGAGAAACTACCTGGTGGTGACTCCACGTTTTAGTTCTGGCTCGGTTTGTGAGGCATACCTGGAGAAATCCTCAGAAATCACCAGCTAACCCAGTGCCTGACCTTGAGAATATTGCTAAGCAGAAGAAAACTTCACAGAAAGGAGCATCAGGATAAGGTAAGCCCAAGAAATCTTATACGTCTCTGAAAGGAAATATTACAGCTGAGAATACACAGTTTGAAGATTTAGAGCCTAGCACTGCTAGTAAAGAAATACCTTCAGAGATTCATATAGCTCCTTGTTCAGTCAGTTCCCCTTTGGATCTCAGTCCAAAGAAAGCCTCCCATACAGTCCATCATATTCCTTCATTTCTGTCGTCCATTTCATTACTTCCTACCATTTAATCTGCCAATATCCTTCCACATATCCTAGTCATGGCAGGCCAACAAGCTCCCACGAAGATGGAAAGAATCATAGCTGCTAGGTATGGACCCCTGGTCTTGCCTATTCCTTTGAATGCCATGCTTGCAGGAGAATATCATAAATACATGCCTAAGTTCACTGGTACAGAGGGAGTAACAGCTAAAGAACACCTTGAATCTTTCTATAGTTATGCTGATAACTTAGATATCAGTGAAGATGACGTGTAGATGAGAGTGTTTGTCCAGAGCCTTGATGGTGAGGCTAGAAAGTGGTTCAGAGAATTTCCCCATAGGTCTATAGTAGACATTGAGGCCTTATATGATGTATTCCTAAAGCATTGGGGGGATAGGAAAGATCTGCTCTCTTATCATACTGAATTTGGGAACTTGCGGAGGAATGTGCTCTCATCATCCTCAGATCCCGAGATCGACAAAATGTCCAGGATGATTGAGTCGTTAGCCTTTGAAGTTTCCAAATTAAGGGCTAAGCAGCTCTCTAGGAAAATAGGAGCTCCTAGTGCCTTTTCTCTTCCAAATCCAAATCCATACAGAGGAGCACAGGAGCAGTTGCAGAGTTTGCAGAGAAGCAAAGATGCAAACGAAGACCAAAGGGTGAAGACCCTTTTCCAAAGTATAGTCATGGAAGAAGAGCAATTTGAAGAAGAGGATGAAGTCCATGGTATGGAAGACAAGGGCAGTGCCCCCTTCTTAACCAGAGCTACCTATGAAAAGTCATTATCCAAAGGCACTGCTCATAATTTTGTTGTACCTGTAGAGAAACAAGCTTATAAGCAGAAGTGACCAGTGGCAGGTCCCACCATCCTTGAAGAGCCTGAGCCTAAAGCTTGCCTAGCTTCTGATGACTATGCATCTCTGCAAATTGACCAACCTGTTATTATCCTCAGCCCAATGATAAAAAAGGGTGAAGAAAGCTCCCCATCATCTTGTGCTTCTCTGTCTGTTCAAGATAAAACCACTCATAATTGCCTCCCAGGCTCCGAGGCCAGCTATAACTCAATGCTCAAGGCTGATAGTGATAATCTCAGTCTTGATATCATGAAGCCTACCCCGATGGACTCAACACAGCTTGAAAGGGCAGTTTGCCAGATCACAGAGGAAGAAGGTGTGCAGATTTGGGACACCTCCTTGGATGGGGTTTGTTCTAAGAAAGCTGCAGAAGCAGGTGAGGTATTTGTGTCCCCCGCACAAGAATACATTGGTTCACCAGTTATATTAATTGTGTGGGGCATAAATGACACAGCTGAGTACATAGCAGCCACTGTTATTTAGACGGTGTACAAAAGCTTCCGCGAAGAACATCTAAGGATGAGAGCGTATAGCGAGGGGGTGAGATACAAATATTTGATGAACCTGCTGACCAAGAGAAGGGGAAACAAATTTTGGTAGCCCAGAAAATGGGCAGTTTTTGAAGATTTTGGCCGTTTGAGGTTTTAAGCCTTAACGTTGTAAATGTGTTATTTTTTAGTGTAAACTTAATTAGACTCCATGCCCAATGGAATACTAGGCAATGTTTTTAGTCTTGTTCTGATGTATAACGCAGTGGTCTATGGTTCTTGAGACCTCACAGGGAGAATCTCATTCCCAGAAGGAGCCAGTGTTAGCTTTGCTACAGTTCAAGGAAGCTGAGGTGGGTTGGGTTCTTGGTTTTTCTCAAAGGAGACCCTTACTGGTAGCTCTCACCTTCCCCTCCGCCTCATCTGTCCTCCTTTCACTTCCATTTCCCGGGGCTAGCTATCAAAAATCATATGAAAACCTTTACTCTTAAGCCCCAAGCGATAAGTTTAGGACCACATATAACCCGTGCTTGCACTTCTATACGCCTCCATAAAACCTTCACCATAACCCGTCGTCATATGTTGATCACAACCGTTGATCGCCCCACCTGGATCCAACGACATCCTCTCCTCCCGCACCCGTGAGCTGACCATGCTTTAACTCGTGATCAAAGTGGTTTTGACATGTCCCATCTACCACGCGGAACACGTTGAATGGGATCGCGCACCTGCGTACGATTACCGCCTGACCCCTGATAGCGGTGCGGGGAATACTGCTTACCGCCCGAACTATTTTTCCTTCTCGTTATCTCTCATGTACCTTCGACTCCCGATAACCATTGGATCTGCTTTCCTGAGATCCAATGGCCTCTGTCCATCCCGATCCCATATCTCCCGATTCCTCCTATAAAATGTTTCCTGATGTCGATCCGCCCGATCTAACGGCCAAGTTTCCTCCTCTATTCATCTACCATGCAGTCTCCTCGTCCTCAATCATTCCTTACTTCCGGAGAACGAAGGTGGCCAGTGTTCAGTACTCTGCGCAGTTACTCCTCAACAACTGCATTTAACAGGAAGGATGGCTACGAGAGAAATGACCAACCTCGAGCAGATAAATGCATCTAACAGCTATGGAACTTCACCCATACGAAACTCCACCTACTCGAGAAGGACAACAGAGCATCCAAGAAGATCATTTTTGTTCATTAAAGCAGGCAGATTGCGCAGAAGTTTTGTCAAGCAGTTAAAGCGGTTGGTGGTCCATTATGACCCCTCCATGCATAGAACAACATAACATTTTTGTAATGAAACTCTATATATACCCAAAAAATAGATGAAATCAGGGTTGATGGTTGTTGTTTTGATGTAAGGTTCAACTTTTGGAGACTGTAACTGCTTTGATACTTGCAGCGTCTTGTCGGCATTTTCAGCTAATACAAGATTATTTTGCTGTTAATTGCTCACTTTCCATTTCTATTATGTTCTAGGCTGTGCTTGATTTGCATTCTTCCTAAACTCTTGATGTTTAGCATTAGAGGGGCTGCCATCCCACCTTTGTGTTTGAATCTTGTATGTATCAGTGAATCTGTCAATCAGGTTTCTTTTCACTTAGTGACAGAGAGTTGTCATCCTATCTATGCACTAGGGAATTAGATTTGTAGGCCTCTTTACTGGTTGCAACCGACCATCACAGGGTCCTGTGCATCTGCTGGTGTGGTCAGTATTCTCCATATTCACCCAATCCTTAAACTGTGAGTAACTGGTGGTCTAAAGCCTTGTAGTGTGGGGGTGTTCACGCATGTCTGGAGTCAAGCAAAGTAGAAGTGGTTATCTGGCTTGAATATGCATCATTTATTCCATTCATCCATTTCCAACATTGAGTTGAGTTTGTGATGTCACGAGCATCTCCGAGCTACAACCTAGGAGAGTTTCTTGGGGAGTTAATAGGTACGGGGGAGAATTTCATTATTCCACCAAACATCATAATGGCTCTTCATAGAAAGGGAATTTTGACATGGAATCAAACCATAGCAGGGTGGTAGGGAGGCGCTCCTATTTGGAGGGACCCACAGGGTTGTTAGGATATTCCGACACATAGGAAATAGTTAAGTTCAACTTGGTCTAGTATAGAGTTAGGTATAGAGTTAGGTAAAGTGTGTTTCTTTACCGTTGTACATTTTGTAACTTACAATCCGACGGTCACAATATGTAGTGATCCGACGGTTCACTCTCTCCTCGGTATTACCGACACTTGATCCGTGGCTTGACACCCGATTGGTCCATGAGTTCTATTTAAAGCGCATGGAGGGTCATTGTTCGGGTAATCCGTGCATGAGAGAAGCTTATGTAAATTTTCATTCTTTGATTAATAAATTGCCTGTAGTAGCCACGTTGGCGCAGGCCGTGGACTGTTTCCCTCTTTGAGGGTTTTAACCACGTCAAAAATACTGGTGTATTGATCTGTGATCTGGTTTTGAGCGGTGTCCTTTTGGTGTTCTTTCTGAGGAACTTACCCTGTAGATTCCTACATGGTATCAGAGCTATTTGAGGGCCGCGTCCATTGGTGATCCAAATCTGAAGCCGGTAGAACTGCATTCGACTGCCGTTTCCTAGATCTGTTGTTTCTGACTGCTTTCGGGCCGAGAGGACTGCTCTGTTGCGTTCGGAGCATCTGTTCCAGTGAGGAACCCCTTTCGTTTCACGCGAAAAGGTTTCCGGTAGCCCTAGCTGCGTCATTTTTCAGATCGGGAGGTATACAGTGTTTATTTGCAGTTTACTGTTATTTTCTCTCTTCTTATTTCGGTTTCAGTTTATTTAGTTTTTTTTTTAACTGGATCTATACCTTTCATTTCTGCGTATGCTCTTTGCCCTGCGACTCTGTGCGATCTGGGCAAATCAGAAACAGAAAGGAAGGATTTTTCTCATGCGTATGCTCTTTTCCCTGCACCTTAGTGTGATCTCGGAAAATCAGAAACATTGAGAAAAATATTTAGTTTTTCGGCTAAAGCTAACTTTGAGCCGCAAGGTTCATTTTTGAAAATATTTAGTTTTTTGGGTAAAGCTAACTTCGAGCCGTAAGGTTCGTTTTTCTTTGCATATTCGTGTTGGGTTTTGTGTTTTGTGTTTTGTAGGGAAAAAGAGCTTTCTCAAGGCAAGCACGCAAACCAAGGCCCCCCCCTCTCTCTCTCTCTCTCTCTCTCTCTCTCTCTTTTTCAAAAAGCCATAACTTCTTCATCCGGAAGCCTTTTTCAGAGCCGTTTTTTTTAAAACCGCCTAATTTTTCGAGATCTATCCATTGGAACACTTACTTTCAGCATCTTCAGCTTCAGTTTTTTAAAAAATGGAAAGTCCATGCCAAGTCATTCTTGACAGCACTAACTACTTCCAATGGATAGCCTACATGGAGGATTTACTTAGAAGTAAAGGTCTCTACAGAATAGCCACAGGCCAAGAGAAGAAACCAAAAGATGAAGACAAGGCTGCAAAATGGGAAAATAGACAAGATCAAGCACGTGGTTTGATAGGGATGTCTATTTCTCCTGATCTTAGATTCCATATTGCAGAACTTGAAACTCCTCATGAAGCATTGGAACAAATCACTAAAGTTTTTGGGATTAAAAATGAAATTAGAGCCCATCAACTTGAAAATGAGTTGCTTACATTGGATCCTAATAATTTTTCTTGCATTGAAGATTTCTTGTCCAAATTCAAGACCTTTAGATATCTCTTGGAAGGTGTTAAGGTTAAGAAAGAAGATAGTAACCTTATTTATTCCATCCTTACTAAGTTGGGACCAGCCTACTCTGTATTTGTTTCCACCTTCCATTCTACAAGGGAAGCTTTCATTTGTCAAGGAAAAGACTACAAGCCCCTTCCTTTGACTCTTTTTGTGATTCTTTAATAAGAGAACAAGAAAAACTCTTACACCTTGGTCTTCTTAATCTTGGAAACTCTTCCAAGAAAGCGTTAGCCGCCCAGCAGCAACCAAATTCAAAGAATCCTAAGAAGTCATATCCTAAAAAGAATGGTCCTAAACCAAACAAGGGTCCTAAGCAAACTCAACCTCAAAATGAAAGATCATTTCAGCAAAATGATAAGACCAATAAAAACAAATGGAAGAAGACTGATAGACATTGTAACTTTTGTAATCGAGATGGCCACTTAGAATCTAAATGCTTTAAGAAGATGGAAGCCTTGGAAGCCGCAATGAAGAAACATAACATCCATGTGGAGCATTCTTCAACTTCAACTTCAACTTCATCTTCAGGAATGGCACTTTCTGCATGTCATTGTCAATCATCTCAGTCTGGTTATGCATTAAATGTATCTTCTTCTTCTCATTCTCATGAGTGGCTCATTGATTCTGGAGCCTCTTATCACATGGCCAAAAACAAAGCCATGTTTTCTTCTTTAAATGATTGTAACACCAAAAATATATATGTTGGTGATGATAGATCTCTTAATGTTGTAGGGACTGGAACTGTTCATCTAGACAATGGTCAGTTTAATGATGTATTATGTGTTCCAACCTTATCCTGCAACCTTCTATCTGTATATCAGATAACTCATTCAGGTGAAGGTAAAATTGTTGAATTTTCACCTCATGATGTTGTAATCAAGGATCTAAGAGATCCTAAACAGATTCTAGCTACTGGTATTGCTGATGATTCCACAAGGTTGTATAAGTTTCACAACTTTGGGTCATCAAATCTTCCCTCAGTATTTGTTGCTCATAATGATGAAGTGAGCAAACTTTGGCATGAGCGATTTGGTCACTTAAACTATCGCTCCCTTCAGCATCTATGTAAAGAAAATATGGTGACAGGTCTTCCTATGGTATCTTGCAGAGATGGTGTTTGTTCCGGATGTGTACTCGGAAAACATCATCGGGACAGTTTTGAAAAACGTGCCTCTTGGCACGCCTCAGCCCCTTTACAGCTTGTGCACAGTGATTTATGTGGTCCACTTCCTGTTGCTTCATTCTCTGGCTGCAAGTATTTCTTAACTTTCATTGATGATTTCTCCAGACGCACTTGGGTATACTTCTTAAAACTCAAGAGCGAAGTATTTAACACATTTTTGGCCTTCAAAGCCTTTGTTGAAAAACAATCTGGACATCAAATTCTTAAGCTAAGAACTGATAATGGTGGAGAATATGTTAAAAACACATTCATCAACTTTTGCACCGAAAATGGAATTCAAATGCAACATACTGTTCCATACACTCCACAACAAAATGGTGTAGCTGAAAGGAAAAATCGCACCTTAAAGGAAATGGCTAATTGTATGCTGCAATCTAAAGGACTCAGTCTTAGTTTTTGGGCCGAAGCAATTAATTGTGCAAATTATATAATCAATCGCACTCCTACTAAGGTTCTAAAGAATATCACTCCAGAAGAAGCTTGGAGTTCCATTAAACCAGATGTAAGTCACTTTCGTGTTTTTGGAAGTGAAGCATGGGCCCATATTCCAGATGAAAAGCATAAAGCTTTAGAACCTAAGAGTGAGAAATGTACTTTTGTTGGATATTCTGAAGATGTAAAAGGTTATAGACTTATTCCATTTAAGTCCAAAAATGTTATCATTAGAAGAGATGTAAAATTTGATGAAAATAAATCGGCCTGCGAGCCTAGTCCGGCGGATGTGCCACCTCTTCCTATCTCTTCTACTTTTGAAAACATTTCTTCTTCAGATGATGAAAGTGAGGATGAAAATCCTCCCCCACCTTCTTCAGATCCTCAACTTCCAAGATGGGTCCGTGCTACTCGGGATGCAGCAGGTGATCTTGCCGGTGATCCTACAGATCAGCGACGTACACGTTCTCAGTTTGAAAGAGCCTCTTCTTTACTGGCTCAAGCTCCAGTAAATCATGATCCTGACACTTTTGCAGAAGCTTCAGGCCATCCACATTGGGAAGCAGCTATGAATGAAGAATATCATTCATTGTTGGCAAATGATACATGGGATCTTGTTCCTCTACCAAAGGGACGCAAACTTGTTAGATGTAAATGGGTTTACAGAACCAAGTATGGACCAGATGGGAAAGTTGATAAACATAAAGCTCGTCTTGTTGCTAAGGGCTTTTCACAGGTTGAAGGCATTGACTACACTGAAACCTTCTCCCCTGTTGCCAAAATGAACTCTATCCGCCTTGTTCTTTCCCTTGCTGCCTCTTTAAAATGGGAAGTCCATCAGATGGATGTTAAATCTGCCTTCTTGCATGGGGACTTGCATGAAGAAATCTATATGGAACAACCCATTGGCTTCATCCAAACAGACTCCAGCCTTGTATGTCGACTTAAGAAATCTCTTTATGGTCTCAAGCAAGCTCCTCGGGCTTGGTATGCCAAAATGGATAGCTTTCTTTTAGAATCTGGCTTTTCTAGGTGTCATTCTGACAATACTGTCTACACCAAGAAAGTGGGCAACTCTCTTATCATCCTTGTTCTTTATGTTGATGATCTTATCCTTACTGGTAGTGATCCCAACCTTATAAACCATGTGAAGTCTAGCCTTAAAAGAAATTTGAAATGACAGACTTAGGACACTTACACTATTTTCTCGGTCTTCAAGTCTTGCAATCCAAGGAGGGTATTTTCCTTTCCCAGTCCAAGTATGCTTGTGATATTCTTCGTCATTTTCACATGGAAGACTGTAAGCCAGCCCCTTCTCCCTTTCAGTCTGGAGTCAAACTTTCAGTCTCTTGTACTTCTCCTGAAGTTGATGCTACCTTATACCGTCAACTTGTAGGAAAACTCTTGTATTTAACCCATACTCGTCCTGACCTTTCCTTTGTTGTTGGCCTTGTTGCTCGGTTTATGCAAAACCCCCGTGAAAGTCATTGGAAAGCAGCTAAAAGAATACTTCGTTATGTTCGAGGTACAGTTCAGTTTGGGATTCATTACAGTGCCAAAGCAGCTCCTCTATTAGTTGGTTTCACTGATTCTGATTGGGCTGGTGACCCTGATGATCGGAAGTCTACTGCCGGTTATGTCTTCACTCTTGGTTCAGGACCTATTACATGGGCTTGTAAGAAACAGGCTGCCATTTCTCTTTCGTCAGCAGAAGCAGAGTATCGTGGTGCCGTGGAAGCTAGTAAGGAAGCCTTGTGGCTTCGTCAGATCCTATCAGAGTTTGGCTTTGAGCAGCAGCATCCAACCACACTTTGGTGTGATAATCAAAGTGCCATTCAGCTATGCAAAGATCCAGTCCAGCATCAGCGCAGCAAACACATTGAACTACACATGCACTTCATCAGAAAGCTCATTCATGACCATGTTCTTGAAGTGCAATATTGTTCAACAGATGATCAGGTTGCAGACATCTTCACAAAGGCTCTCACAGAGGCGAAGTTCACTAAACTTCGATATATGCTTGGAGTTCAGGAAGTTGTCACTAAGGGGGGATAGGCTCTAGTGCCTCCTTCCTTCTCCTATTGTGTCATATTTGTAAATCCTTCAATCCTATCCCAAGTTGTTCTTAAGGGGGGATGTTAGGATATTCCGACACATAGGAAATAGTTAAGTTCAACTTGGTCTAGTATAGAGTTAGGTATAGAGTTAGGTAAAGTGTGTTTCTTTACCGTTGTACATTTTGTAACTTACAATCCGACGGTCACGATATGTAGTGATCCGACGGTTCACTCTCTCCTCGGTATTACCGACACTTGATCCGTGGCTTGACACCCGATTGGTCCATGAGTTCTATTTAAAGTGCATGGAGGGTCATTGTTCGGGTAATCCGTGCATGAGAGAAGCTTATGTAAATTTTCATTCTTTGATTAATAAATTGCTTGTAGTAGCCACGTTGGCGCAGGCCGTGGACTGTTTCCCTCTTTGAGGGATTTAACCACGTCAAAAATACTGGTGTATTGATCTGTGATCTGGTTGTGAGCGGTGTCCTTTTGGTGTTCTTTCTGAGGAACTTACCCTGTAAATTCCTACAAGGGTTTGGGTCTAAGGGGAGATTTATTACAGCAATGGAACAATATTAAGATGACTATGAGAAACTCAGGTATATGCAGAACGAAAGAAAATGATTCCCTTACCTGGAGGGGAAAAAGGGAGAGGGAAGAAGTACAAGTAAAGGAAATCTACTTAATTTTAGCTAAAGGAATCCCTTCCCCTTTTCTGAATATTTTCCTAATGTTTCTGTGGAAAACTGGGGCTTCCTATAAAATGATTCATTTCTCCTAGCTAGTTTTTCACAATAAAAACCTTACTTGGGAGAGTCTTCAAAAACGAAATTGGATAGGTCCTGGTATATGCCTAATGTGCAAGAAGGAGGGAGAAAACAAGTGTCACATGTTCCTAAACTGCAGTTTCACTCTTCAGTTGTGGAAGGATTTTGCAACCTATTTTGGTTTCAGTTTGGTGTTTCACTCATCCATACAAGATGCACTGGTTTGGTGGAGCACTCAAAAATCTACTATTATATCCATTCCTCAACTTCTCCACTGTTCAGTTTGGAAGTGGAGGAATAAGTTATTATTACAAGATGGAAGGGAAGATAAAATGACTGTGTTTGAGAAGATTATTTCTATTCATAACTCTCTTCCAACTAAGATGTTTCTACATAAAAACAAGAATTCCAAGGCTCATAGGAGGGTCCAGATGAGTTTTCCGAGAGCATTTTTTGATGGAGCAGCACAACATGGTATATGTGCTTGCAGCTTTCTCATATCAATGAATCAAGACCTTCATTTTCCATTTATTGGAATGGAGGTAAAGGTACAAACAACAAGTCTGAGGTTATGGCCCTTGTTTGTCTCCTACATTTAAGCACTTTCCTTAATATTTAGAATCTTCAGATCTACGGTGACTCTAAAATTATGATTGAGCATGTTACAGGGAAATTATCTATAAAAAAACTCAATGTTAACAGTGTGGATGAATAGCATAAATGCATTATGGAGTAGAAAAAAGGATTATTCTATTAACCATGTTGACAGAACCTTTAATACTCATGCTGATGACCTGTCAAAGAAAGGGCTCTCAATCCAGCCGGGTATATGGAAAATGGAGATTCAAATGGGAACAAGCACATATCAGATTGATGATTTCTCCTTGCTGGGTACTTAAACCATTTTTGTTTTTTGTCCCTCCCAGATTATATCTCTTTTGCTCAATGCCTCTTCCTCTTCACAAAAGGTATGTTTGTTTATACTTTCTTGTATTTCTCAATGTGATGGGGATGTTTTTTCTATATGGACCTGAATGGTTATCCTGTGTTTATTGATGGATATCGTCTGTTTTGCTACATATTTCTTTTTTCATCTCTCCATGTAAGTTTTGATGGATATCATCTGTTTTGCTACATATTTCTTTTTTCATCTCTCCATGTAAGTTTTTTTTCAAACTCAGCAGTGCTCCGCTCAGCACAATTTTTTATCTTTTCCTTCAAATATATGACTCTATGTAAATATACTTTATATTAATATAAATACTGCTTTTTATATTAATATAAATACAGTTTTTTTTCGTACGGGAAAAAAAATCTTTAAATTTTTTAAGAGTCATGGGCATCTTTAAAATTTTCAAGAGTAATTGGCAATTAGATGGACACTGTATTGCCCTGACTTGGGGTGGATTCCTATATCTATGATTGATGGTTTCCAAAACTACCCACTCACGGTTCTATGCCCCACTAATAATATCACTTTTTTGATTATTTAATTAATTTTATATTAAAAAAATAATCCTATGCGTTGGTGGGAAATTAACCATCCTACGCGAATGTCACATGGAAGTCAGCGGTTTCTTTATCAAAATCATCAATTAGGAAATTAACCACCGGCTAAATAACTCCATGCATAACTAAATTCGAATTGCGATGTAAACTTGTATTTCGTTCTAGGTTTAATTTTGAGGTTTGAATTTTGGCCAACCTTAAAAAGATGGAGGTTAGATGAATTTTATTGAGTTTTATGGGGATTAATTAAATTTATAGATTAAAATTTATAATTTTATATTAAAATTTAAGCTTGTAATTTATTTTTGTAGTTTTCATGTTTGTATATAAATCAAAATTCATAACTTTATGTCAAAACTCAAACTTGTAATGTATTTTTGGAGTGTTCATGTTCATCCATAGATAAAAACTCATAATCTCATGTCAAAAATCAAGCTTGTAATCTATCTTTGCAGTTTCTATGTTAATGATAGCAATTTTTTAATAATATTGATTTCTTACAATTTTATCTTATATTTCATTTTCAAATTAATATATCTATTTTTTTTCAGAAGGAAAAGCTAAATGTATTATATTAAGTTGATATAATGATCGACGATATACAAAAGGCGAGAAGCCTCAGGCAGATATGAAGTATGGATCCAGAAATACAATGGAGGCGATGCCTCATGCAGGAAATTGAGCAACATGAGAGGTAGAAACAAAAATAGATAGCCGAACAGCAGAAGATCGTGCCTCCCCGAAGAAGGCAGTTGCACAAAAAGCACCGCCGAGCATGTGGCAGAGAATATGCAGATACATGTAGATATATATATGAGAGATAGAAACAAAAATAGATAGCCGAACTGCAGAAGATCGTGCCTCCCGGAAGAAGGCAGTTGCACAAAAAGAACTGCCGAGCATGTGGCAGAGAATATGCAGATACATGTAGATTATATATAGAAAACGCTGAAATAAGAGGAGTAGCAGATAAGAAGACAGCGAAAAGCGCCCATCCTAGGACGGATCAGGCAGAGACCCCCGGATAATAGGCAGAATGGAGAAAAGTGGAAGGGGGCAGTCCTGAAAGATGCGCCGGCATCGCCATTTCCAGATGTTCCAACATGTTGTAATAAAAAGAGCCTGCCAGATTGGGCTTTGAGAGCCCCACCAGGTGAATGCATCCTGAACAGAAGAAAACAGCTTGTAGGGAAAACCGAAGATGCAGGAGAGATCATACCAAAGAGCAGTGGATGTTGTTCACTGAAGGAAGCAGTGGAAGTTCGATTCCAAAGCTGCTTGGCATAGAAGACATCTACCAGGCCCAGACCATCCTTTCTTTTGTAGAACATCCCAGGAGATATTCTTGTTGCAGAATAGGAGCCAGGAAAAGAGAATGGATTTGAGGGGGCAGGGGGCTTTCGAGAGAGAGATGGGAAAGACAGTGGGAAGAGAAGGTAAGGTAGCAGAGAGAACAGAGTAAATGTTCCGGACAGTGATGGGGCGAATAGAGGTGCTGGTGGACCAGATTAGTTCATCCTTGGTGCCAATTTGAAGAACCCCGCGATGAGTGAATCTGGATGTGAAGGAGAGCCATATTTGACGGAGGGGGGGGGAATGTCGAGCTGAAGGTCAGTCTTCTAGATTGGCTCGAGAGAGGACCAAGAGTGTATAAGATGGTTCCAGGTGAAGAGGCCCCTGGAATGGAGAAAGGTAAGTAGAGGCGGAGGGATCATAGACTCAAGGTTGTGTAGGGTAGGATCGATTCCAATGAGGACAGCCGAACCAGTAGAAAGAGTCCATTTTAAGTTGGAAAGGAAGAAGGGTAGGATCTTCTTGAAGCTATGCCAGATGGGGAAGCCACTCCTGATTCCGAGCGAGGACCTTCTCAGCCAGAACGCCAGATTCCTTCCTTTCAGGTACTTTTTGTTGATCAAGGTGCTCCACGGGCTGTTCCCGAAAATGCCCCTGTGCAGAGATTTACAGATGAGCGCTTCTCCAAATAAAAACATATTTAGAAGTCCCCAGCCTCCCTTTTCCTTTGGACGAGTGATGGTGTCCAGCCTGACAAGATGGAGCTTTGAGTGGAAGGATCGTCCACCCCACAGAAAATTTGAAACTATGGAATTCATTTTCTTGATGACAGATGCAGGGAGGAAAAACAAATGGCTCCAATATACCGCGAGCTGTGAGAGAACCGCTCGGACCAAAATATATCGACCAGCAAGGGATAAAAAACGAAATTCCCATGTTGAGATCTTGCTGTAAAAGCGGTCAACTAACCAGGCCCAGTCCTGGCATCGGTATCTTGATGGTTTTAATCGGAATCCCAGATAAGAGAAACCTTGCTTAATCTGACGGAGGTTGATCTGAAAACGTTCAGCAATCCAGAGAGCCAATGCCGGGTTAGAGTCATTGTGATATAAAACAGATTTGCCACAGTTGATCTTGAGTCCAGTGGCGCCTTGAAACCTCTGAAAAAGAAAATAGAGGCAGATCCAAGAAGATTTACACAAAATTGCAAAAATTAAAATGTCATCAACGAAGAGGTTGTGGGAGAGGAGGACTTCTCTGCGTATTTTAACAGGTTTACATCTACCATTCGCTACAACAAGGTTGATGTGAGTGCTGAGACAGTTCATCACCAAAATAAAAAGGAGGGGGGAGAGAGGGCATCCCTGGCGGAGCCCTCTCTCTGCTTGAAAAAAGGAGGATGGGATCCCATTTATTATCACTGAGTAGTGGGTAGTTTCGACGCATGACATGATCCAGCTGACGGCGAGGGGCCTCAATCCGATTTTGGCAAGAAGAATTCTGAGGAAGCTCCAGTCGACGCAGTCAAATGCCTTTTTAAGATCGATCTTGAGTGCTGCAGCGTCAATGTTCTTTGAACAAATGGAGTAGAGGCATTCCTGAGCCATGGCGACCGCATCCATAATGAGTCTGTCCTTTAGAAAAGCATGTTGATCTTTTGTGATGAAGGAGTTGAGGACTTTCTTTAGTCTTTCGACGATTATTTTGGTGATGATCTTATATAGCGTGTTGCACAAGGCAATCGGCCTGTATTCACCAAAGGATGTGCACTTTGATTGTTTCGGTATCAATGCAATGAAAGAGGCCGAGAGAGCACTATTAATGCTTCCGGAGAGACGAGAAGCGTCAACCATACCCAGCAGACCGGTTTTAAATAGATCGAAGAAATGGGAAAAAAATTCCACCGGCAGACCATCAGGACCGGGACTCTAATCTTTTTTAAAACCCCTGATGGTTTCAGATAGCTCGCCCTCCGTAACTGGTTTGAAGAAGTCGTCATTGGCAGCGTCGTCGAACATAATCGGCAGAGGGTCCACGGCCCATAGTGAGTCAGATATGTCACTGTGTTGCCTCTGGTATTGGTCCTTGAAGTATCTTGTTGCTTCTGCTGAGATTTCGTGCTGGGAGAAGATAAATTGACCGTCGTCCTTCTGTATTTTCCATATTGCATTTTTTGATCTGCGGCCATTAGCATAATTATGGAAAAATCTGGTATTCCTGTCCCTCTCCCCGAGCCAAGTAGCACGGCTTTTTAACCTCCAAGATGCTTCCTCTTTTAATAGAAGTTGTCTTTTCTTTCGTTCGAGGGTACAGATGAGGGAGGCCGTGTCTAGAGATCTGCCGTTTTGCTGGATGGATGATGCAAGCCGGCTTAGTTGGAGATTGATGTCGATCAGATCCTGAGTGTCCCTGCGCTTTTTTTCAATCTGCCATGCTTTTGTTTTGTCCTTGAGCAGCTGAATTTTGTCGCGAAAGGTGAGAAAAGAAGCATTGGCGGCCTGATTGATATCCATCCAGTTGGATTTTATGAATTCATTGAAAGATGCATCCAGTAAATGAGTAGAATTGAACTTGAATGAATAACCCATACGTCGAGCAGAAAAACCCCAGTCGAGGAAGATAGGCTTGTGGTCTGATGTGAAGACCCCTCCCGTGTTTGCGGACGGCATTCCCCATTGACGAATTAGGCTGGAGTGAAGAAGAAAGCGATCTAATCTCTTTCCGATGTAGGCAGAGCCTAGCCGGCCATTATCCCATGTAGGAGACATATTTTCAGGGATGATATCGACTAGGTCCCGTTTTAAAAATTCCGATCTCATTCTGTCTGCCAATCTGTCAACAGGTCGACATTGACCCCAACATTCATCCGATGTGAGAGTAAGATTTAAGTCACCTGCAATGAGCAAAGAATTAATGTCTAAAATGTGAGAATTAAACAAAGAATCCCAGAATGAGATTCTGTGTCTATAAGGCGCATATATGTTCAACATCTTGAGAGTGTTTGGACATCCTCTGATTGAAGCCATGATGAGAATGCTAGCCGAACACTTGAAAGCTTTTGCTTTGATCATGTTAGGATCCCACAGTGTGACCAAGCCCCCAGATTGACCATCAGCATTGGTGGCAGCCATATGCCATTGAGGAAACATTTTCCTAAAAAATGCTAGAGACACCGAACTGGGATGCATAGTTTCCTGAATAAAGATAATGTGAGCCCGAGCAGAATGAAGGGTGTCCCTGAGAGCCAAAAATTTTGGGCCAGCTCCTAGGCCCCTGATATTATAGGAGATGAGGAAGGTCATTTAGACGGTTGACCAGCCAGCTTTGCTCTAAGGGGCTGTGGAGAGGAGGACTCGAAAATGGGAACATCTATCAGCGGGAGGTTAGAGATACCCAAATCAGTGGCAATAGAACGACCTCTGAAGTGCCGGCTCCCCCCACGTTGTTTCTTCCTGACAGTAATGTTCTTTGCAGAATTTGGGCTGATGGAAGGGAAGGACGGCTTGTGAATGGTAAGGGGTTCTAGGATCGAGGGGTGACAATTTAAAAGCTGTTCAATATCACTGTCACATTTGTTGATGGGGGAATCCGATGGAGAGTTGTTTGGGGTAGGGGTCATCCGAACTTCTTTCCCTTTGTGGGTGGCGGAGGGCGATCTGGTGGGAGAAGACGGGGAGGAGGATATGAGAATAGGGTGTGAGCCCACGAGAAAGTCAGATGCATTCATGGCTGGAGGGGGAGGAACCGCTTCTTCTTCAAATTGTGCAGGGACAGGAGGACTTTGAAAGAGAGATCGCGAAGGAGCTGATTCATTGTGAGCCGCCAGACTAGGGGAGCTTTTGAAACCTGCAAAATTGGGAGATACAGGCCTGAATTGTGAGTCGTCCTGTGAGCTCCGAACCTCTGTGGATTTGAAAGAGAAATTTTCCTCCCGGGGGGAGGCCTTTTCAGAACGGGAGTCTGAATCCTCCATCGGCATCTTCTTTGTGGAGATGGAGTGAAACCTGTGACGGCGGAATCTGCAATCCTTTACGAGATGGCCCGTTCGATGACAGGAGGAACAACGGAACGGGATGCCCCAGAAATCGAGCCTTTGACTTATCGCTGAGCCTTCCCATAATATTTCTATTTGGTCGGGATAACCGCCCTTGTATGGTCTCTCAACAAGAATCCAGGCGATTCTTTTGTCCTTTTCGCCTCTGACCCAAGGGTCCACATAAATAAACTTACCAATGGCGCCCCCGATGGTTGCAAGGATCTCCGGCGTCCATAGATGAAGAGGGAGGTTGGGAAGTTTAACCCAAATCATACTGTGAGAGGGGGTGTTTTTGAGGGGATCAAACCCCAGATACCATTTGGACAGAGCAAGGAAGCTTCTGCCCGAGACCCACGGTTTGTTCAAGACCAGCTCTAAATCGGCCTCCTTCTGAAAGTGAAAAGAGAGCCAGTCCTTCATGAGGCGGGAGATGACCGGTGTGTATCCGATGATGGGGGACCAAGATTTCGTGACCCAGCTCCGCATCTGAGCATCGTCCAGCTCCGGGAAATACCATTTTCCCACCAGCGCAAACTTTTGGAGACTTTCAATGCGGTCGACGAGGGAGGGACCAGAGATAGAGACCGCCTTTGGAGGAGGGACCGTCTTGACAGGTGCTTTTTGCTTACGACGACCCTTGTGGTGGAATTGGGAGGCAACGTTCCCAAGGATGGGAGGGTCCCGCTGCCCCGGTGGCAAATAGTCCAACAGGGTGGTGTGCCACCTTGAATCCTGACTGGCTTTATTCCTAGCTGACTCAGCTTCTATGGCCGCGGCAAAAAGAGCTCTCGTGGCAGGGGAGTCACTATCCTCTGCCATCTTGGTCAGAGGGGGAGTCCCGAACAATCAGAAGAAAAATCCAAAGAAGGATCCCCCGTACCGAGGAAAATCCCTAGGAGAGAAGCCTTTTGAGAATATAACCTGGATAATAAACGTTCGGAGCGACAAGGACAGATAGAAAGTACAGGATGAGGATGTTCTCCTGAAACTCTGGTAGATTTAGAGGACAATCTCTGACGAGAGAAAACTCTAGAAAAGCATGTAGAGAAGAAAAGAGACTGATTACTGCCGCCAATAAGTCATGACGGGCAAAAAGGAAGGAGGGATCATTAATGGGACGATTATGGAGATTGCAGAGGAAGGCAGGTTGGTGAGCTAGGCATCGACGGAAAAAGATTTGAAAAAGGATTCCGGGAGAGGGTGACCGGAAAAAAGCTGGAGTCCCCTGTGGGATTCGAAGGCAGAGACAGCAGGCTAGATGGCTTCTGAGCGACTGTTACAGTCGAAACAACAACAATAACACTGGCAGACGAACCACCATTTCCCAATTCGAAAGCGGAAGTCCTTGCATGGACTGTAGATGTAGAAAGAAGCTCTAATTTTGCCAATGAGAGCACAAAGCATTGTTTCTTAAAGAGGAGATGAACCCTGCAATTATATAGAAACTGTAGAGAGACTAAAATTGGGAGGGATTGCCAAAAATGGAACCTCTAAAAGATGTGACCCATCTCTGTCAGGGAGAGATACATTGAAAAATGGCAATGTTGAGAAAACCCAGAGGACCCCAAGAGCTTTGAGTTATCGTGAATAAGCCAGAAATGGACAAAGACAGATCCATTCATTTAAAAATAAAAACTGTCCCAGAAACAGGGGCTCTCAGAGATATTATGCGTCAGGTGAGAGCAATATCCTCAATAAAGCACAAAAATAAACTCCTTTAAACATGAAAGATACAGAGAATTGAGGGAGGAAACCATAAAAACGTACCTGGAGACGCGCAACGCCGGGAGCAGGAGCCGAGACCATGCATGGAGGAAACAGTGACACCCCAACGAGCAGAGGGAGCAGAGATGAGCCTCCAGCCCAAGGGACTGGAGGTGGAAACCCGTTGAGGAATGTAGGAGCACGGTTTATAGGAGAGGCTTGCATGCGCAGGGGGACGTAAAGATGCCACGTTCCCTGCTGGAGGAGAAAATAGGAGGAGCAGGTGTCTAGTTCATGCAGCCGAACGACGCTTGTGATACCTGCAGAAAGGCTCCAATGGGCAAACAAAGGGTGGCAGAGCCAGAGCGCTTGAACGTCGGGTAGCGGGGCTTAGCAAAGACGCTTGGCGAATTGGGCAATGGCTGCCATGGTTCAGCGAATGGCTACTCCCCTCCAGGCGCGCGCGCTCTAACTTTTTCTAAACTAACTTAATAGATAAACTTTTTTAAACCCGTCAAAAAAAATTCAAACTCAAACCAAACCTAATCATTATGAAACGATGTGATATTGATTTCTTTTGATAATATTATATTCAGTCGCTAAGTGAATGAATTTAATTCAATTTAATTAAAGAAACAAATTAAATAAAAAATTATGGTTACACCTTACCAAGAACTTTAATTATGTGAGTTCGGACCCCGCCGTGTCGGGGAGTAGAATGAACGTTCGGTGACCAACACAGTGCTGTTGGAATATTGACCGGAGGTTCAAAGTGCATTGTCAAACACCCATGGCGTTTACAACACGTCTGCGTGACAGACACGAAATGTCAATCTTGAGAGTGTGGTTAAAAAGTATTGGTGGTTCATAGAAAGGAATGGCACAGACAGTAATACCTATACGGTTGAAAGTCTATAAAATCTTACAGCAGGAGGTTCACGAATTCATTGAAATTCTCTTCATTCGGTGCGTTGCAGATACTCTGGGAATCGTTAACTCTGTATGTATAAGGGTGGGGATTGTATTCAGGAAACCAGAAATAATTCAAGAAAGAACAGAGTAAGTGTGAATCTCGGAATAAAGAGAAGTGGGGGTTTAATAATTGCTTTAGCTTTGATGGTGAGTATTAGTAGTATATATTGGAAGAAATTTAGGGCAAAACAGATTAATATATATTGGAAGAGATTTAGGGCAAAACAGCCCTTCAGTGAAGGTCAGGAGCTTGAATTCAGGGAAAGACACATCCTCAATAAAGGTAAGGAACTTGATTTTTATGAAGAAATATATTGGGAAACTCCCCTATGAAGTTATGATTTTTTTTAGTTGTGATGAGTAACCTAGTTGGTTGAAATACTGGGCTAAGTCTTTAGCTCTGAGATTATGGGTTCAGGCTCCGATAGTTGAGTTGACTTGGCACACCCCTTAAACTGAGTATGCCCTGTACAATCGCTGGATAAAAATAGATAAAGAAGAAAAAACTATGCCAGAGGGCACTTTCATACTTTGTAAATTTACCTGGATTGCAGATGACTCGATGATTTTTACTCTGCAAGAGATGAAGGAAGCCACGCAAACTTTTAGTCAGAAACTTTGCGAAAGTACCTTTGGACCGGTGTTCTTTGGCAAGATGCGAGACGGAAAAGAGATCGAATAGCGAAGAAGAAATTCGGGAGTTTTTCACTGAGGTAATTATGAGATTCAATATGATCCAATTTCTGAATCATTTGGGTGCACACAGAATTGACAAGAAAAAATATGTGCAGGTCCACCTTCTTTGTAGAGTGCATCATAAGAACTTGTTGTCTTTGCTGGGGTACTGCGATGAATCCGGAAAGCATATGCTTATTGGTGATTACATGTGCGGAGGGCGTTTAAGTGACCGTCTTTATGGTAAATATTATTGTTTGGTTGGGTTGATGCAATAAATAAATATTTGAAAAGATTTACGACAGGCAGAGAGGGAGATTATTTGTTTTCCAGGACAAAGCGCGGGACTTCCTAAACTAAATTGGAAGAGCAGGCTCAAAATAGCAATCGATGTGGCTGAGGGTAATAAATTTAAGTTTTTCGCACTACATTATTTGAGTGCAAATGTATTTGAATACCAGAAATAGTGGTTAACCATATTTCTCATCTGATGTTCCATCCTCCATTTCTGTTTGAAGCACTGCAATACCTACACGTGTGTTGCACTCCAATGATAATTCACAGGCATGTGAAGACTGCTAACATCCTTCTCGACAGCAATTTGAATGGAAAACTGGGCGATTTCGGTTTCTCAAAGATGACAATGGATAGGAAGGCTCCTATCGTGGATATAGTGAAAGGAACTTACGGATACGCGGATCCAGAGTAAGTTACAAATACTTGCATTCTCTTTCGATTACTCTTTCGAATACTCTTTTGGATGCCATAGGAATTCAATTGATTGTTAAGAGCAGCGGCAATTCCATTTATGCCTGGATATGCTTTTACAGGTATCTTTCCACTGGTCATGTGACTCAGAAAAATGATGTATATAGTTTTGGAGTGGTTTTATTAGAAATCATATGTGGGAGAAATGCCTTCGATAGGGATATCGAAATCTACCCAGTGAGGAAAGATTACTCTCAATGTGGGTAAGGATTTTATTTATAATTAGTCATCCAAACATAGATTTTATTTATAATTAGTTAAAAGAAAGCAAAGTTAAAAGAGCTTCCTGTTGCAAAACAAAGAGATATAGAGGGGTCGGGTAAAGTTTTAAGCTGGAAGATATTAGAGTTTAAATATTATCGATGTTTAATTAGATTGAAATTAAGTTGGAACTAGTTTTAATGTTGGGTGTAAATATAGTCTACCTGCAAATGAAATGTTATTATTAATATTTTGTAAAGTTGGGTGGAGTTTGGAGAAATATTTATATATAAGTAGTTCATTAAGTAATGCATATTGTTTAACAAATATAGCTAATTTTGATTAATCAAATTTAAATTAGTGAGAAAAATTATTGCTCCAGGGTCTAATATGGAAGAGATGTTGTCATGTCTTGTTATATTATGTAAACATCTTTAAAAATCACTTTTTCTTGTAGTTATTTTTCATTAAAATTTAATATCAATTGAATTGTCTTAAAACATTTTGAGACAAAAATATTTTAAGACAAAACTTTATATTGAAGATAAAAACAATTTAATACAAAAATATTTTAAGACAATTTATATTTAAGACAAAAACAGACACAAATATTTTAAGACAATTTTATATTTAAGACAAAAACACTTTGAGACAAAAATATTTTAAGGCAAAACTTTATTTTTAAGACAATGGCAATTAAGACGAAACCCCCCATTTAAGACAGCGAACAACTAAAACAAAACCATATTTATTCTAACAAGTGCAAAATTGACTTTGATAGTGCACGGTAAGTCCCTCAACTTGCAGGCTACTAGCTACTATTTCACTTACTATTCACATTATCTTACATTATCTTATATAAATACAACGATTCACATTATCTTACATTACCTTATATAAATACAACTATTTGTTAACTCTAAACAACTCAACAACATTTCAATTCCTCTTCTATCCCTTTATTGTTGCATTCTAGATAGGAGATATTTTTAATTTTTGAAGGTAGATATTCAAACCACATGAAATTTAATCATATGATTTTCTTTCTTTTATATTATATTTTCCCTTTTTCATTAATCATTTTTAATTAAATATAAAATTAGAATATGCTAATTATATTAATTTTTTAATTATTATAAAATTAAAATATAATTTTTTTAACTAATTTTTAAGTATTTAATTTAATGATATTTATTTGAGAATTATATTAAAAATTACATAAAAGTAATAAATTAAAGATATTTTTATTTCAAAACAGTTACAATATACATACTGCATTCTAATAGTATAATAAATAAATAGATAAAAGATATTATTTTTTAACATTCTAAAAATATAATAAATAAATAGATACAAACTATTAATTTTTAGTTGGGTTAACTCATGGGGATTTGAACTTTGAATCTCATACTTTTACATAATACTTCATAACAAGGTGATTATCAATTGAGTTACATGAGCTATTTTTTTTTAAATATGTGAAAATTTTATTTTGTCAATTGTTTTCTTCTATTATATGTATATATATTAATTTCAAAACCATACATAAAAAAAAATCCCAAAAAATAAAATACAAATTAATCATTATATATATTTTAAACCTTCATTTAAAATTAAATATTTTCTCAATTGTTTTCTCTCTCTCTATATATATATATATAAAGTTAGAAAACAATTGATATATATATATATATATATATATATATATATATATATATATATATATATATATATATATATATATATATACTCTCTCTCTCTCTATATATATCAAAATTATACATAAATAAATTCAAAAAAATTAATATACAAATTCATCAATGTATACATTTTAAACCTTCTTACTTTCATTTTTTCTTTCTAACTGAAAAGTTAGAAATTTGATTCTTGCACATGGCACATCTCAATTTTATTTTCACTATTAAACAATTATATCAAAGAGATAAAAAACAATAATTTAATTATTTCTTAGATAATATATATATACAAAATGCAATTTAGTATTTTTTGATATTAAGATTTTGGTATAGCTTTTCATCTAGTAATTAGAAAACCATGAATGCATTATTAAGAAACCAAGTAATATTAGTAATTAATATCATTCAAACTAAGAAATAATTGTTATGTGATTTATCTTCCTCACTTACTCTATATATATATATATATATATATATATATATATATATATATATATATATATATATATATATATATATATATATATATATATATATATATATATATATATATATATATATATATCATGAAGGAGGTTGAAAGAGTACCTCTAGCATAAACTTTAACTTAATCTAAAAATTCATTGTCATGCCCCTATAGTGATGTAGGAGGTTGACGAAAATGGGGTAGTCTGGAATTAGATTACTGGTTAACTTTAGAACCAATCAGCTGTGCTTTAATCAGATTCTGTCTGTGTATTTCCTCCTGAGGGTCCCACCTTCCTGACCAATCACTGTCGGTCCTTCTTTGACTTTTCCTTTTATCAGGCACTTCAATCCATGCCGTCAATTTCACTCTTTTAGATCCAACGGATATCGCACAATCTCGCGTGAAATCTTGCACGATTGATATCACGCCGAGAGCGAGTGAAATTTCTGGTTTTCTCGTGCTATGTGTCACCCACTTAGGCAAATCACGTGAATTTTAGAAATACTATTTACCACTTTTAGGGCACGCGAGATACTTCTTACCACTTTCCGTATACTACCCACGTGCTTAATTCATACTTTTAAGAAAGACGTTTAAGGAAAGGTTTAGCGCTTAAGCTCAATATTAACCCTTAATACTAATCGACTGTGATTATCAATAAAATGTATAAACAAATAAAAATGCCCGATTTGGGTCCAGAATGCCGAAACACATATACAAATGAATTTTTGCACCAGGATTAACACGCAACACCACACTTAATCATTTATTCAATAAAATAGAATTTCTAGATTCTTGGCTCTCTTGCCTTGATTACAACAGTTTGTCTCACCTCTGTTCACTTTCCAACCCTATCTCTCACACACGTCTCGCTTACTTACTCTCCTATTCCATTCCCCTTTATCATTACATTTTTTTCCCTTCCTTTATGGACAAAATCCTATCCTAACCACATTGACAACTCAATCTCTATTTTTATTAGCTCAACTATTAAATCCCTATTCTCAAGCTATGATTCAAACTTATCCTAACAACTTATCTCCTATTCTGAAAATAGTACAATATTCTAATTATTACAATAATTGGAGTAAAGATAATTTTCGAGAGATCCAACCCTCTCTACTAAGAATTGATTTTGACCACTCAGGTCAATGAAATTCATGTCTTGTTAGCCACAACATGTGAACATACAATCACATTGATGGGTAAGTCCAGATGCTCCTGCCTCAGACTCCTAGGGAAGAAAAGAATCTTTCGTCAAACTTTCAGGATTGACTCCATACTTTTGTAATTCTGTCGTTGTTATCCTACTGGCATCCTCTATTTTTTGTCCCCTCCATTTGACTAAATATTGAAATTAAACCTATCCTCTGGTTATTTTAGTTACTTTTTTCTCCAGAACAACTTCCACCTCTTTCTTAATTGTCTTTGGCATTTGTTCTTCGCAATGTACAGTATGTTCTTCATCTTTTGTAGGCTCCTTCTATAACTCTGCCTTTGTCTCCTTGTATGGATATAAATCTACAACATTGAAGATAGGTGATATTCCAATCCCTTTTGGAAATTCAATTTCATAAGCATTAGTTGAAAACTTCCTCACAATTCTGCATGGACCTATCTTTTTCATCTTTAGTTTATTATAAGTCCCAACAGGAAGCCTTTCTTTCCTCAAGTATACCATCACTAGATCTCCCACTTGGAATTCTTTTTCTCTCCTCCTCATATCAGCTCTATGTTTGTATTTTCCGCTGCTTTCCTGCCATTTGTCTTTAACATCTTCTTGTAGTCTTTGCATCTGCTCTACAAACTCTTCAATTTTTGCACTTCTTGTCTCCTGTTTACCCAAATTTTTAAGTTCATACACACCTCTTGGATTCATTCCAAAAACAATCTGAATTGGACTCATCCCAGTACTTCAGTTTGGAGTGCCATTATAAGAAAACTCAGTTTGAGCAAGTGCTAAATCCCACTACTTAGGATTTTGATACACTAAACTTCTCAATATGTTTCCCAAGCTTCTGTTTACCAATTCGGTCTGTCCATCTGTTTGAGGATGATATGCTGAATTGAAACTAAGGTTGGCACCTAGTTTCTTCCAAAGAGTTCTCCAGAAATGCACAACAAGCTTTGTATCCCTATCAAACACAATAATTACAGGCAATCCATGTAACCTTACAACCTCTAAAAAAAACAGATTAGCAATATGTGTTGCATCACTAGTCTCTTTACATGCAATAAAATGCGCCATTTTGGAAAATCTATCTACCACAACATAAATGGAATCATTCCCTCTTTGAGTTCTAGGTAATCCCAAAACAAAGTCCATACTAATTGCATTCCATGGTTGGTCTAGTATTGGCAATGGCTGGTACAATCCTGTATTTTGGCTTCTACCCTTAGCATGCTAACATATCCTGCATTTCTCAACAAATTTATTAACATCAGTTTGCTTCTTTAACCAGTAGTAAAAGGCATTTACCTGAGCAAAGGTTTTGTCTTGTCCAAAGTGACCAAATAATCCTCCACTATGTTTCTCCTTGATTATGTTTTCCCTCATAGAACATTTGGGAATGCTCAATTTTTTACCTTTAAATAGTAAACCTCCTTGGATAAAATAATCTAACCACTGACTTCTATTATTAACTATTGGATTTTGTACAACTGCATAAATACCTTTGAATTCTGCATCATCTTTATACATATCAACCATTTCTTCAAATCCTACAACACCATCTGTTAATTTTTGTACAATGAAATTTACCCTGCTCAAAGCATTAACAACTTTGTTCAACTTACCACTTGTATGTTTTATCACAAAAGTGAAACATTGTAAAAATTCTACCCACTTGGCATGCTTCTGGTTCAATTTTGGCTGGTTGTTTATGAACTGTAATGCATGATTGTTAGAATATAATACAAAATCCTTTGGTAGCAAATAATGTCTCCATTTTTTTAAAGCTTGCACAATAGCATAAAATTATTTATCATAAGAAGAATAATTCTTCTTAGCTTCATTTAGTTTCTCACTAAAGTGGGCTATTGATCTCTATTCCTAACTTAAAACTACCCCAATTGCAACTCTACTAGCATCAGTTTAAACTTAAAAAACTTTTCCAAATCAGGTAAAGCTAAAACTAGTTTTTCTGTAATTTTCTTCTTCAGCAACTTAAAATTTCTGTTTTCTGCTTCTGTCCACTTGAATGGTTGATTAATCTCTTTGATTGTTTCAATAATTGGTGCGCAAATCTAACTAAAACTTCTGATAAATTTTCTATAAAAACTTGCAAGACCATGAAAGCTTCTTACCTCAAATATGTTTCTTGGAATAGGCCAGTTCCAAATTGCTTGGAATTTCTCTGGATCCATTTTCAGACCTTCTTTAGAAACTACAAACCCTAAATAGATTAATTCTTTTTTCATGAAACTACATTTCTTCAAATTTATCAGCAGTTTCTCTTTCTGCAGAGTTCTTAAAACCAACTTAAGATGTTCCAGATGTTCTTCTTTGCTTCTACTGAAAACTAGAATATCATCAAGATAAACAATGACAAACTTGCCTGCATATTCCTTCAAGACTTCATTAATCAACTCGTGAATGTACTGGGTGCATTAGTGAGTCCAAGAGGCATCACTAACCACTCATACGACCCACTGTTTTTTTTAAATGCAGTCTTCCATTCATCTCCTTCTCTAATCCTTATTTGACGATATCCACTTTTCAGATCTATTTTAGTAAAATACTTTGACCCACTTAAACAATCCATCAAATCATCCATGCGTGGTAAAGGAAATCTATACCTGATAGTAATCTTGTTTATGGCTCTGGAATCTGTACACATACACCATTCACCACCTTTCTTCGGACTGAGTACTATTGGTACAACACATGGACTAAGAATCTCTTTGATTAATCCCTTGTCCATTAGTTCCTGCACTTGTCTCCCAACTTCTGCATTCTCCTGAGGAGTCAATCTGTATGCTCCTTTGTTTCGCAAACATGCTCCAGGTATTAGATCAATGTGATGACTAATACTTCTGATTGGTGGTAATGTATTTGGTAGCTCATCCACAATAATATCAACAAAATCTTTCAATTTTTTTTTGATTTCTTCAGATAAATCATCCAAGTTTGTGGAAGTTAAAATTACCTTAGGTCTTCTTATGAAAAAAATGTATCTGTTCATCCTTCTTGACTTCTTGCAGCAATTCTTTCCCACTCATCAGCATAATACTATTTCCAGGCGCTTCTTTTCCTGTTTCATCCTTCAATGGCAGCAGTGTGTGTTTATTTCCATCATTCTCCAGAGTGTAAGTATTTCTTCTGCCATCATGAATAGATTTCCGATCAAACTGCCAAGGTCTTACCAGCAACACATGGCATACATCCATTAGCATTACATCACACAATATCACATCCTTATAAGTACCAATTTGTATCTCTACCTTGCATTGTTTTGTTACAATAAGCCAATGTCATTTTTGCAACCATGATACTTTGTAAGGAGTAGGGTATACTATTTTTACTAGTCCTAACTTGTCCACCATTTTTGTATAAACAAGGTTATCAGTTCTTCCACTATTAATTATCACTTTACAACATTTTCATTTGGACTTGCATGTAGTTCTGAATAAACTCTTTCTCTGAGCTGGTTCTTCTATCTCTTTCTCTGCCTTAAGCAATACCCTTTTCAACAACAAGGATTCTCCTATTTCAGGTGATTCTTCCTTGTTTGCAATTTGAGGTTTTTCTTCCTTTGCCTCAGCCACATTCACATTCCGCTGATTTGTTTCTTTATTATGAGGATAGTCCCATGATCCATGTCCCCATTCTCCACATGTATAACACCGAATTTCTCTTCCTCAGCCTCTTCCAGGGAAAATTTTAAGAACCCCCCCAAATTTATAAATATAATAAATGGGCGAATCTCCATGGTATATAGGAAAAATGGAAGGCGATTTTATCAATAATATAATATGTATATATAACTTTTTGGCGAATCTCTCACCAGGCATGGCGAATATTTACTCAATTATAAAATCTTGTAAGATCTTGGCGAGTCTTTCACTAAATAATAAAACTTTGTAAAGTCCTAGTGAATCTTAGCATAGGCTACATGCTGGTTTAATTCCCCCATTTAAATAGGCTACATTCTAGGTGAATACCATGGGTCAATACCATGTGCCATTTTGGTGAATACCATGGGTCAATACCATGTGCCATTTTGGTGAATACCATGAGTCAATACCATGTGCCATTTTTATTTTTATTAATTCTAATATTAGGGTTAATAATGGTTTTTTTCATGGTATTAATAACAATCTAGTCCATGGTATTTGTCCCATAGTATTTTGGCCATAGGTTTCACCTAAATATAACCCATTTTTTGAGTGTTCGTAAATATAAATATAAGGTGACTTATGGAGTAAATATAAAAAAAATGTTTTATTTGTTTACCATACCTCTCGTTTATTTATATTTTTATTAATTTACCATACCTCTTTTACAAATATGGTATTTGGCCCATAGGATTCACTTAAATAAAACCTCTTTCTTGAGCATTCATAAATAGAACAAGGGTTATGGACTAAATATAAAAAGAGGTTTTATTTATTTACGATACGTCTAGTTTATTTATATTTTATTTATTTACCATACCTTTTGAGTAAGTATAAAAAGACGTTTTATTTATTTACCATACCTCCACTTTACTTATATTTTTATTTGTTTACACCCTTACATGTATATAAGGTGACTTATGGAGTAAATATAAAAAATGTTTTATTTATTTACCATACCTCTCATTTATTTATATTTTTATTAATTTACCATACCTCTTTTATAAATATGGTATTTGGCCCATAGGATTCACTTAAATAAAACCTATTCTTGAAAATGGGCGAATGGATTCACTTAAATAAAACTTATTCTTGAAAATGGGCGAATGGAAGTTTGTAAGTCCTAATTTCAAGGGCTAAATTTACCTTTTTTACCCTCTCCCTTAAAATAAGGTGGCCTATTTAAGGTGATTTGTAAAAATGTACTATGATACAAAATATTCTCCCACTAAAAATTTAAAACCCCTTAATTTCGCCAAAGGGCGAACATTCGCCCCTAAAATTATCCTTGGCCTCTTCCTCTGGGTGAAAATCTTCCTCTACTAAATTCTCCTCTCTGTGGTGGTCTACTACTTGAACCTCCTGCTTCACCTTAAGGGTGCTAAAATCTTGATCTGGAAGTTCCTCTACCTCTTGCTGAACTTTTTCCTCTATTCCTCTGATTTTGCTTCCTCAACATCTTCTCCTTTGCTTTCATAATTCCATACAATTATGCCTTAACATAATCAATATTAAAATGATATGAATGAAAATTTTCTTATAGAATCGACAACCCAACAGGCCTAACAGTTGTCAAATATTCAAACGTGTTACAACCAAGAGAACTCTAGTCTCGTATAACAATTTAAAACTTATAAGAGCACACAATTCATACAAACCTATCCCAAAATTTCCTATTTGGTTTACTGTCATCGATCACAACTTTGTCATATATCAAAATTGTTTCACTTGATAGAAATAGTAAGTACTCTTGTGGAGTCCCAAGAGTGGGTGGTAATCTAATGCCTTGACCACAGAAATGTGTAGAGGAAAGTATGATAAGTTTAGGTAAGAGAAAGTGTGTGAGCCTACGGAGATTCAAGTGCGATGCATGAAGGTTCCAACACATGGATGGAAAAGGAAGTGCGCCCCTTGGAAGCCTGTAATAGTACACAGATTGAAAGGAACACACGAGCAAATTGACATCAAAAGCTAAGATGCGGAATATTCCACAAGTTAAAGTGATGAGTTAATCCAACAACACACGTTTAACATGATTCGTACAAATGCAAAAAAAATAGTTCATAAGCATATGCGTAAGTTAAATAACATACATTGCCAATACAACAATAATAGTCCTACAGTATTAAAAACATATGCATGAAAGTGTACTGAATCTAATTTTATTATTATAAGTGAAAGTTCCATCCATACATACACCATTGATGACCACTAGCCCCAATAGTAGAAAATTACAGTCAAGAACACCTACAGCTCCAAAGAAGTATACTCTCTCTACGCTATAGAGAAGCCAAGGCTTCTTTGATGGTGTTGGACCCACCAACATGTTAGAGGATCTCCTCGATAAGAAGTCCCAACTAGACCTCAGACTGTTTGGTGTATGAGTCCCAACAGTGGGTCGTATGGTATCACCTTGACCATGGTTTCACACAAAGGTAAGTAAGATGTCCTTGTTGGTAGCAAGGGTGTGACATGTCCAACAAGCCAAGGAAGGTGCATGAACAGTTCTAACACACAGAAAGTGGGGTGAGTGTGCCCCTTGGAAACCTGTGGAAACATGTAGCTTGGAAGGGAAAACACGAGCAAAGATGCATCACAAAATGGAAGGCAGGTGAACCAATAGTCCAAAGTGATGTTTAAACCAACAACATGTCTCAATAAGATTCATGCATACATGTATAGAAAGAGTCTACACATACATGTGTAAGCAAACATATACATATATCATTAGAGTAGCTAAGATAACTGAAATATAATAACAACATATGCATGAAATGTGTTGGCTCTGTTATATTAAGAAGTGAAAGTGTTGGTTTGTCGATGATGACAATGGATAGGAAGGCTCCTATCGTGGATATAGTGAAAGGAACTTACGGATACGCGGATCTAGAGTAAGTTACAAATACTTGCATTCTCTTTTGAATACTCTTTTGGATGCCATAGGAATTCAATTGATTGTTGAGAGTAGCGGCAATTCCATTTTTACCTAGAGATTTTTTTACAGGTATCTTTCCACTGGTCTTGTGCTCAGAAGAATGATGTATATAGTTTTGGAGTGGTCTTATTAGAAATCATATGTGGGAGAAATGCTTTCGATAGGGATTTACCCAGTGAGGAAAGATTACTTTCAATGTGGGTAAGGATTTTATTTATAATTAGTCATTCAAACATTATGTATGATCATGCGATTTAATTACATAATTTCTGATTTGATTTACTAGTGCGTCTCTAAATTTCCAGGTGAGAGAATATGCGGGGATCAATGAAAACCCTGAAAAAATAGTGGAAATCTTTGACAATAAGGTGGAAGGAAAGTATCACATGAAATCAATCATTATAGTTGCCAAAGTGGCCCTCAGATGTCTTCAGAATTTATCTTCTAGGCCTGGCATCAGTGAAGTAGTAGGAGAGTTGAAAGAGGCTTTCATGTATGAGAAAGTAAAGTGGGCATCAGTGAGGTAGTAGGAGAGTTCAAAGAGGCTTTCATGTATGAGAAAGTAAAGTGGGAGAGCTGAAAGAGGCTATCTGAGGTTTCAAATGTATAAAAAAGTAAAGTTAAAAGAGCTTCCTGTTGCAAAACAAAGAGATATACAGGAGTGGGGATAACAGTTTTAAGTAGGAAGAGGTTAGAGTTTAAATATTATGGATGTCTAATTAGATGAAAATTAAGTTGGGATTAGTTTTAATATTGAATGTAAACATAGTTTATTCTCAAATGGAATGTATCATTAGTATTGTGCAAAGTTGGGTGGAGTATGGAGGAATGTCTATTCAATTTGTAATTCATTAAGTAATACATATTATTATTCAACAAAGATAGCTAATTTTGACTTTGAAATTTAAAACAGTCCAAAAATTTATTGCACAGAGGTCTAGTATGGAAGAGATGTTGTCGTGTCTTTTTATGTTAAACACTATGTTAAACATTTTTACTTTGTCAAAAATAAAATAAAGAAAAAATAAAAAAATTAAACAAAAACAACTCTAAACCAAAATAATAAGGTATATTGTGTTAAAAAATCACTTTTTCTTTTAATTATTTTTCATTAAAATTTAATATCAATTTAAGACAAAATTTATATTTAAGACAAAAAAAGACACAAATATTTTAAGACAATTTTATATTTAAGACAAAAACACTTTGAGACAAAAATATTTTAAGGCAAAACTTTATATTTAAGACAATGGTCACTTAAGACAATGGCAATTAAGACGCAAACCCCCATTTAAGACAGTTAACAATTAAGACAAAACCATATATATTCTAACACCTACAAAATTGACTCTGATAGTGCATAGTAAGTCCGTCAACTTGCAGGCTACTCGTTGCTATTTCACTTACGATTCACATTATCTTACATTATCTTATATAAATACAACTATTTGTTAACTCTGAAGAACTCAACAACTTTTCAATACCTCTTCTATCCCTTTATTGTTGCATTCTAAAAGTTTGCATTCTAGATAGGGGATAGTTATATTTTTAATTTTTGAAAGTAGATATTCAAACTACATGAAATTTAATCATATCATTTTCTTTCTTTTATATTATATTTTTCCTTTTTCATTAATCATTTTTAATTAAATATAAAATTAGAATCTGCTAATTATATTAATTTTTTAAATGTTATAAAATTAATATATATATAAACAAACTAATTTTTAAGTATTTAATTTAATGATACTTATTTGAAAATTATATTAAAACTTACATAAAAATAATAAATTAAAGATATTTTTATTTCAAAACAGTTAAAATATATATACCACATTCTAAAAGTATAATAAATAAATAGATAAATAAATATTATTTTTAAAATTCTAAAAATATAATAAATAAATAGATACAAAATATTATTTTTTAGTTGGCTTAACTCACTGGGATTTGAACTTTAAATCTCATACTTTTACATAATACTTCATAATATGGTGATTGTCAATTGAGTTAGATGAGCTATTTTTTTTTTTGTAAATATGTGAAAAATTATTTTCTCAATTGTTTTCTACTTTTATATGTATATATATTAATTTCAAAACTATACATAAAAAAATCCCAAAAAATTAAAATAAAAATTCATCAATATATAAATTTTAAACCTTCATTTAAAATTAAATATTTTCTCAATTGTTACATTTTCATCCTTCTTCTCTATGCTAACGATATTGTTATTTTCGCAAGGTGCCCATCTGATCTTGATAAGCAACTCAGGCTTCTTAAGGATTTCTGCTCTACCATGGGTATGACTGTTAACACTGACAAAACAAAAGTTATGATTATCAAATCCAAGAAGGACACTTACATTGATTTTATGTATGACAATAATAACTTGGAGGAAGTGTATTCTTACAAGTACCTAGGAATTGATATTCATCACAAGCTCAACTGGAACCATAACATTGTGAAAAGGATTAATGGAGGGTGGAAAGCTTATTTTGGTCTTGAAAATAATTGTAAACCAACAAACCTCATAATGTGGGATAAAAAGAAGTTCCTTTTTGAAACTTTAGTCACTCTTGTTATCTTATATGGCTGTGAGGTTTGGGGTTGCAGCATCTCCAGAGAATCATGGAGAAATATTGAGCAAATCTAGAAGCGTTTTATAACTTATAACCTGAAAATTAAAAGTAATACACCCTATCCTATTCTCCTTATAGAAGCAGGTCTTTCCCCTATTGAGAGCCTAGCTATGATTAGGTTTCTGCTGTACAAGCACAAACTCAATAACATAGACGATCATAGACTTCCTAAGCTAGCTTTAAATTCCAGCCAAAACCACCTAAGGCTCAATCGGGGGTAGCATAAAGACACAAGGGCCTGGTTAAATTATTGGGAGATCAACGAGAATGATGCATTGCAAAACATAAATAACATTAAAGATATTGTTACTTCTAAGTTCAAAGAAAAAATGTGGTGTGAGAAAGATTTAGCGGCTAAAAGAAAATTAAGTTATTATAAGAAGGTCATCAACCCCACCCTAGAAGATAAAAAGTATCTCTCTATTTTAACTAGCTCAAAGAAGAAAATTAATATAGCAAAGATTAGAACGAATTCTCATGAGCTCCATAGTGAAACAGGTCGTTGGGCAGTTCCTAAAATGCCATGGATGGAAAGGATTTGCCATATATGCGAGAATAGGAACATCGAGGATGAAAACCACTTCCTCTTAGAGTGCCCCATGTACAACCACATTAGATCTCAGTCTTACAATCTTTGTTACAATACAAACCTTCCTAGCCGTTTACAATGTCAAAATTATAGTGAGCTCGAGAGGCTTCTCTACAACCTTTTTGAGCATAGGAATAAAATCTTAAATCAAAATAAATAATTTGTTTCTTTAGGTCCGATAGACCAATGTTTGGTCTCAGTGGACATTAACCATCATCATCATCATATATATATATTTCAAAATTATACATAAATAAATCCAAAAAAATTAATATACAAATTCATCAATAAATACATTTTAAACCTTCATACTTTTATTTTTTCTTTCTAAATGAAAAGTTAGAAATTTGATTCTTGCATATGCCACATCTCAATTTTATTTTCACTATTAAACAAATATATCAAAGAGATAAATAACAACAATTTAATTATTTCTTAGATAATATTTAGTTTTTTTTTTAATTGTAAAAAAACTTTCTACTAATATTGTAAAAGGACATATACAAAATGCAATTTAGTATTTTTAGATATTAAGATTTTGGTACAGATTTTCATCTAGTAATTAGAAAACCATGAATGCATTATTAGGAAACCAAATTAATATTATTAATTGATATCATTTCAAACTAGGAAATAACTGTTATGTGATTTATCTTCCTCACTTAATAGAGATATATATAAATAAATTATGAAAGAGGTTGAAAGAGTACCTCTAGCATAAACTTTAACTTAATCTAAAAATTCATTGTCATGCCCCTATAGTCACCGACATCGGAGGCTGACTTAGCACACCTAGATGGCCCATCACTAAAGGTTTGTGGTGCATAGTGACTCATTTCATCTCATCGACTTTCTCACTCTGAAACCACGTGATTCCATACTACACCTCACTTTTTATATTTCACGATTATTAAAATTCTTAAGTTTAACACTTATTGAAATATGTAGATAATCATTACATACAATTATGCCTTAACATAACTAATATGCAAATGATATGATGAAAGTAGTGTTATAGAATCGATAACCCAACAGGCCTAACAGTTGTCAAATATTCACATGTGTTACAACCAAGAGAACTCTAGTCTCGTATAACAATTTAAAAATTATAAGAGCACAAAATTCATACAAACCTATCCCCAAATTTCCTATTTGGCTTACTAACATCAATCACAACTTTGTCATATATCAAAATTTTTTCACTTGATAGAAATAGTAAGTACTCTCGTGGAGTCCCAACAATGGGTGGTAATCTAATGCCTTGACCGCATAAATGCATAGAGGAAAGTATGATAACTTTGGGTAAGAGCAAGTGTGTGATCCTATGGAGAGTCAAGTGCGATGCATGAAGGTTCCAACACACAGAGGGAAAGGGAAGTGCGCACCTTGGAAGGATGTAATAGTACGCAGCTTGAAAGGAACACACGAGCAAAATGACATCACAAGCTAAAACGCGGAATAGTCCACATGTTAAAGTGATGAATTAATCCAACAACATGCATTTAACATGATTCGTATGAATGCAAAAAGAAATAGTTCATAAGCATATACGTAAGTTAAATAACATACATTGCCAATACAACAAGAATAGTCCTACTATGTTAATGACACATGCATGAAAGCGTGTTGACTCTGATTTTATTATTATAAGTGAAAGTTCCATCCATACATACACCATTGATGACCATTAGCCCCAATAGTGGAAAATTACAGTCAAGAACACCTGCTCCTCCAAAGAAGTATACTCTCTCTACGCTATAAAGAATCCAAGGTTCTGTTGACGGTGCAGGACCCATTAACATGTCAGGGGATTTCCCCGATAAATGTCCCAACTAGACCTCAAACCATTTGGTGTAGGAGTCCTAGCAGTGGGTCATATGGTATCACCTTGACTGCGGTTGTGCACAGAGGTAAGTAAGATGTCCTTGTTGGTAGCAAGGGTGTGACATGTGCAGCAAGCCAAGGAAGGTGCATGAACGTTCTAACACACGAAAAGTGGGGTGAGTGCGCCCCTTGGAAATCTGTGGAAACGCGCCGATTGGAAGGGAAAACATGAGCAAAGATGTATCACAAACTGGAAGGCAAGTGAACCAACAGTGAAAAGTGATGGTTAAACCAACATCACATCTCAGTAAGACTCATAAATACATGTACAGAAAGAGTCTACACATACATGCGTAAGCAAATAGGTACATATATCATTAGACTAACCAAGATAACTGAAATACAATAACAACATATGCATGAAACGTGTTGGCTCTATTATATTAGGAAGTGAAAGTTCCAAACATACAGTACAACCATGACCAACCACTAGTCCCGTTAACGGAATGTTACAGTCACTGTCGCCTACTCCTCCAAAGAGATGTACTAGATGTGATCGATGGCAGTAAACCAAATAGGAAATTTGGGGATAGGTTTGTATGAATTGTGTGCTCTTATAATTTTTAAATTGTTATACAAGACTATATTTCTCTTGGTTGTAACACATTTGAATATTTGACAACTCTTAGGCCTGTTGGGTGACCCTTGACATTCCCCTTTGTGAATGTTCACCTACCCTCATGACTCTTCAACTACTCTATGATTGTTACATTCAACTATCCACATTTGGACTTTCACTTTACAAGATGTTACATACAATCTTCACATGTACCCATGTGAGATAAAATAGGCTTGAGCAAGCCATGTAGGACATCAATAAGACTTGGAAAACTGTGGGAAGATCAAATCTTCGACATCCTTGCCATGGTTGATGGTGGCAAATTGATGCCAAGCTTGTAGTTCGTGATGGTGTCCATGTACTCTGTGGTGACATCTTTCCGGAAACAAACTCTTGCCTCTATTGCATTCGGTACACTGGTTTGGCTCCTCTATCCAACTCGTCTGGTAACATGTGCATCATTGTCTTGAGTGCAGCCGGGCCAGGGACATAATGATGCATAATGTCCGCACTGATCGCCAAGTCTACATCGGTGGCTATGCGCATAAACTTGTCAAAGTACATGTCCAACTCCAGTCGGACTTGATTCTTTGTCTTTGCCTTGGTGAGTGTCCCAATGGATGGGATCATATGTGTGTGCACAACAACGTCTATGATTCTGAACACCCATGCATGTGAGCCTGGAAACTAGTGATGAGCTGCAGGAGTTCCTCGTAGTTTTGGATCTGACTCTAGATGCATGCCTTCAACTCTACCGCCTTGGGCTTAATAAAATTGGGCAAGTGTAACAGGGCTTCCTTGTATCTCATTGTCCATGTTTGCATGTGGTTGACAACAGTATGCAGATTTGCCAAGATGCGTGCTCTCCTAGCTCAACGTTGTTGTCAACCATTTAGATGGACAACTGCCTTATGCATGGTACCGAATATGGAATACAACATCTGCATGATTGTCTCAAGGGACGATACTTTATCCATTATCGCTTTCTTCAACTTTTCTCTAGCGGATGTTGTAACCTGTTCTCCTTCCTGCTTGTCCGTTTGTAACTTAGCCATTGACTCGTTCTATGCTATCAAGAAGTGGACACTCTAGCTAGTGGCTTCGACATATTCTATGGTAGCATCGACCAATGTTGCTGGATGCTTTCACACGTCAGGTACGATCACTCGTTTTTCAAACTGTGTAGGAGATATGTGTACATACAGAGTAGTCACTTTGCGTGATTACACAACTCTATGCCGCGACTCGTCGAATGATATGTTGTGAATCTTTGCTTTTGGATTGTCTCCAAGGATCTCTATATCTCTTTGATCGCTCAGGACTTTCTCTTCTTCCAGATCTAATGAATCCGGTGGGTTAGCCTCTTATTTGTAAGGCATGAGGTCAATATCCTATTCTAACTCTGGTTGCTCCATCTCTGTATCCATCTGCTCAAGCATCTGTTCACTCTCTTGAGTGAAGTCCTGCTCCTGTGATTACTCACCTTGCTTGCTTTGTGCCAGCTGCTTGGATGAGTCTACAACTTGTATGGGCATAGTTTCATCGATCTGTGCATGTTACGCCTCTTGTTGTGTCTGTCCATGTTACACTTCCTTGTCCTGTCTTCTCAACTCTTGTTCTTCTCGGAGTTGCTGCTTCAACTCTTGCAACTCCTTCGTTATTTCCTCCATCCTTTGTTTATCTCTATGCCTTTGCACATTCCTCCTATCGTGTTGTCACCTCTATCTCCAAAGCTGGTTTCTCCACAAGTGGGTCTGCTTTGAACTTGGATCTTTGTTTTGCCTCTGCGTTGTCAACAACCTTTCTCTTGCCTTTGTCACGCACAGGTATGCTACCCCCTACTGATGGTGATGATGGTGCTCTCCTAGATGTTTCTTCGCTAACCATTCCATAGATATACCAACTTGCTCACTTAGCCTGGAGAAGCTATGCAATATCTCTATGGGTCTTCGTCAACCTAATGAAACGCCCAGTGGATCCAAGGAAATTGCACTCTCGCACAGTGGTACTTTACAAAGCAATGAGGGTCATACAGATTTAAGCTTTTGGGGCCGAAAGTAAATCTTTTGAACTCTTCTATCTCAACATCAACATCCTTGAGATTCCGTATCTCATACAACCCGATCTGCAACAAAAGATTGGGCTAGGGTTCCTTCTTCTTCCGATGTAGTCTAGCTGACTGTCCTGACGATATGTGGTATGACACTTCTTGCATGACAAGCTTGTCCATCGAAAACTTGGGTAAAACATGTGGAGGCTTCTCCACATTGTACATTGGTATCAAGGTTCCAAGAGGTGAGGCATACTAATCATCTATGTCGATCAATGCCTCCATTGCTGACTGCGACATGCAATGTAGATCCTACTCAATTATCATCTTGTATACCAAGGTGAAAAATGCTCTGACAATTGTGTGATGACTCCGCGGAAGCTGCATTTAGAAAAAATTCTGCAGTAAGTGTGTACAGAGGTTTCCATTGATGTCCATGCCCAACCCAAGCCTGGGAACTTCTGATAAGCACAAATTGCATCCAAAATGTATGTGGACATGTCTATCTTTGCTTTCTAACCTTTGGGCAGCTTCTAGGCTCCTGCTAGTTGTTCTTTCAGACTATGAACCAACATGTCGGATCAAATGATTGGTTTTCCTTCATTGGCCAGTTGGTCCAATGCAATCACCCAACTCTGCTAGAAGGTCTATGTGCTCTCTTGGTCAAACAAGAGGCATGCAAACATGACCAAGTACTGATATGCCTTCCGCAGTATCTTCGTTTTGTAAACCTGGTTGGGTGTCATCCTGAAATTGGTTGGCTCCTTCACCCAGCTCTTTAAGATATCCCTGGAATTGCACTGCTACTCGTTCTGTTGAAGGGTGTTTCCATTATGATCATCGACTATGGCAAGTGGTACAACTACTGATAATCATGTGCCTTGAAGGTAGCAATCTCTGTCCCACTGAAACTGCCTAAAACCATCGTCTCGGGATCAGTGTGCGAGACGATCTAATGTATCATGTTTGTGCATGGAAATGCGGGATAATTGCATCCAATCCGATACAGGCCAGATCTTCAAGATCTTCCCCAAATGTGCCTGAGAATGTATCATTGATGTCCTGCAAGTTTAGCTTGATGTCTTTGCCTACGAGAAGCTTGGTGTCTTCGTAAATCAGCAAACTCATAGACACTTGCTCAACTGTGTCTCCAATTGCGCTTCTGTCGGTGTCCTTTGACCCTGCTCTCATGGAGGCCATTGGAACTGAATGGCTGAGAGACAGACGAACACCTGCTATACCTGGAGACATGGCGAAATTCATGGCAAGCAATCTGTCAATTGAAAACTAAAGAAATCTTGAGGATTGACATGCAACATACCTAGGAGACTGATGGCAAGGATTGCACAAGTTTCACCGGGAAGCCGGGAGACTGACTGCTGGAACTGTGCAAAAGATAGTCCAGACTGTCATAAGACTGGTTGACTGCTGGAATTGCATAATGCGCAATCCAGGCTAACTTGATCGGGGTTGATATTGCGCATAAGCAATTTCAGTCAACAAGGCATGCAGGCCGAGGGACTGCATTGCGTAATTTTCTAGGCCAGCAAAGCATTGCCTCTCAGAATTGCGTAGAGCAAACCTAAAGGAAAGTGTCTGGCTAGTTTTGTGCATTTTCTTGGAGGAAGGCAGAGCCTTCCCTCTCAGAAATGCGCAATGTTTTCTGGGCAAGGAAAGGCCCGGGCCAATGTTGCCTAGACCCGCCAAAGGGTGACTAAAAACATGTGAAGCTTTGAATGCATGGAAAAACTAAATGTAGGCAAGAATGAATGCTCATGCATGCAAATAGTGAATGCAAGATTCAGAAAATGGGAAAACATGCATGTGTATGAAATAGGTCGCTGCATCGACAACTGTCGGTGCAAAAATATTTTCATGTATGTGACAATAGTGAGATGCAAACGAAAACTGAAATGGTTCTTATACAGACTAACATGCATGAAAATGACAAAAAACATTCACAAAAATCAAGCAGAAACAACTCACACGAGCCAAAGTACAAAAAGCGACAGAAATGTTGCAAAAGACATGTAAAGTGGGCTTACTTGGAAATAGTTGAGCTGAATATGCCGAAGACTCCTAGACGTGTTGTGGGATGCCAAAGCTCCAAGATCGATGTGAAGAATGAGCTCTGTAGCATCGAATAAATAAGTTTGAGGCTCATGACACGCATGCCACAAATCTAGGAAGAAGTGACACTTGGAGGGCAGTTTCTAAAATGATCTCTATATGTAACCTCCAACTGCTAAAAATAGATCCCTAAAATCTAGGGATGTTTTTTTCATGTTTCTTTTTTCTATTTCAGGAAAATAAACCCATGCATGCAAATCAGTTTTGCTGGGTCCTGGAGGGAACCGGTCAACCTAAAGGCACATGCATCAGTCTGTGAGATTGGGAGAGGGATTTGCGCAGTTTCTAGGATGAATTGGGCTAGTTTTCCCTAAGGGATTGCACAATTTCTAGGCTGAGTAGGTGACTGTCTCCCAGAATTATGCAATTTCTGGGCTGAGGCCCAGTGCCAGACCAGATTGTGCAGTTTTCCATGGGAAGCATGTCTGACTATTCTCTGCAATTCTAGAGCCCAGCAAGCTGCCCAACAGATTTGCACAATTTCTGGATGGAAGGCTGGTTCCCCCCCAGAATTGTGCAATTATTTGGGGGAGCTTCTCAGCTATAAATAATCTAAGTCCGAGATGGCAACCTTTGAAGGGAGTGAAGCGAACTGACATAAACAGCCTGGCAAGCCAATAAAAATCAGTTGAATCCTATGTACTTGACAATGTAAGAAATTCTACTAGGGATGGCTGGTAGGGAGGCTCCAAAATGAAACTAAGGAAAAATTTTGGAGGATGGTTGTAGCCGCTACAATACTTGTTGACACACTAGTAGAACTCCAGCTCTCTGAATGGACCTTGTTCATGAAAAGAAAGTCTAACACCTCCGGAATTATTGTTAAGTTCTCTGTACATCTTGATTTCCACACTTGCTTGATTGTAAGATGTAGCATCTGCCAAACCGTTGGTCGATTGGCACACATTCCAAGCCAAGCCAACAGAGTTATTTCGATTGGGGATGATGGGTATATTGGTGCACAAGCCATATGATAGTCAGAGTTTAAGTTTTCATCTCTGGTGTTGCTCCACTTCCAGTAGACTTGGACAGTACCCCCACGGAGTCACGCAGGAACATAAGCATCGCTTCACTACCAGCGAGCCTGGTCAGTACCCCAATCGAGTTACTTGCATCACCTCTCTACGTAGGAAGCATTTCTCTTCTTTCTCCTTATTCATTTTCAATTTTTTATTTTTATTTTAAAAACTTTTCACATTTTCATTTTTTGTAACTATGCATAACACTTATTCATTTCAGAGGCGAAAGAGGAATCCCGACTTATTGAGAGAAGAATAGGTTTTTCCTTCAGAGAAGTAGTTTTCATATACCTCTGACGTTCTTACTAAGGATTTCTCCCTTAGCTTACTCTACTTGACTGAGCTGACAAGGATTAACCCAAAAACAACCGACTAGAGTAGGTGATACTAGTAAGAGCGCAAGTGTTGTGTTTTCATCAAGCTTCACTATGAACAACACATATTTTCCATTGGTGTAACATGGACTGGAGACAACAAGTTCTTCATACAGAGGTAGGAAGATAGATAAACAAGTATTGATAACTGCACAAGTCCTCTTGTACTTTACCCAGCTTGTTTCAAGCGTCGCGCATGGTTCATGCGAACCTAACCTACGAACGTAAACAAGAAAACAAACCTAAAAACAAAGCAAAAGTAGAATTAAATGCATAAGAAAAGCGAGTAAGAAAACAAACAAGCAAGCAAGAAAACAGACAGAGTAAGAAGAAAATATTCATGTAAGCAAACAAACCAAAAGAAAACACTACTCCTACTCCTAAGCTAATAGTGCATGGGTCTACTCACGTGAATTGATACTTCCAATGTAGCCATCGGCGCATTGGTCGATCCATGTTGGTGAAGGCATGGCTTGCGAAAAACACAACTCTATGAACCAGAAAACATGAGAGATATAACAATGAAGACAAACAAACTCTGAGTTTTAATGTTTCCACATAACATAAGTGAGTGTGAGCACATGACATGCAATCCATGGACTTACCATGGTGTTGTATGATACTGCATGTAGATGTCAAGCATACACATACTCTTGACTATGACATGCAAGTAAATGAAAGAAACAAATACAACTTGTGTCGCGCATGTGTGCTTGTTGTGTATGATTCCTCCAATGCATAAGCGATGGGATCGTATAGTTCGAGTGGAGGAATCGTAATTTGTGTGTGAGATTGATCTTGAATGCATACAGATGAGCGATTAGGAGCCTTGGGTGTTTCAAAAATTTCCTGATTGGAAGTGAAACCAACCTCAGGACAATGAGGGCCTGACATAACCATCAACTCGGGCTGAAGTGCCTTGACAGTCTCGCGGATTTCGACTTCATCGATAGATATATCATCATAAATGGGTGGATTTGAAAATTCAATAGTGATAGAACCATCATCACGATAAAATATAGGTTTAAATAGATCATGACAACTACAATAAAAAAAATTAATGATTTCATCGGCATCCTCATGATCTGATGAATCAAACAGAGGGGTAGATGAGAAGTGGAAAAATTCACCTTCTATATTTATGAAAAAGGTAGATGAAAAATCAAGTGGATTTTCAAAGAATGATTTGTCCTCTCTGTTGTCGGATGATGGCCTGACATCTGATGTGTTCTACAAATGATTAGTAATGGGTGTATCTGTAGATGGAGATACACACACGAAATTAGGGATGGCAGAATCACCAAAGATATCAAGGAAAAACGGAGGAGGCGCAGACATAAGGGAACCATCCTTTGCCACGGGTTGATGTCAAGCTCCTAGTCATATTCTTCATGAATAATAGCATAGGTTGGTTGTGCAATACCAACTCTGTCGATAGCTTGATCCTCATTGACAATAGGTGTAGAGTCTGAAATGGAAGAACAAAAGACAGTGCAATCCAGAGGATCAGCAGAACACGAAGACGGAGGTTGAGGTAAGACATGCATGTGACAACCCATCAGCTTTGCAACCAAATCTGCTAAAAAATTGAGAGAAGTGATGTTGGGAGGATGTGACAATTGAACAGACGTGTGCGCATGTTCTCCCACATCACTCTGCAGTGGTGGATCTATTTGATGAGAGGACAATGGACAATTGCTCGTGACAGCAACCGTGTCCATCTGTGATTGCATAGCTCCATCGCTGAAGTCTGCTGAGCGGGGTTTCAACTTCAAATTATTCCTGGGATTGACAGATTTGGTAAGGAAATATTTAAATTTGTCCATGAGATACTAGAATTTCATCTAACTTTTCGGAGGTTCAAACTGCAATACATGGAAGCGGTCCCAAAAATCCGTAGGAAATTCTTGTGGAGTCTTCTGTTGTTTCAACAGTTTTTTGTCAAGAGGTTCTGGATGAAAATTATGGAAAGTAGATTCAATGAGATAACAAAACTTCTCAAGTGAGTGCACGTTGCCGAGTGGCAGACTACAAAACCATTGTTGTGGGGATTCACAAAGTGTGTGTGCAAGCAGCCGGCTGGCCTCTTCATCAGAGAAGTCATCTGCATCATCAAGAAACACATAGAAGTATTGTAAGTATGCAGGCTAGGCCACATCGCCTTCACCATCATACGTGAATTCCAAAAAGAGATTAAAAAAACTCCCTCGTGATGGTGAGAGATGTGGCATGCGAAAAACATCACGGAGGGATGAGTTTGACAGTATCCATGATGGATGTGAAAAGATTAAAAACAATATGAGAGGACAAAGCTTGTCATCTGGCCCTCCTTCTAGCGCCAAGAATATTGATGGTGCTGGAATTTCCAACATGTCAGGGGATCTCCCTGGTAAGATGTCCCAACTAGACCTCAGACCGTTTAGTGTAGGAGTCCTAGTAGTGGGTCGTACGGTATCACCTTAACTGCATGTAGAGGTAAGTAATATGTCCTAGTTGGTAGTAAGGGTGTGACATGCATAACAAGCCAAGGAAGCTGCATGAATGATTCTACATGGAAGGTGGGGTGAGTGCGCCCCTTGGAAACCTGTGGAAACACATGGCTTGGAAGGGAACACACGAGCAAATATGCATCACCTACTAGAATTCAAGTGAACCAAAAGTCCAAAGTGATGGTTAAACCAACAACACATCTCAGTAAGATTCATGCATACATGTACAGAAAGGGTCTACACATACATGTGTAAGAAAACAGATACATATATCATTAGAGTAATCAAGATAACTGAAATACAATAATAACATATGCATGAAACATTCTGGCTCTATTATATTAAGAAGTGAAAGTTCCAAACATAGAGTACAAACATGACCAACCACTAGTACCAATAACAGAACATTACAGTCACTGCTACATGCTCCTCCAAAGAGATGTTCTATCTCTACAATGCTGAGAAGTCAAGGCTTGTTACAATACTCTCCAATCATTCTCTAAGATACTCCTATTGGAAGCTTGGCTGCCCAAAATCCTCTACAATGAGTTATGAGGATCTATAAATAGAAAAGGGTGGGGTGACCCTTAACATTCCCCTTTGTGGTTGTTCACCTACCCTCATGACTCTTCAACTACTCTATGACTATTATATTCAACTATCGACACTTGGACTTTCACTTTACGAGATGTTACATACAATCTTCACATGTACACATGTGAGACAAAATAGGCTTGAGCAAGCCATGTAAGACATCACTAAGACTTGGACAACTATGGGAAGATCAACGCTTCGATATGCTCACCATGGTCGACGGTGGTGAACTGATGCTAATCTTGGTAGTCTGTGATGGTGTCCGTGTACTCTGTGGTGACATCTTTCTGGAAACGAACTCTTGCCTCTGTTGCATCAGGGTACATTGATTTGGCTCCTCTGTCGAACTCGTCTGATAACATGCACATCATTGTCTTGAGTGCAGCTAGGCCAACGACATACTGATGCATAGTGTCTACGCTGATCGCGAAGTCTGCGCTAGTGGATATGCACATCAACTCATCAAAGTACATGTCCAGCTCTAGTCGGACTTGATTCTCTGTCTTTGCTCTGGTGAGTGTCCCAATGGATGGGATCACATGCACACGCAGAACAACATCCATGCTTTTGAACACCCGTGCATGTGAAGCCTGCAAAATGGTGATGATCCGCGAGAGTTCCTCATAGTTCTGGATCTGATTCCAGATGCGTGCCTTCAACTCTACCGCCTTGGGCTTCATCAACTTGGGCAAGTGTAATGGGGCTTCCTTGTATCTCATTGTCCATGTTTGCATGTGGTCGACAGAAGTATGCAAATTTGAAAAGATGTGTTTTCTCCTAACGCAATGTTGCTGCTAACCATTGAGATGGACAACTGCCTTATGCACAGTACCGAATCTGGAATAAAACATTCACATGATTGTCTCAAGTTACAATACTTCATCCAGTATCGCTTTCTTCAACTCTTCTTTGATGGATGTTGTGACCTGTTCTCCTCCCTTCTTGGCCATCTATAACTCCTTAGCCATTCGCTCATTCTTTGTTATCAAGAAGCAAGCACTTGAGCTGGTGGCTTTGGTATATGCTCTAGTAGCATCAGCCAATGTAGCTGGATGCTTGTGCACTTTAGATACAATCACTCATTATTTAAACTACGCAATAGATGAGTGGAAATCCGGAGTAGTCACTCTACACAATTTCACAACTCTATGCTACAACTTTTAGAATGATATGTTGTGAATCTCTGCTTCTAGATTGTCTCCAAGGATCTTAGTATCTCCTTGATCACTCAGGACTTTCTCTTCTTTTGGATGTGGTGAAGCTGGTGGGTCGAACTCTTGGTTTTAAGGCATGAGATCAATATCCTATTCTGACTCTGGTTGCTCCATCTCCGTATCCATCTTCTCAAGTATCTTTTCAGTCTCTTGAGTGAATTCCTTCTCCTGCGACTGCTCACCCTACCTACTTTGTGCCAGCTGCTCGGATGAGTCTACAAACTGTATGGGCACAGTTTCATCAATCTGTGCATGTAGCACCTCCTACTATGTTTGTCCCTGCTACGCTTCCTTCTCCTGCATGCGCAAATCTTGTTATTCCTGGAGTTTCTGTTTCAACTCTTACAGCTCCTTCACTATTTTCTCCATCCTATGTCTATCTCTCTGCCTTTTCATGTTCCTCTTGTCACGTTGTCGCCTCTTCGCCTTTATCTCCAAAGCTGATTTTTCCATAGGTGGGTCTGCTTTAAACTTGCAGCTTTCTTTTACCTCTATGCTGTCAACAATATTTCTCTTGGCTTTGTCACGCACAAGTATGCTACCCCCTACTGCTGCTAATGATGGTGCTCTCCTAGATGCTGCCTTGCTAATCATTCCACAACTATGTTGACTGGTTCATTGAGCGTGGAGAAGCTATGGAAATTTCTCCATGGGTCTTCCTTAGCCCAATGACACTATTAGGTCCCTATAATACTAGTGATTACCCCATTACTATTGTATTTATATCCCTTATTAATATTGTTGTGCCCCTATTGTCCCCATATTGTTATTGCTGTGCCCCATAGAATCCCTCTATTGTTATTTTTGTGCCTTTATATTATTGTTGTTAGGTCGGCTCTGTTATATTGTGACTCCTTAGACTCCTATATATAGAAAGGAGGTTTTGTCATTTAAATCATCAAAGAATCATTCATTTGTGTAATGCAAAGGAGGTTGCCCCCGCAAAGAGGTTGAATTCTAAGGCATTGATCTATCTTTTCTATCTTTTTGTGAGCAGGTTTCATAACATTTGGTATCAGAGCTTTGGATTCTAGGGTTTTGCTGCTCCAAATAGGTCATCGTGGAATTTTCACTATAAATTTTTTTCTGTGACATTTCAGGAGTGAAAACAAAACCCATTTGAGATGAAATCGCGTTGAACCTTCGATCTAAAACTTAGAGCTTTTCGCGCTATATTTGTGGAGATATGATCTGAGGAAGTTGGTCTTTTTGCAGACTCCTGAATTACATTCCAAACAGGTGACTTGGGGAAAATCGTCATAAATCTCTCTCTGAGCATCAGATTGAAGTTTCGTCAGAAGGTACAGAAAGAGGACAGAGTGTAGTTTCTTTTATATATTTTTCAGAGTCAAAGGTGGAAACAAGGACACGTGGCATGTCGTACAAGTTTGCTCTCCTGAACTAGTCTATAATAAGGCTACTGTGGGAGATTTGGCATAACTCTTCCTTGGAGAATCCAATTTGGATCAGACTGGTGGCATTGGAAAGAGGACATAGAGGACTACTACAGTTCACAATTTCAGAACTGGATGATCTGAAATTACAGAGATACATCAGAGGCAATATTGAGCTCCTACAAAGTGAAAAAATGTGTGTAGATTTTTTTAAATTTTTGCTTAAGCTTGGTTTGAAAATTTATTTTGAAGGAATTCAAAGGGCATAGTAGAGCATTATTATCAGTAATTGATGCCCCGAGGAAAGAAAATTCAAACACCTAGTAAGCAACCTGAAAGCTCTAGCATGACTCATGAAGAAGAGGAAGAGATGCTACATGGTATATCAAAATTACAAGACCAAGTGCAACAAATGTCACTCTCCCAAAAGCTAACAGAAGGTAAGATAAATGGCGTGGAATCTAAGATAAATGGCATGGAAGCTAATATGGATGATTTCATGATATATTTGAAGACAAATTTGAAGAGAGACATGGCAGATTTGAAGACAGATTTGAAAACAGACATGGCAGAATTGAAGACAGATTTGACAAATTTTCTACAAGAAATACTTACAAATGGTGAAAGGGTAGTAAAGGAAACTAATGATGCGAACAAAAGAAATGTTAATCATGATTTCATAGACTCTAATGTTGGATCGAAGACCAACCATATTCCAAAAATCAATATGAGGAAGTTTGATGGCAAAGATCGCGCAACATGGATATTACAGATGGAGCATTTTTTGATCTCAATAATGTGCAAAACACACAAAAGGTACGTATTGCAACTTTATATTTGGAACCAAATCAGTTTGTATGGTATCAATGGATTTGCTCTCGTAAACAAATTATCACTTGGGCAATTTTTACGGAAGAATTGACAACACATTATGAGGATACAAAAAGCAACACTTTTTTTAGCTAATTGATAAGTCTCAAACAAAAGGGTTCAATAATGGAGCACATTGAAGAGTTCCAAAGATTGAACATAAGGGCAAGAAATATTCCAGAGGAGCATAGGATTGATGTGTTCATAGGTAATTTAAAGGATAATATCCAACATGATGTTCACCTTTGGGAACCTGATTCATTAGAGAAGGAATTCAGGTTAGCAAGAAAAATGGAAAGCAAAATTATGGAAACCAGGAAGTATACCACTCACAACTATAAAGATGGAAGTGTTGTTGCCCCTAGTCTTCCACAACCTATAAGGTTGACACCACAACAATTGGAAGAAAAAAGAGAAAAAGGGCTTTGTTACAGTTGTGATAGCAAATACACTAAAGGTCATAAGTGTGTTGAGAAGAAATTATTCTACATAGATTGTGAAGAGGAAGAAGAAAAGGAGCAAGAAAGGTCAAAAGAAGAGGATATACTCCAGCAACAAAGCCTAGATAAAGAAGAAATGAATTTGACCATATCTTGTAATGCATTGGCGGGAATTACCACTCCTCAAACCATCAAGATAGAAGGACAAATCAAGAAGAAAAAGGTAATAGTGTTGATTGATTCAGGAAGTACTCATAATTTTATTCATTGTAAGGTAGCAAAAGAATTGAATTGCTTCCTATATCCAGCACCAGAGTGTCAAGTGATGGTTGCAAATGGAGGAAAAATAAATTTCTCTGGAAAGTGCCATAATATCAAGCTATCCATGGGAGAATATGTATTGACTAGCCCAATGCTTTCCATTCCAATGGGAGGTGCTGATGTTTTACTAGGAGCCCAATGGCTACAATCCTTAGGTACAATAGCCTTTAATTTTCAAGAACTTTTCATGAAATTTTCTGCGGAAGGAAAGGAATTTGAATTAAGGGGGTATTGCAGGGAAACCGGGAAAGATAATTAGCTCTAACGGTATGACAAAGCTTCTAAAAAAAGAACAAAGAGGTGTAGTGGCACAATTATGTTTGCTAGATGTTTCCACATCAAAATCATCTATTTCTCCAGATCTCCAAAAAGTATTGGACAATCATTCTAAGGTATTTGAGACTCCCAAAGGTCTCCCACCTATTCATTATCAGGATCATGCTATTCATCTGATTCCACGAAGTGTTCCTCCAAACATCAGGCCGTACAGATATCCCTATTCCCAAAAGATTGAAATTGAGCGTATGGTTGCAGAAATGATAGAGGCTGGTATAATTCAACCTAGTCAAAGTTCTTTCTCTGCTCTAGTAGTATTGGTGCATAAGAAGGGTGGATCATGGCGCATGTGTCCAGATTATAGGGAGCTCAACAAGCTCTTTATTACAGATAAGTTTCCCATTCCTATCATTGATGAATTACTAGATGAATTGCATGGATCAATATACTTCACCAAGTCAGATCTTCATTCAGGATATCATCAAATTAGAATGAAGACTGAAGACATTCTGAAAACAACATTTAGAACTCATGAGGGTCATTATGAATTTTTGGTCATGCCTTTTGGCCTTACCAATGCACCTTCTACATTTCAAGGTTTGATGAATTCCATTTCCAAACCCTTCCTTAGAAAATTTGTGTTAGTATTTTTTGATGATATACTAATCTACAACAAGTCTTGGAAGGATCATGTTGAACATGTTGACAGGGTGCTACAACTATTGGAGGAGAAACAATTATATGCAAAAAGATCCAAATGTTTCTTTGGAGTACAAGAGGTGGAATACTTGGGTCATATTGTATCTCATTAAGGAGTTAAGGTAGACCCTAGTAAAATTAAAGCCATTAAGGAATGGAAAATCCCCTCATCCATAAAGCATCTGTGAGGATTTCTCGGGTTGTGTTGTAGCCAGCAACACCCCCCCCCCCTTATTCAATTAAGTATCAACCATGATACTGGATGAATGAGGACCCTTAGTTAATTTTTAGGAAAAGAAAAAGTTTCTTTTTGGAGTCACAATCATACGCTTGGAAAAAGCCTCTTAGATATTTCAAAACCTCAGTCTATGATAAAAGAGAAAACCTTAAGGTTGCATTTCAAAAGATAGGAAAAACCTTCATTCCCCTTTTTTATGCGCATCATCCTCGTGTTAATAATGACATCGCATCGCAAATTAGTAACGCTCATAAAGAAAACTTAAAGATCTGCCGATCTGCGATAACGCCGATCGCTAGATCGCATATCGCAGAAATAAGTCAGGCAAGATTTTGTGAATATCAAATTCCTGCGATCTGCGATATTGCGATCGCTGCGATGCCACATCCATGCGATTTTCGATGATGCGATTAGCGATCGCGCGACATGCGAGGTTACGTCAGCAAATCATAAATCGCTTCGATACGAATCCTTCAGGCGCGCCATCCAAAGAAAAAGCCACTTACTATAATCTGACCCGAAATCATGCGCTTTTAATGATAGTAAATGAATTAGTTGTCAGTTATTAAATGGATTAAAGACGCGTGCCTTGGTAGAGATTTGCTTCACGTAAGGTGGCATATTTGATTTATCTCTTGCATTTAAAACTCTCCCATCACCTTTCTGGATCAGTCATTTCCATTTCACTCGTAATCTGCAGGAACAAAATGTGAAGACGACTCAGACAGAAACGCAAAGCGAAATGGGAAAGAAGAACAAAGCTCAAAGCTCCGAAGCAAGAGAGAAGACCAAGGAGATGGCACCCCTGTACACAGACACAGCCTGCAACAAAGACGCAGGGATATCAACATGGGACGGTATGTACAGGCTGCTAGAAGAAGAAAAGCCTAGAATAATGAAGGTGACTGCTGTCGCGGGCGCACCACGCTCTTCTGAGTTGACCTTGGAGGACCTAGCATGTTCATTCCTCCACAGAATAGCGGCAAGACCCAAAATTCTACCATACACAGATATGATCAAATGGATATTGGATGATGCAGAATTGAAGGGCAGACAATTCAAAGTTCATGGACATGGGCTTGTAGGATCGTTTGCTGCGCAAGATTTGAAACTTATGTATCATCTTCCTGAACCGCAAGCAACCTATAATGCAGAATTCGTTAGGAAGTTCGCGGCGGAGAATCCAGATCTATCAGACACCACTAAAGAATGGTCTAGAAGAGACGAGCCGCTAAAAAAGGATAAAAACGGTATGTAGAGCACTGGTTCCCTCACCTCTCCATATTATTTTGCTGCGGCTATGCTCTGTAGGTTATTTGGTATGCCTGATATCAACAAGTTTTCATCTGAATGGCTGCCATTAATTGATGCTGCCACTAATGCCGAAATCCTAGATTGGGCCAAAATCCTTTCTGATACACTATACACAGCCGTTCTCAATTACCGGTCTAAGAGATCCTTTTCTCAAAGGGTCTATCCTCCTTTTTATCTGTCTTCCTATATTATGGATTCTTTGTGTCTTGTATCTAATTTTCCTGTTATGGGTTGGAAATGGACTACCCAAGACCTATTGCCCATCCATGTTTATCACAAGATCTTATGGGATTCCCAGTTTGCCCCTCATTTTTATCAGATTTGTCATGGGGTTATTTTGCCCCTATATAGAATGATATACGATAAAGACCCCCCAAGGTGTTCCCCCGAGGCCCAAATTGACATCATCCCCGTTGCAAGATGGTTTGGGGAAGAATGGTTTACTTACATTAGAGTTTTTGGAAGCACTATTCCTCCACATGTCTTACCCCTATATATCCCTGATAAACTTTTGGCCCGGGAAATCGCTTATCAAACCTGTTCTGAAGGCGGCTTAACCAAGGACCTAAAGGACAAGAAGAAGGCCATTTGGCCTCAATTTCCCGTCACTTGTGGGGCCTTCTCTTTGTTCGATGTAGGACATGCTTTTGGTGAGGTGGAGAATGTGACGTGTCTTCAATTATTTAAGTTCCCAGCGAGGCCATTCGACCCAAATAATGTGGCCCAATAATTCACAACAAACTTCAAGATAAGAGTGTTCTCTGGAAAGAAAGATCTGTTTGATGATCTCTTTCAGAGTAAGAGCTCGCTCAAAGAAATTTTGCAGGAAGCTCAGTCGAGGTTGTCTTCAGGTGACCTCCAGAAATTCACGTTATATAGAGAAAGAAGGTTGGCTAGTATTCCACTAGAGAGGCTGTGAATACCTACTAGAGAACCGACTCTGAGCATCAGCCTCAATGAAAATACCAGCACTTCCAGGTCTAAGTCCAACGCCGCACAAGAAGTATCTGAGCATCCTGAAGAGTCTGGTCACGAACAAGGAAAAAATGAAGAAACGACCAAAGACACAGCTCAGTCGAGTGCAATGTCTCAGCAGCAAGTTATCGCCTCACCACCAAGAGATGTCCCCCCTCCTGTCATCGAAGCACCCCTCGTCACAAAAGAGCTAGATAAAGAGTGGGAAACCTTCAATGAATTAATTAATCTTGAAGGGCAAGTCCCTAAGACACCTGTGAGCAATACACAGGTGGTGCAAGAAGTCGTTTCGACCATGGTCAGTAGCGCCACCGAAGCTGAACACCTTCCTATCGCTCCAGCCTCAGAACTTCTACTTAACGTAGAAGAAATTCCCCCACTGGATGTATTCTATAGTCCCCAGCACAAAGCAGTCGTAAGGAGACAAAGAAATAAGAGAAAGCTTGAGAATACACTGTCTCAAAGTGCTGAACATCTGGACGTCTTGTGGAAAGACCCAAATAATAATCCGACCGAAAATCTCACGAAGCTGTCTCAGATTGCAGGAGCATATGCTTCTGCAACTATTGACAAGGCCTCTGAAGTTCAGCAACTCCTAAAGGAACAAGAAAATCATATACAACTTCTACAACAACAGTTGCAACAAGCCAACGCGAACACTGAAGCTTCTAGACAGCTAGAAAAGCTACAGGAAGACTTTCAACAGATGCAGATAGGCTATCAGAAAAGTCTTAAAAAAAAAGAAAAACAATTGCAGACGGTGCAAGAAATGCATAAAGATGAGCCTAAGCCGGCAAAGTTTATTTCAGAGTCCATCGGCTTGAACGAGCAACTACTGCAGCAACAGGGAGAGTTGGGACATAAAATATCACAGTGGAGGCACTTTTGTGAGCTGAGCGACAAAATCACCAGTCAGGTGGTGGAATTGCGGAGCGACTATGATCAGAACGACAAGAAGGTGACAGAATATCTAACTTGGCAGGATGATGAGGAAGGGAAAAGAGCAGGGGCACCCAAGATTAATGAATATCATAAGGAGCTGCTCTTTAATAAATGGGACGAACAAATCACGCAGGCGGAGCAAGCAGCAGAGACAGCGGCGACACAAGCGAGCATTCTTATCGACTGTGTAAATGAAAATTTACACAGGGCCAATTTAATTACGGAGACCACCCCAGGGTACCTACCAAGCAAGTTGCAACTGGAGACAAAATGGAGGCAGAAAGCGCAGGCAAAAGGGAGAGCAATCCAAGCATTGGCTAGGCTGAATTGGGAAGGTTACTGGACGTACTTGGTTAAACCACACAGCCAATGGATGATGGTGAAGTGCATTACGAACGCAGCCGAGAAGGTAGCGCCAGCTCTCATAGATGCCATTTTCGCAGCCCAGCTCAGCGCAGAAATCAGCCAGCCGACTCTTCTCAAGCCTATGCTGGACACTTGCAACTTCAAAGACCAAGTTCACAAATGATTTCATTTAGAATGTTGTTTTTTCTCTTTTAACTAGATTAGAAAAAGGACGGTCATTTGAAAACCGTGTCCTGAAATTTTGTAATGATACTATTATTAGAATTAGGAAGTAGTATTTTAACCCTTCTCATTGCATTGGAGAAGGGTCCAGAAATTTGTCAAAAAACCTGTCCTCGGAACATGCACTTCTGCACCCTCAAAGGAGGTTTTGATGAATGGAAGGATTGAGATTTATCTATGTTTACATTTTAATGTTTGCTACTGATGTTGCACTTCTGTACTCTTAGTAGATGTTAGAAGCAAGTAGAGATAAATCATTATTGCTTGAAGTTTGTGAGTGAAAATCAGTCATAAATGGTACTTTTATCTCTTGACGAATTTCTGCTTATATTCTTAAAGTGATATGCAATTTTTGTTGTTTACATGTTAATGCATGGATGTTTGGGTTACCATTTGGCACTTCTGTACGGTGGAATCATTTTTTTGTGCTTGACATATGAATGACTTATTATGCGATATGTTGTTCACAACTGTTTTGCCTAACTTCTTATGCAGAATGGTTTATCTTAAATGGTTCATATTCTTATGATAGTTGAATGATCTTTATTACCAGTTATTGTTAGAAATCTTTTTAGATCGCATAATATAAGAGACATATCCCGGGTTAGCGTAGATTAGATGTGTTGTTTTCATTAGATTATAATAGTATAGAATCTGTTTACTAAGATTTGAATTAGCTCTAAAATACTTTCAGAATCAGCATAATCAAAATCTACAAACACACACATAACCTTTAGATTGGGAAGCTGGTCCCATTACCCCCAGTCGGACCCGCTACACCAAACGGGAAAGGAGCCGCCAACCAGGTTCCGGACCGGGTGGGTATCCCCCTTGTTGTTGACCCGATCTTCGGGCCCTCAACATATTTGGTGCTAGAAGGAGGGGCTGAGCTTAGTGTCTGTTGGAATGTTTTCCAAATTATAAATCTTGAAACAGGATGGCTGCTCATAGAATTCCTATTTGGAGTTGCATCCATGTTCCTACCTCTTCCAACACTCCACCAGATGTGGTAAGGCTCTTGTCTCAGGTAAAATTCAACGGTAAGAATACTTCTTCTGCATTTAATCATACCCTTCAGTTCATTCAAAAAGTTTCGAGTTCTGATATTCAGAGAATTGATGAAGGTGTTTTGTGCAGGATTTTTTCTCTTACATTCACAGCAGAAGCTAGAAAATGGTGCAGAACCCTCCCAGTTGCATCAATCCACAGCTGGGACCAATTCATTAGGACTTTCATCTTGGAATTTGATTGTTACGACTACGACCAGGTATATGATGAAATTGATTATCTACGGAAACAAGATGAACCCGTAAGGGATTTCAATATGCGATTTCATCTTAAATGTCTGCAGTATGATCTCGAGGATGAGCTCACAGATGAAGAATCTTCAGATTATGATGAGTATTCCCTACCTCCTTTATCTGACCAAGCAGAAATTAACTCGACCATTGTTTCGTTTTCTTCTAATATAGATGAGAATTTCAAGTCAAATACACAGATCATCCATAATGAAGAAAATCTGCAAAGCTTAGGAGTCATGCATGCTCTAATACCAGAAAATAAAGACGAAAATGCTGAAAGGGAAACTACCTTGGAACCAGAAGATGACTCTGACATAAAGTCAGACAATACCATTTCAAATCAACAAATGCTGATGCCAAGGTCAGATCAACCAACTGTTTCTCTTTTAGAAAGTATCAGCGCACAAAGGTATGATCTAAAGCCCGATGTTTATGATGAATCTGATGAACAAAATTTTCTTCATGATGTTTTTAAATGCATTATTCCAGATTCACATTTTTCACTTTATCCCGATGTTTTTAGTGATGACAATTTTTCCCCTCTCAATACCAAGCATATCTCAAAAAACACAGAGGGTTATTCAAACAACTCATCATTAGGTTTTCAAGATAAAGAGACCGCTTTAACACAACCTTTGATCAATGTCAAACAAGAGCTTCCTGACCTCCCTTGTCTGAAAATATATAATGAAAAAGAAGAACCTAGGGAAATCTGTAGAGTCTTTTGCGATAGTTACTTTGACAACGATGATGTTGTTGAGTTATCTCAAGTAACTCAACTAGGATCAGATAATAAGGAACATCTCAAATCAGAAATCATATCAGCCGACCGTCATCCCAAAGTAAAAGCTCATTTGAATAATTTTACTATCCAAGACAATACCCCGATCTATGATCATATCATGAGGAAAGCTTCATCCCTGTTCGCAATCATAACTTAGTTCTTTATTCACAAAACCTGGCCAGTTCTTGTGAGGAGCAAGATGTTACAAGTAAATCCCAGTTGTGTTGTAACACTATTTCTGTAAATACCCAATCATTTCTTTCTCACTTGCACTCATTTTGTACAAAATCGGATTTCTTTTTAAATTTTCAAACTTTTGATAGATTATGTTTTAGCGATTTATATATGAGAACTTTCGTTTCAAACGAAATCGCTAAAAACTCAGCGTTAACCAAAAATAGGTTACAAGTCATTAAAACTAAAAAATCATTTTGGCAATATGACTTGTTATCCTTCCTATTGAGAGATCATCAATTCATAACAGAAATTCATCCTAATTTTTATGATCCAATAGGTATCCAGTTGGAAAAGAGCTCTCATGAGAAAGGAAAATCAGACAGAATTCCAATTGGGGTTGTATGTTTTTATTCCACAGCCAATATTTATGATCCAAGGAAAGTTTGGTTCTTTTTACTCATGCTTGGAAGATTCATACGGCTAGGAATAAAAATGAATACATGGTTCCATTGGAAATATCACTTCACATAGTTATTTCCTGTATATAGTTAGAATAGGAGTAGGAGTAATTTAGCTAGGTTATTAGGTTTGCTTTTAATAAATCGATAGGCAAAGTTATTCATATCCTCCACATAACCCTAGGGAATGTTTGCCTCTCATAATAATGTTTGCTTTGGTTAACGACATTTGGCATTTACTAAAGGCATCTTTTTCTCAATTGAAAATCTTTAAAACTTCTGCTTCTATGAACATCAATTCTTTTACGAATTTGATCTTTATTATCAATAGAACTTTGACCCAGATATGATGATAGTTTCAACTGCAAAAAACTTTAAAGAAAGCTATCTCAGTGGAAAATTTGTTTTTAGGTCAGCACAATGAAAGGTATCAATATTAAAATAAAAATTCTCTGTGAAAGCAGCCATTACAAAGAACAGCCCTATCATTGTCGTCCAGAACTTTCTTAAGGAAAGAAAATTTGACTTCCTCCCTGCTAAAGGAAAACGCAGCATTTAGAGGAATAATCTAAAAAAGACGCTATATCTCAAAGAATGAGAGGTCTCATCACGAGCCGGCTTATCATGATCACAGATATTATAACTTGCTGACTTTGCCAAAACTGTCTACCAAAACAGGGCAATGACTCAAGATTGTTGCAATCAAAAGGCAAGGGGTCTCATCACGAGCCAGCTTGTTCAGCAAAAGTGTAAATCACGTGAATGACTGTGTCATAATTTGGCCACCAAACCAATACATTGTTCTTTAGAGAATAAAAAGGAAAAAGTGTCAAAAAAGGATTTTTCTCTGAAAAAGTTGTAAATAACCTTAAGCAGGATAAAGGATCATTGCTGGGTAATAGGTAACCCTGTCGAGGCTATGGACGCCTGCTGGCAGTAGAGGCTCTACCTGCGACAAAGGAGCATATTTAAAAAAAAAAAGAGCTGATACATAGAGAAGACTTTATTTTATGTTTTACAAGACCAAGTAATGACTGATTTAAATGCAAAGACAAGCTGAAGATGCAAGTAATTGAAATAGAAAGAGGTTGAAACGAAACATCATTGACAGTTTGAAGTATCATTTGCTTTATCTTTTTATAATAAAGTTCAAGTTTTTCTTTAAGAAATTTTTTTTCAGAAGTTTCAAAGCATCAATATAAAAGCAGAGATAACTGGTTCTCCCAAGTGAATCGCCAATTGTTGTAGCCAGCAACAACCCCCCCCCCCCCCCCTTATTCAATTAAGTATCAGCCATGATACTGGATGAATGGGGACCCTTAGTTAATTTTTAGGAAAAGCAAAAGTTTCTTTTTGAAGTCACAATCATACGCTTGGAAAAAGCCTCTTAGATATTTCAAAACCTCAGTCTATGATAAAAGAGAAAACCTTAAGGTCGCATTTCAAAAGATAGAAAAAACCTTCATTCCCCATTTTTATGCGCATCATCCTCATGTTAATAATGACATCACATCGCAAATTAGTAACGCTCATAAAGAAAACTTAAAGATCCGCCGATCTGCGATAACGCCGATCACTAGATCGCATATCGCAGAAATAAGTCAGGCAAGATTTTGTGAATATCAAATTCCTGCGATCTGCGATATTGCGATCGCTGCGATGCCACATCCATGCGATTTGCGATGATGCAATTAGCAATCGCGCGACATGCGAGGTTACATCAGCAAATCATAAATCGCTTCGGTACGAATCCTTCAGGCATGCCATCCAAAGAAAAAGCCACTTACTATAATCTGACCCGAAATCATGCGCTTTTAATGATAGTAAATGAATTAGTTGTCAGTTATTAAATGGATTAAAGACGCATGCCTTGGTAGAGATTTGCTTCACGTAAGGTGGCATATTTGATTTATCTCTTGCATTTAAAACTCTCCCATCACCTTTCTGGATCAGTCATTTCCATTTCACTCGTAATCTGCAGGAACAAAACGCGAAGACGACTCAGACAGAAACGCAAAGCGAAATGGGAAAGAAGAACAAAGCTCAAAGCTCCGAAGCAAGAGAGAAGACCAAGGAGATGGCACCCCTGTACACAGACACGGCCTGCAACAAAGACGCAGGGATATCAGCATGGGACAGTATGTACAGACTGCTAGAAGAAGAAAAGCCTAGAATAATGAAGGTGACTGCTGTCGCGGGCGCACCACGCTCTTCTGAGTTGACCTTGGAGGACCTAGCATGTTCATTCCTCCACAGAATAGCGGCAAGACCCAAAATTCTACCATACACAGATATGATCAAACGGATATTGGATGATGCAGAATTGAAGGGCAGACAATTCAAAGTTCATGGACATGGGCTTGTAGGATCGTTTGCTGCGCAAGATTTGAAACTTATGTATCATCTTCCTGAACCGCAAGCAACCTATAATGCAAAATTCGTTAGGAAGTTCGCGGCGGAGAATCCAGATCTATCAGACACCACTAAAGAATGGTCTAGAAGAGACGAGCCGCTAAAAAAGGATAAAAACGGTATGTACAGCATTGGTTCCCTCACCTCTCCATATTGTTTTGCTGCGGCTATGCTCTGTAGGTTATTTGGTATGCCCGATATCAACAAGTTTTCATCTGAATGGCTACCATTAATTGATGCTGCCACTAATGCCGAAATCCTAGATTGGGCCAAAATCCTTTCTGATACTCTATACACCGCCGTTGTCAATTACCGGTCTAAGAGATCCTTTTCTCAAAGGGTCTATCCTCCTTTTTATCTGTCTGCCTATATTATGGATTTTGTGTGTCTTGTATCTAATTTTCCTGTTATGGGTTGGAAATGGACTACCCAAGACCAATTGCCCATCCATGTTTATCACAAGATCTTATGGGATTCCCAGTTTGCCCCTCATTTTTATCAGATTTGCCATGGGGTTATTTTGCCCCTATATAGAATGATATAGGATAAAGACCCCCCAAGGTGTTCCCCCGAGGCCCAAATTGACATCATCCCCATCGCAAGATGGTTTGGGGAAGAATGGTTTACTTACATTAGAGTTTTTGGAAGCACTGTTCCTCCACATGTCCTACCCCTATATATCCCTGATAAACTTTTGGCCTAGGAAATCGCTTATCAAACCTGTTCTGAAGGCGGCTTAACCAAGGACCTAAAGGACAAGAAGAAGGCCATTTGGCCTCAATTTCCCGTCACTTGTGGGGCCTTCTCTTTGTTCGATGTAGGACACGCTTTTGGCGAGGTGGAGAATGTGACGTGTCTTCAATTATTTAAGTTCCTAGCGAGGCCATTCGACCCAAATAATGTGGCCCAAGAATTCACAACAAACGTCAAGATAAGAGTGTTCTCTGGAAAGAAAGATCTGTTTGATGATCTCTTTCAGAGTAAGAGCTCGCTCAAAGAAATTTTGCAGGAAGCTCAGTCGAGGTTGTCTTCAGGTGACCTCCAGAAATTCACGTTATACAGAGAAAGAAGGTTGGCTAGTATTCCACTAGAGAGGCTGCGAATACTTACTAGAGAACCGACTCCGAGCTTCAGCCTCAGTGAAAACACCAGCACTTCCAGGTCTAAGTCCAACGCCGCACAAGAAGTATCTGAGCATCCTGAAGAGTCTGGTCACGAACAAGGAAAAAACGAAGAAACGACCAAAGACACAGCTCAGTCGAGTGCAATGTCTCAGCAGCAAGTTATCGCCTCACCACCAAGAGATGTCCCTCCTCCTGTCATCGAAGCACCCCTTATCACAACAGAGCTAGATAAATATTGGGAAACCTTCAATGAATTAATTAATCTTGAAGGGCAAGTCCCTAAGACACCTGTGAGCAATACACAGGTGGTGCAAGAAGTCGTTTCGACCATGGTCAGTAGCGCCACCAAAGCTGAACACCTTCCTATCGCTCCAGCCTCAAAACTTCTACTTAACGTAGAAGAAATTCCCCCAGTGGATGTATTCTATAGTCCCCAGCACAAAGCAGTCGTAAGGAGACAAAGAAAGAAGAGAAAGCTTGAGAATACACTGTCTCAAAGTGCTGAACATCTGGACGTCTTGTGGAAAGACCCAAATAATAATCCGACCGAAAATCTCACGAAGCTGTCTCAGATTGCAGGAGCATATGCTTCTGCAACTATTGACAAGGCCTCTGAAGTTCAGCAACTCCTAAAGGAACAAGAAAATCATATACAACTTCTACAACAACAGTTGCAACAAGCCAACGCGAACACTGAAGCTTCCAGACAGCTAGAAACGCTACAGGAAGACTTTCAACAGATGTAGATAGGCTATCAGAAAAGTCTTAAAAAAAAAGAAAAACAATTGCAGACGGTGCAAGAAATGCATAAAGATGAGCCTAAGCTGTCAGAGTTTATTTCAGAGTCCATCGGCTTGAATGAGCAACTACTGCAGCAACAGGAAGATTTGGGACGTAAAATATCACAGTGGAGGTACTTTTGTGAGCTGAGCGACAAAATCACCAGTCAGGTGGTGGAATTGCGGAGCGACTATGATCAGAATGACAAGAAGGTGACAGAATATCTAACTTGGCAGGATGATGAGGAAGGGAAAAGAGCAGGGGCACCCAGGATTAATGAAAATCATAAGGAGCTGCTCTTTAATAAATGGGACGAACAAATCACGCAGGCGGAGCAAGCAGCAGAGACAGCGGCGGCACAAGCGAGCATTCTTATCGACTGTGTAAATGAAAATTTACACATGGCCAATTTAATTACGGAGACCACCCCGGGGTACCTACCAAGCAAGTTGCAACTTGAGACAGAATGGAGGTAGAAAGCGCAGGCAAAAGGGAGAGCAATCCAAGCATTGGCTAGGCTGAATTGGGAAGGTTACTGGACGTAATTGGTTAAACCACACAACCAATGGATGACGGTGAAGTGCATTACGAATGCAGCCGAGAAGGTAGCACCAACTCTCATAGATGCCGTTTTCGCAGCCCAGCTCAGCGCAGAAATCAGCCAGCCGACTCTTCTCAAGCCTATGCTGGACACTTGCAACTTCAAAGACCAAGTTCACAAATGATTTCATTTAGAATGTTGTTTTTTCTCTTTTAACTAGATTAGAAAAAGAACGGTCATTTGAAAACTGTGTCCTGAAATTTTATAATGATACTATTATTAGAATTAGGAAGTAGTATTTTAACCCTTCTCATTGCATTGGAGAAGGGTCCAGAAATTTGTCAAAAAACTTGTCCTCGGAACATGCACTTCTGCACCCTCAGAGGAGGTTTTGATGAATGGAAGGATCGAGATTTATCTATGTTTACATTTTAATGTTTGCTACTGATGTTGCACTTCTGTACTCTTAGTAGATGTTAGAAGCAAGTAGAGATAAATCGTTATTGCTTGAATTTTGTGAGTGAAAATTAGTCATAAACGGTACTTTTATCTCTTGACGAATTTCTGCTTATATTCTTAAAGTGATATGTAGTTTTAGTTGTTTACATGTTAATGCATGGATGTTTGGGTTACCATTTGGCACTTCTGTACGGTGGAATCATTTGTTTGTGCTTGACATATGAATGACTTATTATGCGATATGTTGTTCACAACTGTTTTGCCTAACTTCTTATGCAGAATGGTTTATCTTAAATGGTTCATATTCTTATGATAGCTGAATGATCTTTATTACCAGTTATTGTTCGAAATCTTTTTAGATCGCATAATATAAGAGACATATCCCAGGTTAGCGTAGATTAGATGTGTTGTTTTCATTAGATTATAATAGTATAGAATCTGTTTACTAGTTAGATTTGAATTAGCTCTAAAATACTTTCAGAATCAGCATAATCAAAATCTACACACACACACATAACCTTTAGATTGGGAAGCTGGTCACATTACCCCCAGTCGGACCCGCTACACCAAACGGACAAGGAGCCGCCAACCAGGTTCCGTATCGGGTGGGTATCCCCCTTGTTGTTGACCCGATCTTTGGGCCCTCAATAGGTTGATAGGGTATTATCACAAGTTTGTTAAAAATTATGGGAGAATAGCAGCACCTCTAACAACATTACTGAAGAAAGATGCATTTTCATGGACTCCAGAAGCAACAAAGGCCTTCGAACATCTTAAAGAGGTAATGTGCCAAGCACCGGTCTTAGCTACATCGGACTTCACAAAAACCTTTATTGTGGAATGTGATGCTTTAGGAAATGGAATTGTTGTTGTTTTAATGCAAGATGAAAGACCCATTGCTTTTGAAAGTTATCCAATCAAGGGAAAGTTTTTACACAAAGCCGTTTATGAGAAGGAAATGTTGGCAATACTACATGCACTTAAGAAATGGCGACCCTACCTAATGGGAAGACACTTCAAGGTAAAAACGGATCAAGATAGCCTTAAATACTTTTTAGAACAAATATTATCCTCTGAAGAGCAACAAAAGTGGGTCACAAAGATGTTGGGTTATGACTTTGAAATCATCTACAAAAAAGGGAAGCAAAATGTGGTGGCAAATGCACTCTCAAGAAAGGATGAGGATGTGGAAGCATTTTTGTGCACCATTTCTATTATCCAACCAGATTGGATAAATGAAGCAAGTGAGGAATGGAAAAATGATGAAGAAGTGTAGGCACTTATTCAAAAGTTACAACAAGATTCCAGTACATCTAATACATTTAGTTGGCAAAATGATTCGTTATGGTACAAAGATCGCTTATACCTCTGTAAGAATTCCCAATTCAAACAAAAGATTCTTATGGAATTGCACACTTCTCCCTTAGGAGGGCACTCAGGATTTTTAAAAGCTTACCACATGGTTAAGAAGGATTTTTTTTGGGATGGCCTTAAATTGGATATTCAAAAGTTTGTGGCAGAATGTTTGGTTTTCCAACAAAATAAAGTTGAAACAATTAAGACCCAGAGTCTATTACAACCTTTATCCATTCCAAGCCAACATTGGGAGGAGGTTTCAATGGATTTTATCACAGGTTTACCCAAGTCTGAGGGAAAGAGTGTCATCATGGTGGTAGTTGACAAACTTACCAAGTATGCACAATTTTATGCATTATCACATCCATTTAAATCCAGTATAGTTTCTACTGCCTTTATGGAAACAATTCAAAAGCTACATGGAAACCCAAAGATTATTGTAAATGACAGAGATCCCATTTTCACTAGAAATTTTTGGACAAAATTATTTTCTTGTTTCGGTACTCAGTTAGCTCATATCTCATCTTATCATCCTCAATATGATGGGAAAATTGAGATAGTAAAAGAATGTTTGGAAGGATATCTTCGTTGCTTTGTATCTAATAAACAGACACAATGGGTCAAATGGTTGCCTCTGGCTAAATGGTGGTATAACACTTCCTTCCATACAGCAACAAAAATGACCCCATTTATGGCACTTTATGGATATCGGCCACCATCCATGACATCATATTTAAGAGAAAATTCTAAGGTTCAAGCAGTGGAACATCACATCGAGCATCAACAACAAGTCCTCCAACTCTTAAAGGATAACCTCGTGTTGGCGCAAAATAGAATGAAACAACAAGCAGATCAACATCACAGTGAAATAATTTTTGGTGTAGGTAATTGGGTATTCCTACAGCTACAAACATATAAACAAATGTCCCTCAAGCAAGCTAAGAAGGATAATAAATTATCATCAAAGTATTACGGTTCATACAAGGTGTTGCAAAAGATTGGTACTATGGCATACAAATTGGAGCTTCCTACAGCTTCTTGAGTGCACCCAGTTTTCCATGTTTCATGTTTAAAGAAGGTTATAGGCGACAAGCTCCCAGTTCAAACAATATTGCTAGAACTTGTTGAGGAAGGAAAAATTATATTGGAACCGGAAGCAGTCACGGAAACAAGAACTCGACAGCTACAAAATCGATCAATTTTAGAGTATCTCATCAAGTATAAGAACTTATCTGTTGAAGATTCCACATGGGAGGATGAGAATTTTATACAAAAGCATCCAGAACTACTCAAGCGTTGAGGACAACACTTTTTGAAGGAGAGGGGCATGTTAGGTCCCTATAATACTAGTGATTACCCCATTACTATTGTAGTTATATCCCTTATTAATATTGTTGTGCCCCTATTGTCCCCATATTGTTATTACTATGCCCCATAGAATCCCTCTATTGTTATTTTTGTGCCTTTATATTATTATTGTTAGGTCGGCTGGGTTATATTGTGACTCCTTAGACTCCTATATATAGAAAGGAGGTTTTGTCATTTGAATCATCAAAGAATCATTCATTTGTGTAATGTAAAGGAGGTTGCCCCCTCGAAGAGGCTGAATTCTGAGGCGTTGATCTATCTTTTCTATCTTTTTGTGAGCTGGTTTCATAACAGACACACCCCGTGGATCCAAGGAAATTTCAATCTCACACAATGGTCCCTTACAAAGCAATTTGAATCGTACGGATTGAAGCTTCTAGGGTCAAAATTAAATCTTTTGAACTCTTTTGTCTCGGCATTAGCATGCTTGAGATTCTGTATCTCGTACAACCTGATCTGCAACAGAAGAGTGGGCCAGGGTGCCTTCTTCTTCTGATGTAGTCTAGCTGACAGTCCTGTTGAGATGTGGTACGGCACTTCTTGCATGATGAACTTGTCCATGGAAAACTTCGGTATAACATGCAGAGGCTTCTTCACGTTGTACATCCATATGAAGTTGCCAAGAGGTGAGGCATACCAATCCGCTATGTCAATCAATGCCTCTGTTGCTGCCTGTGACATGCAAGGTGGATCCTGCTCAAATATCATCTTGTATACTGGGGTGAAAAAATAGTTTGACAACTATGTGATGACTTTGTGGAAGCTGCATTCAGAAAACAGTCTGCAGTAAGTGTGTACAAAGGTTTCCGCTGATGTCCATGCCCAATCCAAGCCTGGGAACTGCTGACGAGCACATATTGCATCCAGAATGTATTCAGACATGTATATCTTTGCTTGCTAACCTTTTGGCGGCTACCAGGCTCCTGTCACCTGTTCCTTCAGCCTATGAGCCAACATGTTTGACTAGTTGCATGGTTTTCCTTCACTCGCCAGTTGCTCCAACACGATCACCCAACTTTGTAGGAATGTCTCCGTGCTCTCTTGGTCATACAGGTGGTATGCAAATATGACCAATTTTTGATATGCCTTCTGCAGTATCTTCGTCTTGTAAACATGGTTGGGTGTCATCCTAAACTTGGCTGGCTCCTTCACCCAGCTCTACAAGATATCCCTGGAATTTGCACTGCTATTGGGTCTGTTGAAGGGTGTTTTTATTATGATCACTGGTTGCAACAAGTGGTACATCTATTGATAGTCATGTGCCCTGAAGGTAGTAATCTCTGTCCCGCTGACACTACTTAACACCATTGTCTCAGGATCAATGTGTGAGACGATCCAATGTATAATGTTCGCGCATGGAAACGTGGGATACCTGCATGCAATCTGGTACAGGACAGACCTGTGAATATTCGCATAGACCCTGTGGTCTTCAAGATATTCCCCAAATGTGCCTAAGAATGTATCATTGATGTCCTCCCATTTCATCTTGATGTATTTGTCTATGATTAGCTTGGTGTCTTCGTAAATCAGTAAACTCATAGACACTTGCTTAACTGTGTCTCAAGTTGCGCTTTCGTCAATGTGCTTTGACCCTACTCTCTTGGAGGGAATTGGACCCGAATTGCTGAGAGACAGACGAACACCTGCTATACCTAGAGACATGGTGACATTCATGGTAAGCAATCTGTTAGTTGAAAACTAAAGCAAACTTGAGGACTAAAATGTAACATACCCGGGAGATTGATGTCGAGGATTGCACAATTTTCATCGAGAGGGCAGGAGACTGACTGCTGAAATTGTGCCAAAGACAGTCTGGAATATTGAGAGGTTGGTTGACTATTGGAATTGCACAATGCACAATCTAGGCTGACCTACTAGGACATGAGATTGCGCAATATGCAATTTCAGTCAGCAAGGCATGCAGGCCCAGGGACTGCATTGGGCAATTTTCTGGGCCAGCAAAGCATTGCCTCTCAGAATTGCACAAAGAAATCTAGGAGGATATTTCTGACCAATATTGCGCATTTTCTTGGAGGAAGGCAGAGCCTTCCCTCTTAAAAATGCATAATGATATTCGGGCAAGGCAAGGCCCGGGCCAATGTTGCCCAGACCTGCTGACGGGTGATCAAAAACATGTGAAGCTTCGAATGCATGGAGAAACTGAGTGTAGGTAAGAGTAAATTATCACGCATGAAAATAGCGAATGCAAGATTCAGAAAATGGGAAAACATGCATTTGTGTGAAATGGGTTGCCGCATCAGCGACTGTCAGTGCAAACACAGTGTCATGCATGCAACGATAGTGAGATGCAAATGAAAACTAAAACGATGCTCATACAGGCTAACATGCATGCAAACGACGACAAGTGTTGACAAAAATCAAGCAGACAACACTCACACAAGCCAAAACACAAAAAATGACAAAAATGCAAAAGACATGTGAAGCGGGCTTACCCAGAAATATCTGAGCTGAATGTGCCAAAGACTCCTAGATGTGCTGTGGGATGCCATAGATCCTAGATTGATGTGAAGAATGAGATCTGTAGTGTCGAATAAATAAGTTTTACTCTCATGACGCGCATGCCACAAATCTAGGCAAAAACGACAATTGGAGGGCAGTTTCTAAAACGATATTCGCATGTAACCTCCAGCTGCTAAAAATAGATCCCTAAAATCTAGGGATGCTTTTCGCATGTTTCTTTTTTCTATTTCAGGAAAAGAAACCCATGCATGCAAATCAGGTTTTCTGGGTCCCAAAGGGAACCGGCCAACCTAAAGGCACATGCAGTGGTCCGTGAGACTTGGAGAGGGATTTGCGTAGTTTTTGGGCTAAGTAGGTGACTGTCTCCCAAAATTGTGAAATTTCTGGGTTGAGGCTCAATGTCAGGCCAGATTATGCAGTTTTATGTGGGATGCATGTCTGACTATTCTGCGTAATTATAGAGTCCATCAAATTTGTGCAATTTCTAGATGGAAGGTTGGTTCCCCCCCAAAATTGTGCAATTTTTTGGGGGAGCTGCCCAGCTAGAAAATAGTCTAAGTTTGGGATGGCATCCTGTGAAGGGAGTGAAGTGAACTGACATGCATAGGTTGGCAAGCCACTGAAAATTAGTTGAAGCCTATGTACTTGACAGTGAAAGACATGCTTTTAAGGATGGCTGGTAGGGAGGCTCCAAAACGAAGCTACGGCAAACATTTGGAGGGTGATTGTAGCCGCTACAATAGGCTCTTAACAATTCTCCCAAGCTCTTTCTAAGCTTAAGCCTAGCCAAAAAATTGGCTCCCCAAAATCCTGTTACACGAGTTATGAGGTTCTATTTATAAAAAGAGGGGGCGACTCTTCAAATCCCCTTTGTGACCTTTGGAATAGCCTCATGAATCTTCAACTTCTTTACAAAATGACACATTATATTACATGATGACTCTTCATATTCTAATATTAACACTTGGAATTTCACGTACAACATAATTACAAATAATATTACATTTTACACTCATGCCCATATAAGACAAAATAGGTTAGAGACAACTTGAAAACCTAACAAGACCAGACACTACGATGCTTGAGTGTGGGAACACTCTAGCTTGAGAACTCCCACTTGATGCTTCTCAGCCATGTAATGATGCCAAGCTTGGCACTATTCAATGACCTGTCCAATCAACATGATGCTTTCAGGTTGGAAGCAAACTCTAGCGTCCATAGCATCCGGGTACAATGATTTGGAACCAATCTTAACTTATTTCTTGAACATGAGCAACATGGTTCTGATCTGGATGGGACCATTGATGTAGTTCTGCATGTTATGTCTGTTCAACTCTAAATCCTCCTTGCTGGTGACCCATCTCAGCTGCTCCAAGTACTCTTGAATCTCCTTCCTAACTTGGTGTTTGTGCTTAGATTCGGTGAGAGCACTCATTGATGGGATCTTATGGGTTCTCACTATGAAATCCGAACTGTTATACAATGATACATATCATGCTTGAATGTTTACCATGAATGAGGTGAGTTTCTTGTTGTTCTAAATCGATGTTTGAACTCTTGCATTCTCTAGCTTTTCCGGTGGCTTCGTCTCCTTTTCCAAAGTAAGCAATGCCTCTTTCTATCGCATTGTCCATTCTTGCACGAAAGTGATGGTATTTTACACATTCCTGAGAGTCTTGATAAATTCCATGTTTTCTTGCTGCAAGCTATGCGAGCGGACAACTGCCTTATGTACAGTTATGAGCTCCTCATGGAGGTCCTGAATGGTCTCTTCAAGTGTTGATACTTTACCAATTATCACTTCTCTCATTTCCTCCAAGTAGACCTATGTGAATACTGCGTTCTATGCTGCTTCACGGAGCTGTTCTATCTCTTACCAGGAAGCCTGTAAGTTTTGTACCAATTTCTTATTCTTTGCCATTAAATACTAAGTGTTTGATCTTTCTACACTTGCAAAGTCCAAGTTGGCTCCAATAAGGGCATTTAGATTCCTGTTGGTGTCCACCACTATCACCCTTTCTCTAATGAATGCAGGTCATGCCTGCCCATAAGAAAAATGTTGTCTCCACGCTTGTACAATATTCTTCTCAAATTCATTATATGAAAAATTGTACACATCTATTATTAGATCATTGGCAAGGGGAGTTATGTCCCCCTCCTTGCTTGAGGCTAACTCTGCATTTGGAGATGGTGGAGACTGAACGATGACCTTTGGGGCATTCAACATCAAATCAATATATTCATCCTACAGTTTCGGTCTCAACTCCATGTCCACAAATTCAATCAAATCTTCGATCGACTGAGCAAGCTCCCAATTTTGCATATGTTCTCTATTTCCCTCTATTGCTACCTAGTTTTGTTCTTGAATCAACACTATCTATTCTACCATTGTGCCTTGCCTTTCTTCTTCTTACTACTTTAGCTTCTCTTCATGTTCTTTCCTCCTAAGCTTCTGTTCTTCCTTCAATTCTTGTTCTTCTTGCTTTGATCTCAGTTTATCTTCTTGCAAGTTATGCCCTTCTCTCTTCCTTCTATGATCTTTGTCTCCCCTGCTTCCTCTGCCAACGCTGCTTGCATAAGGATTGAATCCACTTTCACTCTACAGCTTTTTCTCCCTCTATTCCATTAGAAACCTTTCTCTTTCCCTAATCTTGTACTGGATATATGCCTTCTGCTACTGTTGTTGGACTCGTTTCCATGTTAATTTTGACTCATTTTCTATAAATAGTTGAGTGTCTACATATATTCGAAAGTTAACTAACACGTGTTCAACTGCTTCCCTAGTACTTCTTTCAGTGGTCTCAATTGAAGAGGCTCTCTTTGGTACCATGGTAACAATAACTATTGGAGAGAAGTGCTTCACATGTGTGGTACTTGTGGGACAAAAAGGAAACTCATGGAAAGAAAGCATTAGGTTCAAAAAATCTACCTTCAAAGCATGATCAAGAAAAAAACTGAGCATCTCATGGGAAGGATTGTACAAATTTCATTAGCAAGAGGGACTGGTTGCCTATGGGAACTGCGCATTGTGCAGTCCCAACAACCAAGGATGAATATTGAGGCTTAGGACTGTGCAATGCACAGTCCCAACCTGGGCAAAGACTGGGAGAGACTACGCATTGCGTAGTCTCAGTGGCCAAGGTGATAGGCTGACCCCTGGAACTGCGAAGTTGTATCGAACCTGTACTATGCACTATGTAGTTATAGAGGCCAAAATTATGGCTTCATCCTTAGGATTACGCAGTTCCTAGCTGGGCAAGGCAAAATCTGGCAGAGGGAAGTGAAGATCTTCTCATGGGAAGTGTGAAAAACGAACAAATCTAAGTAATGGTGTGAGCTTGAGTGCATATCTGACTAAGTGTGAATAAATCATTATAAATCAAGTGCAGAAATTTAGTGATTTGGAAGAGAATCAAATTGATGAGGAGAGTCGCTGCAGCGAAGACCATAGGTGAAAAAATAAAGAAATTGATGCAACACGTGTGAAAGGAAAATGATAACTTGAAACAACACTTATAAAATGATAACTTGTGAAATAGAAAAACAACACTCACACAAGCGAAGAAACAAAAAGCAACAGAAAAGGAGGAAAAAGGTGGTTACCACAAAACTTTTAGTCTTATTTGTAACTTTTCTGCCAGGCTTCTATCCGAGTCTTTTCCCTACCATGCCTGTAGTATCTTTGAGTTTTTTGTTTTCAAACTGGAAGCCTGGTTAGTCCTAGCTAAGCTCGGCTCTCTGGTTCTGGCCAGTTGATGAGTCTTTACAGTGACGGATATCTTTCCCGGTAGCTCTGTCTGGGGTGTTGGAGGGAGGAAGGTGTTGCAATGAGGTGATAAGATGTTTGGCAAGTGAAGCATGCTTTACCCGTTGACGTTTTTCTGTTCAATATCCTACAACTATTCGGTATAAGCATTATCCTATGGTTTAGTCAGTATATGTACCTTCTGGAAGACTTTTAACCTTTTATGATGAATCTCTCTAAAGGTGGCTAATATTTTGTCATTATCCCCCTTAAAAAGATTTGTTTCGTATCCTCTGTATGCTCTTGCATATCAGGCTAGCATACTTGTCATCTACCTTCCCTTTCTGGATTGTGATTCCACTTTTGGGGTATGTCGTAATCGGTCGTATTGCTGACGTCTCCTCTGTCATCTCGAGGTAATCATGGAGACTCTTTCCGATGTGTCAGCCTTGTCAGCATTGGTGCGAGCCACCATCGAGGTGGAAAAGGCTTACAGAGGCGTTTGTTGCCAGGGGGGATGGCAGTCTGTTTTGGCCAATTCTATTACTTCACCATCCTCTCTGGCGGCACGTTTAATTAAGGGTGGAAAATATGAATTCCCACGTCATAGAAAGAAGCAGCATCCAATTAAGACCATTCCCCCACCCTCAGCTTGTAATCTTGATAGTATTTTCCTGGAGGATAGAATTACAAGTCTTCAAAAAAGAGCTCTGGTAGGTATGGTATTTTCTAGATATGGAGGATTCCTAGATGCACTCATGGCTGGGAAAAAGATGGAAAGCCCTTTTGGGATATATTCCTACTATAGTTAGGCTGATAAAAAACTGGTACAGCTTCCACTTCCTTAGTGAGAAAGACCTGGAGATTATTCGTACTCTTCCTTGGGTCCATGGTAAGAGTTTTTTAGCTCTTCATCATTGGTACATAGGATACAATCCTCTTAAAAACACTCCATCCAACAACCTTATTTGGGTTAAACTCCTGGGGCTACCAATTGAATTATGGACTAGAGAGACTCTGACTAATATGGGGAATGCGATAGGGAAATTTATCTATGTGGACCCGAAGTGTCTGGGGCAAAAGACAAGAGCGTGGCATGGATTTTAATTGAGAAAGAATATCGAGGAGGTTTCCCTGCCCATATTGATCTTCTATGGGGGGAATCAAATGTGCAACAAAGATAAGACTTTTGGGGGGTTCCATTTCACTGCTCTTCTTTTCATATAACAGGTCACTTAATTGAGAATTGTCCATTCCGTCGGGGGGATAGACATCAAGATAGGAAATTTCAAAATAAAAATAATTCAAAATTCTCGGAATTTAAGCAGAGGAATGCCAAAGGGGAAAGAAAGATATCGGATTGGAGGTCTTCACTCTTAGGTATGTCTAAATTTCTTCTTCCCTACTATCTCCATTAATGAAGCCTAGTGGTATCTGTCCGATGTATCCTCCCTCTACTTCGTTTTCTCCTCCAAAATCTATTTCTCCCTAGGAGAGGGAGAAGGATTCTCTAAATCTTTCATATCCCCTGAGCCTATACCACGCCGAGAAGTCCCTCATCCATCACCAATTCCCCATCCTATGGCAAATATCCCATATTCCTCACATATTACGTACATTCCATCATCTTCACCTTCCCCAGTTAAATCCCATCACCCTTCAAAAGGGAAGGAACCATGCTCTTTTGTGTCTCCTCCAAATTCAAAAGGGAAGGACCCATGATCTATCGTGACTCCTCCAAATTCTCTGGTCAATTCTCCTACAAATTCTGTAGGAAGTGACCTGGATATTCTCTTGAAGAAGAAATCCCTGGAACTTTGCCCTCTTACTATCCATAAACCTTGTTCGACATCTTCTCCCCATATCAGTTCTAATTTGGCAAGTAATATAACTGTAAGGAGGAAGTAGAATAGAGGAACAAGGCATTTCCGTGGCAGAATGGAATGTCCTATTAACCTAAATATGGACCAGTCTCTGATTGACATTCCTATTATTGATCTCTCTGACAAAGGGCCCCTTGGAGAAAGACAGGCCGGAGACAGGCCATCATGACTCACATCATTTCTATGAATATTAGGGGTCTAGGGGCGGACCACAAATTCTTAGCCCTAAAGGATTCATTTTCTACAGCTCAATCCAATATTATTCTCATACAGGAGACTATGCATGCTGCTGTTGTTTCTCTTAGATATTTCAAGCGTATGTTCCCTTCATGGAATATTGTTGCCACAGATGAAAATGGATTATCGGGGGGTTTAGCAATTTTATGGAATCCTTTCCGGATATCAACAAAGGCGTTTAAATATTTTGCAGGAATTCTCCTATTAGCAAATGTTCAGGGTGTAGCTAGTTCTATTCATGTCCTAAATGTATATGCCCCTTACAAGGATCGTTGTCTATTCTGGAACAGGTTTTTATCCTTTGAATTTTGGGATTAGACTCTCCTTATTGGGGGTGATTTGAATTGTACTTTGAGTGGTGATGAGGTTTGGGGGAGGGGCAAAAAGGAAGATCCTATCGCTGGACTCATCAAGGTGCCCATTCTCCATCATAATGTGATTGATGTATACCCACAAATCATGGGTCCTACCTGGGACAATGGCAGATCAAGGACTTCCTATCTTGCCAAAATATTAGACCGCTTTTTGATAAATGACAAACTTATGGACTGTATGGGCAAGCCATTATCTAATATTGTGAATTGTCTTATATTTGATCATAGGCCCATCTATTTACAGTGGGGGAAAAGGAAATTCAAGAAGGGTCTCCCATTTAAATTTAATGGAGTATGGCTGGAAGATGAAGAATTCAATGACTTAGTTAAAAAATCATGGTCTTCATGCCTCCCTATGGAAAATTATTCTACATCCCAAGTCCTTCTAGATAATCTACGTGCTCTAAAGGTTAAGGTAAAATCATGGTAGGAAAATAAGAAAAAATCCAACAGGAAGGCTTTGAAAGAGATTCAAGAAGAATTGGATGTTTTTGTTGAGAAGTTGAAAGGAAGTAATATCTCTCTTCAGACCCAAAGCCATTTAAAGGATTTGGAAAAAAAAGACACAAACTGCTAGCTATCAAAGAAGCATCATGGAGGCTGAAGAACATAGCTTTATGGCTCAAGGAAGGAGATAGAAATACAAAATTCTATCATAGATTTGCAAATTGTAAGAGGGAAATTAACTCTATTTGGGAAATTAAAAGTGAAGGGGGTAGCTTACTAAAATCCCAGGAGGAAATCACAAAGGAGGTTGTGGCACATTTTGAAAAGTCATATAAAGGAATGAGAACTACAGGATGGAGGATATCTTATGGGGAATTGAACTATTTCCTACAATTTTTTATGAACAAAAGAACAATGCTCTTTTCCTGCCTGTTTCAGAAGAAGAACTTCTGACAATTATGAAGACTTTCAAAAAAGGCAAAAGTCCAAGTCCAGATGGGTAACCTATGGACTTTTTCATACATTTTTTTGGTTTGATCAAGAAGGACCTTCTAGATTTGGTGGAGGAGTCAAGACAGAAGGGTAGTATTCATCAACATATCTCATCTACATTCATTGCTCTCATCCATAAAAAGAAAGACCAATTTCTCTCTGTAACACGATTTACAAAATCATCTCAAAGATTATAGCAAGTAGAATTCGAGGGACTTTTTCAAAATTCATATCCCATGAACAACATGGTTTTCTTCAGAATAGGAATATCATTGAGGCAGTGGCTAACACACAGGAGAGATTACACTCTTTACACGCTTAAAAGTTGGATGCATCAATCCTTTAATTAGATCTAAAGAAATCCTATGATAGCCTTGATTAGGGATTTCTCAGATGTATTTTATGAAAAATAGGACTAAACAATGCTTGCATAAGTTGGATTATGGCCTGTGTAGAAAATGTCAAATTTGCCGTCCTTATCAATGGTTTTCCATCAAACTTTTTCCTGGCAGCCAGAGGACTAAGACAGGGATGCTCCCTATCCCCTCTTCTGTTCATTCTTGCTATGGACTCATTGAGTTTACACATTAAAAGAGATGTAATGGAAAAACAATGCAGGCCCATGATGATCTGTAGGGGAAATCACATATCCCACAATTTATTCGTGGATGATATCATGATTTTTGGAATGCTCTGTCGGGTTACATGGAAATGCATACATGACATTCTAAATAATTTCCAAAGAGCCTCTGGAATCCTAATAAACAAAGGAAAATCCTTTTTCTATTTTGATGAAGGAGATATGGATTCAATGGAGTATCTGAGAGATTTGTTCAATACAGAAGTAAAACCCATAAATGAAGGAACAAAATATCTGGGTTTTCATCTAAAACCAGTGAGCTACACAAAAGCTGATTAGATGTGGATCATTGGTCACTTCTTTAGAAGAATAGTAGGGTGGGAGTATAAGTGTCTCTCTATGGCAGGCAAAACGGTATTGGCATAGTCTGTTATAGCTTAGATGACAGTTTATTGGGCCCATCTATTTTATGTCCCCTCAGGCATCATTTCTATGCTAAACAGAGTAATGGCAGATTTTATATGGGGAGGTAGTAAAGAAAAAAAGAAATATCATTTGACTAATCTCAGGAACATTACCTTTCCAAAACAACTAGGAGGTTGGGGAATCATGGACATAAGAAATTTTGGGAAGGCTCTTCTATGTAAATCCTTATGGAGAGGTATAAATGGGGACAATTATGGAGCACATCTATAAGGAAGAAGTACATGGGAAAAAAAGACTTACTATACTGGTACAGGAAAGGGACTATTAGTTCCCATCAAGGATTTTCCATATGGCTGAGTTTCCGGAAAATTGAGTCTTTCTTCCTGCAAAACCTCTATTGGAATCTTCAGAATGGCAGCAAAGTATATATCGGGTATGATCATATAATGGGTACTGTTAGCTCTGCTACAGTTCAAGGAAGCTGAGGTGGGTTTGGCTCTTGGTTTGCTCAAAGGAGACCCTTACTGGTAGCTCTCACCTTCCCCTCTGCTTCATCTATCCTCATTTCATTTCCATTTCCCGGGGCTAGCTATCAAAAATCATATGAAAACCTTTACTCTTAAGCCCCAAGCGATAATTTTAGGACCACATATAACCCACACTCGCACTTCTATACGCCTCCATAAAACACTCACCATAACCCGTCGTTGTCTGTTGATCACAACCATTGATTTCCCCACCCGGATCCAATGGTATCTGCTCCTCCGGCACCCGTGAGCTGACCACGCTTTAACTCGCGATCAAAGCGGTTTCGACAGATCCTGTCCGCCACGTGGCACGCGTTGAATGGGATCGCACGCCCACATACAATTATCGCCCGACCCCTGATAGCGGTGCGGGGAATACCGCTTACCGCCCAAACTATTTTTCCCACTCGTTATCTCTCATGTACCTTCGACTCCCGATAACCATTATATCTGCTTGCCTGAGATCCAACGGCTTGTGTCCATCCCGATCCCATATCTCACGATTCCTCCTACAAAATGTTTCCTGCCGTTGATCCACCCGATCTAACAGCCAAGTTTCCTCCTCCATTCATTCGCCATGCAGTCTATTTGTCCTCAATCATTCCTTACTTCCGGAGGATGAAGGTGGCTAGTGTTCAGTACTTTGTGCAGTTACTCCTCAACAACTGCATTTAACAGGAAGGATGGCTGCAAGAGAAAGGACCAGCCTCGAGCAGATAAATGCATCTAACAGCTATGGAAATTCACCCATACGACACTCCACCTGCTCAAGAAGGACAATAGAGCATCCAAGAAGATCAATTTTGTTCATTAAAGCAGGCAGATTGCGCAGAAGTTCTGTCAGGTAGTTAAAGCGATTGGTGGTCCATTATGACCCCTCCATGCATAGAACAACAGAACATTTTTGTAATGAAACTCTATATATATATACCCAAAAAATAGATGAAATCAGGGTTGATGGTTGTTGTTTTGATGTAAAGTTCAACTTCTAGAGACTGTAACTACTTTTATACTTGCATCGTCTCGTCGGCATTTTCAGCTAATACAAGCTTCTTTTGCTGTTAATTGCTCACTTTCCATTTCTATTCTATTCTATGCTGTGCTTGATTTGAATTCTTCCTGAACTCTTGATGTTTAGCATTAGAGGGGCTATCATCCCACCTCTGTGTCATCCCACCTCTGTGTTTGAATCTTGTATGTATCAGTGAATCTGTTAATCAAGTTTCTTTTCACTTAGTGACAGAGAGCTGTCATCCTGTCTGTGCACTAGGGAATTAGATTTGCAGGCCTCTTTACTAGTTGCAGCTGGCCATCACAGGGTCCTGTGCATCTGCTGGTGTGGTCAGTATTCTCCATATTCACCCAATCCTTAAACTGTGAGTAACTGGTGGTCTAAATCCTTGTAGTCTGGGGGTGTTCATGTATGTCTAGAGTCAAGCAAAGTAGAAGTGGTTATCTGGCTTGAATATGCATCATTCCTTCCATTCATCCATTTCTAACATTGAGTTGAGTTTGTGATGTCCCGAGAATCTCCGAGCTACAACCTAGGAGATTTTCTCGGGGAGATAACATCGATTGGCACCATTGTCGGGGAGAGGAGGTTGAAGCTCAGCTTCCCTGGGATAACGACATAGTTCCATGCTTTGATGATAGACAAAGTCTGGATACATTGCAGGTTGTAATCATCTATCTGGCGACTCTACTGGAGAAACTACCTGGTGGCGACTCCACGTTTTAGTTCTGGCTTGGTTTGTGAGGCATACCTGGAGAAATCCTCAGAAATCACCAGCTCACCCAGTGCCTGACCCTGAGAAGACTGCTAAGCAGAAGAAAACTTCACAGAAAGGAGCATTAGGATCAGGTAAGCCCAAGAAATCTTATACGTCTCTGAAAGGAAATATTACAACTGAGAATACACAGTTTGAAGATTTAGAGCCTAGCACTGCTAGTAAAGAAATACCTTCAGAGATTCATATAGCTCCTTGTTCAGTCAGTTCCCCTTTGGATCTCAGTCCAAAGAAAGCCTCCCATACAATCCATCATATTCCTTCATTTCTGTCATCCATTTCATTACTTCCTACCATTTAATCTTCCAATATCCTTCCACATATCCTAGTCATGGCAGGCCAGCAAGCTCCCACGAAGATGGAAAGAATCATAGCTGCTAGGAATGGACCCCTAGTCTTGCCTGTTCCTTTGAATGCCATGCTTGCAGGAGAATATCAGAAATACATGCCTAAGTTCACTGGTACAGAGGGAGTAACAGCTGAAGAACACCTTGAATCTTTCTATAGTTATGCTGATAACTTAGATATCAGTGAAGATGATGTGTGGATGAGAGTGTTTGTCCAGAGCCTTGATGGTGAGGCTAGAAAGTGGTTCAGAGAATTTCCCCATAGGTCTATAGTAGACATTGAGGCCTTAGATGATGTGTTCCTAAAGCATTGGGGGGATAGGAAAGATCTGCTCTCTTATCATACTGAATTTGGGAACTTGTAGAGGGATGTGCTCTCATCATCCTCAGATCCCGAGATCGACAAAATGGCCAGGATGATTGAGTCGTTAGTCTTTGAAGTTTCCAAATTAAGGGTTGAGCAGCGCTCTAGGAAAATAGGAGCTCCTAGTGCCTTTTCTCTTCCGAATCCAAATCCATACAGAGGAGCACAGGAGCAGTTGCAGACTTTGCAGAGAAGCAAAGATGCAAACGAAGACCAAAGGGTGAAGACCCTTTTCCAAAGTATAGTCATGGAAGAAGAGCGATTTGAAGAAGAGGATGAAGCCCATGGTATGGAAGACAAGGGCAGTGCCCCCTTCTTAACCAGAGCTACCTATGAAAAGTCATTATCCAAAGGCACTGCTCATAATTTTGTTGTACCTGCAGAGAAACAAGCTTATAAGCAGAAGTGAGCAGTGGCAGGCGCCACCATCCTTGAAGAGCCTAAGCCTAAAGCTTGCCCAGCTTCTGATGACTATGCATCTCTGCAAATGGACAAACCTGCTATTATCCTCAGCCCAATGATAAAAAAGGGTGAAGAAAGCTCCCCATCATCTTGTGCTTCTCTGTCTGTTCAAGATAAAACCACTCATAATTGCCTCCCAGACTTCGAGGCCAGCTATAACTCAATGCTCAAGGCTGATAGTGATAATCTCAGTCTTGATATCATGAAGCCTACCCCGATGGACTCAACACAACTTGAAAGGGCAGTTTGCCAGATCACAGAGGAAGAAGGTGCGCAGATTTGGGACACCTCCTTGGATGGGGTTTGTTCTAAGAAAGCTACAGAACCAGGTGAGGTCTTTGTGTCCCCTACACAAGAATACATTGGTTCACCAGTTATATTAATTGTGTGGGGCATAAATGACACAACTGAGTACATAACAACCATTATTCTTTAGCAGGTGTACAAAAGCTTCCGCAAAAAACATCTAAGGATGAGAGCGTATAGCGAGGGGGTGAGATACAAACCATCTCTACCTGATAAGGTCAAATGCCCTAAACTTTTTGAGGTAGATGATCAAATAAATCCGATTTTGCAAATCTTTGATGAACCTGTTGACCAAGAGAAGGGGAAACAAATTTTGGTGGCCCAGCAAATGGGCAGTTTTTGAAGATTTTGGTCATTTGAGGTTTCAAGCCTTAATGTTGTAAATGTGTTATTTTTTAGTGTAAACTTAATTAGACTCCATGCCCAATGGAATACTAGGCAATGTTTTTAGTCTTGTTCTGATGTATAAGGCAGTGGTCTATGGTTCTTGAGACCTCACAGTGAGAATCTCATTCCTAGAAGGAGCCAGTGTTAGCTCTGCTACAATTCAAGGAAGCTGAGGTGGGTTGGGTTCTTGGTTTTTCTCAAAGGAGACCCTTACTGGTAGCTCTCACCTTCCCCTCCGCCTCATCTGTCCTCCTTTCACTTCCATTTCCCAGGGCTAGCTATCAAAAATCATATGAAAACCTTTACTCTTAAGCCCCAAGCGATAAGTTTAGGACCACATATAACTCGCGCTTGCACTTCTATACGCCTCCATAAAACCTTCACCGTAACCCGTCGTCGTCCGTTGATCATAACCGTTGATCACCCCACCTGGATCCAACGGCATCCGCTCCTCCCGCACTCGTGAGCTGACCACGCTTTAACTCGCGATCAAAGCGGTTTTGACATGTCCCATCTGCCACGCGGAACACATTGAATGGGATCGCGCACCTGCGTACGATTATCGCCCGACCCCTGATAGCGGTGCGGGGAATACCGCTTACCGCCCAAACTATTTTTCCCGCTCGTTATCTCTCGTGTACCTTCGACTCCCGATAATCGTTGGATCTGCTTGCCTGAAATCCAATGGCCTCTGTCCATCCCAATCCCATATCTCCCGATTCCTCCTACAAAATGTTTCCTGTCGTCGATCCGCCCGATCTAACGGCCAAGTTTCCTCCTCTATTCATTTGCCATGCAGTCTCCTTGTCCTCAATCATTCCTTACTTCCGGAGAACGAAGGTGGCCAGTGTTCAGTACTCTGCGCAGTTACTCCTCCACAACTGCATTTAACAGGAAGGATGGCGACGAGAGAAAGGACCAACCTCGAGCAGATAAATGCATCTAACAGCTATGGAACTTCACCCATACGAAACTCCACCTACTCGAGAAGGACAACAGAGCATCCAAGAAGAACAATTTTGTTCATTAAAGCAGGCAGATTGCGTAGAAGTTTTGCTAGGCAGTTAAAGCAGTTGGTGGTCCATTATGACCCCTCCATGCATAGAACACCATAACATTTTTGTAATGAAACTCTATATATACCCAAAAAATAGATGAAATCAGGGTTGATGGTTGTTGTTTTGATGTAAGGTTCAACTTTTGGAGACTGTAACTACTTTGATACTTGCAGCGTCTCGTCGACATTTTCAGCTAATACAAGATTATTTTGCTGTTAATTGCCCACTTTCCATTTCTATTATGTTCTAGGCTGTGCTTGATTTGCATTCTTCCTGAACTCTTGATGTTTAGCATTAGAGGGGCTGTCATCCCACCTTTGTGTTTGAATCTTGTATATATCAGTGAATCTGTCAATCAGGTTTCTTTTCACTTAGTTACAGAGAGTTGTCATCCTATCTATGCACTAGGGAATTAGATTTGTAGGCCACTTTACTGGTTGCAGACGACCATCACAGGGTCCTGTGCATCTGCTGGTGTGGTCAGTATTCTCCATATTCACCCAATCCTTAAACTGTGAGTAACTGGTGGTCTAAAGCCTTGTAGTCTGGGGGTGTTCACGCATGTCTGGAGTCAAGCAAAGTAGAAGTGGTTATTTGGCTTGAATATGCATCATTTCTTCCATTCATCCATTTCCAACATTGAGTTGAGTTTGTGATGTCACGAGCATCTCCGAGCTACAACTTAGGAGAGTTTCTTGGGGAGTTAATAGGTACGGGGGAGAATTTCATTATTCCACCAAACATCATAATGGCTCTTCATAGAAAGGGAATTTTGACATGGAGTCAAATCATAGCAGGGTGGTAGGGAGGCGCTCCTATTTGGAGGGATCCACAAGGTTTGGGTCTAAGGGGAGATTTATTACAGCAATGGAACAATATTATGATGACTATGAGAAACTCAGGTATATGTAGAACGAAAGAAAATGATTCCCTTACCTGGAGGGGAAAAAGGGAGAGGGAAGAAGTACAAGTAAAGGAAATCTACTTAATTTTAGCTAAAGGAATCCCTTCCCCTTTTCTGAATATTTTCCTGATGTCTTTGTGGAAAACTGGGGCTCCCTATAAAATGATTCATTTCTCCTAGCTAGTTTTTCACAATAAAAACCTTACTTGGGAGAATCTTCAAAAAAGAAACTGAACAGGTCCTGGTATATGCCTAATGTGCAAGAAGGAGGGAGAAAACAACTGTCACATGTTCCTAAATTGCAGTTTCACTCTTCAGTTATGGAAGGATTTTGCAACATATTTTGGTTTCAGTTTGGTGTTTCACTCATCCATACAAGATGCACTGGTTTGGTGGAGCACTCAAAAATCTACTATTAGATCCATTCCTCAACTTCTCCTTTGGTCAGTTTGGAAGTGGAGGAATAAGTTATTATTCCAAGATGGAAGGGAAGATAAAATGACTGTGTTTGAGAAGATTATTTCTATTCATAACTCTCTTCCAACTAAGATGTTTCTACATAAAAACAAGAATTCCAAGGCTCATAGGAGGGTTCGGATGAGTTTTCCGAGAGCATTTTTTGATGGAGCAGCACAACATGGTATATGTGCTTGCAGCTTTCTCATATCAATGAATCAAGACCTTCATTTTTCCATTTATTGGAATGGAGGTAAAGGTACAAACAACAAGGCTAAGGCTATGGCCCTTGTTTGTCTCTTACATTTAAGCACTTTCCTTAATATTTAGAATCTTCAGATCTACGGTGACTCTAAAATTATGATTGAGCATGTTACAGGGAAATTATCTATAAAAAACTCAATGTTAACAGTGTGGATGAATAGCATAAATGCATTATGGAGTAGAAAAAAGGATTATTCTATTAACCATGTTGACAGAACCTTTAATACTCATGCTGATGACCTGTCAAAGAAAGGGCTCTCAATCCAGCTGGGTATATGGAAAATGGAGATTCAAATGGGAACAAGCACATATCAGATTGATGATTTCTCCTCACTGGGTACTTAAACCATTTTTGTTTTTTGTCCCTCCCAGATTATATCTCTTTTGCTCAATGCCTCTTCCTCTTCAAAAAAGGTATGTTTGTTTATACTTTCTTGTATTTCTCAATGTGATGGGGATGTTTTTTCTATATGGACCTGAATGGTCATCCTGTGTTTATCGATGGATATCGTCTGTTTTGCTACATATTTCTTTTTTCATCTCTCCATGTAAGTGTTTTTTCAGACTCAACAGTGCTCTAATCAACACAATTTTTTATCTTTTTTTTTAAATATATGACTATACTTTATATTAATATAAATACTGCTTTTTATATTAATATAAATACAGTTTTTTTTCGTAATGGAAAAAAAATCTTTAAAATTTTTAAGAGTCATGGGGATCTTTAAAATTTTCAAGAGTAATTGGCAATTAGATGGACACTGTATTGCCCTTACTTGGGGTGGATTCCTATATCTATGATTGATGGTTTCCAAAACTACCCACTCACGGTTCTATGCCCCACTAATAATGTCACTTTTTTTATTATTTAATTAATTTTATATTAAAAAAATAATCCTATGCGTTGGTGGGAAATCAACCATCCTACGCGAATGTCACATGGAAGTCAGCGGTTTCTTTATCAAAATCACCAATTAGGAAATTAACCATCGGCTAAATAACTCCATGCATAACTAAATTCGAATTGCGATGTAAACTTGTATTTCCTTCTAGGTTTAATTTTGAGGTTTGAATTTTGGCCAACCTTAAAAAGATGGAGGTTAGATGAATTTTATTGAGTTTTATGTAGATTAATTAAATTTATAAAGATGAAGGTTAGATAAATTTTATTAAGTTTTATGTGGATTAATTAAATTTATAGATCAAAATTTATAAGTTTATATTAAAATTTAAGCTTGTAATTTATTTTTTAGTTTTCATGTTCGTATATAAATCAAAACTCATAACATTATGTCAAAACTCAAACTTGTAATGTATTCTTGGAGTGTTCATATTCATCCATAGATCAAAACTCATAATCTCATGTCAAAAATCAAACTTGTAACCTATCTTTGCAGTTTCTATGTTAGTGATAGCAATTTTTTTAATAATATTAATTTCTTACAATTTTATCCTATATTTCATTTTCAAGTTAATATATCTATACATATAGAAAATATATATAAAGTAATTTAATGGATAACCTTTTCTAAACTAACTTAATAGATAACCGGTCAAAAAATTCAAACAAAACCGAACCTGATCATTATGAAACGATGTGATATTGATTTCTTTTGATAATATTATATTCGGTCGCTAAGTGAATGAATTTAATCCAATTTAATTAAAGAAACAAATTAAATAAAAAATTATAGTTACACCTTACCAAGAACTTTAATTATGTGAGTTCGGACCCCGCCGTGGCGGGGAGTAGAATGAACGGTCGGCGACCAACACAGTGCTGCTGCAATATTGACCAGAGGTTTAGAGTGCACTGTCAAACAACCCATGGCGTTTACAACACGTCTCCGTGACAGACACGAAATGTCAATCTTGACAGTGTGGTTAAAAAGTATTGGCGGTTCATAGAAAGGAATGGCACAGACAGTAATACCTATACGGTTGAAAGTCTATAAAATCTTACAGCAGGAGGTTCACGAATTCATTGAAAATCTCTTCATTCGGTGTGTTGCAGATACTATGGGAATCGTTAACTCTGTAGGGAAACCAGAAATAATTCAAGAAAGAACAGAGTAAGTGTGAATCTCGGAATAAATAGAAGTGGGGGTTTAATAATTGTTTTAGCTTTGATGGTGAGAATTAATATATATTGGAAGAAATTTAGGGCAAAACAGATTAATATATATTGGAAGAAATTTAGGGCAAAACAGCCCTTCAGTGAAGGTCAGGAGCTTGAATTCAGGGAAAGACATATCCTCAATAAAGGTAAGGAACTTGATTTCTATGAAGAAATATATTGGGAAACTCCCCTATTATGAAGTTGTGAATTTTTTTCAGTTCTGATGAGTAACCTAGTTGGTTAAAATACTGGGCTAAGTCTTTAGCTCTGAGATTATGGGTTCAGGCTCCGATAGTTGAGTTGACTTGGCACACCCCTTAAACTGAGTATGCCCTGTACAATCACTGGATAAAAATAGAAAAAGAAGAAAAAACTATGCCAGAGGGCCCTTTCATACTTTGTAAATTTACATGGATTGCAGAAGACACGATGATTTTTACTCTGCAAGAGATGAAGGAAGCCACGCAAACTTTTAGTCAGAAACTTGGCAAAAGTACCTTTGGACCGGTGTTCTTTGGCAAGATGCCAGACGGAAAAGAGATCGCAGTAAAAGTGCTGTCATCGAATAGCGAAGAAGAAATTCGGGAGTTTTTCACTGAGGTAATTATGAGATTCAATATGATCCAATTTCTGAATCATTTGGGTGCACACAGAATTGAGAAGAAAAAATATGTGCAGGTCCACCTTATTTGTAGAGTCCATCATAAGAACTTGGTGTCTTTGCTGGGCTACTGCCATGAATCCGGAAAGCATATGCTTATTTATGATTACATGTGCGGAGGGCGTTTATGTGACCGTCTTTATGGTAAATATTTTACACTCTAATATTGTTTGGTCGGGTTGATGCAATAAATAAATATTTTGAAAAGATTTACGACAGGCAGAGAGTTATTTGTTTTCCAGGTCAGAGCGCAATCGATGTAGCTGAGGGTAATAACTTTAAATTTTTCGCACTACATTATTTGAGCGTAAATGTATTTGAATACGAGAAATAGTGGTTAACCATATTTCTCATCTGATATTCCATCCTCCATTTCTGTCTGAAGCACTGCAATACCTACACGTGTGTTGCACTCCAATGATAATTCACAGGCATGTGAGGACTGCTAACATCCTTCTCGACAGCAATTTGAATGGAAAACTGTCCGATTTCGGTTTGTCAAAGATGACAATGGATAGGCAGGCTCCTATCGTGGATATAGTGAAAGGAACTTACGGATACGCGGATCCAGAGTAAGTTACAAATACTTGCATTCTCTTTGCATTCTCTTTCGAATACTCTTTTGGATGCCATAGGAATTCAATTGATTGTTGAGAGTAGCGGCAATTCCATTTATACCTAGAGATATTTTTACAGGTATATTTCCACTGGTCGTGTGACTCAGAAAAATGATGTATATAGTTTTGGAGTGGTTTTATTAGAAATCATATGCGGGAGAAATGCCTTTGATAGGGATCTACCGAGTGAGGAAAGATTACTCTCAATGTGGGTAAGGATTTTATTTATAATTAGTCATCTAAACATAGATTTTATTTATAATTAGTGATCCAAACATTGTGTATGATTATCTGAATTAACTACATAATTTCTGATTTTCTAGTTTGTCTCTAAATTCCCAGGTGAGAGATCATGTGGGGATCAATGAAAACCCTGGAAAAATATTGGAAATCATAGACAAGAAAATGGAAAGAAAATATCACATGAAATCAATGACTATCGTTGCCAAAGTGGCCCTTAGATGTTTCAGAGTTCATCTTCTAGGCCTGGCATGAGTGAGGTAGTAGGAGAGTTGAAAGAGGCTTTCATGTATGAGAAAGTAAAGTGGGAGAGCTGAAAGAGACTATCTTGTATGAAAAAGTGAGGCTTCAAATGCATTTAAGAAAGCAAAGTTAAAAGAGCTTCCTGTTGCAAAACAAAGAGATATAGAGAAGTTGGGGTGAAGTTTTAAGTAGGAAGATGTTAGAGTTTAAATATTACGGATGTTTAATTAGATTGAAATTAAGTTGGAACTAGTTTTAATGTTGGATGTAAATATAGTCTACTTGTAAATGAAATGTTATTATTAATATTGTGTAAAGTTGGGTGGATTTTGGAGAAATATTTATATATAAGTAGTTCATTAAGTAATGCATATTGTTCAACAAATATAGCTAATTTTGACTAATCAAATTTAAATTAGTGAGAAAAATTATTGCACCAGGGTCTAACATGGAAGAGATGTTGTCATGTCTTGTTATATTATGTAAACATCTTTAAAAATCACTTTTATTGAATTGTCTTAAAACATTTTGAGACAAAAATATTTTAAGACAAAACTTTATATTTAAGATAAAAACAGTTTAATACAAAAATATTTTAAGACAATTTATATTTAAGACAAAAACAGACAAATATTTTAAGACAATTTTATATTTAAGACAAAAACACTTTGAGACAAAAATATTTTAAGGCAAAACTTTATTTTTAAGACAATGGCAATTAAGATGAAACCCCCCATTTAAGACAGCTAACAACTAAGAAAAAACCATATTTATTCTAACAAGTGCAAAATTGACTTTGATAGTGCACGGTAAGTCCCTCAACTTGCAGGCTACCAGCTGCTATTTCACTTACTATTCACATTATCTTACATTATCTTATATAAATACAACGATTCACGGACGGGTCGCATGGAGATGGACGACCAAGCGATGGAGCGCAGGGGCATCGATGACGATGGATATGGCTAGCTAGGGTTTGACATTTTCTGCAGGTTTCTGAGCCTGCGAGACAACCCTGACCCGCCACCAACTGGGTGCATCTGCCCTTACTTCTGGTGGACGATCTCGTCCTGTAACTACAGTCCCCTGACACCTGCTCTCTGCTCTACTGTCACTGGAACCTGCTGTTCTCATGGGAGATTATGAAGCTGTAGATTACACTGCCGACCCTCTGGAAGGCGTACCTATCTGGCGTACCCCAAATGCTTTACGAGGTATTTATAACCAGGCTTCTTTTTCTAATGGGGATCCATCGCTCTCTCGTCCAGCAGCTCATCCGATCCTTACACCTTCCCGGCATGACCTCTTTTCTCCGGCGACCCTCGGATCTGAGGCGGAATGCACTCCCCCTTTCCCTCACCCCCCTTCCTTCTCTACTTCAGTCCCGGATCTCGCTCATACTGAGCCACCTCCCATCACTTTCTCCGTTTCACTGTCTTCAGATCCCCTCCATGGAAGTCACCCTAGTCAACCTTCTCCCTCTGATCCGATTTTCTCTTCCGGCGGCCTCGCTATCCCCACATCCTCCTCTGTCCCTCCTTCTATCTCAGGAGCCCCCTCGCCACCGCATCGAGCGCGGAGTTCACCTCTGGATCCAAAACCAAAAAGGAATAACAGATGTTTTAAATCCAAAGCAGAGGAAGTATTTCTCAGACTTGAGGAGGATGTCCAGTGGGGTGAGATTATGGATCATTCCGACAAAGTCTTGGTGGGCCGAATAAGGGGTCGGAAATACTCGGTTTCTCGATTGAAGGCCTGGATATCTGATATTTGGGGACACCATCCGAGGGATCCCCCCTTAGTACATATATTAGCTAGAGGATGGTTTGCAATAAAATTTGTCCTTGCCGAACACACAGACTGGGTCTTATCTGCTCATTGGCATTTTCAACATGCCCCAGTCCTCCTTAAATGTTGGACTCCCATGTTTGACCCCGAATCGGAGCTGATCGGCACTGGGCCTATATGGATTCGGCTCCCAGGCCTCCCTATACAGTATTGGTCTGAAGACATCTTCAGAATAATTGGGAATGCATTGGGCTCTTACTTGGATTATGATCGATCCTTCCTCCATACAGGTGTGATGACTTATGCTCGTCTTCTCATCAATCTGGACACCAAGGGTGGCCTTCAAGAACACATTACTATTCACTGGCGGGACTTGGCGCGTAAACAGATTATTGATTACGAAGGGATCCCGTATAGATGTCGCCGATGTCACCAAGTTGGACATATATACCGGGACTACCCTCTCCTTCACAAGGGTAAGTAACGACCACAGGATGAGGCTACTGAACTTCCCCCTCACTTCCCCGATCTGCAAGGATCGGAGGCGCCTTCATCGGAGCATAACCAGGCTACTGATGGTACACATGACCCTCCAGGCTGCGCTATTGATCCCACTTCTTGTCCATTGCCTGACCAAGCGCAAGAGTTTCCTCAGCAGATGGGTGATAGTTCATCGATCCCTCATCCCTCCTCCCCTCCGGTTCATACATCTCCCTCTGTAGATACTGCTCCGCATCTAAACCCTTGCCCTCATGGATCTAACCCTCTTTCGGGGGTTCCCCCTCCCTCCCTCCATTGCCCCATTCCGCCTCTGGCTCCCGCTTTTCCCCCAAGTTCGCCCTCCTTGATCAATCCATCCATATCCGCCTCCCTTGCTCCATCCCCCCAATTTCCCCTCGATATGCCCTCAGATCCATATCTAAAGACAGAGGCGGCGATGCCTTCGGCCTTGACATTATATCAGCTCCTTTTAAGCAATCTCGTGGTCGACCATCGCGTATTTCTAAAGCCAGACACACTTCCGACGCTGAAGTTTCCATTGGGCGACAACAAACCATCCCCTGGGCCCTTAGAGCAAAGCATGGCCCTGTCCCTCTTCCCTCATGAAGGTACTCTCTTTCAACTGCAGGGGGTTTGCTAGTTCCCCCAAAAAATTAGCGCTCAGGAGATTGCTCTCCATATCTCAACCAGATATCATACTACTACAAGAGACCCTCTGTCCTGCAGACACTCTCATCCAGTCCTTCAAATCTTGGATGCCATACTGGACATTTCATGCTATTGACGCATCAGGGAGATCGGGCGGATTAGCTATTGGGATCCTCAACAAAGCCATCAAGATCTGTAACATTTGGGGCGGTAGGGGCTTCATAGGCCTGGACATCTATGTTCTCTCCATGGAAATGAACTTGCGTATTGTCAACGTTTATGGTCCATGTTCTAGCAGGGCTCCCTTCTGGAGTGCGCTACTTGAATCTGACCTATTGAAGGAGGACAATATTATGCTTGGTGGCGACTTAAACTTCACAATGGGTCAGTGTGAGTCATGGGGTCACTCTGCCCTGACAGACCCTTTCTCGGACACCATATCCAACCTGTTGGAGGAGCATCACTGGGTAGACATACCCTCTGCCAGACTACAGCACACCTGGACGAATAACAGAAGTGGGAATCAGAGCTTGGCTAGAAGATTAGTCAGGTTCCTGCTTAAAGAAACCCTCTATAACCATCTCCCGCGCACTAGGCAGTGGGTCGGCTCCGGCGGCATCTCCGATCATCGCCCTATCTTACTAGAGACAGCTGACTCCTATGACAAAATCAAGAGCCCTTTTAAATTCAATTCTACTTGGTTAAAGGATCCCTCCTATATACACTTGGTCACCGAATATTGGCAGAACAATCCAATTCGTGATCAGGAGGAGCTCTCGGCCGGATTTGTGAGGAAACTAACAGAATTAAAGCGCTTATCCAAGCAATGGGCACACCAGAAGCGGGTCCGGGATGATCACACTTTAAAAGAAGCTGAAAAAGCCATTGCAGCATATGAGATCTCTACTGATGGCATCTACACTACTACAGGAAGCAAAGAACAGTTCAATTCCCTCATTACCGAGCGCACACAGATTCTGAAATGCAGAGAGGAAAGCTGGCGGCTGTGCAGCAGGGCCATTTGGCTTAACGAGGGAGATGCTAACACCACTTTCTATCACAAGTTCGCCAATGGTCGAAAAGCTATCAATTCTATTTGGGAGCTCAAGGATGAACAAAATCAGGCAATTACATCTCAGAGGAACCTGGCCAGCTTAGCGATCAATCACTTTAACGGCATTTATAAGGCCCCCAGAGTGGCAAACATCCTGGAGATCATGCGAGTGGCAGAGCATTTTCCCAGATATGTCCTTCAAGGTGATACAGAGGAGCTCACTAAGGCAGTCACCATGGAGGAGCTAGAATCCACCATTAAGTGGTTCAAGAAGGATAGAAGCCCCGGTCCTGATGGCTGGACCATCGAATTCTACATTGCATTCCTTGATCTGCTGGGCAATGATCTCCTCAATATTATTCAGCAAAGTAGAAGATCCGGCAGGATTTCATCAGCTATTAAATCCACCTTCATCGCTCTCATCCCGAAAGCCAATCTCCCTTCATCCTACAACGACTACCGCCCATCTCCCTCTGCAACTGCCTTTACAAAATCATCGCTAAGATCATCACCAATCGTCTTAAGCCCATTTTATCTCGCCACATATCCCCTGAATAGTTTGCATTCCTCCATCATCGACAGATTCATGAGGCCATCGCCACCGCACAAGAGCTCCTACATACTCTCCATACAAAAAAACAAAAGGGCCTGATTTTAAAGGTTGACCTGTCAAAAGCATTCGATAAAGCCAACTGGCTCTTCATCAGGCTTCTCCTGACTCATCTCGGCTTTCCCTATAGCTTCACAAAATGGATAATGGGCTGCATCTCTGATGTGCCCTACAACATTCTTCTTAATGGTGAAGCCACATCCTTCTTTACCTCTGAACGAGGGCTCAGGCAAGGATGCCCATTATCACCGCTTCTTTTCCTCCTCATCATGGAAGGTTTGAGTCGGCTTATCATATCTGCCCGAGATAGGAATCAACTCAATGGCATCAACATCTCAGAGTATTTTCATCTTACGCACCTCTTGTTTTTCGATGACATACTCATATTTCTTAATGGTTGCACAGGTGACACCACAACTCTCCAGAACATTTTTGCTCTCTTTCAACAGGCCACAGGCATGCAGATCAATGAGACCAAATCCACAATTACGGTGGTTGGCTGCTCACAACATGAATATACCTTTGCTCTTCAGTGCTTCCCCTTCATCTCTTTATCATTATCTGAAGGCATCAAATACCTGGGGTACAGATTAAAACCTGTTGGCTATCGGACTGCAGATTGGTCGTGGTTAATAGCGAAGGTGGAGAAAAGATTACAGGTTTGGTATCACCGATATCTTTCCAGAGCCGGTAGATTGACTCTTATCAAAGCAGTCATTGAGGCCACCCCTGTATACTGGATGACCTTGGCATGGATACCTCGGGGCATCCTGAACAGATTACAAACCATATGTGCAAAATTTTTATGGAATGGGCATCATACAGGGAAGCATTTTGCCTGGGTGAATTGGGCTACCATAGCAAAACCCAAGCGCTGGGGAGGCCGGGGCATTAAAAACCTCGATTACTTTGCAAAGGCGTTGGCTGCCAAACTTGGGTGGTGCCTCTTGACCACAGACAGCCTATGGGCTCGAGTCGCTCAGGCAAAATACATTAAACCAATGCACCTCATGGACTGGTTACGTCTACAGCACATCCCGGGCAGAAATACTTCAAATATCTGGAAAGCAGTCCTCCATTCGTTGCCGCTGTTGAGGGATGGAATCACCTGGCGCATCAAAGAGGGTAACAGTGTCAGGATCGGAGTGGATCCGTGGGTCGGGTACGGTAATTCACACAGGTTACCAAACGAGCTATTAGCGCACCTCCATGCCAATGGCATCTCACATATCAGGCAAATTGGGGACAGGGCGAACACCACCCTCCTGCATCAAGCGTGGGCTTCTCCTCGTTCATTAGAATTACCTGACCAATGGCATCTTGTATGGCGGGACTATACCAATGCTCTGTCGCAGGCCCATATTCGACTAACTGAAGGCCACGACGAATTGATCTGGGCAATCGCACCACATGGCACCTATTCGCCCAAGCTAAAATATATTACTCTAATGGAGCCATATAAGCCCACGAATATTCTCCCTGTTTGGAAAGCGCTCTGGAAATTGGACGCGGCTCCCCGTACTCGCCTCCTTATGTGGAACATCCTTGCTGATAAAATACCAACTGGTACCAACCTCATGAAGTGTGCATTCCACGGGCCATTCAGATGTCATTTGTGCCGTTCAGGTGAGGAAAGCACTACACATTTGTTCCTCTTTTGTCAGGCCACATTAGCATTCTGGCAGAGTATCGTTACACATTATCCATCCCTCAAGACCTGGCAGGGACAGAACCTCATGGATACATGGAGCGATTGGTGTCGATCCCACACAGGCAAATCCGTCAACATGCCCTTACTTGTTTGCTGGGCTATATGGATTGCCCGAAACCAGGTTATTTTTCAAAACAGGGAGCCACAGTGGCCTGTCATTCTGAGACACACTATAGCAGATTTTGATTTACTTCCCACAGCTGTACCAAAAAATACCACGCGTACCTTCAGACAAATCAACCTGGATAAATCGAAGCCCTGGGCTTTTTTCGACGGCTCTGCACAAGAAATAGGCTGTGGTGGAGGAGCGCTCCTTTATCTCAGCGATACCCATTTCTATAAAATTCAGATAAATCTGGGTCGTGGTACCAACAACTTTGCTGAATTATGTACAGCAAAGAATATCATCCACTTTGCCATACAGAAACATTGCAGCCATCTTCAGTTATTCAGAGATTCACAAATTGTCTGCAATTGGTTGAACGATACAGCACACTGCCATACATACTCTCTGAGCCACATTCTCCTAGAGACAAAAAGGCTGATAGCATCATTTGAATCCTTCAACTGCAGCCACATATACAGGGAACAGAACACTGAGGCGGACCAGCTCTCTAAAGCAGCAACTCAAATTCAAAGGGACGGCTGGCTAATTCAAGAATTGATGGATCATCCCATCAATACTACCACAGACCATTTCACGATATACCATAGGTCTGGGTTTGGTCCCACACATAATCTATGTTATTCTGTAGCTTACATGATCAGCTGTTATATTTTTTTTGTACAAAATTTTTGTAGCTGTACCAGAAACTGCTGGGCTCTCTGCGCAGAGCCGGAATGTGAAAGTCCTATATAGGCATATTACAGCATTAGCTGTTAGGACTCCATACTAGACGGTAACCGTTCCACAATCTTGAATGCAACTGCATCTGTAAAATGTAATTTCTCCATTAATAGAAGTTACGATATTTTCCTTATGGGAAAAAAATACAACGATTCACATTATCTTATATAAATACAACGATTTCTTAACTCTAAACAACTCAACAACGTTCCAATTCCTCTTCTATCCCTTTATTATTGCATTCTAAAAGTTTTCATTCTAGATAGGGGATAGTTATATTTTTAATTTTTGAAAGTAGATATTCATACCACATGAAATTTAATCATATGATTTTCTTTCTTTTATATTATATTTTCCCTTTTTCACTAATCATTTTTAATTAAATATAAAATTAGAATATGCTAATTATATTAATTTTTTAATTATTATAAAATTAAAATATAATTTTTTTAACTAATTTTTAAGTATTTAATTTAATGATATTTATTTGAAAATTATATTAAAAATTACATAAAAGTAATAAATTAAAGATATTTTTATTTCAAAACAGTTACAATATACATACTGCATTCTAAAAGTATAATAAATAAATAGATAAAAAATATAATTTTTTAACATTCTAAAAATATAATAAATAAATAGATACAAACCATTATTTTTTAGTTGGCTTAACCCATGGGGATTTGAACTTTGAATCTCATACTTTTACATAATACTTCATAACAAGGTGATTGTCAATTGAGTTACATGAGCTATTTTTTTTAAATATGTGAAAAAATTACAATTGTTTTCTTCTTTTATATGTATATATATTAATTTCAAAACCATACATAAAAAAAATCCCAAAAAAATAAAATACAAATTCATCATTATATACATTTTAAACCTTCATTTAAAATTAAATATTTTCTCAATTGTTGTCTACCTCTCTCTCTCTCTCTATATATATAAGTAGAAAACAATTGATATATATATATATATATATATATATATATATATATATATATATATATATATATATATATATATATATATATATATATATATATATATATATATATATATATATTTCAAATTATACATAAATAAATTCAAAAAAATTAATATACAAATTCATCAATGTATACATTTTAAGCCTTCTTACTTTCATTTTTTCTTTCTAAATGAAAAGTTAGAAATTTGATTCTTGCACATGCCACATCTCAATTTTATTTTCACTATTAAACAATTATATCAAAGAGATAAAAAACAATAATTTAATTATTTCTTAGATAATATATATATATATATATATTATTGTAAAAAAAAATTCTACTAATATTGTAAAAAGACATATACAAAATGCAATTTAGTATTTTTTGATATTAAGATTTTGGTAAAGATTTTCATCTAGTAATTAGAAAACCATGAATGCATTATTAAGAAACCAAGTAATATTAGTAATTGATATCATTTCAAACTAGGAAATAACTCTTATGTGATTTATCTTCCTCACTTAATAGAGAGATATATAAATAAATTATGGAGTTTGAAAGAGTACCTCTAGCATAAAATTTAACTTAATATAAAAATTCATTGTCATGTCCCTATAGTCATCCACATCGGAGGTTGAGTTAGCGCACTTAGATGGCCCGTCATTAAAAATTCATTGTCATGTACCTATAGTCATCCACATCGGAGGCAGACTTAGCGCACTTAGATGGCCCATCACTATAGGTTTGTGGTGCATCGTGACTCATTTCATCTCATCGATTTTCTCAATCTGAAACTACGTGATTCCATACTACACCTCACTTTTTATATTTCACGATTATTAAAATTCATAAGTTTAACACTTATTGAAATATGTAGATAATCATTCCATACAATTATCCCTTAACATAACTAATATGCAAATGATATGAATGAAAGTAGTCTTATAGAATTGACAAACCAACATGCCTAAGAGTTGTCAAATATTCAAATGTGTTACAACCAAGAGAACTCTAGTCTCGTATAACAATTTAAAAATTATAAGAGCACACAATTCATACAAACCTATCCCCAGATTTCCTATTTGGTTTACTGCCATCAATCACAACTTTGTCATATATAAAAAAAAATTCACTTGATATAAATAGTAAGTACTCTCGTGAAGTCCCAACAATGGGTGGTAATCTAATGCCTTGACCACAGAAATGCATAGAGGAAAGTATGATAACTTTGGGTAAGAGCAAGTGTGTGGCCCTTTCAGAGAGTCAAGTGCGATGCATGAAGGTTCCAACACACAGAGGGAAAAGGAAGTGCACCCATTGGAAGGCTTTAATAGTACATAGCCTAAAAGGAACCCACAAGCGAAATGACATCACAAGCTAAAATGAGGAATAGTCCACATGTTAAAGAGATGAATTAATCCAACAACATGCATTTAACATGATTCGTACGAATGCAAAAAAGTAGTTCATAAGAATATGCATAAGTTAAATAACATACATTGCCAATACAACAAGAATAGTCCTGCTATGTTAACGACATATGCATGAAAGCGTGCTGACTCTGATTTTATTATTATAAGTGAAAGTTCCATCCATACATACACCATTGATGACCACTAGCCCCAATAGTGGAAAATTATAGTCAAGAACTCCTGCTCCTCCAAAGAAGTATACTCACTCTACGCTATAGATAAGCCAAGGCTCTGTTGATAGTGCTAGACCCCCCAACATGTCAGGGGATTTCCCTGGTAAGAAGTCCCAACTAGACCTCAAACCGTTTGGTGTAGGATTCCTAGCAGTGGGTCGTACGGTGTCGCCTTGACTGCGGTTGCACACAGAGGTAAGTAAGATGTCCTTGTTGGTAGTAAGGGTGTGACACGCGCAACAAGCCAAGGAAGGTGCATGAACGGTTCTAACACACATAAAGTGGGGTGAGTGCGCCCCTTGGAAACTTGTGGAAACACGCGGATTGGAAGGGAACACATGAGAAAAGATGCATCACAAACTGGAAGGCAAGTGGACCAACAGTCCAAAGTGATGGTTAAACCAACATCACATCTAGAGTTCTCTTGGTTGTAACACATTTGAATATTTGACAACTGTTAGGCCTGTTGGGTGACCCTTGACATTCCCCTTTGTGAATTTTAACCTACCCTCATGACTCTTCAACTACTCAATGATTGTTACATTCAACTATCGACACTTGGACTTTCACTTTACAAGATGTTACATACAATCTATAGATGTACCCATGTGAGACAAAATAGGCTTGAGCAAGCCATGTGATCTGATAATCACCCTATGAGTGACCTCAGTTAAAGATTTATTAAACAAAAGGTATTACAGACTCATGTGATGGTGTGTGTTCTATGTTATTTAAGCAACGGATCGATCAGATTGCCAATACACAGAAAAATAATGGAATGACAACAAAGAAATTCAGTAAGCAACACAAAGACATAAACAATTTTTAATAAGGAGTTCACCCTATTCTCTAAGGCTACGTCTCCGGTCTAGCTTCAGTGGTGGCCTTGTTTTATTGTGTCTTACAGCAGAGAAATTACAATACAAGGACTCAATGTGAGTTCTCCTGAAGCAGATTTTGCTTGGTAGGGTGTTTCTTGGATTCCCCAAGCCACTCGGAGTTCACAGACTCTTTTTCTTCCTACCAGCTCTATGACCCTTGGTCTACAGTGGAAAGAGCCAAATGTGATGCTTAGTGCGGACAGATTCCTCTAGGGAAAGGCTTGAATCTTCAAGCTCTCTGGTGCTCGACGCTACCTGTGGTTAGCTCGGCCCTCTGTCTCCTCTGCTTGGCTTTACGGTTCTCTGTGTTTAGTCCTTCCCTCAGGGTTCACTGTTCACTGTCTCTCTTGGTTGCTTAGACTCCTCTCTCTTCCTCCTCTCTGAATTCGACTGTCTCTGTTCATGGCTTTAGCCATTCGATCTCTATGCCTGTTCGGTTCCTCTCCCGCCTATGTCGATTCGCCTACCGCCTGGGTGCTTGGAGTTCCCTGTTCGACATCAACATGAACGCTCGGGAAGTAGCCACGTGTCCCCCTCGGAATAGCACCAACCTGCTCGTCGATTCGATTTTTCGGTTATGTCGTGGATACATTCTTTCTCCAGCGTAGCGGTCAAACGGATTCCAAATCTCCTTAAATCGTAGCTTAATTCCCTGTCGATTCTGCTTCTTTCTATCGGGCGTAATCTCAACCATCCAATCTAGGCTCCTCAAGATCCAACGTCATACGCACGTCGAGTGCGGTTGACTTTCTCGACCGATAACATGTGATCAATGGCAGTTTTTCTCTCTCCTCCGCCGGCATTCATTGTTCAATGTATGGGATCACTCCGCTCCTGTCCAAAACCTTTTACCGTTCAAGGGCGCCTCGATCAAAACTACCGGTTTCTAGGTCGTGGGTCCCATCTTCATACGTTGGCGCTTTTCGTTTCTCCACCTACGGTCCTCTGGTCCCCCCCACGCGACCAGGTGCTCACGCTTTCCCATTTTGGCCCTGTTCGCCCAGCGATGTGCGATTAGTGCTAGGCACTAATCGCGCATCGAAAATCAGCTCCTTTTCTAGATCCGGGGCTCCCAGGGGCTATATATTATGAAGGAGGATGAAAGAGTACCTCTAACATAAACTTTAACTTAATCTAAAAATTCATTGTCATGCCCCTATAGTGATGTAGGAGGTTGACGAAAATGGGGCAGTAGTCTGGAATTATACTACTGGTTAACTTTAGAACCAATCAGCTGTGCTTTAATCAGATTCTGTCTGTGTATTTCCTCCTGAGGGTCCCACCTTCTTGAACAATCACCGTCGGTCCTTCTTTGACTTTTCCTTTTATCAGGCGCTTCAATCCATGCCGTCAATTTCACTCCTTTAGATCCAACGGATATCGCACAATCTCGCGTGAAATCTTGCACGACTGATATCACACCGAGAGCGAGCAAAATTTCTGGTTTTCTCGTGCTATGTGTCACCCACTTAGGCTAATCGCGTGAATTTTAGAAATACTGTTTACCACTTTTAGGGCAAGCGAGATACTTCTTACCACTTTCCGTATACTACCCACGTGCTTAATTCATACTTTTAAGAAAGACGTTTAAGGAAAGGTTTAGCGCTTAAGCTCAATATTAACCCTTAATACTAATCGACTGTGATTATCAATAAAATGTATAAACAAATAAAAATGCCCGATTTGGGTCCAGAATGCCGAAACACAGATACAAATGAATTTTTACACCAGGATTAACATGCAACACCACACTTAATCATTTATTCAATAAAATAGAATTTCTAGATTCTTGGCTCTCTTGCCTCGATTGCAACAGTTTGTCTCACCTTTGTTCACTCTCCAACCCTATCTCTCACACATGTCTCACTTACTTACTCTCCTATTCCATTCCCCTCTATCATTACATTTTTTTCCTTTCCTTTATGGACCAAATCCTATCCTAACCACATTGACAACTCAATCTCTATTTTTATTAGCTCAACTATTAAATCCCTATTCTCAAGCTATGGTTCAAACTTATCCTAACAACTTATCTCCTATTCTGAAAATAGTACAATATTCTAATTATTACAATAATTGGAGTAAAGATAATTTTCGAGAGATCCAACCCTCTCTACTAAGAATTGATTTTGACCACTCAGGTCAATGAAATTCATGTCTTGTTAGCCACAACATGTGAACATACAATCACATTGATGGCTAAGTCCAGATGCTCCTGCCTCAGACTCCCGGGGAAGAAAAGAATCCTTCGTCAAACTTTCGGGATTGACTCCATACTTTTGCAATTCTGTCGTTATTATCCTACTGGCATCCTCTATTTGTTGTCCCCTCCATTTGACTAAATATTGAAAATAAACCTCTCCTCTGGTTCTTTTAGTTACTCTTTTCTCCAGAACGACTTCCACATCTTTCTTAATTGTCTTTGGCATTTGTTCTTCGCAATGTACAGTCCGTTCTTCATCTTCTGTAGGCTCCTTCTATAACTCTGCCTTTTTCTCCTTGTATGGATATAAATCTACAACATTGAAGATAGGTGATATTCCAATCCCTTTTGGAAATTCAATTTCATAAGCATTAGTTGAAAACTTCCTCACAATTCTGCATGGACCTATCTTTTTCATCTTTAGTTTATTATAAGTCCCAACAGGAAGCCTTTCTTTCCTCAAGTATACCATCACTAGATCTCCCACTTGGAATTCTTTTTCTCTCCTCCTCATATCAGCTCTCTGTTTGTATTTTCCGCTGCTTTCCTGCCATTTGTCTTTAACATCTTCTTGTAGTCTCTGCATCTGATCTACAAACTCTTCAATTTTTGCACTTCTTGTCTCTTATTTACCCAAATTTTTAAGTTCATAAACACCTCTTGGATTCATTCCAAAAACAATTTGAATTGGACTCATCCCAGTACTTCAGTTTGGAGTGCCATTATAAGAAAACTCAGTTTGAGCAAGTGCTAAATCCCACTACTTAGGATTGTTATACACTAAACTTCTCAATATGTTTCCCAAGCTTCTGTTTACCACTTCATTCTGTCCATCTGTTTGAGGATGATATGCTGAATTGAAACTAAGGTTGGCACCTAGTTTCTTCGAAAGAGTTCTCCAGAAATGCACAACAAACTTTGTATCCCTATCAGACACAATACTTACAGGAAATCCATGTAACCTTATAACCTCTGAAAAAAAACAGATTAGCAATATGTGTTGCATCACTAGTCTCTTTACATGCAATAAAATGTGCCATTTTGGAAAATCTATCTACCACAACATAAATGGAATCATTCCCTCTTTGAGTTCTAGGTAATCCCAAAACAAAGTCCATACTAATTGCATTCCATGGTTGGTCTAGTATTGGCAATGGCTGGTACAATCCTGTATTTTGGCTTCTCCCCTTAGCATGCTAACATATCCTGCATTTCTCAACAAATTTATTAACATTAGTTTGCTTCTTTAACCAGTAGTAAAAGGCATTTACTTGAGAAAAGGTTTTGTCTTGTCCAAAGTGACCAAATAATCCACCACTATGTTTCTCCTTGATTATGATTTCCCTCATAGAACATTTGGGAATGCTCAATTTTTTACCTTTAAACAGTAAACCTCCTTGGATAAAATAATCTAACCATTGACTTCTATTATTACTATTGGATTTTGTACAACTGCATAAATACCTTTGAATTCTGCATCATCTTTATACATATCAACCATTTCTTCAAATCCTACAACACCATCTCTTAATTCTTATACAATGAAATTTACCCTGCTCAAAGCATTAACAACTTTGTTCAACTTACCACTTGTATGTTTTATCACAAAAGTGAAACTTTGTAAAAATTCTACCCACTTGGCATGCTTCTGGTTCAATTTTGGCTGGTTATTTATGAACTGTAATGCATGATTGTTAGAATATAATACAAAATCCTTTGGTAGCAAATAATGTCTCCATTTTTTTAAAGCTTGCACAATAGCATAAAATTATTTATCATAAGAAGAATAATTCTTCTTAGCTTCATTTAGTTTCTCACTAAAGTGGGCTATTCATCTCTATTCCTAACTTAAAACTACCCCAATTGCAACTCTACTAGCATCAGTTTAAACTTAAAAAACTTTTCCAAATCAGGTAAAGCTAAAACTAGCTTTTTTGTAATTTTCTTCTTCAGCAACTTAAAATTTCTGGTTGCTGCTTCTGTCCACTTGAATGGCTAATTAATTTCTTTGATTGTTTCAATAATTGTTGTGCAAATATAACTAAAACTTCTGATAAATTTTCTATAAAAACTTGCAAGACCATGAAAGCTTCTTACCTCAAATACGTTTCTTGGAATAGGCCAGTTCCAAATTGCTTGGACTTTCTCTGGATCCATTTTCAGACCTTCTTTAGAAACTACAAACCCTAAATAGATTAATTATTTTTTCATGACACTACATTTCTTCAAATTTATCAGTAGTTTCTCTTTTTGCAGAGTTCTTAAAACCAACTTAAGATGCTCCAGATGTTCTTCTTTGCTTCTACTGAAAACTAGAATATCATCAAGACAAACAATGACAAACTTGCCTGCATATTCCTTCAAGACTTCATTAATCAACTCGTGAATGTACTGGGTGCATTAGTGAGTCCAAAAGGCATCACTAACCACTCATACGACCCACCGTTTGTTTTAAATGCAGTCTTCCATTCATCTCCTTCTCTAATCCTTATTTGACGATATCCACTTTTCAGATCTATTTTAGTAAAATACTTTGACGCACTTAAACAATCCATCAAATCATCCATGTGTGGTAAAGGAAATCTATACCTGATAGTAATCTTGTTTATGGCTCTGGAATCTGTACACATACACCATTCACCACCTTTCTTCGGACTGAGTACTATTGGTACAACACATGGACTAAGACTCTCTTTGATTAATCCCTTATCCATTAGTTCCTGCACTTGTCTCCCAATTTCTGCATTCTCCTGAGGAGTCAATCTGTATGCTCCTTTGTTTCACAAACATGCTCTAGGTATTAGATCAATGTGATGACTAATACTTTTGATTGGTGGTAATGTATTTGGTAGCTCATCCACAATAATATCAACAAAATCTTTCAAAAAAGTTTTGATTTCTTCAGATAAATCATCCAAGTTTGTGGAAGTTAAAATTACCTTAGGTCTTCTTATGAAAAAAAATGTATCTGTTCATCCTTCTTGACTTCTTGCAGCAATTCTTTCCCACTCATCAACATAATACTATTTCCAGGCGCTTCTTTTCCTGCTTCATCCTTCAATGGCAGCAATGTGTGTTTATTTCCATCATTCTCCAAAGTGTAAGTATTTCTTCTCCCATCATGAATAGATTTCCGATCAAACTGCCAAGGTCTTCCCAGCAACACATGGCATACATCCATTAGCATTACATCACACAATATCACATCCTTATAAGTACCAATTTGTATCTCTACCTTGCATTGTTCTGTTACAATAAGCCGATGTCGTTTTTGCAACCATGATACTTTGTAAGGAGTAGGGTATATTGTTTTTACTAGTCCTAACTTGTCCACCATTTTTGTATAAACAAGGTTATCAGTTCTTCCACTATTAATTATCACTTTACAACATTTTCCTTTGGACTTGCATGTAGTTCTGAATAAACTCTTTCTCTGAGCTGGTTCTTCTATCTCTTTCTCTGCCTTAAGAAATACCCTTTTCAACAACAAGGATTCTCCTATTTCAGGTGATTCTTCCTTGTTTGCAATTTGAGGTTTTTCTTCCTTTGCCTCAGCCACATTCACATTCCACTGATTTGTTTCTTTATTATGAGGATAGTCCCATGATCCATGTCCACATTCTCCACATGTATAACACCGAATTTCTCTTCCTCGGCCTCTTCCTCTGGGTGAAAATCTTCCTCTACTAAATTCTCCTTTCTGTGGTGGTCTACTACTTGAACCTCCTGCTTCACCTTAAGGGTGCTAAAATCTTGATCTGGTAGTTCCTCTACCTCTTGCTGAACTTTTTCCTCTATTCCTCTGATTTTGCTTCCTCAACATCTTCTCCTTTGCTTTCATAATTCCATACAATTATGCCTTAACATAATCAATATTAAAATGATATGAATGAAAATTTTCTTATAGAATCGACAACCCAACAGGACTAACAGTTGTCAAATATTCAAACGTGTTACAACCAAGAGAACTCTAGTCTCGTATAACAATTTAAAACTTATAAGAGCACACAATTCATACAAACCTATCCCAAAATTTCCTATTTGGTTTACTGTCATCGATCACAACTTTGTCATATATCAAAATTGTTTCACTTGATAGAAATAGTAAGTACTCTTGTGGAGTCCCAAGAGTAGGTGGTAATCTAATGCCTTGACCGCAGAAATGTGTAGAGGAAAGTATGATAAGTTTGGGTAAGAGAAAGTGTGTGACCCTACGGAGATTCAAGTGCGATGCATGAAGGTTCCAACACATGGAGGGAAAAGGAAGTGCGACCCTTGGAACCCTGTAATAGTACACAGATTGAAAGGAACACACGAGAAAATTGACATCAAAAGCTAAGATGTGGAATATTCCACATGTTAAAGTGATGAGTTAATCCAACAACACACATTTAACATGATTCGTACAAATGCAAAAAAAATAGTTCATAAGCATATGCGTATGTTAAATAACATACATTTCCAATACAACAATAATAGTCCTACAGTATTAACAACATATGCATGAAAGTGTGCTGAATCTAATTTTATTATTATAAGTGAAAGTTCCATCCATACATACACCATTGATGACCACTTGCCCCAATAGTAGAAAATTACAGTCAAGAACACCTTCAGCTCCAAAGAAGTATACTCTGTCTACGCTATAGAGAAGCCAAGGCTTTGGTGATGGTGTTGGACCCACCAACGTGTCAGAAGATCTCCCCGGTAAGAAGTCCCAACTAGACCTCAGACTGTTTGGTGTATGAGTCCCAAGAGTGGGTCGTATGGTATCGCCTTGACCATGGTTGCACGCGAAGGTAAGTAAGATGTCCTTGTTGGTAGCAAGGGTGTGACATGTCCAACAAGCCAAGGAAGGTGCATGAACAGTTCTAACACACAGAAAGTGGGGTGAGTGCGCCCCTTGGAAACTTGTGGAAACATGTAGCTTGGAAGGGAACACATGAGCAAAGATGCATCACAAAATGGAAGGCAGGTGATCCAACAATCCATAGTGATGTTTAAACCAACAACATGTCTCAGTAAGATTCATACATACATGTATAGAAAGAGTCTACACATACATGTGTAAGCAAACATATACATATATCATTAGAGTAGCTAAGATAACTGAAATATAATAACAACATATGCATGAAATGTGTTGGCTCTATTATATTAAGAAGTGAAAGTTCCAAACATACAGTACAACCATGACCAACCACTAGTCCCTATAACGGAATGTTATAGTCACTGCCGCTTGCTCCTCCAAAGAGATGTACTAGCTTGGCACTGTGGAGAAGTCAAGGCTCGTTACAATACTCTCCAAGCTTTCTCTAAGATACTCCTATTAGAAGCTTGGCTACCCAAAAGCCTCTACAATGAGTTATGAGGTTCTATAAATAGAAAAGGGTGGGGTGACCCTTGACATTCCCCTTTGTGACTATTCACCTACCCTCATGACTCTTCAACTACTTTATGACTGTTACATTCAACTATCGACACTTGGAGTTTCACTTTAGAAGATGTTACATAAAATCTACACATGTACCCATGTGAGACAAAATAGGCTTGAGCAAGTCATGTAAGACATCACTAAGACTCACACAACTGTGGGAAGATCAACTCTTCGACATCCTCACCATGATCGATGATGGTGAACTGATGCCAAGCTTGGTAGTCCATGATGATGTACGTGTACTCTATGATGACATATTTTTGGAAACAAACTCTTTCCTCTGTTGCATCAAGGTACACTGATTTGGCTCCTTTGTCCAGCTTGTTTGATAACATGCACATCATTTTCTTGAGTGCGGCACGGCCAACGACATACTGATGCATAATGTCTGTGTTGATCGCCAAGTCTGCGTTGGTGGCTATGCGCATCAACTCGTCAAAGTACATGTCCAACTCTAGTCGGACTTGATTCTTTGTCTTTGCCTTGGTGAGTGTCCCAATGGATGGGATTGCATGTGTGCACAACAACATCTATGCTTTTGAACACCCATGCATGTGAATCCTACAAATTGGTGATGAGCTGTAGGAGTTCCTCATAGTTCCGGATATGAATCCGAATGCGTTCCTTCAACTCTACCGCCTTGGTTGACACCTAATCCTTGTGATTGGATGAATTTATGTAGATAATTAAATTAGAAATATGAACAGTCATCGGGAGATGAACTGAATAGTCTCTCCCTGTTGTATATAACAAAGACCTACCTGATGGAATAATACACACGAATCATTTTTGCCTTCTGGAGTTACTACCTAGCCTGACATGGTATCAGAGCTAGCTCTATTGTTTAGCATTCTTGCCCTTTGTAACTCCCTATTCTACTCCTTTGCTCCTCTGCTCTCCATTCAAAAATGCTGCCTGTTCATAAATTTTGGTAGCCTGCTCCACGTTGTCACCTGAACACTGCTACCTGACACTGCCTGCACCCTCTGTCTACCATATTCCATATATACAGTCTTGAGTTACCTGCATTACCTGCGCTCTCTGGATTATCAACATAACGTTTTCTACTTCTGCCATAACGTGGGACTACTATTCCAATGCTCAGATCAGTACCCTTCAAATCGAATTTCATGGAATCCTCTTCCAATTCTCAGATTTCCATAGTGGGGTAGCGCTGGTAAGACACGCCCGCCATTTTCCTATTTCTGGACCTTAACACTTACACTTCTCCCACAAGAGCCAAGTGAAGATTGCGAGGACTGTGGAACTGATCCCAATTTCTCTCCCTGGTGAACTGTGCCATTTTCACCTGTAAATCTTTGATTGTAACACTGCCCAAAATTGAACCGGAGACTTTCAGTGTGTTAGACTGATGTGATAATGCCACTGCCAGTGGCCGACACTTTCGCTGGATCCTCATCTGAAATTCCACGCAGCCTCCGCTTGCATTAAGGGGAATTGGGCTTGCTCGCTTCACACCTTGGCCCTGGCCGACATCAATTCAGAGGCTATTGAAACATGCCATAGATCGAGCCAGAGGTGTTTCTGGTCGAATGTGGGTCGTAGCGGCCTGCTGTGTCTCCATACAGCCTCTGCTTGCAGCATCTCAAGGACAAGTGCTAATAACTGGCAACATTGCTACCTGTAAAAGGCCCTCCATAACTCCCACACTGCGCTGCTCCTCCAACGCTGGAAGCTGCTCAGTTCGGCCTCTCCTTTGTACATATATCCGGCCGGTCCATACCTCGATGAGCGCATTGATTGGTATTTGATACAATGTTGATGACTCTATACTCGTTGATTGGTCAGAGAGTGGTTTTAAATATTGTAAATTTGAGATGTTGCAAATAATTTGTTATGTCTTGGAAGCTCAAAAATAGTGGATGCAATGGATTATTCTACCCATGTTTATACATATTTTCCACACCACATCTCCATATAAAACCTCCGGCAATAATACCTATGTCCTATTGCTACCATAATTTCATTTTTCAGAATATTGCTGCTACAGTGCATTTTTTGTAGCAGAAGTATTTTCTATCTGTAGAAATAATTTTTTTACAGAATGCATTCAATCATATCCATGGTGGGAATAGTTCTCACTGGCAAGGAGAACTATCCTGAATGGTCCCGGATGATAAAACACACCCTCATTTTCAATGAGTTGTGGAAAGGAGTGTGTGTTGGAGACGAAGAAAATGAACCAGTACAGTGTACCTCAGACAAAGAGCTCATCATTTGGGAAAACAAGAATAGCAAAGCTTATGCATTAATCATAGCATCTGTAAATGAAGAGGTGAGTCACCATATTTCATCATATTCAACTGCCTTTGAAGCCTTACAAAAGCAGAAAGAACTCTATGACTCACATTCTGCACTTGAAGTTGTTCAACTCATGATTAAACTCTTCACTCTTGAACTGCAAAATAATGCTCCTCTTGCTCTTGCATCTGAAGTAAAGTCTATAATGCATGATATCAAATCCACTAAGGTTGAATTAGATATTCCTCTTATCACTTTTCTCAAGGCACTTTATCCTACTTACTCCAATTACCTTGAGTCATTGCAAGCAAATGGAAATCTCAAGGATATAACCTTTAACTCTCTTGTGAAAAAGTTTGTTGAAAGAGAGAAAGATTTTAGAAAGAAGACAGCCCCTGAATCTTCTGAAGAGGCTGTGTGCCTTGCTCATAAAGAAAAAAATCCTGCTCAAGATTCTACAAGAGGAAGAGGTGGTCGAAGAGGAAGAGGAAGATATTTCAGAGTTGGGGGGGCAGACATTCTCAAGGAAAAAAGGCAGATTTGCACTGCATTCACTGCAAAAGAAATGGATCACATGATGCCTCTACATGAAAGCTACCATGGGACAAAATTGAGCAGAAAAGAAACCCACAGAAAGGTAAAACTGATGATACAGATAAAGGTAAAGCACTTGAATCTGCTCAGTATGTTGTGGCACAATGTAACATTGGAGTAAATGAATTTAATGCTTCACTTGCTTCTTGGAAAAATGATTGGTTTCTTGATTCAGGAGCAACCTGCCACATGACTCATAGAAAAGATTTTTTTGAAGATTTCACTGACAATGTTGATGGAGCAGTATACTTTGCAGATCAATCAAAAATCAAGCCATCAGGGCTTGGCACAATCAGGCTTAAACTGCCTGGTCTTCCATACTTTCTTCTGCATCATGTTCTATATCTCCCACAAATCAAGAGAAACTTGCTGTCCTTGGTCCACATCCGCCAGCAAGGTCACTCCATTCATATGTTTGATGGCAAGCTTGAGGTAAGAAAAGCATCTGACCACTCACTTGTCATGAGGGGAATAGAAGAAGAAAGGCTTCTCAAAATGCAAGGGACCTCTGCTCATGCACAACATTTCTCATACAATTCTCATCATGAAGAAGGTACACTTCCATCAAGTTTATTATGGAATGCTAGATTTGGACATTTGAACTATGACAGTCTCCACTTGTTGAAGAAAAATGGTGTTGCTGGTTTGCCTACAATTCCTAGGAAACTTAAGCAATGTGATGCTTGCATTCTAGGAAAGCATAGCAAACAGTCCTTTCATGATTCACATTCAAGAGAACATAGAAAACTTGAACTCATTCATTCAGATTTATGTGGTCCAATGCCTGTTCGTTCTGCAAATGGAAATAAATATATCATGACATTAATTGATGACTACACCAGAATGTGTTGGGTTTATTTATTGAAGAACAAATCTGATGCTTTTCAAACATTCAAGAATTTTCTCAAATGGATTGAAAATGATGCACAATCTCATATTGGGTCTATTCGCACCGATAATGGAAAAGAATACACATCAAATGAATTTGAAAACTATCTTCACCAACATGGGATCAAACATCAAACAACTGTGCCTTATAATCCTCAACAGAATGGTGTAGCTGAAAGAATGAATAGGACAATCTTAAATATGGTCGATCCATGCTCTTCTTCAAAAATGTAAAGATAATGTTTTGGGCTAATGCTATTCTATGTGTTGCATATATAAAGAATAGATGTCCATCTAATGCCATAAGAAACAAGACTCCATATGAAATGTGGTATGGACATGTTCCTTCGGTAAAGCATCTCAGGGTTTTTGGTTCCACCTGTTATGCCTTGATACCAAAGGTACATAGAACAAAATTGGTGCTAGAAGTCATAAGTGTATCTTTCTGGGGTATTCAAACACCTCCAAAGCATACTGTCTCTACGATGAAGTAAATAAAAATTTTGTTGTATCTAGAGATGTAATTTTTCTTGAATCATCCAAAACTGACAATGTTGTTGAGCGGCAATTGATCGCTTGGATAGATTCACAAAAGAAAAATCATTTCAAGAATTTGATAATCAGATTCCACATCTTGAAGGGGGGATTCCTATACTAGATCAACATGTGGAATATTCTTCTGAAGAACACTCTCCCCCGCATGAAACTCCAACAACGGATGATGCTTTAAGTGATGTAATTGATAGAATTGGGAGACTCAATCTTGATTCAGTCCCAACTCAATCAACGGAGAAGCCTGGACCATCTGAGAAAGGTCCCCCAAAGTGGCTGAAAAAGACACTTAAAAGTGTTCATCCTGATGAAGTTGGAAAGACAGGAACCAGAAATTCAAACCGGAAAAATGGAGGTGATGTAGATGACTCTAATTCACCTGTTGATATGGATGTTTCTTATGATTGTGAATTGAACTTGTCTATAGATTTTGAACCAAATTCCTTCAAAGAAGCTACTTCTCATGATGAATGGAAAGAAGCGATGCAAAAGGAGTATGATTCCCTCATAAAGAACGACACTTGGAAGCTGGTTGATCCTCCATTAGGAACCAAACCAGTTGGCTGCAAGTGGTCTACAAGAACAAGTATAAAGCTGATGGCTCACTTGACAAGCACAAAGCTATGCTTGTGGAAAAAGGTTTTGCATAAAAGGAAGGGGTCGCTTATGAGGAGACTTTTGCCCCCACAGCAAAATGGGCTACCATCCAGACACTCTTTGCACTAGCAGCTCAGAATGGTTGGAAAGTCCATCAAATGGATGTAAAAAATGTAAAAACTGCTTTCTTGAATGGATATCTAAAAGAGAATGTTTTTATGTCCCAGCTTGAAGGATTTGTTGTGAAAGGACATGAACATAAAGTATGCAAACTTGTGAAGTCCTTGTGTGGCCTCAAACAAGCACCGCGAGCTTGGTATGAAAAACTAACTGAGCATCTTCTGAAACTCAATTTCAAGCATTTCGATCTTGATGATGCTACTTTATTTGTCAAGAAAGTTAGAAAAACATTTGTATATCTTGTGGTATACGTAGATGATCTTTTGATGACAGGGAACAATGAAAGCTACATTGCATCCATAAAGAAGGAATTGGGGAAAAGTTTTGAAATGACTGATTTGGGCTATGTTCATTACTATCTTGGCATTGAAGTAACCCAAGATCCAAAGTCCATATTCCTTTCCCAAAAGAAATACATTGGAGATCTGTTGAATAGGTTTGTCATGACAGAGTGCAATCCTCTTACTACTCCAATGGAGCAAAACTTAAAGCTCACATCTATTGAAGGAAAAGAATTTGAGGATGCAACAAAGTATAGATAGCTTGTAGGAAGTCTCAACTACCTAACTACTACTAGACCAGACATTTAATTTGCTATTGGAATCCTCTCCAGGTTTATGCAAAAGCCTTGTGAGGGACATTGGTCTGCTGCAAAAAGATTTCTAAGGTACTTGAAGGGAACTCAAGACTTTGGAATCAAGTATACACAGGTGGACGACTTCAGCTTCATTGGATACTCTAATTCAGACTTCGATGGAGACAAAGAAACTGGGGTAACAACTTCAAGATATGCTATGAGTCTTGGATCGGGAGCTGTCTCCTGGAGATCGTGCAAACAATCAGTTCTAGCAGATTCCACAACAGAAGCAAAATACATAGCAACAGTTGAAGCAACAAAATAAATTGTGTGGCTCAGGAAAATTCTTGAAGATTTGCAAGAAAAACAAGTATAATCAACTCCACTCATGATTGAAAATACCTCTGCAATAAAGTTGGCCAAGAACCCAAAATTCCATGATCGAATGAAGCACATCATTACTAAATATCATCTGATTCGACATCATGTTGAGGCCAAAACAATCCATCTCCTTCATTGTTCCACAAATGAGCAAATTGCAGACATCTTCACCAAAGTGCTTGGAAGAGAAAAGCTTGAAAGATTCAGAATGATGCTTGGACTCACCGACATCCCTTCAGATTAAGGGGGGGAACATTGACACCTAATCCTTGTGATTGGGTGAATTTATGTAAATAACTAAATTAGAAATATGAACAGTCATCGAGAGATGAACTGAACAGTGTCTCCCTATTGTATATAACAAAGACCTACCTGATGGAATAATACACACGAATCATTTTTGCCTTTTGGAGTCACTGCCTGGCTTGAAAACTTACTCAACTTGGGCAAGTGTAATGGGGCTCCCTTGTATCTCATTGTCCATGTTTGCATGCGGTCGAAAGTAGTATGCAGAATTGACAAGATGTGTGCTCTCCTAGCACAATGGTGTTGCCAACCATTCAAATGGACAATTGCCTTACGCACATTACTGAATTTGGAATACAACATATGCATGACTCTCTCAAGGGACGATACTTCATCTAGTATCACTTTCTTCAACTCTGCTCTGACGGATGTTGTAACCTCTTCTCCTCCCTGCTTTGCCGTCTGTAACTCCTTAGCCATTCGCTCGTTCTCTCCTATCAAGAAGTGAACACTTGAGCTGGTGGCTTCGGCATATGCTCTGGTAGCATCGATTAACGTTACTGGATGCTTGTGCACAACAGATACGATCACTCGTTCTTCAAACTGAGTAGGAGATGTGTGGACATCTAGAGTAGTCATTTTGCGTGATTGCACAACTCTATGTTGTGACTAGTGGAATGATATGTTGTGCATCTCTGCTTTTGGATTGTCTCCAAGGATCTCAGTATCTCCTTGATCACTCAGGACTTTCTCTACTTCTGGATCTGGTGAAGCTGGTGGGTCGACCTCTTGGTTGTAAGGCATGAGTTCAATATCCTGTTTTGACTCTAGTTGCTCCATCTCTGTATCGATCTTATCAAGCATCTGTTCAATCTCTTGAGCGAAGTCCTACTCCTACGACTGCTCACATTACCTACTTTGCGTCAGCTGATTGGATGAGTCCAACCTGTATGGGCACAATTTCAACAATCTGTGCATGCTGCGCCTCCTACTATGTATGTCCCTATTGCACTTCCTTATCCTGTCTGCACAGCTCTTATTCTTCCCAGAGTTGTTGCTTCAACTTTTGCAACTCCATTATTTCCTCCATCCTCTGTTTATCTCTCTGCCTTTGTGCGTTCCTCCTGTCGCCTTGTCACGTCTATCTCCAAAGCTGCTTTCTCCACAAGTGGGTCTTCTTTGAACTTGCAACTTTTTTTCTTCCTCTGTGCTGTGAACAATCTTTCTCTTGCCTTTGTCATGCGCTTGTATGCTACCCCCTACTACTGCTAATGATGGTGCTATCCTAGATGCTGCTTTGCTAACCATTCCACAAAAATGCTGATCGACTTATTGAGCCTAGAGAAGCTGTGGAAATATCTCCATGGGTATTCCTCAGCTTAGTGACATGCCCCGTGGATCCAAGGAAATTGCACCCTCACATAGTGGTCCTTTACAAAGCAATGTGGGTCATACAGATTGAAGCTTCTAGGGCCGAAAGTAAATATTTTGAACTCTTCTCTCTCGACATCAACATCCTTAATATTCATATCTAATACAACCTGATCCACAACAGAAGAGTGGGCTAGGGTGCCTTCTTCTTCCAATGCAGTCTAGCTAACAGTCCTGTTGAGATGTGGTACAACACTTCTTGCATGACAAGCTTGTCCATGGCAAACTTCAATAAAACATGCAGAGGCTTCTCTATGCTATACATCCGTATGAAGGTGCCAAGAGGTGAGGCATACCAATGTGTATGTCGATCAATGCCTTCATTGCTTCTTGTGACATGCAAGGTGGATCCTGCTCAAATATCATCTTGTATACCGGGGTGACAAAATGGTCTGAAAACTGCGTGATGACTCCGCAGAAACTTCATTTGGAAAATAGTCTGCAGTGAGTGTGTACAGAGGTTTCCATTAATGTCCATGCCCAACCCAAGCCTGGGAACCACTAACGGGCACATATTGCATCCAGAATGTTTGCGAACATGTATATCTCTTCTTGCTTACCTTTGGGGAGTTGTCACACTCATGTTACCTGTGCCTTCAGCCTATGAGCCAACATGTTTGACCACTTGCATGGTTTGCCTTCCATGGCTAGTTGGTCCAACGCGATCACCCAACTCTGCGGGAAGGTATCCGTGCTCTCTTGGTCATACAAGTGGCATGCAAATATGACCAAGTACTAATATGCCTTCCACAATATCTTTGTCTTGTAAACTTGGTTGGGTGTCATCCTGAACTTGGATAGCTCCTTCACCCTGATCTTCAAGATATCCCTGGAATTTGCACTATTACTAGGTCTGCTGAAAGGTGTTTCCATTATGATCACCAGTTGCGGCAAGTGGTACATTTGCTGATAGCCCTGTGCCCTAAAGGTAGCAATCTCTATCCCAAGGACATTACTTAACACCATTATCTCGGGATCAGTGTGCGAGACGATCTAATGTATCATGTCTGCGCATGGAAATGTGGGATACCTGCATGTAATCCGATACAAGCCAGATCTTCAAGATCTTCCCCAAATGTGCCTGAGAATGTATCATTGATGTCCTGCCATTTCGGCTTGATGTCTTTGCCTACGAGCAAATTGGTGTCTTCGTAAATCGGAAAACTCATAGACACTTTCTCAATTGTGTCTCTAGTTCCACTTCCGTCAATGTCCTTTAACCCTGACCTCTTGGAGGCCATTGGACCTAAATTGCTGAGAGACAGACGAACACCTGCTATACCTGGAGACATCACAAAATTCATGTAAAGCAATCTGTCAGTTGAAAACTAAAGAAAACTTGAGGACTAACATGCAACATACCCGGGAGACTGATGGCAAGGATTGCACAATTTTCACCGAGATGCTGGGAGACTGACTGCAAGAACTACGCAAAAGACAGTCCGAACTATCGGGATACTGGTTGACTGCTAGAATTTCATAATGTGCAATCCAGGCTGACCTGATGGGGGTTTAGATTGTGTAATTTCAATCAGCAAGGCATGCAGGCCAAGGGACTGCATTGCGCAATTTTCTTAGCCAATAAAGCACTACCTCTCAGAATTGTGCAGAGCAAGCCTAGAGGATAGTTTATGGCTAGTTTTGCGCATTTTATGGGAGGAAGGTAGAGCCTTCCCTCTTAGAAATGTGCAATGTTGTCCGGGCAAGGCAAGACCTGGGAAACTTTTGCCCAAAACTACCGACGGGTGATTGAAAACATGTGAAGGTTCAAATGCATGGAAAAACTGAGTGTAGGCAAGAGTGAATGATCATGCATGCAAACAATGAATGCAAGATTCAGAAAATGGGAAAACATGCATGCGTGTGAAATGGGCCACCGCACTGGCGACTGTCGGTGCAAAAATAATGTCATGCATGCGAAAAAAATGAGATGCAAATGAAAATTGAAATGGTGCTTGTACAAGCTAACATGGATGCAAATGATAGCAAGCTTTAACGGAAATCAAGTAGACAACACTCACACAAGCCAAAACACAAAAAGCAACAAAAATGTTGCAAAAGACATGTAAAGCGGGCTTACCCAGAAACAGTTGAGATGAATATGCCGAAGACTACTAGATGTGTTATGGGAAGCTAGAGCTCCAAGATCGATGTCAAAAATGAGCTTTGTAGCATCGAATAAATAAGTTTGAGGCTCATGACGCGCATGCCACAAATCTAGGAAAAAGTGACACTTGGAGGGCAGTTTCTAAAACAATCTTTGCATGTAACCTCCAGCTACTAAAAATAGATCCCTAAAATCTAGGGATTCTTTTTCATGTTGCTTTTTGGTATTTCAGGCAAAGTAGCCCATGCATACAAATTAGGTTTGTTGGGTCCCAGAGGGAAACGGTCAACTTGAAGGCACATGCATCGGTCTGTGAGATTGGGAGAGGGATTTGCACAGTTTCTCGGCTAAGTTGCGTTGATTTTCCTTGAGGGATTACGCAATTTCTAGGCTAAGAAGATAATTGTCTCCCAAAATTGCGCAATTTCTAGGGTGAGGCCTAGTGTTGGGCCATATTGCGTAGTTTTCTATGGGAAGCATGCCTAACTGTTCTGCGCAATTCTAGAGCCTAGTAGGATGCCCAACAAATTTGCACAATTTCTAGATGGAAGGTTGGTTCCCCCAAATAATTGCGTAATTATTTGAGGGAGCTTCTCAGTTAGAAAATAGTCTAAGTCTGGGATGGCAGCCTGTGAAGAGAGTGAAGCAAACTGACATGCATAGGATGGAAAGCCACTAAAAATTAGCTGAAGTCTACATGTACTTAACAGTGCAAGACATGCTACTAAGGATGGCTGGTAGGGAGGCTCCAAAAAAAAGCTAAAGCAAAATTTTGGAGGGTGGTTGTAGCCGCTACAACACTTGGCGACACACTAGTAGAACTCCAGCTCTTTGAATGGACCTTGTTCATGTAAAGCAACTCTAACACCTCCGGAAGTATTGTTCAGTTCTCTATATGTCTTGATCTCCACACTTGCTTGATTGTAAGATGTAGCATCTGCCAAGCTCTTGTTCGGTCAACACACATTCCAAGCCAAGACAACGCAGTTGTTTTGATTGGAGATGAGGGGTATATTGGTGCACAAGCCATATGATAGTGAGAGTTTAAGTTTTCATCTCTAGTGTTTCTTCACTGGTAGTAGGCCTGGATAGTACCCCGACAGAGTCATGCAGGAACACAAGCATCGCTCCATTACCAGCGAGCCTAGTCAATACTCCGATGGCATTAATTGCATCACCTCTCTGCGTAGGAAGCATTTCTCTTCGTTCGCCTTATTCATTTTCATTTTTATTTAAATTTTCAATTTTTTTCACATTTTCATTTTCATTTTTTGTAATTGTGCATAGCACTTATTCATTACAGAGGTGGAAGAGGGATCCCAACTTATTAAGAGAAGAAGAGGTTTTTCCTTCAGAGAAGTAGTTTGTATATACCTCTGACGTGCTTTCTAAGGTTTTCCCCCTCACCTTACTCTACATGACTGAGCTGACAAGGATTAACCCAAAAGCAACTGACTAGAGTAGGTGATACTAGTTAGCACACAAGCATTGTGTTTTCACTAAGCTTCACTGCGAACAACAAGTATTTTCCATTAGTGTATCATGGACTAGAGACAACAAGTTCTTCATACAGAGGTAGGATGATAGATAACCAAGTATTGATAATTGCACAAGTCCTCTTGTACTTTACCCATCTTGTTTCAAGAGTCACACATGATTCATGTGAAACTAACCTGTGAATGTATACAAGCAAACAAACCTAAAAAAAAATCAAAAACAGAAGTAAATGTGTAAGAAAAGAGAGTAAGAAAACAAACAAGCAAGAAAGAAAACGAACAAAGTAAGAAGAAAACATGCATGCAAGCAAACAAACCAAAAGAAAACGCTACTCCTACTCCTAAGCTAATGGTGCATGGGTCTGCTCACGTGAAGTGATACTTCCAATGTAGCCACCTGTGCATTGGTTGACCCATGTTGGTGAAGGCATGGTTTGCAAACAACATAGTTGTGTGAACCATTAAACATGAAAGATATAACAATGAAGACAAACACACTCTGATTTTAAATGTGTCCACATAACATAAGTGAGTGCGAGCACATGACATGCAATCCGTGGACTTACCATAGTGTTGTCTGATACTATGTGTAGATCTTAAGCATATGCATACTCTTAACTGTGACATGCAAGCAAATGAAAGAAGCAAAGACAACTTGTTGTTGGCATTATGATATAGATGTTGTCCTTGATGAAAAATCACACAAATGACAATTCATAGTGCAAGAGGTTAACAACAAAGGATTACAGATCAGACTCCAAAGATTGGAGAAAGAGAGGTATATGCTGGTTCACTGTGTTAAAGTAGTGTATACACGCGAGCACATAGAACAAAAAGAGTTTATATGTATACACACACTCCCACAGAAAGAAAAGTGTGTACATGTTAGAAAACCAAGGTTTTGGTCCAAGGTATTTGGTTTAAGGTATTTGGTCTGAGGTATTCACCCTAGGTATTTGGTCCAAGGTATGGGTCCTAAGTGTTTTTGGTCCAATCTATTGACAAAAGGCCTAAAGCTATATAAGGAGGAGAAGATCATTAGGCCAAGGTGTGCAAGTAATGAATATCTTATGAAGAGAGAGATTAACAGCAAATATGCATGTTATGGGTTTATGGTTCTTTGCTTGTTCTGAACTAAGGATGAACCTTAGCGGTTGACGATGGATGAGATCTAATGATGGATCAGGATCTGAAATGAATTATTATTATATGGTTTTATCATGGATAGTCTAGATCTAAATGCTAACGCGTGATTTACACTAAAAATGTTCTGATCTGGGTATAACTGAAGTCTGAAATAGTTGTGATGTTTGAAGTTAACATTTGCAGATCTATATGCTGGTTCGCTTTGGTAAGAGTGCATATACACGCTGGTTCGGCACATCAAAGTAGCGTATACATTATGAAATATGATATTTGAAGTTGTAGTTGGTTCTCCTTGATATTGCAGAGTTCTAGGTTCTTCTCTATGTTCCGATGACTATATTCTGGTGATAGTGTTTTGAATGTTCAGATTGATTGATTGTGATTTGCTTTAGTGATGACAGGTTTTCAGTGATTGGTTGTATAGAAGTGGTGATTGTTTTTGAGCTTCAATGTTTTTGATGGGTCCAGTATGAAAATTTGATGAAACGAGGCCTTCAGATTATGGTGTTGTGTTCCAGGATTATCCAATCTGAAAATTTATGAAACGTGGTCCTTGGAGGAAGAAGTGAAGGTTGTAGCCTTCTGTAGGCCGGCACCTACGTATTAGTAAACATATCAGCCAGTACAAGAGCCAGGGGGTTGGAGTTCCCTTCTAGTAGTAGCTAGAAAATGAGTGAAGGTTGGAGCCTTCTGTAGGTCAACGCCTACGTACTAGTAAATGGATCAGCTAGTACAAGAGCTAGGGGGTTGTAGCTCCCTTCCAGTAGAAGCTGGAGAACGAGAAAAGGTTGTAGCCTTCTGTAGGTGGGTGCTTGCATATTGGTATGAGTCTACACAAGTACAAGATTGTAAACATGTTTTTCTTATATTAAAAGAAGACAGTAGTAGGTAGTTTTTGTCTCGCATTGGGTTTCCACCTTAAATCTTGGTGTTCATGTGTGTTTCTTATATGTGATGGTTTATTATGTTATTAATTCACATGGTTACTGTTTATATGGTTAATGAAGTACTGATGCACTGATTAAAGATCAACATATGATGAATTAACTGAATCATAAGTTTGCTAGATATACGCTGGTTGCCTTAAATACAGTTGTGTGTACACGCAAGTTACCTTCATTGAAGTAGCGTATATATATCAGAGTATGAAAAGAAAAATTTATTGATTTTACTAACACTGATTCACCCCCCTCCCCCCCTCTTAGTATTATTTCCAACAATTGGTATCAGAGCAGGTCCTTTAGAAGAAGCTTGATCGCTTGAAGGGAGATTTTTCAAAATGAACAATCATGAAGGCATGGGATCTATCAATGGGAACTATCAATCTTCAATGGGAACAACTTGGTATATTGAAAACATGAACTAGAGTGTATCTTTAGTCACTTGGAACCGATGTTTGGGAAATTGTGGAGAAAGGATACCAATATCCAACAACAATCCCCACAGATCCAATAGAAAGGAAAACATGTGAAATCAATGCCAAAGATGTGAACACCTTATTGAGAAGTCTATCAGAATCATAATTCATCAAAGTCATGGAGCTCAACACAGCCAAGGAAATATGGGACAAAATCATTCAGAGCTACGAAGGTGACTCCCAGGTAAAACGTGCTAAACTATAAACTCTCAGAATCCAGTATGAAACTCTCAGGATGCATAGTGATGAAAGCATTTCTATTTATTTCTTGTGAGTAGATGGGATTGTAACTAATATGAGAAATCTGGGTGAAGAAATAAAGGAAGCCACTTTAGTTGAGAAAATTTTGAGATCTTTGTCTTCTAAATTTGAGTCAAAATTGTTTGTCATAGAAGAAAAATAGGATCTACAAACTATTACTGTGACTCAACTCCATGGAATCCTAACTTCCTTTGAAATGAGAAAATGAGGTCCATCAGATATGAGAGAAGTCATTTTTAAAGTATCAGCAAAGTGAAAAGAAAAGGAAGAGCATAATGAATCAAGACACATTTCAGAAGAGAAGAAGAGGTGAATTTTGTTAAGAAGCTTCAACGGGGTTCCGGAAGATTCAGAGGTAAGCTACCATTCAAATGCTTTGCTTGTGGTAGAGTTGGTCATTACGCTGCTAGATGCCTTCATGTCAAAGGTGTAGGAATTTACAGGGTAAGTTCCTCAGAAAGAACACCAAAAGGACACCGCTCACAACCAGATCTCAAATCAATACACCAGTATTTTTGACGTGGTTAAAACCCTCAAAGTGCAAGGAGGGAAACAGTCCACGGCCTGTCCCAACGTGGGTACTACAGGCAATTTATTAATCAAAGAATGAAAATTTACATAAGCTTCTCTCATGCACGGATTACCCGAACAATGACCCTCCATGCGCTTTAAATAGAACTCATGGACCAATCGGGTGTCAAGCCACGGATCAAGTGTCGGTAATACCGAGGTGAGAGTGAACCGTCGGATCACTACATATCGTGACCGTCGGATTGTAAGTTACAAAATGTACAACGGTAAAGAAACACACTTTACCTAACTCTAACCTAACTCTATACTAGACCAAGTTGAACTTAACTATATCCTATGTGTCGGAATATCCTAACATCCCCCCTTAAGAACAACTTGGGATAGGATTGAAGGATTTACAAATATGACACAATAGGAGAAGGAAGGAGGCACTAGAGCCTATCCCCCCTTAGTGACAACTTCCTGAACTCCAAGCATATATCGAAGTTTAGTGAACTTCGCCTCTGTGAGAGCCTTTGTGAAGATGTCTGCAACCTGATCATCTGTTGGACAATATTGCACTTCAAGAACATGGTCATGAATGAGCTTTCTGATGAAGTGCATGTGTAGTTCAATGTGTTTGCTGCGCTGATGCTGGACTGGATCTTTGCATAGCTGAATGGCACTTTGATTATCACACCAAAGTGTGGTTGGATGCTGCTGCTCAAAGCCAAACTCTGATAGGATCTGACGAAGCCACAAGGCTTCCTTACTAGCTTCCACGGCACCACGATACTCTGCTTCTGCTGACGAAAGAGAAATGGCAGCCTGTTTCTTACAAGCCCATGTAATAGGTCCTGAACCAAGAGTGAAGACATAACCGGCAGTAGACTTCCGATCATCAGGGTCACCAGCCCAATCAGAATCAGTGAAACCAACTAACAGAGGAGCTGCTTTGGCACTGTAATGAATCCCAAACTGTACTGTACCTCGAACATAACGAAGTATTCTTTTAGCTGCTTTCCAATGACTTTCACGGGGGTTTTGCATAAAACGAGCAACAAGGCCAACAACAAAGGAAAGATCAGGACGAGTATGGGTTAAATACAAGAGTTTTCCGACAAGTTGACGGTATAAGGTAGCATCAACTTCAGGAGAAGTACAAGAGACTGAAAGTTTGACTCCAGACTGAAAGGGAGAAGGGGCTGGCTTACAGTCTTCCATGTGAAAATGACGAAGAATATCACAAGCATACTTGGACTGGGAAAGGAAAATACCCTCCTGGGATTGCAAGACTTGAAGACCGAGAAAATAGTGTAAGTGTCCTAAGTCTGTCATTTCAAATTTCTTTTTAAGGCTGGACTTCACATGGTTTATAAGGTTGGGATCACTACCAGTAAGAATAAGATCATCAACATAAAGAACAAGGATGATAAGAGAGTTGCCCACTTTCTTGGTGTAGACAGTATTGTCAGAATGACACCTAGAAAAGCCAGATTCTAAAAGAAAGCTATCCATTTTGGCATACCAAGCCCGAGGAGCTTGCTTGAGGCCATAAAGGGATTTCTTAAGTCGACAAACAAGGCTGGAGTCTGTTTGTATGAAGCCAATGGGTTGTTCCATATAGATTTCTTCCTGCAAGTCCCCATGCAAGAAGGCAGATTTAACATCCATCTGATGGACTTCCCATTTTAAAGAGGCAGCAAGGGAAAGAACAAGGCGGATAGAGTTCATTTTGGCAACAGGGGAGAAGGTTTCAGTGTAGTCAATGCCTTCAACCTGTGAAAAGCCCTTAGCAACGAGACGAGCTTTATGTTTATCAACTTTCCCATCTGGTCCATACTTGGTTCTGTAAACCCATTTACATCTAACAAGTTTGCGTCCCTTTGGTAGAGGAACAAGATCCCATGTATCATTTGTCATCAATGAATGATATTCTTCATTCATAGCTGCTTCCCAATGTGGATGGCCTGAAGCTTCTGCAAAAGTGTCAGGATCATGATTTACTGGAGCTTGAGCCAGTAAAGAAGAGGCTCTTTCAAACTGAGAACGTGTACGTCGCTGATCTGTAGGATCACCGGCAAGATCACCTGCTGCATCCCGAGTAGCACGGACCCATCTTGGAAGTTGAGGATCCTGAGAAGGTGGGGGAGGATTATCATCCTCGCTTTCATCATCTGAAGAAGAAATGTTTTCAAAAGTAGAAGAGATAGGAAGAGGTGGCACATCCGCCGGACTAGGCTCGCAGGCCGATTTATTTTCATCAAATTTTACATCTCTTCTAATGATAACATTTTTGGACTTAAATGGAATAAGTCTATAACCTTTTACATCTTCAGAATATCCAAAAAAAGTACATTTCTCACTCTTAGGTTCTAAAGCTTTATGCTTTTCATCTGGAATATGGGCCCATGCTTCACTTCCAAACACACGAAAGTGACTTACATCTGGTTTAATGGAACTCCAAGCTTCTTCTGGAGTGATATTCTCTAGAACCTTAGTAGGAGTGCGATTGATTATATAATTTGCACAATTAATTGCTTCGGCCCAAAAACTAAGACTGAGTCCTTTAGATTGCAGCATACAATTAGCCATTTCCTTTAAGGTGCGATTTTTCCTTTCAGCTACACCATTTTGTTGTGGAGTGTATGGAACAGTATGTTGCATTTGAATTCCATTTTCGGTGCAAAAGTTGATGAATGTGTTTTTAACATATTCTCCACCATTATCAGTTCTTAGCTTAAGAATTTGATGTCCAGATTGTTTTTCAACAAAGGCTTTGAAGGCCAAAAAGGTGTTAAATACTTCGCTCTTGAGTTTTAAGAAGTATACCCAAGTGCGTCTGGAGAAATCATCAATGAAAGTTAAGAAGTACTTGCAGCCAGAGAATGAAGCAACAGGAAGAGGACCACATAAATCACTGTGCACAAGCTGTAAAGGGGCTGAGGCGTGCCAAGAGGCACGTTTGTCAAAACTGTCCCGATGATGTTTTCCGAGTACACATCCGGAACAAACACCATCTCTGCAAGATACCATAGGAAGACCTGTCACCATATTTTCTTTACATAGATGCTGAAGGGAGCGATAGTTTAAGTGACCAAATCGCTCATGCCAAAGTTTGCTCACTTCATCATTATGAGCAACAAATACTGAGGGAAGATTTGATGACCCAAAGTTGTGAAACTTATACAACCTTTTGGAATCATCAGCAAGACCAGTAGCTAGAATCTGTTTAGGATCTTTTAGATCCTTGATTACAACATCATGAGGTGAAAATTCAACAATTTTACCTTCACCTGAATGAGTTATCTGATAGACAGATAGAAGGTTGCAGGATAAGGTTGGAACACATAATACATCATTAAACTGACCATTGTCTAGATGAACAGTTCCAGTCCCTACAACATTAAGAGATCTATCATCACCAACATATATATTTTTGGTGTTACAATCATTTAAAGAAGAAAACATGGCTTGGTTTTTGGCCATGTGACAAGAGGCTCCAGAATCAATGAGCCACTCATGAGAATGAGAAGAAGAAGAAGATACATTTAATGCATAACCAGACTGAGATGATTGACAATGACATGCAGAAAGTGCCATTCCGGAAGTTGAAGTTGAAGTAGGCTCCACATGGATGTTATGTTTCTTCATTGCGGCTTCCAAGGCTTCCATCTTCTTAAAGCATTTAGATTCTAAGTGGCCATCTCGATTACAAAAGTTACAATGTCTATCAGTCTTCTTCCATTTGTTTTTATTGGTCTTATCATTTTGCTGAAATGATCTTTCATTTTGAGGCTGAGATGGTTTAGGACCATTCTTTTGAGGATATGACTTCTTAGGATTCTTTGAATTTGGTTGCTGCTGGGCGGCTAACGCTTTCGTGGAAGAGTTTCCAAGATTAAGAAGACCAAGGTGTAAGAGTTTTTCTTGTTCTCTTATTAAGGAATCACAAAAGGAGTCAAAGGAAGGGGCCTTGTAGTCTTTTCCTTGACAAATGAAAGCTTCCCTTGTAGAATGGAAAGTGGAAACAAATACAGAGTAGGCTGGTCCCAACTTAGTAAGGATGGAATAAATAAGGTTACCATCTTCTTTCTTAACTTTAACACCTTCCAAGAGATATCTAAGGGTCTTGAATTTGGACAAGAAATCTTCAATGCAAGAAAAATTATTAGGATCCAAAGTAAGCAGCTCATTTTCAAGTTGATGGGCTCTAATTTCATTTTTAATCCCAAAAACTTTAGCGAGTTTTTCTAATGCTTCATGAGGAGTCTCAAGTTCTGCAATGTGGAATCTAAGATCAGGAGAAATAGACATCCCTATCAAACCACGTGCTTGATCTTGTCTATTTTCCCATTTTGCAGCCTTGTCTTCATCTTTTGGTTTCTTCTCTTGGTCTGTGGCTATTCTGAAGAGACCTTTACTTCTAAGTAAATCTTCCATGTAGGCTACCCATTGGAAGTAGTTAGTGCTGTCAAGAATGACTTGGCATGGACTTTCCATTTTTAAAAAAAACTGAAGCTGAAGATGCTGAAAGTAAGTGTTCCAATGGATAGATCTCGAAAAAATAGGCGGTTTTAAAAAAAACGGCTCTGAAAAAGGCTTCCGGATGAAGAAGTTATGGCTTTTTGAAAAAAAATTGTTGACGTTGCCGGCAAAGTGCGCGAATGTGCGGGAATGAAAAAAAATCCGCCCCCACAAAATGGAGACTTGAACCCAAACCAATTGATCTATACAAAAAATTTGAGAGAGAGAGAGAGAGAGAGAGAGAGAGAGAGAGAGGGGGGGGGGCCTTGGTTTGCGTGCTTGCCTTGAGAAAGCTCTTTTTCCCTACAAAACACAAAACACAAAACCCAACACGAATATGCAAAGAAAAACGAACCTTGCGGCTCGAAGTTAGCTTTAGCCAAAAAACTAGAATTAAAAAAAAAAAAAAAATCTCAAAGTTAGCTTTAGCCAAAAAACTAAATATTTTTCTCAATGTTTCTGATTTTCCGAGATCACACTAAGGTGCAGGGAAAAGAGCATACGCATGAGAAAAATCCTTCCTTTCTGTTTCTGATTTGCCCAGATCGCACAGAGTCGCAGGGCAAAGAGCATACGCAGAAATGAAAGGTATAGATCCGGTTAAAAAAAAAGGCTAAATAAACTGAGACCGAAATAAGCAGAGAGAAAATAACAGTAAACTGCAAAAAACACTGTATACCTCCCGATCTGAAAAATGACGCAGCTAGGGCTACCGGAAACCTTTTCGCGTGAAACGAAAGGGGTTCCTCACTGGAACAGATGCTCCGAACGCAACAGAGCAGTCCTCTCGGCCTGAAAGCAGTCAGAAACAGCAGATCTAGGAAACGACAGCCGCATGCAGTTCTACCGGCTTCAGATTTGGATCACCAACGGACGCGGCCCTCAAATAGCTCTGATACCATGTAGGAATTTACAGGGTAAGTTCCTCAGAAAGAACACCAAAAGGACACCGCTCACAACCAGATCTCAAATCAATACACCAGTATTTTTGACGTGGTTAAAACCCTCAAAGTGCAAGGAGGGAAACAGTCCACGGCCTGTCCCAACGTGGGTACTACAGGCAATTTATTAATCAAAGAATGAAAATTTACATAAGCTTCTCTCATGCACGGATTACCCGAACAATGACCCTCCATGCGCTTTAAATAGAACTCATGGACCAATCGGGTGTCAAGCCATGGATCAAGTGTCGGTAATACCGAGGTGAGAGTGAACCGTCGGATCACTACATATCGTGACCGTCGGATTGTAAGTTACAAAATGTACAACGGTAAAGAAACACACTTTACCTAACTCTAACCTAACTCTATACTAGACCAAGTTGAACTTAACTATATCCTATGTGTCGGAATATCCTAACAAAAGGAAAGATGTATGTAGAAGGTAATAGAAGTTATTGTGCTCATGATGATAGTGATGGCTTGTCCAATAGTGATGAAGATGGTCAAGAAATTAAACTACTCATGGCGTATGAAAATGATGCCTTAGAACAGGAAGATTTCCTTAAAGAAATCAGTCAACTCAAATCAGTTTGGCAGAAAAGGATACAGTCATAAACACAGTGACACATCAACTCACTGAAAAAGATAAACACAATGAAGTGTTAGAATGTGAAGTAGTAAGTCTAAGAAAATAACTTGAAAAGACAAAGACTCAGAATCTTAAATTTGCTAAAGGATCAGAAACGTTAGATGAAATCATCAAAGTTCAGAATTCGCCTATTATAAAGATTTGTTATAGACATTTTTGCGCCTCGCAGCATGGAGCATGAAATGTCGATAATTACAGGGATCCAAAGTCCCTAAACATGTTGTTCTTACCCCTAGAGGAACAAGGTCAGCAAACCACAGCACTTCCTATCAGTTCTCCACCTGAAAACACTCAAAAACAGGCTATTTTTGGATCATGTCAGCTGCTCCACTGAGCATCTGCGTTGAATGTCAACTGCTCCTCCTTGTACCTGCGCTGAAAGTCAAAACCAATGAAGGCTACCTGCGCTGGGCGAGATTGGCCAAGTGGCACAGTCATTCTGCAAGGTGTCAACTGCCCAGGAAGCTTCCAAACTGACACTTGGTTCAAGGAATTCGCCCTATGATGAGTAAGAGGTACTTGATCTCCATGTGGAAGCAAGGATCTCCAAGTGGACTCAAGAACTGAAGTTTAACTGAAGAGGGAGAGGACACAAGGCAGCTTTAGGTCAGTCTCAAGTTGACTCATCCTTTCTCCAAATCTCCTATATATAGAGCTCTTTTATGAGGTCTAGAGAGGCTGGAATTTTGTGCAAAGAAAGGAAGTGCTGTTGGTTTACAGTTAGAGCTATTGGGTGATTGCTTTTATAGAGGGGAAGAGGAGATTTCTTGCTGCTGGGGAGGTGCTGCTGGATTGGAGCCATTTATGGTTGTAACCTTCTCAGAACCTTTTTCTTCTATCAATAAAGCTTTGATGTTCTCCTATATACTTGTATTGCAATGATGTATTGTTTTTATCTGTATATTTGATTCATTCTAATCCATGCATCAGTTATGAGTACATGTTTCTTGTAGTTTCCCTCTCTTGTTTTTGCAGGATCTTTGTGTAGCTGGGCCGGCAAAGGGAGCAAGGAGCTGGGAACAAGAGGCAAAGAGAGAAGACAGGATCGACAAAAGCGAAAGACATTGGTTGGTCAATCTTTTCTTCCTTCTCTGTACTTTCATAAAGGAAAAATATCAAAGCTTTACTTTCAGTTGTTGCTAAGGAACTATCACCCTTAGAGTAGGGATAGGGTCATTCCGAGTCGGATACTTTTCCCCACAACAAACTGGCGACTCCGCTGGGGAAACTTGTATCTTATTGGTTTATTGTGTTTCTTGCTATTCATCTCATAAACAAGGAGAGCACCAAATCGAACTGCAATTGAGTCCTTCAATTGCAAAATAGAGGGCAGCTGCTCTGGCTCAGTTTCTGAGCAAGTTTATGATTTGAAGAGCTGATCCACAAGGACTCTTGTGCTCTTTGTGATAGCTTTTCATCCTCTTGATCATCCCTTAGCTTGTACTTGACCTATAGCTTTTTATTTCAGCAAAAACAGTGAATTTTTGAGCTTTTTATGACCCGGAAACCCTTGTAAACGCAACTCTCGTGTCTCAGTGCAGGCTGTCCAAAGGCAGTCTGCATTTCAGCGCAGGTATTCCCTTTGGGAACTGCGCTGAGAGTCAGTTTGACAGACCAGAGCCTGCGCTGAACCAGTTAGGCTATGTCTTCCTGAGGTTTCCTACTGAGTCTTGGCCCTGTTTTCACTGTTGTTTTGCTGCTGATTGCTTGTCATTTGTACTTGCTGTAAACCAACTTTCCTTGACATTATTCCGCCTCGGTTGTGTGATGAAACTGTGATTGTTCTTTCAGTATTTCTTGTTTCAGTTACAGTTTCCCATTGTGAAAAGCAAACCAGTATAGCTGTGGCCTCTTAGATCTTGAACTGTAAAAGTGTCGTCGTGATCTTAAGAGCTAGTTTTATTACTGTTCATGGTTGTTTGAGTTTATTTGTTTTTCATTTTGTGGTTTGAATCTATACATTTCCAGTGTCTAAACAAGTCGATCTTAAGGTGTCTTTTGATTTTGGACAAGCTTGTTTACTTTCGCTTGAAATTAGATTCAAAGTTATACAACAGTTTCCTTTTTGTCTTACATCAACATTAAGGATAAAGAAAAGAAATATCTGCATTGTGCATGTGCATTATTGACAGTTTGCATGTTGATTTAGGAAAAAGTGCATTTAGTGTGTGTTCTATGATCTGTGTGAAAAGTTGATGTCTTTCTTTTCCCTCAGTAGATTAAGGTTTTCAAAGTTGAAAGATTGAAAAGTTTTGCTTCTCATCTTAGATTGCATTTAGGAAGTTGTATATATACATCTCGTGGTGATCCTTAAAGGCAAACTGCTAAGCAAGATCAACATTAAAATGAATTGAATTTACATAACAACGCATTGAAACATAACGCAAACGCATAGAGGTCTAAGCTAGAGACGTGTTCCGGCGTCGTTAAACGTGATATCTTAGCGTTGAGTGGTTGGGTGATTCCTCCACAGTGAAGCGATAAGTATCAATACGGACTTGTGCTCCCGCGTACCGTCGAGTATATTGGGAGACCCCTATAGGAATAAAGCCTTTATCCTTAGGAAGCCGTGTCGGCCGCCCTACTGATCGCGATGCAGTGAACACAGCATTCACGAAGATTGACCACCCGTACCGTAAAACGTATTCTGTGGTTTCGCGAAAGGTTTGGCACACCCTCTGCCTAGATCTACAGAGCAGTTTCTTTTGGCCTTTTTCAAACTCTATAACTGAAAAAGTCCAACCGAGCATTTGTCACTTCGGGCTCGTTAATACATCGAAGGCGACTAGAGTCATCTTTAGCTTTTTCTCGACTCTTAAAACATGAAAAAGCAAAGTTGTGTCTAATAAAGCGTCGTTATAAAATTCATTTTAAACGGAACATAATCACCTCTTATTCCCGCATTGATCTATAAGTTGAGAACATGGAACGTCCCAACCAAGGAAGTCCACAAGATGGAAGTCCTAGTCCTTTCTCCTCTTGGGGAGAAGTTGGTGCGCCCCATATGACCACATTGTCGCTTCCAGGACTGACAATAGGCCTGCCAGTTTGGCTGTTCTCGACCAATGTAGTTCAGGCCACCATGGTTCCTGATCAATCGAGTCAACTGTTAGATCAGTCTAGAGCTGCCCACCAGCCTTCTACTTCTGATAACTCTTCCTCCAATCCTTCATCTTCGCAAGGTAGAGCCGGCAAAAGTCAGCCTACCAAGGAGAAGAAGGAAAAGAAGAAGAAAGAAAAGAAGAAGAAGGAGCCTAAGGCGACTGGGGGCAAGCAAAAGACATCTGACAAAAACCCACCCACTGCACAGACCGGGCCTAAATCGCCATGTGTCATATGTAGAGGAGACCATTTCCACAGAGATTGTCCCTGTATTCCCCGGATACTAAGGGACTGGTCCCCTCGTCTGCACAATTCGGGGGCATCAACCTCTGACAATCAGGTTGATTGCTTTCCGTCAACCAGCAAAAGTGAAGGATCAAGACAAAAAGGGGGAGTAAGATTCCCCTGTAAGTTGTGTGAAGGCAGTCATGCCATCCACCGTTGTCCCTTCTTAGACGAAGCGAAGAGAGTTTTGGAAGATCGTCCGGTTTCACCGGTAAAACTTCCTCCTGGATACAAAAAACTCGTGCCAAGTCCTTCGTTGGTTGAAAATACAGCTGGCCTGCTCAAGTGGTCGGCTGAAGCGTCAGTCACTGAAAATGAACCTACTGAATCTAGACCGGACGAAAGTCCAAAGGTCGATACGGCAGTTGACCCGGTTCTACCTTCAGAAGTTTCATCTTCAAATGACACCGTCGCCGAAGAGTCATCTTCATGCGACACCCTCACTGAAGAGAATAAGGATGACACCATCCAGGTTCTTTTCATTAGCACCGACTCTGATGAGCGTCAGGGCAATGCGCCCATTCCTTTATCGCAGGAAGGAACATCATCAGGGTCATACCCGGCCGTATATTCGGTCCCACCACCAAGCAACCTGGTTGTATCCATTGATTGGAATCAACTAGGCAGACCCCGGTTACCAGCCAGTATACCATTCAGAATCATTGTCCAGATCTATAGAATGATTATGGCTGGTACTATCATTGGTGAAGGGGCGTCTGTGAGTATCCTTTCCTCTATTGCTTGGAAAGCACTGGGTTCCCCGGCGCTTTTACCTGAGTTAAGAAATCTCTCAGGTTTTGATAAAGGAACCAGTCGACCATTAGGAATCCTCCCCAATGTGCCTGTTACATTGAAAGGGAAGACCGTTAATTTGAACGTGATGGTCGTCCAAGGACCCTTGGATTATAACCTACTCCTTGGACGTGACTATATTTATTGCATGGGAGCGATAGTCTCCTCACTCTTTAGAGTAATGTGTTTTCCACACGAAGGAAGGATGGTCAAGCTCGTATACCAACTTTCATTTCCGGGATCTCGCATCGCAAATAGTCAAATACCAATCCTAAATGGTCTGTTCACTCAAGATATGCCTCCACCCCCAGTCCTCCTTCCCGATGAGTGCGAGTGATTCGGAAAGAAAGACTGGAACCCAGGGGGCATGCACCCTGGTCTGCTTCGGGCAGAAGAAACCCTGGGTATAAGGTAGAATTTCCGCAGAAGAATATGACTAGTCCGTACCCCGTCCGTGGATGGAAGAGGGGTTGTTCTGGAATAGTATTCTATTGTTAAAGTTATGTGTTTGGCAAAAGAGTCATTCACCTTTGTCTAAAGAAGTGGGCAATGCCCAAGTAGGAATTCCCTTATTGCGACAAGCAGTAACCATCTTTGGGAAAAGCAAGCCTCACCCATTAAAACAAATGTTTTGAAGGATAAGTAGGGGCAGCCTCCAAAGAAAGAGATTCTATTGTTGTGACATAGGGTAACCATCTTTGAGTAACCTAATGATAGACATCGCCAAAGAAAGAGATTGATTTGCGGCAGCGAATAGAACCGTCTTTGGATAATAAGAAAGAGGCAAGCCTCCTTCAATAACACCAATGTTTTGTCTTTGAGAAGTGTTCTTCTCTTGTCACAAACAACTGTTCGTTAAAAGTTGGGCCGACGGGAAGACAAGTACCGCGTAAGACCCCTTAAAATAACGAGAAGACTAGTATCGTTAAACATTAGATTAGCAAGGTGACAAGTAGCTGGGAACACCCAAAGAAGAGCAGAAGTGGGGGAGAAGAGGGGCAGCCTCGAAATTCTATCCTATACCTGGGGGCATGCAAACCTTTTGGAGTGTAAGCTAGGGGCGGTTATTTATCTGGTTTTAAGATTAACCGTTTTCCGAACTTACATAAAGGAAGGATGAGTTGGAGCATAGCTTTGGTAAGGCGCAAGCTCTATAAAAAATGGAACCTTAGAGGAGGCATTCTTATTTTATGACTGGTATTTCGAGCAGTTTTAGCACATGGTTCATGCTCGTTAAAAAATAAACGCAAGATCCGAGCAGTTTTAACGCGGTCTTCATGCTCGTTAAAAAATAAATAAAAGCGGTGAGCAATGTTCCCTCCAGAGTTTAAGCTCTTTTTTATCTAAAAAAAGAACCTATCCCGGTAAATAACCTTCTGAGATCGTAAATTCATCAGCCATAAAAGCCTTGGTCGTGTTTGTGCACCGTCACCTCCACCGTCATTTGGCCGATCATTCACTTCCATTTGTGTGTTTACCCATTTTGAGGAACATCTGCGAAGAGTGATTTCACCTAGCCATCCTTGTGACACTGCCGTGATTGGAAAATTCCAATTTGTACCTGGAATCAGTTGCTATCCCTGTTTATCACTCGTTCCTCAAAAGACGAGTCATCTTTGAGCTCTTTTCTGACTCGTAAAATATGAAAAGTTTTCCGAGTTCTGGCCTTCCAGCTCGTTAAAGGGACCGGAAGAGCTATCCCTCTTTTAGACTTTAATCTTTTTGGACCTGAGGGATTATTACACAAAAAGATCGAGTGCTTGTCTTGTTCGGCTCGTTAAAAGTACCGAACACCCATCCCTTCTGTATTGTTTTATACTTTTTCGGACTTAAGGGATTAGATGACGAAAAAGGAATTATGGAATTAACTTTCTGTACCTTTTCAGACTCTCTAAAAATGAAAAGGACCGAGTTTTCCTTGTTGTTAGACTCGTTAAAATGATTAAATAGCGACAAACTTGTCTTTAGACGAGAACGAGTTTCCCTATCGCTAAGCTCGTTAAATCATAGCGATGGGCTTGCCCGAAGGGCAGGTTATAGAACAAGCATATGTTATCCTCCTCAAGCTTGACAAAAATAAAGAGGTACTGGTCAGAAATGACTGGGGAAAAATTGGGAGAACATCAAAGCTTAATGGTAGCAAGTCGCTCTTGAACATGACACTTTTCTTCCGTACCACATCGGGTTGGGTTGTTTCATTCACCGGTCTCATCACGATGGTCTTCGCCAAACCATCCACATTTTGGGGTAATGCTACCGATCCATCGCATCAGTGTCGTTATATGTTCAAGAGAGGTCATTCTGAAAGTGTCAACCGTGTCCCATCCACTGCCATACATTATCCTTCATCCATTCATGATCGCCACCCTGAATCATATGTCACAGTTTGTTTTCACCTCCACTAAAATCATTAGCTCCGTTCCGTGTCATTGATGTGGGATTCATTAAGGCCCTCCTTTGACGGATCACTTCTTGTCGACTTCAGCTCATTATCCAAGAAGTTGATCTAGGAACAACCCCATCAGTACTTTGAAGCTTGCATGCCTCAATGGCAAGTTTCTCACTTCTGGCGACAGGTATACATCAATGACCTTCGACCAGAAGATTTTGCGTGGCGTTCGACGCCAAGTCCTTTATTCACGCCACGTGAATTGTACTGCAGTACCTTGAGGGTCATTATCATTATCGATGATTCCTCTCGCGCTTGTTAACGGTTTTCATCATTGACCGGTAATCAAGAGATGTCTTTCCATGTTCGACTTCAACGAAATTCTCACATGGATCGACTTGTACTTAGAGTGAAGATCGAACGAGTTTGAAGACCCCGGATCTAGTTTCATCCATCCGGGCTGCGATACATATTCAGGAAATATAAAAGCATTTGTCATGTACATCATTGCAGCAGATGATCATCCTACTCAAAGGATGATAATTTCAGTAGAGAATTATCAGTCTACCATCAGACGATCGTCTGTTCTATGTACCAAAATGTATTTATAAAGCTGAGCATGGGAATGCCCGCCTCAGCTAGATCATGAAAAAAGAATGAAAAATAATGTATTGTATTGTATTGTATTACAGGGCACCTCTCAGCACTTGAATGAACTTCGGACCCTCTGGATAAAGCATTTCACCCGATAAACGGCCTCATACTTTAGGGGGCAACTGTTATAGACATTTTTGTGCCTCGCAACATGGAGCATGAAATGTTGATAATTACAGGGATCCAAAGTCCCTAAACATGTTGTTCTTACCCCTAGAGGAACAAGGTCAGCAAACCACAGCACTTCCTATCAGTTCTCCACCTGAAAACACTCAAAAACAGGCTATTTTTGGATCATGTCAGCTGCTCCACTGAGCATCTGCGCTGAATGTCAACTGCTCCTCCTTGTACCTGCGCTGAAAGTCAAAACCAATGAAGGCTACCTGCGCTGGGCGAGATTGGCCAAGTGGCACAGTCATTCTGCAAGGTGTCAACTGCCCAGGAAGCTTCCAAACTGACACTTGGTTCAAGGAATTCGCCCTATGATGAGTAAGAGGTACTTGATCTCCATGTGGAAGCAAGGATCTCCAAGTGGACTCAAGAACTGAAGTTTAACTGAAGAGGGAGAGGACACAAGGTAGCTTTAGGTCAGTCTCAAGCTGACTCATCCTTTCTCCAAATCTCCTATATATAGAGCTCTTCTATGAGGTCTAGAGAGGCTGGAATTTTGTGCAAAGCAAGGAAGTGTTGTTGGTTTACAGTTAGAGCTATTGGGTGATTGCTTTTATAGAGGGGAAGAGGAGATTTCTTGCTGCTGGGGAGGTGCTGCTGGATTGGAGCCATTTATGGTTGTAACCTTCTCAGAACCTTTTTCTTCTATCAATAAAGCTTTGATGTTCTCCTATATACTTGTATTGCAATGATGTATTGTTTTTATCTGTATATTTGATTCATTCTAATCCATGCATCAGTTATGAGTACATGTTTCTTGTAGTTTCCCTCTCTTGTTTTTGCAGGATCTTTGTGTAGCTGGGCCGGCAAAGGGAGCAAGGAGCTGGGAACAAGAGGCAAAGAGAGAAGACAGGATCGACAAAAGCGAAAGACATCGGTTGGTCAATCTTTTCTTCCTTCTCTGTACTTTCATAAAGGAAAAATATCAAAGCTTTACTTTCAGTTGTTGCTAAGGAACTATCACCCTTAGAGTAGGGATAGGGTCATTCCGAGTCGGATACTTTTCCCCACAACAAGATTGGTCTTGGTTTTCATGAAGGTGAATATAGCTCACAAGATGAGGTAAGGAACTCCAATGAAAAATTTGAAATGCTCAACAAGGAGATAAAAGGTCAACCCCATCAACAACCAAGGAAGGAAATTCTTCAAAGAAAATATTTTATTCCTAATTGTGGAAGTTATAGTCAGTTATTTCCTTCGATGAATAATGTTGAATGTTTTATATGTCATAATTTTGGACTTGTTGCAACCAGATGCAGAAGTAGAATGGTTCAAGACCGTCACACAAAAAGATCATCAGTTTCCAGGTACTTTAAGGGATATTGTTTTGCTTGCAATATGTTTGGTCACAGAGCTATTGATTGTGGTAGAAAGAATATGAAACATGTAAGATGCTATGCATGTAACAAGTTTGGACATAAATCAAAAAAATGCAGGAGGAAATTTTGGCCACCATACCAAAAGGAGAAAACATCATCACAATCCAAGAAGAAGGAATTGTTGTCAAAAAGATGTGGCGTAGCTCAGTTTACAAACATAACAGACCCAGGGGAAGCTAAAAGTGTAAAACTTTAGTATTCCAATTCTCATACGCAATTATTATGAAAATAAGTCACGTATATACGCGAATTAGAAGTTGCATAGTCGTGTATATGGTGTTTTGAAGAAAAAGTAGTGGGACAGACTCAGGAAAAGGGGTCTACTATGGTTCAATCAATTATCAATTATCTATTCTAGTTCTGATTGATGATGGTTACAGTCTGCTGATGATATAGGGAAGTGTTTTTGGCCCTCATAAGTTGTTAATAAGTTGATGAATAACTGGTAGATGAAGATGCTTTGATGATTGTTAGTAACAAATACAACGATCAAATCTGATAGTAAACAGTTGGCACAGGTTTAGGGGGAGCATATGTTTCTAATAATGCATTGTTGGCATTATAATAGAAGACCTTGGTACATGAAGATGCTTATATTGCTTGATCCACATAGTTGTTTGATTCAGGTGGCTCTTTTGATGATGGATATATACATGTTGTTGATCTTGATGCTATTGACAGATGTTGATGGTGGAGATAATATATGGTGTATGATAGTTGCTGATGACTATCATGGTCTTGTTTATATTTTTGGTCCTTGTTATAAATGTCATGTATATCATTTGATGTAAAGGTCATAAAAAGACCTAATTTTTAACCCCACTATGCATGGGAAGGACGATTGCTATTTCAGTCATGTATAAACATTTTGTATATCCCCACTTGGTTGGGTGGATGAGTCAAATTTGGTGTGTCCCCACTTGATTGGGAGATAGATGTATGTATGAGTCATTGGTGATAGGAAGGTCATACTCAATTAGTTGAGTTATAGAGTCATGTTATTCTTTTGAAAAATATTTTTGCAGACTTTGCATGTGCTCAGGGGGAGCATGGACGGTTTAGTGCATCTCAACATGTACAAAGGGGGAGCTTAATCAGAGAATTTGATAAATACTCACGGGGAGCATGGACAACATAATGTATATCAAAGGGGGAGAATATCTTGGTCCGCCCTTTGCCCTTGATGTCAAAGGGGGAGAGTGTCTTGGTGTTGTTGTTGCCATCAAGTCCAAAGGGGGAGATTGTTAGCATTATGATACAGGTGTTGTCCTTGATGGAAACTCACACAGATGATAGTTCATAGTGCAAGAGGTTAACAATAAAGGATTACAAATCAGACTCCAAAGATTGAAGAAAGAGAGGTATACTCTAGTTCACTATGTCAAAGTAGCGTATACACGTAGACACACAAAACAAAAAGAGCATATACGTATACGCACACTCCCATAGGAATAAAAGCGCATACATGTTAGAAAAACGTGGTTTTGGTCCGAGGTATTGACCCTAAGTATTTGGTCCTAAGTTGTTTTGGTCCAAGGTATTGAAAAAGGGCCTAAATCTATGTAAGGAGGAGACGATCATTAGGCTAAGGTGTGCAAGTAATGAATATCTTATGAAGAGAGAGATCAAAAGCAAATATGCATGTTATGGGTTTATGGTGCTTTGCTTGATTTGAACTAAGGATGAACCTTAGTAGTTGATGAGGGATGAGATATAATGATGGATCGAGATCTGAAATGAATTATTATTATATGGTTTGATCATGGATAGTCTAGATATAAATTATAACATGTGATTTACACTGAAAATGTTTTGATCTTACTATGACTGAAGTCTAAAATAGTTTTGATGTTTGAAGTTAGCATTTGTAGATCTGTACGTTGGTTCGCTTTGGTAAAAGCGTGTATACAAGCTAGTTAAGCACATCAAAGTAGTGTATTCATTATGAAATATGATATTTGAAGTTAGTTGGTTCTGGTTGTTATTGTAGAATCCTAGGTTCTGCTCTATATTCTGGTGACTGTATTCTGGTGACAGTGTTCTGAATGTTTAGATTGATTGATTGTGATTTGCTTTACTGATGATGGGTTGTCAGTGATTGGTTGTATAACAATGGTGATTGTTTTTGAGCTTCAATGTTTCTAATGGGTCCAGTATGAAAATTTGATGAAACAAGGCCTTCAGATTATGGTGTTGTGTTCCAGGAGTGTCCAGTCTGAAAATTTATGAAACGTGGTCCCTGGAGGAAGAAGTGAAGGTCGTAGCCTTCTGTAATCTGGTGCCTACATACTGGTAAACATATCGGCTAGTACAAGAGTCAGGGGGTTGGAGCTCCCTTCTAGTAGTAGCTGGAAAACAAGTGAAGGTTTGTGCTTACGTACTAGTAAACGGATCAGCGAGTACAAGAGCTAGGGGGTTTTAGCTCCCTTCTAGTAGAAGCTGGAGAACGAGAGAAGGTTTTAGCCTTATGTAGGTGGGTGCCTGCGTACTAGTATGATTCTACATGAGTACAATATTGTAAACAGGTTTTTCTTATATTAAAAGAAGATAACAACAGGTGGTTTTCATCTCGCATTGGGTTTCCACCTTAAATCTTGGTGTGCATGTGTGTTTCTTATATGTGATGGTTTGTTCCGTTATTACTGCACATGGTCACTGTTTATATGGTTATTGAAGTACTGATGCACTGATTAAATATCAACATATGATGAATTAACTGAATCATAAGTTTGCTAGATATACGTTGGTTGCCTGAAATACAGTTGCATGTACACGCAAGTTACCTTCACTGAAGTAGCGTATATAAATCAGAGTATGAAAATAAAAAGTTATTGATTTGACTAATACTGCGTCACCACCCCTCTCTCAGTATTATTTCCAACACTTGCATCGTGCACGTGTGCTTGAGGTGTACGATTCCTCTAATGCATGAGCAATGGGATCGTGTAGTTCGAGTGGAGGAAGCATAATTTGTTTGTGAGATTGATCTTCAATGCATAAAGATGAGTGATGTGTAGAAATTCCCACTGTAGATCAACAGATTATGCAATATACTAAAGCAAAATACAAGATCTACTTCTACAACAAACTTTGCGGAAGCTTAATCGAATATGAGCAAGATCAATGAGAACACATATAACTGAGAATGAGAAATCAATCACACATAACACAAAAGAATACTCTGGGGAAAGCCTCAGCTAAGAACCCCGATCTCTGTATTGTCATACAAGTGGAAATATGTCTGAATTACACAAAGCTTTAGCTCACAAGCTGTCTAGCTCTATGTACAATCCCTTTGCTACTCATAGAAAGTCAAAGGCCACTCTCAAACCTTCTCCTCTACCCTCCAAGCCTCATATTTCTTTGCGCAATTTTTCTTGGGGTCCAGTGAAGCCACATGTGTGAATTGGCCTCTTCACACACTCACTAACATCTGATCTAACTGCGCAATCCTGAAGGAGATAAATCCTTTTCCATGGATGAGCTTACTTTATAGGAAAAATCCATCCAACTGATAGTACACTATCCCTCCTCTGATCTCAACTGGGTCTTTGTCTGAACTGACATGCATGAGTTATTCATGAGAGAATATTCAGTTATCTGAAGTGCAGCAGTTATATGCAAGCATGCATTAACTAATTGAACTTACATTAATTTAAAAAAACTGTTTAAATCAATCTAACTAGACTTGACTCAGTTAACTGAGCCAACTAATTACAACTCAAATTAGAACTCATCCTTATCTCTTTAACTGATGGATAAATTCCTCAATTAGTGGAGAAATTGTTGCATGTCCTCACATAGACTTCATGTTTGATTTTTCACAACTAATTAACTCATGGTGAATTAATTAATTTATTTTCAAATAGCTGTTAAGTTCAAATTCGAATTTTACTTCCTATTTTAGTCCAAGGACTGACTAAAATTGGAATCTATCCCAAACTTCCATTTTCATTCCTTGTTTCTCAATCCAGCACTGGTACCCAAACTGCTATTTATAGTATTGCTATTTTTAGCACTTCTATTTTTAGCATTTCTTGTTGCTATTTTCAACTCTCCATCTCAACAAGAAAGGCATTCAACTTGAACCCAATCCTTTACCTTTGGAATGTTCTACATGTAACACTTCTCCCAAGTGTGGTTGCTCCAGCAACTCTAGAAACAAAAAAAACTCCCAACTGACCTCTCTATTGGGCTAGAAACATCCTCTAATGCTAAAGCTCCATCTGTCTCTAAGAAGTGATCCCTCTTTGAACTCTAAGATGATGCAACACTCCATGCATCTTATATTGTTGCACACCTCTCTATGCCATCCTTCACTAGTGCAACAATCCTGTGCCTCTCCCATTGTTGTAACGTGCTAGCTCTGCACTGTCTTGGGATTCCTGCATTGTAGCTCTCTCTGCCGCTCCATCCGCATCTGTCTCTACCCACTTATCTATTCCTACTACTCCTCACTGGGGCTCCCGTAGCAAGGTCTAATCAAAGAGGTTGGGTACCTCAATGATCATGCCCCTATTCTAGCCTTCTTGGGACTGTCACTCCACATTGCCCCACCTCTGACCTGGAGGTATGGATGCATGTGATCCCTCTACCCACTTGGCTCAAAATTTCCCCCTATTGGAGGTCTCTGCATGAGTGGAGGCCTCCACTCGGTCTCCTCTCAGCTTCTATAGTTGTGGCTGCTACACAACCTTGTGAAGTTGCTTCACCAATTGTGGCTCCTCCACAATTGTCTAAGACTTCTTGTGTGGCCGCATGTTGAGAGGTAATTTACTCTCCCTCTCAACTACCAAGTAAATAACCTTTGCCTTACTCCTTAATGCTTTGCATGCATCTTGTACCTCAAGTGCATACAAGTTCTTGGCTAGCACACCAATCTGTTTCATCTTTCCTGCTGTCACAAAATTTTCTGGAAAAAGAGATGATTTTAAATTAGCGATATCTCCCTCATCCGAACACTGATTCAGTCGATTTGTTTTTTGAATTTGGGTATTTTTCCGCAAGGAATCCATATCTGCTATTTTTTTCTGAAAATTTTGCACAAAATTTTTTAGATCTGCTTTGAAAACTCGCGGCCCAAAACTCAATACTTTGAAATCTCCTTTGGTATATTGTTCACTGCTTTGATCACCTTTGCTCTGATACCATGTAGAAATTCTCTATGGATTAGCTAGCTCTGATACAATGTAGAAATTTCCCACTGTAGATCACCTGATAATGCAATATACTAAAGCAAAACACTAGATCTACTTCCACAATGTAGAAATTCCCACTGTGGATCAACAAATTATGCAATATACTAAAGCAAAATACAAGATCTACTTCTAAAAGAAACTTTGTGGAAGCTTAATTGAATATGAGCAAGATCAATGAGAACACATATAACTGAGAATGAGAAATCAATCACACATAACATAGAAGAATACTCTGGGGAAAGCCTCAGCTAAAAACCCCATTCTCTGTATTGTCATACAAGTGGAAATATGTCCTGATTACACAAAGCTTTAGCTCACAAGCTATCCAGCTCTCAATATAATCCCTTTGTTGCTCATAGACAGTCAAAGGCCACTCTCAAACTTCTCCTCTGCTCTCCAAGCCTCCTATTTCTTTGCACAATTTTTCTTGGGGTCCAGTGAAGCCACATGTGATATTTGGCCTCTTCACACACTCACTAACCTCTGATCTAGCTGCACAATCCTGAAGGAGATAAATCCTTCTCCATGGATGAGCTTCCTTTATATGAAAAATACATCTAACTGATAGTACACTATCCCTCCTCTGATCTCAACTAGGTCTCTTTCTGAACTGTCATGCATGAGTTATTCATGAGAGAATATTCAATTATCTGAAGTGCAGCAGTTATTGCAAGCATGCATTAACTGAATGAACTTACATTAATCTAAACAAACTGTTTAAATCAATCTAATTGGACTTGACTCAGTTTATTGCGGAAGCTTAATCGAATTGAGCAAGATCAATTGAGCACATATAATTGATAAGAAAGAATCAATCACACATAACACAAAAGAAATAACCAGGGAAAAGCCTCAACCTAAAACTCCAACTCTGTATTATCATACAAGTGGAAATATAGTTTGGATTACAAAAAGAATCAACTCACAAGCTATCCTGCTCTCTATGCAATCCCTTTGCTGCTCATAGACATTCAATGGCAACTCTCAAACATTCTCCTCTACCCTCCAAGCCTCCTATTTCTTTGCACAATTAAAAATTTCTTGGGGTCCAGTGAAGCCACATGTGTGAATTGGCCTCTTCACACACGCACTAACCTTTGATCTAATTGTGCAATCCTGAAGGAGATAATTCCTTTTGCATGGATGAGTTTCCTTTATAGGAAAAATCCATCCAACTGATAGTACACTGCCACTCCTCTGATCTCAATTGGGTCTTTGTCTGAACTGACATGCATGAGTTATTTATGAGAGAATATTTAGTTATTTGAAGTGCAGTAGTTATATGCAAGCATGCATTAACTAACTGAACTTACATTAATTTAAACAAAATGTTTAAATCAATCTAACTGGACTTGACTCAGTTAAATTAGCCAACTAATTACAACTCAAATTAGAACTCATCCTTATCTCTTTAACTGATGGATAAATTCCTCAATTAATGTAGAAACTGTTGCATGTCCTCACATAGACTTCATGTTTTATTTTTCACAACTAATTAACTCATGGTGAATTAATTTATTTATTTTCAAACAGCTATTAAGTTCAAATTCGAATTTTACTTCCTATTTTAGTCCATGGACTAACTAAAATTGGAATCTATCCCGAACTGCTAAAAATATCAATGCTATTTTTAGCACTTCCATTTTTCATTCCTTGTTGCTCAATCCAGCACTGGTACCCAAACTGCTATTTACAGCAGTGCTATTTTTAGCACTTCTATTTTTAGCATTTCTTGTTTCTATTTTCAACATGATGAGGAGCCTTGGGTGTTTCAACAATTTCTTGATTGGGAGTGAAACCAAGCTCAGGACAACGAGGGCCTGACATAACCATCAACTCGAGCTAAAGTGCCTCGATAGTCTGCGGGGTTTCGATTTTGTCGACAGATAGATCATCATAAACAGGTGGCTTTGAAAAATCAATAGCAATAGAATCATCATCATGATCGAATACGAGTTTAAATAGATCACGACAGCTACGATCAGAAAAATTAATGATTTTATCGGCATCCTCATGATCTCATGAATCAAACAGAGGGGTAGATGAGAAGCGGAAAAATTCACCCTCTGCGTTTCCAAAAAACGTAGATTAAAAATCAAGTGGATTTTCAAAGAATGATTTTTCCTCTTCGTTGTCGGATGATGGACTTACATCTGGTGTGTTCTGTGAATGATCATTAATGGGTGCATTCGTAAATAGAGATACACACATGAAATTAGGGATGGCAGAGTCACCAAAGATATCAGGGCAAAACAGAGGAGGCATGGACAAAAGGGAATCATCCTTTGTCAATGGTTGATGTTCAGGCTCCCAATCATACTCTTCATGAATAACAGCATAGGTTGATTGTGCAACACCAACTCCATTGATAGCTTGATCCTCATTCACAACAGGTGTAGTGTCTGGGATGGAAGAACACAAGAAAGTGCAATCCGGAGGATCACCAGAACACGAATGCTAACACGTGACACTATCATAACAGGGATTCCAAGAATAATACCACCAAGGGGGATAAACTGATCTGAATTTGAAACTACTTGAAATTTGTTTGCAAGGTATTCAATTTAGAATTAAACATGTTTAAAAGATTTCCATGTCTTGCAGAAAGAAAACACATGAAATTTTCAGCTGTTCATGACCCATTTAAGCATAGCAGAGTTATTTTCTTTTTCTGTTTAACACATTAAAACAAATTTGATCTGCAAAATAAATCAACCACAAATGCAAAAGAAGTTGATAAAGCAGTTCACCCCCTCCAGGGCTACGTCTGCTGGGTCTAAAGCTCCCAACCGGGCTTGTCCTTGTTTTTATTAAATTCTCAAATTGAAAATACAGCTGAATAGAAGCATCTACAGAAGAAATAGATGGTAAAAATGGATTCAGAACACTTGAATCCTTTAGGATTGACTATTGGATCACCTCCAATGGATACCTGCAACCCTATACAGTCTTCACCAAACTGGGCCCTGATGGCTCCTAGAACTTTCACGGCTCCCAAACCTCTGCAAATGATCTCAGATGGATGTAAGACCTGCACGAATGGCTTCAGAAGGTCGAAAATACCCAAAATAAAAAACAAATTCGTCCAAAACCAACTTTCCTAGCCAAAGTTATGGCCATTTAAAGTTTCTCCAGTTTTTCCCTAGAAAAACTCCAGCTAACTTTAGTTAACTCCAGATAGCTCCGCCAATTATGGTGGGTCCGCCAAATTTGGTGCTCCTGCCAAAATTTCGCCAACTTAACTGTAGTTACATTTAATGTTTGGTGGTTGCCTTGGATTTCGTGCCAGGCGAAATATTCCTTTTTTAATTTTTTTTTGAAAAATTAAAATTTCTAATGTTATGGACAAATTCTTCTTTTTGCCATAACTTCCTCATACGGTGATCGTTTTTCGAACCGTTTGCAGTGCCGGAATCAGGAAGACGATCAATTTCCAGTAATTCAACTTTGAACTAGTTCTAAGCACTTTAAATTTTGAGCATTTTACGACACTTAGGACATGAGCACCTGATCACGCTCCCCATTGGGAAGCTTTTAGACCCCAAAAGCCTTCAACTACCTGTTAAAGAGGTGAGGGTACATCTACCTCACTCTGTCCATCTCCATCCACTTTTCCTTGTTCGGTTTGCTGCCTTTGAAACCAACCCAAACATAATCTACACTGCCCCTCCTTGAAGTGCGTGTCCTTTTGTCAAGGATTGTATCTTCTTTCAGCTCATCTAAGAATTCTGGCGAGAAATCTTCTATAGATGGCAGCTGAACAACATTTTCATGATCAGCAATCAAAGGAGGTTCATACAAACGTAAGTTCTCCACATTGACAACAGAATACATTTGCATGTAGGAAGGCAAATCTAATTGAAAAGCATTATTTCCAACCTTCTTGAGGATTTTGAATGGACCATAATGAATAGGCTTCAGCTTTTTACCTTCTCCTTGCATCCTTTCCTTACTAATGTACAACCATACCTCATCCCCTTCTTGAAACTTGTGATCGACTCTATGCTTGTCGTGTCTTTCCTTGTACTTGCCTTGACTCTTCTCAAGCTGTTCTTGAATTTGCTGATGTATTTGTTGAATTCTTTCAATGAATGAACGAGCTTTGTCAATATCACTATGTCCCTCAATGGCAACATCTTTCTCAAGAATGAAATCAAGAGGTGATTTTGGCAAGTAACCAAAACAAGCTTCAAACGGTGAGGTGTTTGTGGAAGAGTGCTTGGCACGATTGTAAGCATGTTGTATGTAGTGCAAATGTTCATCCCAAAGCTTGGGATGCTTGCTGCAATAACCTCTCAAGAGGTGCACAATGGTTCTGTTCACAACTTCGGTTTGTCCATCTGTTTGCGGATGGAAAGCAGTACTTTTCTTCAACTTTGTGTCCATCATCTCCCATAGGTTGGACCAAAAATTCCCCACAAATCTGGAATCCTTGTCACTAATAATGGAAGTAGGCAAACCAAAGTAAATCCATACATGATGAAAAAATAATTCAGCAGTTTGTTCAGCAGTTATAGTTTTCTTACAAGGCATAAGTATACACATTTTGCTGAAACGATCAACTACTACATATAAATAATCATGCTGCTTTCGAGATTTTGGAAAGCCTCCTACAAAATCCATAGAGATGCTCTCCCATGGTCTAGAAGGTACCGGCAAAGGAGTATACAAACCAAGCTTCCTATTGCTATGCTTGCTTGTATCACATAATGAACAACCTCTTATTAACCTTGAAACGAAATCTACCATGCGAGGCCAATAGCAATACCTCTATAGATGTGCAACTATTTTTCTCACACCAAAATGGCCAGCAATAAGAGAAGAATGAGCTTCTCTTATGACATTTATCCTCTCCCCCTGTGGTATACACAACTTGCCCAAATGAAACAGCAAATTGTTATGCATGTGATAGTCATTTTCCTCTACATGATTTCCTTTACTCAAGTTAGCATACACATCTTTAAAGTCATCATCAGATGCATATTTTTATATGTAACTATCATGTACAATGGAATCATTCTTAAGTAAAGTAACAGCACCAATAATAGGCCTTGAAAGCATATCAACAACCTTATTCAAAGTACCTTTCTTATACCTTATTACCAAATGGAACTGTTGCAAGAAGCCCATCCATCTGAAGTGTTGTGACTATTGTAACTTGCTTTGTGATTGCAAGTACTGTAAGGGCTGATGGTCGGTATGTATAACAGTTTCTTTGCCCATCAAGTAGTGTTTCCACTTTTTGACGCTTTGTACCAATGCATACGACTCCTTATCATATGTAGGATAATTTACAACAGCACCATTAAAAGTTTCAGAATGAAAAGCAATAGGCTTACCATGCTGTAGAAGAACTGCACCCATAGCATAATCACTAGCATCAGTTTGTATCTCAAATGGTTGTATCAAATCCGGTAATGCAAGGACTGGAGCTGAACTAATCTTCTCTTTCAAAGATTCGAAAGCTTTTTGCTGCTTTCCTCCCCATTGGAAAGCATGCTTCACACTTGTCACTGCATGCATAGAAGCTGCTATAGAAGAGAAGTTAGAGATAAACTTCCTCCAATATTGAGCTGCACCCAAAAAACTTCTTACCTCTATTATGGATTTGGGAGTAGGCCACTTCACAATAGCCTCAATCTTAGCAGGATCAATTCTCAAAGAACCTCCTCCTACTATGTGTCCCAAATAAACCAAAGAAGTCTTTCCAAATTCACACTTTGACATTTTAAGAAATAACTGATTCTTCTTCAAAACATCAAGTACTTTCCTAACATGCATGACATGATCTTCTCTAGACTTGCTGAATATTAAGATGTCATCTAAGTAGACAATAATGAAATCATCAAGAAAAGGATGCAAGACATCATCCATTACCCGCATGAAAGTTGCAGGTGCATTGCACAAACCAAACGGCATCACAAGCCACTCAAAGAGTCCTTGTTTGGTTTTAAAGGTTGTCTTCCAAATGTCACTTTCTTCAATTCTTACTTGATGATATCCACTGCGCAAGTCTAGCTTAGTGAAATATCGATCATCTTTCAGCTGGTCTAGCAAATCATCTATCCTTGGGAGTGGGTAACGATTCTTTACCGTTATCTTGTTCAAGGCTCTGAAATCAACACACATACGCCAAGTGCCATCTTTCTTTGGAATCAATACAATCGGTGACCCACATGGCGAAGTACTTGGCCTTATGAAACCCTTGTCCAACAAGTCCTTGATTTGCTTCTTTATTTCAACATTCTCCATAATAGACATGCGATACATGCCTATGTTTGGAAGAGGACAATCTGGATGCAAATGGATTTCATGTTGAATCTCCCTCTTAGGAGGCAAACCTGTAGGCTCCTGAAACATCTCATGATATGCATCAACTACATCATACAGATCTGATTTAAGTTTTGGATCACAATTGTCAAATGACTCATGATTCACATCAACCTTGGGCTTAATCATAAGAAGAACAAAATTCTTACTTGAATTGACCAGCCTTGTTACCTGTCCTGCATTCACCATCGCTATATTTGTCTTCTTGCGATGAGCTCTAACAATGAACTCCTTGCCATCTTTGAACAGATGATATTTGTTTTCATGGCGATGAAAGATAGCTTTCCTGTCAAACAAGTAAGGACTTCCCAAAACAATTCCTGCTATATCAAAAGGTACCACATCAAGTTCAACTATGTCAATAAAATGTGCAGTAATTGCAAAGTGCAATGTGCACTTTCTTGAAACTTGTAAATTTGCATCCTTGCAAATCCATCCAAGTGGATATGGCTTCGGATGTGGAACGGTCTCAAGTTTAAGCTGCTTGACCAAGTCCTCTGATATAAGGTTTGCTTGTGACCCACTATCAAAAAGTGTGTCAATTTTAGTATGTTTTGAAATCACCCTCACATGAAACAGTTCAATTCTTTCTTCCTCATTAGGAGCTTGTACATGGCAGTTTGAGGTACTAGTGCTGGCTTGAGTTTCGATTTCTTTTCCCTTCAAGACTTTAAAACCCATGGCTGCAATTTTGGTTTCATCACCTGAATCTTCCCCTAAATCTTGTGTTGTAGATGTAGTAGCAGCAGTTTTCTGTTTCCCTTTGGATTTGTTAAATTGAGGTCTTTTTTCAGGATATAATTTCCAACAGTTTTTCTCCTCATGGCCTGGTTTAGATCAGTGTTTACAGATCACTTTCTCACTCTCCTGTTTGACAGATGCATTCTTTTTGCCCTTTCCCTTGGAGGTTTTCTCTTTGTTTTTCCCCTTGGGGGGCTTGTTTCTACCGTCTTCAAATGTGTTTTTTCCCCTTGCCTCTAAATGGGTAGCTTGGACACAAACCTCGTCCAGGCTAGTAGGGTTAAACATCAAGATGGTGTGTCTAAGGTAGCTATGCAAGCCACCGATGTATTTCAGCAAGGTTTCTTGGGTCTGTAAATCTACCCCTAACAAGAGAGATCTTCTCCTGAATTCTTGGGTGTAGTCTTGGACACTCTGACCCTTAAGTTGTCTGAAATTTTGCCAATTCATAATGGCCTTTTGCATGTGAGCAAGAGGATAAAACTGTTTTTTAATGGCTAACATAAATTCAGGCCATGTTAAGGTAACCTTACCAAATTTTTTGATCTCCTCTTTAGTCTTGGCCTCCCACCAGACCAATGCTGCTCCATCCATTCTCAAAGAAGCCAACTGAATCTTTGTGGCATCATCATGCATATTTTGGATCCTCAAGTAAACTTCCAACTGCCTAATCCAGTTGTCAAGCTTTTCTGCATTCACTTCACCATTAAAAATAGGTAATTCGAATTTTACATCAAGCTTCAAAAAAGGACTTTTTCCAGAGGATCTATGCTTATGAACAGAAGAAGACGAGGATGAAGAGGAAGAAGGTGAAGATGGGGGTGGTGGATCACTGTTTCCTCCATGTCCTTTCTTGGAATGATCATCATCCTTCTTACCTCCTGAAGAGCCCTCTCCTTCATGTGGATGTTTGGACCCTTCTCCAGCCAATTTCTCATTTCTTTCTTGGTACAATATCCTCACCATTTCAGTGAGGTCCAAGAAAGCCTTTCAGAAGACTCTTTCTTCTTCTCTTGGATCTGTCTCTGTAGGAATTTCTCCTTCATGTTCAGACATCCTTGAAGCTTCTGCTGAGACTCTTGAGGGTGAAATTGAAGGTGGAGGTTATGGCTCTCTGGTCTTCCTTGACTGAGGATTCTCTCGTTCTCTAGTCAACTGTCCTTCCCCTCTTTTAAGTTTCAACCTGGTAAGCATCAATACTTTGCAAGATAGTTAGAAGATCTCTGCACAAAAACCCTGAGCTCTGATACCAACTTGATCTGAATTTGAAACTATTTGAAATTTGTTTGCAAGGTATTCAATTCAGAATTAAACATGTTTAAAAGATTTCCATGTCTTGCAGAAAGAAAACACATGAAAATTTCAGCTGTTCATGACCCATTTAAGCATAGTAGAGTTATTTCCTTTGACTGTTTAACACATTAAAATGAATTTGATCTGCAAAATAAATCAACCACAAATGCAAAAGAAGTTGATAAAGCAGTTCACCCCCTCCAGGGCTACGTCTGCTGGGTCCAAAGCTCCCAACTGGGCTTGTCCTTGTTTTTATTAAATGCTCAAATTGAAAATACAGCTGAATAGAAGCATATACAGGAGAAATAGATGGTAAAAATGGATTCAAAACACTTGAATCCTTCAGGATTGACTATTGGATCACCTCCAATGGATACCTGCAACCCTATACAGTCTTCACCAAACTGGGCCCTGGTGGCTCCTAGAACTTTCATGGCTCCAAAAGCTCTACAAATGACCTCATATGGTTGTAAGACCTGCACCAATGGCTTCATAAGGTCGAAAATACTCAAAATCAAAAAAAAATTCGTCCAAAACCGACTTTCCTAGCCAAAGTTATGGCCATTTAAAGTTTCTCCAGTTTTTCCCTAGAAAAACTCCAGCTAACTTTAGTTAACTCCAGATAGCTCCGCCAATTATGGCGGTTCCGCCAAATTTGGTGCTCCTGCAAAAATTTCGCCAAATTAACTGCAGTTACATTCAATGTTTGGTGGTTGCCTCGAATTTCGTGCCAGGCGGAATATTCCTTTTTTCGTGGCGACCGTTTTTCGAACCGTTTGCAGCGCCGGAATCGGGAAGACGAGCACTTTCTTGTCATTCAAATTTGAACCAGTTCTAAGCACTTTAAATTTTGAGCATTTTACGACACTTAGGACATGAGCACCTGATCATAAACAAAAATGGGATGTGGGAAAAAATTCAAGGGGGAAAAAGGGATTTTACGAAATCGGATAGGGATAATTTTCTTAGAAGAAAAAGGAGGGTGATTCATTATGGGATTAATAAAAGAAAAATAGTTGGAATTACGAAACGGGAAAATATAACAAAGGCATAATTTTATCTTCAAGATCTGCATGCACTGGTGCCAGAAAAAGTAAATGCAGCAGGAGTTAAGCATTCACTTCGATAGAAATTTGCATGCTAGTTACCCCAAACTTGGGTAAGGGCTTGGTTCTTTGAACCAAATTCTTCTTGGTGACAACCAACATATCTAAAAATCAAGTAACATTCCCTTTTTTATTGAAATTTCGATCTTCTTGCCAACATGCTAGTTTTCAGGTTGATCCTTTTGCAATCATGTCAATCAACTGATTTTCATATTTATAGGAATTTTTTTTTACATTTTTCTATTTTTGTCATATATATATATATATATATATATATATATATATATATATATATATATATTAATATATATTATGAGGAAAATAAAGGATCAGATATTCAACAGGTTGGTGTTGCCACCTACCATCTCCTTTTCAGATTGTTATTGGACTTGTTGCATAAAATCTCCTTTAGTAAGGAGCTGAAAATATACCTTCAATCTATGCCCATTTACTAGGAACAGAAAATTCTGGCCATCAATAGTTTTGATTTCTACTGCTCCATTCTCAAACATTTTGACCACCTCATAAGATCCCATCTAGCATGTATGGAATTTCCCTTTAAAATATTTAAATCTAGAATTGTAAAGGAGTACCCAATCACCTCGTTAGAACTGCTTCTTCCAGATAGACTTATCATGCCACTTCTTGCATTGTTGTTGAACCAATATGTTCAGCTAAACAACATCCCTTTGAAATTCATCTAACTCATTCAAATGTAGAAGACGTTGTTGTTGTGCTTCAGAGAGATCTAGCCCCAATTGGACTACAGTCCTAAAAGTCTTGATTTGGAACTCTATTAGCAAGAAGACTTGTTTCCCGTACACCAGCTCATATGGTGTGTGTCCCATGCTATTCCTCCAAGTGGTTCGATATGCCCACAAGGCTTCTAGTAATTTTTCAACCCAATCCTTTCTACGGATATTTACTATCTTTGTAAGGATGGACTCAATCACCTTGTTTGTGGACTCCACTTGACCATTTTCTTGCGGGTGATACGGTATAGATTTCTTGTGCCGGATTTTGCACTGCTCCATCGCACCTTGTACCAGATTAGAAATAAACTACGGATCATTGTCAAAAACAATTTCTCCAGGCACACCAAATCTAGTAAAGATTTCACTAAAGAGAAAATCAACAACAACTTTTTTAGTAGCAAAAGAAACAGCTTTAACTTCTACCGATTTTGTAACGAAATCTGTACAAACCAAAATATGTTTTTTATTTAATGATGTTGGATTTATTGGTCCTACAAAATCAATGGCCCATTTTTGAAAAGGCTCAATTATAACCTAAGGACATAAAGGAATTTCATTGGTTCGATTAGGTTGGCCAATTCGTTGACAGCTATCACATCTCTTGACATATTGTTTGGCATCCTTAAACAAGGAGGGGCAAAAATAACTAGCTCCTAACACTTTGAATGTTGTCCGCTTATCAACGAAGTGACCTCCACAAGGTTTGTCATGGGCAGATTTTAGGATATCAAACACTTCTTCCTCTCTCACACATCTACGAATAATAAGATCTAGTCCAGTGTAAAAGAGGTCTCCTTGAATCCAAGAATATGCAACACTTTTCTGTATAATACTCTGCTTTTCACGAGCGGATAAGTGAGGTGGTGTTTTTCCAGTGACTAAATAGTTATCTATGTCAGCGAACCACGAGGATTCTGTCGACACAGAAAAAAGATGTTCGTCAAGAAAATCATCATCAATAGGAATTGCTTCACTAGGATTATTTAATCTTGAAAGATAATCTGCTACTACATTAGATTTTCCTGGTCTATCAACAATAGTAATGTTAAATTCCTGCAACAATAATAACCACCTAGTCACTCTACCACTAGTTAATGGTTTATTCATCAAATATTTTATTGCGGAATGGTTAGTATGCATAAAGACTTCATATCCTGTAATGTAATGTCTGAATTTATTAATGGAAAAAATTATAGCTAAAAACTCTTTCTCAGTAACTGTGTAATTTAGTTCAACGAGTGACAAGTTTTTATTGATGAAGTAAATAACATAGGATTGTTTGTCTTCTTCTTGTCCTAAAGTTGCACCAATAGTAGTATCTTAGGCATCAGAGGAAATATGAAATGGCAGGGACCAGTTTGGTCCTCTCAAAATTGGTGCCTGAACTAGTTTTTCCTTCAATGTCTCAAAGGACTGTTGGAAAGCTGGGTAGCTATCTTGGACAATTCTCAATGAATCTCCTATAGTAGCCCACATGTCATAGAAAATTTCTCACTTCCCTTTGATTTTTGGGTACAGGAAGACTCAAAATAATTTCTTTTTTTGCATGGTCAACTTGGATACCTTTGTCGAAAACAAGACAACAAAGAACCACTCCCCCCTTGCACATTAATCTACATTTTTTTTCACTTAAGGAAAGATGAGCTTCTTGGCAACGAAGAAGCACTTTTTCTAGATTTTCTAGGGCTTCCTGAAATGAATCACCAAACACAAAATCTCATCCATATAGATTTCCACACACTCAAGGTCAGAAAAAATGGCCAAGACTGCCATTTGAAAGGTATCTGGGGCATTACATAGCCCAAAGGGAAGCACTCAGTAAGCAATTGTACCCCATGGACATGTAAAGTGGTTTTCTCTTTGATCCTTGGGTGCAATTTGTATCTGGTTATAACCACTAAAGCCATCTAGAAAATAAAATTACTTCTTACCAGTAAGGGTATCAAGAACCTAGTCGATGAAAGGAAGGGGGAAATAATCCTTTAAGATTGCCTTTGTTCAATTCTCTGTAGTCAATGAAAATGCACCATCTCCAATATTTTTTTGGGACTAATACCAATGGAGAGACCCACTGGCTGTCAGAAATAGGATAGATGAAATCAACATCTAAGAGTTTTTGTAATTCTTCCTTTACAAAATCTCTTAGAGATGGGTTCATATGCCTTTGGGGTTGTCAGACATGTCAGGTTCCATCCTAAATATAGATATGGTGGGTACAAATTTTAGGAGGGTTGCCTTTCATATCTTCATAGCCCCATGCAAAGGCATCAAGATGGTTTCACAACAAATTCACAAGCTGCTCTTGCTAGGATGAATCCAAGTCTGAATTGATATGCAAGGATTTTCCTAGACTAATATCAACAAGAGTAGTATCAAGATCAAGAGTAAACAAAGGTGTTTCTACAGATGGGGGTGAGGGAGGTAGAGAGTCGTGACTTTCTTTAAAATCTAGACTAAAAATATCACTCAATGAGTCAAAATTGGGCATGGTGTCTGTTATCACTTAAGAATTCTAATGCCAAAATTTCTCACATTAGTTTGATGGTAAAGGTCGGTGCTAGTCTAAGTTTGATTTTTGTTTGCCTTAGAGTCTGAGTCTTAGGAGTTTTGAGTCAACTATGCATTCTCATTCATCACCGGTCATTCTCATTCATTACCGGTCTCATAACCATGTGTCAGTTTTGTTCAAAGGTTACTATGCGCCACAAAGATATTTAGATGATTTCTTAGCGCATGTAATCATTTTGAAGTGTTTTCGTAGCGCATAAATTCTTTTTAGCAGTTTCGCAGCGCAACATGTTTTAGGTGATTTAGCAGCACGACACGTTTTAGGTGATTTTGCAGCGCGACACGTTTTAGGTGATTTTGTAGCGCATAATTCAAAATTTACACTAATTGCGCTACAAAATCGGATATTCGTGCAATCCGTAGCGAATCTTTCCTAACTGTCAAATCTGTCAAGTTCAGTTATGGTTTCATCATTCATTGTCAGCTTATGTACTCCACATATCATGTCCAACCGCTTATCTCCATTATTACAGCCACTAGGTATGTTGGTACACACGGATTGCAAGTTCCAAGAAAAGCCAGGTATTCACAGTCTTAATGATGATTGTATTTGTTGCATGAGGAACAAGTCTGCAAGATTTCAATTTGAAAGCATTGTTATCAAGCGAGGCAGCTATCAAGTGAGGCAGTTATCAAGCGAGGTAGCCATTCAAGCGAGGCAGAGATTGGAGTTTGAGCAGCGCTAGCATTTCCAACCTCCATTACACTAAATCTTCATGGATGGATCGACAGAAAGAAAAGACCACAAATCAGGTAGATGTTTGAGAAACGAACCTGAAGGTGTAGACATTCTCTTGAAACACAAAGAAGTTGAGCAGGCATTCAAGCAGGTTGGATGTTGGAATTTTTGTGAGAAACTACAGGGAGGTCATGCACAAACCACCAAGGAATTTTCTTTGAATTTCACAAGGCTGAATTTGAAGGTTGGGATGCTCGAATTGCAAGTCTCACCAGAGGTAATATCCACAGTTACTGAGATTTCAAGGGGACATGAAACTTGGTTTAAGAATTTCAAATTTGATATGACTCCCTGCAAAGAGTTTTTGAAGCCAGAACACATTGACTCAGATTTAAACAAGTCTGTGCCTAGAAATTATGTCAAAGACTCATATGCCAATCTGCTTACTTGTATACAGAGGTACCTTACTTGTGAAGGCAGATATAACAAGGTGTATTCATATCATTTCAAGCTTTTGCTACATTTCATAGGAAAGATATCCATTGATCTACCTTTTTACTTATTCCGTAGCTTAAGTAAAATGTTTGATAAGGTGTAGCTAAGGAAAGAAGCTTGTGAGACCTCATTGTTTCACCACAGTTTGATTAAGTTGATTGTTCTGCATGAACTCCAGAGAGTAGGTAGAGACTGGCCCACATTCATATTCATGTCTAGTTTCAAAAACGAGACCGGTCTCAGTCCTCAAGCTGCAAAAGATCTTCCAACAACAATTGGTCATCAGGCAGAAACAAGATCCAGGAGGTTTTCAAAGTTAAAGGCAAGGAAGCAAGTAAGAGAATCCACCAGGCCACTGACTATCCAGGATACACCCCAGCAGTCCCTTAAAGAGAAAACTTAGGTCAAAGAAAGTGCACATGAATCAAGCATAGGTGAAGGAGTTCAAAGAAGAAGGACTAGGAGCCATGTAGCTAAAGAAAAATGTAAGTCGGTGATTATTGAAGAAAGCCCTGTTTCAAAGGGAGACTTAAATGACTTACTGCAAGCCATTGATATTGAAGAATCTCCCCTAGTTCAAGCAGATTTGATAGAGTCAAGAAAAGACAAGGCTAAGAGAGTCAAAGCCTCGAAGAAACTCAAGTTTGATGATCAGGTTGATCAATTTGTATTTAAACCAAGAAGACCCATAACAAGGAATTTTAAACAAGTACAAGAGGTACTGCCAAGAGCAGATGAAACAGGGGAGGTAACAAAGCTTCATGAAAGAAAGGATAAAGGCAAAACAATTACCATTCAAGAAGAAGATAGTGTGGAAGAGTTGAAAAGGAGGTTGGAATTGGAAAACTTTGAAATTGCTAGACTGAAGAAAGCTGCTAGGAAATTTGCAATCAAGGAGGCTTATTTCAACCAAATGCAAGCTCGGTGGGAGGACAAAACATTTCAAAATACCTGAGGTGGTTTATTTTAATGTTCAATTCCGTAGTTGGACTGTCCCTGCCATAAAGGAAGCGTAATTCATCAGAAAGGTTAATTCAAACTTGAGAGCTGGGATTAGAGGCATGAAGAAACAAATTGAAGACTTAAAGATACAGTTAGGCCAGCAGAAAGAATCTCCTTAAAGAAATCCCATTTCAAGTAAGGCAATATTTCAAATTTTGATGGTTTTGCTTGGTATAATCTTTCTTGAAGAATCATACATTTCCATTCAGTTTGAAAGGCCTTGGAGCAGTTGAAGAATGTTTAAATAGCAAGAAGCTCAAAATAGCAAAATTTTGGGTTGAAACTGTGTTTTTGGAATTACTCAGCAGTTTCGTAGCGCTACGAAACTGCTGAAGAAGATGACTAATGCACAACAGTTTCATAGCGGGCTACGAAACTGTTGAAGCTACATAATCTAAACTCAGTCAACCAATTTTGAAATACAAAGGGAATTTTTTTGAAAAAGGAATATCTTCAAGGGATCATCTAAAGCTATCAACTTTCAACAAGGTCAAGACAGGTGGAAGAAACATATATTCGAATCCAACTCTAAACTTTTTTGTTATAAAGTGATCTCATTTACTACAGTCCAAGATATGTCAGACAACTTGGAGGAGCTTTTGTCTTCACACAAGGAAAAGGTTGACAGCACATCAAGGACGTGGCATTCTGATATGTTTTGTATAATCAAAGATGAAGGGCATAGTTCATTGGATTCGAACATCTTTGAGGAAAACCAAAGGCCGATAAACAGGGGCAATTTTCTATTTTTCAGGGGCAATGGAGAAGATGTGACATTGAAGACCAGTATGGAGCTTTGAACATCCACCACAGCCAAACTAAAAAAGGACCACATGTCAAAGAACGAGAATGATTGTAATTAAGGCTATTATTAGCATAATATGGAGTTAGACTCCTATTTGATTTAGATCTCTAGAAAGTCTAGTAGCAGTTTGTTATATTTAATAGGCAGTTAAAAGTTGAATAGGTGTCATTAGAAGTAGATTTCGAGTTCCCCTCATGCTTGAGGAGGAATCTCAGTCAGGTAGAAGAGCTCTATATATAGGAGAAAGAGAAATGTAATAAGGGTTGGAAATTTATGTAAAAAATCTCTGATATTTGGCTTATGTAAAGACTCTGTTTTTTTTGGTAATACAATACTGGCTTATGCTTCTCAAGAATCATAGAGAGTTCAATGTATGAGTTTCTTTTGTTGTCTTTTCATGTTATCTACAGTGTTATGAGTATTTGATTACTTAGAAATCACTTGCAGTGTTCTAATTTCCTTCATATACTCGTAGACTGTCTTTTTTGTGTTTGGTGTGCTCTACCTATATTGAAATCTGAATGCCTTGACTTTTATGCAAAGCCAATCCTACTGTTAATACTAAATCACATATGACTCCATAAGCCCAATGGATACTTGTTAATTTTGTTTCCACCATCTTCATTCCTATTTGTTTCACAAAGAGTTAGAAATCTTGATCATAATCAAAAAACCTTTAATCCTTTGAGAGAGCCCTCTCAGGCTAAGGAGGCTAAGCCTTAGCTAAAATATTGGTTTGAAACAGTTACACCGAGATATTCTCATCAGTAGCCTATCAGGGTCCTATTTTGGTGATAACAATGTCTAGATTGTTTAGGAAGTCTTGAATCTCACCCTCCTGTGAGGACTCATCATACTGATGTATCATGGAAACTGACTGAGTCTCCTCATCACTACTGTAGTCTAACCACAAAGTGTCTCAGAGCTCCTGAATGGATCTAACAGGTGGATACAAGGTGACATTCTTCCTAGAATCTCCATGGGAAATATACATGTCACTTGAATGAAATCCAATGTAAGCATCTGCTGTAGAAAGCCATGGTCATCCCAAGATCAAGGGATGTCCTCACACAGGATTATTTGGCTAAAGCACAATGAAGTCTGTGGGGTATTCCCAAGAGTCTAATGAAATGAACACATCATCCAACACCCCTTTCGGCTTGATTTTAAATCTATCCACTAATTCAAGCACAGTGGGAGTAGGACAAATATGGACCAATCCAAGTCGATCCATGGTTTTCTTGGTCATAACATTAATGGTTGCCTCTAGGTCTATAAGTACAATAGAGACAAGGACATCACCTACCTTAACAGAGACAACACGGTTTACGGGGTTAGTATATTTCTCCATGTGAATACACCCCGTCATTAACTCTGCATCTCTACAAACAAATTGAATAGTTTGAGGTTCCAATCTTCTCCTTCCCGGCTTCTTGAGACAGAGTTCCCTAATGATTTTGGTGCAAATGGGGATATCTTTGATAGCTTGGAGCAAAGGTACCTTTATGAAAAGGTTCCTAAGCTCAGAGGCCAGGCTAGACTCAAGAATGGGGTCACCCTTCTCCACAACTAACTTCTTCGGATAGGGAGGCTAGTTGGAAAAAGATGGCAAAGGCTCTAAGGGTACGGGGATGGGCTAGATGGTGACATATTTTTTAGAATGGTTTGGAGTTTCCTCCTCACCTTTCTTGTCGATAATCACCATAGGCTGCTTATAATTGGAGATCATTGACTCCAACTAGCATGGATTGATATCTAGATGAAGAAAGTGAGTGCATAGAATGGATCATTTGTACCACTTTATTATTGGTGTTGGGTAAGGGTTGGGTATGCAGCTGAGGAGGTCAAAACGGTGGAGGTAAAGGCAATGGTGGCATTGGCTAACTCAGCTGAGGTAATGATGGTTGTGGAATTGGGTAAGGTGAATATGTAGGTGGGTATGACTACATAGGTGCAGGATAGGAATGGTGTGAATGGTTTGGCCCTTTCCATCCTTCTTGCCAAGATTGGGAGGGTTTTCCATAATGATATTGGTTCCCATGCTTGCAATGTTGAGAGTGACTAGTGTTAGGATAAGAATATGGATGTGCATTATAACCAAAAAAATGTGGTGGAAGTTCAGGAGCCATACCTGCACTTACCTGAGGCCAGTTTCTTCATGCTCCCATAGCATGCAATGATTCGGCTTTAGGTTGCCCTTCTTCAAATACAACTTTCAGCCCAGGTGTGTGTTGTGGGGAAAAGTATCCGACTCGGATGACCCTATCCCTACTCTAAAGGTGACAGTCTTTAGCAACAACTGAAAGTAAAGCTTTGATATTTTCCTTTATGAAAGTACAGAGAGAAGGAAGAAAAGATTAACCAACCTGGTGTCTTTCGCTTAGTCGATCCTTATCCTCTCTCTTTGTCTCTTGTTCCCAGCTCCTTGCTCTGTTGGCCGGTCCAGCTACACACAGATCCTGCACAAAACAAGAGAGGAAACTACAAGATACATGTACTCATAACTGATGCATGGATTAGAGTGAATCAAATATACAAGTAAATACAATACATCAATGCAATACAAGTATATAGGAGAACATGCAAAACTTTATTGATAGAAGTAACAGGGTTCTGAGAAGGTTACAACCATTGATGGCTCCAATCCAGCAGCACCTCCCCAGCAGCAAGAACTCTCCTCTTCACCTCTAGTAAAACAATCACCCAATAGCTCTAACTGTAAACCAACAGCACCTCCTTGCTTCACACAAAATTCCAGCCTCCTTAGACCTCATAGAAGAGCTCTATATATAGGAGAGAAGAAGAGAGGATGAGTCAGCTTGAGGCTGGCATAGAGCTAACTAGTGTCCTCTCCCTCTTCAGTTAATCTTCAGTTCTTGAGTCCACTTGGAGATCCTTGCTTACACATGGTGATCAAGTACCTCTTACTCATCACAGGGCGAATCTCATGAACCAAGTGTCAGTTTGGAAGCTTCCTGGGCAGTTGACACCTTGCAGAATGACTGTGCCACTTGGCCAATCTTGCCCAGCGCAGGTAGCCTTCATTAGATTTGACTTCCAGCGCAGGTACAAGGAGGAGCAGTTGCATTCCAGCGCAGATGCTCAGTGGAGCAGCTGACATGATCCAAAATTAGCCTGTTTTGAAGTGTTTTCAGGTGGAGAACTGATTGGAAGTGCTGTTGTTTGATGACCTTGTTCTTTTAGGGGTAAGAACAACATGTTTAGGGACTGAGGATCCCTGTAATTATTGACATTTCATGCTCCATGTCGCGAGGCACAAAAATGTCTATAACAGTTGCCCCCTAAAGTATGAGGCCGTTTATCGGGTGAGATGCTTTATCTAGAGGGTCCGAAGTTCATTCCAGTGCTGAGGAGGCGCCCTGTAATACAATACAATACAATACATTATTTTTCATTCTATTTTCATGATCTAGCTGAGGCGGGCATTCCCATGCTCAGCTTTATAAATACATTTTAGTACATATGACAGACGATCGTCTGATGGTAGACTGATAATTTTCTGCTGAAATTATCATCCTTTGAATAGGATGATCATCTGCTGCAATGATGTACATGACAAATGCTTTTATATTTCCTGAATATATATCGCAGCCCGGATGGATGAAACTAGATCCGGGGTCTTCAAACTCGTTCGATCTTCACTCTAAGTACAAGTCGATCCATGTGAGAGCTGCGCTGAAGTCGAACATGGAAAGACATCGCTTGATTACCGGCCAATAATGAAAACCGTTAACAAGCGTGAGAGGAATCACCGATAATGATAATGACCCTCAAGGTACTGCAGTACAATTCACGTGGCGTGAATAAAGGACTTGGCGTCGAACGCCACGCAAAATCTTCTGGTCGAAGGTCATTGATGTATACCTGTCGCCGGAAGTGAGAAACTTGCCATTGAGGCATGCAAGCTTCAAAGTACTGATGGGGGTGTTCCTAGATCAACTTCTTGGATAATGGGCTGAAGTCGACAAGAAGCGATCCGTCAAAGGAGGGCCTTAATGAATCCCACATCAATGACACGGAACGGAGCTAATGATTTTAGTGGAGGTGAAAACAAACTGTGACATATGATTCAGGGTGGCGATCATGAATGGATGAAGGACAATGTATGGCAGTGGATGGGACACGGTTGACACTTTCAGAATGACCTCTCTTGAACATATAACGACACTGATGCGATGGATCGGTAGCATTACCCCAAATGTGGATGGTTTGGCGAGGACCATGGTGATGAGACCGGTGAATGAAACAACCCAACCCGATGTGGAACGGAGGAAAAGTGTCATGTTCAAGAGTGACTTGCTACCATTAAACTTTGATGTTCTCCCAATTTTTCCCCAGTCATTTCTGACCAGTACCTCTTTATTTTTGTCAAGCTTGAGGAGGATAACATATGCTTGTTCTATAACCTGCCCTTCGGGCAAGCCCATCGCTATGATTTAACGAGCTTGGCGATAGGGAAACTCGTTCTCGTCTAAAGACAAGTTTGTCACTATTTAGTCATTTTAACGAGTCTAACGACAAGGAAAACTCGGTCCTTTTCATTTTTAGAGAGTCTAAAAAGGTACAGAAAGTTAACTCCATAATTCCTTTTTCGTCAGCTAATCCCTTAAGTCCGAAAAAGTATAAAACAATACAGAAGGGATGGCTGTTCGGTACTTTTAACGAGCCGAACAAGACAAGCGCTCGATCCTTTTGTGCAATAATCCCTCAGGCCCAAAAAGATTAAAATTTAGAGGAGGGATAGCGTTCCGGTCATTTAACGAGCTGGAAGGCCAAAACTCGGCAAACTTTTCATATTTTACGAGTCAGTGAAAAGAGCTCAAAGAAGACTCGTCTTTTGAGGAACGAGTGATAAACAGGGATAGTAGCAGATTCCAGGTACAGGTTGGAATTTTCCAATCACGGCAGTGTCACAAGGATGGCTAGGTGAAATCACTCTTCGCAGCTGTTTCTCAAAAGAGGTAAACACACAAATGGAAGTGAATGATCGGCCAAATGAACAGTGGAGGTGATGGATGAAAACACGATCAAGGTTCTTATGGCTGATGAATTTACAATCTCAAAAGGTTATTTACCGGGATAGGTTCATTTTTTCCATGAGCTTGAACTCTGGGGGAAACTTTTGCTCACACTTTTCTATTTTTTAACGAGCATAAATTCAGTCATAAAACTGCTCGAATTTTGCGTTTATTTTTTAAAGAGCATGAACTATATGCTAAAACTGATCGATATACCAGTCATAATAAGAACGCCTCCTATGAGATAACTATTTTTTAAGGAGCTTTATCTCACAAAGCTATGCTCCAATTTTGGCAAATTTTACCTTTGCCCCACAGGCTTTCTTCATGCAAGGTCGGAAACGGCTAATCCTACGAGTTTAAAGGGTTAGACCTACAGGTTTAAAGGGAGGACCTAAAATTTAAAAAATAAATAGTCGTCCCTTGCTTGCATTCCAAAAGTTCGCATGCCCCCAGGTATAGGATAGAATTTCGAGGCTGCCCCTCCTCTCCCCTACCTCTGCTTTTCTTTGGGTGTTCACAGCTACTTGTCATCTTGCCAATCTAATGTTAACGATACTTGTCTTCTCGTTATTTTAAGGGGTCTTACGCGGTACTTGTCTTCCCGTCGGCCCAACTTTTATCGAACAGCTATTTGTGACAAGAGAAGAACACTACTCAAAGATAAAACATTGGTATTATTGAGGGAGGCTTGCTTCTTTCTTATTATCCGAAGAGGGTTCTATTTGCTGCCGCAAATCAATCTCTTTCTTCGGCGATGTCTAACGTTGGGTTACTAAAGATGGTGACCACCTGTTGTAGCAATAGAATCTCTTTGAAGGCTGCCCCTGCTTATCCTTCAAAACATTTGTTTTAATGGGCGAGGCTTGAATTCAAAGACGGTTACTACTTGTTACCGCAAACGGTCTTCATCTTCGGTATCCCTATTACCTAGACAAGGGGAGCGAGAAGCCAATTATCTCACTCACATAACTTTGACAAAAGAATATTATTCCAGAACAACCCCACTTCCTTCCACGGACGGGGTACGGACTAGTCATATTCTTCTGCGGAAATTCTTCCTTATACCCAGGGTTTCTTCTGCCCGAAGCAGACCAGGGTGCATGCCCCCTGGGTCCTAGTCTTTCTTTCCGAATCACTCGCACTCATCGGGAAGGAGGACTGGGGGTGGAGGCGAATCTTGAGTGAACAGACCATTTAGGAATGGTATTTGACTATTTGCGATGCGAGATCCCGGAAACGAAAGTTGGTCTACGAGCTTGACCACCCTTCCTTCGTGTGGAAAACACATTACTCTAAAGAGTGAGGAGACTATCGCTCCCATGCAATAAATATAGTCACGTCCAAGGAGTAGGTTATAATCCAAGGGTCCCTGGACGACCAACACATTCATATTAACGGTCTTCCCTTTCAATGTAACAGGTACATTGGGGAGGATTCCTAATGGTCGACTGGTTCCTTTATCAAAACCTGAGAGATTTCTCAACTCAGGTAAAAGTGCTGGGGAACCCAGTGCTTTCCAAGCAACAGAGGAAAGGATACTCACAGACGCCCCTTCATCAATGATAGTACCAGACATAATCATTCTATAGATCTGGACAATGATTCTGAATGGTATACTAGCTGGTAACCGGGGTCTGCCTAGTTGATTCCAATCAAAGGATACAACCAGGTTGCTTGGTGGTGGGACCGAATATACGGCTGGGTATGACCCCGATGATGTTCCTTCCTGCGATAAAGGAATGGGCGCATTGCCCTGACGCTCATCAGAGTCGGTGCTGATGAAAAGAACCTCGATGGTGTCATCCTTATTCTCTTCAGTGAGGGTGTCGCATGAAGATGACTCTTCGGCGACGGTGTCATTTGAAGACGGGTCTTCAATGACAGAGTCATTGGACGATAGAACCTCTGAAGGAAGAACCGGGCCAACTGCCGTTTTGACCTTTAGACTTTCGTCTGGTCTAGATTCAGTAGGTTCATTCTCAATGACCGACACCTCAGCTGACCACTTGAGCGGGTCAACTGGATTTTCAACTATCGAGGGATTAGGCGCGAGTTTTTGATATCCAGGAGGAAGTCGCAACGGTGAAACCGGGCAATCTTCCAAAACTCTCTTGGCCTCATCTAAGAATGGACATTTGTGGATAGCATGATTGCCTTCACAGAATAGACAGGGTGATCTTGGTCCCCTTCTTCGTCCTTCACTCTCGCTAGTTGACGGATTGCAATCAACATGACCACCAGAGGTTGATGCTACCGGATTGTGCAACCTTGGGGACCAGTCCCTTAGTATCCGGGGAATACAAGGACAATCACGATGGAAGTGGATCCCTTTGCAAATGACACATGGCGATTTAGGCCCGATCGGTGCAGTGTGTGGGTTTTTGTCAGCTTTCTTCTGCTTGCCCCCAGTCGCCTTCGCCAGAGGCTCCTTCTGCTTCTTTTCTCTCTTCTTCTTTTCCTTCTTCTCCTTGGGAGGCTGACTTTTGCCAGCTCTACCTTGCGAAGATGAAGGATCAGAGGAAGTATCATAAGAAGTGGAAGGCTGGTGGGTAGTTCTAGATTGTTCTGACTGTTGATTCGACTGCTCAGGATTAGTGGCGATCTGGACTACATTAGTTGAAAAGAGCCATACAGGGAGGCCGATTGTCAACCCTGGAAGTGACAATGTAGCCATATGAGGCGCACCAACATCTCCCCAAGAGGAGAAGGGATTTGGACTTCCGCCAAGGTTACTTCCTTGGTTGGTGGGCTCCATACTTTTCAACTGAAAGATCAACGTGGGAATAACAGGTGATTATGTTCCGCTTAAAATAAATTTTATTAACGACGCTTTTAGACACAAACTTGCTTTTTCATGTTTTAAGAGTCGAGAAAAAGCTAAAGATGACTCTAGTCGCCTTCGATGTATTAACGAGCCCGAAGTGACAAATGCTCGGTTGGACTTTTTCAGTTATAGAGTTTGAAAAAGGCCAAAAGAAACTGCTCTGGAGATCTAGGCAGAGGGTGTGCCAAACCTTTCGCGAAACCACAGAATACGTTTTACGGTACGGGTGGTCGATCTTCGTGAATGCTGTGTTCACTGCATCGCGATCAGTAGGGCGGCCGACACGGTTTCCTAAGGATAAAGGATAAAAGCCTATAGGGGTCTCCCAATATACGCGACGGTACGCGGGAGCACAAGTCCGTGTTAGTGCCACCGACTCTCAGGAGGAATCACCCACCTTCGTAGAGATCGACAGTCACTATGTTTAACGACGCCGGAACACGTCTCTACCTAGACCTCTAGATGTTTGCGTTATGTTACAAAGCGTTGTTATGTAAATTGGGTTTATTTTAATGTTGATCTTGCTTAACAGTTTGCCTTTCAGGGTCGCCACGAGATGTATATATACAACTTCCTATATGCAATCTAAGATGAGAAGCAAATCTTTTCAATCTTTCAACTTTGAAAACCTTAATCTACTGAGGGAAAAGAAAGACACAACTTTTTCCACAGATCATAGAACACACACTAAAATGCACATTTTCCTAAATCGTCAAGCACACAGTCAAATGCAAAATGCACAATGCATGTATTTCTTTTCGTTATCCTTAATGTTGATGTAAGACAGAAAGGAAACTGTTGTATAATTTTGAATCTAATTTCAAGTAGAAATAAACAAGCTTGTCCAATAATCAAAAAGACACCTTATGATCGACTTGTTTAAACACAGGAAATATATAGATCCAAACCATAAAATGAAAAACAAACAAACTCAAACAGCCATGAACAGTAATAAAGCTAGCTCTTAAGATCACAAAGACACTTTTACAGTTCAGGATCTAAGAGGCCACAGCTATACTGGTTCGCTTTTCACAATGGGAAACTGTAACTGAAATAAGAAATACTGAAAGAACATTCACAGTTTCATCACACAACTGAGGCGGAATAATGTCAAGGAAAGTTGGTTTACAGCAAGTACAATGACCAGCAATCAGCAGCAAAAATCAGTGAAAACAGGGCTAAGACACAGTGGAAAACCTCTGGGAGACACTGGCTAACAGGTCCAGCGCAGGCTCTGGTCTGTCAAATTGACTTCCAGCGCAGTTCCCGAAGGGAGTACCTGCGCTGTAATGCAGACTGCCTGTGGACAGCCTGCTCTGGGACACGAGAGTTGCGTTTACAAGGATTTCCGGGTCATAAAAAGCTCAAAAATGCACTGTTTTTGCTGAAATAAAAAGCTATAGGTCAAGTACAAGCTAAGGGATGATCAAGAGGATGAAAAGCTATCACAAAGAGTACAGAGTCTTTTGTAGATAAGCTCTTCAAATCTTGAATTTGCTCAGCAAATGAGCAAGAGTAGCAGTCCCTCTACTTCGCTTTTGATATAGTCAAAAGCTTTTCGATTTGGTACTCTTTTCTTCAAGAATTGAACAGCAAAATACTACAAACACCAACAAGATACTAGGCTCCCCAGCGGAGTCGCCAGTTTGTTGTGGGGAAAAGTATCCGACTCGGATGACCCTATCCCTACTCTAAAGGTGACAGTCTTTAGCAACAACTGAAAGTAAAGCTTTGATATTTTCCTTTATGAAAGTACAGAGAGAAGGAAGAAAAGATTAACCAACCTGGTGTCTTTCGCTTAGTCGATCCTTATCCTCTCTCTTTGTCTCTTGTTCCCAGCTCCTTGCTCTGTTGGCCGGTCCAGCTACACACAGATCCTGCACAAAACAAGAGAGGAAACTACAAGATACATGTACTCATAACTGATGCATGGATTAGAGTGAATCAAATATACAAGTAAATACAATACATCAATGCAATACAAGTATATAGGAGAACATGCAAAACTTTATTGATAGAAGTAACAGGGTTCTGAGAAGGTTACAACCATTGATGGCTCCAATCCAGCAGCACCTCCCCAGCAGCAAGAACTCTCCTCTTCACCTCTAGTAAAACAATCACCCAATAGCTCTAACTGTAAACCAACAGCACCTCCTTGCTTTACACAAAATTCCAGCCTCCTTAGACCTCATAGAAGAGCTCTATATATAGGAGAGAAGAAGAGAGGATGAGTCAGCTTGAGGCTGGCATAGAGCTGACTAGTGTCCTCTCCCTCTTCAGTTAATCTTCAGTTCTTGAGTCCACTTGGAGATCCTTGCTTACACATGGTGATCAAGTACCTCTTACTCATCACAGGGCGAATCTCATGAACCAAGTGTCAGTTTGGAAGCTTCCTGGGCAGTTGACACCTTGCAGAATGACTGTGCCACTTGGCCAATCTCGCCCAGCGCAGGTAGCCTTCATTAGATTTGACTTCCAGCGCAGGTACAAGGAGGAGCAGTTGCATTCCAGCGCAGATGCTCAGTGGAGCAGCTGACATGATCCAAAATTAGCCTGTTTTGAAGTGTTTTCAGGTGGAGAACTGATTGGAAGTGCTGTTGTTTGATGACCTTGTTCTTTTAGGGGTAAGAACAACATGTTTAGGGACTGAGGATCCCTGTAATTATTGACATTTCATGCTCCATGTCGCGAGGCACAAAAATGTCTATAACAGTGTGGAAGGACATTCTTCCATGGCATGGTTCTATGTACAAATTGCACATTTATTAGTTCCTTTAATATCAAGATGACATTCTCTTAAAACGTTTTTTCCTACATTTTGGACAAAATATAGACAATGACTCTTGTTCCTCTACAAGTTTTCGCTGAAATTTCAAAGAGTCTATTTGTTTGCTAACAATATTCATTATTCCAATTTTCATATTGTCCATTTTGTTCTCCAATCCAATAATCATAGTATCAGTAGATTCGGTTTTGTTATTTCTATTATGAATTCCTTTATCAGATGTATATTGGTTCGTTAAAATTTTCCTGCACAAGTCACATATTTGATCAAAAGATTTCTGAGCAATATCCCCTTGTCCTAACAAATTTAGATTATTCCTAGCATCATTAGTAAGCCAATGTAAGAACAAGGTTCTAATGCTACTTATATAAAATTTGTGCTTTGACCTCTGAGGATGTACAAGAATCTCTCTAAGTAGTCCTCTAGAGTCTCATCATCATTTTGCACAATAGTAAAGATTTCATCTTGAATATCTCTAGTTTTACAATATTCCTAATATTTTGACAAGAACACTCTCTTCATCTATTCCCAAGAAGCTATAGTGTTTCCTCCTAGTCCCATGAACCAGCGGAGTGTTGCGTCCTTGAGAGTTGCAGGAAATAACTTTAACTTCTGAGCATCAGATGAATAATCATAACTTATACATAAAATATCAAACTCAAATAAGAAAGATTCTGGGTATTCATGTACCTTACCATATAAATGAGGAAGAGCTAATGGTGGAATATTTTTCGTTTGTACTTGTATATCAGGATCCAGAATTGGGAACCCAAAAGTGGATTGTTCCTCATTTACCTGATTTTCACCAGTTCCTTTTGCATGGTCTTCATGATTTTCCATTATTACTCCTCCAAGAAAACCGCCCTCAATAGGATGAGAAGGCTGACTATGGGTTCTAATAGTCCCTTTCTTCCCCTTTGTGGGTTGTGTCACACCTGGACTGTTGCTGCTAGAGTTCAAGTAGATTGTTCCTGCGTGATGAGTTTAGGTCTGTTTGGACTTTCTGCCTGCAAAAGAAGGCCCAATATGAGATTTGATTTCATATTTATCAGTATTTCCTCGGCCCTTAGTGGGCTTCAGACCCCTACCTCTCTTAGGCATTCATTTCAAAAAAATGACAAAACAAAATTCCAATAAAATGTTGCAACTCAAAAATAACTCAACACCTATAAATTCCTTCAAACAATAGAAGCACACTGTAGAAAAATAATAGCAGACTTACCCCTATTGTAGAAAAATGAAAAATTCTTAACAATTCAAATCGCCTCCCTGATAATGGCGCCAAAATATTGGGTGTGGGAATTGCACTTAAGAAAGCTCCTTCAACACTTAATTGTCAACCCGTGGGTTTCATAAACTTAGAGACGAAGTACAAGTAATGCCAGAAGTGGTATGAACTTTTCATATTTCTATTCCTACTTCTCAATTGAAATCTTGCAGAATCAAATAGAAAAATCACAAAGGGCAATTGACACCAAAGTAATTCTAGTGCTAGAATTCAAAAGAATGAATTTGTGAAGAAATCAAATAAGGGAAATTTCACACTACTGTAAGAAATCTTAATTGTTGAAGTAAAACTCTATGTTTATCCTCAGTATAGGTGGTGGTAGTTTAACAAGTGGGCCCTTGAAAAGATCTGCCTTCTAAATGGTTTTCCTTCTCACACTAAGTGGTCGTTCCCGTACTCTTGCAATTTGCTTGCACTAGTACAGGTACAGAACTTATGTGATAAGTATATTTTACACTTATACTGAATACTTATGTCTTCATGTAGGTGCTTTAAGCCTCAAGGCTTGGAGCACTCTGTTCCTGCAACAAGACACTGGTTCTTGTACCGAAACAAAGCTTCCTACACCAAGTATTTCAATTATTTTTGGGAAAAATAAAAGGGCATGTTAGCTATAAAAAGAATTGCAAATGCGAGCAGAATGTGAAATAACTTGCACACAAAAAAGAATGCTTCAATTAACTGAATCTCACAAAATTTGAGATGAAAACAATCTTCAAAAGTTAAAGCAGACCTTCTTCAGTCAAAGGGTTTTTCATGTAATCAATTCTAACTCGAAACGGGTTCACTATAATATTTCAGATTACTTTTAATCCTTTTCCTTAAATCGTGAGGTGCAGACATAAATTAAGATATTACAAAAACACTCTTTTAAAAAGAATGAAACACTTGTTGTAAATGAACTAGCAAACCAGAGTGCAAAATCTTACATGCACTAGTACAAGAATAATCTTATCTGCACGATCAGAGCAAAAGCAAACCAGAGAGGAAATTACAGAAAGTAAAGTAATTCAATTTGACATTCACACAACGGATCCATTCACACTTTGACTGTTTAATGAAATAAATCAGAACTCATAAGAAAGAATGAAATTAAGATTCAAACCACACTTCTGCAAATAAACAAAGTTAACACACACCTTTAAGATGATGAAATCAAGAGGGTAAATGAGTTGGGTTGGCTGGGCCCTAGCCAACCAGCTAGTTTCTCATTTTAGGAAACGAAAATCTTCAGCACGTTAATAACACAACAATGAAGGATTAAAATGTAGAGTGAGAAAATCATGGTGCAACTCCTTGTATTAATTCCAATAAACAAATATACATTATGAGTTCAAGTCCAACCCAGAACGAGGGTGACAATGAGATTACACATTAACCAAAAATTATGATTGCACTGTTATCTCTACCGCTAACCTAGTTCTATCTGAGAGCTATAATTTATACAACCCTTCGGCCTATGGCCATAATAGAAAATTACATATTCGTTCGAAATCGAACCTTTCAGATGAAACGAATTAACAAACAAAATTACAAAAATAAGCCAACGACTATGATAAGTTGCGAAATATTCGTTGGCCATAGACCTTATCCTCAACCATATCCTTGACTATCCTCCACTTGAGTTTAACTCCGGATGACCGCAACTGAACTGGATGACATGCACCAAGATGCCCGCGTGAAGTGATCAAGCTATTGCAGAGATCACGGAATGGATAGTTGATGGTGGTGCAAAAATTTACCTACACTAGATCAAGCTAGTACAATGATTAATACTTTAGCTTATCAAATACTTTAGGAAAGTAAATATAAGTTACAAGAAATATTAAAGGCACAAAATCTATTTAAAATGATTAATTAAGCACCTAATAAACCTTGAACATGAAATATGAAGTTTATGTAGGAATAGACAGTATTCTTGGACTAGTGCAGGAATGAGGAGGTTTATGGAGATAAACAAAGGTTAATGATTGTGGTTTTGTAATATGAAGGGAGTAAAAGTAGAGCATTTCGGCCTACCAACAATGTCGAGAGCTTCGGCATGGAAAAAACATCGCAGAGGGATGAATTTGATTGTATCAATGACGAATGTGCAAAGATTCAAAACAAGATAAGAGGACATGGCTTGTCATATGGCCCTCCTTCTAGCGCTAGAAATGTTGACAGTGTTGGAACCGCCAAAATGTCAGGGGATCTCCTTGGTAGGAAGTCCCAACTAGACCTTAGACCATTTGCTGTAGGAGTCCCATCAATGGCTCATATGGTATTGCCTTGATCACGGTTTCACATAGAGGTAAGTAAGATGTCCTTGTTGGTAGCAAGGGTGTGACATGTACAACAAGCCAAGGAAGATGCATGAAAGGTTCTAACACATGAAAAGTCAAGTGAGTGCACCCCTTAGAAACATGTGGAAACACATGGCTTGGAAGGGAACTCATGAGAAAATATGCATCACAAACTAGAAGGCAGGTGAACCAAAAGTCTAAAGTGATGGTTAAACCAACAACACATCTCAGTAAGATTCATACATACATGTACAGAAAGATTCTACACATACATGCATAAGAAAACAGACACATATATCATTAGAGTAACCAAGATAACTGAAATACAATAACAAAATATGCATGAAATGTGCTGGCTCTATTATATTAAGATGTGAAAGTTCCAAACATACAATACAACCATGACCAACCACTATACTTCCTGATAACAAAATGTTACAGTCACTTCCCCCTACTCCTCCAAAGAGATGTACTAGCTCTGCACTGTGGAGAAGTCAAGGTTTGTTATAATACTCTCCAAGCTTTCTCTAAGATAGTCCTATTGGAAGCATGGCTTCTTGAAAGCCTCTACAATGAGTTATGAGGTTCTATAAATAGCAAAGGGTGGGGTGACCCTTGACATTCCCCTTTATGACTGTTCACCTACCCTCATGACTCTTCAACTACTCTACGACTGTTACATTCAACTATCAACACTTGGACTTTCACTTTAAATATGTTACATTCAATCTACAAATGTACCCATGTGAGACAAAATAGGCTTGAGAAAGTCATGTAAGACATAAATAAGACTTAGACAACTGTGGGAAGATCAACTCTTTGACATCCTCGCCATGGCAGACGGTGGCGAACTGATGCGAAGCTTGGTAATTCATGATGGTGTCTTTGTACTCTATGGTGACATATTTCTAGAAATGAACTCTTGCCTCTGTTGCATTCTAGGTACACTGATTTAGCTCTATCCAACTCATCTAATAACATGTGCATCATTGTCTTGATTGCGGCTGGGCCAGTGACATACTGATGCATAGTGTCCATGTTGATCACCAAGTCTACACTGGTGGCTATGCGCATCAACTCATCAAGGTACATGTCCAACTCCAGTTGGACTTGATTCTTTTTATTTTCCTCGGTGAGTGTCCCCATGGATGGGATCACATGCATGTGCACAACAAAATCCATTCTTCTGAACACCCATGCATGTTAAGGTTGCAAATTGATGATGAGCTATGGGAGTTCCTCATAGTTTCGTATCAGACTCCAGATGCGTGCCTTCAACTCTACCACCTTGGGATTCATCAACTTGGGCAGGTGTAACGAGGATCCCTTGTATCTCATTGTCCATGTTTGCATGTGGTCGACGATAGTATGAATATTTGACAAGATGTGTGATGTCCTAGCACAGCATTGCTGCCAACCATTTAGATGGAAAACTGCCTTATGCATAGTACCGAATCTGGAATACAATATTCGCATGACTATCTCAAGTAACGATACTTCATCCAGTATTGCTTTCTTCAACTCTGCTCTGGTGGATGTTGTAACCTGTTCTCCTCCCTGCTTGGCCGTTTGTAACTCCTTAGCCATTCGCTCATTCTCTACTATCAAGGGGCAAACAATCGAGCTGGTGGCTTCGGCATATGCTTTGGTAGCATTGGCCAATGCTATTGGATGCTCGTGAACGTTAGATATGATCACTCATTCTTCAAACTGTGCAGGAGATATGTGGACATCCGGAGTAGTCACTCTACGCGATTACATAAATCTATGCTACAACTTATCGAATGATATGTTGTGAATATCTGCTTTTGGATTGTCTCCAAGGATCTCAGTATCTCCTTGATCGCTTAGGACTTGCTCTGCTTCCGGATCTGGTGAATCTGGTGGGTCAAACTCTTGGTTTTAAGGCATGAGGTCAATATCCTTTTCTGACTCTGGCTGCTCCATCTCTGTATCCATCTTGTCAAGTATCTCTTCAATCTCTTCAATGAAGTCCTGCTCCCACGACTTCTCACCCTACCTACTTTGTGCTAGCTGCTCAGATGATTTTACAACTTGTATGGGTGTAATTTCATTAATCTGTGCATGTTGCACCTCCTACTATGTCTCTCCCTACCGTGCTTGCTTTTCCTTTTGGTGCAACTCTTTTTCTTCCCAGATTTTTTGCTTCAACTCTTGCAGCTCCTTCACTATTTCCTCCATCCTTTGTTTATCTCTTGCCTTTGCGCGTTCATCCTGTCACGTTGTTGCCTCTTCGCTTCTATCTCCAATGCTTCTTTCTCCACAAGTGGGTCTACTTTAAACATGCATCTTTGTTCTGCCTCTGTGTTGTCAACAATCTTTCTCTTGCCTTTGTCACGCGAAGGTATGCTTCCCCCTGCTGCTGTTGATGATGGTGCTCTCCCAGATTTTTCTTCGCTAACCATTCCACAGCTATGTCGACCGGTTCATTGAGCCTAGAGAATCTATGGCAATATCTCCATGGGTTTTCCTCATCCCAATGACGCGCCTTGTGGATCTAAGGAAATTTCACTCTCACATATTGGTCCTTTACAAAGTAATGTGAGTCGTATGGATTGAACCTTCTGGGGCCGAAAGTAAATCTTTTGAACTCTTCTATCTCAGCATCAACATGCTTTATATTCTGTATCTCATACAACTCGATCTGCAATGGAAGAGTGAGCCAGGGTGCCTTCTTCTTCTGATGTAGTCTAGCTGACAGTCCTGTCGAGATGTGGTATGACACTTCTTTCTTGATGAGATTGTTTATGGAAAACATCGGTAAAACATGAGGAGGCTTCTTCGTACTCTACATTCGTATGAAGGTGTTAAGAGATGAGGAATACCAATTCTCTATGTCGATCAATGCCTCCATTGCTTCCTGCAACATGCAAGGTGGATCCTGCTCAAATATCATCTTGTATACTGGGGTGAAAAAATGGTTTGACAACTATGTGATGACTTCATAGAAGCTGCATTTAGAAAACAGTCTAAAGTAAGTGTGTAGAGAGGTTTCCGTTGATGTCCATGCCCAACCCAAGCCTGGGAACTGCTGACGGGCACATATTACATCCAGAATGTATGTGAACATCTATATCTCTGCTTTCTAACCTTTGGGCAGCTGTCAGGCTCCTGTTACATGTTCCTTTAGCCTATGAGCCAACATGTCTGACCAGTTGCATGGTTTACCTTCACTGGCTAGTTGGTCCAATGTGATGACCCAACATTGTCGGAAGGTCTTTATGCTCTCTTGGTCGTACAAGCGACATGCAAATATGACCAAGTACTGACATGCCTTTCGAAGTATCTTCATCTTGTAAACCTAGTTGGGTGTCATCCTGAACTTGGTTGGCTCCTTCACCCAACTCTCCAAGATATACTTGGAATTTGCGCTGCTGTTGGGTCTGCTGAAGGGTGTTCCCATTATGATCACTAGTTGTGGCAAGTGGTACATCTATTGATAGTCATGTTCCCTGAAGGTATCAATCTCTATCCCACTAACACTACTTAAAACCATTGTCTCGGGATTAGTGTGCGAGAGGATCTAATGTATCATGTCCATGCATGGAAACGTAGGATACATGGATGCAATCTGGTATAGGCCAGACTTGTGAATATTCACATAGACCCTGCAGCCTTCAAGATCTTCCCCATATGTGCCTAAGAATGTATCATTGATGACCTACCGTTTCATCTTGATGTCTTTGTCTACAAGTAGCTTGGTGTCTTCGTAAATCAACAAACTCATAGACACTTGCTCAACTACATCTCTAGTTGTGCTTCTGTCGGTGTCCTCTGACCCTAACCTCTTGGAGGCCATTGGACCTAAACTGCTAAGAGACAGAAGAACACCTATGATACCTGGAGACATGGTGACATTCATGGAAGGAAATTTGCTAGTTGAAAACTAAAGAAAACTTGAGGACTGAAATGTAACATACCTGGGAGACTAATGGCAAGGATTGCACAATTTTCACTGGGACGCCTAGAGACTGACTTTCAAAACTGCGCAAAAGATAGTTTGGACTACCAGGAGGTTGGTTGACTACTGGAATTGTGCAATGTGAAATCCAGGCTGACTTGCTGGGGGGTGAGATTGGTAATGCACAATTTTAGTCAGCGAGGCATGCAAGCCCAGGGACTGCATTGCACAATTTTCTTAGCCAACAAAGTAGTGCCTCTCGGAATTGCATACAACAAGCCTAGAGGACAGTTTCTACCAGTTTTTCACATTTTTCTGGGAGGAAGGCAAAGCCTTCCCTCTTAGAAATGCACAATGTTGTCCGAGTAAGGCAAGGCTCGGGCCAATGTTGCCCAGACCTGCTGATGGGTGACTGAAAACATGTGAAGCTTCAAATGCATGGCGAAATTGAGTGCAGGAAAGAGTGAATGGTCATGCATGAAAACAACGAATGCAAGATTCATAAAACGGGAAAACATGCATGCGTGTGAAATTGGTCACCACATCGGCGACCGTCGGTGCAAAAACGATGTCATGCATGCGACAATAGTGAGATGTAAACAAAAATTGAAATGGTGCTTGTACAAGCTAACATCATGCAAATGATAGAAAGAATTCATAGAAATCAAGCATACAACACTCACACAAGCCAAAACACAAAAAGTGAAAAAAAATGTTGCAAAAGACATGTAAAGCGGGATTACCTAGAAATAGCTTAGTTGAATGTGCCAAATGCTCCTAGATGTGTTGTGGGATGCTAGAGATCCAAGATAAATGTGAAGAATGAGCTCTATAGCATCGAATAAATAAGTTTGAGGTTCATGACACACATGCCACAAGTCTAGCAAAAGAGACACTTGGAGGGCAGCTTCTAAAATGATCTTTTCATGTAACCTCCAACTGCTAAAAATAGATCCCTAAAACCTAGGGAATATTTTTTCATGTTTCTTTTTGCTATTTCAAGAAAATCAGCCCATGCATGAAAATCAAGTTTGTTGGGTCCTAAAGGGAACTAGTCAACTTGAAGGCACATACATCGGTTCATGAGACTGGGAGAGGGATTTACGTAGTTTCTGGGCTGGCTGTCCCTCAAGGATTACACAATTTCTAGGCTGAGAAAGTGACTGTCTCCTAGAATTGTGCAATTTCTGGGTTGAGGCCTAGTGTCAGGACAGATTACACAGTTCTATGTGGGAATCATGTCTAATTATTCTGTGCAATTCTGGAGCCTAGCAGATTGCCTAGCAGATTTGCGCAATTTCTAGATGGAAGGCTAGTTCCCCCACAAAATTTGCAATTTTTTGGGGGATATGCCCAGCTAGAATATAGTCTAAGTCTGGGATGGCAATCTATGAAGGGATTGAAGTGAACTGACATGCACAGGCTAGCAAGCCACTAAAAATCAGTTGAAGCCTATGTACTTGATAGTGCAAGACATGCTGCTAAGGATGGTTGGTAGGGAGGCTCCAAAATGTAGCTAAGGCAAAATTTTGGATGGTGATTGTAGCCGCTACAATAGGCTCTTAACAATACTCCTAAGCTCTTTCTAAGCTTAAGCCTATCCAAAAACTTGGCTCCCCAAAATCCTGTTACATGAGTTATGAGGTTATAATTATAAAAAGAGGGGGTGACTCTTCAAATCCCCTTTGTGACCTTTGGACTACCCTTGTGACTCTTCAACTTCTTTACAAAATGACACATTAAATTGTGTGATGACTCTTCATATTCCAATATTAGCACTTTGAATTTCACTTACAACATAATTACAAATAATATTACATTTTACACTCATGCCCATATATGACAAAATAGGCTACAGACAACTTGACAACCTAACAAGACAAAACACTACGATGATTAAGTTTGGGAACACTCTAGCTCGGGAACTCCCACTTGATGCTTCTTGGTCATGTATTGATGCCAAACTTGGTACTCTGTGATGACCTCCCCAATCAACATGATGGTGTCAGGTTGGAAGAAGACTCTAGCCTCCATAGCATATGGGTACAATGATTTGGAACCAATCTTATCTTCTTTCTTAAACATGAGAAACATTGTTCTGATCTCGATGGGACCACTGATGTAGTTCTACATGTTATGTATGTTTAACTCTAAATCCTCCTTGGTTGCGACCTGTCTCATCTGCTCCAAGTACTCTTCAATCTCCTTCCTAACTTGGTGTTTGCGCTTATATTCAATGAGTGCACTGATTGATGGGATCTTGTGGGTTCTCACTATGAAATCTGAATTGCTATACAATGATACATATGAGGCCTGAATGTTTACCATGAATGAGGTGAGATGCTTGTTGTTCTAAATCGATGTTCGAACTCTTGCATTCTATAGCTCTGCATGCCGCTTCATCTCCTTTTCCAAAGTAAGTAATGCCCCTTTTTATCATGTTGTCCATTCTAGCACAACAATGATGGTATTTTGCACATTCCTGAGAGTGTGACAAATTCCTTGTTCTATTGTTACAAGCTATGCAAGCGGGAAACTTCCTTATGTATGGTTATGAGCTCCTAATGGAGGTCCCTCATGGTCTCTTCAAGTATTGATAATTCACCAAGTATCACTTCTCTCATTTCCTCCAAGTAGACCTATGTGAATATTGCATTCTGTGTTGCTTCATAGAGATGTTCTATCTCTTTCCAAGCAGCTTGCAAGTTTTGTGCCAATTTCTTATTCTTTTCCATAAAATATTGAGTGCTTGATCTTGCTACACCTACAAAGTCCAAGTTGGCTCCAACAATGAAATTTAGATTCTTTTTGGTGTCCACCACTATCACCCTTTCTCTAATGAATGTAGGTGATGCATGACCATACGAAAAATTCACTCTTTTACAATCATACAATACTCTTATGAAATTCATTATATGACAAATTGTACACATCTATTACTAGATCATTAGAAAGGGGAAGTATGTCCACCTCCTTGCTTGAGGATAACTCTGCAGTTGGAGGTGGTGGACACTTAACGATGACCTGTAAGGCACTCAGCATCAGATCAATATCTTCATCCTATAGTTCTAGTCCCAACTCCATGTCCGCAACTTCAATCAAATCTTCGATTAGCTAAGCAAGCTTCCAGTCTTGCATATGTTCACTCTTTCCCTTTGTTTCTCCCTAGTTTTGTTCTACCATTGCACCTTGCCTTACTTCTTCTTCCTACTTTAGATTCTCTTCGTGTTCTTTCCTCCTAAGCTTCCATTCTTCCTTCAATTCTTGTTCTTCTTGCATCGATCACAATTTTTCTTCCCGCAAGCTATGCCATTCTCTCTTCCTTCACTATGCTCTTTGTCTCCTCTACTTCCTTTGCCGAAGCTGCTTGCATATGAATTGAATCTGCTTTCACTCTGTAGCTTTTTTCTCCCTCTATTCCGCCAACAACCTTTCTCTTTCCTTGATCTTGTACTGGATATCTGCCTTCTGCTACAATTGTTGGACTCGTTTCCATGTTAGTGTTGACTCCTTTTCTATAAACAGTTGAGTGTTTGAATATATTGGAAATTTAACTAGCACATGCTCAACTGCTTCCTCGGTACTGCTTTCAGTGGTCTCTATTGAAGAGGCTCTCTTTGGTACCATGGTAACAATGATTGCTGGAGAGAAGTGCTTCACAAGTGTGGTACCTGTGGGACAAAAAGGACACTCATGGCAAGAAAACATTAGCTTCAACAAATCTACCTTCAAAGCATGATAAAGAAAAATACTAAGACTAATTTCCTATGGGAACCATGCATTGTGTGGTGCCAACAACTAAGAATGAATCTTGAGGCTTAGGACTGTGAAATGCGTAGTCTCAACCTAGGCAGAGACTAGGAGAGACTATGCATTGTGCAGTCTTAGTGGCCAAGGTGATAGGTTGACCCATGGAACTACGTAGTGCACAGTTAGAGCAAACCTGTACTACGCATTGTGCAGGTCCAGAGGCCAAACTTATGGCTTCATCCTTAGGATTGCATAGTTACTAGCTAGGCAAGGAAAAATCCGGTAGAGGGAAGTGTGAAAAAGGAGCAGATCTAAGTAATGGTGTGATCTTGAGTGCATATCTGAATAAGTGTGAATAAATCATTATAGATCAAGTGCAGAAACTAAGTGATCTGGAAGAGATCAAATAGGTGAGGAGAGTCGCTACAACGAAGACCATCGGTAGAAAAACCAAAGAAACTGATGCGACACTTGTAAAAGGAAAATCATAACTTGAAACAAGACTTATAAAAGTTAAAACAAGTTGAAACACCAACAACCATGAAGAGAAATAATAAAAACAACACTCACACAAGTGAAATGACAAAAAGTGACAGAAAAGGTTGCAAAAGGCGATCACTTCAACACTCACCTGAAAAAGCGACAATGATCCCACCAAAGGTTCCTTGATCTATTTTCGAATGCTAGGGCTCCAATATTGAATTCTCAAATGAGCTCTTGAGGTGTAGATTAACTGGATTTGAGAAAATGAGGTTTTATGACGTGCATGCCTGAGATCAAGGAGAAAAACGATACTTGGTGGAAACTTCTAAAAATAGCAATGTGCCACCTTCGGGAAATGAATAATAGATCCCTACTTCCTAGGTATTCTTTTTTCTCTTTAGTTTTCTTTCTTTTCTATGGGAAACTAGCCATGCACATTGTTGGGAAAGACTATGCAGTTCTGGGGAACTGGGCAACATTTTGGCTCAATGTGCACTGCGCAGTTTATGAGATTAGTGAGGGTTGCGTAGTTTTTGGGCTCAGTACTGGGATGCCTTCCATGACTGTGTAGTTTCTGAGCTCAAGGCTGACTGCCAGTCTGATCTATGCAATTCTAATCATCAAGGTTGGCTACCTTCCATGAATGCATAGTTTCTGAGCTTAAGACTTATTTCCAATATAAACTGTGCAATTACAATCATCAGGGCTGACTGCCTTCAAGGATTGTGTAGTTTCTGGAGGAAAGCCTAGAACTATTGTGTGACCAGGTTGGGAGATCAGCTTGTGACTTAGAAGAAGAAGCTAAATGAGAATATATAAGCAAAATTGAAAAGATAAGTGTAATTCGAAGCATGAGTATCTGGATTAGCGCAAGATGAGTTGTTGTAGATAAGAAGGGAGGCTCCAAAATTGAAGCATAGGAAAAATTTTGGAGGGTGGTTGTAGCTACTACAACATTGGCGACACACTAGTAGAACTCGAGCTCTCTATATAGACCTTGTCTCATGCAAAACAGGCCTAGTTATTTTGGAAGTATTGTTCAGTTCTTCGATTATCATAACTTCTTCACTTAGCTTGAGTTAAATATGTAGTCCCTATCATTCTATTCATCAAAAACGCACATACCAAGACAATTCAAATTGAGTTGTTTCGATTGGGGATGAGAATTATATAGAAGCACAAATATAATAGATTGTCAGAGTTTTAGTTTCAACTCTGGTGTTTCTCTGCTTCTAGCAAGCCTCGACTGTACCCCGACGGAGTCACTTCAGGAACACATGCATTGCTTTGTTCTCAGTGAGCCTGGCAGGGAAAATTTTAAGAACCCCCCCCAAATTTATAAATATAATAATTGGGCGAATCTCCATGGTATATAGGAAAAATGGAAGGCGATTTTATCAATAATATAATATGTATATATAATTTTCTGGCGAATCTCTCACCAGGCATGGCGAATATTTTACTCAATTATAAAATCTTGTAAGAACTTGGCAAGTCTTTCACTAAATAATAAAACTTTGTAAAGTCCTAGTGAATTTTAGCATTGTGAACTCTTAGAGAATTTTTTGAAGAAGTATAAAACCATATATGATAAGAGCCACATGGTGGCAATATCACTATCTTTTTTCACATTTCCACGACATGGAACTTGTCTATAAAATTATAAAAAAACCAACCAGGAACAGGAACAACTCAAATGCTTTGTGAGAGCTAGTCTAGAAAAAAGCAACAAATAACATGTCGGCAGAATTGTTCATCGGTGAGCCGCTATTTCGTGGGCAATCTGTAAAGGAGCAGTTGGATATCATATTTCCAAATCCGGGAAAGCCTTTCCCATCCTTCACAAGATTTGTTAAAAATGTTGGGTGTCTAGAAGGTGTGGATTTGCTGAAACAAATGTTACAAGTGGATGGAAACAAAAGAATAACAGCTAATGAAGCTTTGCAACATCCATACTTTCAGTCCTACAGGACTATAAACAGCTGCCATAAAGATTAAAAATGGAAATCAGCTACAAATCTCTTGATGACAACATTATCAAGATAGAGGCCGATGCTCTCTTAAAGACAGAGCTGCTGGAAATGGAAGCAGGTGCTATGAAGCTGACACTAGTAAAAGATGGGACAACACAGCTTCCCATAGTGCATCCCACTCTGGGACAATCAGTTTTTTGATGTTTTGCAGATTGGGTTACAGTCTTGCAACTTGTTTTGGATTTGTCACCAACCTGATGTTTTGCTTCTAATTTATTTTCATCTGGTGATAAACAAAGTGTCAATCTTTTCTCAGGATAAAATAGTATTCTTTACAGACATATTAACTTGGCTGAAAAGTCTAGGACAATATGAACAGGACAGCTTCCAGGTTTTTTTGATGATTTCTCCTATCAATTTACTGCCGGAGGGTTTTCTGTGATTTCTTGCACTTCTGAAATTTAATCAAATTTCTACTTGAAATAAAAGTTCAGAAGAGACTATATCACTAATGCTAAACACACATAATTGAGAAGCCGATATGAAGCATTGTTTTTTTGGGTGTGTTACAACTTTGGTGACCATGCAGCTCAGTCATTGCATGTTCAGTTTGTAACTCCACCTTGAAAGAGTGAAATGTGTGGTGTAGGATAAGAAGCTCTCTGTTAAGGCGCAATTGTTTTTCCCCAAAATTCTAATATCTAGATTCTATCTTGTTCATGTCTGTGTCAGGTGATGTTTCTTTTCATGTGCATGTGTTTAGTCAGATATAAAATACTCAAGTTCTCACCAGCCTGGGCTACAGTGGCCATTATGATGATCTATTTCATACTCATTGCATTTTTCTAATAAAATGACATTATATTCATTTAAATTATGTGATTGAAATAGGGATACAAGAGCTTATTTGTATTTGAAGGTCTATAAGGCAGAGTATAAGCTCACACCAATCCTTGTTATTCTCTGCAAGAGAAAATCAGTTTCTATTTCACTCCTCAATAACACTGACTAAATCTCAGTTTGAAAATCAGTTAAATTAAGAAGACTAAATCCCAGTTTGAAAATTAGTTAAATTTAGATGAAATTACTCATTCAAAATCATTTGGATGAGGAAATTGTCAAATAATTGTAAGTTGTCGATTTAGAGAACATGAAGGGAGCACATTCGTCATATTCTACCAACTGCAACATACCTACCTTCAATGCACTCTCTGTAAGGACCATAATGGGAGCAAATGTGGACCCATGTACAAATTTTTACTGCCTCAGGGTTTGTTTCGTCCTGTGACTACTAGGTTCGTTAGTCCTTCACATAACTCTCGAACAAAATGAATCCAAGAGTGGAATATAGACTCTTTACACGCAATTTATTTTCTAGAAAGTCTATACAGAGAAATGAAAGTTGCAAGTATAAGAATTATGCTTCAAAAATGAATTTTCTTGTGTAGTGAGCTATACCAAGGGTATGCTTTTGCAAAGTTTTATAACAGAAAAATTTGTCAAGAGGAATTTATTAAGGAAATCTCTTGTTAGAAATTAAATCCAGTTGAGTTGAGATAAAGTCCATAGTTACAAAGAAGTATTGTTGTGGAAAGCAATTCCACTATGACATTCATGTACATTTTAATACAATATAAAAGGAAATTGATGTGATTTCCAAGCTACTTGAATCCATTGAACACAGAGAGAATCAGTTGAGAACTGATGAATGAACATGGAAATCGATGTAATTCCTAAGCTACTTGAATCCATTTTGAACACAGAGAGAATCAATTGAGAACTGATGAATGAACATGAGCTGAAGCAAAAGGACACTATCATTAAGCTAGTCGACCCTGAAATTGAAGAAAATGATCATGTCAAACAAATCTACTAGCAGTGTACTAATAACGGTAAAATCGACTTGCAAGAAGAAAGTAACTTAAATACCACATTTGTTGGAAAATGAAATCAATCAAAAAATGTTCTAACCAGAGATGAAGTTGATTCAAATGAAAGAAGTTCAAATCAGGGTGAGGTGAACCCAATAAATGAGATGTCGATAATCCCAGGAAAAATCAACTAGCAACAATGAAGGAAATCGATTGAAAATAATTAGTTAATTCCATTGTTAAGATTTCAACTTGGATATCATTTGTTGCCCAGGTACATTCTCTTGGAGAAATCGACCTGCATGTTAGGAATTGAAGTCCAAAAGAGCAGAGTTCTTGGTAGAGGAACAATATAACTGCAAACACCCATTCAATATCTATGACTGTAGATTGAAGTTCTGCAACCTTGGAAGCACTATTGAGTACTTAACGAGAGCTGTAGAATCATTGGTACTTTATTAGATTTGATATGCAATACAATGCTTGATTCGCCTTGATTCCCATTTATTCTGTTTAATTTCTGCATACTGATTCCTACTGATACCGTTCCAACTGCTTGAAACAATAACATTTTCAAAAGGTCTCTTTCACTCTCACTTCAATTAGAACAATACCCCTTTCTCTACTACATTCATGCACATATGCTTACATTTCCAATTCTGCAGATTGGTTTTCATGAAATTAACCAATACTTGTTTTGCATCTAACGAATTCACATAACTAAACAAAGCACTGAAAATATCACCAAAACTGAGTGGCCTCTCTAGTATTACAAGAAGATTTATTCAAAAGAAACAAGAAGTTATTTTAAACTACCCTAGAACAAGTCCATGTGGATGCTTATTTATGACATGCCACAATGTTGTCCATCAAAATATTTTCCTAAAAACTGTCTCTATATTGGGTTTCAATGGTAGGAGTTTTAGAGTTTTCCCTGATGATGACTTGATTTTAAAATAACTTACTTACTTGGGACCATTCACCCTTAATTTCAGAGGTGGCCGTGGTAGAGGAGGCAGGCACTCATCTAACAGTCGAAAGCCCTTTACAAAGGGGAATGGTACCAGCATAGAGAAGAAACACAGACGGTTTGAAGAGGATGATGGATCTGCCAAAGATGAACGATCAAATAAGGTCCAAAAGCTGGAAAATGATGGTGAATTACAGGCATCTGAGACTTCCAAAGCTGCTGAGGATAATTGAGCACCTCAGATGATTCAGCAGACCATGCCATACGCTTTATTTTTTTTTATTGATTATAGCTTTATTTTCTTGAACAAATTTTGGGTTTCATATTGTATTTCTTGCCTTTTCTTTTTTCCCTACAAAAGGTGTAGGCATTAAAAATTTTGAAGTTAGAGATGTAGGATAGTTTTAATGTTTTGGATTTGAAGGTTGAATTTTTTAAGGTGTAATGTTATAGAACAGCTTTGCAATTACCTGAACTCGAGAAGCAGCGTTTCATGGCAATAAAAAATTGCCAAAATATAAATACTATATAATTATAAGTTGAGCTCATATATTTGCAAAATCTGTTAGATTCTTACAATTATTATTCTTTTAGTGATGAGATTAGTATGTTGTTAAGTCAGCAGAATGGTACTTGTCTCTTCATGTTATTATGTAGCAAAATGGTACCATGGAAGGAATATGACCCACAAACATATAGTGGTGGAATTTTACACAACCTAAACCATTCTTATTGAATTTTGTGGATATTGTCATGATTATGGCTTGGTAATTAAATAAAAAGGAATTAGGTTCAGTCCTTTACAATAAGTGATGAATATGCACATTAGTATGGTGACAAGGTCTTTAGTTATTGCTATTGTTAACCATAAATCCTTCCATCGATGGAAACATTTCTATGGATGAAAAGTGAAAATGCAGTGTGGTGTGTGCTGTGATATCCTTGAAGATGAATAAATGCATTCTACTGTGTAGCTTTTAACTTTTGATTCTCATTAATACCATAGTATTCACCGGTACACCTTTGCATTGTCTTCTGTGATATTCAACCTGAATCTTGAAAACCCTGCATCTGTTCATTCCTGATATTATGCAATAAAAATTTCTAGTGTTATAAATGAAATTTGAAAATTAGACATGGCTACTCTGTTTTAATAGTTGGTGAATGCTAACCATTAACTATTTGAACCCTTGGTCCTTTTGTTAGACCAAAAACGCATCAGGCATGGCCCTTATGGCGCATCAAAGAAGGATCTCAAGCTTCAGCACATTTTCATATTTTTTACTTGAACAAGCTTGACATTTTTGTAACAGAAATGATTCAAATGGCTAGCCTTTTCCATCATAAAATAAACTTGTTTGCTACTTTTTTTTCCATCGTTTATAACTGGTTAGTCCCTTCTATTGACTTGACTTTACATATATGGTTGTAAGGCCTCCTGGTTTTAGTCATCCATTAAAACAGGGGATATTTGTGCACTAAATGTTCACTCCATGCTTTATTTTTTTGCTGAAAAAATATTTTAATCAACAATAACCTCACAATCATGTTCAAAAGGCCTCTCATTGTCATGCTTATTTGAACTAAGCACTAATCCAGCATTGTAGGCTTCCTATCATTTCCTTGATTTTAGTCTCTACTTCAAAGCAAGATCATTCTAAAGCTACATTTATAAAAAATGATCTATTATTATTTTTTTGAGTAAAGGTTCGCCTTTTCATTATGCCATCAATCATTCACAACTGATTTGACCTTGCATTATTGATTTTCCCGATGGGAAAACAGACCAATAACACAAGTTTATGAAGGCAAAGTAACCCCAAAGCACAGAAGTTGGGATCTTTCTAATGATGGGCATTACTGCAAGGCAGCCAACCGCCATCAGAGATTGCAACAAATTACTCAATTGTTGTTCTTTCACCTCAACAGGAAGCAGGTCATCCACGTCCTTGTCAACATTAAAAATTGATTCATCAACTGGGCATCCATATTCCTAGTACTTGCGGCCAACTGAATTGTGGTCTCTTTCAATTCCTTAAGTGCCTGCATAAATGGTTGGGACATGACAAGACAAATAAATAAAGGGAGAGGAAAATTAGATAAAATGAAACACCCAAACTCAAAAATAAGACCATTACCAAGGCAGGTGGAGGCTGATAAACCATTGGGGTCTGCATTTGCTCATAGGATTCTTGCATGTTTCTGTATAATTGCCCTAAGGTTGAATTTTTCTGCATACTTTTCCAGATTGTTGTCACTAAGTTGCTAAGCACCAGCTGTAACAAAAGTACTTGTAAGTTACTCGTCTATAAAATGTCTGAATTGTGTCTTTTCCCTGAGAAGCTGCAATTGATAATTCCAATATATTAGTACCTGATGTTTGAGGGTAGCTAAGCCTTTCATGTGCATTGGAGATTCAGGAATAACACCATTTGAAGGAGGTATGCCAACAATACCACATAAAATAGTCTGTCACAATAAAAGGAAAATTTATGAATCCACTAGAGATTTTTTATGGAGGTGAAAACAAAGAATGAAGAGTTAGATCAAGATGTCTTTAGGAGAGCAAAAGCTCTTCCAGAATAGGGTAGCCAGTGATAGTTGAACCTAAACATGAACCCTGACAAAAATTACAACATAGTTCTAAATAATATATATTTACTGTGGTAATGGGCCTTGACACAATCTCTGCAATAATGGCCCTGCTTGATACAACATCATTTTTCAAGGGTTTTTTGTGAAGTTTCCTTTAAACTTTTCTATGCAGACTTCTTCCCTTTCTTCTTAGTGATTTTAGTGTAAGTGCTCGGTATACACTCTTTTAAGTGAATCTGTTCCAGCAATGTTCTTTCTGCAGTAACATTCCACCAAGAAAGTTAGCCACTTTATCAGTGGCATTCACACTGGTCAAAAATGGCTGAAACATTTTTTTCAACCATTGGAACAGTGGCACTACGAACTTTAGGATCAATTCTATCATCAACTGCTCCAAATTGATCTTGCACATCCTGAATACGTATCGTATAAACAGTGATATACACAACCAATCATTTAAAATGCATACAGTCATTTCCTAGAATAGAGAATCCTTGTTCTGTTAGAGAATCCTAGTCCAAATCTTACAAGAACTAATCAAACTTCTAATTTGAGGACCAATATGATCTGCAATAGTAAAACTTATAATGTACTGCACATCTTCATTGTGCGCCAAAAGCTTTACTAATTCTTTAGCAACAGTGCAATTTGTCTTCTTACCCTCCACAAGTCTTAACAATCAATTCTTCAATTATATGTTTAGCACCCTTCACTTGAAGATAGGATAATTCTTCCCATCAAGCTTAACGTTGGGTAGAGGTATGCTTTAAGATGAAGCTATCCTCCCCCTTGCTCAACAATTCTCTACAGATCTCAGAATAGAACCAAAGGTAATCTCAGGAACAACGTACTATACTACTATGACAAAGAACCACAATTCTGAAAGAAACATCAGTTTGGTTAGGATCTTCAAACAGCTACCAAGGAATCAAGCAAATGCTGCTCTGCAATTCCAAGACTTCAAGTATCCAGATGCATTGGATTGCTCTATGGCACATCAATGCAATTAATTAAGCATAGAAATAACATCTCTATGTAGCGGCACTTAAAATATTACAAAAGGTGATCATTCACTGAGGTACATTTCAAAAAATATATAGTTATTGTTGCCACATCATCCAGATTTAGAATAATAATCTATTGGAATGGACACATTGATAAAAATTCCATTGTTGAGTTTGGGTTTGAGTTATTTCTTCCTCTAACTACTCTCCAAAGCTAACTATTCAAACCAAGTCACCCTTCAATGACATACAACTCACAAGGTTCTCAAAGGCAGAAAAATCAAAAGCGTATAACAGTTAATATGTCCTTTACTGCTCCATTTTCAGGTGAAAGATTCTCAGTAATATAAACAGATCTTCCAATAGTCAACATGTAACAACAACTAAGAAAATATAGGAATCCACCAATAAACTATAATGCAAGGTCTTTTTTCTCTTTTCGAAAGGTTTCCATGAAAAACTTGTTCAAATTCATTTGTAGAGTAAGCACATAAAACGTTAATGTAATTAACCTTGAGCATGGAACATAATTCTTCTTAATCTCCATGATATTCAAGAATCAAACTCCAATGGCAGCATTGGCTTCAACACGTCTTCCTTTTATCCCTTCAAAGCTGCCATGGGTCATGATGGCTTGATCAATGATCGCATGCTCTTAAGACCAACAGTCTATACATAATTAGACTATAGTCTATACAACAGTCTATACAGACACTGTGTTCAATCCAGATTTTGATTACAAACACCATTGAGGCCATACGGTATCTCCAATTTTTCACATCATTTAGGTCATCAGTATCTCCAGTTTCAAACAGCATTCAGGCCACATTTGCTTCAAAGTGCTTACAAGTATTGTCAAACGACAGTACATTCTAAATTTACTCATATTACACTTGGGAACTAGAACACATACCACTTGAGAAGAGAGCTGCTGCCGCTTCAAGTACCTCAAGTGTAATATGAGTAAAGTTAGGCCTAAGCACCTTTATTATTGAGATTGAGTGCTTTCAAATACCAGGAGACAGGTGTGTGTGTTGACTTCAAGTTTGGCCTGGGAGAATTATTACACACTTTAAGCAGATTCTGTGAGGTTTCAAGGCACAGTGGGAACAAATCTTCAACTAAGGAGGTTGAGAACTGTCTAGTGACCTAGAACAACTAAGTGGGTTATGCGAAGATATTTATTAAGGGTGGTTGTGTTGAAGGTAGTAGGGAGGTTTAGAACGCAAGACAGGGGCGAGTATAGTCACTGTGAGAAAGAACTTGTGGAAAATCTGGGAAAATCAAGATTGTTTGTTATGTCAAAGGTCAAAGGAATAGAGCAATTGACTAGTGGGTCATAACGTAAGGTTCCACAGTTAAGGCTGCTAGAAAAAGGGACCGGAAGAGCCAAAAATGGGAAGGTGAATGAATGAGATGGACTACGTTGAATGATGGAAATATGAGAGTAGCCAAAAGGTATGCATTAAGTGGTACTCCTTCTCTTTCTGTGGCTGGGAATGTCAAATAAAATCCTAATTTAGGAGAATGGTTAGAAGAGAATTGGCATGGACCCAGACAATGCATTCTGTAAAAAACAATGACTCTGTGGATCATTTATTTGTATACTCTTCATATGCAAGGGAGCTTTGGACTCTGGAGTGAAGTAATGAAGCTACCAAATGGAACAAATGATTGCAGAGGAGAATCCCTTTTGACCTGTTTTGTAAACTGATACAAGGTTAAGACAGTATAGCTGCCCATAGGGCATTGCCATTTGTTCTATTGTGGGGGCTTTTGCTTGCTAGAAAAAACATGATATTCCAAGATATAGATAATCCTTCAACTCAGGTATGCCATCAAATTAGATATGCCTATGGAGGGTCATGAAAACCTGAAAAAGTCAAACGTCCAAGAATTCTTAAGGTTCCACAGATCAACAAAAATAAGGCTGGTTTTTTTTTACAGTGCCTATCAAGGAACTCCAAGGAAATGTGAAACTAGTAGCATTTTGTATTTAATAGAAAAACGTTATGTTTCTTTCAAGTATGCAACAGACCAGAGGACTAATAATAGAGCTGAGTTTTACACTTTATGGTTACTTCTGAAATGTGCAACTTAAAAAGGAATTGATGGTCTCTAAGATATGGGGGATTCAAAACTGATTATAGATTGGGCAAATGGAAGAAGCCATATTGAAAATCTGGTGCTTATTCTAACCATAAACAGGATTTCAGAGGTAAGAATGAAGTTTGCAGAAATTATCTATTTTCATGCCTATGGAGAATTCAATGAACATATTGTCTAAGTAAGAATTGTCAATGCAGAAAGGGCCACTGCCAGAAAAGGAATTTAAGGGTAAAGTTACCCATCCAGAATCTGTTTAATCTTTATATCGAACTTCAGAAAAGAAAACAAATAGTTTTGATGCCACTATCCAGTCGTAATCTGGATGTTCAAGTTTTAACAAGTTTGTGAAAAGGCCTGGTGGTTTAGGTAAAGATCTGAAAGTCTCATGGGAGGTTAGCTAGAAGTGCTCGTAACATATATACCATATGGGGCTAAAGAGCTTGGTGATTATGATACTGATGCTATGTGTATAGATGCAGATGATAAGGATTTTCGAGAGGGACAATCATTCATAGTTGTCATAAGAATAGAAGAAAGAGAAGGAGTACCTTCCTAAAGCATGGAAGGAAGACAAAATTTGATGTTGGAGGCATCAAAAGAGGCCAGGTAACCTTTTATTTTTAAAATTGGTGAATTTTATGTGAATGCATGCTTTGCATGTGAGGAGAATGGACAACTGGTCCAAAAGGAGAACGAGAGCACTAAATTGATCCAAGAAATCCAAATTGAGGTAGTAGATGCTAGACAATCCTCAAGGAAGGATGAGTTTCCAAAAGGAAAAAACAATGCATAATGAAGCCAAGATAACCTTGCAAGCAATTTTCAGAAGTGACCATGGATCCTAGCAGCCATGTGAAAGATGGATAACAAAACCAAGTTTATGTTAAGACAAGGAAGGAGGCAAAATTATCCCTCAAATGTCATTAAGGAGGAGGCCTTGAACAATCAAAGAATGCATCTATAAGAGAGAAATTGTAGAAGAGGGGATGAACAACATCATGATGCAATGTTCTTTAGAGATCGGTTGATCAATCCAAGGTTTAAGGATTGGCTTGAGTAACATTGTTCAAAGAATGCAATCAATAAGACAAAGGTGTCGAGCTTATTGCTGCAACTGGAGAGTTTGGTTCAACAACAAGAATTATGAATGTTGGCACCCAAGGTATAGTACAATTAACCACAAAGAGAGACTCATTTGTCATGTGAAGTCCTTGAGATGAAGACTACAATTGTGGAGGAGATTGTATTCTAGTATGATGGCAAAGGATAACCAAATGAAGAGAAGGGAGAAGGATTATCTCTCATCGGGCAACGATGGTGGAGGTAGCCAAGTTTTTTGAACACATTAGAGTTGTTGTTGGATGATGAAATGACAACTCAGGTAGTACATTCTAAATTTACTCATATTACACTTGAGAACTAGAACACATACCGCTTGAGAAGAGAGCTGCTGCCGCTTCAAGTACCTCTTATGAAAACTTTTCAAAAGGTCTATACAAAACTTGAACTACAGTATATACAGACACTGTGTTCAATCCAGATTTTGATTACAAACACCATTGAGGCCATACGGTATCTCCAATTTTTCACATCATTGAGGTCATCAGTATCTCCAGTTTCAAACAGCATTCAGGCCACATTTGCTTCAAAGTGCTTACAAGTATTGTCAAACGGTAGTACATTCTAAATTTACTCATATTACACTTGAGAACTAGAACACATACCGCTTGAGAAGAGAGCTGCTGCCGCTTCAAGTACCTCAAGCTCAAACTAGTCTGTTGTTCTTTCTTGCATCAAAAGAACTGAGTACAATAAGAAACAAGTTCCATGAGTATAAAATCAACAAATACAAATGAATATTACATTTTTTATCATCACCCAACGAACAAGAACCAAACAAAACTCAAGTCTAAGGGAAGGTTTATCAACTTGATGTCGAAAGAAGTACCATGAACAGGTATACCCCATCTTCCGGAAAGCAATTGCAATCCCTGAGAAAAGAAATCATCTTATTGTCTACCACAGTACAGACTATCGACATCTGAGACAAAAATTCATTCCCAAGTAGTCCAAAGCACCTCATAGCAGTTTCTCTATTACAAATCAGACAATATTAATACAACAGATTTCTTGCCTCGAAAACTTTTCAGCAATAATAACTGTCAGCAATATACCAAAAGTGAGGAGAGAAAGAGATTGAGAACGGAATACAGGATTGGAGCATATTAAAGAAGTACCAACCAAGTGTAAAGCTAGGAAGAACTGAGATATTGAGACCTCAGAGGTTAAGGAACTAGTAGGTAACTGGTTTGTATTTTTTTTTAAATGTATACAAGATCTGATCAGCAAGATCTGATACGCTTAGGCCTAAATCAAGATCTGATCAGCAATAATAACTGTCGTAGAAATATTGGCAAAAGTTCAACTACCAATATACATGAAATAAATGCCATATATATATGATTTGCATCGACTAAACGCTGTGGAGTAACATGATCTTGGTTGGAAAAAGGAGCATGTAGTGAAAAAGAAAGGTTGGAATATAAATCAGACCATTCAGTAAAGCAAATAAAATGATGTTTGGAACAGCAAGGGGCTATTAACAGCCATTCGCACTTTTTGCTTGGGAAGGGAAATCAAGAATTCTTCTATTTTTTCCCAGATCCACCTATTGGAAGATCCAGGCTCCATGTTTCCATAAGTCCAGATGCTGTATGTTTCCCATATACTTAAGGGCCCTACAACCCTATCTTTTGCCAATAAAAATAACTACTACGCCACATTTTAGACAACACAAATCTAATATTTTTTAGCAGTCTGCATTTCTGGGTTTGTGAGAACAATTTGGAGCCACGGTTATATTTGCTTCCAAACCAACGGAAGCATTCAACGTTCACTGGCAAAGTGATTATCACCCCTGTTCCAACTGCAGAGGCATGAATCCACCTAATTTGGCCTTCCAGAACAACTGATAATCTGTAAAAACAAGACATATGAAGCCAACTTACCCTGGTTCAAAAGCCGGCTACAGTTGGGCAGGACCTGCATAAAGGGGCCTAATTTCTCGCGCTCAGCCAACAATTCGGTCAAGTACCGACTGTTGTTGTTGCTTCTGCAGTGGCATGAGCCGTTCAAATCCAAGAAACAATGGATACCGAAACCAGAGAAGAATAAGCACATTGAAATCTGAAAATGCAAGAATATCCCACCGAAACTGCTGCTGCTAGATTTGTGAACTAGGATGAAAAAACCTATTTCAAAACCATTTTTATACAGGGACCCAGGGAGCCATATACACCAAAACAGCGGGCTGAATCCGTCAAAACAGGGAGCCGCCCTCGCTCCGCCCTCCATTTCAAAATAAATCTAACATCCCATGACCAAATCTACCCTCACAAACCACTCCCGGGACCAAATCGACCCTCACAAACCACTCCCAAACCCGAAAACCCAAACCGTAAATCAAAATGGGGGCGATTTTGATCAAATACGATTCCGCAAATATCAAAATGGGGCTATTTTGATCAAATACGATTCGGTTAGTTTATCCGCCCTGGGCTAAAATAAAAAAATAAATTAATTTTTAAATAAAATATGGGCTAATTATATAAAAAAAAAATTATTATTTTAATTAAAAATTCGCCCCATTAAAATACAAAAAGCCTTAAATTTCGCCTTTGGGCGATTATTCGCCCCTAAAATTAACCTTGGAGCAAGGAAAATTTTAAGGATGGAAATTTTTCTTGAATTTTAAAACATTGGCGAATCTCACTAATACCTAATATGTAAACTATAAAATGTTTATTGATATATTTGTAAAATTATTCAAATTTATAATGATTTTAAATATAGTCTCTATATAATGTTGGCGATTTTTAAGGTAAAATGGTTTTATATTCTAAAACTTGGGCGAATAATCTTTTATAAAAATTGGAAATTGGCGAATATTTTTTGTGGAAAATCATGCAAAATTAGCCCACTGGGCGAACATTAGCCCCTAAAATTTTCCATGCCTTGGAGCCTGGATAGTATCTCGACGGATTTACTTGCTCAACCTCCCTACGTAGGAAGCCTTCATTAGGGGAGTTTTGAGGTCTAAAATGGGCCTCCTAAGGAAATTATAAAATAATAGTGGAAGTAATGAAAGAAGATTTGATTACATCATCAAATTTTAGAGGGAAAAAAGAAAAAACTATTTTTTCAACTCATATTTTCAACTTATCTCCCTATGGGTTTACTCAAATTTCGAGTGGGAGTACTCATTAGATGCAAAATTTAATTCCTCATCCAAGGAGTACCCATGTTGCATACTTTCTATGGACCTTGCTACAAGAAAAATGATCAATACATGGAAAAACGTGATTGCAATCATGATTTTTCATGTATTTATCATTTCTCTTGTAGCAGAGGGTCCATCAAAAGTATGCAACATGGGTACTCCTTGGACGAGGAATTAAGTTTTTCATCTAGTGAGTACTCCCACTTGAAATTTGAGTGAAACATTAGGGAGATAAGTTGAACATATGAGTTGAAAAAGTAGTTTTATTAATTTAGTATTTCTTAATCTTTTTACTTTTTTACACCAAAAATGTGAATCACCCCCATGGTTGACATCATCATATTGAATCCTATTGGTTCTTATAAATTTTATTTTGTTTGTACACTTTTCTTAAGAGGCCCATTTTAGACCTCAAAATTCCCCTAATGTCTCTTCTTTCACCCTTTATTTCATTTTTTTTTCATTTTTCAAAGAATTGTGCATAGGAACTTACATATATCATAAGGCGGAAGAGGGATCCTGACTTATTGAGAGAAGAAGAGGTTTTGCCTTCAAAGATGGATATTTATATATACCTCTGACATACTTGTTAAGGTTTTCCCCCTCTCCTTACTCTAATTGACTTAGTTGACAACGATTAACCGAGAATAGAAGATCGATTAGAGTAGGTGGTACTAGTTAAAAATGCAAGCTTCGTGATTTCACCATGACTCTCTCTGAAAGGAACGTATTTTCCATCAAAGTATCATCAACTAAAATAATTGAAAGATTCACATAAAGAGAGGGAATAGATAGAGAAACAAGCGTTGATAGCAGTACAACTTCCTCTTGGACTTCATCTATATTTCCTAGAAGCAAAACATGGTTTCATGCATAAACTAACCTACAGTTGGAAAGAAAGGAAACTAAACGAAAGAAAAATGAAATGAAGAAAAGTGAAGAAAATCAAAGAAACAACAAAGAAAAGATACACTACCACTACTCCTAACCTAAACAGAACATAGGCCAGAATTAAGTAAGGTGATATTTCCAATGCAGCCACCAACACATTGGCTAGCCTATATAGGAGAGGGAATTCGTGTCAATAAAGATATAAAACCATACAAAAAATAAATAAATATAAGTCAATACAAACCAAAACGTTCAAAGTTTGAATGCACCCACAGAAAAGTAAAAACAGAAAGCACATGAAAGGAACTCTACGGATGTACCATGGTGTCCAAACACATTTCAAGTTGAAGGCAAGAAAGCACACACTTTCGAACTACGAAGGCAAGTGAACATGAAGAAAGAAGAATTTTTTTGTTTTTCAATAGTGCTCGCTATGTATGACTCCTCCAATAACTGAATGATAGGATCGTGTAATACACATGAAGGGTCTGATAATTGTAAGAAATATTGATTTTCAATATCTGGTATAGGTGATGAGGAGCCTCAGAATATTCAATGCTATTATGATCAGAAGAGGAACTGGCCTTAAGACTACAAGACCCTAACATTGTTGAGAAATGGCAATAAGAAATTCCAGTTTAATTTGTCCTTGAATTAAACTGTGAATTAAATTTGAATTATATTCTCAACTTAAAATAGTTAAATTAAGTTTATTAAACTTACTTAACATAGAAAATTTGAGTTGGAAGTCTTTTGGAAGTCATGTATATGTTCTCCCTACTTTTTAGAAGTCCAATGTGAGAATTGTGAGTTGTAAAATAGAAGACTCAATTTCATGAGTCAGTTTAGTTAAATTAGTTCTCAAACTGACTGAGAGAACTATTAGTGTGTTAACAGTCAGTGGTGACAGTAATGAACTCTACCAATGCTACTCTAGTTAACTGAATATTTACTCATTAGAAACTCATGGATGTTGATTCTAGGAAAGACACAGTTGAGAATAGAGTGCAGGGATAGTGTACTATTTGTTTTAGATTTTTCTTAGTTTCACTGATAGTGCATGTAATCAGGAACTGATCCTTGAGGGATTGCGCTATTTTTAGAGGCTTTATTTCCCTTTAAATACAAGCTATCCTTCGTAGGAATCACACATTAGAATAAATACTTGAGAGCTTGTGAAGAGGCTAAGATTTGGCCTTGAGATTTCTTATGAGTTGGAGATTGAATTTGTTGAGAGTTGGGATTGTTATTGAGAGAACAAGCATTGTAATTTCATCTTGATTTTCTAGATTAATACAAAACAGATAGTGGGGTTTTGAGCTGTGGATTTCCTCAGATATTTATTGTGTTATGTGCCTTTGATTCTCTTCCTCTATTGATTATTGTTTTCTTGATGTTTATGGGCTTCTGTTGTAAAGAGTAGAAGTAGGTTCTTGCCTCTTGCTTTAGAAAATTGCATTAGCTTGTGAATCTATAGGGTTTTCCACATGGTATCAGAGTGAAAATTATTTTTTGGCCCAAGAGTTTGTAGAGAAGATTTGAAAATTCATGTGCAAAATTTTTATAAAAAATTGTAGATCTAGATTCCTAGGGAAAAGATACCCAGATTCAAACAAAAGAAATTGATCGAATCGGAGTTAGAATGAGGGAGATATCGCTAATTTAAAATCAGCTCCCTACAGTATATTTCGATGTTTTGAGTTTCTAAGTTACAGGTGAAATTCGAATTTGTAATACATACTTCAAGATCGGTAGATGACGTTCCATGGGTTGAGGCTTGAGTATGCCTTGGAAGGCAGCTCGAATTTCATAGCCTCGAGGGACAAGATGGAGGATGTGCTAGAGGAAAATGGCTTGAAGGAATTTGTTGAACAAGAAATTCCTAAGCCAGCAGCGATTGATGCATAGAACTTGGTCAAGTCGAAGAAGTGTGTGGCAAAATCATATTGTCTCGAGTCTCCATGGAAAGAAAACCCCACATGCTATGTGGAAAACATTGACGGACTTGTATCAGAATAGCAGTGATCAAAGGAAGTTGGCACTGAAGGACAAAAATTCGTAAAATCAAGATGGAGAAAGCCGAGATGATTCCAAAGTACTTGACCAAGTTCACTCAATGTTGGGATGAAATTGGAAGTGTTGGAATCACAGCTACCGAAGAGGATATCGTGAGCCTTGCTCTTCTTGGACTCTGAAAGAGTTGACATAGTTATCAGGTGTAGGAATTTACAGGGTAAGTTCCTCGGACAGAACACCAAAGGATACTCTCACAAACAGATCATAGACCAATACACTAGTATTCTTGACGTGGTTAAAACCCTCAAAGAGGGAAACAGTCCATGGCCTAAGTCAACGCGGCTACTTCATGCAATTTACTAATAAAAGAATGAAAATTTACATAAGTTTCTTTCATGAATGGTTACCCTACAAATGACCCTCCATGCTCTTTAAATAGAGATCATGGACCAGTTGGGTGTTAAGCCACAGATCAAGTGTTATTAATACCAAGGAGAAAATGAACCGTTGGATCACTTCATGTCTAGAACATATCGTGACCGTCAGATTGAAAGTTACAAAAGTACATAGCAAAGAAGTACACTTTACCTAACTTTACACTAGATCAAGTTATACTTAACTATTTCCTATGTGTCGGAATATCCTAACATCACCCCTTAAGAACAACTTGGGATAGGATTGAAGGATGTACAAATATGACACAATAGGAGAAGGAAGGAGGCATTAGAGCCTATCCCCCCTTAGTGACAACCTCATTAAATCCAACCATAAATCGAAGTTTAGTAAACTTCACCCCTATGAGAGCCTTTGTAAAGATGTCTGCAACTTGATCATCTATTGAACAATATTTCACTTCAAGAACATGGTCATGAATGAGCTTTCTAATGAAGTGCATGTGCAGTTCAATGTGTTTGTTGCGCTGATGTTGGACTGGATCTTTGCATAGTTGAATGGCACTTTGATTATCACACCAAAGTGTAGTCGGATGCTGTTGTTGAAAGCCAAACTCTGACAGGATCTGACGAAGCCACAAGGCTTCCTTACTAGCTACTACGGCACCATGATACTCTGCTTCTACTGAAGAAAGAGAAATGGCACTTTTTTTCTTGCAAGCCCATGTAATAGGTCCTGAACCAAGAGTGAACACATAACCTGCAGTAGACTTCCAATCATCAGGTCACCAACCCAATCAGAATCAGTGAAACCAACCAATAGAGGAGATGCTTCTGCACTGTAATGAATCCCAAACTGAACTGTACGTCGAACATAATGGAGTATTATTTTAGCTTCTTTCCAATGAATTTCATGTGGGTTTTGCATAAACCGAGCAAAAGGCCAACAACAAAGGAAAGGTCAGGACGAGTATGGGTTAGATACAAAATTTTTCCTACAACTTAATGGTATAAGGTAGCATCAACTTCAGGGGAAGTACAAGTGACTAAAAGTTTGGCTCCAAAATGAAAGGGAGAAGGGGTTGGATTACAATCTTCCATGTGAAAATGGCGTAGAAAATCAAAGGCATACTTGGATTGGGAAAGGGAAATACCTTCCTTGGATTGTAGGACTTGAACACTAAGAAAATAATTCAAGTGTCCTAAGTCTGTCATTTCAAACTTCTTTTTAAGGCTAGACTTCACATGGTTTATAAGGTTGGTATCACTACCAGTAAGGATAATATTGTTAAAAATTGGCAACAATAAATTGCTAAAAATAGAAGTGCTAAAAATAGCACTGCTAAAAATAGCAGTTTGGGCATCAGCGCTAGATTGGCAACATGGAATGAAAAATGGAAGTGCTAAAAATAGAAGTTCTATTTTTAGCAGTTTAGTGTGGATTCCTATTTTAGTCAGTCCCTGGACTAGAAATAGGAAGTAAAATTTGATTTTGATATTAAAAACAGTTTCTAAATTAATTAATTAATTCAGTTTGAGTTAATTAGTTAAGAAATTATGAACTTGAAGTCTATGTGAAGACATGCAATAGTTTCTCCTTTGATTGAGGGATTTAAACATCAGTTAAAGGATGAGGATGATGTGCCCGCAACCTTTAGACCTCTCAATACTATCCGTGGATCCCTCGGGTCTGTGAAAGACCCGATTGACCCTAAGGACATGAAGGGCGTCTATGTCATTCCCTGTTCCTGTGGGACCTATGTTTCTGGAATATGGGCCTATGTTTCACTTCCAAAAACACGAAAGTGACTTACATTTGGTTTAATTGAGTTCCATGCTTCTTCTCGAATGATATTCTTTAAAACCTTAGTAGGAGTGTGATTTAATATGTAATTTGCACAGTTAATTGCTTCTGCCCAAAAATTAAGACTAAGTCCTTTAGATTGATGCATACAATTAACCATTTCCTTTAAGGTACGATTCTTCCTTTTAGCTACACCATTCTGTTATGGAGTATATGGAATAGTATGTTGCATTTGAATTCCATTCTTAGTGTGAAAGTTCATGAATTTGTTGTTAACATATTCTCTGCCATTATTAGATCTTAGCTTAAGAATTTGATGTCCAGATTGTTTTTCAACACAGGCCTTAAAGGATAAGAACATGTTAAATACTTCACTCTTGAGTTTTAAGAAGTATACCCAAGTGCTTTTGGAGAAATCATCAATGAAAGTTAAGAAATACTTGTAGCCAGAAAATGAAACAATTGGAAGTGAACCACATAAATCATTATGCACAAGTTGTAAAGGGGCTGAGGCGTGCCAAGAGGCACGTTTTTTAAAACTATCATGATGATGTTTTCCGAGTACACATTCGGAACAAACACCATCTCTGCAAGATACCATTGGAAGTCCTGTCACCATATTTTCTTTACATAGATTCCGAAGGGAGTGATAGTTTAAGTGACCAAATCTCTCATGCCAAAGTTTGCTCACTTCATCATTATGAGCAACAAATACCAAGGGAAGATTTAACGACCCAAAGTTGTTAAACTTATACAAACTTGTAGAATCATCAGCAATGCCAGTAGCTAAAATCTATCTAGGATCTCTTAGGTCCTTAATTACAACATCATGAGGTGAAAATTCAACGATTTTACCTTCACCTAAATGAGTTATATGATATATAGATAGAATATTGCAGGATAAGGTTGGAACACAATACATAATTAAATTGACCATTGTCTAGATGAACAGTTCTAGTCCCTACAACACTAAGAGATCTATCATCACCAACATATATATTTTCGGTGTTACAATCATTTAAAGAAGAAAACATGGCTTTTTTTTTGGCCATGTGATAAGAATCTCCAGAATCATTGAGCCACTCATGAGAATGAAAAGAAGAATATACATTTAGTGCATAACCAGACTGAGATGCTTGACAACCACATGTAGAAAGTGCTGTTGAAGTTGAAGAGTGCTCCAAATGGATGTTATGCTTCTTCATTGCTGCTTCCAAGGCTTCCAACTTCTTAAAGCATTTGGATTCTTAGTGGCCATCTCGATTACAAAAGTGTCAATGGCTATTAGTCTTCTTCCCTTTGTTTTTATTTGCCTTATCATTTTGTTGAAATGATTTTTCATTTTGAGACTGAAATTGCTTAGGACCCTTCTTTGGTTTAGGACCATTTTTTTTAGGATACTGCTTCTTAGGATTCTTTGAATCTGGTTGCTGCTAGGTAGCTAAGGCATTCTTAGAAGAGTTTCCAAGATTAAGAAGACCAAGGTATAAGAGCTTTCCTTGTTCTCTTATTAAAGAATCACAAAAGGCATCAAAAGAGGGGGACTTGTAGTCTTTTCCTTGAGAAATAAAGGCTTCTCTAGTAGAATGGAAGGTGGAAACAAACATAGAGTAGGCTGGTCCCAACTTAGTAAGAATGGAATAGATAAGGCTTCTTTCTTAACCTTAAAACCTTCTAAGAGAAGTCTAAGGGTCTTGAACTTGGACAAAAAAACTTCAATGGAAGAAAAAATATTGGGGTCCAATGTAAGCAACTTATTTTCGAGTTGATGGGCTCTAATTTCATTTTTAATTCCAAAAACTTTAGTGAGTTGTTTCATTGCTTCATTAGGAGTATCAAGTTTTGCGATATGGAATCTAGGTCTAGAGAAATAGACATCCCTATCAACCCGCGTGTTTGATCTTGCCTATTTTCCCATTTGGATGCCTTATCTTCATCTTGAGGTTTGGTTTCTTGGCCTGAGGATATTTTGTAGAGACCTTTACTTCTAAGTAAATCCACAATCTAGGACCACCATTGGAATTAGTTGGTGCTGTCAAGAATAACTTGGCATGGAATTTCCATTTTAACATAAACTAAAGCTATAGATGTTGAAACTAAGTGTTCTAATGGAAAGATCTCGAAAAATTCGGCTGATTAAAAACAAACGGCTTTCGGATGAAGAAGTTATGGCTTTTTGAAGAAAATTTGTTGAAGATGCCGACGAAGTGCGTGAATGTGTGGAAATGAATGATAATGTTATATTTAAAAAAAAATTCCCCACCCTTTTCAAACTTAATCTAATTAGCTCACTTTAAAAAAAATATTTTATGTGACTCACTTTTATAAATAAGTGAAAGTCACTTTTACAATGGTACTTTATGAGCTACCCACTAAATTGTAACTTAAATAAAAGACAAAGAGACTTTAGAATTATAAGTAACTCAATTTTTATAATGGGTGAGAACACTTTTACATAAAGTAACTTTAAAACATAAGTTACATGTGCTTTTTGAAAATGTAACTCAACAAAAGGAAATACTTGAACTCAAGACCTCTATTCTCATAAAGTAACTTTGGACCAAGTGAGCTAGTTTAAAACGTTAGTAATTTTTGGAAAATAGGAAGGTTTTTTTTTTTAGTCATTGAAGCTCTGGGGTGCTTTCTTACTTGAAAAAGCTCTTTTTTTCCTACAATACAAAAACCACAAAACCCAACATGGACATACAAAAAAAAACAAACTTTACGGCTTGAAGTTAGCTTTAGCCAGAAACTAAATATTTCCCTCACTGTTTCTGATTTTCCGAGATCACACTAAGGTGCGGCGGAAAAGAGCATACGCATGAGAAAAATCCTTCCTTTCTGTTTCTGATTTTCCCAGATCACACATAGTCGTGGGGCAAAATGCATACGCAGAAATGAAAGGTATAGATCCGTTAATAAAAAACAGAGAGCTAAATAAACCGAAATAAACATAGAGATGAATAGCTAGAACTGCAAATAAAGGCCGTATACCTCCAGATCTTAAAAATGACGTAGCTAGGGCTACCGGAAACCTTTTCGCATGAAATGAAAGGGGTTGCCCACTGGAACAGATGCTCCTAACACAATAGAGCAGTGATCTTGGCCCGAAAGCATTTAGAAACAATAGACCTAGGAAACGACAATCGGATGCAGTTGTACCAGCTTCAGATTTGGATCACCAACGGAGTTGGCCCTCAAATAGCTCTGATACCATGTACGAATTTATAGGGTAAATTCCTCGAACAGAACACCAAAGGACACCGCTCACAAACAGATCACAGATAAATACACCAGTATTCTTGACGTGGTTAAAAACCTCAAAGAGGGAAATAGTCCACGGCCTAAGCCAACAAGGCCACTTCAGGAAATTTATTAGTAAAATAATGAAAATTTACATAAGCTTCTCTCGTGAATGGTTACGCTACAAATGACCCTCCATGCTCTTTAAATATAGATCATGGACCAATTGGGTGTTAAGCCATGGATCAAGTGTCAGTAGTATCGAGGGGAGAATGAACCATCAGATCACTTCATGTCTAGAACATATCATGACTGTCGGATTATAAGTTACAAAAGTACATAGTAAAGAAACACACTTTACCTAACTCTACACTAGACTAAGTTATACTTAACTATTTCCTATGTGTCAAAATATCCTAACATCAGGACTCTGTTAATGGTCAGAGAAGCTGCTAGATTGGGAATGACTATGGTCGGATTTGATGCAGGATGAGATTAGGAGGAACACTAGGGATGGATCTTCATCAAAGACTAAGGATGAATAGAACTGTGCCTTAGAAATTAAGGTGAGGAAGGGGAAAGGTAAAATTTCTCATTCCAAATCAGATTCTTATCATGGAGGTAAGAAGAAGGATATGACAAAAGTTAAATGATTTCATTGTCACAAGATGGGTCACTTTTCTACAAATTGTCCATTGAAAAAGTCCAAGGAGAATTCCTTACGAGGAGCAGTGGGTGAGGCTTTGGCCTCACAATTTGAATTAGACTTTTCCCTCAATGCATGCATGGTGTCTTCAATGATGGGAAGTGTCTGGTACCTAGACAGTGGAATTTCTTTCCACATGACTGGAAACAAAGAGTTATTCAGTGAACTGGAGGAGAAAGATCTCAAGATGCATATCGAGATGGGTGATGACGGTAAGTATAGTGTTACTAGTGTGGGCACTATTACTTTTCAGAGGGAGCATGCGGCTCCACTCACCTTGAAGAATGTTATTCATGTACCCAGACTGACGAAGAACTTGGTATCCATTGCCATGCTTGAGGAGAGAGTCTAGGATGTGATCTTTTTGAAAGGAAAGGCGTTCCTTCAACACATAGCCATAGGTCAAGTAAAGAAGATAGGGATTCGAGTTCATAATATCTATAAGATAGAGGTACAGGATTGTGCTCCTTTGAGTTCAAAAGCAGAAGAGATGTTGAGATGAGACGTCGGTGAGTTGTGGCAGAGGTGATTGGGCCACTTGCATCATGGGGCTTTGAAGATATTGTAGCAAATATCTATCGGTCTTCCCAAAGGTACGCTTGAGCAAGTTGATACATGCAGGGGTTGTACTTTGGGAAAATACACCAAGTCTTCCTTTGGAGACAGAGATAGTCAAGCAGAGTATATTATGGAGAGAGTCCATTCAGATGTGTGTGGACCATTCTCAATAGCATCCATGCCCAAAAACAAGTATTATGTTATATTTTTTTATGACTATTCTCGTAAATGCTAGGTATTTTTTATGTAGAAAAATGATCAAACTTTCACAAAGTTTTGTGAGTTCAAAGCATTGGTAGAGAAAGAATATGGCAAGAAGGTTAAATCTATACGAAGTGATAATGGTGGTGAGTATGAATCCAATGAGTTTAAGAAATTCTGTGTAGCGGAAAGGATTAAAAGAGAGTAGACGACACCCCATAACCCTCAATAGTATGTGATCCGGATTTAAGCAGGAACGCAACAAATTACAGAGATAACCATAAATATAGAGATGCAGCGGAAATAATACTTCATTTCATTAATGTAAAATACTGAAATATGCTTACAAACAGAAATGGAAATAAACCAGCTAGGGCGGTGGTAGCTTATCTTTGAGAAGAGATGTGGCAGCTACATGCCTCTGAACTCTGTTACAATGAGGCCTGAAGGCCTATTTATTGTTGATAAACAATGGAAAACCCAAAACATCCAAAAACCTAACCCTAGAAGATGAAACGCCAAATTGTGGGCCCCGTTTTGGGTAAATTAGGCATCAACTTCTTGAGGTCGTAACTTTGGCACCCGATCTCTATTTGATGCGTACAATAGCTCATTAGAAATATCTATCCGAGAAATATAACTTTGGGAAGAGGAACATCGGTCCATGGCCCCATGTTTCTCCCAAAAAATGTCGTTTAGGGCCTCAAAACTTCTCTGGAAGTTCAGGACCCGAAAAACTGCTAAAAATAGTAAACTGTGCTACAATTAAGGAAACTGAAAAACTGAAAGAGACAGTTGTGGGGGTCCAAGTGGGATAAGTGGGTGGCCACCAACATCCACTTGGATCATTCCTTCCCCCTTAGGACGCAATGGTCCCCATTGCGTTGAGTTCCTACCTGAGATGAGGAAGCTTCTACTGAGTTGGGTCCCTGGTGAGTTGTTCTACAACCTCTGGCGTGTCCAGTAATGGTGGGAAGCATGGTCGAGGGTGGTCCACATTGAGCACTCGGTGCAAGCGAAGGAATGGGGGAATGTTGTGATCCAAAGAATTATCCCCCACAACCTTGGTACTGGTTTAAGGACCATGCCGGAGTGGTCTGAGCTTCTGATGGGTTCTGGTAAGACGTTCTTTTTGCCGATGCAACCAAAATTTTTCACCCACCTGAAACTTGTGTGGTACCCCTGTGGGTGAGGAGAAGTTGTTCTTGTGTTCTCTCATGAACGTATCTATTATAAACATATTTGGGCACTACAGCCCCAATCACATATGTCCATAAACCAAGGGCTTATAAACCCCTAAAAGTGTTGTTTCATACCCTAAAGGAACAAGGTCAGCTGATTACATCATCTCCCATAAGTTCTCCATGAAAAACTACTTAGAACTGGTCAAAATTGGACCATACAGACTGCTCCATGCATAAGGTGTGATGCATCCCACCTATTACACACAGGGGGTGCGATGCATATTGGAAAGCCTTCTGTAGGGTGTGATGAGCGAGAGAAGACAAATGACAGAAGCAATTTTCTAGGTGGCAACCCAGAGAATCTTCTAGAAACTGCTCATATGACACTTGCCTCTCTGAATTCACCCAGGGATGAGTAAGAGGTTTGAAATCTCCAAGTGGAACCAAGAACTATCAGTGAAATGACACTAATCAAAATCCCAGAAGCTGACTCACTCTCTTGTAAACATCTATATATGGATCCCTCATCCTAGAGATCCAGAGGTTGGAATTTTGTAATTTGCAAGGAAGTCCTATTGGTTTCTCTTTGAAGACATTGTTGGGTGACCTTGCTTTGTATGAGGTGAAAAGGGCTTTCATGCTGGGAGGATGATGCTGGATCAGACAGCCTGGTTGTAATCCTCTCTTCTACTACTTCTATTAATAAAGCTATTTGAGTTTTCCTCCATATGCTTGTATATCTCCGAATCTTGTATTTTTATATACATTTATATGGTTAATGTACATCTGATCCTACATTATTTATGGTTATAGATCTCTATGCTTTGATGGTATTTTGCTACCTTGACTCTATAGGTGATCTTTGAAGTGGGACAAGTGAGAAAGGAGTGGCGAAAGCTATATCAAGGGAGAGGGGGAATGAGTAAGGAGACTAGTGAAAGACTTAGGTTTGTACTCTTTGCTTCTCTCTCATCTATCTCTCATAAAGGAAAAAACAAGTAACTTTAGTTTGTTTGTTTCTAAGATAGCTACTTGTCTTAGTGGGACTAGCAACTCTGAATGGACACTAGTTTCCCCGATAAAAAAATGGTGACTTCGCTGGGGAGTGAATAGTTTGTTTGTTTTGTTACTATTGTTTGCTTTGTAAACCACAGACGGATCCTGAAGTTAAGCCAGCTAGCCTTTGAACTGCTTTTGCTATGCAACTGCAAAGTAGATCAACGCTACTTCAGTCAATATCCGGGTTGGTTTATGAACTGAACATCTAGCTTGCAAAAATCCTAAGTGCCCTAGTGGTAGCTCAAATAACCTCATTAGATTAGCCCCTATACTTTGTGTTTACTAACAATCATTAGCTCAGCCTAAATCCCTGAACTTAGTTGCAAACTGTGAGTGAAAACCAAGCACAGTCTCATCCCTAGACCATTGCACTATCTCTTCTTGGCAACCTGGATGCATCGCACCTCCCATGTGTTGCAGGTGGGATGCATCCATGTTTCCCTGTGTTACAGGTGCGATGATTGACTAATACTGTTTCTGCCTCCAGGTTTTGGTTTTTTCTTCATTGTCTTTAGCTTTATTCAGTAGTTTTGCTGTCTATGATCAGTATATCTCTATTGAAACCATATTCCTTTGCATTATTCAGCCTCCATCAGAAGGAATTGTGAATGTTTTTTTATGTATTTTTCATCATTTACAGTTCTCCTTTGTAAATAGTAGCTTAATCGAACTGTCTTCTTTTGATTTGAAAGTGTCGCAAGTGTCGTTTTCAGTCAAGAAAAAGAGTGTCACAAAGCATTCCTCTTTTAGATAGTCGATTACACTTTTGCCATTGTATTTGATTTGAATCATTAGTATTTCAAGTGTCGAAAGCAATTTTAAATTCGAAATCACAAAGTGTCGTCTTGGCTTTACTTTCATTTTTTTTGAAAAGAAAATTGTTAGTACTGTCGCTTTGAAAGAAGACAATTCAGATCTATACTTTGTTTTCTTTTTACCATTCTCACATTAAGGAAACTAAAAAACAATACATGCATGTGCACTTGCATTAATACTGCATGCTGAAGTTGTTTTAGGAAAAGTGCATCTAGTGTGTGCTCTCTGCTTTATGTTGAAATAATTTCATTTATCTTTCCTTAGTAGCTAGGATTTTCATTGCAAAAAGAAAGTAAATGACTGTTTATCATCTTAGATTGCATATTTAGGAACCGTATATATACATCACGTGGTGAACCTTAAAGGAAAACTTCTTAAGAAAGATCAATTGTAAAATAAACTCCAATGAACATAAAAACACTTTGGAACCTAACGCACAACATTTAAAAATCTAGGCTAGAACGTATTCCGGCGTCGTAAAGCCTGGTAACTATCGCTTTCATCGTAGGTTCGGTGATTCCTCCTCTTTGAGACAACAAGTGCCAGTACGGACTTGTGTTGCCACGTATCGTCGAGTATATATTGGGAGACCACAATAGGCTACATCCTTTATCCTTAGGAAGCCGTGTCTGTCGCCCTATCAATCGCAATGCACTAAACACAACATTCGGGAAGATTGACTGCCGTACCGTAAAAAGTATTCTGCAGTTTTGCAATTGCTTTGGTAATCCCTCTGTCTAGATTTCCAAATTAGTCACTTTCGTTCCTTTTCAGACTCCCTAAAAGAAAAGGTCCATCTGAGCACTTGTCACTTCAGGCTCATTAAAAATCGAAGGCAACTCGAACCATCTTTAGCTTTTCCTCAATTCTTCAAAATTGAAAAAGAAAGTTGTGTCAAAGCCTCATAAAATTTATTTTAATCGGAATAACGTCATTGTTCCCTCGTTGGTCTTTAGGTTGAGAAATGGAGTCTACCAATCAAGCGGTCCGAGTCCCTTCTCTTCTTGGGGAGATGTTGGTGCTCCACATATGGCTACGTTGTCCCTTCCAGGACTCAAATTGACTTGCCAATCTGGCTTTTCTCGACCTTTGTCGTTTAAAACACCGCAATTCCTCAAAAATCCAACCAGCAACCAGATGAAGTTGCTCCCCAACCTTCCACTACGTTTGTTTCTCCCTCTCCTTCTTCCTCTTCACTTGGTGAAGCTAGCAATGCTAAAAACCAAGTAACTGAGAAGAAGAAGAAAGGGAAGGAGAAGAAGAAGAAGAATCCAATAGCAAAAGGGGGCAACACACATCATCTGGCAAAAATCCACACACTGCACATTCCAAACCTAAATCTCCATGTGTCATTTGCAAGGGAGACCACTATCATCGAGATTGTCCCGAAATCCCACGGATCTTGAAGGACTGGTCTCCCCACTTGCACAATCCGGTGTCTCCAACTGCTAACGATCATGTTGAGAGCACATCGTCAACTAGTGAAAATGAAGTCAATGGACAAAAAGGAAGATCCAAATTTCGTTGTATACTGTGTGAACGCGATCATGCCCTCCACTGTTGTCCCTTCCTAGACGAAGCTAAAAGAGTCTTGGATAATCGTCCTGCGTCACTGCAACGACTTCCACCTGGATACAGGAAACTCTTGCCGAGTCCATCGCTAGTTGAAAAACTGAATGACACACAAATTTTGTCAGTTGAAGCACCTATCGTTGAAGATAAACCCTATGAGTCCACATCGAACCAAATTCAATAGTTTGAGACAGTAGTCGACCCAATCTTGTCTTTAGAGGGTCCAGTTTTAGATGATACTGTCACCAAAGAAAATGAGAACGACACCATTCAAATTCTCTTCGTAAACATAGACTCCGATGAACATGGGGGAAATATACCCATTCCTTTACTGCAGGAAGGAAGTTCGTCAGAATTTTATCCTGCTGTTTATTCGGTCCCAACTCCAAGCAATCTAGTCGTTTCCTTCGATTGGAATCTACTAGGCAGACCCCGCCTACCATCTAATGTACCATTCTGAATCATAGTACAAGATTACAGAATGATCATGGTTGGTACTATTATATATGAAGGGGATTTTGTGAGTATCCTTTCCTCAACTACTTGGAAAGTGCTTGGTTTGCCATCGCTTCTGCTTGAGACTCGAAATCTGACAGGCTTCAACAAAGGAACCAGTCGACCGTTAGGGATCCTTCCAAATTTACCTATAACTTTGAGAAGGAAAACTGTTCATCTAAACATGATGGTAGTCCATGGACCTCTAGATTAAAATCTACGCCTTGGGTGTGACTACATTTATAGCATGGGAGCTATCGTTTCCTCACTCTTCTGAGTGATGTGTTTTCCACATGAAGGCAGAGTGGTCCACCTAGTTGACCAACTTTCATTTCCTGGTTCAAACATAGCTATTAGTCAAATTCCATCCCTAACTGGTCTTTTTGCACAAAGAATGTCTCATCAATCTCCAGCCTGTCCACTTGATGATTGCAAGTGATTTGGTGATTGTGACTGAAAACCAGGAGGCATGCGCCCTGGTCTACTTCGGTAAGAAAACCCAAGATATAAGGTAGGTTTCCGTGTAGGAATATGACTAGTTTGACAATCCTGTCTATTTAGGAAAACGGATTAGACTAGAAAAGGATTCCTCTGTCAAAGGTTATGTGATTGGCACTGACAACAGTCACCTTTGTCCATTTCGATGGACATCGCCAAGGAAGTGTTTTGTCTGTGACGCGGATGGAACAATCGTGCTAATGCAATAACTTCCATATGGTGACCTGGAAACTCTACTTTATACTTGGGGGCATGCAAACCTTTTTGCATTCAAGTGAAAAGCGACCATTTATTTTCTTAGTTTGTAGGCTCTTAACCCTTTAAACTCGTAGGTTGGTCATTCCTAGCTTGCATAACGAAAGGCTCCAGAGCAAAGTTTCGAATGTTGCAAGCTCCCTAAAAAATGAACCTATCGATGAGACATCCTTATTATATGACTGGCACGAGAAGTTTTGTGCAAAGTTCAAGCTCGTCAAAAAATAAATCTGGCCACAAGCAATTTTACGTGAAGTTCAAGATCATTAAAAAATAAACCTAGCGATGAGCAAGTGTTCCCATAGAGTTTAAGCTCATTAAAAAATGAACCCCACCTTCAGTAAATAATCTTTGCGATCACATAATTATCAGCTTTTAAACCTTGGTCGTGTTCTTACCATCACCTCCACTCTTTTTTAGCTGATCATACACCTCCATTTGATTGTTTACCCTTTTGAGGAACAAATGCGGCGAGTGATTCTATTAGCCACCTTCTTTACACTACAGTGATTGAAAATTTCCAAACCTTACCTGGAACCAACTGCTATCCAAAAACATCACTCGTTCCTCAAAAAACGAGTCTCCTTTAAGCTCTTTTCATCTAACTCGTAAAATATGAAAAGATTGCCAAGAAATTGGCCTCTCCAGCTCGTTAAAGCGATCAGAAGTGCCAACCCTCCTCTAGATTTTAATATTTTTGGACTTGAGGGATTATTACACAAAAAGATCGAGCGCTTGTCTTGTTCGGATCGTTAAAACTATCGAAAAAGTCATCCCTTTTGTGTTATTTTATACTTTTTCGGACTTGAGGGATTACATTACGAGAAAGGACCACTGGAGTTTCCTTTTCGTCCCTTTTTAGACTCTCTAAAATTGAAAAGGACCGAGTTATCTTTGTCATTAAACTCGTTAAAACAATAGCGACAAACTTGTCCATGTAGACAAGAGCGCGTTTCAGTGTCACTAGGCTCGTTAAAACATAGTGACAAAGGGCAAATTACAGAACAAGCATATGTTATCCTCCTCAAGCCTAACAAAAATAAAGAGGTACTGGTCAGCAATTACTGGGGAAAAAGGGAAGAAAACTTGAATAGCTTCATTGGTAGCAGGTCGCTCTTGAACATGACACTTTCACTCCATCACCATGATTGAGTCGGGTTGGGTTATTTCGTTCACCGATCATATCACCATTGGTCCACCTCCACCGTACCATCCACCTTGGGGTTAATGCTACCAATCTATTTCAGTGTCACCGGTATGTTCAAGAGAAGTCGCTCAGAGAACTCACCAACCTAGCTAACGTCTCATTCGCTGCAATACCTTCACTCTCCATTTTTCATGACTACCACCCTGAATCTCATCGTTTTCACCTCCACAAGATCATTTGCTCCATTCTATGTCGTAGATGTGGGATTCATTAAGGCCCTCCTACGACGGGTCACTTCTTGTTGACATCAGCTCATTATCCAAGAAGTTGACTTAGGAACAACCCTTTCAGTACTTTGAAGCTTGCATGCCTCAATGGCAAGTTTCTCACTTCCGGCGACAGGTTTACATCAATGGCCTTTGACCGAAAGATTTTACGTGGTGTTTGACATCAACTCATGTATTCACACCATGTGAATTGTACTGCAGTACCTTGAGGGTCATCATCATTATCGGTGATTCCTCTCGCGCCTGTTAACAACTTACATCATTGGCTGGTAATCAGGCGATGTCTTTCCATGTTTGACATCAAAACATCTTTTCACATGGATCGACTTGTACTTCAGGTGAAGATTGAACGAGTTTGAAGACCCTGGATCTAGTTTCATCCATCCGGGCTGCGATATATTCAAGAAAATAAAGACATCAAATGTACATCATAGCTGCACAGATAATCATCCAAACTAAAGGATGATGGCTCTACTAGAATCATCAGTCCGCCACACAGACAATTGTCTGTCTTATGTACATGAAAATGAATTTATAAAGTTGAGCATGGAAATACCCGCCTCAGCTAGATCATGAAAATATTATGAAGATAATGTATTGTATTGTATCTTATTATAGGTCACCTTCGAGTTCGAAAAACCTTGGATCCTCATTATAAAGCATTTCACCTAACATCAAAAGATTTACAACCTCATGCTTTAGGGGGAAACTGTTATAGACATATTTGGGCACTACAACCCCAATCACATATGTCCATAACCCAAGGGCTTCTAAAACCCTAAAAGTGTTGTTTCATACCCTAAAGGAACAAGGTCAACTGATTACATCATCTCCAAGAAGTTCTCCATGAAAAACTACTTAGAACTGGTCAAAACTGGACCATATAGACTGCTCCATGCATTGGGTGCGATGCATCTCACCTATTACACACAGGGGTGCGAAGCCTACTGGAAAGCCCTTCTACAGGGTGCGAAGAGCGAGAGTAGACAAATGGTAGAAGTAGTTTGCTAGGTGGAAACCCAGAGAATCTTCTAGAAACTACTCATATGATACTTGCCTCTCTGAATTCGCCCAGGGATGAGTATGAGATCTGAAATCTCCAAGTGGGACCAAGAAATACCAGTAAAATGACACTAATCAAAATCCCAGAAGCTGACTCACACTCTTGTAAGCATCTATATATGGATCCCTCATCCTAGAGATCTAGAGGCTGGAATTTTGTAATTTTCAAGGAAGTGTTGCTGGTTTCTCTTTGAAGACATTGTTGGGTGATCTTGCTTTGTATGAGGTGAATAGGGCTTTCATGCTGGGAGGATGATGCTGGATCAGATAGCCTGGTTGTAATCCTCTCTTCTACTACTTCTATCAATAAAGCTATTTGAGTTTTCCTCCATCTGCTTGTATATCTCTGAATCTTGTATTTGTATATGCATTTATATGGTTAATGTACATCCAATCCTACATTATTTATGGTTACAGATCTCTATGCTTTGATGGTATTTTGCTGCCTTGACTGTACAGGTGTTCTTTGAAGTAGGACAAGTGAGAAAGGAGTGGCGAAAGCTCTATCAAGGGAGATAGGAAACGAGCAATGAGACTAGCGAAAGATTGAGGTTGGTAATCTCTGCTTCTCTCTCATCTATCTCTCCTAAAGGAAAACACAAGTAACTTTAGTTTGTTTGTTTCTAAGATAGCTACCCGTCTTAGTGGGACTAGCAGCTCTGAATGGACACTAGTTTTCCCAATAACAGTATCCCTCTGCTGCTGCTACTGCTGCATGGAGGAACCCTTTGTGGGGGTCATGGATGTGGCTACGATCTTCCCCTTACTTTGGGAACGAACCAGATAGAAAATGAATTTCCTAATCTGGGAGATGACCTTGCTGCATTTCTTAGCAGAGATCAAAGAGGTGGTGGTAGGTGGGGCTACCTTCGGTATCTTGTATAATGAATTACCCAAAGAAATAATGACATCGCGAGGCCTTGAATCATACATAGCATGTCACCTCCACAAGTATGGTTGGCCTAATAATACATCACAAACATCAAGAGGTGCAACATCACACAATACCTCATTTCTAAAGGGCTTGATGTTGTAGGGAAGGCGACACTGCTGCGGGACTTGGAGAGCTCGTCCTTGGTGAAGCCACCCAATATTATATGGATGTGGGTGTGGTGTAGTTGGTAGACCCAACAACTTCATGACCTTTGCTAAAATGAGGTTCTTTTGGTTGCCACTATCGACAATGAATTGCAATGGCGAACCCTACACCCACATCTGTGAGTGGAAAAGACGTTCCCCCTCCTCTGGATCTTTGGGCTCATTCTTCTAGATATTGGCAATGGCAACAGTGGTGTTGGGCTCCGCATCGCTGATCTTCTTCCCTTCGCCATTCCCCTTGTCGGGTTCTAACTTAGGGTCGGAGCATGCATTTGATTCGGAAGCCTTCAACTCAGCCACCAATGACTGCTTGGTCTGGCACTCACTTGTGTGATGAGTGGGGCTCTTATGGAACTCACACCACTTTACTGTGTCCTTCTCCAACTTCGTGGTGTTGTTCTTTTCTCACGGCTTCTATAGGTTGCCTTGGGTCACCCCGTCTTGGCTTTGTCCTTTGGTCTTTAGATTTGCTGATCCAAAGTCTCGCTTCTTTTGTTTCAACTTCTGCTCGATTTTGACAGTGTATCGGTACACCATGCCAAGTGAGAAGATGTTCAGGAACTCCATCTCTTCCTGGATATACCTATGTAGGCAGCCACAGTATTTTAGTACCAAATGCAGCTCAGAATCCTCCATACCTAACTATGCGAAGGGTATGAAAAATGTGTGTGAACTCTGGCACATCTTGGTCTCTTCCCTGCTGCAGTGTGGTCCATTTGATGTATTTGTCCTCATAGCTTTTGACAGGGTAGTACTGCTCCTTGATGACATCTTAGAATGAATTCCAAGTGGGTGTGGCTGAAAATAGTGAGCCCGTACTGTCGTTGCGGAAAAAGTCGTTTGTGCGGACACAACTGACCTCCCTAGGAGTCTAAACTCTCTAGCGACAAACAAGACAAAATGGAGTGATCTTTCTCTAAATATACCTTTTAAAACATGGAAACTACAAGTGTTTAGGCTTACCTTATTCCAAAACGCGGTTGTTGTAGTCCGTCCTTGCCAATCCGGATGAGCTCCTCCTTCAAGTCAATTCCTGCAACCACAAACAATCAAACAATTACCAAGCACTTGCATTTCATATAATAAAACATATATTTAACATGCAGACCAAGGAACACATGAAATAACTCATTAACACAAGCTATTGAGAAAAATAAACCAGTTTGTATTAATAACGAAACAAAGAAACTCTTACAACCTGGCCTTGGTGTTGTGCAAGTTCCTCCCAGGGTCCATCAAGGGTTTTCCTCTACTTTGACAAAGCTCACCCACTTCCAAGTAGAATCAAGCAAAGAAAATCTCTCCTCACAAGGTTCTAAATGGGAGTCCTAATTCCTGCAGCATTTACCCAAAGAAAATGTATAGCTCCAACCTCTCCTCCCTCTGGCTCAATGTCTTTATTTATAGTGCTGTAAAGAGGTTATTCAGGTCCACCATCAATGGGATAATCCCCCTCTTTGGGTGGGATAGCTCCCTTATTGATGGGATAAGTTCGCCCTTAATAGAGATACATGAACCAACTGGAGGCGCATCCAAATCATCAAACCGACCTCTAGAAAGTTCTAGAAGTAACCACAAGTAACTTTTTTAAGATGAAACTCGCGCATTTTGCCTTTTACAGAAGGACGCACCTGTCCCTTAACATACAGAGCGTCCAAGGACGCACCTTTTGTGAACATGGTCCGCGTCCCCGCAGGTAAGGCTAGAGAGAACCTGCGACCCCAGAGATAAACATATTTTTGACAAGACTTTCTCTCTTCTTTGAGTTTGAGATGGATAGCAGAGGCATAAGACTTGCCTAAGAGGGTAGCATGACTGTTGATTTGAGCCATACTAACTGTAAGTGGTCATGGTGACATTTTTTAGTGTAACAGATTGCCCCCTAAAGTGCGAAGCCTGGAATAGATTTAGGGTTTTGTAATTCTAGGAAGGGTGAAGCGCTTTATCATTTCAAGGATTGTCTTGTGGATGACCCGGTTGGAACCTGCAATTTTCAACACAAAATACATGGATAAGATTATATCATCACTGAGGTAGGCATTCCCATACTCAGATTCAAAACTTTAACTAATGGACTAACTATTCTGATACAGGAATGATCTTGCAGTACATCATTTTTATAGACTTTTGTAGACACAGTATGGACGCAGCCATCTGTTTATGATTAGTCTACATAGATAATGAATACAAAACTCCTCGCAGCCTGGATGGTAGAAACTAGATCCAGGGTCTTCACTTCTACTTCCCGAATTGGTACGATTCTAGCCATGTGATTAAATGATTCGATGTCGAACATGTTAGAAACCACTTGATTACCAGTCGATGATGTAAACTGTTAACAAGCGTGAGAGAAACCACCAGTAATGTCAATGGTTCTCAAAGTACCAAGCACAATCCGTGAAATGTGAATAAATGTTTTGATGTCGAACACTTCACGGAATCCTTTGATCGAAAGTCAATGATGTAAACTGACGTCAAAGGCGAGAAACCTGCCATTGATGCATGCAGACTTCAAGGTACTGTCGATTCCTAAGTTATCTTTCTAGATAATGTGTCGATGTCGATAGAAAGCGACCCGTTGCAGGCAAGCCTGCAACACGAAATCATTGTTCAAGTTGAAGAAATGTTGCTATGAGGACTGACTCAGGGATGGTCAAATGGATGACAAGTATTTTGCAGATGAAAGTTTTGCTTGTAGACCTCTTGAACACATAACGACACGACAGATGGCTTGGTGACGAATAACTCAAAGTTAATCCCCGGAACCTGGTTAAAGACTTTCAAAGTGGTTTGGTCAACTGTGAGGTAAAAGATTTCCCAACCCAGGTGAATGAAAAGTGTCATGTTCAAGAGTGGTAATAAAGTTTCTTTTGAGACAAAAGGTGACAAACAGGTTCATTCTTCTCTCTTTTCCCCCACCATTTCTGGCAAGTACCTCTTTATTTTTAACAAGCTTGAGGAGGATAACATATGCTTGATTATAAGCTCATCCTTCGGACGAGTCCAACCTAGTTTAAATTCGAACCCTAGGAAGGAGTGGTTCGTTCCTGTTTGTAATTGAACAGGTCCTTTACTGTAAAAGTTTAACGAGCCCAGTATAGGAGAAACTCGGCGTTTTTCATTTTTAGAGAGTCTGAAAAAACAAAAGGAGACTCCAGGTTGAACTTTTTCGTAAATTTGTGTCTCCCAAGCCCGAAAAAGTATAAAATAATACCTGAGAGAACCGCTTAGTCTTGCGACCAAGGAGTACTTTCATAATTAGTGCCACTGACCTGAAAAGTAAAAAGCGATCAAGGACACATCGTTTTATTTCCGTATCGAGTTTGAAACGACAAAAACCCGGCAATCTTTTCCTGATTTTACGGTCAGAAAAGAGCTATAAGGGGACCATCTTTTAATTCCGTTTTAACGAGTGTAAAAGAAACGCTTGGCAATCTTTTCATATTTTGAGAGTCTGAAAAGGGCTTAAAAGAGAACTCAAAGGTTTCACTTTTTCGTAAGTTTTAACGAGTTAGAAAAAGGGATAAAAATGTACTCATGGTTTTCACTTTTTCGTAAGTTTTAACGAGTTCGAAAAAATGATAAAAATGTACTCATATGGCCGACTTTCAATTTAATTTACGAGCAGGAAAAGACGGAAAGAACTCGGCATTTTCATTTGTTTTACGAGAATGAAAAATAGCAAAATAATCTCGGGATTTTCATGAGTTTAACGAGTCTTGAAAATAACTGAAATTGACTCGAGATAGGTTTCATTTTTACAAAAGCTTGAAACAGATAAAAACTATGCTTCAAATTAGTTTCATTTTTACACAAGCTTGAAACAGAGATAAAACTGTGCTTGATGCCCCCTAAGCATAACTGTTAGAGCGCATGCCCCCCAGCTTCATTTCATTCAACTAAGGTGGATGAAATGAAGGTTCAAGAACGAGATCATTTGAAAGACTCGACCTAAAACTGTAAGAAAATTATGCAAAAACTGAAATAACTAACCTAAACGTACAACCTAACATCTATGAGGTCTAGTCAAACTCTCGACTCAATTAGAGGAGGATTTGTTTCATTTTTTAACGAGCTTGACACAGGAAAAGAACTATGCTCGGATTCAGTTTCATGTTTATGCAAGCTTGAAACGAAAAACTATGCTTGTTATAAGTTCACATGCCCCCAGCATAAAGATGCAAACCAAGGTACATGCCCCCCAAGCTTCATTGCATTCAATGAGGTGGATGGAATGAAGCTTTACTTTCAAGATCTTGGAAAGACTCGTGGGAGTTGTTTCGTTTTTTAATGAGCTTGACACAAGACAAGGAACTATGCTCATAACTACTTTCTACAATCTATCTACATATCCTAAAATATAGCTGATTCATTTTTTAATGAGGTTGACTCAGTAAAAGAACTTTCCTCATACACACTGATTCATTTTTTAACGAGGTTGACACAGTAAAAGGAACTTTCCTCTTAACTCCTTGTTTCATTTTTTAATGAGCTTGACACAAGACAAGGAACTATGCTCATGACTTCCAGTTTCATTTTTTAATGAGGTTGAGACTAGAAGAAACTATCCTCATACACACTGAGCATGGCTTCTAACTGGAAGAAAGACATGTCAATGGACACACCTTGATCATGGCTTCCAAGAGGTCTTCATCAGAAGGAAGAATACTTCTCTGGAAGGAACACATGTCAAGGGACTCAAAAGGGATAAGAACATCGTGTTCAAGTAATCCCATAGAGTTTTCCATGTCAATTACCGGATCTAAATCAATAGTGAGAGGCTCACTTACATCGGTAACTGAAAACATGGGACCGGTTGCCACATAATTAACCCGTGGCAGGGTAGATACCACTTTAGAATCAGGAACATTTAGGGATGTCATACTATTGGTAGTCGAAACAAGACTAGGGAACGAAAGCTGGTCTACAGTCACAATACTGCCATTGTGAGGGAAAGACATCACGCGAAAGAGTGTCGATACGACAGCTTTCATTGCATAAACATAGTCTCGCCCAAGGAGTAAATTGAAATCCAAGGGACCTCGAACTACCATAAGATCAATACAGACAGTTTTACCTTCCAAGGTAATAGAAAACTTAGGAAGGATCCCTAAAGGTTCACTAATTGTTCTGTTAAAAGCTTTCAGATTCTGCGTAATAGGCGCAAGCTGAGGGGAACCCAAAGCTTTCCAAACAGCTGAGGATAAAATACTAACAGAAGCACCTTCATCTACCTGAGTACGATGTATGTCCCTACCACCCGCCTTGACAATGATTTGGAAAGGGATGGAGGAAGGAAGACGAGGTTCTGTCAGTCTATTCCAATCAAAGGAAAAGACCTCAGTACTTGGAGGGGGTTCTGTAGAAACAGGTGAAATGCCCCCCGGCATAGAAGAATCCGATGTAACAAGAAGAACATCAGCGGTATGAAATTTACTCTCGAAAAGGAGAGTGTGATCGACCGAATGTGAAATTGAATCGACCACTTGATCAACTAATGGATCATCAACCTGAGTGACATGAGTTTCACTCTCCAATGGAAGAGTGTGATTGAGTGTACTTGAAGTTAGATCAATCACTCCGTCAGTTGACGGTAGGTTGGGAGAAAGTTTACGGTAACCAGTTGGAAATTCTTGCTGTGGAACAGTAAGGTTTTCCAACAATGTTGAGGCTTCATCCATGCGAGGGCAAATGTGAGTTTGATGACTCCCTTTGCATAACTTACAAGGAAACCTAACTTTACCCTTTTTCCCAGGAACCTGACTATCACTGGTTGATGGATCAATGGAAAGTTGATGATATTTTTCTGACCATACTTCCAAGACCTTTGGAATACCAGGACAATCGACAAGGAAGTGGTCACCCTTACAAAGCCTGCAAGGGTATTTGGGTTTACGATGCATGTCGGAATTTTCCTCAACACAACTAACACTTACAACCATGGTTGGTTGGTTGACTTCTTTCTTATCTTGCTTCTTCTTCTTCTTCTTCTTCTTCCCTTTCTTCTTCTTCTTAGCCTCCTGGTTACTAGCATCAAGGCTTTTACCAGGCGAAGAGGAAGAAATGGAGGAAGAAAAATTAGGCGAAGAAGGTAAAGGGTCAATAGAAGGTTGGTGATGTTGAGATGGTGAACTCTGTTGAGGTGAAGCATCCGGTTGAGATGGAACAATTGGAGTATTTTGGGCCAACGAAGTTTAAAATAACCATATCGGTAAATTTATTGTAAATCCAGGTAATGACAAAGTAGCCATATAAGGAGGACCAACATTTCCAAAGTAAGGAAAAGTACTAGGATTCTCATTAGGAGGGGTTCCTAGGTTGATAAATTCCGGAACATTTGCCATTATATTCAACTTCAATGAATTTTATTAACAATTTAAAACTAAAATTAACAATTCACAATTCACACTTAACAACTAAAATTCACAATTCACACCTATGGTCTCTAAAAGTAAAAACAAACAAATTAACACGCGCTATCAAATCTAGGAGTCAAACCACACACAAACAGTAAGCTCTCCGGACCGAAAACACTAGTTGGTGATGAAGCCCAACCTCGCAGAATTCAGTACAGAAATGGCAGGTGGAACAGTTACCCCGGCAACCTGCTTAATGAATAGACCGGCACAAGTTCCTCCACTTTAACCGTCTCGAAGTGAAGTGAACCCCCCGGAAAATCCAAGTGAGTATAACCGACGTCTGCTCCAGGTACAGTGGGACCTTCCCTCCACCGTCACCTCGGTAGAACCCTAAAGATTATGGTCACTAAGGTCACCAACAGTAACAAATACACCTGGGGGAATAGTCTAAACTCCGACAGCACACAAGGGCAGAGTAGCAAGCTCAATCCCCTTACCGGCTCCTTGACAACAATCCAAGGTTTACCGATAAGTGACCCCTGGCTCCTCGACAATGGTTAATCCGAGGTTTACTGTTTGTAATACGTACTGTCTGGCGTCGTTCCCAACGAGGGGGGAATGATCCCCTCACTGGTTCGGACACGAGCTCGTGCTTCTCCTTTAAGAGGAGCTTTCCCAGAGTGCAATTGAAACAATTGGATTTATTCTACTCCAGATAAACTATCTGTTTGGTTTTGTAGTCTTGGAGAGTTAAGTACTCACCTACTCCAAGACCCTAGCCTAAGCTATGTTGGTGTTTCAGAGCCCTAGAAATGTAAAAATTACTAGATGAATTTTAATTAAGCGCTGTGTTATTAAGGCTGTTATTACTCAAATGGGTAAATGGAGATGAAACCAATGGTGTTATGACCCGACTCAACTGAATGCAATCAAATATGATAATGCAATCCTTTCAATTCGATGAATCCTAACTAGAGTAAGGAGAGAGTTTCCATTCACTTCCAACAATGCAAAAAATTGATCACTAAGAGAAAATATAACAAATTCTCTAATGCACTAATTTTATCAAGAAAAACTAATGCAAATCAATTCCAAACCAATTTTTATTTTTATTTTTTTTGTGTAAATTCAAATCAAAGAAAGCTGATCTAAATCTACGATTGATTTTTCAGAATGTAAACTATGCAATTGTAATCTATGCACAATTCACATGAAAAGTATGCAAATGTAATCTATGCACATTTTTCATTCATATTCTGAAACTGAGAACTCTAATTATGCAAATGTGATCTATGCAAGAGAATTCTCAAACACAAGATGATTCTAATGTAATCTAAGAACCAATCAAGTGCAAGTCGAGAAAATTGGGTGAGAGTTCCAAAGATCAAAACATAAAAACACTCAAAGGCGATTAACACTCATACACAATTTAGCCCCCCCCGGCGAATGAGGGGGAAATTTTTTTTGCAAAAACAAAAGCAAAAAGATGCAAAATTGTGAAAAGACTGAGAGAAACCTCCAAGTAATGACCAAAGGAAAGCGAATTAAGAATTTCTCAAAAAAGAGACTCAAAACACCCAATTGATGAAAGCTAAGAGCAGGAACAAGCTTAGGTGAAGATTCTGGACAAGGGACTAATGAATCTGGGCAGAAAAAACTAAGAAAAAACAAAATCTAAGAGCAAAAAAGGCAAAAAATGGAATTTTCTCAAATTTTGGCAGGGGACGCAGGCAACCCATTATCACAGGTGCGGGCCCGCTCTGTGCACACAGCAAAAGTGCGTCCAGGGACGCACTGTGCAGCACTCAGAGGGTGCGTCCATCTGAAAAACTCAAGAAAAACCAAAATAGAACTAATCCTAAGCTAACCCACCCAGAGACAGAATCACAGAGCCAAAACCAGAAAAATAAACCAATTTTCTCAAAGCAAAGTTCACATAAAGGAAAAGACTTTTCTCATCAATGGAATCTATCCCCAGTGGAGTCGCCAATTTGTCGTTGCGGAAAAAGTCGTTTGTGCGGACACAACTGACCTCCCTAGGAGTCTAAACTCTCTAGCGACAAACAAGACAAAATGGAGTGATCTTTCTCTAAATATACCTTTTAAAACATGGAAACTACAAGTGTTTAGGCTTACCTTATTCCAAAACGCGGTTGTTGTAGTCCGTCCTTGCCAATCCGGATGAGCTCCTCCTTCAAGTCAATTCCTGCAACCACAAACAATCAAACAATTACCAAGCACTTGCATTTCATATAATAAAACATATATTTAACATGCAGACCAAGGAACACATGAAATAACTCATTAACACAAGCTATTGAGAAAAATAAACCAGTTTGTATTAATAACGAAACAAAGAAACTCTTACAACCTGGCCTTGGTGTTGTGCAAGTTCCTCCCAGGGTCCATCAAGGGTTTTCCTCTACTTTGACAAAGCTCACCCACTTCCAAGTAGAATCAAGCAAAGACAATCTCTCCTCACAAGGTTCTAAATGGGAGTCCTAATTCCTGCAGCATTTACCCAAAGAAAATGTATAGCTCCAACCTCTCCTCCCTCTGGCTCAATGTCTTTATTTATAGTGCTGTAAAGAGGTTATTCAGGTCCACCATCAATGGGATAATCCCCGTCTTTGGGTGGGATAGCTCCCTTATTGATGGGATAAGTTCCCCCTTAATAGAGATACATGAACCAACTGGAGGCGCATCCAAATCATCAAACCGACCTCTAGAAAGTTCTAGAAGTAACCACAAGTAACTTTTTTAAGATGAAACTCGCGCATTTTGCCTTTTACAGAAGGACACACCTGTCCCTTAACATACAGAGCGTCCAAGGACGCACCTTTTGTGAACATGGCCCGCGTCCCCGCAGGTAAGGCTAGAGAGAACCTGCGACCCCAGAGATAAACATATTTTTGACAAGACTTTCTCTCTTCTTTGAGTTTGAGATGGATAGCAGAGGCATAAGACTTGCCTAAGAGGGTAGCATGACTGTTGATTTGAGCCATACTAACTGTAAGTGGTCATGGTGACATTTTTTAGTGTAACACGTACTTTCATCCTTCTGCTCACAGTAGGTTTCCCACTAGTCCTTGACGTGGGGGGCTGCTTTGAGAAGAACAAAAACAATCTTTTCCCAACTCGAAAATTCATGAACAGAAAAATACCCTTCTAGTATATTTAACCATTTATCTACGACATCTGCGTCTATATGACCCTCGAATATGGGGATTTCAAAATTAACTTGTACCTTAAACGGTGTGGCATTTCCAGAGTAGCTATTGTAAGTCGATGTGTCGCCTCTGGGTAGCCGCTGAAGGATCTACGCAAAGTTGTCCATCATTGTGTTCCTTTGTTGCTTGAGGGCTTCTTCAAGCAAGATTTTGATAGGATCTCCTGCCCCCATGTCTTTCTTTTCATTCGCCATGGGAGGTTGTCAGGATTTACGAGGCTGGTCTTGCAAAGGTTCGATTAGTTGAAGCCCTAACTCCTTATATCCCGACCTTGTTGGGGACATGCAAAGAAAAACAGAGAAAAAGTAGACCGATGTGGTACCACTAATCCAGATTTAAATAGGAACACAAAAAATTATAGAGATAACCATAAATACATAGATGCAGCAGAAATAATACTTCATTTCATTAATGTAAAATACTGAAATATGCTTACAAATAGAAATGGAAATAAGCCATCTAGGGTGATGGTAGCTTATCTCTGAGAAGAGATGTGGTAGCTACATTCCTCTAAACTCTGTTGCAATGAGGCATGAAGGCATATTTATTGTTGAGAAACAATGGAAAACCCTAAACATCCAAAAACCTAACCCTAGAAGATGAAACGCCAAATTATGGACCTCGTTTTGGGTAAATTGGTACATCAACTTCCCAGGGTCGTAACTTTGGCACCCGATCTCTGTTTGATGCATACAATAGCTTGTTAGAAATATCTATCCAAGAACTATAACTTTGGGAAGAGAAACATGTCCATGGGCCCATCTTGCTCCCAAATTTCCCAAAAAAACATCGTTTAGGGCCTCAAAACAGCTCCGAAAGTTCAAGACCCGAAAAACTACTAAAAATAGTAAACTGTGCTACAATTAAGAAAACTGAAAAGTTGAAAGAGACAGTTGTGGGGGTCCAAGTGGGATAGGTGGGTGGCCACCAACATCCACCTGGACCATTCCTCCCCCCTTAGGAAGCAATGGTCCCCATTGCATTGAGTTCCTCCCTGAGATGAGGAAGCTTCTGCTGAGCTGGGTCCCTGGTGAGCTATTTTGCAACCTCTGATGTGTCCAGTGATGGTGGGAAGCATGGTCCAAGGCATTCCACATTGAAAACTCGGTGCAAGTGAAGGAATGGGGGAATTTTGTGCTCCAAAGCATTATTCCCTCAGCCTTAGTACTGGTGTAAGGACCATGCCGGAGTGGTCTGAGCTTCTGATGGGTTCTGGTAAGACGTTCTTTCTACCGATGCAACCAAAATTTGTCACCCACCTGAAACTTGTGTGGTACCCCTGTGGGTGAGGAGAAGTTGTTCTTGTGTTCTTTCATGACTGTATCCCTCTGCTGCTGCTGCTGCTGCTACATGGAGGAACCCTTAGTGGGGGTCATGGATGTGGCTACGATCTTCCCCTTACTTTGGGAATGAACCAGACAGAAAATGAATTTCCTAGTTTGGGAGACGATCTTGCTACATTTCTTAGCAGAGATCAAAGAGGTGGCAGTAGGTGGGGCTACCTCTGGTATCCTCTATAATGAATTACCCAAAGAAATAATGATAACGTGAGGCATTGACTCATACATAACATGTCGCCTCCACAAGTATGGTTGGCCTAATAATACGTCACAAACATCGAGAGGTGCAACATCACACAATATCTCATCTGTGAAGGGCTTGATGTTGTAGGGAAGGCGACACTGCTGGCAGACTTGGAGATCTCATCCTTGGTGAAGCCACCCGATATTGTATGGATGCGGGTGTGGTGTAGTCGGTAGGCCCAACCACTTCATGACCTCTACTAAAATGAGGTTATTTGGGCTGCCACTGTTGACAATGAATTGCAGTGGCGAACCCTTCACCCACATCTTTGAGTGGAAAAGACATTCCCCCTCCTCTGGATCTTCAGGCTCATTCTTCTAGATCTTGGTGGTGGCAACAGTGGCACTGGGCTCTGCATCAATGATCTACTTCCCTTTGCCATTCCCCTTGTCAAGTTCTGACTCAAGTTCAGAACATGCATCTGATTCGGAAGCCTTCAACTCAACCACCAACGACTGCTTGGTCCAGCACTCACTTGTGTTATGAGTGGGGCTCTTATGGAACTCACACCACTTTCTTGTGTCCTTCTTTGACTTCGTGGTGTTGTTCTTTTCTTGCGGCTTCTATTGGTTGTCTTGGGTCACCCCGCCTTCACTTTGTCCTTTGGTCTTCGAATTTGTAGATCCAAAGTCTTACTTCTTTTGTTTCAACTTCTACTCGATTCTGACAGTGTATCGGTACACCATGCCAAGCGAGGAGATGTTTAGGAACTCCATCTCTTCCTGGATGTCCCTATGTAGGCAGCCGTGGTATTTGAGTACCAAGTGCAACTCAGAATCCTTCATACCCAGCCATGTGTGAACCGTATGAAAAATGTTTGTGAACTCTAGCACATCTTGGTCCCTTCCCTGCCGCAGTGTGGTCCATTTGATGTATTTGTCCTCATAGCTTTTGACAGGGTAGTACTACTCCTTGATGACATCCTGGAACGAATTCCAAGTGGGTGTGGCTGAAAATAGTGAGCCCGTACTTTCATCCTTCTGCTTGCAGTAGGTTTCCCACCAGTCCTTGACGTGGGGGGCTTCTTTGAGAAGAGCGAAAACAATCTTTTCCCAACTCGAAAATTCATGAATAGAAAAATACCCTTATAATAGATTTAAACATTTATCTATGACATCTGTGTCTATCTGACACTCGAATATGGGGCTTTCAAAATTAACTTGTACCTTAAACGGTGTGGCGTTTCCAGAGTCACTATTGGAAGCCGATGCGTCACCTTTGGGTAGTCGCTGAAAGATTTGCACAAAGCTGTCCATCATCGTGTTCCTTTGTCACTTGAGGGCTTCTTCGAGGAAGATTTTGATAGGATCTCCTGCCCCCTTGTCTTTCTTTTCATCAGCCATGGGAGGCCGTCCGGATTTGTGAGGCTGCTCTTGCAAGGGTTCGACCAGTTCAAGCCCTAACTCCTTATATCTCGTCCTCGTTGGGGACATGCAAAGAAAAACAGAGAAAAAGCAGACCGCTCTGATACCACTGATCCAGATTTAAACAGGAATGCAACAAATTACATAGATAACCATAAATACAAAGATGCAGTAGAAATAATACTTCATTTCATTAATGTAAAATACTGATATATGCTTACAAACAGAAATGAAAATAAACCAGCTAGGGCGATGGTAGCTTATCTCTGAGAAGAGATGTGACAGCTACATGCCTCTGAACTCTATTACAATGAGGCCCGAAGGCCTATTTATTATTGAGAAATAATGGAAAACCCTAAACATCCAAAAACCTGACCCTAGAAGATGAAATGCTAAACTATGTGCCCCATTTTGGGTAAATTGGTACATCAACTTCTCGGGGTTGTAACTTTGGCACCCGATCTCTGTTTGACGCATAAAATACCTCGTTAGAAAGATCTATCTGAGAACTATAAATTTGGGAAGAGCAACATGTCCATGGCCCCATGTTGCTCCCAGATTTCCCAAAAAATGTCGTTTAGGGCCTCAAAACTGCTCCAGAAGTTTAGGACCCGAAAAATTGCTAGAAATAGTAAATTTTTCTACAATTAAGGAAATGAAAAGTTGAAAGAGACAGTTGTGGGGGTCCAAGTGTGATAGATTGGTGGCCACCAACATCCACCTGGATTGGAAGGGGGTTATCAAGAGGAAGAACAAGAGCATAGTAGGGGTAGCCAGGGCGATGTTGCATGATCAGGGCCTACCACTACACTTGTATGTTGAGGCATGCAACACAAAAGTTTATGTTTAGAACCATATCCCACATTGGATACTTGAGATGAAGACACCAGAGGAGGCTTATTCCAGTAAGAGGCCAAATAATGGTCACTTCAAGATTTTTTGGGTCATCGGTTTATTGTCATGTGACCAAAGATGCATGGAAGAAGCTTGAGCCAATAACATAGTTGGGGATCTTTGTGGGGTACACCGATACACCCCACAACTATCGGGTCTACATGCTGACCAGTCGGATGACAGTGGTTCATAGGGATATGAGGTTCGATGAGGAGAAGGTCATGCGAGTATCCCTTGAGAGGGAGTTTGGGCTACATGTGGATGAGGAGATTTTAGCTCCTACGATTGAGGGGCCTCATATTGATGTGGAGCAACCACATGCTGAGGTTCAGAGAGTGGAGACATCCACTCAAGAAGAGTCTTTGTTATACAACAAAATGACCTCCTCATCAACTCAGAGGTGAAAGACATGATGATTGAAGAAGAGACCATAATTGCAGGCCTTGATTCCACACTAACACTGGTTGCACACTGAAAACCTGCTTTATAAAGCTTGTTACCAAGCCTAAGGGAGCGTTAGTGACCCCACTAACTCATATTACTAATGAAGGGGCAGCGTTAGTGAAACTAAGGGAAGTTTAATGGGTCAAGCCAACGAACTGACTCACAAATATCTAGATATTTATCCCTAAATTTGCTCAAGAAAAGCAAGGAAACATCCAAAATCAAGATATTTGGAGGATTTCTAATCTAAGAAAAGAAGGAAAATGGGAAAGAGCTGAAAAGCGAAGCAAGTTCATTGCTTTTTCCCTAGTGAACTCTAGGAGGAGCTTTGCAACCCTAACTCAATTGCTATATAAGCAAGGTGAGGATTATTTTGAAAGGGGTCAGAGCATTTGAAAGGATAGCCCACTAAGCTGTTGTGAATTGTCATACACTTGAAGAAGTGAGCTAAAAGAGAGAGAGAGAGAGAGAGAGAGAGAGAGAGAGAGAGAGAAGAAGAAGGGGCAAGGGAAGAGTGATACACCAGATGGTTGTAATCACTCTTCCATTATTAATACAAAACTACAATTGTGTTCCCTACTCCATAGTGTCAGTAACGTTATTCATTAAGTTGTTCATTTCGATACTTGTTTAGATGAGTGGTTTAGTTGTATGCAAATAGATGTTCATTTTGCATTCTTATATTAGTTTTCAAGATTGTATGTTATGATTTTGTTTGCCTTTCCTTTGTGCAGGAATTGGTTGGAGCCGGCTTTGAGGGAGTTTTTCTTGGTTGCATAGTAATCTCCAAACAAATCTAGAAGGAGACTTGAGGTAATCCTCTTTCCATACTTTGTTAACTTATATTTGATAGATGAACATGTTTATAACTTGGTAGCTTCTGCTGATAATCTTACAGTCTGCCGAAGGTCCTGGGAAGGCCTTTGAGGGTAGTTTTCATTCTCCATACACCGTGCATTTTACCCCATAGCAGAATTGTCGACTCCGCTGGGGACTATACATCTAGTTCCCAATTTACCCAGAATCTAATCTGTTCTCTCTTCCTTCTAAGAGCTCCCTATTCTTCAGTAATTGTTTTTCTGATCCACTAAATATCTTGCTGCATCCTACTAGTGTACATTCATCTCAGAAACTAATCTTGGAAACCCTTGTTGTGCAAGATTTCCCACACTAATGCAGGTTACCAGGCTACACAGAGCTTTATAAAGCACTGTGCCTGTGTACAGGGAGCGTTAGTGACCCTACTAACTCTCTGTAACCACTATTACAGAGCGTTAGTCTCCCTTTGCCTTCATTTCTAGTAGTATCTGTGGACCAAAAGGGATGGAAAATCTTCTTATGGGCTGAAATAAGATTTGTAACTATATTATGTCAGCAAAATTGGTGTCCTAGATAATTCTTTTTAGGAAAAAATTTTGGTTTTTCTCTCTTAAAAAACATTTTTTCTGAAAGAAGGACTGATATTTTGTATTCATCCTTCTATTTAAATAGTTGTGAGTTGCTTCATTTTGGTTTTCAGTAGTTGTTAGGAAATATTATAAAAGAATCTTTTGGTCATGCATGTGTTGAAAGACTATAGATGCACAGACGAAACTATGAATATGTGAAGAATATGAATATGTAGAATAAAGCTTGTTTGCATCAAAGTGAAAAAAAAAATCAAAGCATTGTTTCTACATGATTTATTGAGTCAAGAGTCTCACCATATTTCATACGTCAACACCCCTACTGAAGACAAATAATCAAGTACACATAAAATTTACATTAAAATCAATCAGTTACTCTTTTGAGCAAACCAACATTAGCTAGGCTAGGATCTTGGGATAAGCATGTGAGTGAACTACCCAAGGTTGAAAACCAAAACTATTGTCGTTAACGAGCGAAAAATTCCTTCTGCACTCATATTACTGGGACCACTCCACTAACAACGAAGCAAAATACGAGACAACATCAGACTGTAATTGAAGGTAGCCCGCCTTCTCTTACAAATCCTTTGGGCATTCTGTGTACTGGGGGTCCCTTCGGGGATTTCGGAACTGAGTCGGGGACTTAGGTATCCTACCCACACAGCGTGCTGTCTACGACTATGTCCCCCCCGATGATGTTTGTGATTTGAGGTATCTCTAGTGGCCAAACTTATAGGGACTTACACAAGGTGACTGGGATGGCCTGTCCTGGTACGTAACACAGACAAACCTACTTTGTCTTCAATATTTGGGAGGGTGCTCGTCTTCATGAGAGTACTTGGCCCCTCAATCTGAGGTTCAAGTGAAGCTCTAAAGTAACCATAACTGTACATCTAGCCATCCTTCTTTTTTACTCATTGAGATACCGGGTTTCATCTCCAGTGATCGATGCTTATTAGATGAGGTATTTTCTCTCTATTCGTTGATTGATAGACTTAGTGTATTTTTTATATTAGGTACCCGAGTGTTATCATTTTGAGACTTTAATGAACATCACGATAAAAATTTATTGATAAAGTTAACGGTCATCGTGGCTACATCTGGCCCTTGTCGTCACTCTAGACGATTGTTAGGACTTCCTCCACTCATTGTGGAGGATCCGCCGAGCTCCAGTGAACCGGATTCCCCATCTTCAGGGAATCAGTCTCCCAGATCTCACACGGGATCTATTTGGACAAATAACGATTCAAGTTTTCCAGAGGATTTCTTCCTCGTTTTAACCCTCCGCTCACAAGTCAGTTGGACCCACTCTTGATTCCAGTGGCACCAATACTTCCTGCTTCGGTAGTTGGAACATTTCCATCTATCCAGTCAACGACTAACGGGTTGTGGGACTTTAGGGACACTTTTGGTCCTTAACCACTCCCCCAGTAGACAGTCTCCACAACATCGGTAATGGCGAATCTCGCTATCCTGTTTGTCCGAGGTACAACCACTCACATGACACCCTCTATGAGTGGAACCAAGCAGATGAGAGGTTCCGCCCCTATGGTGCCACCATGCATACCTTCAAAAAGTGCCACATATAGTGCTCCTTATAACACTCAATGCAGCACTATGGGCGTGGTTCCCATTTACCAACAATATGGAAGGCCACCCATATAGAGTTCAAACCCCCGGACTCATATACCTGGGGGGTTCCGAATATGCACATGCTGGTAGGGAACGTAACAGTTCCCCCTCCGTTCTCAGGCATGCATGGTCAGTCGCTAATTGACATGAGTGTCCCCTCTGTCAATCAAGGCCAAATGGTTAGTTCCGTGTTAGGCGAGAATCTACAAGGGGTTCCCAACTATCCCATGGGGGCACCCTACTCACATACTCAAATGATTCAAGGGGGCACTGCTTATATGGGGGGAAATTTCATACCCCAGTATTAAAATCCTCATGGAAATCCACTCTACAACACCATACCGCAAAGAAACTACTACACCACGCAACCCATGTACACTATGGGGAACCAAATGATGGGAGGAGTGCAAAGCTCCTCAAGTCATCCGTCATCACCATGGTCCGAGTTGGGGGCACTTAACTCTCTGCCTTTCTTGGAAATGTTGGATATACCTGACTTATACAAGCTAACAAACGACCCCATCTACCGCAACTTACAATGGCCATTGATCCTACATAAAATACAAACAGACATCCCAAAGTTTGATGGAAAACAAGGGGAGGATCTGGGCACCCACATCACCACCTACCATCTCTGGTGTGTTTCAAACTCTATGTTGGAAGATAGTGTCCGATTACGTCTTTTTCCCCACGCCCTCACTGGTAACGCAGCGAAATGGTATACTGAGTTACCATGCACTTCAGTAAACACCTTTGACACTTTAACGATGGAATTCCTAAAGCACTACCAGTTACCAATCCACTATGAGACTGGAACAGAGCTCCTCACTTCATTTCATCAGGATACCGCCACCCACATCTCTGATCATATTCATGAATAGAGATGTCGGTAGAGGTTAGTAAAAGCTCCCATCCCAGACTTTCTCTTAACAGATTGGTTCTGCAAGTCCTTACTCCCGCAAATCGCTAGAGATGTCACTCTAGGTGGTGCGATCACAGAAGACCAATCCATACGTCATGCCTAGCACTCTTTATGACATAATCCCCAATGCTCCTAGGAACCCCAACGCTTCTACTACTCAGCACCCTAGAGTGCACACCGATGGGTTCGTCGGCACAACCTTTAGGGCTGCTGTAAAACAACTCAGTGGTTCCATTGCCAAGTTGGCAGTGGACCCCTCTACCAATACGACTGCTCTTCCTGCCACTGCGATAAACTCTATGCAGTCTACGCAAAAATCCAGTGGCAAGAACAAGAAGAATAAGAAAAAGACTGCTCCTTCTGAAGAGTAGTCACCCAAGCAGCCCAACCCAAAACAGAAGGCCGTTGCACCTACTAATGAGGAAAAGGATAAACCCACCAGATATCTATGTAAACTCTATGCTCAAGACCACACAACTTAGCGTTGTCTGCGGCTTCAGGAATGCACAGACTACCTTGCTAAAAGGGATTCTGGTAAGGCACCTGCTATCCTTAGAAATCCTTTTCCTACTCAACAGTAGCAAAATCTTATTGCCAACCAACCGCAACCCCTGCAAGGGGGCAACGATGGTTCGCAACATCCTTCAGCTAGTGAAGGATCTTCTACCGTTTACACATTTGAAATGGTAGAACTCGCCACAAGAGCCAAATCTTATGGAGCTCCTGTCACTCTGGCAGCAGAACCATCCTCAGGTCAAAACCCATCGCCACCCAACGATTTGCATATCGAAAGTCCGGTTGAGGACTTTGTAATTAGACCCCCAAAAGGGGCACTTCAATGCACAACACACAATACATCTGCACATGCCGCCCAACACTACAATATCTTAGAGGATTTTTTGCAAGCATCGTCGGCTATGTTGGCGCTCAAAGTATTAAAAACATGCCCAACACAATGGAAAGCTTTTCTTTCAGCTATTGGAGGTATTGACCCAATGGATTCCATGCTTGCTATTTTCAACATGGACAACTGTAAACCTCCCCTTTCTCACCAGCTTGCATTCCAGGTGCATATCACTTTGAAAGGTAAAGGTATACACAAAACTGTCATTGACGAAGGTGCTTCTACTTGTGTCATGTCAGCTTCATGTTGGCTCGCCCTAGGTTCTCCAACCCTAACCCCATTTTTGAACTCCCTAAAAGCTTTCAATGGCCACACCTTTATCCCAAAAGGGTACCTAGCTAGTTTACCCATCACTTTGTATGAGAAAACCGTAATGGTGGACATAGAAGTTGTGGACAAAAAACTCGACTATAATCTCTTGTTGGGTCGTAGTTGGATATATGCCATGACGGCCGTCGTATCTACTATCTTTCACATCATCCTATTTCCATTGGATGGAAAGGTAGTTACAATAGATCAGTTGTCTTTCTGCACCCCTGATTATTCACCATTACCAAGTGGCTCCGTACCCCTAGTAGGAGGTGGAACTGACTCTTATGTCAGTTTAGGTACCGGTCTACTGAAGGCTTCTTCCCTCATGGGTTTTTTTCCTCTTCAGCCACCCAAGGTTTCATAGACAGTCAACATTCTTTCATCTATTGTTCATGAACTAACCGATCCATGGATCCTACTGGCTCCTTCAGACCTTGACACATTTGGAGACCAAATGCCACTGTCACCAGCTGAATTGGCCCACCAAGTCATTCAATCTACATCTCCAGTCATGTTGATTACGGTTGACGGTACCACTGCCCTTCCCATAACCACTCCTCCTTTAGATCCATTCAATCAACTCCTTCCTACGAATGAAATGTTTCAGGAAATCATGAGTTTTGGAGAGCAACATTGGGAGGATTGGCACCATTATGTCGCAATATCTTATTCAGGCATGATGCCTTTTCAAATCCTGTCCCCTTACATACCAGAAATTGTTTCCTGACCATATGAGATCATCCAAACTTTGGATTCGGAAGGAAACATGGGCAACACTTCCAGAACATTTCCCATAGATATTTTGGTCACGACAAGCATCGTGGAAAACATCTAGATGCGAGAAGATTGCAGTCTTGAGGAAATTGCGAGCTCCACTTGCCTATATGAGGAATTCCACGATGAATTTGTTTGGTCTCATTAGGAAATGCCCGACTTTAATCCATTGTTTTCCGTGCATGAGATCTAACTTTACGATGAAGAAAAACAAAATGGGTGGTCGATCCCTCCCCTAGAAATAGCCGTTGAACCAATACCCGGCACCACAACTGAAGAAGAACACTTACTCTACCTTAAATAGATGGATAAAACCCGTCGAGATGCCAACTTGGCCCTCGAGGCTCACAAGTGCAACTACAATCCCGATTTGCAAAAGAGTTTAAGTTTCTTCCATACCAAGAGGGCGACCTTATGTTGCTTTATCATCCAAAAGATGACCTCTTGGAGGCATGCACGCTTCAACCCAAAAGGTTAGGTCCCTATGTCATAACGAAAGTCCTCCCCACGGGGGCATATGAACTGTAGGACCGGGAAGGAGTCCCGCTCAAGGAGCCCACACACGGGCTCTATCTGAGAAAGTATTATGCCTAGTCTCACACTAGGAATATGCTTTGTAATTTTATGTATTCATAAGTTTTGCTTTTCTTTTTGGGTGTGATTGCATTGTCTTGTTATTTAGTGGAGTACTTATCTCATGCATCCTTTTCACAATGCAGATGTCATCGTTACCTTTAGCATACGTAAGATACACAGATGGTGCCAGTCGTCACACACGGCACATTGCATCAGCTGCTTGGGTCATTTACACACCCGAGTCAGAACTATTTTGCTCTGAAGGGGTCTTTCTTGGTACTGCCGCCAACAATATTGCTGAGTACATGTCTATTGTTTCACTTCTCACAGAAGCGTCGTCAAGGGACATCTCCAATCTAGTGGTCAGGTTAGACTCCCAGCTAGTCGTTATGCAATTGACTAACCATTATCAAATTCATAATCTAACATTGTTACGTCATTATCTAAGGGTGCGACTCCTGGAACGTCGATTTGAAATAATCACATATGAACATGTTCCTCGAGAATTAAATACAGTTACTAATTCATCAGCTAACTATGTATTAGATTGGCATTTGTCTCATTCTTTATAGAAGCATGCATGAAAAGTAAAACATTTACTAAGTTAAAAAAAATTGCAAAAAACATTTAAAAAACACATTTACACCACCAAAATACGAAAAATGTCTGTATATATATATATAGATCGTCATCCAGTCTTTTACATCAAAATATTCCAAAACTTGGATGTTTTAAGTACAAAATGGATATAAAATCCTAGCTACAAATACTCATGTGGCTATGCCAAAACACCTGCTAAAAAGAGCCTATTTCTCTAGAAATGCTAAAAATGCTCTAGCTACCCTCCTAAGAGGAACCAGAAACCGCTCAAGTACACCAATTGTGTGCCGTTACAAATGAGCAGGAATCTCCCTCATAGGAAGGGGGGATGACACCCATGGTTAAACCCTCTAGGTTCCTTAGAACCTCGGAGAGACTGTCGACATTGCCCCCTCCAGCAAGTAGTTGGCCTCCTCATCGCACATGGCGAGGTTTGCCTGTAGGTCGTAATGGCACCACATCTGTGTTAAGCATAAAAGTTTCATGTCAGTACTTATCTCGCTTATAAAAATATTACATAAACATTCCAAAGCTAAAAAATACTTAACGCACTGTCAAAATTATTCTCACCTTGATGACCCCAGTTGGTCCTGGGGGTAGCATCAAGTCTGGGTCGCTGGTGAAGTCCATGCCTTCATAAGCATGGTCATCAATAATCAAAATCTGACTACAAAGCCACTAAAAGAAGTCTTCATCGAAGAAATACCAGATCGGTCCTCCTCCTGTGCGAGGATCGAGTGATGACCAGTGACCCTGCCTTGGCTCCCTCAGATCAAGGGGACCTAAGCTCATCCGTGGGCACATGACAGGTACCCTCTCAAGGAAAATTGAGGCTATGATAGTACCGTACCCAAAACTATGTTCGGTACAGGTCTTGCATTTTGTTAATTCTGCCTTCAACTGGTGAAGCACTGCTTCACACCAATTAAACATCTGGGGATGGACAAAGTCCACCGAAAGAAACAGTTGGGCCTTTGTCGCAATGTGGGGACCCTTTGACCCTGCCCACCACACAATTAACTATAAAACTGCCCTCATAGATCGGGATCTTATCCTCTCTATGGGGACTCTGTTGTTGACTAGTCCACTCTTAGGGATGTAGTAAGTTTGTACCAACTCTGAGGTAGATCGCAGATTTGGCCTACCACCAGTGAGGTTTGCCTATGCCCCACAACACGACAAACCAGTCAAAAAATATATGTCATCCTGGTCAATAGCCAGCACCTGATCTCCAATCTTCAACACTTGCTCGTGTTCATCCCAGTGTTGGATAATCCATCTCAGTAAATCCTCCTGCCCTTTCATCAGCTCCAACTTTGCATACTTCAATAAATCACAGCGACACAATGCAAGTATGCATGCTAGATCATTTCGCATCAGCAATTCCTCATTATCATGGGCCCATTCTCTCCATAGGTGAGTCATTTCAACTTGAAATCTGCATAAAATAACCCTAAAACCAGTTAAAATGGGGCAAATCACCTAAGGAATCCATGCATGAGGGTTTTAACTACACCCTTTAGCTCTAGCGCTACCCCCAATGCTACACAGGGAGGATTATCGCCCTCCAGTGGCTCGTAAAGAGGATTTAACGCTCCCTACTAGCCATCTGGAGGGCATTAATGCACAAATAAGGCTTCAGGGCACCTCAAATATACAAAATTCCACTCAAAAAACTGTCAAGAAAGGTCAAGTAACGCATAGAGTAAGGTTTTATATTTCACCTGAGACTGACGACACGTCGAATGGTTGCCCGGATCTCCTACAATGATCCATGGAAAATCTTCTCCTCTTTATCTCTAGAATGCTCTCACAAAATTCAAAATAGTGAAAATGATGCATGTGAAAGCTCTAAGCATCTCCTTATATAATTTTGGAGATATGATTTTCTGAAAATCATTAAAGAGGAAGTAGTCCATTCTCCATGATTTTTTATCATGCATGAATCCATATGATAGGAATTGCTGCTTTTTTATACTTTTTACCGCTTTTGATGAAAGTGCTTTCAGGAATGAAAAGCAGTAAAAGATGCATGCAATTCTCAATAGAGCACTTTTTGTGATATTTTATTGCTCTTTAAAAAATAGAAACATCTCCAAGTTTTCATCGTTGCGCTCTTTAAATCCATACAATGATTCTTTGAGCAACTCTTTTTTGATCTTTTCCCAACTCATAAACTGAAAAATACCAAAAGAGCATTCTTTTTAAGCATTTTTTTTCTCGCTTTTTAAACTAAAAAAATCCTGAGCTTAGTCTTTCTGCTCGTTAAACTTGATGAAGATGACCCGAGCATTCTTTTAGGTACTTTTCTCACTCGTTAAACTGAAAAATCCCAAGTTTTTGTTACCGGGCTCGTTAAAAATATACAACAGCACCAAGAGCACTCTTTTTTGGGACCATTTCTCGCTCTTAAATCGAAAAAACCCCGAGTTTTCCCCTCCTTCAAGCTCGTAAAAATATGAAGAATGGATGAGATGTTCTTTTCCCTCCTTTTCTTGCTCACTAAACTGAAAAAGATACCCTAAGTTTTCTTCATTTGACTCATTAAAAATTTTGATGAACGTATTGAGTTTGTTGTTGCTTGACTCATTAAAAATTCATGACGAAAAACGAGTTTAGTCTGTCGCCTCATACTCATAACAAAATGAGGTTGAAATCTATTGAAAATAGGTTTCTCTTTATCCGAGTTCAATAGATTAACTTACGGAAAAGTAAACGATCCTGGTATACTATTAACCTTTTGTCGCACCCGGTTAACAACTATGACAAAGGGACCACCATGGAGTCTCTCTTTATGATCTTTTCAGACTCTCTAAATATATAAAGACCACTGAGTTGTCTAGTCTGGACTCTTTAAATTACACAGACAAGATATAGAGTCATTCTTTTTACGATACTTTTCAGACTCTTAAACATGAAAAAATCGATGAGTTTGCCTGTCTGGACTCATTAAACTAATCAGATAGGGAAAAGAGTCGTTCTTTTTGCGATCCTTTTAAGACTCTTTAAACATGAAAATATCAATGAGTTTATCCATCTGGACTCATTAAATTAATCAGACAGGGAAAGTGGAAAATACAACTATATTATGTATTAGAAAGCGTGGTTTGGCAGAGGTCGTTCCTTTTGATGGCCTCTCAATATGAACCCTACCATTCTATGAGTTTTAGCCTATATATCCTAATGTAATTGCATCTTTGTATCCTAACACTCTGTAGTGTTCATGAGTCTAGTGTTGTCTGGTTAAAACCGTTGTCGTGCCTTCTATTGTTCAAGTGTTACCCATTTGTTTCCTCCATCAACTAATCAAACATATCCTTTCATCATGCCCTCCGTTGTTTAGACCCAAATGCTCAAAAGATTCCTCAATAAACAAATCATTCTTGTCCCATTTCGTGTCGATTGATGTAGGGCACATCATTGCCTACCTTTTGACAAATTTCTTCCTATCGAATTCAACACTATATCTAGGAAGATAACCCAAAAACACATTCAGTGCCTTGGTACTTGTAGACATTAGTGGCAGGTTACCTTGTGTTTGATTAGGGTTTCTCATCATTGGCTCCTGGTTAAGCGATTCTACGGGTGTTCGACGACAAAGAAATCTTTCACACTCGCTAGTTTGTGCTGTGCATCTTGGAGACCATCACCATTATCGGTGGCCTTCCTCGTATCTGTTAACGGTCTCCATTATTGACTGGTAATTAGATGATTTCGTGCATGTTCGATATCAACACATATTTTTCACATGTACCAATCTATGTTGTTCAGTGAAGCGGAAATCAAGACCTTGGGTAGAGGCTTGCATCATTCAGCCTTGTTTCCTCTCCCAAGCTACGGATATTGTTTTTTGGAGACAGCTATTTCAGGATGATTCTATTATGACACTGGATCTGCATTGTGCTTATCGGTGGCCAGTGTTGTTATATATCTTTGGAGAAAATTACTCTGACATAGCTACTGAGCATGGGAATGCCCGACTCAGGACATGATTTTAGCAGTTTTATATATGTGTTGTATCAGGTTTTCCTTTCCACCCGAAGCTTCTCTCTCTCTCTACAAATTTTGACAGGAAAAATTACAGTTTTAGTAAAGTATTTTGGCCATAATCTCTGCCTCTAATCTCATACTTTAGGGGGCATCTGTTATACAACAAAATGACCTTCTCATCAACTCAGAGGTGAAAGACATGATGACTAAAGAAAAGACCACAGTTGCAGGCCTTGATTCCACCCTAACGCTGGTTGCATACTAAAAACCTACTTTATAAAGCTTGTTACCAAGCCTAAGGGAGCTTTAGTGACCCCACTAACTCATGTTACTAGTGAAGGGGTAGTGTTAGTGAGACTAAGGGAATTTCAGTGGGTGAAGCCAATGAATTGACTAACAAATATCTAGATATTTATCCCTAAATTTTCTCAAGAAAAGCAAGGAAACATCCAAAATCAAGATATTTGGAGGATTTCTAATCTAAGAAAAGAAGGAAAATGGGAAAGAGCTAAAAAGCAGAGCAAGTTCATTTCTTTTTCCCTAGTGAACTTTAGGAGGAGCTTGGCAACCCTAACTCGATTGCTATATAAGTAAGGTGAGGGTTATTGTGAAAGGGGTCAGAGCATTTGAAAGGATAGCTCACTATGCTGTTGTGAACTGTCATACACTTGAAGAAGTGAGTTGAAAGAGAAAGAGAGAGAGAGAGAAGAAGAAGGGGCAAGGGAATACTGATAGAATGGATGGTTGTAATCACTCTTCCATTATTAATACATAACTACAGTTGTGTTCCCTACTCCATAGTGTTGGTAACATTGTTCATTGAGTTGTTCATTTCGATACTTGTTTAGATGAGTGGTTTAGTTGTATGCAAATAGATGTTCATTATGCATTCTTATATTAGTTTTCAATACTTTATGTTGTGATTGTGTTTTCCTTTCCTTTGTGCAGGAATTGGTTGGTGCTGGCTTTGAGGGAGTTCTTCTTGGCTGCCTAGCGATCTCCAAAAAAATCTAGAAGGAGACTTGACGTAATCCTCTTTCCATACTTTGTTAACTTATATTTGATAGATGAACATGTGTATAACTTGGTAGCTTCTGCAGATAATCTTACAGTCTGTCGAAGGTCCCGGGAAGGCCTTTGAGGGTAGTTTACATTCTCCATACATCGTGCATTTTACCCCATAGTAGTCTTCCAAAGAGGGAAGAAAGCACAATAGACAGGCTGACATATCTTTGGATGATGCACGGGAGAATGTGGGAGCACCCTCTTCTCAGCGCAGATAGAGGAGGTCACTAGAGAGGTACAATAGATACATGGCACATATGGGTGCATGTGTTGTGACGGAGCCATCTTCCTTTCAGGAAGTAGTGCAACAACTGGTTTGGGTTGTGTTGTGACCACCAACAACCCCCCTCCTTTAGTATTAGCAATAACACTAAAGAAGTGGGGACCCTTAGTAAAAAATCCAAAAAAATTTATAAAATTTTTTGTATTATACTCCTCAAAAATACATCGCACGGAGAAGAGTGAAACATTTCTTTATGAGCACAATAAGAAACTGCGAAGAAGCGGCGCGAAATTCATCGTATCGCATACATTAAGAAGCGCCCATAAATGAAAATCTTAAGAAATCTCCAATGGCCAATATGCGACATCACATATCGCAATGTCACATAAACAACACACAAATAACTTAACAAATTGCTGCGATTTGCTGCGATCTGCGATCTGCGATTTGGGTGCGCTCCTTAAAGAAGATTAATGAATGTACGCCAAAGTATTCATGAAGGATAGTTTTGTTTTTTTTCGAAGAGTCAGTTCACTGTGGGTGTCATGATTTTATACATTTGTAGAGCTTAAAGCTTTCATGTCAAAATTTATTATCGTTACTCTTTTCCTTTGCGTGAACTGCAGGAATAAAAAACAGGGAACGACATGAAGCAATGTGTAGGAAACATCTAAGGAAAAAGGGAAAGCGTCAATGCTCGGAGAACATAGAAGAGATGCCCTCATAAACGGATACTGCATGCAACAGAAACGCAGATTTCAGAGTATTACTGAACAGATGCTAATATCAATAGGTGATTTGACACTCAAGGTCAAAAGCTCACAAAAGTAGCATGTTTACAAAATTCTGAAGCTTATTCCTGGTAAAGGAAAAAGCACTAAAGGCTGAAAATGCACCAGAAAGGCCCGGATCAAAGAACGGAGGTGATTTTTGATGCGCGATTAGCGCCTAGCGCTAATCGCACATCGCTAAGAAAACTGTTTAGAAAGAAAAGTCCCTAACTTGCTTAGTCATCCATGAGTCCAAAAACTGAGATAGAAAAAACAGAGGCAATTTAAGAGGAATTTGGGTTGTTACCAAGTATTAACCCAGTAAATTTGCACAGCCAGAAGATGATTCCCAGAAATATCTTCTAGTTTACTAAAAAGTGGTGCCAATGCTTGCCGTTTCTATTTTCATAACCCAAGCAAAAGCAGAAGACGACCAGCCGACTCTTCCCAGACAAATGTTACATGCTTGCAGCACTAAGGAGAAAATACATAAATAGTTAGGAATTAGATTCAATTTTTAGAAATAAGTTTGCTTAGATAAAGGGCGGTCATTTAAACCGTATCTGAAATTTGTGTAATTAAGTTATTTAGTTAGCAGTATTTAAACCCTTCTCAAGCATTTAGAGAAGGGTCCAAAAATTTGTCAAAATCTTGTCCTTAGAACATGCACTTTTGCACCCTCAGAGGAGGTTTTGATGAATGAATGGATCAAGGTTTATTAATGTTTTCATTTGATATCTGCTACTGATGTTGCACTTCTGTACTCTTGGTAGATATTAGAACAAGTGGAGATAAATCATTGTTGCTTGAAGCTTATGAGTAGGACCAGTCATAAATGGTACTTTTATCTCTTGGCCATTTCTGCTTATATTCTTAAAGTGATATACAATTTTTAGTTGTTTATATGTTATTGCATGAATGTTTGAGTTACCATTTGGCACTTTTATACGGTGGAGTCATTTATTTATGTTTGATATATGAATAACTTATTATGCGATATGCTGTTCACAACTGTTTTGCCTAGCTTTTTATGCAAAGTAGTTCATCTTAATTGATTTTCATTCTTATGAGAGTTGAATGATCTTTATTACCAGTTATTATTTGAAATCTCTTTAGATCGCATAATAGAAGAAATACATCCCGGGTTAGCATAGATTAGATGTGATTTTTTCATTAGATTACAATATCATAGAATTAGATTAAAGTAGCTTAGATTAGAACTCTTAGATCAGCAACATCTAACTTTGCACACACACACACCCTTAGATTGGGAAACTAGTCCCATTATCCCTAGTCGGACCCGCTATACCAAATGGATAAGGAGCTGCCAACCAAGGTCTGGACCGGGTGGGTATCCCCCTTGTTGTCGACCCGATTTTCGGGGCCTCAACATATTTGGCTCTAGAAGGAGGGCCTGAACTATGAATGACACTTAAATCAAAATATAAATACCATTCTGAGAGTAAATCGCCCTTATCATCTCCCCCGACTTCTCTAGTATATTTAAATCCAGAATCAGAAGTCGCTCGAGTATCAATCGCTACTACACACCCTGATATTTCAGACCAGTCTACCATTAAACCTCATGGAGTCGAATCTCTGATTCACAAACTTCAGGGATTTTCCATTTCTCCTCAGAGGTCTGATAAATCTCAAAGCAGTGTGACTTCGCAGTACAATCCTGCTCATCCCCTAACCAGGTTAAAGAGTAAAAAATTTGGCATCCAGCCAACTGAGTTGCCTCTTCCCACCAAGAAAAGAGCGAGGAAATCACCACAAGAGTCTGACAGTGAGACTCTTTCATCTACATTTCCATTTCAACTACCTCACTGCGAAGTCAACCACCCACACCTCCATTACAAACCATCATCCATCCATCTACCACAACCCCTCTTCAATCATCCATGATCGTAGTATCCTCATCTTCCCAGCCACAGAGATCATCTCCTGCACTTTTCTCCACTAGCAGCTCAACCATGGCCCAGTCTCCATGGAACAACCTTGGGGCAGTTTTAATGCCTGCACCCTTGAGTCAAATACCAGCCCATCCTGAGAAATGGCTGCACAAATTCAATCCAGAAGCGAGCATGCTAGCGGAAGAACACATAAACAATTTCATGCTTTCTATAAATCTCAACGGAGTTACTAACGAAGATGCCGTTGTTCAGCTTTTTCCCTATACACTGCAAGGGACAGCCAGGTCATGGTATTTTTCATTACCCTCCGGGTCTATCACAAGTTGGGATATCTTCCAGAATCAATTCCTTATCAAGTTTGGTGATGACAGATCAACGACAACGTTAATCAATGACCTATCCAATCTTAAGGCCCAAGCTAAAGAACCTATCAAAGATTTCAATTTACGGTTCAATAAAATTCTCAACAAAATTCCCACTGCTTCCCAACCCAGCAAAGAAGTACGATGTGAATGGTATATTACTGCTTTACCATCAAACATAACAATCTTCATGGATAGAGAAAATAAAACAACCTTAGTTGAAAACATGACAGAGGCGATAGAAGTAGAGAAATGAATAGCCCTGGAAAAGAGATCCGCGATAGAGGAACGAAAGTCTAAAAAAGTCACCTTCAAGGAAGACTCCAAGAAGAAACAAACAAAAGACCCTTTCGATTTGGAAGGATTGCAGAAAGTATTAAAGACCATATCTAATGAGATGGTTGACATAAAAAAACAAGTAGCAGAAACTTCTTCAAAAAAGCCCTACAGAGCTTTTAAGAGAGGCCCTTCAACGGATGCAAAATCACCCAATGCCATCTGCAATGCTGAAACTGAGGAAGAGGAAGAAGAAGAAAGTGCCACTGAAGGGAAGACTGATGACGAAGAAGTTTTGGAATTACAAGGAATGTGGGATTTCATCCTCCCACAAGAAGAATATCAAGAAGTATTTCCGGTTACCACATGAAGCGAAAATCATCTTGATCCTCCCCAAACTACCCCTAAGCAAAAGAGCGCAAGCCCTACAACAAAAGATAAATTCGCAACAAAGAAAACAACTACTAAAGTGACTCAATCTAGCCCAGTCCAAGTAGATCAAACAACTCCATCAAAAACACTGATAGTGTCGGATGAAATGGAGTACAATATTATCGATGACATGAAAAAGACTAGGGCTAATATTACCCTTTATGAATTAAGCAAATTGAAGCATCAACAGAAGATAATGATGAAAGAATTACATGCTGTGCCTATTTTACCTTTGCCTGCCGCTGTACTCTCTCAAGCTTCCCATAACATGGGAAGACCTCCAACTAACGCGATCAATAAAATTGATCCAAATGATATCGCCTTGATTGGACGAAGATCAAGATCTCACACTCCCCCGTTTCTTCTCACTTACGAGATTTTCAACAAAAATGTGCACAATTGTTTGGTAGATTTCGGTGCTTCATCGAATATTTTACCCAGATCAATATGTGCTAAGTTAAATGTTCAACCACAAAAATCCACAGTGCGCATAGTTCAGCTTGATCGATCTCAAGTCGAAGTGGTTGGTGAAATTATTCAAGTAACCATAAGATTGTCATCCAACCCGAAGGTATGTCAAGTTATTGACATTCTTGTGGCTGATATCCCAGATTCTATGGCTTAATTCTTAGCAGAGATTGGTCCGAGAAACTCCATGGATACTTTGCAACCGACTGGTCGCACATGTGGTTACCCTACAACGGTAAACTGAATCAGATAAAGGTTGAACAAGAGTTACACCAGAAGTACATAGTCACGGAATTAGAGGGAGAAAATGAAGTAGTATCGTATAATAGTAGTATTATAGGCAATTACTCGGTAGATTCTTTTCTCGGTAATTTCAATGCTCACACATCACCTTACTTAGAAAATTCAGTTTTGTCCCAAGTCGAAATTTTTTCCCAAACTGATAGTTCAAAGTGCATTAATTTTGTAGATGAACCTGTAAATACATCTTTGTTTTGGAAATTATATTTCGATGGCTCTAAATCTAATGAAGGAGTAGGAGCAGGATGCATTCTGATTAGTCTAGAAGGAAACAAGACCATGCTTACGTGCAGACTCGAATTCAATTTCACAAACAATACAGCAGAATATGAGGCCTTGGTGCAAGGCCTATACAACGCAATCGGGTTAAATGTCAAGTATCTTCATGTCTTTGGAGACTCTGAGATTATCGTCAAATAGGTACGTAACACTATATATTGCCTATCAGGTCATTTAAAGCACTATCAACCTTTAATACAAGATCTGACTGAGCATTTCATAGCATTTAATATTTCTTCAATCCCGAGACTCCAAAACGCAAGTGCAGACCTTTTGGCTAACATAGCCTCTAGGCTTATTCCCTCTGAAGACTTTAGTCCAGATAGATTCTCAATAGAATTAATCTTTAGACCGTCCATCCCTGACAACATTACAAATTGGAGAGTATTCAATGATGATCCTGATATTGTAAATTTTCTCAGTTCTGAAGGATCCTACTCCAATCAGATAATTGACGAAGACCATCACGATCGACAAATACAAGAAAATAACACTGATAATGCTATACCTAAATTGGTGGTTAAGTTAGAAGACATACGATTTGAAAAACCGGTTTAAAAGGTCTACCAATTCAAAGCTCTACAGTCCAACTCTAAAATACGAATTAGTAAACCTAGGAACCCATGATAAACCACAAAACGTTAATATAGGCATAGGCGTAGCCCCTGAAGAAAAACTAGCGTATATTCGTATTTTGAGACAATATAAAAATGTTTTTGCTTGGAATTAAAATGAGCTGAAGACGTACGACACTTCTATCATTCAACATACTATTCCTATGATTGACAACGAAAAACCTGTCCAATAGAAACTGAGAAAGATCCACCCCATTTTAGAAAATCAAATAAAAACTGAGCTAAATAAGTTATTAAAAGCCAGAATAATTTTCCCCGTCAGACATTCCAAATGGGTCTCCAATATGGTACCCGTTAGAAAGAAAAACGGAGATATTAGAATCTGCATCGATTTTTGGAATCTTAACAAAGCCTGTCAAAAAGACAATTTTCCTCTTCCACCTATGGAATAGGTATTACAGGAAGTAGCAAGCTCAGAACTGATGTCTTTCTTGGACAGATTTTCAGGATATAATCAAGTGTTGGTACATCCCAATGATCAGTTGAAAACCACATTCAGAACTAAATGGAGCACATACGCATATCGGAAGACGCCATTTGGTTTGATTAATGCCGGCGCTACATTTGAAAGAGCCATGGACATCGCATTTAAGGGTTTAGTCAATAAATCTGTAGTGATTTATCTGGATGATATAACAATGTACTCCAAGAAGCGAAGCGACCATCTCAAAGATTTAAAAAAAAAAATTCAACGATGTTTAAGGTATGGGATTTCACTTAACCCAAAGAAATCTCTTTTCGCATTACGTGAAGGAAAACTTCTAGGATTCATAGTGTCAAAATCCGGTATTCACATTGATCCTGACAGAATCGAAGAAATCTCTGAAATATCCCTACCTCATAATAAAAAAGCCATGCAATCTTTCCTTGGTCAAATCAATTTTGTAAAGAGATTTGTCCCAGATTTTTCACGAATTGTGTCTCCTTTGCTAACCATGATTAAAAAGAATTCAACTTTCAAATGGCGTCAAGATGAACATGAAGCATTCAACCTGATCAAACAAGCTATTATTAATGCTCCATCTTTAGCAACCCCGAAATTTTCAGAATCATTTGTTTTATACACATTTGCCTCAGAGAAATCATATGCTGCGATTCTAACTCAAGCAAATCAAGAAAAAGCGGAAGCTCCAATTGCGTTTTTTAGCTCAAATTTACAAGGTGCTGAACTCAATTATTCAGACGTAGAAAAACAGGCCTATGCCATTTTCAAAGCGGTCAAATATTTCAGACCTTTCTTACTCAAAACCCATACTAAGATCATAGTACTGTTTCCAGTGGTAAGAAATCTTCTAGTACAGAAGGATATGGGCGAGAAAAGAGAAAATTGGATCACTGCTTTACAGGAATACGATCTTGAGATTAAACCAGCAAACATTGTAAGAGGTCAAGGCTTCTGCAAAATGTTGGCTGGAGCATCGCAAATCCCTGAAATTTCATCTGAAGAGGTACAAATGTATGAGGTAAGCCTAAACGATGCAAAATCATTGTATGCTGATATCATTTATTATCTTAAGAACGGGTATGCTCCATTACAGCTGGATCACACTAAGAAAAGAGCTCTGAGATTGAAAGCTAAACAATATCAGCTCATAAATGATATTCTTTTTAGAAAGAATTATGATTCTGTTCTTCTTAGATTTCTTGAAAAAACTGAAGCCGAAAAAGTTTTGCAGGAACTCCACGATGGACCAACAGGCAGACACTATGATGGAGATGCTACTGCACATAAAATTTTACGTGCAGGATATTACTGGCCTACGCTGTTCAAAGATTCACACAGTTACGTGAGGAAATGTCAAGTCTGCCAAAATACTGCCGGAAGACAAAAGAAGTCGTCCCTGCCACTACAACCGGTAAACATCAAGCAACAATTCAGCCAATGGGGCTTGGAGATAATAGGTGAGATCGTTCCTCACTCTTCTAAGCATCATAGATACATCCTCACGGCAACAGATTATTTTACTAAATGGGTAGAGGCAGTTCCCCTCAAGGCAGCTAATTCTGAAAATATTATTGAATTCATAGATCATTTTATAATCACTATGTTTGGATTGCCAACAGCTTTAATGTTTGATAATCCATCATACTTTTCTGGAAATGCAATGACTGAGTTTGCACTTAAAAGAGGGTTCAAACTAAAATATTCGGCCAATTACTATCCGCAAGGTAATGGGTTAGCTGAGTCAACAAATAAAAACCTAATACGGATTATTAAAAAAACAGTTGACCAGAACCAAAAGAATTGGCATAAAGCTTTGGTAAACGCTCTATGGGCAGATAGAATAACAAAAAAAGCTTCGATCAACACTTCCCCCTTTAATTTAGTTTATGGGAAAGAAGTGGTTCTTCCAACTCACTTAGTCATTCCCTCTTTGTCTTTAATACAATACATTGATGAAGTACCTACTTCCTCCATACAACTAAGATAAATGGAAATAATCAAATTAAAAGAGCAATGAGAACAAGCTAAAAGAACCCATGCTCATCATCAAGCGCTAATAAAATCCTCTTTTGGTTCAAACATAATGACCAGAAAAAATTTTCAGATGGGAGATTTAGTTTTAAAATGGGATAAGGCTCATGAAGAAAAGGGCAAACATACAAAATTTCAAAAGATGTGGCTTGGTCCTTTTTAGATTGTTGAAGTCATAGGTCCATCAACGTTTGTCTTACAGGATCTAGCAGGTAGAAGGGATTATTTGCCTGTTAATGGTCAAATCCTTAAAATATATTTTCTATAGAAGATTATTCTTCTGTTTTGTAGAATAGTCTTGTTTTTCTTTTCTATAAAACCAGTTGTTAATGGTTACCATCAGTATTCGCAAAAAGACACCAATTCTCTTTCAGATTTTGAGCTTTTCGCTTGTATAAATAGAAATTTTTTGAAAATTTGATCTTTATTATTGACAGATACAGTTAAAAACTTTAGCCTAGATATGATACTAGTTTCAACTTCAAAAAAATTTGATGAAAGCAACCTTTAGCGAAGGAATTGTTTTATATCAGCACAATGAAAGGTATCAATAACAAAATAAAGATTCTCTGTAAAACTGCTGTTTTCAAACTCTATTATTGTCGTCCAGAGCTTTGTTAAGGAAAACAATGATATCCTCCCTGTTAAAGAAAATCGCAGCATTCAGAGGGACAATCCAAGTAACAGTATATCTCAAAGAATAAGAGGTCTCATCACAAGCCGCTTATCATGATCACAGATATTATAAATTTGTTGACTTTGCCAAACACTGTCCATCAAAACAGGGCAATGACTCAAGATTATTGAAATCAAAATACAAGGGGTCTCATCGCGAGCCAGCTTGTTCAGCAAAAGTGTAAATCAGGTGAATGATTGTGTCATAATTTGGCTACCAAACCAAGACATTGTTTTTCAAGAATAAAAAAGGAAAAAGTGTCAATATGGATTTTTCTTTAAGGGTTGTAGATAACCTTAAACAGGATAAAGGATCATTGTTGGGTAAACAGGTAACCCTGTCGAGGCTATGGACACCTCCTGGCAGCAGTGGCTCTACCTACGACAAACGAGCATATTTTAAAGCTAGCACACAGAGAAGACTTTATTTTATCTTTACAAGACCAAGTAATGGCTGATGTAGATACAAGGACAAGCCTAAGGAGGCAAACAATTAGAATAGAAAGAGGTTGAAACAAAATATCATTGATAGAATAAGGCATAATGTACTCTATTTGTCCATAACAAAGTTTAGATTAATGAAAATTTTTCTGTTTTGGAAGTTTAAAGAATTCAATAGAAAAGCAGGGATAGCTGGTTCTTCCAAGTGAATCGCCATTGTTGTGACCACCAACAACCCCCTCGTTCTTTAGTATTAGCAATAACACTAAAGAAGTGGGGACCCTTAGTAAAAAATCTGAAAATTTTGATAAATTTTTTTGTATTATACTCCTCAAAAATACATCGCACGGAGAAGAGTGAAACATTTCTTTATGAGCACAATAAGAAACTGCGAAGAAGCGACGCGAAATTCATCGCATCGCATACATTAAGAAGCGCCCATAAATCAAAATCTTAAGAAATCTCTGATGGCCGATATGCGACATCGCATATCGCAACGTCACATAAACAACACACAAATAACTTAACAAATTGTAGCGATGCTGCGATCTGCGATCTTGCGATGCTGCGACTGCGATCTGCGATTTGCTGCGATCTGCGATTTATTGCGATCTTGTGATGCTGCGATCTGCGATCTGCACGAGCTGCGTGATTCTGCGCCAAACTGATCAGGAAACTCTGTGATGACACATCTTGATAATGCGATAAGCACGATGATGCGACACGAGTCGCAGAAATCACCCATTGCAAATTCTCCTCGACTCAGCATTCAAGAAAAGTTGTCCCTAAACCAAAAATTGGGCACGCGCCTTAACAAAGATTAATGAATGTACGCCAAAGTATTCATGAAGGACAGTTTTATGTTTTTTCGAAGAGTCAGTTCACTGTGGGTATCATGATTTTATACATTCGTAGAGCTTAAAGCTTTCATGTCAAAATTTATTATCGTTACTCTTTTCCTTTGCATGAACTGCAGGAATAAAAAACAGGGAATGACATGAAGCAATGTGCAGGAAACATCTAAGGAAAAAGGGAAAGCGTCAATGCTTGGAGAACAGAGAAGAGATGCCCTCATAAACGGATACAGCATGCAACAAAAATGCAGATTTCAGAGTATTACTGAACAGATGCTGATATCAATAGGCGATTCGACACTCAAGGTCAAAAGCTCACAAAAGCAGCATGTTTACAAAATTCTGAAGCTTATGCCTGGTAAAGGAAAAAGCGCTAAAGGCGGAAAACGCACCAGAAAGGCCTGGATCAAAGAACGGAGGCAATTTTTGATGCGCAATTAGCACCTAGCGCTAATCGTGCATCGCTAAGAAAATTGTTTAGAAATCAAAGTCCCTAACTTTCTTAGTCATCCATGAGTCCGGAAACCGAGATAGCAAAAACAGAGGCAATTTAAGAGGAATTTGGGTTGTTACCAAGTATACACGCAGTAAATTCGCACAGCCAGAAGATGATTCCCAGAAATATCTTCTAGTTTACTAAAAAGTGGTGCCAGCACTTGCCATTTCTATTTTCATAACCCAAGCAAAAGCAGAACACGGCCAGCCGACTCTTCCCAGACAAACGTTACATGCTCGCAGCACTAAGGAGAAAATACAGAAATAGTTAGGAATTAGATTCAATTTTTAGAAATAAGTTTGCTTAGATAAAGGGTGGTCATTTAAACCGTATCCGAAATTTGTGTAATTAAGTTATTTAGTTAGCAGTATTTAAACCCTTCTCAGGCATTTAGAGAAGGGTCCAGAAATTTGTCAAAAACGTGTCCTCAGAATATGCACTTTTGCACCCTCAGAGGAGGTTTTGATGAATGAATGGATCAAGGTTTATTAATTTTTACATTTGATATCTGCTACTGATGTTGCACTTCTGTACTCTTGGTAGATATTAGAACAAGTGGAGATAAATCATTGTTCCTTGAAGCTTATGAGTAGGACTAGTCATAAATGGTACTTTTATCTCTTGGCCATTTCTGCTTATATTCTTAAAGTGATATACAGTTTTTAGTTGTTTATATGTTATTGCATGAATGTTTGAGTTACCATTTGGCTCTTTTGTACGGTGGAGTCATTTATTTATGTTTGATATATGAATAACTTATTATGCGATATGTTGTTCACAACTGTTTTGCCTAACTTTTTATGCAAAGTAGTTCATCTTAATTGATTTTCATTCTTATGATAGCTGAATGATCTTTATTACCAGTTATTATTTGAAATCTCTTTAGATCGCATAATAAAAGAAATACATCCCGGGTTAGCGTAGATTAGATGTGCTGTTTTCATTAGATTACAATATCATAGAATTAGATTAAAGTAGCTTAGATTAGAACTCCTAGATCAACAACATCCAACTCTGCACACACACACACCCTTAGATTGGGAAACTGGTCCCATTATCCCCAGTCGGACCTGCTATACCAAACGGATAAGGAGCTACCAACCAAGGTCCGGACCGAGTGGGTATCCCCCTTTTTGTCGACCCGATTTTCGGGGCCTCAACATATTTGGCGCTAGAAGGAGGGCCTGAACTATGAATCGCACTTAAATCAAAATCTAAATACCATTATGAGAGTAAATCGCCCTTATCATCTCCCCCGACTTCTCCAGTATATTTAAATCCAGAATCAGAAGTCGCTCGAGTATCAATTGCTGCTACACACCCTGATATTTCAGACCAGTCTACCATTAAACCTCCTGGAGTCGAATCTCTGATTCACAAACTTCAGGGATTTTCCATTTCTCCTCAGAGGTCTGATAAATCTCAAAGTAGTGTGACTTCATAGTACAATCCTACTCATCCCCTAACCAGGTTAAAGAGTGAAAAATTTGGCATCCAGCCAACTGAGTTGCCTATTCCCACCGGGAAAAGAGCGAGGAAATCACTACAAGGGTCTAACAGTGAGACTCTTTCGTCTACATCGCCCATTTCAACTACCTCACTGCGAAGTCAACCACCCACACCTCCATTCCAAACCATCATCCATCCGTCTACCACAACCCCTCTTCAATCATCCACGATCATAGTAACCTCATCTTCCCAGCCACAAAGATCATCTCCTGCACTTTTCTCCACTAGCAGCTCAACGACGAACCAGTCTCCATGGAACAACCCTGGGGCAGTTTTAATGCCTGCACCCTTGAGTCAAATACCGGCCCATCCTGAGAAATGGCTGCCCAAATTCAATCCAGAAGCGGGCATGCTAGCGGAAGAACACATAAACAATTTCATGCTTTCTATCAATCTCAACGGAGTTACTAACGAAGATGCTGTTGTTCGGCTTTTTCCCTATACGCTGCAAGGGACAGCCGGGTCATGGTATTTTTCATTACCCTCTGGGTCTATCACAAGGTGGGATATCTTCCATAATCAATTCCTTATCAAGTTTGGTGATGATAGATCAACGACAACATTAATCAATGACCTATCCAATCTTAAGGCCCAAGCTAAAGAACCTATCAAAGATTTTGATTTACGGTTCAATAAAATTCTCAATAAAATTCCCACTGCTTCCCAACCCAGCAAAGAAGTACGATGTGAATGGTATATTACTGCTTTACAATCAAACATAGCAATATTCGTGGATAGAGAAAATAAAACAACCTTAGTTGAAAACATGATAGAGGCGATAGCAATAGAGAAACGCGTAATAGCCCTGGAAAAGAGATCCGCGATAGAGGAACGAAAGTCTAAAAAAGTCACCTTCAAGGAAGACTCCAAGAAGAAACAAACAAAAGACCCTTTCAATTTGGAAGGATTGCAGAAAGTATTAAAGACCATGTCTAATGAGATGGTTGACATAAAAAAACAAGTAGCAGAAACTTCTTCAAAAAAGCCCTACAGAGCTTTTAAAAGAGGCCCTTCAACGGATGCAAAACCACCCAATGTCATCTCCAATGCTGAAACTAAGGAAGAGGAAGAAGAAGAAAGTGCCGCTAAAGCACAGACTTATGACGAAGAAGTTGTGGAATTACAAGGACTGTGGGATTTCATCCTCCCACAAGAGGAAGATCAAGAAGTATTTCCGGTTACCACACGAAGCAAAAATCAGCTTGATCCTCCCCAAACTACCCCTAAGCAGAAGAGCGCAAGCCCTGCAACAAAAGATAAAGTCGCAACAAAGAAAACAACTACTAAAGTGACTCAATCTAGCCCAGTCTGAGCAGATCAAACAACTCCATCAAAAACACTGATAGTGTCGGACGAAATGGAGTACAATATTATCGATGACATGAAAATGACTAGGGCTAATATTACCCTTTATGAATTGAGCAAATTGAAGCATCAACAGAAGATAATGATGAAAGAATTACATGCTGTGCCTATTGTACCTTTGCCTTCCGCTGTACTCTCTCAAGCTTCCCATAACATGGGAAGACCTCCAACTAACGCGATCAATAAAATTGATCCAAATGATATCGCCTTGATTGGAGGAACATCAAGATCTCACACTCCCCCATTTCTTCTCACTTACGAGATTTTCAACAAAAATGTGCACAATTGTTTGGTAGATTTCGGTGCTTCATCGAATATTTTACCCAGATCAATATGTGCTAAGTTAAATGTTCAACCACAAAAATCCACAGTGCGCATAGTTCAGCTTGATCGATCTCAAGTTGAAGTGGTTGGTGAAATTAATCAAGTAACCATAAGATTGTCATCCAACCCGAAGGTATGTCAAGTTATTGACATTCTTGTGGCTAATATCCCAGAATTCTATGGCTTAATTCTTAGCAGAGATTGGTCCGAGAAACTCCATGGATACTTTTCAACCGACTGGTTGCACATGTGGTTACCCTACAACGGTAAACCGAATCAGATAAAGGTTGAATGAGAGTTACACCAGAAGTACATAGTAACAAAATTAGAGGGAGAAAATGAAGCAGTATCGTATAATAGCAGTATTATAGGCACTTACTCGGTAGATTCTTTTCTCATTAATTTCAATGCTCACACATCACCTTACTTAGAAAATTCAGTTTTGTCCCAAGTCGAAATTTTTTCCCAAACTGATAGTTCAAAGTGCGTTAATTTTGTAGATGAACCTGTAAATACGTATTTGTTTTGGAAATTATATTTCGATGGCTCGAAATCTAATGAAGGAGCAGGAGCAGGATGCATTCTGATTAGTCCAGAAGGAAACAAGACCATGCTTACGTGCAGACTCGAATTCAATTGCACAAACAATACATCAGAATATGAGGCCTTGGTGCAAGGCCTATACAAAGCAATCGGGTTAAACGTCAAGTATCTTCAGGTCTTTGAAGACTCTGAGATTATCGTCAAACAGGGTCGTAACACTATACATTGCCTATCAGGTCATTTAAAGCACTATCAATCTTTAGTACAAGATCTGACTGATCATTTCATAGCATTTAATATTTCTTCATTCCCGAGACTCCAAAACGCGAGCGCAGACCTTTTGGCTAACGTAGCCTCTAGGCTTATTCCCTCCGAAGACTTTAGTCCAGATAGATTCTCAATAGAATTAATCTTTAGACTGTCCATGCCTGACAACATTACAAATTGGAGAGTATTCAATGACGATCCTGATATTGTAAATTTTCTCACTTCTGAAGTATCCTACTCCAATAAGATAATTGACGAAGACCATCACGATCGACAAATACAACAAAATAGCACTGATAATGCTATACCTAAATCGGTGGTTAAGTTAGAAGACTTATACGATTTGGAAAACTGGTTTAAAAGGTCTACCAATTCAAAGCTCTACAGTCCAACTCTAAACTACAAATTAGTAAACCTAGGAACCGATGATAAACCACAAAACGTTAATATAGGCATAGGCCTAGCCCCTGAAGAAAAACTAGTGTATATTTGTCTTTTGAGACAATATAAAAATGTTTTTTCCTGGAATTACGATGAGCTGAAGACGTACGACACTTCTATCATTCAACATACTATTCCTATGATTGACAACGAAAAACCTGTCCAACAGAAACTGAGAAAGATCCACCCCAATTCAGAAAATCAGATAAAAACTGAGCTAAATAAGTTATTAAAAGCCAGAATAATTTTCCCCGTCTGACATTCCAAATGGGTCTCCAATATGGTACCTGTTAGAAAGAAAAACAGAGATATTAGAGTCTGTATCGATTTTTGGAATCTTAACAAAGCCTATCAAAAAGACAATTTTCCTCTTCCACCTATGGAACAGGTATTACATGCAGTAGCAGGCTCAGAACTGATGTCTTTCTTGGACGGATTTTCAGGATATAATCAAGTGCTAGTACATCCCAATGATCAGTTGAAAACCACATTCAGAACTAAATGGGGCACATACGCATATCGGAAGATGCCATTTGGTTTGATTAATGCCGGCGCTACATTTCAAAGAGCCATGGACATTGCATTTAAGGGTTTAGTCAATAAATCTATAGTGATTTATCTGGATGATATAACAGTGTACTCCAAGAAGTGAAGCGACCATCTCAAATATTTAAAACAAAATTTTCAACGATGTTTAAGGTATGGGATTTCACTTAACCCAAAGAAATCTTTTTCGCATTAAGTGAAGGAAAACTTCTAGGATTCATAGTGTCAAAATCCGGTATTCACATTGATCCTAACAGAATCAAAGAAATATTTGAAATATCCCTACCTCATAATAAAAAAGCCATGCAATCTTTCCTTGGCCAAATCAATTTTGTAAAGAGATTTGTCCCAGATTTTTCACGAATTGTGTCTCCTTTGCAAACCATGATTAAAAATAATTCAACTTTCAAATGGGGTCAAGATGAACATGAAGCATTCAACCTGATCAAACAAGCTATTTTTAATGCTCCATATTTAGCAACCCTGAATTTTTCAGAATCTTTTGTTTTATACACATTTGCCTCAGAGAAATCATATGCTGCGATTCTAACTCAAGCAAATCAAGAAAAAGTGGAAGCTCCAATTGCGTTTTTTAGCTCAAATTTACAAGGTGCTGAACTCAATTATTCAGACGTAGAAAAACAGGCCTATGCTGTTTTCAAAGCGGTCAAATATTTCAGACCTTTCTTACTCAAAACCCATACTAAGATCATAGTACCGTTTCCAGCGGTAAGAAATATTCTAGTACAGAAGGATATGGGCGAGAAAAGAGCAAATTGGATCACTGCTTTACAGGAATACGATCTTGAGATTAAACCAGCAAACATTGTAAGAGGTCAAGGCTTCTGCAAAATGTTGGCTGGAGCATCGAAAATCCCTGAAATTTCATCTAAAGAGGTACAAATGTATGAGGTAAGCCAAAATGATGCAAAATCATTGTATGCTGATATCATTTATTATCTTAAGAATGGATATCCTCCTTTACACCTGGATCACACTAAGAAAAGAGCTCTGAGATTGAAAGCTAAACAATATCAGCTCATAAATGATATTCCTTTTAGAAAGAATTATGATTCTTTTCTTCTTAGATGTCTTGAAAAAACTGAATCCGAAAAAGTTTTGCAGGAACTCCACGATGGACAAGCAGGCGGACACTATGCTGGAGATGCTACTGCACATAAAATTTTACGTGTAGGATATTACTGGCCTACGCTGTTCAAAGATTCACACAGTTACGTGAGGAAATGTCAAGTCTGCCAAACTACTGCTGGAAGACAAAAGAAGCCGTCCCTGCCACTACAACCGGTATACATCGAGCAACCATTCAGCCAGTGGGGCTTGGACATAATAGGTGAGATCGTTCCTCACTCTTCTAAGCAGCATAGATACATCCTCATGGCAACAGATTATTTTACTAAATGGGTAGAGGCAGTTCCCCTCAAGACAGCTAATTCTAAAAATATTATTGAATTCATAGATCAATTTATAATCATTAGGTTTGGATTGTCAATGGCTTTAATGTTTGATAATGCATCATACTTTTCTGGAAATGCAATGATTGAGTTTGCACTTAAAAGAGGGTTCAAACTAAAATATTCGGCCAATTACTATCCGCAAGGTAATCGGTTAGCTGAGTAAACAAATAAAAACCTAATCACGATTATTAAAAAAACAGTTGACCAGAACCAAAAGAATTGGCATAAAGCTTTGGTAAACACTCTATGGGCAGATAGAATAAAAAAAAAGCTTCGATCGACACTTCCCCCTTTAATTTAGTTTATGGGAAAGAAGTGGTTCTTCCAACTCACTTAGTCATTCCCTCTTTGTCTTTAATACAATACATTGATGAAGTACCTACTTCCTCCATACAACTAAGACAAATGGAAAATATCAAATTAGAAGAGCAATGAGAACAAGCTAAAAGAACCCATGCTCATCATCAAGCGCTAATAAAATCCTTTTTTGATTCAAACATAATGACCAGAAAAAATTTTCAGATGGGAGATTTAGTTTTAAAATGGGATAAGGCTCATGAAGAAAAGGGCAAACATACAAAATTTCAAAAGTTGTGGCTTGTTCCTTTTCAAATTGTTGAAGTCATAGGTCCATCAACATTTTTCTTACAGTATCTAGCAGGTAGAAGGGATTCTTTGCCTATTAATGGTCAATTCCTTAAAATATATTTTCCATAGAAGATTATTCTTCTGTTTTGTAGAATAGTTTTGTTTTTCTTTTATTTTTATAATAAAACCAGTTGTTAATGGTTACCATCGGTATTTGCGAAAAGACACCAATTCTCTTTCAGATTTTGAGCTTTTCGCTTGTATAAAAAGAAAATTTTTGAAAATCTGATCTTTATTATTGACAGATACAGTTAAAAACTTTAGCCTAGATATGATACTAGTTTCAACTTCAAAAAAATTTGATGAAAGCAACCTTTAGCGAAGGAATTGTTTTATATCAGCACAATGAAAGGTATCAATAACAAAATAAAGATTTTAAGTAAAACTGCTGTTTTCAAACTCTATTATTGTCGTCCAAAGCTTTGTTAAGGAAAACAATGATATCCTCCCTATAAAAGAAAATCGCAGCATTCAGAGGGACAATCCAAGAAACACTATATCTCAAAGAATAAGAGGTCTCATCACGAGCCAGCTTATCATGATCACATATATTATAACTTTGCTAACTTTGCCAAACACTGTCCATCAAAACAGGGCAATGACTCAAGATTGTTGAAATCAAAAGACAAGGGGTCTCATCACGAGCTAGCTTGTTCAGCAAAAGTGTAAATCAGGTGAATGACTGTGTCATAATTTGGCTACCAAACCAAGACATTGTTCTTTAAGAATAAAAAAGGAAAAAGTGTCAATATGGATTTTTCTTTGAGGGTTGTAGATAACCTTAAATAAGACAAAAGATCATCGCTGGGTAAAAAAGTAACCCTGTCGAGGCTATGGACACCTGCTGGCAGCAGTGGCTCTACCTACGACAAACGAGCATATTTTAAAGCTAGCACACAGAGAAGACTTTATTTTATCTTTACAAGACCAAGTAATGACTGATGTAGATACAAGGACAAGCCTGAGGAGGAAAACAATTAGAATAGAAAGAGGTTGAAACAAAATATCATTGATAGAATAAGGCATAATGTACTCTATCTGTCCATAACAAAGTTTAGATTTATGAAAATTTTTCTGTTTTGGAATTTTAAAGAATTCAATAGAAAAGCAGGGATAACTGGTTCTTCCAAGTGAATCGCCATTGTTGTGACCACCAACAACCCCCCTCCTTCTTTATTATTAGCAATAACACTAAAGAAGTGGGGACCCTTAGTAAAAAATCCAAAAAAATTTATAATTTTTTTTGTATTATACTCCTCAAAAATACATCACACGGAGAAGAGTGAAACATTTCTTTATGAGCACAATAAGAAACTGCGAAGAAGCGGCACGAAATTCATCACGTCGCATACATTAAGAAGCGCCCATAAATGAAAATCTTAAGAAATCTCCGATGGCCGATATGCGACATCGCATATCGCAATGCCGCATAAACAGCACACAAATAACTTAACAAATTGCAGCGATGCTGAGATCTGTGATCTTGCGATGCTGAGATCTGCGATTTGCTACGATCTGCGATTTACTGCAATCTTGCGATGCCGCGATCTACAATCCTGTGATCTGCGCGATTCTGCGCCAAACTGATCAGGAAACTCTGCGATGACACATCTTGATAATGCGATAAACGCGATGATGCGATACGAGTCGCAGAAATCACCCATCGCAAATTCTCCTCGGCTCAGCATTCAAGAAAAGTTGTCCCTAAACCAAAAATTGGGCGCGCGCCTTAAAGAAGATTAATGAATGTACGCCAAAGTATTCATGAAGGACAGTTTTGTGTTTTTTCGAAGAGTCAGTTCACTGTGGGTGTCATGATTTTATACATTCGTAGAGCTTAAAGCTTTCATGTCAAAATTTATTATCGTTACTCTTTTCCTTTGCGTGAACTGCAGGAATAAAAAATAGGGAACGACATGAAGCAATGCATAGGAAACATCTAAGGAAAAAGGGAAAGCGTCAATACTCGGAGAACAAAGAAGAGATGCCCTCATAAACGGATACCGCATGCAACAGAAACGCAGATTTCAGAGTATTACTGAACAGATGCTGATATCAATAGGCGATTCGACACTCAAGGTCAAAAGCTCACAAAAGCAGCATGTTTACAAAATTCTGAAGCTTATGCCTGGTAAAGGAAAAAGCGTTAAAGGCGGAAAACGCACCAGAAAGTCCTGGATCAAAGAACGGAGGCGATTTTTGATGCACGGTTAGTGCCTAGCGCTAATCGCGCATCGCTAAGAAAATTATTTAGAAAGCAAAGTCCCTAACTTACTTAGTCATCCATGAGTCCGGAAACCGAGATAGCAAAAACAGAGGCAATTTACGAGGAATTTTGGTTGTTACCAAGTATACACGCAGTAAATTCGCACAGCCAGAAGATGATTCCCAGAAATATCTTCTAGTTTACTAAAAAGTGGTGCCAGCGCTTGCCGTTTCTATTTTCATAACCCAAGCAAAAGCAGAAGATGACCAGCCGACTCTTCCCAGACACATGTTACATGCTCGCAGCACTAAGAAGAAAATACAGAAATAGTTAGGAATTAGATTCAATTTTTAGAAATAAGTTTGCTTAGATAAAGGGCGGTCATTTAAACCGTATCCGAAATTTGTGTAATTAAGTTATTTAGTTAGCAGTATTTAAACCCTTCTCAGGCATTTAGAGAAGGGTCCAGAAATTTGTCAAAAACTTGTCCTCAGAACATGCACTTTTGCACCCTCATAGGAGGTTTTGATGAATGAATGGATCAAGGTTTATTAATGTTTGCATTTGATATCTGCTACTGATGTTGCACTTCTGTACTCTTGGTAGATATTAGAACAAGTGGAGATAAATCATTGTTGCTTGAAGCTTATGAGTAGGACCAGTCATAAATGGTACTTTTATCTCTTGGCCATTTCTGCTTATATTCTTAAAGTGATATACAGTTTTTAGTTGTTTATATGTTATTGCATGAATGTTTGAGTTACCATTTGGCACTTTTGTACGGTGGAGTCATTTATTTATGTTTGATATATGGATAACTTATTATGCGATATGTTGTTCACAACTGTTTTGCCTAACTTTTTATGCAAAGTAGTTCATCTTAATTGATTTTCATTCTTATGATAGCTGAATGATCTTTATTACCTGTTATTATTTGAAATCTCTTTAGATCGCATAATAGAAGAAATACATCCCGGGTTAGCATAGATTAGATGTGCTGCTTTCATTAGATTACAATATCATAGAATTAGATTAAAGTAGCATAGATTAGAACTCCTAGATCAGCAACATCCAACTCTGCACACACACACACCCTTAGATTGGGAAACTGGTCCCATTATCCCCAATCAGACCTGTTATACCAAACGGATAAGGAGCTGCCAACCAAGGTCTGGACCGGGTGGGTATCCCCCTTGTTGTTGACCCGATTTTTGGGGCTTCAACAGGTTGATGCGATGGTGGAGGCGTATGACTCCATAGCTTAAAAAATTATTTGGGATGTGGTCCCGAGACTGAAGGACAAGTCAGTTGTGAGCTCCCGTTGGCTTTACAAGGTAAAGCAAGTTGTAGATGGTAGTGTGGAGAAAGATAAGGCTAGATTTGTGGCCCATGGATTTTCACAAGTAGAGAGGATTGACTATGACGAGACCTTTGCTCCTGTTGCAAAGTACTCGTCAATCAGATCTATTTTGGCATTATCAGCACAGATGGGTTGGAAGACCCATCAGATGGATGTGAAGACTGCCTTCCATAATGGCATGATTGAGGAAGAGGTGTACATAGAGAAACCCAAAGGTTTCGAAACCTTGGACCATGGGTCGCATGTGTGCTGACTCAAGAGAGCGTTGTATGGGCTGAAGCAAGCACCCTGTGCTTGGTACACCAGGATAGATAGCTACTTCACTAGGTTGGGCTTCACAAAGAGTGAAGCGGATGCGAACCTGTATCACATAGTGGTGGAAGGTTAGTTGTTGATCATTGTACTTTATGTATATGATCTTATACTGGCAGGTGATGAAAAGCTCATCAAATCTTGCACAGAGGACCTTACAGGAGAGTTTGAGATGAAGGACATGGGGCTCATGCATTACTTTCTTGGAATGGAGGTATGGTAGGTTTGATGGGGAGTTGTTTGTATCTTAGTGCAAGTACGCCAACAAGATACTCAAGAGATTTTGCATGGAGAGCAGTAAACCCATGGGGACTCCTCTAGCTAGTAACTAGAGGAAGGAGGATTCTACTTTATGCGAAGTAGTGGAAGCTACTGTTTACAAACAACTTGTGGGTTCACTCACGTACTTGGTGAACACACAACCAGATATGTGCTATGCAGTTAACCAACTTAGTCAAGCAATGGTTAGGCCTGCCAAGCTGTATTGGAAGGTGGCAAAGAATGTATTAAGATATCTCAGAGGCACTACTCAGTTTGGGTTATGTTATAGACCAACAGAGAGAGTGAAGCTTCAAGGCTTCACCGATGCAGATTGGGGAGGAAGTCCATCTGACAGGAACAACACATCATGAGGAATCTTTAGTATTGGATCAACGATAGTTTCTTGGTACAGCAGGAAAAAGAGATCAGTTGCACTCAATTCGGTAGAGACAGAGTACATGGCTACAAGTCAGGCATCATGTGAGGCTATCTGGATTGGGAAGATCCTGGTTGGTTTGTTTGGTCAGCAGATGGAATCGATAGTGATTTATTGTGATAATCTGAGTTATATCAAACTATCTGAAAATCCAGTCTGTCATGATCGGTCCAAGCATATTGATATCGGGCATCATCATCTCATAGATTTTGTATTGAGGCGGATCATGTTGTTATATTACATTCCCACGAAGGAGCAAGATGTTGACATCTTGACAAAGGCATTGTCAAGATGTAAATTCAAGTTTCGCAAAGACAGGATCAGGGTAGTTGATAATCTCTTTCTTGTTGAGAGGGAGTGTTGAGAAATGGCAACAAGAAATTCCAGTTTAATTTGTCCTTGAATTAAACTGTGAATTAAATTTATATTCTATTCTCATAGCAACTTAAAATAGTTAAACTAAGTTTATTAAACTTACTTAACATAGAAAATTCGAGTTGGAAGTCTTTTGGAAGTCATGTATATGTTCTCCCTACTTTGTAGGATTCCAATGTGAGTTAATTGTGAGTTGTAAAATAGAAGACTCAGTTTCATGAGTCAGTTCACTGAAATTAGTTCTCAAACTTATTGAGAGAACTAATAGTGAGTTAACAGTCAATGGTGGCACTAATGAACTCCACGAGTGCTACTCTAGCTAACTGAATATTTCCTCATCAGAAACTCATGCATGTCAATTCTAAGAAAGACCCAGTTGAGACTAGAGTCTAGGGACAATGTACTATTTGTTTTAGATTTTTCTGAGTTGCAATGATAGTGCATGCAATCAGGAACTGATCCTTGAGGGATTGTGCTCTTTTTAGAGGCTTTATTTCCCTTTAAATACAAGCTATCCTTCATAGGAATTACACATTGGAATAGAGACTTAGAGAGCTTGTGAAGAGGCTAATATTTGGCCTTGAGCTTGCTTATGAGTTGGAGATTGAATTTGTTGAGTGCTAGGATTGTTCTTGAGAGAACAAGCATTGTAATTTCATCTTGATTTTTCGGATTAATACAAAACAGATAGTGGGGTTTTGAGCTATGGCTTTCCCTAAATATTTATTTTGTTATGTGCCTTTGATTCTCTTCCTCTATTGATTATTATTTTCTCAATGTTTATGGGCTTCCACTGTAAAGAGAAGAATTAGATTCTTGTCTCATGCTTTAGCAAATTGCATTAGCTTGTGAATCTATAGGATTTTCTACAAACATAACCATAAGCTCGGGTTGAAGTGTGTCAACAACTTGGGGAGGTTCCAACACGTTAAAAGGTAGATCATCATAGATTTGTGGCTAGGAAAGATTAGCAGCGAAAAAAATGGAATCATGACCGAATGGATCAATGAAGAGGTCATGACAACCATGATCAAAACATCCAAGATCACAAACGTAGGCATCCTCATGATATGATGAATCGCAAAGAGGGGAAGATGAAAAACAATAAATTTCACCGTCTAAGTTTTCATAAACATGAGATGAGAGATTACGAAGATCGAGAGTAGATGATTCATCCTCTCCACATTTGGATGAAAAAATGACATCCCACATGTTCTATGAATGATTATAAGTAGTAACATCATCATGAACTAAATTTTCACAGGATTCAACAGAACTGACAAAATCACGGGAAATGTCAGGATGATGAAGGAGAGGTGTGGAAGGAAGAGAATCATCCTTTGTCACAAATTCTTGTTTAGCTATGGGATCCCCCACATAATCATCTTGAATGATATCACGAGTTGGTTTCTCAACACAAACTCCAACCAACACTTGATCCTCGTGAGCATCATAATAGAGATCTGAAACAGGTGAACACAACACATCATGATCTAGTGGATGGAGGACGAGGAGATAACACTTCCTCACAATCATTAGATTGACAGTATAAACCTTACGTTAAATATTAAGTGGGGTAAGAGGAGATGGTGGCAGATCAATTGGGGAATTCTCAAATTCTACTACCTTGACTGATCTAGGTGGCTCCAGAAACATGCAAAAGTCCAAAGCGGCTCAAAAATGGTCAAAATTCAAAGTGGTCAAATTCCCTCAAACTCGACATCAGATCAAAGTGCTCGTCACACTAATTCCAACGGTGTGAATAACACTCAAATCCGAGCTCGTATGGAGGAGATAGACTCAGTCAACGTTTTGGTCAAAGTTGTCATGTGGGTTAGGTTTAAGTGTCCTACAAACTCACCGTCAAACAGTGTGGAAACTTAGCTCTCGAGAGCGGGCGAAATTATTGCCTCTTTAAAATGCCCAATCACCCTTATTTTTGTTTAAATAAAAAAATATCAATATTTTTATAAAAAATGAAAAAAAAAAAAATGTAATAAGGTGGTGGGCCATGACCCCTGCCACCGCCTCCCCCAAAAAACCATATATATATTAGAAAAAAAAATTAATTAAAAGAAATGGGTCAACGGGCCATGACCCCTGCCGGCCCCAACTGCCACAACCAAAAAACGTAAGTTATTAAGGGTGGGCAAACATGACCCTGCTGCCCTTGGAATCATGACTCAATATACATATGATACCATTGTACGGGGATGGGGGCGAGCCATCTTTCTCGCGAACCCACCACCCGAAAAAAAATGTGGACCATAACCGTTACAAAAAACCATACCGCACCATTTCAAAAAAAATAGTTTGCCAAGTTCAGGGGGCGGTGGGGTTGGAACCCCTGACCTCCTACGTAGTCACCTCCACCTTCTAGCTTCCTCCACTATTAATGAGCCATGAGCTCAATCTTTGTTAATTCCACCCATCAAGACATATCATAACCGTCTCATGCCATTCAACCGGGAGGGAAGGCCAAGTGGATTTGAGAGTGACGGAGCATTTACAGACAGAACCAAGAGCCAATGCCAGAACTATGCATGGGCACAATTTTTGAGAAGGAGAATATTCTACAAGAATCTTTACAGAGGATCTTTTGATGCTGTGAGGAATCTTTGAGATTCCTTGGGAGGAAAAGTTTTACATTCTCAGAATGTTATCAAGTCTATAGTCATTTTTCTTAGATTTTCGTAGGGAATGCAATGGCAAGTTCAGATTCACCTTTTGAGCAGTGGATTTGCAGATTCCCAGTAGGGGAGAATCTTTGAGAATCTTGAGGGAATATTCCAGATTCCTTGGAGGATGAAATTTCTGACATCTAGAATGCAACCAAGGATGAAATTTCCGAGATCTAGAATGCAACCAACTTTATACTCATTCTTCTCAGAATTTCGCAAGGATGTAAATGGAGAGATCATTTTTTTTATTTGAGTTGCAGATCTTCAGTCAACCCAGAGGAGGGAATCTTTGGAGAATCACAAGGGGATCTAAAAGATTCCTACAAGCCCAGACTTTGCCGGTGTCAAAATTCAACAAATGGACAGTTGATTTTACACCTCTCAACGACACAAATTCAGTGGTGTAGTTAGTTTTTGTAGGTGAGCCTTCTATGTTTTGGCCATTTTCCATATTGGAGTGACAGTGTCAAATTTTAGAGTGTGGACAGTCGATTCTATGCTATTCGATGCCACGATTTCAATGGTGCATTCAGATCTAGAAACTGAGTATCACATTCTTCAGTCAACATCAGATTTGAGGTATATGAAGTGTTGTTGTCATGTAATTTTTTGATCATTTGCTGTGAGATGTACTATGTTGTTTCGATTCCTGCTTGAGGTATGATGCAGAATGTTCATGTCTATTTCATGTGAGATGTATTCATCATGGATTGTTATGTATGTTTCGATTGAGATCCCTTTTTTTCCATGATGGCGTGACACTCATTGTCACCATGGGTGTTTTGGTTGAGATCCCTTTGATGCCATGATGACGGGATACTCATTATCACCATGTGTAAGATTATGTTATGTTGATAGGAGGTCTATTGTGAGTGCTAGTTCCCATAGCGGAACATGTCATGGAGAGACTTTGCCACCCATGTAGAGGGCACATGTCCTTCTATGACAGAAAACATAGTCCATCTACATCTTCACCATTTCTATCACTGAATGAAGAGGCCAACGCCATCTTGACACCGGGCTCGGAGAAGTAGTCCACATTGGATGAACTCTGTTATCAACGTCTCATGTTTATGATTTTTTGATTTCCATTATGTTTCCATTTGCTTAAGCATGCATATATGTTCATTTATGATCTGTTAAAATGAAATTATAACCACATCACAGGAGTAAAAGATCTTGGTTAAATCTGGGAGTTGATTCAACTCGAATCAAGTTTGGTATCAGAGTGGTCTTCGTGTGGATGTGAATTGTGAGCGTGAATGTGCAGTAATGGAGGATGACAAAGAGATGTAAGAGACCATGCTCAGAGTGTCCAAAAAGATGGAAGTAATGTATGAATCTCTAAAGGAAGAGACAAAGGAAAAACATCGATCCTGCTTCCATTGCAAGCCACGGAAGAGGCCCTGGAAGAATTGAAGCACAACAACCAGAGTCTTCAAGCAGATAACGCTGAATTGAAGATTCTTCTATGGGAAGAGAAAGAGGAGAAAGAGAGGTTTCTACGACAACTGCAAGCTAAGGATGATGCCTTGGAAAAGTTTCAGCATGACCCCTGAGAGGTAAAAAGTAATTTTCTGACTTCATATATGTTGCCTGATGATGATTTCGTTGTTTTTGAAAATCATACGACATGAATTGGCTCCAAACTGGTGAAGAGAATGGGATATTAAGGAAAATGATTGGGCATTAATGGCCAAGGCATTGTTAAACCCATCAAAGTAGGGGAATTACCCCGTTAGGCAGGACTTGGGTATGTCAAGAAGGAAGTTGGAGAATGCGCCAAGACAGCCAACGAACCACCAACAACAGATGATGAGAAGCCCTCATCAATTATTTCCAAATCGAAAGTGGAGGTAAAAGATGTTGATTTCCCTTCAGTGTCATCTTCACATAGTAAAATTTCCATTGGAAATGTGGAGATACAAATTACAGGGACAAACATGAGGCTCCTTACCAGGATGAGGTACAAGGAATAAGAAGAACTTGGTGTTAATAGCTAAGGCATTAATCAACCATTGGAGGTCGTGCAAAGACCATGATTCAGAGGCTTGGGATACACCAAAGGAGAATGATCAAAGGTTTCAGATGCTTCCGAGACATCATTGAAATCGTTAAGGAAAGAGAATGATGGGAACACATCACCATCATCCCATGGCAATGCCAATTGCAAGGAAAGAGCTGAGGAAAGCTCTCAAGGCCATAATTACACCAGAGATAGCAAGGGAAGGTATAAAAAGTCTCAATCTTTGAATGTTAATTTTCATTACAATCATGTTGTTAATGATGTACATAAATCATGGCATCGAAAAACATGTACTTTTTGTGGTTTACATAACAATATATTTGATGAGTGCTGGAAGAGAATGGAAACACGAAAGAGGATGAGGCATGAAAGGCCTTCTCCACAAAAAAGAAAGAAGCAGGTTAAGTAAATCTCGAGGAAGAATACTTATTGTAGTCATTGCAACAAAAGTGGTCATCAAAGAGCCACGTGTTGGAGGCTCCATCCAGAGCAGCGCCTTAAAGACAAAGCATCCGCGCGTGAACTAGATGAAACAATTGTTCGACCAGTGAATGCACCACAATGACGTGACCCATTCAATTTGATAAGTAAGAAATGCTTCTTCTAGGTCTGGTATAATGTCATGGTCTTATTTTTTCCAATCATGTGTTTCATTTTAAACCGTAAAAGTGATGATGTGTTTTCCATCACTCGTTGCAGCAACAATGATGTCTCACAGTATTTTGTGTTGCATTTTAAACTATGAAAGTTATGATGTGTTTTCCATCATTTGTTAAATAAATAGTATTTGGCCTTATTTTTGTAAATCATGTGTTGCAGTGATGATGTGTTTTCCATCACTTGTTGAAGAAACAATGATATTTTGGCCTTGTTTTGATAACTGGGGTATTGTTTCCATTTTGATGTAAACTTGACCACTGAGTATGCTTTATAAACTCATGGAAAGTATGGGATGCTTGGGTCATTAGTTGGTCATGTGAATTAAGCATGTAATTTGGAAAACAATGTGCTACAGGGTTGCAGGGGATGTAGGTGTCGGCTCATCGCTTATGTCTCCAAAGGTCAAAGGTGAAGGAGAAGGAAGTGTGACTTATCAGACACTTGTGGTGCAGATAAGGTACAAAAAAGTTGCAGATTATTTTATCACATTTGGAGGAACAAAAGCTCCTTAGTGAGGAGGATTGATCTAGGTGGCTCCAAACACATGCAAAAGTCCAAGGGGGCTCATAAATGGTCAAAATTTAAAGTGGTCAAATTCCCTCAAACTCGGTATTAGATCAAAGTGCACGTTGCCCTTATTGCAACGGTGTGTATGACACTCAAATCCGAGCTTGTATGGAGGAGATACAGCCAATCAAAGTTTTGGTCAAAGTTGCCATGTGGGCCAAGTTTAAGTGTCCTACAAATTCACTATCAACAAGCGTGGAAACTTATCTCCCGAGAGAGGGCGCAATCATTGCCTCTTTAAAATGCCCGATGATCCTTATTTTTGTTTAAATAAAATAATATCAATATTTTCATAAAAAATGAAAAATAAAAGAAAAATGTAATGTGGCGGTGGACCATGACCCCCATCACCCCCCCAAAACCATATATATATTAGAAAAAGAAATTAATTAAAAAAAAATGGGCCGACAAGCCATGACCCCCGCCGGCCCCAACCGCCATAACCAAAAAAAATAAATTATTAAGGTCAGGCGGCCATGACCCCGTCACCCCCGGAACCACCACTCACTATACATATGAGACCATTGTGTGGGGATGGGGGCGGGCCACCATTCTAGCAGGCCCACCGCCCGAAAAAAAACGTGGACCATAACTATTACAAAAAACCATACTGCGTCATTTCAAAAAATATAGTTTTCCAAGTTCGGGGATCGAAGGGGTTGGAACCCTCAACCTCCTGCTAGTCGCATCCACCTTCTAGCTTCCTTCACTGCCAATGAGCCACAAGCTCAATCTTTGTTAATTCCACCCATAAAAACATATAATAACCGACTCATGCCATTAGACCAGGAGGGAAGGCCGAGCATATTTGAGAGCACAAAGCATTTACAGGCGAAACCAGGAGCCAATGCCGGAACCATGCATAGGCACGATTTTTGAGAAGGAGAATATTTTGTAGGAATCTTTGCAGAGAATCTTTTGATGCTATGAGGAATCTTTGAGATTCCTTGGGAGGTAAAATTTTACATTGCCAGAATGTTATCAAGTTTATAGTCATTTTTCTCAGATTTTTGCAAGAAACACAATGGCGAGGTCGGATTCACCTTTTGAGTAGCAAATTTGCAGATTACTAGCAGGGGAGAATCTTTGAGAATATTGAGGGAATCTTCCAAATTCTTTGGAGGCTGAAATTTCCCAGATCTAGAATGCAGCCAATTGTATACTCATTCTTCTCAAAAAATTTGCAAGGATCTCAATGGCGAGATCAGTTTTCTGATTTGAGTTGCATATCTCCAGTCAACCGAGAGGAGGGAATCTTTGGAGAATCACAAGGGAATCTAAAAGATTCCTATAGGCCCAAATTTTTCCGGTGTTAGAATTTGACAAATGGATAGTTGATTTTACACCTCTCAATGACACAAATTTAGTGGTACAGACTATTTTTGCAGATGAGCCTTCTATGTTTCTACCATTTTCCATATTGGAGTGACGGTGTCAGATTTTAGAGTGTGGACAGTCGATTCTATGCTATTCGACACCACGAGTTTGATGGTCCATTCAGATCTAACAACTGATTATTCCATTCTTTAGTCAGCATCAGAGTTGAGGTATATGAAGTGTTGTTGTCATGTACTTCTTTGATCATTTGCTATGAGATGTATTATGTTGTTTCGATTCCTCCCTGATGTATGATGCAGAATCTTCGTGTCTATTTCATGTGAGATATATTCATCATGGATTGTTATGTATTTTTTGATTGAGATCCCTTTGTTGTGATGATGGCAGGATACTAATTTTCACCATGGTTGTTTTGTTTGAGATCCCTTTTATTCCATGATGGCGGGATACTCATTATCACCATGTGTAAGATTATTTCATGCTGATAGGAGGTCTATTGTGAGTGATAGTTCCTGTAGTGGAACGTCTCGTGGAGAGACTTTGCCACTCATGTAGAGGTCACATGTCCTTGTATGACGAAAAACATAGTCCATGTACATATTCACCATTTCCAGCACTGAATGAAGCAGCCAACACCATCTTGACACTGAGCCTGGAGACATAATTAACACTGGACAAACTCTGTTATCAACATCTCATTTCTAGGATTTGTTGGTTGTCATTATGTTTCCATTTGCTTAATCATGCATATATGTTCATTTATTCTTTGTTAAAATGCAATTCTAACCACATTGCGGGAGTATAATATCTTGGTTAAATTCGGGAGTTGAGTCAACTCGAATCATCGACCTACGGAGCTAGAGATATTTGATGAGAAGGGGATGAAGGGTCACTTGGGAGAAAAACCTTGTCCATATTAGATTTAGAAGCTCTAACACTAAGGTATGTTGGGAGAGGTTTGAAAGATTCTAATTTGTGTGGATTTTCTAAAATGTGTACAAGATATTGAAATCTTCCTTTCAAGAACATCCAATCAACTTCATATTCTAGATATTCGAAACACATATGCATAAAATGAATGTGAAAATGATGCAATGATTCATCAGGTGATTTTTTCAATTCTAAAATTTTCTTTCCCAGACGTTTACGATCAAACATGTCAAAAGTGTGAGACAGTTCTGTGACAAGATGCTCGAAAGAGTGTATGCAGGCATTAGTCAACGTGTTAGGCCATTTACTTATGCGCCCTTCAAACACGAGGATGGAAAAAATACAAGAAAAATACTTAAAGTGGATGATTTTCTCTATGCAGAATTGAAGATAACGAACTATATTCTCAAGAAAGGTTGTCTCACCCTAGTCATTGAGTTAAGGGTTGAAATGTCATCTACAATGCCCACCGACACTTGCAAACTTCGCTCTCTAGAAAAACATGCCAGGATTATGATTATGGAAATTCATTAAATGAGTGGAGAAATTCAAAACAAACATCAAGGGCTCATTTTGTCATCTAGCCCTCCTTGCACCAGAAATGTTGACAGTGTTGTACCTACCAACATTTAGGCGATCTCCCTGTTAGCCTCCTATACAAATAGGGTTTCATTTTTCATGATTGACAGTGGAAGTGCCAAAAATGTTCATCTTTGGTGACACAAAGGTTCTATTTTTGTGAAGGAGACAGACAGTTAAAAAATGTAAAGAGGGTATGCTTTAAAAGAATAATCAAAAGGCAAGAAAAATTAATTGGTCAAAAAAAATAATTGAAATGAATCCCAAAGAAAGACCAGGAAAGTCGCCAACCAAATGCCACTACTATCTTGGTAAATGGCCCAAAAGTGCAAGCTGGGCCATGCCATGTTTTAAAATGCCTGTTCTAGACTAGAGAAAGAAAAATCTGCCCAAACAGTTTAAGCTTGGTAGATTGGTAGTTAGGTAGAGAAAAAAGGCACCCAACTGCTTAATCTGGGCCCTTGGAAGTGATAAGGGTAGTTTTAGATAGCAAATTATTTGAAAAGAAAAAGAAAATATCAATTTAGGGTTTGCAAGTCTAAGTGCACCTTCCCTGAAGTAACAAAAAATGCTAGGAACTAAGATGGGTAGGTAGTCAGGGGTTGCCGAAGCCTGATTTCTTTCATGAGTGAGCTTGACAAAGAAAATTTATATCAGCAAGAACAAAACTGTTACTCAGCATTTTAGATAACAAAATATGGAAGCATGTCTAACTTCCCCTTTTTTTCCCAGGAAATCTTTTTCTAATATCCCTCTAATAAACCTTGGAATTTGCTCAACAAGTCCTAGCATCACTTTACCTTTTTTGAAATATTAAGCCAAGGTGTTAGTTGCTACCACACAAAAAAGCCACATTTCTTATGTAAAATCATTGCTTACTCTCATCTGCTCCTAAATCTAAGTTTACTCCTCAAAAACTTAGCTCCCTATTCCCCTCTCACATCTCCAATTCATATTGACTTCTAACCTTACTATTTAACTCCCTAAGTGTTCCCCTCCCCCTACTATTATCATATTTTATACAAAAACCCAAAAATATGTACATACCCCCCCCCCCCTTTTGGGCATTATAGCCATATATTTTAAAGTTCAGGAAGCATGAGAAAATCTAAGGCTTTCATGTATATTTCTCCAGGTTATGTTTGGGAATTAAATTAACACCTAGTTAATTCAATAACCCTCACCCGCTATACCCTCCATAATGTTAAAATCCCTCATTTCCCCATCACTTGTGTAAATTTTCCATAAACCCACATTTTCCATTTACCAAAATTTTTGTTTCTTCGCGCGGTATCAAAAGAAATAATTTTATAATGGTTGGGTCCCGCCGCTATTGCGCTGGCGGCTTGTCCTCCCGTCCGCCATCGGATCTAGGCCCTCCCATCCGACGGTCCTCGGGCATTTCGGAGCCCCTCTACTATCCATCCGTTAGCGCCCGAAAACTGTCAGAGGGTGACGTAGTGCCAGGGATGCATGCCCATTTGTTAGTGGATCGGGCGGCCTCTGACCATTACCAGGCCCATACCAAAAGCGGTCCGATAATACCGCTTACCACTGTTGGCTTCCCGCCCTTACGTCATCACCCATGTCAGTAGACACGCCAACTGTCATTTCACTTTTATTTGACATGGCTGTCGCATCATCCCTCCACGTCAGCCCTGTCATACATCACCACGTCATCCCTGCCGTACTCAGGCCCGACCAATGACGTCATGCTGACGTCATTTACCAAAAGGCGCCAAATCCCTATTTTTTCCATATATTCGCCCAAAATCATCGTTTTTTCGTATTTCTATTGGACACTTGCCGTGCACCCTTGCATGTCGTTTACGTCGTCTGTCCGCCAACCGCAAAACTCCCGCCCTGAGCTGCTGGCGCTGTGAGTTCATCAACCTCCAACACTGCCGTCCTCACAGTCCTCAGGTATTTACCTATTTCTTCTGCATACCATGGTCTTCCAAGTTCACTATATTAAAAGAAAAGAAAAGAAAAAACATGAGAACTGCTGAAATTCCTAACTACTAAGAACCTCCATCTGCTAGCTTAGCCCCAAGTTCATCTGGAGGAGGTCTCATTGGTCAAATTCCGTTGAACTCTCACAGCGCCCTGCGCATTTGCGACTTAAAAACACTAGCAGACAAAGTCCACTGAAAAGGCAACACTCACCCCCAGCATTGGTTACTTTCACCCTCTCAACAAGTTGTTGCTCACTGTTAGCCCAATTCACCTTCATTCTCATCTCTGCAAATCATCCCATCGACCATATTCAACTGTTCACTGTCAGTTTTCATAAACCAAAAGCACAAATTCAACTTCAAGTGAGAACTAAGCAATGGAGACCCCAGTGGCAATGAATATTATGCCCCTGAATGCCCCACATAAGAACCTGGAATGGTTGGCCCTTGCTGACCGGGATTATCAAATCAAAGAAATAGTTGAGATAAGTAACAAATATCACATACAAACACTTTGTGAGCTGAAGAAAAAATACATGAGTGGTGTTGATGACATAGGTATCTGGGAGTCTAACTTGCCCATTTATTACCTTCCCCAAGTCAATGTGTTCCCAGACTTCATCCATCAGTGTTGTGAACACTATGAACCCTCTCAAAGAGCCGTTTTGGGTTCATGTGGGACTATTTTATTTCACATCACTCCTCAATCCATAAATCAGATGCTAAGCTTCAAGCCAACTAAACCTCTGGTGCCCCTTTCTATGAATTTTCTGCTCAAACAAGCTGCCAAGCTGCCCAGCTCAGAGGTCACAAGGATTGGCCAGTTGTTCATGAAGCCAGAATATCAGCCCCGACAACCTCCTCCTTATCTACATGTCTGGTTCAATGAAACAGGGAGACTGCTAGTGGATATGATATCCTACATTTTAGGATTCAATACCAGTGAGTTTGTGGATGAAACAACCTTGGTAATGCTATCCATGTTCACTCCAGGGCAGGCCCCTGCTACCCAATATGATTATGCCACGTTCATTGCTGACAAAATTCATGACCAATTCATGAATTTGGAGAGAGAGAGGGTATTCAAGTACACATCCTATATATATCATTTGATATTATACTATCAGCCTGACAGTTTCCCTATTTTCCTAAAAAAGTTCGATGCAAAAGGAAACAGGAGGTCAATGGTATTCTGGACACCAGTCTGTCACCATATCTCTTGCTCTCCATACAACTATTATGAGTTCATTGATCTGTTCATCTATCCAGCCTTGTCTCTACTGCAGAGTTCTCCTCTTCCTAGACTCACCGATGAAATGCAGAAGATCCTCCAGCTTTCAAAGAATTATAGCATTGGAAATTGGTACCTCTACCAAGACCACACAGTAATTAGAGTATATGGCTGTGAGCTAGCCCCTTACAGACTGCCAAAGTACATTCCCATGAGAATTTTTGCATTAGAATATTTTTGGCAATTTGGAAATGCAGACATGATCCATTTTCATAGCAGAAATAAGAAAGCGCAGCTGAAAATTAAACACCAATTGGGTCCATTCATCTTTAATAAAAGGGAAGAAGCTTGGGGAGAAGCAGATAAGATCCCAAAAAGCCTCTAGCTGAAAAAAAGCTTCTATTGGGCACCATATGACCCTAATCATTTCATAAGCCTCAGAAGAATCAAGTATAGGCTTGCTGTCTATGATCACTTTAGCATTCCACAAATTGAAAAATATGCTAACCAACTAGAGTGGAAAGAAGGCACATTAGTGGAGGAGTATTCTGAAGAAGAATTAGAAGAAAGAGCAATTAAAAATTTAGAAAAAGAAGTTGACATGGAATATTTTGGACAGGTTTGGTCTCCAGCACCTTGGCATCTTGGAGAAAGTGCCTCATCCTCCACTGTTCCCCAACAGTCTTCCAAAGTAATTGGTCAAGCAGCAAATATAACTAAAGGCAAAGAAGTACAACAAGAGGAGTCACTTCCCAATTTGGAGCAGCAAGTAGAGCAGCAAGAAGAAATGGCTAAAATGTCTGCCTCCACAGAGCAGCAAACCCAAGAGCAGATCCCTCCAAGGCAGGAGGTGCAGTTGAAACTACAGTCTTACAGACACCTGCAAATGAGGAAAGAACGAGGAAAAGAGATAGGCAAGAGCAAACGCCTCCTACCACTTCCACAGATCAGCAAGGTGAGAAAAGGCAAAGGCTGAATCCCTTTTCTAAGGAGGAAATGCCTGAAAGACCAACTAATACTATGCTCCCTCCTAGAATTAAAACATCAGCCAGCTCCTTACAGCAAGAGCAAGAACTGCAACAAGGAACAGAAGTAAGTTCTTCAAGGCAGCGCACCAAGGCAGATTCTAGCATAAAGAAGTAGTTTACAGACATAAAAGCAAGAAATGAGCCGGTTAGATTCCAGCTTTATAACCAGCTGCTCAAAATGGCACCAACCAATCAAGAAAGGCTCATGTCGGCCTATGATATCCAAGAAGGAAAAATGACTCTTAGTCATTTTAGGCCTACTATGCAGCAACCTCAATCAGCTACAGACTACATCAGAACTAACTTAGAGGTGTTTTCCAAAGACATCCACCCCATGGACCAAATCGAGATACACAAGAAAATAGGGGAGATGCTCTATTCTACATTGGCTGATAAAACTCTATTAGCACACCACTTGCAGAATTCTCTACACAACACTACTGCCCAGTTAGAATTAGAGAAGGCTTCATCTCAAGCCAAGGGCAACAGAATCAAGTCCTTGGAAGAAATTATTATAGAGCTAGGACATGACCCAAATGATCCTAAGTGTGTGAAGGCATTGATGAAGAAAAAAGATGAGGATATAGCAGCTTTGAGAAAGCAGATTAAAATACCACCTACCCATCACCCTCAGACTGAAGGGGTTGCAGAACAAAAGAAAGATCAAGATATGGTAGCTCTACTCTTGACCTTGCATAAGAGATTGGTGGAAACAGAGGGCGCCTTGGAGGTGGCATTAAAGGCAAAACAAGGAGAATTACCAACTCAGCCAGCGTAGACATCTACAGCCGTTGACGATGTGCCTCTTGTAAGTACTTCAGCAGGTCCTCCCACTGGACAAACATCAGAGGCATGCCCTTTAGGCTCAGTACCAGCTCCAGAAGCGACAGCACCAACAACAACATCAGAATAGGTACCCAGCCTTGACATGCAAAGTATGAGGAAAGAACTAGAGGCTCTTGAAGCACAGATGGCAGAACTAAAGGTGGCTAAAGAGAAATTGGCTACGCTGGAAGAAAAATATGACAAATCAAAGCAGAATATAGCTGAAAGAACAAGAGAGGTAAGGGCTCTTGAAAAAAGGATAAAGGAGTTAGAAAAAGAGCTCACTCTGGACAAAACTATAAGTGAAATCAAGAAGATTCTATGGGCTAACATTGGTCAATCCATTACAGATCAATGGCAGTCCATTGAAACTATCCATGAGCAAATGGATCTCCTAAACAGGGCAAAAGCAGAAGGTCAAAGAGCCCGGGCATCCTTGGGAAGTATGCCTGAAATAGCCAATAGAATGATCCAAGTGCTCAACAACCGCACCTGCCTTCAGCTGGTAGGAATGGGTATCAGAGACAGGACTGATACCATATTACTAATAAAGAGGGTGCTTACCTTGAGGAACTATGTGCAAACATTGGACAGAAGATGTCAAGAAATGCAGACAGAGGTAAATGAATTCATTGCAAAAATCACTGCATTGCATAACAGAGGCCTCCCCAGCTTGGTAACTAGTGCAGGAAGGTTGTTATCACATGAAAATTATACCAAGAGGGTCAACAATTATGCAACAAATCAAACAACAGCATCTACTAGCAGTCTAGAGGAAGCAGGGCCCCCATCTGGGCAGACTCTCTATGAGAAATTGGAGAATTTGTTTTTTATTGAGCATGAGATCAAGCACCTTTTTGAAACACCTCCAAATTACTACAAATATACTGAAGCCAATGAGACTCTGATTAAAATACAGAGACACCAATTGCCTACTGAAGATTGGTGGAGAGGCATGATAGAAACATTGCTCTGAGAAATCAAAACTAGAAGCGCAACTTAATGAAAAAAAATGATGACTAGGCACCAATGGATGATTACAAGTGATGCAACCACAATACCAGCATCGTAGAAAGGCAGAAAGAAAGCAAAGACTTCAGAAATAAATGCAAATCATTCGGCAGGCCCAGTTGGTTCCAAAGTCAAGGATCTCTGACAAAGATAAACAGCTGTTTATTAATCCTTTAATAGCAATAACTTTTTGTAGCTACTATTCGTAGAAAGTTGGTAAGAAAGTTATGAGTTCATGACTCATCTTTCAGATATTTTATGAAACATTTTTGTATATATACCCCCACGCATAACTTGTTTGGGGTTGTTGATTTTCTTCTGAAGAGCTACACTGTAATTACAGACTTTGAATACAAGAAGCTGATGAAGTTCCTGAAATTCTGCGTTGTTTGATGTGTTATGATGAGATTGTTTGCTACTGCAGGATTCCTGCGTTATTTCGTGATACAATAAGTTTTCTAAACCGTGTCTTTACATTTTCTTCGCTTACAAACCCGCATATGTTGTATGTTTAATGGTCTTAGCATCAGAGAAAAGGAATAGTTCAGGATTTGTTTATTAAACACCCTAAGCTCAATCTCTGCGGTTAATTGTGTTTTCTTCAGAATTAGTTATGAATGTGAAATTCTTAATTGCTCACATTTACACTGAATCTTTCATAGTAAATATTGTTCAGGAATTCTAAGTTGCTCCTGAGCAATATTTCATTTCCCCCTTTTCAAGAAAATTTCACTGATGCCTCAACATCTAGTGAACCTACCGAGGATCCTCACATCAACCTAATGGGTCTAGACAGTGAGCATCAAGTTTTTTTAACACAAGAAGATCAAGAGGCCTATAATTGTAATCAATTTCAAACTAAATCAGGAGAGTCTTTTGACTTTAGGGAAGGATATGATGCAGCGGTATATGAGGTACATAAACAGTACAAACTAAGGAGTAGAACCATAGATGTATTTGAACCTTCAAAACCAAAGGAGAGTAAGTAGCCAAAAAAGAACAAGGATAATTATGTCCTTCCACAATCAGCTGCTAACTCAAAACCCCATACCACCGAAGTCACTGTGGAGGATATCTCAGAACAACAGCCCTCTGAAAACCACCCAGCCACGCCCCATCCTTGGAAGGCAAGTTCAAACACTCCCCCTAAGAGAAAATTTGGTACCAATTTCACTCAACATCATACCAATCATGAAGAAAGGATTACTGAAGATCTAGCTGAAAAGGAAAAATCTGTTGCACCTAATGCCAAGACCCAAATGGAAAAGCCCTTCAACTTGGAAATAGAAATTAGTAAGCTAAAGATAGTTGTTCCTCTTTCTAAATTGGCCAAACACGAAGTGTATAGACAGCAGATTAACAGGTCACTACAAGTATCAGACAATAAAGATGCTGTGAATGTTCTTGATGACCAACCTGAGTTACTATTTGGTCCTGAGGTGAACGAAAAAACAACAAATGGAGGGGTTCCACCCTTCTATGTCAGTTTAAACATCCATGACAAGGTTTTACACAATGCAATGTTTGATTCCGGGGCCTCACACAATTTAATGCCCAAGTCTATGATGGAAAAACTAGACCTAGACATCACAAGAACTTATAAAGATCTATTCTCATTTGATTCAAGTCAAGTCATGTGTCTAGGCCTAATTAAAGATTTGTGTGTCTCCCTGGTCCAATACCCAACCAAAATAATTTTGATGGATGTAGTGGTAGCTGACATACCTCCTAAGTATGGTATGCTCTTCTCCAGATCTTGGGGGGCCAAACTTTAAGGATCTTTGCAATTAGACATGTCCTACGCCACCATTTCAGTCTTTGGACAACCAAAGAGATTATACCGTGAGACACTAATGAAATATGTGGTGAGTAGCCAAGAGAAACCCCGAAACTTCCCATTCTATTCAATACACTCTGACATGGATTCGTTTATTCTCTATAATGTTGACATGTGCAGCAAGGCTTATTCTAAACTAGTAGTGGCAGCACAAACAGAGGGGTTGAATGAACAGATTGCCTCTCTAGACCAAAAGACTTTTGATACAGTTGACATAACAAAGGAGCATGATGTATCAAGTGAATTGCAAGAAACCAATCTGCCCATGATCCAACTTTCTAAAAATCACAATCCAAATCTTGATCATGAAACTTTATGGTACTTAGAATTTGATGGCTCTGTAAACAAGTTAGGAGCTGGAGCAGGAGTCTGGATCCACAATATGCACAATGACCGAGCTGAAGGTCATGCATATAGGTTAAACTTTCAATGCACAAACAATATGGCTGAGTATGAGGCCCTTTTGTTAGGTCTCAAACTCATAAAAAATTTAGGTGCAACCAAAATTTCAGTCTTAGGAGATTCAGATTTGATCATACAACAGATGAAAGGAAACTTTATCACAAATGATCTAAGGTTAAGAGCTTATAAAGGAGCAGCCATCCAAGTACTTGATACCTTCTCAGAATCTCAGTTAACTAAAATTTTCAGAGAACTCAACTTACATTCTCATAGCTTGGCAACCTTCGCCAGCACTTGCAAGCTACCTTTCAAACCCAATCACACTTTCACTGTTGAAATCAAACATAGACCTACAGTCCTGGACAACATCAAGAATTATCAAGTCTTTGAGAGTGACACACAAATAAACAACTTCCTCACTCTAAAAGAAGAATTTTCAAGCATCAACATTGATACTAGCACTGTGGATGACCAACCGCAGGCTCACACAGCCAAGTAAAATATATCAGCTCAAACAACAAATTTGGTTTTGAATCCTACCACCTTTAACAATGAAAATATACAAGAATTGAAGCAAATAGATGTAGATGAGATACCTGAAACAGAAGCTGAGGTAATTGAGTTAATAATTTCTTGCCCATAGGTTTAACCCCTTTGGAGGATCTGTTTGACTCAAATGATATCTCAAGAAAACCAAAAATGCAACCACTGAATGCAGAAATTGAAGATTGTAACATAGGAACTATAGAAAACCCAAAAATGATAAAATTATCTAAGGCATTACCATCTAATCAAAGGTCAAAATATATTGAATTGTTTAGAGAGTTCCAAGATATTTTTGCCTGGAGTTATGAGGAACTAAAGGCATATGACACTTCAGTCATTCAACACACCATACCTTTAAAGGAAAACCAAAAACCTTTCAAACAAAAGCTTAGGAGAGTGAACCCAGTGCTCCTTCCCCTCATTGAAAAAGAAGTGAAACATATGTATGAAGCAGGAATCATTGCTCCAATCAGGTTCTCAGAATGGATTTCAAACCTAGTGCCAACTAGGAAAAAGACGGGAGAGATCAGACTCTGTGTTGACCTAAGTAATTTGAACAAAGTCTCTCTCAAAGACCATTACCCCTTACCAAAAATGGATCATATCTTGTAAAGGGTAGTGGGAGCCTCTAGGATTTCATTATTAGATGGATTCTTTGGATTTAATCAGATTTTGGTACACCTTGATGATCAAGACAAAACTGCCTTCACAACACCTTGGGGAACTTTAAAGTATGTCAAAATGCCTTTTGGGCTTAAGAATGCAGGGGCCACATTCCAAAGAGAAATGGATATAGCCTTCGCCAAGGAAATCCATGATTTTCTGGTGGTCTACCTGGATGATCTTACTGCCTTTTCAAAATCAGACCAGGAACATTTAGAACATTTGAGACAGGTTTTCTTAATTTGTAGAAAATATGGCATATCTTTGAATCCCAAAAAATCACTGTTTGGCCTAGAGGAAGGTAAGCTCCTAGGGCACATAATCTCAAGAGATGGTATTAGGATTGATCCGGATAGAATTCAAGCTATCCTTCAGGTTCCCCATCCAAGAAATATCAAAGAATTACAAGGTTTTTTAGGAAAGATTAATTTCTTGAGAAGGTTCATTCCTAATCTGGCCGAGTTAATAAGACTGTTGAATAATATGTTGAAGAAGGATTCTAAGGTCAAATGGACCATGGAAGCTAAACAGGCCTTTGAGGATATCAAAAGAGCATTGACAAACACACCAGTCCTAATAAGTCCTAGGTTTGATAGAGACTTCATCATTTTCTCCTTTGCATCTGAGCATACAATTGCTGCAGTCCTATTACAAAAAGATGACTAGGACTGTGAAAAACCCATTGCATTCTTTAGCAGAGCCCTTAGAGATGCTCCTTTGAAATATCAGATTAGGGAAAAGAAGACCTATGCACTGGTAAAAGCCATCAAAGACTTTAGAATCTATATTCTGTACTCACACATAATTGCCTATGTCCCTAATGCAGTGGTTAAGGACATCTTAACCCAAGAGGGAATTGAAGGCAGGAGGGGCAAATGGATTGCCAATATCTTAGAATATGGCATTGAAATCAAGCCTACCAAACTGATAAAAGGACAAGGTCTAGCCAAGCTAATGACTGAAACCAATTTTCAAGTCCTTGACATTAATGAATTGGACAACGAAGAGGAGATGGCGACTCTACAGATCAACCAAGCCTTTTTACAATCTCCCTGGTATGCTGATATATGTTTTGTATTGTTAAACCTGCAAGCTCCTCCAGGGTTGTCCAGAACTAAGAAAAGGTTCTTGAAAATGAAAGCATCAAAGTTTTGTATCATAGATAATGTTTTGTTTTGGAGAAATCATGAAGGAATCTTACTCAAATGTTTAACATATGATGAAACTGACAATGTCCTTAAGGAATTTCATGCAGGTGACTGTGGAGGACATTTATACTGGAAATCCACAGCTGATAAGATCCTAAGGGCTGGTTTTTATTGGCCCTCCTTGTTTACTAATGTGAGAAAATTTGTAATGTCCTGTCACAAATGCCAAATCTTTGAAGGCAAGAGAAAGTTGTTGCCTTTACCACTCAAGCCTATTTCAACTGAGAGACCATTCCAACAATGGGGTTTAGACTTCATTGGTGAAATCCACCCTTCATCCTCTGGTCAGCATAGGTGGATTTTGACTGCTACAGACTATTTTACCAAATGGATAGAAGCCATCCCTTGTAGGCAAGCCAATGATTCCATCATTATACAATTTCTAGAAACCAACATCTTGTCCAGGTTTGGCTGTCCAGATAAAATTATTACAGACAATGCTGCTGCTTTCAAGTCCAAAAAAATGATCAACTTTTGCCATAAATATCATATGACCTTGGGTCATTCCACAGCTTATTACCCGCAAGGCAATGGCCTAGCTGAGTCTTCCAATAAAAGCCTCATCAACATCATTAAGAAAGTTTTAGAGGAGAACAAAAAGAATTGGCATAAGAAGCTGGTAAATGCACTATGGGCAGACAGGTTGACCACCAAAAGATCCATTGGCAGAAGCCCATATGAACTTGTTTATGGAATGGAAGCAAGATTTCCTTCATCTTTGGGAATCCCTGTAATCAAGTTGCTGCAAGAAATACAAGCTGAGCCAAATGACATCCAAAGAAGAATCAATCAGACAATTCACCTACAGCAAACAAGAGAGGAAGTCTATCACAGAACCCAAATACTGCAAGAGAAGCTCAAAAGAATATTTGACAAAAGAACCAAAGCTGAAGACTTCTTCATAGGAAGCAAAGTGCTGAGATGGGATTCCAGGAGGGAGGACAAAGGAAAGCATGGTAAATTTGATTCCTTGTGGAAGGGACCATATGTCATTTATGTTGTACAAGGTAATAACACTTATTTTCTAAAGAGTTTGGATGGCTCAAACACTGAGGAAGGCCCAGTCAATGGGAGGATGCTCAAGCATTATTTTGACCACCATTGAGGAAACACTACAGAACCACACATTGTACATAAATATTTATATTTTCAGTATGTTTATTTACAGCAGATAGATAAAGGTCCAAGTGAACTTGATTTTGAGAAGGACCAAGGTGCTGCACCATTTTTGATATACATTTTGACCCTATCATTGGAAAGCAAGAGAAAACACATGGAAACTATCAAGGTGATGAGCAACACTCAGACAAACAAGTAAAAACAGAGTTGTAACTTCATAGCAAATCAACTTGCAGGCTATTTCATATAAGTTCCTAAAGATTCAGATGAATGGTCTTTAACAAAATGAGGATTCAGGCTGTAACAAGATGGGGAAAAACAAGGCGATCTGACCTGCTGTCCTTGACTTTTCATCTGGAAAAGTCATCCCCAAGTGGAGACACTGTTAGCCTCCTATACCAATAGGGTTTCATTTTTCATGATTGAAAGTGGAAGTGCCAAAAATGTTCATCTTTGGTGACACAAAGGTTCTATTTTTGTGAAGGAGACAGACAGTTAAAAAATGTAAAGAGGGTATGCCTTAAAAGAATAATCAAAAGGAAGGAAAAATGAATTGGTCAAAAAAAATAATTGAAATGAACCCCAAAGAAAGACCAGGAAAGTGGCCAACCAAAATGCCACTGCCATCTTGGTAAATGGCTCAACAGTGCAAGCTAGGCCATGCCATGTTTTAAATTGCCTGTTCTAGACTAGAGAAAGAAAAATCTATCCAAACAGTTTAAGCTTGGCAAATTGGTAGTTAGGTAGAGAACAAAGGCGCCCAACTGCTTAATCTAGGCCCTTGGAAGTGATAAGGGTAGTTTTAGATAGCAAATTATTTGAAAAGAAAAAGAAAAGATCAATTGAGGGTTTGCAAGTCTAAGTGCACCTTCCCTGAAGTAACAAAAAATGCTAGGAACTAAGATGGGTAGGTAGTCAGGGGTTGCCGAAGCCTGATTTCTTTCATGAGTGAGCTTGACAAAGAAAATTTATATCAGCAAGAACAGAACTGTTACTCAGCATTTTGATAACAAAATATGGAAGCATGTCTAACTTCCCCTTTTTTTCCCAGGAAATCTTTTTCTAACATCCCTCTAATAAACCTTGGAATTCACTCAACAAGTCCTAGCATCACTTTACCTTTTGTGAAATATTAAGCCAAGGTGTTAGTTGCCACCACACAAAAAAGCCACATTTCTTATGTAAAATCATTGCTTACTCTCATCTGCTCCTAAATCTAAGTTTACTCCTAAAAAACTTAACTCCATGTTCCCCTCTTACATCTCCAATTCATATTGACTTCTAACCTTACTTTTTAACTCCGTAAGTGTTCCCCTCCCCCTACTATTATCATATTTTATCCAAAAACCCAAAAATATGTACATACCCCCCCCCCCTTTTGGGCATTATAGCCATATATTTTAAAGTTCGGGAAGCATGAGAAAATCTAAGGCTTTCATGTATATTTCTCCAAGCTATGTTCGGGAATTAAATTAACACCTGGTTAATTCAATAACCCTCACCTGCTATACCCTCCATAATGTTAAAATCCCTCATTTCCCCATCACTTGTGTAAATTTTCCATAAACCCACATTTTCCATTTACCCAAAGTTTCGTTTCTTTGCGCGGTATCAAAAGAAATAATTTTATAATGGTTGGGTCCCGTTGTTATCGCGCTGGCGGCTTGTCCGCCGTCGGATCTGGGCCCTCCCATCCGACGGTCATCAGGCATTTCGGAGCCCCTCTACTATCCATCCGTTAGCGCCCAAAAACTGTCAGAGGGTGACGTAGTGCCAGGAACGCATGCCCATTTGTTAGTGGATCGAGCGACCTCTGACCATTACCAGGCCCGTACCAAAAGCGGTCCGATAATACCGCTTACCACCGCCAGCTTCCGGCCCTTACGTCATCGCCCACGTCAGTAGACACGCCAACTGCCGTTTCACTTTTGTCTGACATGGCCGCCGTGTCATCCCTGTTATACATCAGCACGTCATCCCTGTCGTACCCAGGCCCGACCAGTGACGTCATGCTGACGTCATTTACCAAAAGGCGCCAAATCCCTTTTTTTCCATATATTCGCCGAAAATCATCGTTTTTTCGTATTTCTATTGGACACTTGCCATGCACACTTGCATGTCGTTTTACGTTGTCTGTCCGCCAACCGCAAAACTCTCGCCCTGAGCTGCTGGCGCTATGAGTTCATCAACCTCCAACACCGCCGTCCTCACAGTCCTCAGGTATTTACCTATTTCTTCTGCATACCCTGGTCTTTCAAGTTCACTATATTAAAAGAAAAGAAAAAAAACATGAGAACTGCTCAAATTCCTAACTACTAAGAACCTCCATCTGCTAGCTTAGCCCCAAGTTCATTTGGAGGAGGTATCATTGGTCAAATTCCGCTGAACTCTCACAGCTCCCTGCGCATTTGCAGCTTAAAACCACTAGCAGACAAAGTCCACTAAAAAGGCAGCACTCACCCCCAGCATTGGTTACTTTCACCCTCTCAACAAGCTGTTGCTCTTGGTTAGCCAAATTCACCTTCATTCTCATCTCTGCAAATCATCCCATCGACCATAATCTACTGCTCACTGCCAGTTTTTCTAAACCAAAATCACAAATTCAACTTCAAGTGAGAACTAAGCAATGGAGACCCCAGTGACAATGAATATTACGCCCCTGAATGCCCCACATAAGAACCTGGAATGGTTGGCCCTTGCTGACCGGGATTATCAAATCAAAGAAACAGTTGAGATAAGTAACAAATATCACATACAAACTCTTTGTGAGCTGAAGAAAAAATACATGAGTGGTGCTGATGACATAGGTATCTGGGAGTCTAACTTGCCCATTTATTACCTTCCCCAAGTCAATGTGTTCCAAAACACTATGAACCCTCTCAAAGAGCAGTTTTGGGTTCATCTGGGACTATTTTATTTCACATCACTCCTCAATCCATAAATCAGATGCTAAGCTTCAAGCCAACTAAAACTCTGGTGCCCCTTTCTATGAATTTTCTGCTCAAACAAGTTGCCAAGCTGCCCAGCTCAGAGGTCACAAGGATTGGCCAGTTGTTCATGAAGCCAAAATATCAGCCCCGGCAAACGCCTCCTTATCTACATGTCTGGTTCAATGAAACAGGGAGACTGCTAGTGGATATGATATCCTACATTTTAGGATTCAATACCAATGAGTTTGTGGATGAAACAACCTTGGTAATGCTATCCATGTTCACTCCAGGGCAGCCCCCTACTGCCCAGTATGATTATGCCACGTTCCTTGCTGACAAAATTCATGAGAAATTCATGAATTTGGAGAGAGAGAGGGTATTCAAGTACACATCCTATATATATCATTTGATATTATACGATCAGCCTGACAGTTTCCCTATTTTCTTAAAAAAGCTAGATGCAAAAGGAAACAGGAGGTCAGTGGTATTCTGGACACCAGTCTGTCACCATATCTCTTTCTCTCCATACAACTATTGCGAGTTCATTGATCTGTTCATCTATCGAGCCTTGTCTCTACTGCAGAGTTCTCCTCTTCCTAGACTCACCGATGAAATGCAGAAGATCCTCCAGCTTTCAAAGAATTATAGCATTGGAGATTGGTACCTCTACCAAGACCACACAATAATTAGAGTATATGGCTGTGAGCTAGCCCCTTACAGACTGCCAAAGTACGTTCCCATGAGACTTTTTGCATTAGAATATTTCCGGCAATTTGGAAATGCAAACATGATCCATTTTCATAGCAGAAATAAGAAAGCGCAACTGAAAATTAAACACCAATTGGGTCCATTCATCTTTAATAAAAGGGAAGAAGCTTGGGGAGAATTAGATAAGATCCTAAAAAGCCTCCAGCTGAAAACAAGCTTCTATTGGGCACCACATGACCCTAATCATTTCATAAGCCTCAGAAGAATCAAGTATAGGCTTGCTGTCTATTATCACTTTAGCATTCCACAAATTGAAAAATATGCTAACCAACTAGAGTGGAAAGAAGGCACATTAGTGGAGGACTAGTCTGAAGAAGAATTAGCAGAAAGAGAAATTAAAAATTTAGAAAAAGCAGTTGACTTGGAATATTTTGGACAGGTTTGGTCTCCAGCCCCTTGGCATCTTGGAGAAAGTGCCTCATCCTCCACTGTTCCCCAACAGTCTACCAAAGTAATTGGTCAAGCAACAAATATAACTAAAGGCAAAGAAGTACAACAAGAGGAGTCACTTCCCAATTTGGAGCAGCAAGCAGAGCAGCAAGAAGAAATGGCTAAAATGCCTACCTCCACAGAGCAGCAAACCCAAGAGCAGATCCCTCCAAGGCAGGAGGTGACAGTTGAAACTACAGTCTTACAGACACCTGCAAACGAGGAAAGAACGAGGAAAAGAGATAGGCAAGAGCAAACTCCTCCTACCACTTCCACAGATCAGCAAGGTGAGAAAAGGCAAAGGCTGAATCCCTTTTCTGAGGAGGAAATGCCTGAAAGACCAACTGATACTATGCTCCCTCCTAGCATTGAAACATCAGCCAGCTCCTTACAGCAAGAGCAAGAACTGCAACAAGGAACAGAAGTAAGTTCTTCAAGGCAGCGCACCAAGGCAGATTCTAGCATAAAGAAGCAATTTACAGACATAAAAGCAAGAAATGAGCCGGTTAGATTCCAGCTTTATAACCAGCTGCTCAAAATGGCACCAACCAATCAAGAAAGGCTCATGTCGGCCTATGATATCCAAGAAGGAAAAATGACTCTTAGTCATTTTAGGCCTACTATGCAGCAACCTCAATCAACTGCAGACTACATCAGAACTAACTTGGAGGTATTTGCCAAAGACATCCACCCCATGGACTAGATCGAGCTACACAAGCAAACAGGGGAGATGCTCTATTCTACATTGGCTGATAAAACTCTATTAGCACACCGCTTGCAGAATTCTCTACACAACACTACTGCCCAGTTAGAATTAGAGAAGGCTTCATCTCAAGCCAAGGACAACAGAATCAAGTCCTTGGAAGAAATTATTATAGAGCTAGGACATGACCCAAATGATCCTAAGGGTGTGCAGGCATTGATGAAGAAAAAAGATGAGGATATAGCATCTTTGAGAAAGCAGATTAAAATACCACCTACCCATCACCCTCAGACTGAAGGGGTTGCAGAACAAAATAAAGATCAAGATGTGGTAGCTCTACTCTTGACCTTGCATAAGAGATTGGTGGAAACAGAGGGCGCCTTGGAGGTGGCATTAAAGGAAAAACAAGGACAATTACCAACTCAACCAGCGCAGACATCTACAGCCATTGAAGATGTGCCTCTTGTAACTACTTCAGCATGTCCTCCCACTGGACAAACATCAGAGGCATGCGCTTCAGGCTCAGTACCAGCTCCAGAAGCGACAGCACCAACAACAACATCAGAACAGGTACCCAGCCTTGACATGCAAAGTATGAGGAAAGAACTAGAGGCTCTTGAAGCACAGATGGCAGAACTAAAGGTGGCTAAAGAGAAATTGGCTATGCTGGAAGAAAAATAGGACAAATCAAAGCAGAATATAGCTGAAAGAACAAGAGAGGTAAGGGATCTTGAAAAAAGGATAAAGGAGTTAGAAAAAGAGCTCACTCTGGACAAAACTATAAGTGAAATAAAGAAGATTCTATGGCCTAACATTGGTCAATCCATTACAGATCAGTGACAGTCCATTGAAACTATCCATGATCAAATGGATCTCCTAAACAGGGCAAAAGCAGAAGGTCAAAGAGCCCGGGCATCCTTGGGAAGTATGCCTGAAATAGCCAATAGAATGATCCAAGTGCTCAACAACAGCACCAGCCTTCAGCTAGCAGGAATGGGTATCAGAGATAGGACTGATACCATATTACCAATAAAGTGGGTGCTTACCTTGAGGAACTATGTGCAAACATTGGACAGAAGATGTCAAGAAATGCAGACAGAGGTAAATGAATTCATTGCAAAAATCACTGCATTGCATAATAGAGGCCTCCCCAGCTTGGTAACTAGTGCAGGAAGGTTGTTATCACATGAAAATTATGCCAAGAGTGTCAAAAATTATGCAACAAATCAAATAACAGCATCTGCTAGCAGTCTAGAGGAAGCAGGGCCCCCATATGGGCAGACTCTCTATGAGAAATTGGAGAATTTGTTTTTTTATTGAGCATGAGATCAAGCACCTTTTTGAAACAACTCCAAATTACTACAAATATACTGAAGCCGATGAGACTCTGATTAAAATACAAAGACACCAATTTCCTACTGAAGATTGGTGGAGAGGCATGATAGAAACATTGCTCTGAGAAATCAAATCTGGAAGAGCAACTGAATGACAAAAATGATGACTAGGCACCAATGGATGATTACAAGTGATGCAACCACAACAGCAGCATCGTGGCAAGGCAGTAAGAAAGCAAAGACTTCATAAATACATGCAAATCAGTCGGCAGGCCCAGTTGGTTCCAAAGTCAAGGATCTCTGACAAAGATAAACAGCTATTTATTAATCCTTCAATAGCAATAACTTTTTGTAGCTACTATTCGTAGAAAGTTGGTAAGAAAGTTATGAGTTCATGACTCATCTTTCAGATATTTTATGAAACATTTTTGCATATATACCCCCATGCATAACTTGTTTGGGGTTGTTGATTTTCTTCTGAAGAGCTACGCTGTAATTACAGACTTTGAATACAAGAAGCTGATGAAGTTCCCGAAATTTTGCGTTGTTTGATGTGTTATGATGAGATTGTTTGCTACTGCAGGATTCCTGCGTTATTTCGTGATACAATAAGTTTTCTAAACCGTGTCTTTACATTTTCTTCGCTTACAAACCCGCATATGTTGTATGTTTAATGGTCTTAGCATCAAAGAAAAGGAATAGTTCAGGATTTGTTTATTAAACACCCTAAGCTCAATCTCTGCGATTAATTGTGTTTTCGTCAGAATTAGTTATGAATGTGAAATTCTTAATTGCTCACATTTACACTGAATCTTTCATAGTAAATACTGTTCAGGAATTCTGAGTTGCTCCTGAGCAATATTTCATTTCCCCACCTCACCAGCATAGTGAAAGAACCTTAATTGCCTCTCACTGACTGACTGCAATCCATATTTCTCAAATTTGAAGGTTGTTTCATGAATGCCCATCTGGCTCTGCAGTATCATCATTCTCACCAAACACCTCAAGCAACACATCATCATCGACTCCAATGCCCAATGGACTAAAAACCTCTGAACATTGCATTACAGTTGTTAGAAGATATCATTCAACCAAACTTTAAACAAAATTCAGTGCATCATAGCTAGCCTAAAACTCCCAAAACAAAGCTAAATCAGAAAGAGAGAGCCCTCTCTGATTGCAGGTGGGCTAGAACCTGTAATCCAAAGATTGGTTAGTGGTTACCTCGGCCGTATTCCCTTAGGAGTCAAAGGGAACAACCTGAGTGATAACATTATTGGCGACTCCACTGGGGACAGAACAAATTTTTCAACAGTTGTCTACTTTAGATAGCTGTTCTAGAATTTCAGCAGTTCCTTGATACTTCTGAAAATATTCTCAAAAATACCAAAAACAATTTTGGAAGCTGGCTCCTAAAAAGACAACCAGGCATACCAGGTCAAATCCTGACCCAAACCCTCCACCTTTTTTCGATAATCCTAATTTGATTCCCAAGGTTCTTAGCAACCAAAAGGAACCAGAATAATTTGCTGATTCTAGCCCTGAGGCAGTTCAGCAAAGTTATATCCCAACCCCTGCTAAACCGGCAGTTCATCCTCTCATAACCCAATCTTCCCCCTCTTCCTCATCTACTTCCCAAAACATACTATTCACACCTCCATCCAATACACAAACTGTTGTTGTTGTCCATGTTGTTCCAGTTGTTCCCCTTCTACCTGTTGTCCCATTGATCCCTATAAATATGGCAAATCGTTACGCCCCCCTTCAGCTACCCGGTAATCTTGGGGCTATGCCTCAAGACTACCAAAGTAAGATCACTTATTTTGATGGAACCAGTACATATACTGCCTTACAGCATACCAAGAAAATGCAAGATTACTTTGAAAACTATGAAATAGACGATGATGATGTGAGAATGAAAATTTTTGTCCAAAGCTTAACAGGTGAAGTAAGAACTTGGTTCAAAGCACTTGCTGCAAATTCCATACACAATTCGGCTGCTCTTTATCAATCCTTCCTACACAGATGGGAAAAGAAAAAGGACCCTCTACATATTTTATCCGAGTATGACACTATAAGGAGAGGCCCACAAGAGACTGTCCTAGATTATTGTGCCAGATTTAACAATGTTTATGATGCTATTCCTCAAAATCTTAGGCCTCCACCTGATTTAGCTTTAATCAAATTCCCGGATGGGTTTGATGCTGATATGGCATATCAACTGAGGGAGAGAGCCCCTGCAACCCTGGCAGACATGCAAAACATAGCTGTAAGTGTAGAGGCAAATCTGATTGCCAAAAGAAATCGGGCAAGAGCTGAAAGAAGGACCACTTTTAAGGAAGAACCCTCAGCATTTGAGCAAAAGCTAGATGCAATCATCAAAAGCATGGACAGACTTGGGGAGAGGGTAGAAACAATAGAAAGGAAATCATCATGGGAAGGCCAACCCAGTACTACTAGAAACCCAAATTTTAGAAAAAATCAGAATCCAAATGTTGGAAGGGCGGATCCTGACCAGCACATTAGACCCCGTTTTCAAGAAAATTTCGCTGAGGCCTCAACATCTAGTGAACCTACCAAGGATCCTCACATCAACCTAATGGGTCTAAACAGTGAGCATCAGGTTTTTTAACACAAGAAGATCAAGAGGCCTATAATTGTAATCAATTTCAAACTAAATCAAGAGAGTCTTTTGACTTTAGGGAAGGCTATGATGCAACGGTATATGAGGTACATAAATAGTACAAACTAAGGAGTAGAACCATAGATGTATCTGAACCTTCAAAACCAAAGGACAGTAAGCAGCCAAAAAAGAACAAGGATAATTCTGTCCTTCCACAATCCGCTGCTAACTCAAACCCCCATACCACCGAAGTCACTGTGGAGGATATCTCAGAACAACAGCCCTCTGAAAACCACCCAGCCCCACCCCATCCTTGGAAGGCAAGTTCAAACACTCCCCCTGAGAGCAAATTTGGTACCAATTTCACTCAACATCATACCAATCATGAAGAAAGGATTACTGAAGATCCGACTGAAAAGGAAAAATCTACTGCACCTAATGCCAAGACCCAAATGGAAAAGCCCTTCAACTTGGAAACAGAAATTAGTAAGCTAAAGATAGTTGTTCCTCTTTCTGAATTGGCCAAACACGAAGTGTATAGACAGCAGATTAACAGGTCACTACAAGTATCAGACAATAAAGATGTTGTGAATGTTCTTGATGACCAACCTGAGTTACTATTTGGTCCTGAGGTGAACGGAAAAACAGCAAATGGAGGGGTTCCACCCTTCTATGTCAGTTTAAACATCCATGACAAGGTTTTACACAATGCAATGTTTGATTCCGGGGCCTCACACAATTTAATGCCCAAGTCTGTAATGGAAAAACTAGACCTAGACATCACAAGACCTTATAAAGATCTATTCTAATTTGATTCAAGTAAAGTCAGGTGTCTAGGCCTAATTAAAGATTTGTGTGTCTCCCTGGTCCAATACCCAACCAAAATAATTTTGATCGATGTAGTGGTAGATGACATACCTCCTAAGTATGGTATGCTCTTGTCCAGATCTTGGGGGGCCAAACTTCAAGGATCTTTGCAATTAGACATGTCCTACGCCACCATTTCAGTCTTTGGATAGCCAAAGAGATTATACCATGGAACACTAATGAAATATGTGGTGAGTAGCCAAGAGAAACCCCAAAACTTTCCAATCTATTCAATACACTCTGACATGGATTCGTTTATTCTCTATAATGCTGACATGTGTAGCAAGGCTTATTTTAAACTAGTAGTGGCAGCACAAACAGAGGGGTTGAATGAACAGATTTCCTCTCTAGACCAAAAGACTTTTGATATAGTTGAGATAACAAAGGAGCATGATGTATCAAGTGAATTGCAAGAAACCAATCTGCCCATGATCCAACTTTCTAAAAATCTCAATGCAAATCTTGATCATGAAACTTTATGGTACTTAGAATTTGATGGCTCTGTAAACAAGTTAGGAGCTGGAGCAGGAGTCTGGATCCACAATATGCGGAATGACCGAGCTGAAGGTCACGCATATAGGTTAAACTTTCAATGCACAAACAATATGGCTGAGTATGAGGCCCTTTTGTTAGGTCTCAAACTCATAAAAAATTTAGGTGTAACCAAAATTTCAGTCTTAGGAGATTCAGATTTGATCTTACAACAGATGAAAGGAAACTTTATCACAAATGATTTAAGGTTAACAGCTTATAAAGGAGTAGCCATCCAAGTACTTGATACCTTCTCAGAATCTCAGTTAACTAAAATTTCCAGACAACTCAACTTACATGCTCATAGCTTGGCAACCTTCGCTAGCACTTGCAAGCTACCTTTCAAACCCAATCACACTTTCACTGCTGAAATCAAACATAGACCTGCAGTCCTGGACAACATCAAGAATTGGCAAGTCTTTGAGAGTGACACACAGAAAAACAACTTCCTCACTCTAAAAGAAGAATTTTCAAGCATCAACATTGATATTAGCACTATGGATGACCAACCGCAGGCTCACACAGCCAAGCAAAATATATCAGCTCAAACTGCAAATTTGGTTTTGAATCCTACCACTTTTAACAACGAAAATATACAAGAATTGAAGCAAATAGATGTAGATGAAATAGCTAAAATAGAAGCTGAGGTAATTGAGTTAAAGGATAATTTCTTGCCCACGGGTTTAACCCCTTTGGAGGATCTGTTTGACTCAAATGATATCTCAAGAAAAGCAAAAAAGCAACCACTGAATGCATAAATTGAAGATTGTAACATTGGAACTACAGAAAACCCCAAAATGATAAAATTATCTAAGGCATTACCAGCTAATCAAAGGTGAAAATACATTGAATTGTTTAGAGAGTTCCAAGATATTTTTGCCTGGAGTTATGAGGAGCTAAAGGCATATGACACCTCAGTCATTCAGCACACCATACCTTTAAAGGAAAACGAAAAACCTTTCAAACAAAAGCTTAGGAGAGTGAACCCAGTGGTCCTTTGCCTCATTGAAAAAGAAGTGAAACGTATGTATGAAGCAGGAATCATTGCTCCAATCAGGTTCTCAGAATGGATTTCAAACCTAGTGCCAACGAGGAAAAAGACGGGAGAGATCAGACTCTTTGTTGACCTAAGTAATTTGAACAAAGTCTCTCTCAAAGACCATTACCCCTTACTAAAAATGGATCATATCTTGCAAAGGGTAGTGGGAGCCTCTAGGATTTCATTATTAGATGGATTCTGTGGATTTAATCAGATTTTGGTACACCCTGATGATCAAGACAAAACTGCCTTCAAAACACTTTGGGGAACTTTCAAGTATGTCAAAATGCCTTTTGGGCTTAAGAATGGAGGGGCCACATTCCAAAGAGCAATGGATATAGCCTTCGCCAAGGAAATCCATGATTTTCTGGTGGTCTACCTGGATGATCTTACTGCCTTTTCAAAGTCAAACCAGGAACATTTAGTACATTTGAGACAGGTTTTCTTAATTTGTAGAAAATATGGCATATCTTTGAATCCCAAAAAATCACTGTTTGGCCTAGAGGAAGGTAAGCTCCTAGGGAACATAATCTCAAGAGATGGTATTAGGATTGATCCGGACAGAATTCAAGCTATCCTTCAGGTTCCCCATCCAAGAAATATCAAAGAATTACAAGGTTTTTTAGGAAAGATTAATTTCTTGAGAAGGTTCATTCCTAATCTGGCCGATTTAATAAGACTGTTGAATAATATGTTGAAGAAGGATTCTAAAGTCAAATGGACCATGGAAGCTAAACAGGCCTTTGAGGATATCAAAAGAGCATTGACAAACACACCAGTCCTAACAAGTCCTAGGTTTGATAGAGACTTCATCATTTTCTCCTTTGCATCTGAGCATACAATTGCTGCAGTCCTATTACAAAAAGATGACCAGGGCTGTGAAAAACCCATTGCATTCTTTAGCAGATCCCCTAGAGATGCTCCTTTGAAATATCAGATTATGGAAAAGCAAGCCTATGCACTAGTAAAAGCCATCAAAAACTTTAGAATCTATATTCTGTACTCACACATAATTGCCTATGTCCCTAATGCAGTGGTTAAGGACATCTTAACCCAAGAGGGAATTGAAGGCAGGAGGGGCAAATGGATTGCCAATATCTTAGAATATGACATTGAAATCAAGCCTACCAAACTGATAAAAGGACAAGGTCTAGCCAAGCTAATGACTGAAACCAATTTTCAAGCCCTTGACATTAATGAACTAGACAACGAAGAGGAGATGGCGACTCTGTTGTGGGGAAAAGTATCCGACTCGGATGACCCTATCCCTACTCTAAGGGTGACAGTCCTTAGCAACAACTGAAAGTAAAGCTTTGATTATTTTCCTTTATGAAAGTACAGAGAAGGAAGAAAAGATTGACCAACCGTTGTCTTTCGCTTTTGTCGATCCTATCCTCTTCTCTTTGTCTCTTGTTCCCAGCTCCCTGCTTCCTTTGCCGGTCCAGCTACACACAGATCCTGCACAAACACAAGAGAGAAACTACAAGAAACATGTACTCATAACTGATGCATGGATTAGAGTGAATTAGATATACAAGTAAATACAATACATCAATGCAATACAAGTATATAGGAGAACATTCAAAGCTTTATTGATAGAAGTAAAAGGGTTCTGAGAAGGTTACAACCATCAATGGCTCCAATCCAGTAGCACCTCCCCAGCAGCAAGAAATCTCCTCTTCACCTCTATAAAAGCAATCACCCAATAGCTCTAACTGTAAACCAACAGCACTTCCTTGCTTTGCACAAAATTCCAGCCTCCTTAGACCTCATAGAAGAGCTCTATATATAGGAGAGAAGAAGAGAGGATGAGTCAGCTTGAGGCTGGCATGAAGCTGACTAGTGTCCTCTCCCTCTTCAGTTAAACTTCAGTTCTTGAGTCCACTTGGAGATCCTTGCTTACACATGGAGATCAAGTACCTCTTACTCATCACAGGGCGAATCTCTTGAACCAAGTGTCAGTTTGGAAGCTTCCTGGGCAATTGACACCTTGCAGAATGACTATGCCACTTGGCCAATCTCGCCCAGCGCAGGTAGCCTTCATTAGATTTGACTTCCAGCGCAGGTACAAGGAGGAGCAGTTGCAATACAGCGCAGATGCTCAGTGGAGCAGCTGACATGATCCAAAAATAGCCTGTTTCTGAGTGTTTTCAGGTGGAGAACTGATGGGAAGTGCTGTGGTTTGTTGACCTTGTTCTTCTAGGGGTAAGAACAACATGTTTAGGGACTGAGGATCCCTGTAATTATCGACATTTCATGCTCCATGCTGCGAGGCACAAAAATGTCTATAACAGTTGCCCCCTAAAGTATGAGGCCGTTTATCGGGTGAAATGCTTTATCTAGAGGGTCCGAAGTTCATTCCAGTGCTGAGGGGGGCGCCCTGTAATACAATACAATACAATACATTATTTTTCATTTTGTTTTCATGATCTAGCTGAGGCGGGCATTCCCATGCTCAGCTTTATAAATACATTCTGGTACATAGAACAGACGATCGTCTGATAGTAGACTGACAATTTTCTGCTGAAATTATCATCCTTTGAATAGGATGATCATCTGCTGCAATGATGTACATGACAAATGCTTTTATATTTCCTGAATATATATCGCAGCCCGGATGGATGAAACTAGATCCGGGGTCTTCAAACTCGTTCGATCTTCACTCTAAGTACAAGTCGATCCATGTGAGAATTGCGTTGAAGTCGAACATGGAAAGACATCGCTTGATTACCGGCCAATAATGAAAACCGTTAACAAGCGCAAGAGGAATCACCGATAATGATAATGACCCTCAAGGTACTGCAGTACAATTCACGTGGCGTGAATAAAGGACTTGGCGTCGAACGCCACGCAAAATCTTCTGGTCGAAGGTCATTGATGTATACCTGTCGCCGGAAGTGAGAAACTTGCCATTGAGGCATGCAAGCTTCAAAGTACTGATGGGGTTGTTCCTAGATCAACTTCTTGGATAATGAGCTGAAGTCGACAAGAAGCGATCCGTCAAAGGAGGGCCTTAATGAATCCCACATCAATGACACGGAACGGAGCTAATGATTTTAGTGGAGGTGAAAACAAACTGTGACATATGATTCAGGGTGGCGATCATGAATGGATGAAGGATAATGTATGGTAGTGGATGGGACACGGTTGACACTTTCAGAATGACCCCTCTTGAACATATAACGACACTGATGCGATGGATCGGTAGCATTACCCCAAATGTGGATGGTTTGGCGAGGACCATGGTGATGAGACCGGTGAATGAAACAACCCAACCCGATGTGGTACGGAGGAAAAGTGTCATGTTCAAGAGTGACTTGCTACCATTAAACTTTGATGTTCTCCCAATTTTTCCCCAGTCATTTCTGACCAGTACCTCTTTATTTTTGTCAAGCTTGAGGAGGATAACATATGCTTGTTCTATAACCTGCCCTTCGGGCAAGCCCGTTGCTATGATTTAACGAGCCTAGCGATAGGGAAACTCGTTCTCGTCTAAAGACAAGTTTGTCGCTATTTAATCATTTTAACGAGTCTAACGACAAGGAAAACTCGGTCCTTTTCATTTTTAGAGAGTCTGAAAAGGTACATAAAGTTAACTCCAAAATTCCTTTTTCGTCATCTAATCCCTTAAGTCCGAAAAAGTATAAAACAATACAGAAGGGATGAGTTTTCGATTGCTTTAACGAGCCGAACAAGACAAGCGCTCGATCTTTTTGTGCAATAATCCCTCAGGTCCAAAAAGATTAAAATCTAGAGGAGGGATAGCTCTTCCGGTCGTTTAACGAGCTGGAAGGCCAAAACTCGGCAAACTTTTCATATTTTACGAGTCAGTGAAAAGAGCTCAAAGAAGACTCGTCTTTTGAGGAACGAGTGATAAACAGGGATAGCAGCAGATTCCAGGTACAGGTTGGAATTTTCCAATCACGGCAGTGTCACAAGGATGGCTAGGTGAAATCACTCTTCGCAGCTGTTTCTCAAAAGAGGTAAACACACAAATGGAGGTGAATGATCGGCCAAATGAACAGTGGAGGTGACGGTGCACAAACACGACCAAGGCTTTTATGGCTGATGAATTTACGATCTCAAAAGGTTATTTACCGGTTCATTTTTTCTGAATGAGCTTGAACTCTAAAAGAAAGCCTGCTCATAACTCATGTTTATTTTTTAACGAGCATGAACTATGTGCTAAAACTGCTCGGATCTTGCGTTTATTTTTTAACGAGCATGAACTATGTGCTAAAACTGCTCGATATACCAGTCATAAAAATAAGAATGCCTCCTCTAAGGATCCATTTTTTATAGAGCTTGCGCCTTACCACAGCTATGCTCCAACTCCTCCTTCCTTTATGTAAGTTCGGAAAACGGTTAATCTTAAAACCAGATAAATAACCGCCCCTAGCTTGCACTCCAGAAGGTTTGCATGCCCCCAGGTATAGGATAGAATTTCGAGGCTGCCCCTCCTCTCCCCTACCTCTGCTTTTCTTTGGGTGTTCACAGCTACTTGTCATCTTGCCAATCTAATGTTAACGATACTAGTCTTCTCGTTATTTTAAGGGGTCTTACGCGGTACTCAGTCTTCCCGTCGGCCCAACTTTTAACGAACAGCTATTTGTGACAAGAGAAGAACACTACTCAAAGACAAAACATTGGTATTATTGAAGGAGGCTTGCCTCTTTCTTATTATCCAAAGACGGTTCTATTCGCTGCCGCAAATCAATCTCTTTCTTCGGCGATGTCTAACATTAGGTTACTAAAGATGGTGGCCACTTGATGTAACAATAGAATCTCTTTCTTTGGAGACTGCCCCTACTTATCCTTCAAAACATATGTTTTAATGGGTGAGGCTTGACTTCAAAGATGGTTACTACTTGGTACAGCAAATGGTCCTCATCCTCGGCATCCTGATTATCTAGACAAGGGGAATGAGAAGCTTATCTCACTCTCATAACTTTGACAAAAGAGTATTATTCCAAAACAACCCCTCTTCCTTCTTTCGGACGGGGTACGGACTAGTCATATTCTTCGGCGGAAATTCTTCCTTATACCCAGGGTTTCTTCTGCCCGAAGCAGACCAGGGTGCATGCCCCCTGGGTGCTAGTCTTTCTTTCCGAATCACTCGCACTCATCGGGAAGGAGGACTGGGGGTGGAGGCGAATCTTGAGTGAACAGACCATTTAGGAATGGTATTTGACTATTTGCTATGCGAGATCCCGGAAACGAAAGTTGGTCTACGAGCTTGACCACCCTTCCTTCGTGTGGAAAACACATTACTCTAAAGAGTGAGGAGACTATTGCTCCCATGTAATAAATATAGTCACGTCCAAGGAGTAGGTTATAATCCAAGGGTCCCTGGACGACCAACACGTTCATATTAACGGTCTTCCCTTTCAATGTAACAGGTACATTGGGGAGGATTCCTAATGGTCGACTGGTTCCTTTATCAAAACCTGAGAGATTTCTCAACTCAGGTAAAAGCGCTGGGGAACCCAGTGCTTTCCAAGCAACAGAGGAAAGGATACTCACAGACGCCCCTTCATCAATGATAGTACCAGCCATAATCATTCTATAGATCTGGACAATGATTCTGAATGGTATACTGGCTGGTAACCGGGGTCTGCCTAGTTGATTCCAATCAAAGGATACAACCAGGTTGCTTGGTGGTGGGACCGAATATACGGCCGGATATGACTCTGATGATGTTCCTTCCTGCGATAAAGGAATGGGCGCATCGCCCTGACGCTCATCAGATTCGGTGCTAATGAAAAGAACCTGGATGGTGTCATCCTTATTCTCTTCAGTGAGGGTGTCGCATGAAGATGACTCTTCGGCGACGGTGTCATTTGAGGATGGGTCTTCAATGACAGAGTCATTGGACGATGAAACCTCTGAAGGAAGAACCGGGTCAACTGCCGTTTCGACCTTTAGACTCTCGTCTGGTCTGGATTCAGTAGGTTCATTCTCAATGACTGACACTTCAGCTGACCACTTGGGTGGGTCAACTGGATTTTCAACTATCAAGGGATTAGGCACGAGTTTTTGGTATCCAGGAGGAAGTCGTAACGGTGAAACCGGACGATCTTCCAAAACTCTCTTGGCCTCATCTAAGAATGGACATTTGTGGATGGCATGCTCGCCTTCACACAATACACAGGGTGATCTTGGTCTCCCTCTTCGTCCTTCACTCTTGCTAGTTGACGGACTGCAATCAACATGTCTATCAGAGGTTGATGCTACCGGATTGTGCAACCTTGGGGACCAGTCCCTTAGTATCCGGGGAATACAAGGACAATCACGATGAAAGTGGGTCCCTTGGCAAATGACACATGGCGATTTAGGCCCGGTCGGTGTAGTGTGTGGGTTTTTGTCAGTTTTCTTCTGCTTGCCCCCAGTCGCCTTCGCCATAGGCTCCTTCTGCTTCTTTTCTCTCTTCTTCTTTTCCTTCTTCTCCTTGGGAGGCTGACTCTTGCCAGCTCTACCTCGCGAAGATGAAGGATCAGAGGAAGTATCGTAAGAAGTGGAAGGCTAGTGGGTAGTTCTAGATTGTTCTGACTGTTGATTCGACTGCTCAGGATTAGTGGCGATCTGGACTACATTAGTTGAAAAGAGCCATACAGGTAGGCCGGTTGTCAATCCTGGAAGTGACAATGTTGCCATATGAGGCGCACCAACATCTCCCTAAGAGGAGAAGGGATTTGGACTTCCGCCAAGGTTACTTCCTTGGTTGGTGGGCTCCATACTTTTCAACTGAAAGATCAACGTGGGAATAACAGGTGATTATGTTCCGCTTAAAATAAATTTTATTAACAACACTTTTAGACACAAACTTGCTTTTTCATGTTTTAAGAGTCGAGAAAAAGCTAAAGATGACTCTAGTCGCCTTCGATGTATTAACGAGCCCGAAGTGACAAATGCTCGGTTGGACCTTTTCAGTTATAGAGTTTGAAAAGGGCCAAAAGAAACTGCTCTGGAGATCTAGGCAGAGGGTGTTCCAAACCTTTCGCGAAACCACAGAATACGTTTTACGGTACGGGTGGTCAATCTTCGTGAATGCTGTGTTCACTGCATCGCGATCAGTAGGGCGGCCGACACGGCTTCCTAAGGATAAAGGATAAATGCCTATAGGGGTCTCCCAATATACGCGACGGTACGCGGGAGCACAAGTCCGTATTAGTGCTATCGTCCCTCAGGAGGAATCACCCACCTTCGTAGAGATCGACAGTCACTATATTTAACGACGCCAGAACACGTCTCTACCTAGACCTCTAGATGTTTGCGTTATGTTACAAAGCGTTGTTATGTAAATTGGGTTTATTTTAATGTTGATCTTGCTTAGCAGTTTGCCTTTAAGGATCACCACGAGATGTATATATACAACTTCCTACATGCAATCTAAGATGAGAAGCAAAACTTTTCAATCTTTCAACTTTGAAAACCTTAATCTACTGAGGGAAAAGAAAGACACAACTTTTCTCACAGATCATAGAACACACACTAAAATGCAAATTTTCCTAAATCGTCAAGCACACAGTCAAATGCAAAATGCACAATGCATGTATTTCTTTTCGTTATCCTTAATGTTGATGTAAGACAGAAAGGAAAACTGTTGTATAACTTTTGAATCTAATTTCAAGCAGAAGTAAACAAGCTTGTCCAAAATCAAAAGACACCTTAAGATCGACTTGTTTAGACACTGGAAATGTATAGATTCAAACCATAAAATGAAAAACAAACAAACTCAAACAGCCATGAACAGTAATAAAACTAGCTCTTAAGATCACAAAGACACTTTTACAGTTCAGGATCTAAGAGGCCACAGCTATACTGGTTTGATTTTCACAATGGGAAACTGTAACTGAAACAAGAAATACTGAAAGAACAATCACAGTTTCATCACACAACTGAGGCAGAATAATGTCAAGGAAAGTTGGTTTACAGCAAGTACAATGACCAGCAATCAGCAGCAAAAAATCAGTGGAAACAGGGCTGAGACACAGTGGAAAACCTCTGGAAGACACTGGCTAACAGGTCCAGCGCAGGCTCTGGTCTGTCAAATTGACTTCCAGCGCAGTTCCCGAAGGGAGTACCTGCGCTGTAATGCAGACTGCCTGTGGACAGCCTGCTCTGGGACACGAGAGTTGCGTTTACAAGGATTTCCGGGTCATAAAAAGCTCAAAAATGCACTGTTTTTGCTGAAATAAAAAGCTATAGGTCAAGTACAAGCTAAGGGATGATCAAGAGGATGAAACGCTATCACAAAGAGTACAAGAGTCTTTTGTAGATCAGCTCTTCAAATCATGAATCTGCTAAAAAATGAGCAAGAGTAGCAGCCCCTCTACTTCGCTTTTGATATAGTCAAAAGCTTTTCGATTCGGTACTCTTTGGTTCAAGAAATGAATAGCAAAGATACTACAAACACCAACAAGATACTAGGCTCCCCAGTGGAGTCGCCAGTTTGTTGTGGGGAAAAGTATCCGACTCGGATGACCCTATCCCTACTCTAAGGGTGACAGTCCTTAGCAACAACTGAAAGTAAAGCTTTGATTATTTTCCTTTATGAAAGTACAGAGAAGGAAGAAAAGATTGACCAACCGTTGTCTTTCGCTTTTGTCGATCCTATCCTCTTCTCTTTGTCTCTTGTTCCCAGCTCCCTGCTTCCTTTGCCGGTCCAGCTACACACAGATCCTGCACAAACACAAGAGAGAAACTACAAGAAACATGTACTCATAACTGATGCATGGATTAGAGTGAATCAGATATACAAGTAAATACAATACATCAATGCAATACAAGTATATAGGAGAACATTCAAAGCTTTATTGATAGAAGTAAAAGGGTTCTGAGAAGGTTACAACCATCAATGGCTCCAATCCAGCAGCACCTCCCCAGCAGCAAGAAATCTCCTCTTCACCTCTATAAAAGCAATCACCCAATAGCTCTAACTGTAAACCAACAGCACTTCCTTGCTTTGCACAAAATTCCAGCCTCCTTAGACCTCATAGAAGAGCTCTATATATAGGAGAGAAGAAGAGAGGATGAGTCAGCTTGAGGCTGGCATGAAGCTGACTAGTGTCCTCTCCCTCTTCAGTTAAACTTCAGTTCTTGAGTCCACTTGGAGATCCTTGCTTACACATGGAGATCAAGTACCTCTTACTCATCACAAGGCGAATCTCTTGAACCAAGTGTCAGTTTGGAAGCTTCCTGGGCAATTGACACCTTGCAGAATGACTGTGCCACTTGGCCAATCTCGCCCAGCGCAGGTAGCCTTCATTAGATTTGACTTCCAGCGCAGGTACAAGGAGGATCAGTTGCAATACAGCGCAGATGCTCAGTGGAGCAGCTGACATGATCCAAAAATAGCCTGTTTCTGAGAGTTTTCAGGTGGAGAACTGATGGGAAGTGCTGTGGTTTGCTGACCTTGTTCTTCTAGGGGTAAGAACAACATGTTTAGGGACTGAGGATCCCTGTAATTATCGACATTTCATGCTCCATGCTGCGAGGCACAAAAATGTCTATAACAGACTCCACAGATCAACCAAGCCTTTTTACAATCTCCCTGGTATGATGATATATGTTTTGTATTGTTAAACTTGCAGGCTCCTCCAGGGTTGTCCAGAACTAAGAAAAGGTTCTTGAAAATGAAAGCATCAAAGTTTTGTATCATAGATAATGTTTTGTTTTGGAGAAATCATGAAGGAATCTTACTCAAATGTTTAACATATGATGAAACTGACAATGTCCTTAAGGAATTTCATGCAGGTGACTGTGGAGGACATTTATACTGGAAATCCACAGCTGATAAGATCCTAAGGGCTGGTTTTTATTGGCCCTCTTTGTTTACTAATGTGAGAAAATTTGTAATGTCCTGTCACAAATGCAAAATCTTTGAAGGCAAGAGAAAGTTCTTGCCTTTACCACTCAAGCCTATTTCAACTGAGAGACCATTCCAACAATGGGGTTTAGACTTCATTGGTGAAATCCACCCCTCATCCTCTGGTCAGCATAGGTGGATTTTGACTGCTACAGACTATTTTACCAAATGGATAGAAGCCATCCCTTGTAGGCAAGCCAATGATTCCATCATTATACAATTTCTAGAAACCAACATCTTGTCTAGGTTTGGCTGTCCAGATAAAATTATTACAGACAATGCTGCTGCTTTCAAGTCCAAAAAAAGATCAACTTTTGCCATAAATATCATATGACCTTGGGTCATTCCACAGCTTATTAGCCGCAAGGCAATGGCCTAGCTGAGTCTTCCAATAAAAGCCTCATCAACATCATTAAGAAAGTTTTAGAGGAGAACAAGAAGAATTGGCATAAGAAGCTGGTAAATGCACTATGGGCAAACAGGTTGACCACCAAAAGAACCATTGGCAGAAGCCCATATGAACTTGTTTATGGAATGGAAACAAGATATCCTTCATCTTTGGGAATCCCTGTAATCAAGTTGCTGCAAGAAATACAAGCTGAGCCAAATGACATCCAAAGAAGAATCAATCAGACAATTCACCTACAGCAAACAAGAGAGGAAGTCTATCACAGAACCCAAATACTGTAAGAGAAGCTCAAAAGAATATTTGACAAAAGAACCAAAGCTGAAGACTTTTTCATAGGAAGAAAACTGCTGAGATGGGATTCCAGGAGGGAGGACAAAGGAAAACATGGTAAATTTGATTCCTTGTGGAAGGGATCATATGTCATTTATGTTGTACAAGGTAATAACACTTATTTTCTAAAGAGTTTGGATGGCTCAAACACTGAGGAAGGCCCAGTCAATGGGAGGATGCTCAAGAATTATTTTGACCACCATTGAGGAAACACTACATAACCACACATTGTACATAAATATTTATATTTTCAGTATGTTTATTTACAGCAGATAGATAAAGGTCCAAGTGAACTTGATTTTGAGAAAGACCAAGGTACTGCACCATTTTTGATATACATTTTGACCCTATCATTGGAAAGCAAGAGAAAACACATGGCAACTATCAAGGTGATGAGCAACACTCAGACAAACAAGTAAAAACAGAGCTGTAACTTCATAGCAAATTAGCTTGCAGCCTATTTAATATAAGTTCCTAAAGATTCAGATGAATGGTCTTTAACAAAAGGAGGATTCAGGCTGTAACAAGATGGGGAAAGCAAGGCAATCTGACCTGCTGTCCTTGACTTTTCATCTGGAAAAGTCATCCCCAAGTGGAGCCACTGTTAGCCTCCTATACCAATAGGGTTTCATTTTTCATGATTGACAGTGGAAGTGCCAAAAATGTTCATCTTTGGTGACACAAAGGTTCTATTTTTGTGAAGGAGACAGACAGTTAAAAAATGTAAAGAGGGTATGCCTTAAAAGAATAATCAAAAGGCATGAAAAATGAATTGGTTAGAAAAAATAATTGAAATGAACCCCAAAGAAAGACCAGGAAAGTGGCCAACCAAAATGCCACTTCTATCTTGGTAAATGGCCCAACAGTGCAAGCTGGGCCATGCCATGTTTTAAATTGCCTGTTCTAGACTAGAGAAAGAAAAATCTGTCCAAACAGTTTAAGCCTGGTAGATTGGTAGTTAGGTAGAGAACAAGGGCGCCCAACTGCTTAATCTGGGCCCTTGGAAGTGATAAGGGTAGTTTTAGATAACAAATTATTTGAAAAGAAAAAGAAAAGATCAATTGAGGGTTTGCAAGTCTAAGTGCACCTTCCCTGAAGTAACAAAAAATGCTAGGAACTAAGATGGGTAGGTAGTCAGGGGTTGTCGAAGCCTGATTTCTTTCATGAGTGAGCTTGACAAAGAAAATTTATATCAGCAGGAACAGAACTGTTACTCGGCATTTTGATAACAAAATATGGAAGCATGTCTAACTTCCCCTTTTTTTCCCAGGAAATCTTTTTCTAACATCCCTCTAATAAACCTTGGAATTCACTCAACAAGTCCTAGCATCACTTTACCTTTTGTGAAATATTAAGCCAAGGTGTTAGTTTCTACCACACAAAAAAGCCACATTTCTTGTGTAAAATCATTGCTTACTCTCATCTGCTCCTAAATCTAAGTTTACTCCTCAAAAACTTAGCTCCTTGTTCCCCTCTCACATCTCCAATTCATATTGACTTCTAACCTTACTATTTAACTCCCTAAGTGTTCCCCTCCCCCTACTATTATCATATTTTATACAAAAACCCAAATATATGTACATACCCCCCCCCCCCTTTTGGGCATTATAGCCATATATTTTAAAGCTCGGGAAGCATGAGAAAATCTAAGGCTTTCATGTATATTTCTCCAGGCTATGTTCGGGAATTAAACTAACACCTGGTTAATTCAATAACCCTCAGCCGCTATACCCTCCATAATGTTAAAATCCCTCGTTTCCCCATCACTTGTGTAAATTTTCCATAAACCCACATTTTCCATTTACCCAAAGTTTTGTTTCTTCGCGCGGTATCAAATGAAATAATTTTATAATGGTTGGGTCCCGCTGCTATCGCGCTGGCGGCTTGTCCTCCCATCTGCCATCGGATCTGGGCCCTCCCATCTGACGGTCATCAGGCATTTCGAAGCCCCTCTACTATCCATCCGTTAGCGCCCGAAAACTGTCAGAGGGTGACGTAGTGCCAAGAACACGTGCCCATTTGTTAGTGGATCAGGCGGCCTTTGACCATTACCAGGCCCGTACTAAAAGCGGTCTGATAATACCGCTTACCACCTTCGGCTTCCCGCCCTTACGTCATCGCCGACGTCAGTAGACATGCCAACTGTCGTTTCACTTTTATCTGACATGGCCGCCGTGTCATCCGTCCACGTCAGCCCTGTCATACATCACAACGTCATCCCTGTCGTACCCAGGCCCGACTAATGACGTCATGCTGATGTCATTTACCAAAAGGTGCCAAATCCCTTTTTTTCCATATATTCACCCAAAATCATCGTTTTTTTCGTATTTCTATTGGACACTTGTCGTGCACCCTTGCATGTCGTTTTACGTTTTCTGTCCGCCAACTGCAAAACTCCCACCCTAAGCTGTTGGCGTTGTGAGTTCATCAACCTCCAACACCGTCGTCCTCACAGTCCTCAGATATTTACCTATTTCTTCTGCATACCCTGGTCTTCCAAGTTCACTATATTAAAAGAAAAGAAAAAAAAACATGAGAACTGCTCAGATTCCTAACTACTAAGAACCTCCATCTGCTAGCTTAGTCCCATGTTCATCTGGAGGAGGTCTCATTGGTCAAATTCCGCTGAACTCTCACAGCTCCCTGCGCATTTGCAACTTAAAACCACTAGCAGACAAAGTCCACTAAAAAGGCAGCACTCACCCCCAGCATTGGTTACATTCACCCTCTCAACAAGTTGTTGCTCCCTGTTAGCCCAATTCACCTTCATTCTCATCTCTGCAAATCATCCCATTGACCATAATCTACTGTTCACTACCAGTTTTGCTAAACCAAAAGAACAAATTCAACTTCAAGTGAGAACTAAGGAATGGAGACCCCAGTGGCATTGAATATTACGCCCCTGAATGCCCCACATAAGAACTTGGAATGGTTGGCCCTTGCTGACCGGGATTATCAAATCAAAGAAACAGTTGAGATAAGTAACAAATATCACATACAAACTGTTTGTGAGCTGAAGAAAAAATACATGAGTGGTGCTGATGACATAGGTATCTGGGAGTCTAACTTGCCCATTTATTACCTTCCCCAAGTCAATGTGTTCCCAGACTTCATCCATCAGTGTTGTGAACACTATGAACCCTCTCAAAGAGCAGTTTTGGGTTCATCTGGGACTATTTTATTTCACATCACTCCTCAATCCATAAATCAGATGCTAAGCTTTAAGCCAACTAAAACTCTGGTGCCCCTTTCTATGAATTTTCTGCTCAAACAAGTTGCCAAGCTGCCCAACTCAGAGGTCACAAGGATTGGCCAGTTGTTCATGAAGCTAGAATATCAGCCCCGGCAACCTCCTCCTTATCTACATGTCTGGTTCAATGAAACAGGGAGACTGCTAGTGGATATGTTATCCTGCATTTTAGGATTCAATACCAGTGAGTTTGTGGATGAAACAACCTTGGTAATGCTATCCATGTTCAGTCCAGGGCAGCCCCCTGCTGCCTAGTATGATTATGCCACGTTCATTGCTGACAAAATTCATGAGCAATTCATGAGCAATTCATGAATTTGGAGAGAGAGAGGGTATTCAAGTACACATCCTATATATATCATTTGATATTATACTATCAGCCTGACAGTTTCCCTATTTTCCTAAAAAAGCTAGATGCAAAAGGAAACAGGAGGTCAGTGGTATTCTAGACACCAGTCTGTCACCATATCTCTTGCTCTCCATACAACTATTGTGAGTTCATTGATCTGTTAATCTATCGAGCCTTGTCTCTACTGCAGAGTTCTCCTCTTCCTAGACTCACCGATGAAATGCAGAAGATCCTCCAGCTATCAAAGAATTATAGCATTGGAGATTGGTACCTCTACCAAGACCACACAATAATTAGAGTATATGGCTGTGAGCTAGCCCCTTACAGACTGCCAAAGTACGTTCCCATGAGACTTTTTGCATTAGAATATTTCCGGAAATTTGGAAATGCAGATATGATCCATTTTCGTAGCAAAAATAAGAAAGCACAGCTGAAAATTAAACACCAACTGGGTCCATTCATCTTTAATAAAAGGGAAGAAGCTTGGGGAGAAGCAGATAAGATCCTAAAAAGCCTCCAGCTTAAAACAAGCTTCTATTGGGCACCATATGACCCTACTCATTTCATAAGCCTCAGAAGAATCAAGTATAGGCTTGCTGTCTATGATCACTTTAGCATTCCACAAATTGAAAAATATGCTAACCAACTAGAGTGGAAAGAAGGCACATTAGTGGAGGACTATTCTGAAGAATAATTAGCAGAAAGAGCAATTAAAAATTTAGAAAAAGCAGTTGACTTGGAATATTTTGGACAGGTTTGGTCTCCAGCCCCTTGGCATCTTGGAGAAAGTGCCTCATCCTCCACTATTCCCCAACAGTCTGCCAAAGTAATTGGTCAAGCAGCAAATATAACTAAAGGCAAAGAAGTACAACAAGAGGAGTCACTTCCCAATTTGGAGCAGAAAGTAGAGCAGCAAGAAGAAATGGCTAAAATTCCTGCCTCCACAGAGCAGCAAACCCAAGAGCAGATCCCTCCAAGGCAGGAGGTGACAGTTGAAACTACAGTCTTACAGACACCTGCAAACGAGGAAAGAACGAGGAAAAGAGATAGGCAAGAGACAAATTCTCCTACCACTTCCACAGATCAGCAAGGTGAGAAAAGGCAAAGGCTAAATCCCTTTTCTGAGGAGGAAATGCCTGAAAGACCAACTGATACTATGCTCCCTCCTAGCATTGAAACATCAACCAGCTGCTTATAGGAAGAGCAAGAACTGCAACAAGGAACAGAAGTAAGTTCTTCAAGGCAGCGCACCAAGGCAGATTCTAGCATAAAGAAGTAGTTTACAGACATAAAAGCAAGGAATAAGCCAGTTAGATTCCAGCTTTATAACCAGCTGCTCAAAATGGCACCAACCAATCAAGAAAGGCTCATGTCATCCTATGATATCCAAGAAGGAAAAATGACTCTTAGTCATTTTAGTCCTACTATGCAGCAACCTCAATCAGCTGTAGACTACATCAGAACTAACTTGGAAGTATTATCCAAAGACATCCACCCCATGGACCAGATCGAGCTACACAAGAAAACAAGGGAGATGCTCTATTCTACATTGGCTGATAAAACTCTATTAGCACACCGCTTGCAGAATTCTCTACACAACACTACTGCCCAGTTAGAATTAGAGAAGGCTTCATCTCAAGCCAAGGACAACAGAATCAAGTCCTTGGAAGAAATTATTATAGAGCTAGGACATGACCCAAATGATCCTAAGGGTGTGCAGGCATTGATGAAGAAAAAAGATGAGGATATAGTAGCTTTGAGAAACCAGATTAAAATACCATCTACCCATCACCCTCAGACTGAAGGGGTTGCAGAACAAAAGAAAGATCAAGATGTGGTAACTCTACTCTTGACCTTCCATAAGAGATTGGTGGAAACAAAGGGCGCCTTGGAGGTGGCATTAAAGGAAAAACAAGGAGAATTACCAACTCAGCCAGAGCAGACATCTACAACCATTGAAGATGTGCCTCTTGTAACTACTTCAGCAGGTCCTCCCACTAGACAAACATCAGAGGCATGCCTTCAGGCTCAGTACCAGCTCCAGAAGCGACAGCACCAACAACAACATCAGAACAGGTACCCAGCCTTGACATGCAAAGTATGAGGAAAGAACTAGAGGCTCTTGAAGCACAGATGGCAAAACTAAAGGTGGCTAAAGAGAAATTGGCTATGCTGGAAGAAAAATATGACAAATCAATGCAGAATATAGCTAAAAGAACAAGAGAGGTAAGGGTTCTTGGAAAAAGGATAAAGGAGTTAGAAAAATAGCTCACTCTGGACAAAACTATAAGTGAAATCAAGAAGATTCTATGGGCTAACATTGGTCAATCCATTACAGATCAATGGCAGTCCATTGAAACTATCCATGAGCAAATGGATCTCCTAAACAGGGCAAAAGCAGAAGGTCAAAGAGCCCGGGCATCCTTGCGAAGTATGCCTGAAATAGCCAATAGAATGATCCAAGTGCTCAACAACCGCACCGGCCTTCAGCTAGCAGGAATGGGTATCAGAGACATGACTGATACCATATTACTAATAAAGAGGGTGCTTACCTTGAGGAACTATGTGCAAACATTGGACAGAAGATGTCAAGAAATGCAGATAGAGGTAAATGAATTCATTGCAAAAATCACTGCATTGCATAATAGAGGCCTCCCCAGCTTGGTAACTAGTGCAGGAAGGTTGTTATCACATGAAAATTATGCCAAGAGTGTCAACAATTATGCAACAAATCAAATAATAGCATCTGCTAGCAGTCTAGAGGAAGCAGGGCCCCCATATGGGCAGACTCTCTATGAGAAATTGGAGAATTTGTTTTTTTATTGAGCATGAGATCAAGCACCTTTTTGAAACACCTCCAAATTACTACAAATATACTGAAGCCGATGAGACTCTGATTAAAATACAGAGACACCAATTTCCTACTGAAGATTGGTGGAGAGGCATGATAGAAACATTGCTCTGAGAAATCAAATCTGGAAGAGCAACTGAATGACAAAAATGATGACTAGGCACCAATGGATGATTACAAGTGATGCAACCACAACAGCAGCATCGTGGCAAGGCAGCAAGAAAGCAAAGACTTCAGAAATACATGCAAATCAGTCGGCAGGCCCAGTTGGTTCCAAACTCAAGGATCTCTGACAAAGATAAACAGTTGTTTATTAATCCTTTAATAACAATAACTTTTTGTAGCTACTATTCGTAGAAAGTTGGTAAGAAAGTTATGAGTTCATGACTCATCTTTCAGATATTTTATGAAACATTTTTGTATATATACCCCCACGCATAACTTGTTTGGGGTTGTTGATTTTCTTCTGAAGAGCTACACTGTAATTACAGACTTTGAATACAAGAAGCTGATGAAGTTCCTGAAATTCTGCGTTGTTTGATGTGTTATGATGAGATTGTTTGCTACTGCAGGATTCCTTCGTTATTTCGTGATACAATAAGTTTTCTAAACTGTGTCTTTACTTTTTCTTCGCTTACAAACCCACATATGTTGTATGTTTAATGGTCTTAGCATCAGAGAAAAGGAATAGTTCAGGATTTTTTTATTAAACACCCTAAGCTCAATCTTTGCGGTTAATTGTTTTTTCGTCAGAATTAGTTATGAATGTGAAATTCTTAATTGCTCACATTTACACTAAATCTTTCATAGTAAATACTGTTCAGGAATTCTAAGTTGCTCCTGAGCAATATTTCATTTCCCCACCTCAGCAGCATAGTGAAAGAACCTTAATTTCCTCTCACTGACTGACTGCAATCCATATTTCTCAAATTTGAAGGTTGTTTCATGAATGCCTATCTGGCTCTGTAGTATCATCATTCTCACCAAAAGCCTCAAGCAACACATCATCATCAACTCCAATGCCCAATGGACTAAAACCCTCTGAACATTGCATTACAGTTGTTAGAAGATATCATTCAACCAAACTTTAAAAAAATTCAGTGCATCATAGCTAGCCTAAAACTCCCAAAAAAAAGCTAAATCAGAAAGAGAGAGCCCTCTCTGATTGCAGGTGGGCTAGAACCTGTAATCCAAAGATTGTTTAGTGGTTACCTCGGCCGTATTCCCTTAGGAGTCAAAGGGAACAACCTCAGTGATAACATTATTGGCAACTCCATTGGGGACAGAACAAATTTTTCAACAGTTGTCTGCTTTAGATAGCTGTTCCAGAATTTCAGCAGTTCCTTGATACTTCTGAAAATATTCTCAAAAATACCAAAAACAAATTTGGAAGCTGGCTCCTAAGAAGAGAACCAGGCATACCAGGTCAAATCCTGACCCAAACCCTCCACCTTTTTTCGATAATCCTAATTTGATTCCCAAGGTTCTTAGCAACCAAAAGGAACCAGAAGAATTTGCTGATTCTAGCCCTGAGGTAGTTCATCAAAGTTATATCCCAACCCCTGCTAAACCATCAGTTCATCCTCTCATAACCCAATCTTCCCCCTCTTCCTCATCTACTTCCCAAAACATACTATTCACACCTCCATCCAATACACAAACCGCTGTTGTTGTCCCTGTTGTTCCAGTTGTTCCCCTTCTACCTATTGTCCCATTGATCACTGTAAATATGGAAAATCATTACACCCCCCTTCAGCTACCTGGTAATCCTGGGGCTATGCCTCAGGACTACCAAAGTAAGATCACTTACTTTGATGGAACCAGTACATATACTGCCTTACAGCATACCAAGAAAATGCAAGATTACTTTGAAAACTATGAAATAGATGATGATGATGTGAGAATGAAAATTTTTGTCCAAAGCTTAACAGGTGAAGTAAGAACTTGGTTCAGAGCACTTGCTGCAAATTCCATACCCAATTCGGCTGCTCTTTATCAATCCTTCCTGAACAGATGGGAAAAGAAAAAGGACCCTCTACATATTTTATCCGAGTATGACACTATAAGGAGAGGCCCACAAGAGACTGTCCTAGATTATTGTGCCAGATTTAACAATGTTTATGATGCTATTCCTCAAAGTCTTAGGCCTCCACCTGATTTAGCTTTAATCAAATTCCCGGATGGGTTTGATGCTGATATGCCATATACACTGAGGGAGAGAGCCCCTACAACCCTGGCAGACATGCAAAACATAGCTGTAAGTGTAGAGGCAAATCTGATTGCCAAAAGAAATCGGGCAAGAGCTAAAAGAAGGACCACTTTTAAGGAAGAACCCTCAGCATTTGAGAAAAATCTAGATGCAATCATCAAAGGCATGGACAAACTTGAGGACATGGTAGAAACAATAGAAAGGAAATCATCATGGGAAGGCCAACCCAGTACTGCTAGAAACCCAAATTTTAGAAAAAAATCAGAATCCAAATGTTGGAAGGGCTGATCCCGACCAGCACATTAGACCCCCTTTTCAAGAAAATTTCGCTGAGGCCTCAACATCTAGTGAACCTACCGAGGATCCTCACATCAACCTAATGGGTCTAGACAGTGAGCATCAGGTTTTTTTAACACAAGAAGATCAAGAGGCCTATAATTGTAATCAATTTCAAACTAAATTAGCAGAGTCTTTTGACTTTAGGGAAGGCTATGATGCAGCAGTATATGAGGTACATAAACAATACAAACTAAGGAGTAGAACCATAGATGTATCTGAACCTTCAAAACAAAAGGACAATAAGCAGCCAAAAAAGAACAAGGATAATTTTGTCGTTCCACAATCCACTGCTAACTCAAAACCCCATACCACCGAAGTCACTGTGGAGCATATCTCAGAACAATAGCCCTCTGAAAACCACCCAGCCACGCCCCATCCTTGGAAGGCAAGTTCAAACACTCCCCCTGAGAGAAAATTTGGTACCAATTTCACTCAACATCATACCAATCATGAAGAAAGGATTACTGAAGATCTAGCTGAAAAGGAAAAATCCGCTGCACCTAATGCCAAGACCCAAATGGAAAAGCCCTTCAACTTGGAAACAGAAATTAGTAAGCTAAAGATAGTTATTCCTCTTTCTGAATTGGCCAAACACAAAGTGTATACACAACAGATTAACAGGTCACTACAAGTATCAGACAATAAAGATGCTGTGAATGTTCTTGATGACGAACCTGAGTTACTATTTGGTCCTGAGGTGAACGGAAAAACAGTAAATGGAGGGGTTCCACCCTTCTATGTCAGTTTAAACATCCATGACAAGGTTTTACACAATGCAATGTTTGATTCTGGGGCCTCACACAATTTAATGCCCAAGTCTGTAATGGAAAAACTAGACCTAGACATCACAAGACCTTATAAAGATCTATTCTCATTTTATTCAAGTCAAGTCAGGTTTCTAGGCCTAATTAAAGATTTGTGTGTCTCCCTGGTCCAATACCCAACCAAAATAATTTAGATGGATGTAGTGGTAGCTGACATACCTCTAAGTATGGTATGCTCTTGTCCAGATCTTGGGGGGCCAAACTTCAAGGATCTTTGCAATTAGACATGTCCTACGCCACCATTTCAGTCTTTGGACAGCCAAAGAGATTATACCGTGAGACACTAATGAAATATGTGGTGAGTAGCCAAGAGAAACCCCAAAACTTCCCAATCTATTCAATACACTCTGACATGGATTCGTTTATTCTCTATAATGCTGACATGTGCAGCAAGGCTTATTCTAAACTAGTAGTGGCAGCACAGACAGAGGGGTTGAATGAACAGATTGCCTCTCTAGACCAAAAGACTTTTCATACAATTGACATAACAAAGGAGCATGATGTATCAAATGAATTGCAAGAAACCAATCTACCCATGATCCAACTTTCTAAAAATATCAATCCAAATCTTGATCATGAAACTTTATGGTACTTAGAATTTGATGGCTCTGTAAACAAGTTAGGAGCTGGAGCAGGAGTCTGGATCCACAATATGCAGAATCACTGAGCTGAAGGTCATGCGTATAGGTTAAACTTTCAATGCACAAACAATATGGCTGAGTATGAGGCCCTTTTGTTAGGTCTCAAACTCATAAAAAAATTAGGTGCAACCAAAATTTCAGTCTTAGGACATTCAGATTTGATCATACAACAGATGAAAGGAAACTTTATCACAAATTATCTAAGGTTAAGAGCTTATAAAGGAGCAGCCATCCAAGTACTTGATACCTTCTCAGAATCTCAGTTAACTAAAATTTCCAGAGAACTCAACTTACATGCTCATAGCTTGGCAACCTTCGCCAGCACTTGCAAGCTACCTTTCAAACCCAATCACACTTTCACTGCTGAAATCAAACATAGACCTGCAGTCCCGAACAACATCAAGAATTGGCAAGTCTTTGAGAGTGACACACAAATAAACAACTTCCTCACTCTAAAAGAAGAATTTTCAAGCATCAACATTGATACTAGCACTATGGATGACCAACCGTAGGCTCACACAGCCAAGCAAAATATATCAGCTCAAACAGCAAATTTGGTTTTGAATCCTACCACCTTTAACAACGAAAATATACAAGAATTGAAGCAAATAGATGTAGATGAAATAGCTGAAACAGAAGCCGAGGTAATTGAGTTAAAGGATAATTTCTTGCCCACAGGTTTAACCCCTTTGGAGGATTTGTTTGACTCAAATGATATCTCAAGAAAACCAAAAATGCAACCACTGAATGCAGAAATTGAAGATTGTAACATTGGAACTACAGAAAACCCCAAAATGATAAAATTATCTAAGGCATTACCAGCTGATCAAAGGTCAAAATACATTGAATTGTTTAGAGAGTTCCAAGATATTTTTGCCTGGAGTTATGAGGACCTAAAGGCATATGACACTTCAGTCATTCAGCACACCATACCTTTAAAGGAAAACCAAAAACCTTTCAAACAAAAGATTAGGCGAGTGAACCCAGTGCTCCTTCCCCTCATTGAAAAAGAAGTGAAACGTATGTATGAAGCAGGAATCATTGCTCCAATCAGGTTCTCAGAATGGATTTCAAACCTAGTGCCAACTAGGAAAAAGACGGGAGAGATCAGACTCTGTGTTGACCTAAGTAATTTGAACAAAGTCTCTCTCAAAGACCATTACCCCTTACCAAAAATGGATCATATCTTGCAAAGGGTAGTGGGAGCCTCTAGGATTTCATTATTAGATGGATTCTCTGGATTTAATCAGATTTTGGTACACCCTGATGATCAAGACAAAACTGCCTTCACAACACCTTGGGGAACTTTCAAGTATGTTAAAATGCCTTTTGGGCTTAAGAATGCAGGGGCCATATTCCAAAGAGCAATGGATATAGCTTTCGCCAAGGAAATCCATGATTTACTGGTGGTCTACCTAGATGATCTTACTTCCTTTTCAAAGTCAGACCAGGAACATTTAGTACATTTGAGACAGGTTTTCTTAATTTGTAGAAAATATGGCATATCTTTGAATCCCAAAAAATCATTGTTTGGCCTAGAGGAAGGTAAGCTCCTAGGGCACATAATCTCAAGAGATGGTATTAGGATTGATCTGGACAGAATTCAAGCTATCCTTCAGGTTCCCCATCCAAGAAATATCAAAGAATTACAAGGTTTTTTAAGAAAGATTAATTTCTTGAGAAGGTTCATTCCTAATCTGGCCGAGTTAATAATATTGTTGAATAATATGTTGAAGAAGGATTCTAAGGTCAAATGGACCATGGAAGCTAAACAGGCCTTTGAGGATATCAAAAGAGCATTGACAAACACACCAGTCCTAACAAGTCCTAGGTTTGATAGAGACTTCATCATTTTCTCCTTTGCATCTGAGCATACAATTGCTGCAGTCCTATTACAAAAAGATGACCAGGGCTGTGAAAAACCCATTGCATTCTTTAGCAGAGCCCTTAGAGATGCTCCTTTGAAATATCAGATTATGGAAAAGCAAGCCTATGCACTGGTAAAAGCCATCAAAGACTTTAGAATCTATATTCTGTACTCACACATAATTGCCTATGTCCCTAATGTAGTGGTTAAGGACATCTTAACCCAAGAGGGAATTGAAGGCAGGAGGGGCAAATGGATTGCCAATATCTTAGAATATGACATTGAAATCAAGCCTACCAAACTGATAAAAGGACAAGGTCTAGCCAAGCTAATGACTGAAACCAATTTTCAAGCCCTTGACATTAATGAACTGGACAACGAAGAGGAGATGGCGACTCCACAGATCAACCAGGCCTTTTTACAATCTCCCTGGTATGCTGATATATGTTTTGTATTGTTAAACCTGCAGGCTCCTCCAGGGTTGTCCTGAACTAAGAAAAGGTTCTTGAAAATGAAAGCATCAAAGTTTTGTATCATAGATAATGTTTTGTTTTGGAGAAATCATGAAGGAATCTTACTCAAATGTTTAACATATGATGAAACTTACAATGTCCTTAAGGAATTTCATGCAGGTGACTGTGGAGGACATTTATATTTAAAATCCATAGCTAATAAGATCATAAGGGCTGGTTTTTATTGGCCATCTTTGTTTACTAATGTGAGAAAATTTGTAATGTCCTGTCACAAATGCCAAATCTTTGAAGGCAAGAGAAAGTTGTTGCCTTTACCACTCAAGCCTATTTCAACTGGGAGACCATTCCAACAATGGGGTTTAGACTTCATTGGTGAAATCCACCCTTCATCCTCTGGTCAGCATAGGTGGATTTTGATTGCTACAGACTATTTTACCAAATGGATAGAAGCCATCCCTTGTAGGCAAGCCAATGATTCCATCATTATACAATTTCTAGAAACCAACATCTTGTCCAGGTTTGGCTGTCCAGATAAAATTATTACAGACAATGCTGCTGCTTTGAAGTCCAAAAAAATGATCAACTTTTGCCATAAATATCATATGACCTTGGGTCATTCCACAGCTTATTACCCGCAAGGCAATGGCCTAGCTGATTCTTCCAATAAAAGCCTCATCAACATCATTGAGAAAGTTTTAGAGGAGAACAAGAAGAATTGGCATAAGAAGCTGGTAAATGCACTATGGGCAGACAGGTTGACCACCAAAAGATCCATTGGCAGAAGCCCATATGAACTTGTTTATGGAATGGAAGCAAGATTTCCTTCATCTTTGGGAATCCCTGTAATCAAGTTGCTACAAGAAATACAAGTTGAGCCAAATGACATCCAAAGAAGAATGAATCGGACAATTCACCTACAGCAAACAAGAGAGGAAGTCTATCACAGAACCCAAATATTGCAAGAGAAGCTCAAAAGAATATTTGACAAAAGAACCAAAGCTGAAGTCTTCTTCATAGGAAGCAAAGTGCTGAGATGGGATTCCAGGAGGGAGGACAAAGGAAAGCATGGTAAATTTGATTCCTTGTGGAAGGGACCATATGTCATTTATGATGTACAAGGTAATAACACTTATTTTCTAAAGAGTTTGGATGGCTCAAACACTGAGGAAGGCCCAGTCAATGGGAGGATGCTCAAGCATTATTTTGACCACCATTGAGGAAACACTACAGAACCACACATTGTACATAAATATTTATATTTTCAGTATGTTTATTTACAGCAGATAGATAAAGGTCCAAGTGAACTTGATTTTGAGAAGGACCAAGGTGCTGCACCATTTTTGATATACATTTTGACCCTATCATTGGAAAGCAAGAGAAAACACATGGCAACTATCAAGGTGATGAGCAACACTCAGACAAACAAGTAAAAACAGAGCTGTAACTTCATAGCAAATCAGCTTGCAGGCTATTTCATATAAGTTCCTAAAGATTCAGATGAATGGTCTTTAACAAAAGGAGGATTCAGGCTGTAACAAGATGGGGAAAAACAAGGCGATCTGACCTGCTGTCCTTGACTTTTCATCTGGAAAAGTCATCCCCAAGTGGAGCCATTGTTAGCCTCCTATACCAATAGGGTTTCATTTTTCATGATTGACAGTGGAAGTGCCAAAAATGTTCATCTTTGGTGACACAAAGGTTCTATTTTTGTGAAGGAGACAGACAGTTAAAAAATGTAAAGAGGGTATGCCTTAAAAGAATAATCAAAAGGCAAGAAAAATGAATTGGTCAGAAAAAATAATTGAAATGAACCCCAAAGAAAGACCAGGAAAGTGGCCAACCAAAATGCCACTGCTATCTTGATAAATGGCCCAACAGTGCAAGCTGGGCCATGCCATGTTTTAAATTGCCTGTTCTAGACTAGAGAAAGAAAAATCTGTCCAAACAGTTTAAGCTTGGCAGATTGGTAGTTAGGTAGAGAACAAAGGCGCCCAACTGCTTAATCTGGGCCCTTGGAAGTGATAAGGGTAGTTTTAGATAGCAAATTATTTGAAAAGAAAAAGAAAAGATCAATTGAGGGTTTGCAAGTCTAAGTGCACCTTCCCTGAAGTAACAAAAAATGCTAGGAAATAAGATGGGTAGGTAGTCAGGGGTTGTCGAGGCCTGATTTCTTTCATGAGTGAGCTTGACAAAGAAAATTTATATCAGCAAGAACAGAACTGTTACTCAGCATTTTGATAACAAAATATGGAAGCATGTCTAACTTCCCCTTTTTTTCCCAGGAAATCTTTTTCTAACATCCCTCTAATAAACCTTGGAATTCACTCAACAAGTCCTAGCATCACTTTACCTTTTGTGAAATATAAAGCCAAGGTGTTAGTTGCCACCACACAAAAAAGCCACATTTCTGATGTAACATCATTGCTTACTCTCATCTACTCCTAAATCTGATTTTACTCCTCAAAAACTTAGCTCCCTGTTCCCCTCTCACATCTCCAATTCATATTGACTTCTAACCTTACTATTTAACTCGCTAAGTGTTCCCCTCCCCCTACTATTATCATATTTTATACAAAAACCCAAAAATATGTAAATAGCCCCCCCCCTTTTGGGCATTATAGCCATATATTTTAAAGTTTAGGAAGCATGAGAAAATCTAAGGCTTTCATGTATATTTCTCCAGGCTATGTTTGGGAATTAAATTAACACCTGGTTAATTCAATAACCCTCAGCTGCTATACCCTCCATAATGTTAAAATCCCTCGTTTCCCCATCACTTGTGTAAATTTTCCATAAACCCACATTTTCCATTTACCCAAAGTTTTGTTTCTTCTCGCGGTATCAAAAGAAATAATTTTATAATGGTTGGGTCCCGCCGCTATCGCGCTGGCGGCTTGTCCTCCCGTCCGCCGTCGGATCTGGGTCCTCCCATCCGACGGTCATCAAGCACTTCGGAGCCCCTCTACTATCCATCCGTTAGCGCCCGAAAACTATCAGAGGGTGACGTAGTTCCAGGAACACGTGCCCATTTGTTAGTGGATCGGGCGACCTCCGACCATTACCAAGCCCGTACCAAAAGCAGTCCGATAATACCGCTTACCACCGTTGGCTTCCCGCCCTTACGTCATCGCCCACGTCAGCAGACACGCCAACTGCCGTTTCACTTTTATCTGACATGGCCGCCGCGTCATCCCTCCATGTCAGCCCTGTCATACATCACCATGTCATCCCTGCCGTATCCAGGCCTGACCAATGATGTCATGCTGATGTCATTTACCAAAAGGCGCCAAATCCCTATTTTTTCCATATATTCGCCCAAAATCATCGTTTTTTTGTATTTCTATTGGACACTTGCCGTGCACCCTTGCATGTCGTTTTACGTTGTCTGTCCGCCAACTGCAAAACTCCCGCCCTGAGCTGCTGGTACTGTGGGTTCACCAACCTCCAGCACCGTCATCCTCACAGTCCTCAGGTATTTACCTATTTCTTCTGCATACTCTGGTCTTCCAAGTTCACTATATTAAAAGAAAAGAAAAACAAACATGAGAACTGCTCAAATTGCTAACTACTAAGAACCTCCATCTGCTAGCTTAGCCCCAAGTTCATCTGGAGGAGGTCTCATTGGTCAAATTCTGTTGAACTCTCACAGCTCCCTGCGGATTTGCAACTTAAAACCACTAGCAGACAAAGTCCACTGAAAAGGCAGCACTCACCCCCAGCATTGGTTACTTTCACCCTCTCAACAAGTTGTTCCTCCCTGTTAGCCCAATTCACCTTCATTCTCATCTCTGCAAATCATCCCAAAGACCATAATCTACTGTTCACTGCCAGTTTTGCTAAACCAAAATCACAAATTCAACTTCAAGTGAGAACTAAGGAATGGAGACCCCAGTGGCATTGAATATTACGCCCCTGAATGCCCCACATAAGAACCTGGAATGGTTGGCCCTTGCTGACCGGGATTATTAAATCAAAGAAACAGTTGAGATAAGTAATAAATATCACATACAAACTGTTTGTGAGCTAAAGAAAAAATACATGAGTGGTGCTGATGACATAGGTATCTGGGAGTCTAACTTTCCCATTTATTACCTTCCCCAAGTCAATGTGTTCCCAGACTTCATCCATCAGTGTTGTGAACACTATGAACCCTCTCAAAGAGCAGTTTTGGGTTCATCTGGGACTATTTTATTTCACATCACTCCTCAATCCATAAATCAGATGCTAAGCTTTAAGCCAACTAAACCTCTGGTGCCCCTTTCTATGAATTTTCTGCTCAAACAAGCTGCCAAGCTGCCCAGCTCAGAGGTCACAAGGATTGGCCAGTTGTTCATGAAGCCAGAATATCAGCCCCGGCAACCTCCTCCTTATCTACATGTCTGGTTCAATGAAACAGGGAGACTGCTAGTGGATATGATATCCTGCATTTTAGGATTCAATACCAGTGAGTTTGTGGATGAAACAACCTTGGTAATGCTATCCATGTTCACTCCAGGGCAGCCCCCTGCTGCCCAGTATGATTATGCCACGTTCATTGCTGACAAAATTCATGAGAAATTCATGAATTTGGAGAGAGAGAGGGTATTCAAGTACACATCCTATATATATCATTTGATATTATACTATGAGCTTGACAGTTTCCCTATTTTCCAAAAAAATCTGGATGCAAAAAGAAACAGGAGGTCAGTGGTATTCTAGACACCAGTCTGTCACCATATATCTTGCTCTCCATACAACTATTGTGAGTTCATTGATCTGTTCATCTATCCAACCTTGTCTCTACTGCAGAGTTCTCCTCTTCCTAGACTCACCGATGAAATGCAGAAGATCCTCCAGCTTTCAAAGAATTATAGCATTGGAGATTGGTACCTCTTCCAAGACCACACAGTAATTAGAGTATATGGCTGTGAGCTAGCCCCTTACAGACTGCCAAAGTACGTTCCCATGAGACTTTTTGCATTAGAATATTTCCAGCAATTTGGAAATGCAGACATGATCCATTTTCATAGCAGAAATAAGAAAGCGCAGCTGAAAATTAAACACCAACTGGGTCCATTCATCTTTAATAAAAAGGAAGAAGCTTGGGGAGAAGCAGATAAGATCCTAAAAATCCTCCAACTGAAAACAAGCTTCTATCGGGCACCATATGACCCTAAGCATTTAATAAGCCTCAAAAGAATCAAGTATAGGCTTGCTGTCTATGATCACTTTAGCATTCCACAAATTGAAAAATATGCTAACCAACTAGAGTGGAAAGAAGGCACATTAGTGGAGGAGTATTCTGAAGAAGAATTAGCAGAAAGAGCAATTAAAAATTTAGAAAAAGCAGTTGACTTGGAATATTTTGGACAGGTTTGGTCTCCAGCCCCTCGACATCTTGGAGAAAGTGCCTCATCCTCCAATGTTCCCCAACAGTCTGCCAAAGTAATTGGTCAAGCAGCAAATATAACTAAAGGCAAAGAAGTACAACAAGAGGAGTCACTTCCCAATTTGGAGCAGCAAGTAGAGCAGCAAGAAGAAATGGCTAAAATGCCTGCCTCCACAAAGCAGCAAACACAAGAGTAGATCCCTCCAACGTAGGAGGTGACAGTTGAAACTACAGTCTTACAGACACCTGCAAACGAGGAAAGAACGAGGAAAAGAGATAGGCATGAGCAAACTCCTCCTACCACTTCCACAGATCAGCAAGGTGAGAAAAGGCAAAGGCTGAATCCCTTTTCTGATGAGGAAATGCCTGAAAGACCAACTGATACTATGCTCCCTCCTAGCATTGAAACATCAGCCAGCTCCTTACAGCAAGAGCAATAACTGCAACAAGGAACAGAAGTAAGTTCTTCAAGGCAGCGCACCGAGGCATATTCTAGGATAAAGAAGCAGTTTACAGACATAAAAGCAAGGAATGAGCCGGTTAGATTCCAGCTTTATAACTAGCTGCTCAAAATGGCACCAACCAATCAAGAAAGGCTCATGTCAGCCTATGATATCCAAGAAGGAAAAATGACTCTTAGTCATTTTAGGCCTACTATGCAGCAACCTCAATCAGCTACAGACTACATCAGAACTAACTTGGAGGTATTTGCCAAAGACATCCACCCCATGGACCAGATCGAGCTACACAAGCAAACAGGGGAGATGCTCTATTCGACATTGGCTAATAAAACTCTATTAGCACACCGCTTGCAGAATTCTCTACACAACACTACTGCCCAGTTATAATTAGAGAAGGCTTCATCTCAAGCCAAGGACAACAGAATCAAGTCCTTGGAGGAAATTATTATAGAGCTAGGACATGACCCAAATGATCCTAAGGGTGTGCAGGCATTGATGAAGAAAAAAGATGAGGATATAGCAGCTTTGAGAAAGCAGATTAAAATACCACCTACCCATCACCCTCATACTGAAAGGGTTGCAGAACAAAAGAAAGATCAAGATGTGGTAGCTCTACTCTTGACCTTGCATAAGAGATTGGTGGAAACAGAGGGCGCCTTGGAGGTGGCATTAAAGGCAAAACAAGGAGAATTACCAACTCAGCCAGTGTAGACATCTACAGCCATTGAAGATGTGCCTCTTGTAACTACTTCAGCAGGTCCTCCCACTGGACAAACATCAGAGGCATGCCCTTCAGGCTCAGTACCAGCTCCAGAAGCGACAGCACCAACAACAACATCAGAACAGGTACCGAGCCTTGACATGCAAAGTATGAGGAAAGAACTAGAGGCTCTTGAAGCACAGATGGCAGAACTAAAGGTGGCTAAAGAGAAATTGGCTATGCTGGAAGAAAAATATGACAAATCAAAGCAAAATATAGCTGAAAGAACAAGAGAGGTAAGGGCTCTTGAAAAAAGGATAAAGGAGTTAGAAAAAGAGCTCACTCTGGACAAAACTATAAGTGAAATCAAGAAGTTTCTATGGGCTAAGATTGGTCAATCCATTACAGATCAATGGCAGTCCATTGAAACTATCCATGAGCAAATGAATCTCCTAAACAGGGCAAAAGCAGAAGGTCAAAGAGCCCGGGAATACTTGGGAAGTATGCCTGAAATAGCCAATAGAATGATCCAAGTGCTCAACAACCGCACCGGCCTTCAGCTAGCAGGAATGGGTATCAGAGACAGGACTGATACCATATTACTAATAAAGAGGGTGCTTACCTTGAGGAACTATTTGCAAACATTGGACAGAAGATGTCAAGAAATGCAGACAGAGGTAAATGAATTCATTGCAAATATCATTGCATTGCATAACAGAGGCCTCCCCAGCTTGGTAACTAGTGCAGGAAGGTTGTTATCACATGAAAATTATGCCAAGAGGGTCAACAATTATGCAACAAATCAAATAACAGCATCTGCTAGCAGTCCAGAGGAAGCAGGGCCCCCATCTGGGCAGACTCTCTATGAGAAATTGGAGAATTTGTTTTTTATTGAGCATGAGATCAAGCACCTTTTTGAAACACCTCCAAATTACTACAAATATACTGAAGCCGATGAGACTCTGATTAAAATACAGAGACACCAATTGCCTACTGAAGATTGGTGGAGAGGCATGATAGAAACATTGCTCTGAGAAATCAAATCTGGAAGAGCAACTGAATGACAAAAATGATGACTAGGCACCAATGGATGATTACAAGTGATGCAACCACAACAGCAGCATCGTGGCAAGGCAGCAAGAAAGCAAAGACTTCCGAAATAAATGCAAATCAGTCGGCAGGCCCAGTTGGTTCCAAAGTCAAGGATCTCTGACAAAGATAAACAGCTGTTTATTAATCCTTTAATAGCAATAACTTTTTGTAGCTACTATTCGTAGAAAGTTGGTAAGAAAGTTATGAGTTCATGACTCATCTTTCAAATATTTTATGAAACATTTTTGTATATATACCCCCACGCATAACTTGTTTGGGGTTGTGGATTTTATTCTGAAGAGCTACACTGTAATTACAGACTTTGAATACAAGAAGCTGATGAAGTTCCTGAAATTCTGCGTTGTTTGATGTGTTATGATGAGATTGTTTGCTACTGCAGGATTCCTGCGTTATTTCGTGATACAATAAGTTTTCTAAACCGTGTCTTTACATTTTCTTCGCTTACAAACCCACATATGTTGTATGTTTAATGGTCTTAGCATCAGAGTAAAGGAATAGTTCAGGATTTGTTTATTAAACACCCTAAGCACAATCTCTGCGGTTAATTGTGTTTTCGTCAGAATTAGTTATGAATGTGAAATTCTTAATTGCTCACATTTACACTGAATCTTTCATAGTAAATATTGTTCAGGAATTCTAAGTTTCTCCTGAGCAATATTTCATTTCCCCACCTCACCAACATAGTGAAAGAACCTTAATTGCCTCTCACTGACTGACTGCAATCCATATTTCTCAAATTTGAAGGTTGTTTCATGAATGCCTATCTGGCTCTGCAGTATCATCATTCTCACCAAACACCTCAAGCAACACATCATCATCAACTCCAATGCCCAATGGACTAAAACCCTTTGAACATTGCATTACAGCTGTTAGAAGATATCATTGAACCAAACTTTAAACAAAATTCAGTGCATCATAGCTAGCCTAAAACTCCCAAAACAAAGCTAAATCAAAAAGAGGGAGCCCTCTCTGATTGCAGGTGGACTGGAACCTGTAATCCAAAGATTGGTTACTGGTTACCTCGGTCGTATTCCCTTAGGAGTCAAAGGGAACAACCTGAGTGATAACATTATTGGCGACTCCACTGGGGACAGAACAAATTTTTCAACAGCTGTCTGCTTTAGATAGTTGTTCCAGAATTTCAGCAGTTCCTTGATACTTCTGAAAATATTCTCAAAAATACCAATTTTTTTTTTTTGAAGCTGGCTCCTAAAAAGAGAACTAGGCATACCAGGTCAAATCCTGACCCAAACCCTCCACCTTTTTTCGATAATCCTAATTTGATTCCCAAGGTTCTTAGGAACCAAAAAGAACCATAAGAATTTGCTTATTCTAGCCCTGAGGCAGTTCAGCAAAGTTATATCCCAACCCCTGCTAAACCATCAGTTCATCCTCTCATAACCCAATCTTCCCCCTCTTCCTCATCTACTTCCCAAAACATACTATTCACACCTCCATCCAATACACAAACCGCTATTGTTGTCCCTGTTGTTCCAGTTGTTCCCCTTCTACCTGTTGTCCCATTGATCCCTGTAAATATGGCAAATCGTTATGCCCCCCTTCAGCTACCTGGTAATCCTGGGGCTATGCCTCAGGACTACCAAAGTAAGATCACTTATTTTGATGGAACCAGTACATATACTGCCTTACAGCATACCAAGAAAATGCAAGATTACTTTGAAAACTATGAAATAGACGATGATGATGTGAGAATGAAAATTTTTGTCCAAAGCTTAACAGGTGAAGTAAGAACTTGGTTCAAAGCACTTGCTGCAAATTCCATACCCAATTCGGCTACTCTTTATCAATCCTTCCTGAACAGATGGGAAAAGAAAAAGGACCCTCTACATATTTTATCTGAGTATGACACTATAAGGAGAGGCCCACAAGAGACTGTCCTAGATTATTGTGCCAGATTTAACAATGTTTATGATGCTATTCCTCAAAATCTTAGGCCTCCACCTGATTTAGCTTTAATCAAATTCCCGAAAGGGTTTGATGCTGATATGGCATATCAACTGAGGGAGAGAGCCCCTGCAACCCTGGCAGACATGCAAAACATAGCTGTAAGTGTAGAGGCAAATCTGATTGCCAAAAGAAATCGGGCAAGAGCTGAAAGAAGGACCACTTTTAAGGAAGAACCCTTAGCATTTGAGCAAAAGCTAGATGCAATCATCAAAGGCATGGACAGACTTGGGGACAGGGTAGAAACAATAGAAAGGAAATCATCATGGGAAGGCCAACCCAGTACTGCTAGAAACCAAAATTTTAGAAAAAATCAGAATCCAAATGTTGGAAGGGCTGATCCCGACCAGCACATCAGACCCCCTTTTCAAGAAAATTTCGCTAAGGCCTCAACATCTAGTGAACCTACCGAGGATCATCACATCAACCTAATGGGTCTAGACAGTGAGCATCAGGTTTTTGTAACACAAGAAGATCAAGAGGCCTATAATTGTAATCAATTTCAAACTAAATCAGGAGAGTCTTTTGACTTTAGGGAAGGCTATGATGCAGCGGTATATGAGGTACATAAACAATACAAACTAAGGAGTAGAACCATAGATGTATCTGAACCTTCAAAACCAAAGGACAGTAAGCAGCCAAAAAAGAACAAGGATAATTTTATCCTTCAACAATCCGTTGCTAACTCAAACCCCCATACCACCGAAGTCACTGTGGAGGATATCTCAGAACAACAGCCCTCTGAAAACCACCCAGCCACGCCCCATCCTTGGAAGGCAAGTTCAAACACTCCCCCTGAGAGCAAATTTGGTACCAATTTCACTCAACATCATACCAATCATGAAGAAAGGATTACTGAAGATCCGGCTGAAAAGGAAAAATCTGCTGCACCTAATGCCAAGACCCAAATGGAAAAGCCCTTCAACTTGGAAACAGAAATTAGTAAGCTAAAGATAGTTGTTCCTCTTTCTGAATTGGCCAAACACGAAGTGTATAGACAACAGATTAACAGGTCACTACAAGTATCAGACAATAAAGATGCTGTGAATGTTCTTGATGACCAACCTGAGTTACTATTTGGTCCTGAGGTGAATGGAAAAACAACAAATGGAGGGGTTCCACCCTTCTATGTCAGTTTAAACATCCATGACAAGGTTTTACACAATGCAATGTTTGATTCCGGGGCCTCACACTGTTTAATGCCCAAGTCTGTAATGGAAAAACTAGACCTAGATATCACAAGACCTTATAAAGATCTATTCTCATTTGATTCAAGTCAAGTCAGGTGTCTAGGCCTAATTAAAGATTTGTGTGTCTCCCTGGTCCAATACCGAACCAAAATAATTTTGATGGATGTAGTGGTAGCTGACATACCTCCTAAGTATGGTATGCTCTTGTCCAGATCTTGGGGGGCCAAACTTCAAGGATCTTTGCAATTAGACATGTCCTACGCCACCATTTCAGTCTTTGGACAGCCAAAGAGATTATACTGTGAGACACTAATGAAATATGTGGTGAGTAGCCAAGAGAAACCCCAAAACTTCCCAATCTATTCAATACACTCTAACATGGATTCGTTTATTCTCTATAATGCTGACATGTGCAGCAAGGCTTATTCTAAACTAGTAGTGGCAGCACAGACAGAGGGGTTGAATGAACAGATTGCCTCTCTAGACCAAAAGACTTTTGATACAATTGACATAACAAAGGAGCATGATGTATCAAGTCAATTGCAAGAAACCAATCTTCCCATGATCCAACTCTCTAAAAATCTCAATCCAAATCTTGATCATGAAACTTTATGGTACTTAGAATTTGATGGCTCTGTAAACAAGTTAGGAGCTGGAGTAGAAGTCTGGATCCACAATATGCAGAATGACCGAGCTGAAGGTCATGCATATAGGTTAAACTTTCAATGCACAAACAATATGGCTGAGTATGAGGCCCTTTTGTTAGGTCTCAAACTCATAAAAAATTTAGGTGCAACCAAAATTTCAGTCTTAGGAGATTCAGATTTGATCATACGCCAGATGAAAGGAAACTTTATCACAAATGATATAAGGTTAAGAGCTTATAAAGGAGCAGCCATCCAAGTACTTGATACCTTCTCAGAATCTCAGTTAACTAAAATTTCCAGAGAACTCAACTTACATGCTCATAGCTTGGCAACCTTTGCCAGCACTTGCAAGCTACCTTTCAAACCCAATCACACTTTCACTGCTGAAATCAAACATAGACCTGCAGTCCCGGACAACATCAAGAATTGGCAAGTCTTTGAGAGTGACACACAAATAAACAACTTCCTCACTCTAAAAGAAGAATTTTCAAGCATCAACATTGATACTAGCACTATGGATGACCAACCGCAGGCTCACACAGCCAAGCAAAATATATCAGCTCAAACAACAAATTTGGTTTTGAATCCTACCACCTTTAACAACGAAAATATACAAGAATTGAAGCAAATAGATGTAGATGAAATAGCTGAAACAGAAGCCAAGGTAATTGAATTAAAGTATAATTTCTTGCCCACAGGTTTAACCCCTTTGGAGGATCTGTTTGACTCAAATGATATCTCAAGAAAACCAAAAATGCAACCACTGAATGCAGAAATTGAAGATTGTAACATTGGAACTACAGAAAACCCAAAAATGATAAAATTAGCTAAGGCATTACCAGCTAATCAAAGGTCAAAATACATTGAATTGTTTAGAGAGTTCCAAGATATATTTGCCTGGAGTTATGAGGAGATAAAGGCATATGACACTTCAGTCATTCAGCACACCATACCTTTAAAGGAAAACCAAAAACCTTTCAAACAAAAGCTTAGGCGAGTGAACCCAGTGCTCCTTCCCCTCATTGAAAAAGAAGTGAAACGTATGTATGAAGCAGGAATCATTGCTCCAATCAGGTTCTCAGAATGTATTTCAAACCTAGTGCCAACTAGGAAAAAGATGGGAGAGATCAGACTCTGTGTTGACCTAAGTAATTTGAACAAAGTCTCTCTTAAAGACCATTACCCCTTACCAAAAATGGATCATATCTTGCAAAGGGTAGTGGGAGCCTCTAGGATTTCATTATTAGATGGATTCTCTGGATTTAATCAGATTTTAGTACACCCTGATGATCAAGACAAAACTGCCTTCACAACACCTTGGGGAACTTTCAAGTATGTCAAAATGCCTTTTGGGCTTAAGAATGTAGGGGCCACATTCCAAAGAGCAATGGATATAGCCTTTGCCAAGGAAATCCATGATTTTTTGGTGGTCTACCTGGATGATCTTACTGCCTTTTCAAAGTCAGACCAGGAACATTTAGTACATTCGAGACAGGTTTTCTTAATTTGTAGAAAATATGGCATATCTTTGAATCCAAAAAAATCATTGTTTGGCCTAGAGGAAGGTAAGCTCCTAGGGCACATAATCTCAAGAGATGGTATTACGAATCATCCGGACAGAATTCAAGCTATCCTTCAGGTTCCCCATCCAAGAAATATCAAAGAATTACAAGGTTTTTTAGGAAAGATTAATTTCTTGAGAAGGTTCATTCCTAATCTGGCCGAGTTAATAAGACTATTGAATAATATGTTGAAGAAGGATTCTAAGGTCAAATGGACCATGGAACCTAAACAGGCCTTTGAGGATATCAAAAGAGCATTGACAAACACACCAGTCCTAACAAGTCCTAGGTTTGATAGAGACTTGATCATTTTCTCCTTTGCATCTGAGCATACAATTGCTGCAGTCCTATTACAAAAAGATGACCAGGGCTGTTAAAAACCCATTGCATTCTTTAGCAGAGCCCTTAGAGATGCTCCTTTGAAATATCAGATTATGGAAAAGCAAGCCTATGCACTGGTAAAAGCCATCAAAGACTTTAGAATCTATATTCTGTACTCACACATAATTGCCTATGTCCCTAATGCAGTGGTTAAGGACATCTTAACCCAAGAGGGAATTGAAGGAAGGAGGGGCAAATGGATTGCCAATATCTTAGAATATGACATTGAAATCAAGCCTACCAAACTGATAAAAGGACAAGGTCTAGCCAAGCTAATGACTGAAACCAATTTTCAACCCCTTGACATTAATGAACTGGACAACGAAGAGGAGATGGCGACTCCATAGATCAACCAAGACTTTTTACAATCTCCCTGGTATGCTGATATATGTTTTGTATTGTTAAACCTGCAGGCTCCTCCAAGGTTGTCCAAAACTAAGAAAAGGTTCTTGAAAATGAAAGCATCAAAGTTTTGTATCATAGATAATGTTTTGTTTTGGAGAAATCATGAAGGAATCTTACTCAAATGTTTAACATATGATGAAACTGACAATGTCCTTAAGGAATTTCATGCAGGTGACTGTGGAGGACATTTAAACTGGAAATCCACAGCTGATAAGATCGTCAGGGCTGGTTTTTATTGGCCCTCTTTGTTTACTAATGTGAGAAAATTTGTAATGTCCTGTCACAAATGCAAAATCTTTGAAGGCAAGAGAAAGTTGTTGCCTTTACCGCTCAAGCCTATTTCAACTGAGAGACCATTCCAATAATGGGGTTTAGACTTCATTGGTGAAATCCACCCTTCATCCTCTCGTTAGCATAGGTGGATTTTGACTGCTACAGACTATTTTACCAAATGGATAGAAGCCATCCCTTGTAGGCAAGCCAATGATTCCATCATTATACAATTTCTAGAAACCAACATCTTGCCTAGGTTTGGCTGTCCAGATAAAATTATTATAGACAATGCTGCTGCTTTCAAGTCCAAAAAAATGATCAACTTTTGCCATAAATATCATATGACCTTGGGTCATTCCACAGATTATTACCCGCAAGGCAATGGCCTAGCTGAGTCTTCCAATAAAAGCCTCATCAACATCATTGAGAAAGTTTTAGAGGAGAACAAGAAGAATTGGCATAAGAAGCTGGTAAATGCACTGTGGGCAGACAGGTTGACCACCAAAAGATCCATTGGCAGAAGCCCATATGAACTTGTTTATGGAATGGAAGCAAGATTTCATTCATCTTTGGGAATCCCTGTAATCAACTTGCTACAAGAAATACAAGTTGAATCAAATGACATCCAAAGAAGAATCAATCAGACAATTCACCTACAGCAAACAAGAGAGGAAGTCTATCACAAAACCCAAATACTGCAAGAGAAGCTCAAAAGAATATTTGACAAAAGAACCAAAGCTGAAGACTTCTTCATAGGAAGAAAAGTGCTGAGATGGGATTCCAGGAGGGAGGACAAAGGAAAGCATGGTAAATTTGATTCCTTGTGGAAGGGACCATATGTCATTTATGATGTACAAGGTAATAACACTTATTTTCTAAAGAGTTTGGATGGCTCAAACACTGAGGAAGGCCCAATCAATGGGAGGATGCTTAAGCATTATTTTGACCACCATTGAGGAAACACTACAGAACCACACATTGTACATAAATGTTTATATTTCCAGTATGTTTATTTACAGCAGATAGATAAAGGTCCAAGTGAACTTGATTTTGAGAAATACCAAGGTGCTGCACCATTTTTGATATACATTTTGACCCTATCATTGGAAAGCAAGAGAAAACACATGGCAACTATCAAGGTGTTGAGCAACACTCAGACAGACAAGTAAAAACAGAGCTGTAACTTCATAGCAAATCAGCTTGCAGGCTATTTCATATAAGTTCCTAAAGATTCAGATGAATGGTCTTTAACAAAAGGAGGATTCAGCTTGTAACAAGATGGGGAAAAACAAGGCGATTTGACCTGTTGTCCTTAACTTTTCATCTGGAAAAGTCATCCCCAAGTGGAGCCACTATTAACCTCCTATACCAATAGGGTTTCATTTTTCATGATTGACAGTGGAAGTACCAAAAATTTTCATCTTTGGTGACACAAAGGTTCTATTTTTGTGAAGGAGACAGACAGTTAAAAAATGTAAAGAGGGTATGCCTTAAAAGAATAATCAAAAGGCAGGAAAAATGAATTGGTCAGAAAAAATAATTGAAATGAACCCCAAAGAAAGACCGGGAAAATTGTTGGGTCCCTATAATACTAGTGATTACCCCATTACTATTGTATTTATACCCCTTATTTATATTGTTGTGCCCCCATTACCCCCATATTGTTATTAATGTGCCCATAAAATCCCTCTATTGTTATTTTTGTGGCTTTATATTATTATTGTTAGGTCGGCTGGATTATATTGTGACTCCATAGACTCCTATATATAGAAAGGAGGTTTTGTCATTTGAATCATCCAAGAATTGTTCATTTATGTAATGTAAAGGAGGTTGCCCCCTCGAAGAGGCTGAATTCTAAGGCGTTGATCTATCTTTTCTATCTTTTCTTGAGCTGGTTTCATAACATTTGGTATCAGAGCTTTGGATTCTAGGGTTTCGCTGCTCCAAACAGGTCATCATGGAATTTTCGCTATAACGTTTTTTCTGTGATGTTTCAGAAGTCGCAAAAAAAACCCATTTGAAAAGAAATCGCGCTGAACCTTGGGTCCAAATTTTAGAGCTTTTCGCGCAATATTTTCGGAGATATGATCTGAGGAAGTTGGTCTTTTTGCAGACTCCTGAATTACATTCAAAACAGGTGACCTTGGGAAAATCATCATAACTTTCTTTCTAAGCATCGGATTGAAATTTCGTAAGAAGTTACAGAAAGAGGACGGACTGTAGTTTTCTTTTATATATTTTTCAGAGTCAAAGGTTGAAACAGTGACACGTGGCACTTCATACAATTTCGCTCTACTGAACTAGTCTATAATCAGGTCACTGCGGGAGATTGTGCATAACTCTTTCTTGGAGAATCCAATTTGGTTCAGACTAGTGGCATTGGAAAGAGGACATAGAAGGCTACTATAGGTCACAATTTCAGAACTGGATGATTTGAAATTACAGAGATACATCAGATTCAATATCAGGCTTCTACAAAGTAAAAAAAGGTGTGTAGTTTTTATTTTTTATTTTTGCATAAGCTTGGTTTGAAGGAATTCAAAGGGCATAGTAAAGCATTATTATCGGTAACTGATGCCCCGAGGAAAGAAAATGCAAACACCTAGTAAGGAACCTGAAAGCTCTAGCATGACTCATGAAGAAGAGGAAGAAATGCTACATGATATATCAAAATTACAAGAACAAGTGCAACAAATGTCACGCTCACAAAAGCTAACAGATGCTAAGATAAATGGCATGGAATCTAAGATAAAGGGCATGGAAGCTAAGATGGATGATCTGAAGACAGATTTGAGGACAGATTTGAAGACAGACATGGCAGATTTGAAGACAGATTTGACAAATTTTCTACAAGAAATACTTACTAATGGTGAAAAAGTTGTAAAGGAAACTCATGATGTGAACAAAAGAAATGTTAATCATGATTCCATAGACTCTAATGTTGGATCGAAGACCCACCATATTCCAAAAATCGATATGAGGAAGTTTGATGGCAAGGATCCCGCCACATGGATATTACAGATGGAGCAATTCTTCGATCTCAATAATGTGCAAAACACACAAAAGGTACGTATGGAAACTTTATATTTGGAACCAAATCAGTTTGTATGGTATCAATGGCTTTGCTCTCGTAAACAATTTATCACTTGGGCAATTTTTACGGAAGAATTGATAGCACATTATGAGGATACAAAAAGCAACACTTTTTTTAGCCAATTGATAAGTCTCAAACAAAAGGGTTCAATAATGGAGCACATTGAGGAGTTCCAAAAATTGAACATAAGGGTAAAAGATATTCCAGAGGAGCATAGGATTGATGTGTTCATAGGGTCTTTAAAGGATAATATCCAACATGATGTTCGCCTTTGGGAACCTGATTCATTAGAGAAGGCATTCAGGTTAGCAAGAAAAATGGAAAGCAAAATTATGGCAACCAGGAAGCATACCACTCACAACTATAAAGACGGAAGTGTTGTTGCCCCTAGTCTTCCACAACCTATAAGGTTGACACCACAACAATTGGAAGAAAAAAGAGCAAAAGGGCTTTGTTACAGTTGTGATAGCAAATACACTAAAGGTCATAAGTGTGCTGAGAAGAAATTATTCTACATAGATTGTGAAGAGGAAGAAGAAAAGGAGCAAGAAAGGTCAAAAGAAGAGGATATACTCCAGGAACAAAGCCTAGATGAAGAACAAATAAATCCGACCATATCTTGTAATGCATTGGCGGGAATTACCACTCCTCAAACCATCAAGATAGAAGGACAAATCAAGAAGAAAAAGGTAATAGTGTTGATTGATTCAGGAAGCACCCACAATTTTATTCATTGTAGGGTAGCAAAAGAATTGAATTGCTTCCTATATCCAGCACCAGAGTGTCAAGTGATGATTGCAAATGGAGGAACAATAAATTGCTCTGGAAAGTGCCATAATATCAAGCTATCCATGGGAGAATATGTATTGACTAGCCCAATGCTTTCCATTCCAATGGGAGGTGCTGATGTTGTACTAGGAGTCCAATGGCTACAATCCTTGGGTACAATAGCTTTTAATTTTCAAGAACTTTTCATCAAATTTTCTGTGGAAGGAAAGGAAGTTGAATTAAGGGGTATTGCAGGGAAACCAGGAAAGATAATCAGCTCTAATGGTATGACAAAGCTTCTAAAAAAGGAGCAAAGAGGTGTAATTGCACAATTATGTTCGCTAGATGTTTCCACATTGGAATCATCTATTTCTCCAGATCTCCAAAAAGTCCTGGACAATCATTCCAAGGTATTTGAGACTCCCAAAGGTCTCCCACCTATGCGTGATCATGATCATGCTATTCATCTGATTCCAGGAAGTGTTCCTCCAAACATCAGGCCGTACAGATATCCCTATGTCCAAAAAAGTGAAATTGAACGTATGGTTGCAGAAATGCTAGAGGCTGGTATAATTCAACCGAGTCAAAGTTCTTTCTCTGCTCCAGTAGTATTGGTGCACAAGAAGGATGGATCATGGCGCATGTGTCCGGATTATAGGGAGCTCAACAAGCTCACTATTAAAGATAAGTTCCCCATTCCTGTCATTGATGAATTACTGGATGAATTGCATGGATCAATTTACTTCACCAAGTTGGATCTTCGTTCAGGATATCATCAAATCAGAATGAAGATTGAAGACATTCCAAAAACGGCATTTAGAACTCATGAGGGTCATTATGAATTTTTGGTCATGCCTTTTGGCCTTACCAATGCACCTTCAACATTTCAAGGTTTGATGAATTCAATTTTCAAACCATTCCTTAGAAAATTTGTGTTAGTATTTTTTGATGATATACTAATCTACAGCAAGTCTTGGAAGGATCATGTTGAACATGTTGACAGGGTGCTACAACTATTGGAGGAGAAACAATTATATGCAAAAAGATCCAAATGTTTCTTTGGAGTCCAGGAGGTGGAATATTTGGGTCATATTGTATCTCATGAAGGAGTTAAGGTAGACCCTAGCAAAATTAAAGCCATTAAGGAATGGAAAATCCCCACATCCATAAAGCATCTGCGAGGATTTCTTGGGTTGACAGGGTATTATCGCAAGTTTGTTAAGAATTATGGGAGAATAGCAGCACCTCTAACAACATTATTGAAGAAAGATGCATTTTCATGGACTCCGGAAGCAACAAAGGCCTTTGAACATCTTAAAGAGGCAATGTGCCAAGCACCGGTCTTAGCTACACCGGACTTCACAAAAACCTTTATTGTGGAATGTGATGCTTCAGGAAATGGAATTGGTGCTGTTCTAATGCAAGATGAAAGACCCATTGCTTTTGAAAGTCGTCCAATCAAGGGAAAGTTTTTAAGCAAAGCTATTTATGAGAAGGAAATGTTGGCAATACTCCATGCACTTAAGAAATGGCGACCCTACCTAATGGGAAGACACTTCAAGGTAAAAACGGATCATGATAGCCTTAAATACTTTTTAGAACAAAGATTATCCTCTGAAGAGCAACAAAAGTGGGTCACAAAGATGTTGGGTTATGACTTTGAAATCATCTACAAAAAAGGGAAGCAAAATGTGGTGGCAGATGCACTCTCAAGAAAGGATGAGGATGTGGAAGCATTGTTGTGCGCCATTTCTATTATCCAACCAGATTGGATAAATGAAGCAAGGGAGGAATGGAAGAATGACGAAGAAGTGTGGGCACTTATTCGAAAGCTACAACAAGATTCCAGTATGTCTGATACATTTAGCTGGAAAAATGATTCGTTATGGTACAAAGATCGCTTATACCTCTGTAAGAATTCCCAGCTAAAACAAAAGATTCTTATGGAATTGCACACTTCTCCCTTAGGAGGGCACTCAGGATTTTTAAAAACTTACCACAGGGTTAAGAAGGAATTTTTTTGGGATGGCCTTAAATCAGATATTCAAAAGTTTGTGGCAGAATGTTTGGTTTGCCAACAAAATAAAGTTGAAACAATTAAGACACCGGGTCTATTACAACCTTTATCCATTCCAAGCCAACGTTGGGAGGAGGTTTCAATGGATTTTATCACAGGTTTACCCAAGTCTGAGGGAAAGAGTGTCATCATGGTGGTAGTTGACAGACTTACCAAGTATGCACACTTTTGTGCATTATCACATCCATTTAAAGCCAGTACAGTTTCTACTGCATTTATGGAAACAATTCAAAAGCTACATGGAAACCCAAAGATTATTGTAAGTGACAGAGATCCCATTTTCACTGGAAATTTTTGGACAGAATTATTTTCTTGTCTTGGTACTCAGTTAGCTCATAGCTCATCTTATCATCCTCAATCTGATGGGCAAACTGAGATAGTAAACAAATGTTTGGAAGGATATCTTCGTTGCTTTGTATCTGATAAACAGACACAATGGGTCAAATGGTTGCCTCTGGCTGAATGGTGGTATAACACTTCCTTTCATACAGCAACAAAAATGACCCCATTTATGGCACTTTATGGGTATCAACCACCATCCATCACATCATATTTAAGAGAAAATTCTAAGGTTCAGGCAGTGGAACATCACATCGAACATCAACAACAAGTCCTCCAACTCTTAAAGGATAACCTCGTGTTGGCACAGAATAGAATGAAACAACAGGCAGATCAACATCGCAGTGAAAGAAGTTTTGATGTAGGTGATTGGGTATTCCTACGGCTACAACCATATAAGAAAATGTCCCTCAAGCAAGCTAAGAAGGATAATAAATTATCACCAAAGTATTATGGTCCGTACAAGGTGTTGCAAAAGATTGGTACTATGGCATACAAATTGGAGCTTCCTGCAGCTTCTCGATTGCACCCAGTTTTCCATGTTTCATGTTTAAAGAAGGTTATAGGCGACAAGCTCCCAGTTCAAACAATATTGCCAGAACTTGACGAGGAAGGAAAAATTATATTGGAACCAGAAGCAGTTATAGAAACAAGAACTCGACAGCTACAAAATCGATCAATTTTAGAGTACCTTATCAAGTGGAAGAACTTATCCACTGAAGATTCCACATGGGAGGATGAGAATTTTATGCAGAAGTATCCAGAACTACTCAAGCGTTGAGGACAACACTTTTTTGAAAGAGAGGGGCATGTTGGGTCCCTATAATACTAGTGATTACCCCATTACTATTGTAGTTATACTCCTTATTTATATTGTTGTGCCCCCATTACCCCCATATTGTTATTAATGTGCCCATAGAATCCCTCTATTGTTATTTTTGTGTCTTTATATTATTATTGTTAGGTCGGCTGGATTATATTGTGACTCCATAGACTCCTATATATAGAAAGGAGGTTTTGTCATTTGAATCATCCAAGAATTGTTCATTTATGTAATGTAAAGGAGGTTGCCCCCTCAAAGAGGCTGAATTCTAAGGTGTTGATCTATCTTTTCTATCTTTTCTTGAGCTGGTTTCATAACAAAAGTGGCCAACCAAAATGCCACTGCTATCTTGGTAAATGGCCCAACAGTGCAAGCTGGGCCATGCCATGTTTTAAATTGCCTGTTCTAGACTAGAGAAAGAAAAATCTGTCCAAACAGTTTAAGCTTGGCAGCTTGGTAGTTAGGTCGAGAACAAAGGCACCCAACTGCTTAATCTGGGCCCTTGGAAGTGATAAGGGTAGTTTTAGATAGAAAATTATTTGAAAAGAAAAAGAAAAGATCAATTGAGGGTTTGCAATTCTAAGTGCACCTTCCCTGAAGTAACAAAAAATGCTAGGAACTAAGATGGGTAGGTAGTCAAGGGTTGCCGAAGCTTGATTTCTTTCATGAGTGAGCTTGACAAAGAAAATTTATATCAGCGAGAACATAACTGTTACTCAGCATTTTGATAACAAAATATGGAAGCATGTCTAACTTCCCCTTTTTTTCCCAGGAAATCTTTTTCTAACATCCCTCTAATAAACCTTGGAATTCACTCAACAAGTCCTAGCATCACTTTACTTTTTGTGAAATATTAAGCCAAGGTGTTAGTTGCCACCACACAAAAAAGCCACATTTCTTATGTAAAATCATTGCTTACTCTCATCTGCTCCTAAATCTAAGTTTACTCCTCAAAAACTTAGCTCCATGTTCCCCTCTCACATCTCCAATTCATATTGACTTCTAACCTTACTATTTAACTCCCTAAGTGCTCCCCTCCCCTACTATTATCATATTTTATACAAAAACCCAAAAATATGTACATACCCCCCCCTTTTGGGCATTATAGCCATATATTTTAAAGTTCGGGAAGCATGAGAAAATCTAAGGCTTTCATGTATATTTCTCCAGGCTATGTTCGGGAATTAAATTAACACCTGGTTAATTCAATAACCCTCACCCGCTATACCCTCCATAATGTTAAAATCCCTCGTTTCCCCATCACTTGTGTAAATTTTCCATAAACCCACATTTTCCATTTACCCAAAGTTTTGTTTCTTCGCGCGGTATCAAAAGAAATAATTTTATAATGGTTGGGTCCCGCCGCTATCGCGCTGGCGGCTTGTCCTCCCGTCCGCCATCGGATCTGGGCCCTCCCATCCGACGGTCATCGGGCATTTCGGAGCCACTCTACTATCCATCCGTTAGCGCCCAAAAACTGTCAGAGAGTGACGTAGTGCCAGGAACACGTGCCCATTTGTTAGTGGATCGGGCGGCCTCTGACCATTACCAGGCCCGTACCAAAAGCGGTCTGATAATACTGCTTACCACCATCGGCTTCCCGCCCTTACGTCATCGCCCACGTCAGCAGACACGCCAACTGCCGTTTCACTTTTATCCGACATGGCCGCCGCGTCATCCCTCCACGTCAGCCCTGTCATACATCACCACGTCATCCCTGCCGTACCCAGGCCCGACCAATGATGTCATGCTGATGTCATTTACCAAAAGGCGCCAAATCCCTTTTTTTACATATATTCGCCCAAAATCATCGTTTTTTCATATTTCTATTGGACACTTGCCGTGCACCCTTTCATGTCGTTTTACGTCGTCTGTCCGCCAACTGCAAAACTCCCGCCCTGAGCTGCTGGCGCTGTGAGTTCATCAACCTCCAACACCGTCGTCCTCACAGTCCTCAGGTATTTACCTATTTCTTCTGCATACCCTGGTCTTCCAAGTTCACTATATTAAAAGAAAAGAAAAAAAAACATGAGAACTGCTCAAATTCCTAACTACTAAGAACCTCCATCTGCTAGCTTAGCCCCAAGTTCATCTGGAGAAGGTCTCATTGGTCAAATTCCGCTGAATTCTCACAGCTCCCTGCGCATTTGCAACTTAAAACCACTAGCAGACAAAGTCCACTGAAAAGGCAGCACTCACCCCCAGCATTGGTTACTTTCACCCTCTCAACAAGTTGTTGCTCCCTGTTAGCCCAATTCACCTTCATTCTCATCTCTGCAAATCATCCCATCGACCATAATCTACTGTTCACTGCCAGTTTTGCTAAACCAAAAGCACAAATTCAACTTCAAGTGAGAACTAAGCAATGGAGACCCCAGTGGCATTGAATATTACGCCCCTGAATGCCCCACATAAGAACCTGGAATGGTTGGCCCTTGCTGACCGGGATTATCAAATCAAAGAAACAGTTGAGATAAGTAACAAATATCACATACAAATTGTTTGTGAGCTAAAGAAAAAGTACATGAGTGGTGCTGATGACATAGGTATCTGGGAGTCTAACTTGGCCATTTATTACCTTCCCCAAGTCAATGTGTTCCCAGACTTCATCCATCAGTGTTGTGAACAATATGAACCCTCTCAAAGAGCAGTTTTGGATTCATCTGGGACTATTTTATTTCACATCACTCCTCAATCCATAAATCAGATGCTAAGCTTTAAGCCAACTAAAACTCTAGTGCCCCTTTCTATGAATTTTCTGCTCAAACAAGCTGCCAAGCTGCCCAGCTCAGAGGTCACAAGGATTGGCGAGTTGTTCATGAAGCTAGAATATCAGCCCCGACAACCTCCTCCTTATCTACATGTCTGGTTCAATGAAACAGGGAGACTGCTAGTGGATATGATATCCTGCATTTTAGGATTCAATACCAGTGAGTTTGTGGATGAAACAACCTTGGTAATGCTATCCATGTTCACTCCAGGGCAGCCCCCTGCTGCCCAGTATGATTATGCCACGTTCATTGCTGACAAAATTCATGAGCAATTCATGAATTTGGAGAGAGAGAGGGTATTCAAGTACACATCCTATATATATCATTTGATATTATACTATCAGCCTGACAGTTTCCCTATTTTCTTAAAAAAGCTGGATGCAAAAGGAAACAGGAGGTCAGTGGTATTCTGGACACCAGTATGTCACCATATCTCTTGCTCTCCATACAACTATTGTGAGTTCATTGATCTGTTCATCTATCCAACCTTGTCTCTACTGCAGAGTTCTCCTCTTCCTAGACTCACCGATGAAATGCAGAAGATCCTCCAGCTTTCAAAGAATTATAGCATTGGAGATTGGTACCTCTACCAAGACCACACAGTAATTAGAGTATATGGCTGTGAGCTAGCCCCTTACAGACTGCCAAAGTACGTTCCCATGAGACTTTTTGCATTAGAATATTTCCGGCAATTTGGAAATGCAGACATGATCCATTTTCATAGCAGAAATAAGAAAGCACAGCTGAAAATTAAACACCAACTGGGTCCATTCATCTTTAATAAAAGGGAAGAAGCTTGGGGAGAAGCAGATAAGATCCTAAAAAGCCTCTAGCTGAAAACAAGCTTCTATTGGGCACCATATGACCCTAATCATTTCATAAGCCTCAGAAGAATCAAGTATAGGCTTGCTGTCTATGATCACTTTAGCATTCCACAAATTGAAAAATATGCTAACCAACTAGAGTGGAAAGAAGGCACATTAGTGGAGCACTATTCTGAAGAAGAATTAGCAGAAAGAGCAATTAAAAATTTAGAAAAAGCAGTTGACTTGGAATATTTTACACATGTTTGGTCTCCAGCCTCTCGGCATCTTGGAGAAAGTGCCTCATCCTCCGCTGTTCCCCAACAGTCTGCCAAAGTAATTGGTCAAGCAGCAAATATAACTAAAGGCAAAGAAGTACAACAAGAGGAGTCACTTCCCAATTTGGAGCAGCAAGTAGAGTAGCAAGAAGAAATGGCTAAAATTCCTGCCTCCACAGAGCAGCAAACCCAAGAGCAGATCCCTCCAAGGCAGGATGTGACAGTTAAAACTACAGTCTTATAGATACCTGCAAACGAGGAAAGAACGAGGAAAAGAGATAGGCAAGAGCAAACTCCTCCTACCACTTCCACAGATCAGCAAGGTGAGAAAAGGCAAAGGATGAATCCCTTTTCCGAGGAGGAAATGCCTGAAAGACCAACTGATACTATGCTCCCTCCTAGCATTGAAACATCAGCCAGCTCCTTACAGCAAGAGCAAGAACTGCAACAAGGAATAGAAGTAAGTTCTTCAGGGCAGCGCACTAAGGCAGATTCTAGCATAAAGAAGCAGTTTACAAACATAAAAGCAAGGAATGAGCTGGTTAGATTCCAGCTTTATAACCAGCTGCTCAAAATGGCACCAACCAATCAAGAAAGGCTCATGTCAGCCTATGATATCCAAGAAGGAAAAATGACTCTTAGTCATTTTAGGCCTACTATGCAGCAACCTCAATCAGCTGCAGACTACGTCAGAACTAACTTGGAGGTATTTTCCAAAGACATCCACCCCATGGACCAGATCGAGCTACACAAGAAAACAAGGGAGATGCTCTATTCTACATTGGCTGATAAAACTCTATTAGAACACCACTGCCTAGTTAGAATTAGAGAAGGCTTCATCTCAAGCCAAGGACAACAGAATCAAGTCCTTGGAAGAAATTATTATAGAGCTAGGACATGACCCAAATGATCCTAAGGGTGTGCAGGCATTGATGAAGAAAAAAGATGAGGATATAGCAGCTTTGAGAAAGCAGATTAAAATACCACCTACCCATCACCCTCAGACTGAAGGGGTTGCAGAACAAAAGAAAGATCAAGATGTGGTAGCTCTACTCTTGACCTTGCATAAGAGATTGGTGGAAACAGAGGGCGCCTTGGAGGTGGCATTAAAGGAAAAACAAGGAGAATTACCAACTTAGCCAGCGTAAACATCTACAGCCATTGAAGATGTGCCTCTTGTAACTACTTCAGCAGGTCCTCCCACTGGACAAACATTAGAGGCATGCCCTTCAGGCTTAGTACCAGCTCCAGAAGTGACATCACCAACAACAATATCAGAACAGGTACCCAGCCTTAACATGCAAAGTATGAGGAAAGAACTAGAGGCTCTTGAAGCACATATGGCAGAACTAAAGGTGGCTAAAGAGAAATTGGCTACGCTGGAAGAAAAATATGACAAATCAAAGCAGAATATAGCTGAAAGAATAAGAGAGGTAAGGGCTCTTGAAAAAAGGATAAAGGAGTTAGAAAAAGAGCTCACTCTGGACAAAACTATAAGTGAAATCAAGAAGATTCTATGGGTTAACATTGGTCAATCCATTAAATATCAATGGTAGTCCATTGAAACTATCCATGAGCAAATGGATCTCCTAAACAGCGTAAAAGTAGAAGGTCAAAGAGCCTAGGCATCCTTGGGAAGTATGCCTGAAATAGCCAATAGAATGATCCAAGTGCTCAACAACCACACCGGCCTTCAGCTAGCAGGAATGGGTATCAGAGATAGGACTGATACGATATTACTAATAAAGAGGGTGCTTACCTTGAGGAACTATGTGCAAACATTGGACAGAAGATGTCAAGAAATGCAGACAGAGGTAAATGAGTTCATTGCAAAAATCACTGCATTGCATAACAGAGGCCTCCCCAGCTTGGTAACTAGTGTAGGAAGGTTGTTATCACATGAAAATTATGCCAAGAGGGTCAACAATTATGCAACAAATCAAATAACAGCATCTGCTAGCAGTCCAGAGGAAGCAGGGCCCCCATCTGGGCAGACTCTCTATGAGAAATTGGAGAATTTGTTTTTTATTGAGCATGAGATCAAGCACCTTTTTGAAACACCTCCAAATTACTACAAATATACTAAAGCCGATGAGACTCTGATTAAAATACAGAGACACCAATTGCCTACTAAAGATTGGTGGAGAGGCATGATAGAAACATTTCTTTGAGAAATCAAATCTGGAAGAGCAACTGAATGACAAAAATGATGACTAGGCACCAATGGATGATTACAAGTGATGCAACCACAACAACAACATCATGGCAAGGCAGCAAGAAAGCAAAGACTTCCAAAATAAATGCAAATCAGTCGGCAGGCCCAGTTGGTTCCAAAGTCAAGGATCTCTGACAAAGATAAACAGCTGTTTATTAATCCTTTAATAGCAATAACATTTTGTAGCTACTATTCGTAGAAAGTTGGTAAGAAAGTTATGAGTTCATGACTCATCTTTCAGATATTTTATGAAACATTTTTTTATATATACCCCCATGCATAACTTGTTTGGGGTTGTTGATTTTCTTCTAAAGAGCTACACTGTAATTACAGACTTTGAATACAAGAAGCTGATGAAGTTCCTAAAATTATGCGTTGTTTGATGTGTTATGATGAGATTGTTTGCTACTGCAGGATTCCTATGTTATTTCGTGATACAATAAGTTTTCTAAACCATATCTTTACATTTTCTTCGCTTACAAACCCACATATGTTGTATGTTTAATGGTCTTAGCATCAGAGAAAAGGAATAGTTCAGGATTTGTTTATTAAACACCCTAAGCTCAATCTCTGCGGTTAATTGTGTTTTCTTCAGAATTAGTTATGAATGTGAAATTCTTAATTGCTCACATTTACACTGAATCTTTCATAGTAAATACTGTTCAGGAATTCTGAGTTGCTCCTAAGCAATATTTCATTTCCCCACCTCACCAGCATAGTGAAAGAACCTTAATTGCCTCTCACTGACTGACTACAATCCATATTTCTCAAATTTGAAGGTTGTTTCATGAATGCCTATTTGGCTCTGCAATATCATCATTCTCACCAAACACCTCAAGCAACAAATCATCATCGACTCCAATGTCCAATGGACTAAAACCCTCTGAACATTGCATTACAGCTGTTAGAAGATATCATTCAACCAAACTTTAAACAAAATTCAGTGCATCATAGCTAGCCTAAAACTCCCAAAACAAAGCTAAATCAGAAAGAGAGAGCCCTCTCTGATTGCAGGTGGGCTAGAACCTGTAATCCAAAGATTGATTAGTGGTTACCTCACCCATATTCCCTTAGGAGTCAAAGGGAACAACCTGAGTGATAACACTCCCCAATATGAAGTCCTAACAATACCTCACACCTTTTGGAGTAGGAGTCCTAATAGTGGGTGGTAATGTAATTCCTTGACCACGTAAACCCATAGAGGAAAGTATGATAACTTTGGGTAAGAGAAAGTGTGTGACTCTACGAAGAGTCAAGTACGATGCATGAAGGTTCCAACACATGGAGGGAAAAGGAAGTGCATCCCTTGGAAGCCTGTAATAGTACATAGCTTGAAAGGAAGACATGAGCGAAATGTCATCATAAGCTAAGATGCAGAATATTCCACAAGTTAAAGTGATGAGTTAATCCAACAACATGCATTCAACATGATTAGTACAGATGGAAACAAAATAGTTCATAAACATATGTGTAAGTTAAATAACATACATTGCCAATACAACAAGAATAGTCTTAATTTATTAACAATATATGCATGAAAGTGTGATGGTTGTGATTTTATTATTCTAAGTGAAATTTCCATCCATACATACACCATTTATGACCACTAGCCCCAATAGTGGAACATTACAGTCAAGAACACCTTCTCCTCTAAAGAAGTATACTCGCTCTACACTATGGACAAGCCAAGACTCTTTGCAATACTCCCAAGCTCTTTCTAAGCCTAAGCCTAGAAAAAAGCTTGGCTTCCCAAAATCATGCTACATGAGTTATGAGGTTCTATTTATAACAAGAGGGGGTGACACTTCAACTCCCTTTTGTGACCTTTGGACTACGCTTATGACTCTTCAACATCTTTACAAATGACACATTACATTACGTGATGACTCTTCATATTCTAATATTGGCACTTGGAATTTCACTTACAACATCATTACAAATAATATTACATTTTACACTAATACCCATATAGGAAAAAAATAAGGTAGATACAACTTGACAACCTAAAAAGTCAAGACACTATGATGCTTGAATTTTGGAACACTCTAGCTCAAAAAGTCTCACTTGATGCTTCTCGGTTACATATCGATACCAAGCTTGGTACTATGCGATGACCTCCCCAAACTAAATGATGGTGTTAGGCTGGAAGCAGACTCCAGCCTCCATAGCATCCGGGTACAATGATTTGGAACTAGTCTTAACTTCTTTCCCAAACAGGAGAAACATGGTTTTGATCTGGACATTACCACCGAAATAGTTCTACATGTTCTGTTTGTTCAGATCTAAGTCCTCCTTGGTGGCAATCTATTTTAGAAGATCCAAGTACTCTTCAATCTCCTTCTCGACTCGGTGTTTGCACTTAGCTTTGGTGAGTGAACTGATTGATGGGATCTTCAAGGTTCTCACCATGAAATCTAAATTGTTGTACAACCATACATATGAGGCCTAAATGTTTACCATGAACAAGGTGAGTTGTTTGTTGTTCTAAATTGACGTTCAAACTCTTTCTTTCTCAAGCTCTGCCCACTGCTTCATCTCCTTTTCCAAAGTAAGAAGTGCCCCTTTGTATCGCATTGTCCATTCTTACATGATGGTGATGGTATTTTGCAAATTCCTGAGAGTCTTGACAAATTCCTTGTTCTGCTACTACAAGATATGCAAGCGGAAAACTACCTTCTGTATGATCATGAGCTCCTCATGGAAGTCCTTCATGGTCTCTCCAAGTATTGATACTTCATCAAGTATCACTGCTCTCTTTTCCCCCAAGCAGACCTATGCGGATACAACATTTTGAGTTGTTGCACGAAGCTTTTCTATCTCTTGTCAGGCAATTTTTAAGTTTTTCTCCAATAGCTTATTCTTGGCCATCAAATACTGAGTGTTTGATATTTCTACAAGTGCAAAGGCCAAGTTGGCTCCGGTAATGGCATTTGGATTCCTGTTGGTGTCGGCGACTATCACCCTTTCTCTAATGAATGCAGGTGATCCATGACCATTCGGAAAATGCTCTCTTCGCGATTGTAAAATCCTCTTTTGAAATTCATTATATGACAAATTGTACACATCTATTAACGAATCATCATCAAGGGGAAGTATGTACCCTTCCTTTCTTAGGGATAACTCTGTGGCTGAAGGTGGTGGAGACTGAACGATGACCTGTGGGGCATTCAACATCATATCAATATCTTCATTCTGCGGTTCTAGTCCCAACTCCATGTCAGAAACTTCAATTAAATGTTCGATTGATTGAGAAAGCTCTCAACCTTGCATATGTTCACTCTTTTCCTTTTTGGCTTATTAGTTTTATTCTTGAATCGACGTTGTTTCTTCTGCCATTGCACCTTGCCTTTAATTTTTTCCTACTTTGGCTTCTCTTCCTGTTCTTTCCTCCTCAATTCCCATTATTCCTTCAGTTCTTGTTATGCTTGCTTCAATTTGAGTTCCACTTCCTGCAAGCTCTGCCTTTCTCTCTTCCTCCACTCTACTCTTTGTCCTCTCTACTTCCTCCGTCAAAGACGCTTGCATAAGGATTGAATCTGCTTTCACTCTGCAGCTTTGTGCTCCCTCTATTCTATCAAAACCTTTATATTTCCCTTATATTGTACTAGAGCGCTTCCTTCTACTACTGTCGCTGGACTTGCTGCCATGTTAGTGCCTCATTTTCTATAAATAGTTGAGTGTCCACATATATTGGTAAGTTAACTGGAGTTTGCTCAACTGCTTCCCTAATACTACTTTTAGTGGTTTCTCTTGAACAAGCTCTCTTTGGTGCTATGGTAATAGTGACTGCTAGAGAGAAGTGTTTCACAAGTGTGGTACCTATGGGAAAAAAAGGACACTCATGGAAAGAAAACATTAGCTTCAACAAATCTATTTTCAAAGCATGAACAAGCAGTAAACTGAGCATATGATGGGAAGGATTGCACAATTTTCATTAGCAAGAGGGACTAGCTACCTATGCAAACTGAACATTTCATAATCCCAATAGCCAAGGATGAAGCTTGAGGCTTGGGACTGTGCAATGCATAGTCCCAACTTGGGCAGAGACTGGGAGAGACTGCACATTGCGTAGTCTCAGTGGCCAAGGTGATAGGCTGATGCCTGGAACTCCGTAGTGTAGAGTTGGAGCTAACCTATAATGTGCACTACCCAGTTCCAAAGGCCACGATTGTGGCTCAAGCCTTAGGATTGTGCAGTTCCCAGCTGGGCAAGGCAAAATCCAGCCGAGGGAAGTGCAGATCTATCCATGGGAAGTGTGAAGAATGAGAATATATAAGTGTTGATGTGAGCTTGATTGCAGATATGACTAAGTGTTAGTAAATCACGATAGATCAAGTATAGAAACTGAATAATCGGGAAGAGAATCAAATCGGTGAGGAGAGTCACTCCAATGATGACCATCAATGAAAAAACAAAGAGAACAATGTGACGCTTGTGAAAGGAAAATGACAACTTGAAACAACACTTTTACAAGTTCAAACAACTTGAAACTCTAGCAACCATCAAGAGAAATAAGAAAAACAACGCTCACACAAGTGAAATGAATAAAAGTGACAGAAAAGTTGGTAAAAGGTAATAACCACGAAAACTCACCCGGAAAAGCGACGATGATGCCACCGAAGGTTTGTTGATCTCTTTGGGAATACTAGGGCTCCAAGATCAAATGATTAAATGAGCTCTAGATGTGTTGATTACCTAAATTTTAGAAAATGAGGTTTTATGACACACATGCTTGAGATCAAGGAAAAAAGTGACACTTGGTGAAAACTTTTAAAAATAGTAGTGTGCCACCTTCGGGAAGCTAATAATAAATCCCTACTTCCTAGGGATTATTTTTTCCCTTTTCTTTCTTTTCCGGGGGAAACTAACCATGCACATTTTCAGGAAAGATTTCACAGTTCTAGGGAACTAGGCAACTTTCCAGCTCAATGTGCACAACGTAGTTTTTGAGATTTGTGAGGGCTGCATAGTTTCCAAGCTCAATTCTGGGTTTCTTTCCATGATTGTGCAATTTCTGAGCTCAAGGCTAACTTCTAGTCTAACTTGTGCAATTTCAGTAATCAAGGTTGACTGCCTTCCATGACTGCACAGTTTCTGAGCTTAAGGTTGACTGCCAGTCTAAACTACGTAATTCCAATCATCAAGTCTTACTGCCTTCAAGGATTACAGAATTTCTGGAGGCAAGCCCAAAAATTGTGTGACCAAGTTGGGATATCAACTTGTGACTTAGAATAATCATCTAAGTGAGAAGACACAAGCAAAAATGAAAATAGAAGTCTCATTCGAAGCATGAATACCTAGATTAGTGCAAGATGAGCCACTATAGATAAGAAGGGAGGCTCCAAAATCAAAGCATAGGAAAAATTTTGGTTGGTGGTTGTAGCCACTACAACCTAACCCATATGTTGAAGTATGTGATTCCTTAGTATTGAATCTTATAAAACATGCATTGGATGAGAAGTCCTTGTGCAAGGTAGAAAAAGATACATCTTCCTTGGAAGCATGGAATACCATGGAAGTATAATTTCGTATAAAGGAAAGTGACATAAAACAACAAATTTTGTTTCAGTTTGTTGAACAATCAATAGAAAGTCAACTGCAAGTCTGAGAGTAGATGAGAAATATTCTAGGATGAAAACAAAGCTTAGAGAATGCCACTTAAATGTGGATGATCTTCATAAAGACTATAAAAGTGAAACCCATCATGCAAACATGCATATGGATGAAGAAGACACATAAAACATTGCATAGTGAGAAGTTTAAGCCACTACATGTAAAGTAGAGAAAGAGCATATAGATACTGAAGAACCTCAGTGGAACATTGATGGTGAACATGATGGTGAATCCCACTGTGACAAGACACATGTGGATGGTGTATACAAAGTGATTTGTGAATTGGTGAATCCAACAATAGACCTTGTTGATGATGGTGAAGCTTCCAATAAAGAAGTGAATAACATGTGCGATCTAGTTGGTATGATTGTAGTTGATGATGACCTCTTTGCATTAGATTTTGAGGCACTTAAGTTTGAGAAGAACAAAGACAATTTTTCATATTAAGTAATATGAAAGTGCATCTCTCATGAATCTAGCAACAAATTATGAATTTGGTGAAGTTGAAATTGTTAATGAGCATATACATGCTCAAATATCTCACCACAGAGTAGATGAAAATTATCTTGATGAAATTTGTGGTCTCCTTTTTGAAGGACTAATTTTGGAAATATGGAAAGTGCCATGTTTTCTTAAGAATTTATGGTTGAAGCTACCACTGTAGTAGCAATTTATGAAGCGATAGTTAGATTGCTCATGAAGTAGTGCACGATCTAGCAACAATTGATGGTTAATAAGAGGATAGAGTGATTCATCAATTTTTTATGAGAATATCCACTAACATCATAGTAGTGGAAGATAGCCTCAATGTAGTTGAAGAGGAAGAGAATAAAAAAGAAGTAGATAAAGCTCTCACTGCATAGTATAATGAATACATTTTTAACATTAATTTTGAGTGTGCAAGTAGACAGGACAACAATGTGACTACAATTATCGCTGAATGATAAGATGAAGAAAAATATGTATGAAAGGGCATGGAATTTTCTGAAGATGAAGAAGAAAGAATTGAAACAACCTTTCAATAATTGAGTCAATAAGATATCAAATTCTACTATTAAGAAATATCGTAGAAAGAAGGTCAAGAATATGAAGATGAAGAAGCATGGGAAAGTTCATAGTTTGAAGATGAAGAGTTGTGGTAGTAGTCCATGAGTGAACAGATATTTCAAGAGGAAGCTATAGAAGTGTTGTAACTGCTACAACAACACCCAAAATTTTGGGTATATTTAAAATTTTGGGTTCCCCCTCTGCTCACTGCGAGCCATTAAGGTTTTGATCATGATTTTCAGCTAGTTACTCTCCCTGCAACCCTTCCTAACAAACCCTGTCGGTGTGCCCATTCACACTTCACATATTGAATCCACACATAATGTGTTGTCTTAGATACTGACCTTATGACCACATTAGGGTTTTGAAGGTTTGTTGCTTCACTTATGTGTTGAGAGCCTCCCATGAATTAGAAACTTAACTTTCCATAGTACTCATCGCCAATTATTGGAGACACTATGCATGGACAAACAAGACTTCAAACTAGTTTTCATTAGGTTGACCATATTAAGGTTTGGGAGAAACCCTAAATTGGAAAAAGAGTGATACCATTATTGTTTTGACCTAATTCGCATGCCTCTATGGGTGCATTCTCATCATAATCACACAACATCATGGTGAGAGTTATTGGAGAATATATTCCCTTAGGTTCTTAGCTGATCCTACACCTAAACATGTGCATTAGGTTTTCCAAGAATTATATATTCCCCTTGTGTCCTTGTAACCCTAGATGCATGTGATTGAATGTCCAACCTTTCTTTGAATTAATCCCCACTCTCTAGGGTGTTTATCATCTTCCCCCTGCTCATATTATATCAAAGCATGATCACATCAATAGTGTTAGTGTTTATGGGATTACCTTTTTGTGAATGACTTCACCTCACCATCATCCTCATCCCTTCCAAATTCATTAAGGTTTATGTATTGATACCCTTCTCATGCACGCCTGAAACCCTAGATGTTTGATTAGAATCCGAAGCTTGTGCATTGCCACCAATGTGTTATGGCACTGACAACACAATGTAACATCATCTTGGTGTTGTTGGGTCATATTTTTGTGACCGCACTAAGGTTGGAGAGATTTTCATGACACGATATTATAACTTTTATCTCTTCTCTCCCTAAGATGCAATCATAATTTGGGTTGTAGACATGAAAACTACATAGCCATTATTGAAATTGAGACAATTCACCTGTTAAGGGGTTTAATACATTTAAGAAAGTTTCATTCACATACCCAAGGTTAAAGTCTTGGAAGATACTCATGCACACAATTTATCATGCTTTTGAGTAGGTAAGTTACATTAGTGGTATTTATGTCATCATTCAGAATGCGTCTAACATTTTTTATATCAAGTATTTTAATACTCAACCCCTATTCATTTCAATTTTAGGTCTTATCATTTGAGTGTGCAAAGGATTTTCTTTGTGACATATAATATTACCTACATCTAATATTATCTTCGTACATGCAGGCTCAACAATAGGTGAGATTTTGTGTCATCTCACTAAAATCACGATAACACCTCTAGCATATGGAGAGAAAAGTATCTAGGTCATTGCTAATGGACAACACACATGAGATCTCTACATTGCAAAACCACTTTTATGAGCACGCCAAAGGTGAATGGTTGACCACATATTGGATAAGCTATGAAGGGGTCATTAATGTGCATAGAATAAAAGGAGCACACTAGTATTTATGAGGCAACAATGAGAGTGTAATTCAAGGGGTTTAAAGGGGGAATGTTAACACGACTAAGGCTTTGTTATTCATTTCATACTAAGTGTTAGGTTTGAATTGGGATGCATTACATCGACGGGATTAAGGAGATCACATTTCGAAAGGGACTAGAGCGTTTTCATCTAAGGAATGGGATGAGGGATAAAGACCCTTTTTCCATGATCAATGGTGCAAGACCATGCAGGAATTAAAACAACGCTCCCTTAGAAACATAGCAGTGCATGAAAACACTCAACCATGTGAGCCGAATGATGATTTTTAATAAATCTGATTCTTGAGAGGGTGTTTCTCACTCCTAAATTCTAGTAGTCAACAATAAATCAAGCTCACTATGACATTACTATTATTTTCCTGCGCTATAAGCATGATTTCTTTAGATATAAAAATTTACAAGAAAAGAGTAAAAAATGGGGTCTATTGACTAATAAAAGGTGCCTTTTAAAACTCCTATTTATCCCACATTAATTATCAACCCAGGCAAGTCCTCTTATTTCAAGAGTGTACATAGTATGTGGCTGCTATTAATTCAGAGAGTAATGTTTCCTAAATTATAGTATAGATCTTTAAATACAAGAGTAAACGGATGCATCTAATAAACTCCAATTGCAATCATTTAGGGAATATAACATCTAAACTTTAGGACTCAATCTTCTACTGAAATCATAATCAATCCTTACTCAAGCAATTTGACTAGCAATGGCATCAGCTGAGAGTACAGTAGAAATAACTCATTTCTTCTTAACTGATTTAATCTAAATCAAACCAAATCTCCAGTAAATAATCCAAAAAACAATGATATCAATCTGAGAGTCCAACAACGATAGTTAAACCCTTTACAGTTGATTAAATCAAGTTGAATGTTTATCTAAGTAACTCAATCTGAAATGAAGGTGAATTGAATTAAACGGCAGTGCTATAAGTCAGATAAAGCATAGATATTCTGTCAACACAAGAAAAGAGTAAACAACGAAAGAGATAAAATCAAAGAAAGCAAGAGAACTATCAAACCATCACATTTGCGAGAATTGGAAATGTATGACACAAAGAAAGCAGTTAAATCCACCAGAGGCCGGGCCCTTAGCTGCCAGCGAACAATGCTAAGTTACTTCAGATAACGTGAGGGAACAACAACTTCACTTATGTATTAATCATAGAATGTAAGTAGCATTACAATATAACCGTGTTCTCTCAATAGTGAGAGTCCGTAATTAGAATTACAAATTCAATAATAACAGAGCCTTTCCCCCCCTTTCTTCTTACAATCGTCTCCTTTTATAATCAGAAACGGTAAAAGATAAATGGTAAATGCGATCCCTTAGGATCTCCCGATCCTAAGGGATTTGCAACTGATTTCCAAATTCAAACATCCTTTCCTTTCTCGTGCTGATCCTATTGATTCGTCTTTAGCCTTGTCTGCAACCGCCACATTCCTTTCTTTGATTGTTGATTTTTGTTGTTCCTCCGAAAGGGAATAAAAATTGTCCCTTTTGTTGTTTTCCTGCATAAAGAAGGGTAATAATTAGCTAAATCGTAACTGCAAATAATTACTTCATTTATTACCATAATTCCTCAATATATTAACGCATTAGAATATAGAAAAGATAAGAATAAAGGAAAAGGATGACGAGATTAATAGTAACTACATACCCATTGTCGTGACTCAACATACTCCCCTGCTTACCCTATTTCATGTCCTCATGAAAAGCAAGTAATTCGTATCCAGAGCAGTTAGAGAATAAGTTAGAGAAATAATGTCGTAAAGTGGTCTAAACCATGGTTCTTGGCCAAGAGCTCAAAGATGGACCCTGTCCGTCCTTCAGGCAATTCATATATAGCCCAATAACCTTCAAGAGGATACCAAATGATAGGGCTACAAAACCGACATCCTAGCCAATAAGTACCTTCTCTCAAAATGAGATTGCTATATGTGACCAAACGATTTGCAGCTAGCTTAAAATTTTTATAATTAAATGGCTCTCTATTCTGTAAATTACTAGTGGAAATTGTCCACCTGAGCTTGGCTATAGCCAAGGAGCTTTCCTAAATGGAAAGGAATAATTCTACTCCCTTTTGAACAATCTATTTCTGAATAGGCCCCAAAATTTTAATTACCCCTTCCCTTGTCATCAGAATCTTGTGATTGGCTAGCATTTGCAAAGGGTGCTTGGGTTCACATCTAACCCAAACATCTAGCCCATGCTTTTGTCTTTGGAACGCGTTATGAGACTTGAACCATTTCAGTTGATTGACTGCAAATGAGATAAAGGCTTGGAATTGAACATGCCCCACAAAAGGGTTGGATTTATTTTCCACCTCTTCCTCTAATACAAAATTGTGTAGGTAAAATTCACAAAGAAACCTTTGAACCTTTACCCCACGCTGTTTGCAACAGATTATAAAATCCTCAATTGTTTTTAATTTGATTGGTTTTCCAACTCTCACAACTTTAATTTTTAACAACAAGTATCGTTCTAACAAAAATAAGGCATAATTATTGGTAGGAGATCTGCTTGCTAAGACATCAGTGTATAATTAGTAGATAGTATCCGTTTGACTCATGACCTTCTCTAATCTTAGCTTCATTTTCTCAATTTCCTCTTCTGCTTTTCGGTATTTGTCGAAGGTCTCCCTCTATGATGTATTCATGTCCCGAAGCTGCCTCTGTAATTCTTGGTATTTTTGCTGGGAGACAGTTTCTTGTTCAATCCGTTCTATGGCAAGTCGAGCCTGTGTTAAATCTTCTTAAAGATTCAATATACTGGGGTCATTGCTCCGCAAAATCAAACAAAGAGCTGACACGCATGCATAAGTACACTGGAGGTTGCTCCTCATCCCCCTTTGAAATAATAGGTCACCTTCGACCGAATGAGTGAAGGGATAACGTGCTAGCGGCAAAGTACAGGGGTGATGAAAGTGGCAAGGTACGCATATTAATGAAAGGATCCCAAAATATATCGGAGTGCTGAAATCAATTCATATAACGAGAATTATCAATAAGTGAGGAGATGCTGTGAGGTGATTGGAAAAGGAAAAAGGAAAATTGACACATGAAAAATACTTAACCATCATTATTCCACTTAAAACTATTATGATTGATTTTTAAAATACATCACATGCATAAAGGTTCAAAGCAAATTAGGAACATAATCTCTATGTAGTAAAGATAAAGATAAGAAAAGGGAATTATAATAACTATTGATGTTGAAAACACGACTTCAAAACCATCAGCAGAGCTTCTGCTGCCTGCAGGCGTCTATAGCCTCGACAGATTTTCTTTCTAACCCTTTGGAACCATGGTCCTCTATGTATAATTAGGGAAGTGCATTATGATATCAGAGTAGAGACCAATGTACTGGCTTGGTAACCAGATGAACACATTGCCATTCACTGGGAAGGAGCGAAAGGTGGGCAGGCCGGCTCATAATGAGACCTCCTGTTCCAAGGACTTTTATTTCTTGATGCATCCATTGGATCACATCCCTGGTCTGGTGGCCATAGTGGGAATGCCACTTCGATTCTTCCTTATGATCATGGTAGGTTGGCTCGTGATGAGACCCCCTATCCTCCATCTATGAAAAAAATCATATAATTTTTAGTAAATATATGATATGTTTCTATTTTTTTTTTTGAACAACACTTCCTATTTATATATAGAGGGTGGCTCAACACTCCTTAGGAGTAGGTATGGCGGAAGAAGTCTGAACATATCAATAGAAAAAAAAGTATGCCCTTAACCTTATTTGATGATAATGAACAAAGAGAATTATAGGGGTTAGGGGAGAACCAGCATGGTACAAATAATTAGTCAATTCAATTTATAGTGGAAATGAGGATGGTGAAGTGATATAGATGGTTGTGTCCTCTCTTTTTTTATCAATACAAAGCAATCTTGTTAAAGATGATAATATTTAATATATTTTCTTGTTCAAGTAAACTTCATATGTGTACACTTGTGCCCTATAGAGGACCATAAAGAGTGAGCAAAAGAAAGAAAGGGTGTTCTCAAAAAAATATTCACAAAGTGCTATTTCCTAAAGGAAACAGCAAAATAAAACCTCACACAAAAAGTGTTGTTCCTTATAGGGAACAGTAAGGAAAGACATGCACAAAGATGTTGTTCCTTAGAGGGAACAGCAGTTGTTCCCTGTAGGGAACAACAAATAAAATACGTAAAAAAATTGTTGTTCCTTAGAGGGAACAACAACTGTTCCCTGTAGGGAACAACAAAGAAAATACACGCTAAAAATTGTTGTTCCTTATAGGGAACATCAGCTATTCCCTTCAAGGAACAACAAAGAAAATGCACGCAAAAATTGTTGTTCCTTATAGGGAACAACAGTTGTTCCCTGTAGGGAACAACAACTGTTCCCTGTAGGGAATAGCAAGACAAAATGCATGCCGGAACAGTTGCTCCTTAAAGGGAACAACGACTATTCCTTAGAGAGAACAGTAGTTGTCCCTTAGAGGGAACATCAGTTGTTCCTTGTAGGGAACAAGTAGAAAAAAATATCACACGGAAATTGTTGTTCCTTATACAACGACTGTTCCTTAGAGGAAACAACAACTGTTCCTTAGAGGGAACAACAAGAAGAAAAAAATTACACACCGAAATTGTTGTTCCTTAGAGGGAACAATGATTGTTCCTTAGAGGGAACAACAAATGTTCCTTGTAGGGAACAACAAGAAGAAAAAAAATTGCACACAAAATTTTTGTTCCTTACAGGGAACATAAGTTGTTCCTTGGAGGGAACAGTAGTTGTTCCTTAGAGGGAATAGTAGTTGTTCCTTGTAGGGAACATTAAAAAGAAAAAAATTGCATATGAAATTGTTGTTCCTTAGAGGGAATAGCGGTTGTTCCTTAGAGGGAACAACATCTGTTCCTTAGAGGGAACAACAGCTATTCCTTGTAGGGAACAACAAAAAGAAAAAAATTGCATACGAAATTGTTGTTCCTTAGAGGGAACAACAACTGTTCCTTAGAGGGAACAACAAAGGAAAAATAGAAAAAAAAAACTTATATACAATTTATTATACAAGAAAATTCAATCAAACAGAAAGGGAAATTTATGTACAAATTTCAAAAACAAATAAATTCTTCACTGGACCGATGTTGTGGATGGGTTTCCCTCCTCAGCAAGAATTTGTATAGTGGAATCTTCCCGTAACTGTTGGCAAAAGGACTCCCTGGTAAGTGGTTTGTGATAGAGGCGTACTCAATGTCCATTCACTTTAAAAGAGTAGCCAGACCCATCAATGGTGGCTAATGTGAGGGTTCCATTATCATGCACCTCTTGTATCTCATAGGGGCCTAACCATCTAGTCTGAAGTTTTCCCAGGAAATCATGGAACCTAGAATCACACAGAAGTGCCCAATCACCTTTGTGGAAGATCTTCTTCTTGATAAGGGCAACATGCCATTTTTCTCTTTGTTGTTGGATCAATGCAGTATGCTTAAGAGCTGATAGACAAATTTCATCCAATTCATTGATTTGATGTAGCCTATTAATCTATGCTTCATTTAAGTCCAAGCCTACTTCCTGAGCTATCCTCAATGTCTAAATTTCAAATTTGATTGGGAAGATAGGTTCTTTGCCAAACACTCGCTGATATGGGGAATATCCTATGGTATTTCTCCATGTCATGCGGTATGCCCACAGGGCTTCTGGCAATCGAGTAGCCCGGTCACGTCTATGTGATGCGACCTTATTTGTGAGTATTGCCTTAATTACCTTATTGGTACTTTTTACCTGGCCATTTGCCTGCGGGTGGTATGGAGTTGTGATCCTGTGCATGATATTATGATTTTTTAATGTCGCAGCAATCTTATGGCCTACAAATTGTGGCCCTCCATCCGTGATTATTTCTCTAGGCAAGCCATACCACATGAAAAGTTGGAAAAGAAAGTGGATTACTGAGTCCTTCGTTGCCCTTGGTAATGCTTATCCCTCCACCCATTTAGTCACATATTCTATTGCGACTAGTATGTATGTCTTTTTATTAGATGATAGGTTTATTGGACCAATGAAATCTAACGCCCATCATTCAAAAGGTTTAATGACTAACTGTGGATGTAGGGGCATCTCGTCAGACCACCCAGGGCATCCCATTCTTTGGCAACTATCGCATGCCTGGACAAACTTCTTGGCATCCTTAAAAATGGTGGGCAAATAATAGGCCATCTGTAAGGCTTTGTGACCAGTCCTAAGGTTTTCAAAGTGTCCCTCGCAAGGCCCATCATGGCAAGCTTTCAGGATGTCGAAGATTTCATCCTCCCTGATACATATTTGAATATGCATATTGGCCCCTGTATGAAATAAATATCTTTCGATCCAGGAGAACTGAGTGCTACGCTGTACTATTTGTTTTCTTTCACTAGGCGTCAGGTGCTTGGGTAATTTTCCCACTTCTAGGTAGTTTGTGACATTCGCGTACAACGTTGTTTTCACAGTTACAACAAATAAGTGCTCATAAGGGAACTGGTCTTCTACTGTTGTTGAGTCGTCTATCTTTGGCACATGTGAAAGGAAGTCTACTACTGGATTTTCCTTTCCTAGTCGATCTTTGATTGTTATGTTGAATTCCTGCAAAAGGATCAACCATCTTGTCACTCTTCCATTTGTAACAGGTTTATTAGCTAGATATTTAATAGCATAGTGATCAGTATAAAAAACCACAGGGTATCCTGTTATATAATGTCTGAATTTATTAATAGCATAGATTATAGCCAGAAATTCCTTTTCGGTCACAGTGTAATTCAACTCAGCAGGGGATAGATTTTTGCTGATGTAGTATATCGCATAAGGTTTCTTATCTTCCTCATGGTCGAGAACTGCTCGAATGGTCGTATCTGATGCATCGGATGAGATCTGGAATGGCAAATCCAAGTTTGGGCCCCGTAATACTAGGGCTATTGATACTAGCTGTTTTAAATCTTCAAAAGTAGTGTCACATTTGTCAGTCCATATGAAATCAATATTTCTTGTTAATGCATATAATGGTGCAGCAATTTGAGAGAAATTCTTTATAAATATTCTATAATATCTAGAAAATCCCAAGAAACTACGTACCTCAGTTTGTGTGGAGGGGGTAGGTATTAAGAGAATTATCTGAATTTTTGCTGGATCTACCTGAATTCCAGCTACTGAGATGTAGCGACCCAGGATGAGGCCCTCGGTCATGTGGCATTTTTCATGGCTTAAACAAATCCTGGTAGCAATGCATCTTTTCAAAACTTTCCCTGGTGTTTTTAATGCCGGCTCGAAGTCATCTCCGTAGGGTGTAAATTCATCGATGTACACCTTGAGCCCCTCATTTATCAAGTTTGAAAAAATGTTGAGTATAGCCCTCTGGAATGTGGTAGGTGCGTTGCATAGTACGAAAGGTAAGACCCTATAAGAAAATGTCCCCCAAGGGCAGGTAAAGGTAGTCTTATCCTGGTCTTCAGGGGCAATTTGAATTTGATTGTAGCCGCTGAAGTTGTCTAGGAAAGAAAAGAATTTTTTTCTTGCCAATGTGTCCAAGACCTGGTCGATGAATGGAAGGGGAAAATGGTCTTTTTTGGTTGCTTTATTAAGCTCTCTATAATCAACACATATATGCCACTTTCCATTCTTTCTAGGCACTAGAACTAATGGAGAAACCCATTTGCTATCAAGTATAGGATAGATGAAATTTACATCTAACAGTTTTTGTAGTTCATCTTTAACAATATCTTTAAGGTGAGGGTTTAACCTTCGTTGAGGTTGTCGAATGGGCCTTGCATCTTTCTCTGTATAGATGTGGTGCATGCATAATTGGGGATCAATCCCTTTCATGTTTGGGTAATCCCATGTGAAAGCCTCTTTATATTTTCTCAGAAGTTGAACAAGCCTCTGCTCCTGGTCATCAGTCAGGTTTTTGTTGATATTTAGGACTTTCCCTCGCTCAATTTCTATGGTTTTGCTATTATAAATAGAAGTTTTTGGTATTGACTGGTCATTAATATCTTTTAAGGGATCTTCTTCAATTTCATTATCCAGGGCTGCTTCGATCATGTGACATTTTGGATTAGATACGACATCTGGTTGGTTAATGTAAGTGTTAATGATATCATCTTCTGTTTGATCCTTAAATTCAAGAGCATCTTCTATAGTTAGCGGTGATCGAATGTTTTCAGTTAAATACGATACAGGTTGTTTTCTAGTTTTTATTGTTGTTAAACTTGCCTAAGCTAGAGGATATAAAGCTAAATTCTTCACATTAATTCCTCTTGCTATAGTCATGTTGCCTGTTCAACAACTTATGTAAGCATCTGTGGTTGCTAGCCAAGGTCTTCCTAGAATTAGGGGATGTCCATTGTTATGAAACCAACGCACAAAAAGATAGAAAAGATAGATCAACGCCTTAGAATTCAGCCTCTTCGAGGGGGCAACCTCCTTTACATTACAAAAATGAATGATTCCTTGATGATTCAAATGACAAAACCTCCTTTCTATATATAGGAGTCTAAGGAGTCACAATATAACCCAGCCGACCTAACAATAATAATATAAAGGCACAAAAATAACAATAAAGGGATTCTATGGGGCACAGTAATAACAATATGGGGACAATAGGGGCACAACAATATTAATAAGGGATAAAACTACAATAGTAATGGGGTAATCACTAGTATTATAGGGACCTAACATGCCCCTCTCCTTCAAAAAAGTGTTGTCCTCAACACTTGAGTAGTTATGGATGCTTCTGTATAAAATTCTCATCCTCCCATGTGGAATCTTCAGCGGATAAGTTCTTCCACTTGATGAGATACTCCAAAATTGATCGATTTCGTAGTTGTCGAGTTCTTGTTTCTGTGACTGCTTTCGGTTCTGTTATACTCCTATACCAATAGGTGTCATATTTCATGATTGACTGGTAAAATCCCAAATATGTTCATCCTTTCCCTGCTGCAAAGGTTTCCATATTTTGAAAAGACCAAAAAAATTAAAAAACGAAAAGAGAGTATGCCCTAAAAGAAAGATCAAAGGGCAAAAAGAATCAAATGGTCAAGAGAAAAAAGAAAAGAAATGAACCCCAAATAAAGAATATCATGAAACTGTGCTAGTCCAAAATGCCACTACTATTCCATTTTTGCAGAAGAATCTCATTATGTGTAGTTAGTTTCACTCTTGCCACAGTTGATGAATGGTCACACAACTTAATCTTGGCCAGTTCCTGTTTCAATTTTTTGTTTTAGAAATAGAGAATAAAATCTTTCCAAACAGTTCAAGCTTGGCAGAAAAATAGTTAGATAGAGAAGCAAAAGTGCTCAACAGTTAAATCTGAGCCCTTGGAAGAAATAAGGGCAGACTTAGATATGATTGCAGTCAAAAGAAAAGAAGAGAGTGGGGGTTTGCTAGTCCAAGCGAACCCATGGAACAAGAAGGAAAATGTTAGGTATAATAGGCTGGGTAGGCAGTTTTGGTGTTGCAGAAGCATGGTTATGATTAATTTTTGTTCCTCAAAAGGTGTACATCTTGTTAATATCATAAGTACAATGGAAATCGTTTGGCTAAAAATCAAGTGATGCGTGTTTAACTTCCCCTCACACTTCTCCCAAAAGCACTTACTGACCCCCCCAAGGATATTGAGATCTGCTCAATACTCCTAAATCATTCCATTTCATGAAAAAGCCTAAGAAGTATAACATTCTTGCCATAGGCAAAGAAGCCACATTTCTTGTGTAAAACCTCTATTTTCTCCTAAGCCTAAGTTGACAAACCTTATAGCTTGGTTCTTACCCTTCATAGATCCATTTTTTACCATTAACATTACTATATAAATTCCTATGTTCCTCCCCCTGCCCGTATTATGTAAACATATAAAAAACCCCAAAAAATTTAATATCCCACCCCCGGTCGATTACGGCCACATTTCGGTTTACAAAGGGATTATAGGTTCATCTAGAACCATATGATAACTCTCCCCGCACGCAAATATTCAAGGTTAATTAACATTTGGTTAATTAACTGTTAAACACCCTAACAGCCAATCAAACTCACCTCGATATATTTAAATCATTGTTTATTACATAGGCCCCGCGCCATAACCATTAGCCACCTCAGACCTGTGCCAGCCGTTCGATCTGGGCCCGCGCATCCAACGGCCGACGATTATATCGCAAGGCCCTCCGCTACTGACCTTTACCGCTCGGGGAGCCGGCGGTATTACTGCCGTACCTAGAATACGCGATGCCCTCCCGGCATGCTCGCGAACCCTCCACCCAAAACCACCTTGGTGCATAAGTGGTGCGGGCCAATACCGCTTACCACCCTCCCGCTGACCCCGCCCGCTAACGTCACCTCCATGTCAATGCCCGTACCCCGCTTCACGACAAAATGTCACGTCTCGGTGACGTCATTCGACCAAAAAGCGCCAAAAGCCCCGCAAAGCCAATTTTTGTTAAAAAACCCGTAAAAATCGTCATTTTCGTTCATTTTCATTCATTTGTTTCCCAAGACTGTTGCATGAAAAATTACGTCCAGTAGCTGAAGAAGCTCTAGTCCGCCACCCCAACCAGCAAAGTCCAGCATCCTGCTCTACAGCTCGTCAATCAATCTGCCAATTGCACTTGTGCACTTCCAAAACATAGGTATTTACCCTGTCCCACCTCCTGAACCTGTTTTTTAAGTTTTCCTCGGCAAAATTGTACCTGTAAGATCCAAATTCAAGCCAAAACAGTCCATAATTTCCATACCAGCCCATTTAGAACTGCTTTTTTGTCCTTTTTTCCATAGAAATTCAACCTCCAGTTCAAAAACACAGAGAACTAAACAATGGAAGCCCCCGTGGCCCTCAACGTAGCGCCCATCAATGCACCTCATACAGACCAGCATCATTTACCCTTGGCCGACAGAGATTTCCAAATAAAAGACCCAATTGGTTGCCAAAATCATCTTCATACATTATGCCTAATCAGAAATAGTCATTTGAACAATTCTAATATCTATGGAATATGGGAATCCAATCTCCCCAAGTACTACCTTCGCTCAGTCAATATATTCCCAGATATTATTCGCCACTACTGTGTCAATTATGACCTTGTGAGTAAAGAAGTTATCTCTCCATCACAAACTGTCCTTTTCTACATAACTGCTGAGCCTATCAATGAAATGTTTCACTTCTTTCCAGTTCAGCCTCTTGCTCCTCTTTCCATGGGATTCCTACTTGAGCAAGGCTCTCAACTGTCCAGTGCAGAACTATCCAGTATTGCTAAGTTATTCATGAAACAAGAATGCCAACCCCAAGGCCCACCTCCTTATTGATATGTCTCCTTCAATTAGACTGGAAGAATTCTTCTTGACATGATATCAGTGATCTTGGGATTTAGGTCCAGTGAATATGTGGATGAGATGGTCCTGGTTCTGTTATCCACCTTTACTCCAGGACAGCCCCCTGCTATTAAGTATGACTATGCCTCCTTCATTGCTGACAAAATCCATGGTCAATTTATGAATTTGGAAAGAGAAGGAGTGTTTAAATACACAACTTTCATATACCATCTGCTATAGTATTGTCACCCAGACATTTTTATATTTCCCATCAGGAAATTGGATGCCAAAGGAGAGAGGACGTCTGTAATATTTTGGACCTTTGTATTCCACAGAATTGCTGAATCCCCTTACACCTACTGTGAATTCATTGACATGTTTATACATCCAACCTCCACTCTACTGATAGGAGCTCCTCCCCCTAGTCTCTATGGTGACATAAGGAAGATTTTACTGCTCTCCAAGAACTACAGGATAGGTGACTGGTACTTCTACCGGGATCACATTGAAATCAAGATATATGGTTGTGAGTTGTGCCCTTATAAGCTGCCCAAATACGTGCCTATGAGATTGTTTGCTCTAGAGTATTTCAGGAAACTTATTAATGCACATTTAACTCACTTTTTCAATGTCAAGAAAAAGGCTCAGCTGAGAATAAGAAATCAATTAGGCCCCTTTATCATTAACAAGAGAGAAGCATGGGAAGATGTTGATAAAATATTAGGGGAAGACCTTAAATTGAAGAAAAGCTTCTGGTGGGTACCATATGACCCAAATGGCTTTATAAGTGACAGAAAAGTAAAAAACCGGTTGTTAGCTTACACACATCATAGGATCCCTGAAGTAGAATAATATACTAATCAGGATGAGTGGATAGAGGGTACATTAGTAGAAGAACTTACTCAGCAAGAAAAAATGGAACAAGCTATGAAAGATTTAGAAAAGACCCTTGACCTAGAATCTTTTGGACATGTATCTTTCAAGTTGCCTCAGCAAACGGGAGTGGGTACATTTTCTGCTGGGAATTCACAGCAACCTATACAAGAGGCCAGCACACCAATTTCAGGTTCTTCAAAGGGAAAGGAAGTGGCAGGCACAGAGCAGGAAGAAATCACTGACCAGCAGGAGCAAATTCCTCTAGTACAGACCAAAGCAGCAGAGATTCATGCACTACAGACTCCTCCAAATGAGGAAAAAGGCAAGAAAAGGGATAGAGAAGAGGCCACACTCATCAGTGGACCTACAGAACAACCAGGTGAAAAGAGGCAAAGACTGAATCCTCTATCTGAAGAGGAAATCATTGAAGAAACAATAGAAAGCCTAAGAGGTGAGAAGGAAACCAGCCCACAGACCTCCCCAGTGATAGATACATCAACCAGCTCACACGGGCAAGAGCTGGAAAGGCAGCATAGTGTGGAAGTTTCATCCACAAGACCACCAAGCAAACAGACCTCTGATGTCAAAATAAAATTTACATAGATTAAGGATAGAAATGATCCATTGAGGCTGCAAATTTTGACCAATATCTTAATATGGCCCCCACAAAACAACAAAGATTAATGTCAACATATGACATTAAAGAAGGCAAAATGATCATGAGCTATTTCAAACCCAAGGTACAACAACCACAATCGGCAGCTGATTATATCAGAACAAATCTGGAGGTCTTGGCCAAAGACATTCATCCAATAGACCAGATTGAGCTACACAAACAGACAGGAGAGATGGTGTATTCTACACTAGCTGGCAAAGAAATTTTGGCTCACAAATTGCAAAACTCATTGGAGAACACCTCTTCTCAGCTAGATTTAGAGAAAGCTTCTTCCCTAGCAAAGGAAAACAAGATTAAATCCTTGGAAGATATTATCATTGAGTTGGGACATGATTCCAAAGATGCCAAAGGCATAAAAGCATTAATGAGGAAGAAGGAAGAGGACATTGCTCCCCTCAGAAAACAGCTCAAAATGCCTCCTTCTATGCATCCACAAACATTAGATGTTGTACATTAGAAGTCCGAAGAGGACATGATGGACCTGCTCATGAGGTTGAATGAAAGATTGAGTGAGATAGAGCAGGCATTGGAGAAAGCACTACAAGAAAAGAAGGGAGAGTCGACCTCCCAGCCACCTGAAGTAGCTCCAATAGTCACCACTGCCCCTCCCACAGTTATAACAGCAGTGCCTCCCACTGTCCCAACATCAACAACAATAGCACCAGGCAACAACACTACTATGACCACAGAGAAATTAATTAAAGCCATGGAGGAGTTGGAACTCCAAGTATATGAATTGAAGCAAGTCAAAGAAAAAATGGCAAAGATTGAGCAAGGCTATGATAAATCTAAAATGAATGTAGCAAAGAAAACAAGGGAAGTCAAAGCATTGGAGAACAAGGTAAGAGCCTTAGAAAAGGATCTCTCTCTGCATAAGCCTCTGGCAGAAATCAGAGGAATTTTGTGGACTAACATCATTCAATCACTTAGTGGTGTATGGAGGTCTATTTAGACCATTTATGAACAGATTGATTTGATAAAAGTAGCCCAAAGAGAAATTCAGAAAAAAAGAGCCGTATTGGGGCAAATGCCTGAGCAAGCTAACAGGCTAATCCATTTTTTGACTACCAAGACCAGTGAAGAACTGGAAGCACTTGATATTAGAGACAAAACAGGTACCATTTTGGACATCAATAGAGTTCTAACCATGAGAACTCTAATGCAAAATTTGGACAGAAGATGCTAGGACATGCAGGTAGAGATAGATTCTTTCACAGACAAATTTATAGTCCTAAATCAAAAGGGTTTTCCAAGTCCTGTGGGAGATAATGATCATTTGATGAAGCACAAGGACTATGTACACAAATTAAATACATTTTCTGTCAATCAAGCTAGTGCATCTTCAAGTACTTCAACAAAAAAAGCACTTCCATCTGGCCAATCTCTCTATGACAGCCTAGAAAATCTATTCTACATAGAGCATGAGGTGAAGCATCTATTCACCATCCCACCTAATTTTTTCAGGTACACAGATGCTAATGAGACTTTAAGGAAGCTACAGAGACATAAAATAAAAGGACCAGAGTGGTGGCAGAGCATGCTAGAGATCCTCTAAATTTATCTTTGATTAAATCAAAATTGTGCACCATCAGTTATAATGCGCAAAACCGAAATAAGTCACGGTCCTGAAAATCAAAGCCTATCACATCAACATTAAAGAAAGTCCAGCCAAAGCAGAAAATCAACACAGCGGATCAGTGGAAGATAGCTGGGAAACTAACTTGCAGCACCTACCTCCAGTGCTCCTCATAAATACGGATCAGCCAGTGCAGCACGAATTTATTACCTCTATTTATTATCTCCCTGTTTTCGAGACTGTCTATCTCTATCTATGTAAAAGAAACATTAATTGTCAGCAGATATTTATTTCCATCAGAAATTTTGCATAATATCTTGACATTTTTGTATAAATACCCCCCCAGACGAAGTATTTGGGGTTGGTTGGTTGGTGGTGGATATTCATAGCTGTGACTATAATACTGAGAAATTTTGGAATAAAAAGGTTGTTGGAACCATTTTGTCTTACTCACTGGATGAAGAATTGATGCTAAGGACCATGTTGCAGAATTCTTCAATCATTTCATGGATCAATAAGTCTCTTCTAACTTGTGTTTTATAGTTTTTATGTCTATTATATCATCTATGTTTCATGACCTAAATAATAGAGAAAAAGAATAACTCAGAATTTGCTCGTTTGCACTCTGCGTTCAATCTTTGTTATTATCAATGTTTTCTTCAGAATTAGCATAAACAGTGAATTCTTAATTTTTCCTATTTCCCCTGGTTCTTTCATCCTAAATATTAGCTAAGGAATTCTTAATTTCTCCTTGGCAGTAATCATCAATTTTCCCTCTGTCAACATGATGAAAGATTGTTAATTTCCCTTCACCCATTGACTCCATTCCATAAGATTTCAGCCTATAAATTGTTCCATATTTGAGTACCTTGCTCTGTGATAAATTCTCTGATAAAAAATCTAACATAGGAAGCCATCCTTCTTGACTCCATCATGCCCAATGGACTGAAATGTTTCAGTTTTACCTCACTGTTCTAGTGAGTCCCCATCCTTCCAACCAAAATTCAAAACAAACCATTTGTAGAAATTTTGAATAATATGACACATATTCGCAGAGATTATCCTGATTATACACTTATAAGCGGAACATGCATAACACATAACCTCCTCTATGTTGATCATCAATTTACAGAAGCAGAAACATTCATAGGCGCACATAGAAGCATCAATCACACATATCAACACAATATTTTCCCGGGGAAAGCATCTCGCTAAAAACCCCAACTATCTATATATTATATTTATTGAATCATGTAACAATACATAGTACAATACTCATCCCAAGTACTCATTACTATCTCCTCATGCTACACACAATACAGCTCAGATCTGATCTCCAAATCTCCCCCGCTGCTTTCCTGCCTCCACAGCTCAATACCTGCTCAAGAATTGATGAGAATGGTTTACCAAACTCGTATTTCACCTGCAAATAATCACTCACACTGTGTTGGACATGAGCACAAGCTACAATTCTTGGTATTGGCCAATTCATTGGCATACTCAATCCCTCTGATTGTGCAAATCATCATGCACAGCTATAGTCACAACTGATAGCAATCTGATCCTCTAACACCTGTCCCTGCTGAACTGAACATGCACTGACATGCAACTAAGTTAACTGATGTATTATATAGTTGCATTATGAGTTAATAAATTGTGAATTAATTAATAACTAATTCACCCAACTCATCTCTAGTCTATTTGCCAGTTAGACTAAATACAACCAGTTTAACAAAGCTAAACGGAACACAACTCCATCAACTGCACCTCCAGTCCACTAAACTCAACTCACTTGAGTTCTAACTGAAGTCCTGCATGCAATATTAGTCATCCCATAGGTAACTACGTATTTCCTTCTGGGATCTGCATGTACCACATCCGTAGCTCATCCTGAAGTGCTCCAAGAGAATACGACAAAGTTTATAGTCTAAATATTATTATGAGACAATAATATTTGACTTTTCTATTTTTGAGAGCTAGTCTAAAAACAAACTTTGATCACTCATACTATGATCACTCATACTGTGGTCACCCATACTGTGATCACCCATAGTATGATCACCCATACTGTGATCATCCCTGCTGGGATCAAAAATAGAACTTGCGCCATAATTTTCCTGCGGGCCCACTTAGTGAAGGCGACTCTTTTCACTAAGCTCCATCATCTTGTTGCATTCTCAACAAGCATTTCTTGTTGCATACTTTTCAACACTCCCTATCAACAAGAAAGGCTTCCTATCAAACCCGATCCTGTAAATCTGGAATGTTCTCCATGCAACAGATCTGGCCGTTCCACTTGCTCTGTCATCAAATTCTCTGACTGCTATTGCCTCTGTCGATTGAAGACTCTGCATCTCTGTGCTCTTCAATATCTGACTGCTCTAGCCTCTGTCACTTTGATCTCTGACTGCATCCGTGCTACTGCTGGTTCTGAGCACAGGCTACAATTCTTGGTATTGGCCAATTCATTGGCATACTCAATCCCTCTGATTATGCAAATCATCATGCACAACTATAGTCACAACTGATAGCAATCTGATCCTCTAACACCTGTCTCTGCTGAACTGAACATGCACTGACATGCAACTGAGTTAACTCATTTATTCTATAGTTGCATTATGAGTTAATAACTTTTGAATTAATTAATAACTAATTCACCCAACTCATCTCTAGTCTATTTTCTAGTTAGACTAAATACAATGAGTTTAACAAAGCTAAACTGAACACAACTCCATCAACTGCACCTACAATCCACTAAACTCAACTCACTTGAGTTCTAACTGAAGTCCTGCATGCAAATATTAGTCATCTCATAGGTAACCACGTATTTCCTTCTGGGATCTGCATGTACCACATCCGTAGCTCATCCTGAAGTGCTCCAAGAGAATAAGACAAAGTTTATAGTCTAAATATTATTATGAGACAATAATATTTGACTTTTCTATTTTTGACAGCCAGTCTAAAAATAGACTTTGATCACTCATACTGTGATCACTCATACTGTGGTCACCCATACTGTGATCACCCATACTGTGATCATCCCTGCTGGGATCAAAAATAGAACTTGCGCCATAATTTGCATGCAGTCCCACTTAGTGAAGGCGACTCTTTTCACTAAGCTCCATCATCTTGTTGCATTCTCAACAAGCATTTCTTGTTGCACACTTTTCAACACCTTTGCACTTCATAACTAGCCTAATACACCTCATAAGAAAGCTAAATCATAAAGAGAGAGCCCTCTCTGGATGCAAATTGGCTAGAATTTGTGTCTAAAAGATTGGTTTGTGGTTACTTCGGTTGTATTTCCTTTCTTACAACTTTGGGAACAACCTAAGTGATAACATCATTGGCGACTCCGCTGGGGACCTGAATAAATTGTTTGTTATTGTTGTTTATTTTTTAAAGCTACAGATGGAGTCTGAAGTTAGCTAAGTAGCCTTTGAAACTGTTTTTTCTATGCAATTACAGGAGTAAATAAAAGCTGCTTCAGTCTATCTCTAGTCTACTTCTAGGCTTTGAACAGTTGTCTCAAATACTCGATGAGTTCCCTGTTTCAATGGATCTTTAGGAAAATTCAAAACTCCCATATTTGAAAAAAAAAAAACTTCCTACAAGATATTTTCTAAAGTTGTATCCTTCAAGTATTTCAAGAAAAACAAAAAATATATTCAGAAGCTGGCTCCAAAGAAGAAGATTTGTTACACTAGATCAAATCTAGATCCAAATCCCCCACCTGTGTTTCAAAATCCTAATCTAATTCCTAAGCACCTTAAAAGCCAGCAAAGCATTATCCAATCTGAGCTTACTCCTGCAAAAGCATCAGTCCTTTCCGCCATTACTGTTGCTTCTCCAAGTTCACCATCAACACTTCAAACCATCTTTTTCACTCCCCCATCCACAACACATATTTCAACTAATATCCCTGCTCTTCCAGCTGTTACACTTATCTCAGTAAATATGGCAAATCGATATGCTCCTCTACAATTACTTGCAAATCCAGGGGCTATGCCTCAAGATTATCAAAGTAAAATCACCTATTTTGATGGTACTAGCACTTCCATAGCTCAACAACATACCAATAAAATGATGGATTATTTTGAAAACTATGAGATTGATGATGATGATGTAAGAATGAAAATTTTTGTCCAAAGCTTAATTGGATATGTTAGAACCTGGTTTAGAGCACTCCCTGCAAACACTATCAATGATCCTGAAGCTCTTTATCAGACCTTCCTAAACAAATGGGAAAAGAAGAAAGATCCTCTACACATTTTATCAGAATATGAAAACTTGAAAAGAGGTCCACAAGAAACTGTTCAAGATTACTGCACCAGATTTAACAATGTATACAATGCTATTCCTCAGAATCTTAGACCTCCACCAGATTTGGCCTTAATCAAATTTCTTGATGGATTTGACTCTGACATGGCATACCAGCTTAGGGAAAGAGCTCCTCCAATCCTAGAAGACATGCAGAGTATAGCTGTCAGTGTTGAGGCCAACCTGATTTCTAAATGAGCCCGGGCTAGAGATGAAAGGAGGATACCCATTAAAGAAGAACCTTCTACATTTGAGCATAAATTAGATGCTATCATTAAAGGAATGGACAGACATGGTGATAGAGTAGAAACAATTGAGAGGAAGTCCCCTTGGGATGGTAAACATAGCAACACTGCAAGAAACCCAAATTTCAGAAAAAATTAGAATCCCAATACTAGAAAGGCTGGCCTAGACCAAAATATTAGACCTCCATTCCAATAAAACTATGTTGAAGCTTCAACTTCTAGTGAACCAACAAAAGACACTAAAATTAACTTAATGGGGCTCAGTAGTGAACAACAAATTTTCTTGACCCAAGAAGACCAAGAGGCTCACACGCTTAATCAGTTTCAAATCCAATTAGGTGAATCATTTGATTTTAAAGAAGGATATGACACTACCATCTATGAATTCCACAAGCAATATAATCTGAGAAGAAGGAGAATAGATGTCCCTGATGACACTAAACAGAAAGAAACTAAATAGCCTAGCAGAGCCAAAGTCAGGAACCCTCCTATACAAACCCCTCCTAAAGCAATTCCTAACCCAAACAGTCCAACAGTTTAAGATGTTTCAGATAATCAACAACTTAATAAACAGTCTTCAGCTTCCGTTCCTCCCAAAGAAATTGCGGGAGAACCTACAGAAATTGATATACAAGCAATTTCAGGCCATAACACTACTCTTGATAAAGGAAAAAGCACTGAAAAACAGCTGAAAAAGAGAATCTCACTGCCCGAAATGAAAAAATTCAAACAGAAAAACCTTTTAACCTTGAGACAGAAATAGGCAAATTAAAGATAGCAATTCCATTGTCAGAATTGGCTAAGCATGATGTCTATAGAGAACAAATCAGCAGATCACTTCAAATTTCAGAAAACAGAGATGCAATAAATGTCCTTGATGACCAACCAAAATTAATTTTTGGTCCTGAAGTAAATGGTAAATCAGTAGATGGAGGGGTTCCTCCTTTCTATGTAAGTCTGAATATTCATGACAAAATACTGCACAATGCAGTGTTTGATTCTGGAGCTTCCCATAATTTAATGCCAAAATCTATAATGGAAAAGTTGGACCTAGATATCACCAGGTCATACAAAGACTTGTTCTCTTTTGATTCAAGCTAGGTCAGATGTCTAGGATTGATCAAAGATTTATGTGTATCACTAGTTCAATACCCTGCCAAGACAATCTTAATGGATGTAGTGGTAGCTGGTATTCCACTAAAATATGGCATGTTGATGTCTAGATCTTGAGGTGCTAAGCTTTAGGGATCTTTACAATTGGACATGTCCTATGCTACCATTTCAGTATTTGGCCAGCCAAAGAGATTGTACCATAAATTTTGATGAAATACGTGGTGAGCAGCCAAGAGAAACCCCAGAATTTTCCCATCTATTCCATGCATTCTGATATGGACTCCTTCATCCTATAAAATGCTGAAATTTACCCTCCAACTGATGACAAGGTTTTAGCATTAGCACAAGAAGAAATCATAAATGTAAAATCTTCTGTTTAGATTCAAGAAATTTCTGTGAACAATGGTATATCAGACATACAAGGGAAACCACATGAAACTGAAAGTCTAAATCTCCCTAGTAAGAAAATTTCTAAGACCCCTGATACTGCCTGCAATCATGAAATCCTATGGTATTTAGAGTTTGATGGATCAGTCAATAAACTAGGAGCCGAAGTAGGAATTTGGATACATAATATGGAAAATGATCATGCTGAAGGATATGCATACAGATTGAATTTTAGATGCACTAACAACATAGCAGAATATGAAGCCCTCTTGCTAGGACTTAAACTGATCAAAAGTCTAGGGGCAGTTAGGGTATAAATTTTGGGAGACTCTAATTTAGTTATTCAACAAATGAAAGGAAACTTCTTCACAAATGATCTCAGATTAAGGTCTTATAGAGGGGAAGCAATTGAAATAATTAATAACATTATAGAAACACAACTTGCCAAAATTCCAAGAAAACATAATTTGCATGTTCACAGTTTGGCAACATTTGCCAGCACTTGTAAACGGCCATTTGAGCCTAATCATCATTTTACAGCTGAAATTAAACATCGGCCAACTGTACCTGACAATGTAAAAAACTGGCAAGTGTTTGACAATGACACTCAGATTAAAAATTTCCTGACCTTAAAAGAAGAATTCTCTAGCACGAATATAGACACAGGCACTGTTTGTGAAATTGATCAAATAGACAAAATTGAAACACATATTTTAGCTGAGACAACAACTCAAATACTACATCCAACAAAATTTACCAGCAAAGAGTTGCAAGAGCTTAAAGAAATAAATGTTGATGAAACTATTGCAGAAGAGTCTGAAGTTATTGATTTAAAGGACAATTTTTTACCCACAGGATTAACTCCTCTGGAAGACATTTTTGATTCTAATGACATCCCAAGGAAACCCAAAATGCAGCCTTTAATGCAAACATCAAAGACTATAGCATAGGGACTGATCAAAATCCAAAAATAATAAAATTTTCCAAAACCTTGCCTCCTGACCAAAAGCTTAAATATATTGAACTGTTCAAAGAATTTCAGGACGTTTTTGCATGGAGCTATGAAGATCTCAAATCCTATGACACTTCTATGATTCAATATACAATACCCTTCAAAGAAAATCAAAAACCTTTCAAGCAAAAACTCAAAAGGGTCAACCCTGTACTCCTCCCTCTAATTGAAAAAGAAGTCAAAAGAATGTATGAAGCTGAGATAATTGCACCCATTAGATTTTCAGAATAGGTCTCTAATTTAGTGCCCACTAGGAAGAAAAAAAGAGAGATCAGACTCTGTGTTGATTTGAGGAATCTAAACAAAGTCTCTTTAAAAGACCACTACCCCTTACCTAAGATGGACCACATTTTACAAAGGGTAGTAGGTGCCTCTAGAATTTCACTACTAGATGGGTTTTCAGGTTTCAACCAAATTTTAGTTCACCCTGATGATGAAGAAAAAACTGCTTTTACAACTCCATGGGGAACTTTCAAATATGTAAAAATGCCATTTGGACTCAATAATGCAGGGGCAACGTTCCAGCGTGCAATGGACATAGCTTTTGCTAAATAAATTCATGATTTTTTAGTCATTTACTTAGATGATCTCACTGTGTTTTCCAAATCATATCAGCAGCACCTAGATCATATCAGACAAGTGTTTTTAACCTGTAGAAAATATGGTATACCACTGAATCCAAAGAAGTCATTATTTGGCCTAGAAGAGGGCCAACTGTTAGATCACATAATCTCAAGAGATGGCATCAAAATTGATCCTGACCGAATACAAGCCGTCTTACAAATCCCACATCCCATAAATGTCAAAGAACTCCAAGCTTTCCTGGGGAAAATTAATTTTTTAAGAAGATTCATACCCAACTTGGCTGAATTAATTAGATTTTTGAATAAAATGCTGAAAAAGGATTCCAAGGTCAAATGGACATTAGAAGCCAAACAGGCATTTGAAGAAATCAAGATAGCTTTAACCAAAACTCCAGTCCTCACAAGCCCAAAATTTGACAGAGACTTCATGATATTTTCATTTGCATCAAAACACACTATTGTTGTTGTTTTGCTATAGAAAGATGATCAAGGATGTGAAAAACCCATAGCCTTCTTTAGCAAAGCACTAAGGGATGCACCTCTAAAATACCCAATCATGGAAAAACAAGCTTATGCACTTGTGAAGGCCATCAAATATTTCAGAATCTATGTACTATACTCTCATATAATAGCTTATGTGTCAAGCACTGTTGTCAAAGATATCCTAACCCAAGAGGGGATTGAAGGAAAAAGAGGTAAATGGATTGCTACTATATTAGAGTATGATATTGAGATAAAACCTACAAAGTTGATAAAAGGACAGAGATTAGCTAAACTCATGACTGAAACCAATTTCCAAGCCCTAGATATTAATGAACTCGATAATGAACAGGAGATGGGACTCCACAAATCAGCCAGGCCTTCCTTGAATCACCTTGGTATGCTGATATATATTATGTATTATTAAACCTGCAGGTTCCTCGAGGGTTATCCATAACAAAGAAAAGGTTTATTAAAATGAAGGCTTTAAAGTTTTGTATTTTAGATGGTGCTCTCTTTTGGAAAAATCATGAAGGTGTTCTACTAAATTGTCTGATAAAAAATGAAGCTGACGAGGTACTCAAAGAATTTCATGCAAGGGACTGTGGTGGACATCTGTATTGGAAATCAACTGCTGATAAAATCCTAAGGGCTGGATTTTACTGGCCCACCTTGTTTTCTAATGTCAAAAAGTTTGTTACTGCTTGCCATAAATGTCAAATATTTCAAGGAAAGAGGAAACTTCTGCCTCTACCCCTTAAATCAATTTCCACCGAAAGACCATTTCAGCAATGGGGTTTAGATTTCATTGGGGAAATTCACCCTCCCTCTTCTGGCCAGCACAAATGGATTTTGACTGCCACAAATTATTTCACCAATTGAGGCCATCCCTTGTAGACAAGCCAATGACTCAGTGATCATGCAATTTTTAGAAACCAACATCCTATCTAGATTTGACTGTCCTGAAAAATTATAACAGACAATGCTGCTGCTTTTAAATCCAAGAGAATGATCAATTCCTGTCACAAATACCACATTACCTTAGGCCACTCCATAGCCTATTACCCCCAAGGTAATGGTCTAGTTGAGTCATCCAATAAAAGCCTAATCAATATCATCAACAAAGTACTGGAAGAAAACAAGAAAAATTGGCATAAAAAGCTTATAAATGCATTATGGGCAGACAGATTGACTACCAAGAGATCCATTGGAACTAGTCCCTATGAGCTGGTATATGGTATGGAGGTTGTATTTCCTTCCTCCTTGGGAATACCTGTAATGAATTATTGCAAGATGTCCAAGTACAACCCAATGACATCCAGAGAAGAATAAATCAAACTATACATTTGCATCAAACTAGGGAAGAGGTATATCAAAGATCTCAAGTGCTACAAGAAAAACTTAAGAAGATATTTGATAAGAGGACTAAGGCAGAGGATTTTTTCATAGGAGAAAAAGTACTGAAATGGGATTCCAGAAGAGAAGATAAAGGAAAACATGGGAAGTTTGACTTCCTATGGAAGGGACCTTTTATTATTTAGGCCTCACAGGGAAACAATACCTACTTTTTGAAAAGCCTGGATGATAAAGAACCACAAAATGGACCAGTTAATGGTCGGATGCTTAAACATTATTTTGATTCAGTTTGTTGATATGTCAGGACTCTAACTTGTACATAACGATGACTATTTTCTGCAGTTTATTACAGCAATAAAAGTGGGACAGAATATGTAGGAAATTTTGAGGAACAATGAGGTAACTTTACCACCTTTTCGTGTTACCTTTTCAAGTTTGAACAGAGGTTGAAGAAGAAGACTTGGGAGCTGAAAGTATGAAAACAAACATTCAGAAAAACCATCCAAAACAGAGCTATAATTGTTTGGAGCAGCTCACCAGAGATGTGTATATTTTACATCATCCTCTATGCAGTATGGTTTTTTTACGGCAAGAGAAGATTTAGAATACAACAAGAATTATACATAAGGCCATCTGACCTATTGTTCTTGAATTTTCACCAGGAAAAGCCATCCCCAAGTGGAGCCAGTGTTATACACCTATACCAATAGGTGTCATATTTCATGATTGACTGGTAAAATCCCAAATATGTTCATCCTTTCCCTGCTGTAAAGGTTTCCATATTTTAAAAAGACCAAAAAAAATAAAAAATGAAAAGAGGGTATGCCCTAAAAGAAAGATCAAAGGGAAAAAAGAATCAAATGGTCAAGAGAAAAAAGAAAAGAAATGAACCCCAAATAAAGAATATCATGAAAGTGTGCTAGTCCAAAATGCCACTACTATTCCATTTTTGCAGAAGAGTCTAATTATGTGCAATTATTTTCACTCTTGCCATAGTTGATGAATGGCCAAACAGCTTAATCTTGGCAAGTTCTTGTTTCAATTTCTTGTTTTAGAAATAGAGAATAAAAGTTGTCCAAACAGTTCAAGTTTGGAAGATAAATAGTTAGATAGAGAAGAAAAGGTGCTCAACAGTTAAATCTGAGCCCTTGGAAGAAATAAGGGTAGACTTAGATAGGATTGCAGTCAAAAGAAAAAAAGAGAGTGAGGGTTTGCTAGTCCAAGAGCACCCACGGAACAACAAGGAAAATGTTAGGTATAATAGGTTGGGTAGGCAGTTTTGATGTTGCAGAAGCATGCTTATGATTAATTTTTGTTCCTGAAAAGGTGTTCATCTTGTTAATATCATAAGTACAATGGCAATCGTTTGGCTAAAAATCAAGTGATGCATGTCGAACTTCCCCTCACACTTCTCCCAAAAGCACTTACTGACCCCCCCAAGGATATTGAGATCTACTCAATACTCCTAAACCACTCCATTTCATGAAAAAGCCTGAGAAGTATAACATTTTTGCCATAGGCAAAGAAGCCACATTTCTTATGTAAAACCTCTATTTTCTCCTAAGCCTAAGTTGACAAACCTTATAGCTTGGCGCTTACCCTTCATAGATCCATTTTTGACCATTAACATTACTATATAGATACCTATGTTCCTCCCCCTGCCCGTATTATGTAAAAATATAAAAAACCCCAAAAAAATTTAATATCCCACCCCCGATTGATTATGACCGTATTTCGGTTTACAAAGGGATTATAGCTTCATCTAGAACCATATGATAACCCTCCCCACGCACAAATATTCAAGGTTAATTAACATCTGGTTAATTAACTATTAAGCACCCCGACAGCCAATCAAACTTGCCCCGATATATTTAAATCATTGTTTATTACATAGGCCCCGCGTCGTAACCATTAGCCACCTCAGACCTGTGCCAGCTGTTCGATATTGGCCTGTGCATCCAACAACCCACGATTATATCACAAGGCCCTCCGCTGCCGACCTTTACCGCCCGGGGAGCTGGGGGTATTACTGCCATACCTGGGACACGCGATGCCCTCATGGCATGCTCGCGGCCCCTCCACCCAAAACCACCTTGGCGCATAAGCAGTGCAGGCAAATACCGCTTACCGCCTTCCCGCTGACCCCGCTCGCTGACGTCATTGCCACATCACCTCCACGTCAGTGCTTATACCCCGCATCACGACAAAACATCACGTCTCGGTGACATCATCTGACCAAAAAGTGCCAAAAGCCCCACGAAGCCAATTTTTTTTAAAAAACCCGTAAAAACCATCATTTTCGTTCATTTTCATTCGTTTGTTTCCCAAGACTGTTGCATGCAAAATTACGTCCAGCAACTAAAGAATCTCCAGTCTGCCACCCCAACCGACAAATTTCAGCGTCCTTCTCTGCAGCTCGTCAATCAACCTGCCAATTGCACTCGTGCACTTCCAGAACACAGGTATTTACCCCGTCCCACCTCCTGAACCTGTTTTTTTAGTTTTCCTTTGCAAAATTGTACCTTTAAGAGCCAAATTTAAGCCAAAACTATCCATAATTTCCATACCAGCCCATTTAGAACTGCTTTTTTGTCCTTTTTTCCACAGAAACTCAACCTCCAGTTCAAAAACATAGAGAACTAAACAATGGAAGCCCCTGTGGTCCTCAACGTAGCACTCCTCAATGCACCTCATACAGACCAGCATCATTTACCCTTGGCCGATAGAGATTTCCAAATAAAAGACCCAATTGGTTGCTAAAATCATCTTCATACTTTCTGCCTAATCAGAAACAGTCATTTGAACAATTCTGATATCTATGGAATATGGGAATCCAATCTCCCCAGGTACTACCTTCCCTCACTCAATATATTCCCAGATATTATTTGCCACTGCTTTGCCAATTATGACCCTGTCAGTAAAGCAGTTATCTCTCCATCACAAACTGTCTTTTTCTACATAACTGTTGAGTCTATCAATGAAATGTTGCACTTCTTTCCAATTTAGCCTCATGCTCCTCCTTCCATGGGATTCCTGCTTGAGAAAGGCTCTCAAATGTCCAGTGCAGAAATAGCCCCAAGGCCCACATCCTTATTTATATGTCTCCTTCAATGAGATTGGAAGAATTCTTCTTGACATGATATTAGTGATCTTGGGAATCAGGTCTAGTGAATATGTGGATGAGATGGTCCTGGTTCGGTTATCCACCTTTACTCCAGGACAGCCCCCTGCTATTATGTATGACTATGCCTCCTTCATTGTTGACAAAATCCATGGTCAATTTATGAATTTGGAAAGAGAAGGAGTGTTTAAATACACAAATTTCATATACCATCTGCTATTGTATTATCACCGAGACATTTTTATATTTCCCATCGGGAAATTGGATGCCAAAGGAGAGAGGAGTTCTGTAATCTTTTGGACCTTTGTCTTCCACAGAATTGCTAAATCCCCTTACACCTACTATGAATTCATTGACATGTTTATACATCCAGCCTCCACTCTTATTGTAGGATCTCCTCCTCCTAGGCTCTCTAGTGACACAAGGAAGATTTTAAAGCTCTCCAAGAACTACAGGATAGGTGACTGGTACTTCTACCAGGATTACATTGAAATCAGGATATATGGCTGTGAGCTGTGCCCTTATAAGCTACCCAAATATGTTCCTATGAGACTGTTTGCTTTGGAGTATTTCATCAACTTATTAATGCAGATTTAACTCACTTTTGCAATGTCAAGAAAAAGGCTCAGCTGAGAATAAGAAATCAATTAGGCCCCTTTATCATTAACAAGAGAGAAGCATGGGAAGATACTGATAAAATATTAGGGGAAGACCTTAAATTGAAGAAAAGCTTCTGGTGGTTACCATATGACCCAGATGGCTTTATAAGTGACAGAAAAGTAAAAAATCGGTTGTCAGCTTACACACATCATAGGATCTCTGAAGTAGAATAGTATGCTAATCATGATGAGTGGATAGAGGGTACATTAGTAGAAGAACTTACTCGGCAAGAAAAAATGGAACAAGCTATGAAAGATTTAGAAAATACCCTTGACCTGGACTCTTTTGGACAGGTATCTTTCAAGCTGCCTCAGCAAACATGAGTGGGTACATCTTCTGCTGGGACTTCACAACAACCTATACAAGAGGCCAACACACCAGTTTCAGGTTCTTTATAAGGCATGGAAGTGGCAGGCATAGAGCAGAAAGAAATGACTGATCAGCAGGAGAAAATTGCTCCAGTACAAACCAAAGCAGCAAAGATTCCTGCACTACATACTCCTCTAAATGAGGAAAAAGGAAAGAAAAGGGACAGAGAGGAGGCCACACCCATCAGTGGACCTGCAGAACAGCCAGGTGCATAGAGGCAAAGAATGATTCCTCTATCTGAAGAGGAAATCATTGAAGAAACAATAGAAAGTCTAAGAGGTGAGAGGGAAACCAGCCCACAGACCACCCCAGTGATAGATACATTAACCAACTCACACAGGCAAAAGCTAGAAAGGCAGCATAGTGTGGAAGTTTCATCCACAAGACCACCAAGCAAGCAGACCTCTGATGTCAAAAGAACATTCATAGATATTAAGGCTAGAAATGATCCATTGAGGCTGCAAATTTATGACCAATATCTTAAGATGTCCCCCACAAAACAACAAATATTAATGTCAACATATGACATTAAAGAATGCAAAATGATCATGAGCTATTTCAAGCCCAAGTTGCATCAACCACAATCGACAGCTGATTATATCAGAACAAATCTGGAGGTCTTGGCTAAAGACATTCATCCAATAGATCAGATTGAGCTGCACAAACAGACAGGAGAGATGGTGTATTCTACACTAGTTGACAAAGAAATGTTGGCTCACAAATTGCAAAACTCATTGGAGAACACCTCTGCTCAGCTAGATTTAGAGAAAGCTTCTTCCCTAGCAAAGGACAACAGGATTAAATCCTTGGAAGATATTATCATTGAGTTGGGACATGATCACAAAGATGCCAAAGGCATAAAAGCATTAATGAGGAAGAAGGAAGAGGACATTGCTACCCTCAGAAAACAGCTCAAAATTCCTCCTTCTATGTATCCAAAAACAACAAATGTTGTACAGCAGAAGTCCAAAGAGGACATGATGGACCTGCTCATGCGGTTGAATGAAATATTGAGTGAGACAAAGCAGGCACTAGAGAAAGCACTACAAGAAAAGCAGGGAGAGCCGACCTCCCATCAACCTAAAGTAGCTCCAACAGTCACCACTGCCCCTCCCACAGTTATAACAGTAGTGCCTCCCACTGTCCCAACATCAACAGCAACAGCACCAAGCAGAAGCACTACTATGACCACAGAGAATTTAATTAAAGCCATGGAGGAGTTGAAACTCCAAGTATCTGAATTGAAGCAAGTCAAAGAAAAACTGGCAAAGATTGAGCAAAGCTATGATAAATCTAAAATGAATGTAGCAGAGAAAACAAGGGAAGTCAAAGCATTGGAGAACAAGGTAAGAGCCTTAGAAAAGGATCTCTCTCTGCATAAGCCTCTGGCAGAAATCAGAGGAATTTTGTGGACCAACATCATTCAATCACTTAGTGGTGTATGGAGGTCTATTCAGACCATTTATGAACAGATTGATTTGATAAAAGTAGCCCAAGTAGAAATTCAGAAAACAAGAGCCGTATTGGGGAAAATGCTTGAGCAAGCTAACAGGCTAATCCATTTTTTGAATACCAAGACCAATGAAGAACTGGAAGCACTTGATATTAGAGACAAAACAGGTACCATTTTGGACATCAAGAGAGTTCTAACCATGAGAACTCTAATGCAAAATTTGGACAGAAGATGCCAGGACATGCAGGTAGAGATAGATTCTTTCACAGAAAAATTTACAGTCCTGAATCAAAAGGGTTTGCCAAGTCATGTGGGAGATAATGATCGTTTGATGAAGCACAAGGACTATGTACACAGATTAAATACACTTTTTGTCAATCAAGCTAGTGCATCTTTAAGTGCTTCAACAAAAAAAGCACTTCCATCTGGCCAATCCCTTTATGACAGCCTGGAAAATCTATTCTACATAGAGCATGAGGTGAAGCATTTGTTCACCATCCCACCTAATTTCTCCAGGTACAGAGACGCTGATGAGACTTTAAGGAAGCTGTAGAGACATAAAATACCAGGACCAGAGTGGTGGCAGAGCATGCTATAGATCCTCTAAATTTATCTTTGATTAAATCAAAATTTTGCACCATCAGTTATAATGCGCAGAACAAAAATAAGTCACGGTCCTGCAAATCAAAGCCTATCACATCAACATTAAAGAAAGTCTAGCCAAAGCAGAAAATCTGCACAGAGGATCAGTGGAAGATAGCTGGGAAACCAACTTGAAGCATCTACCTCTAGTGCTCCTCATAAAGATGGATCAGCCAGTGCAGCACGAATTTATTACCTCTATTTATTATCTCCCTGTTTTCGAGACTGTTTATCTCTATCTACGTAAAAGAAACATTAATTGTCAGCAGATATTTATTTCCATCAGATATTTTGCATAATATCTTGACATTTTTGTATAAATACCGCCCCAGACGAAGTATTTGAGGTTGGTTGGTTGGTGGTGGATATTCATAGCTGTGACTGTAATACTGAGCAATTTTGGAATAAAAAGGTTGTTCGAACCATTTTGTCTTGCTCACTGGATGAATAATTGATGCTAAGGACCATGTTGCAGAATTCTTGAATCATTTCATGGATCAATAAGTCTCTTCTAACTTGTGTTTTACAATTTCGATGTCTATTATATCATCTATGTTTCATGACCTAAATAATACAGAAAAAGAATAACTCAGAATTTGCTCATTTGCACTCTGCGTTCAATATCTGTTATTATCAATGTTTTCTTCAGAATTAGCATAAACAATGAATTCTTAATTGCTCCTGTTTCCCCTGGTTCTTTCATCCTGAATATTAGCTAAGGAATTCTTAATTTCTCCTTGGAAGTAATCATCAATTTTACCTCTGTCAACATGATGAATGATTCTTAATTTCCCTTCACCCGTTGACTCCATTCCATATGATTTCAGCCTATAAATTGTTCCATATTTGAGTACCTTGCTCTATGATAAATTCTCTGATAGAAATCTAACCTAGGAAGCCATCCTTCTTGACTCCATCATGCCCAATGGACAGGAATGTTTCAGTTTTACCTCACTGTTCTAGTGAGTCCCCATCCTTCCAACCAAGATTCAAAACAAACCTTTGCACTTCATAACCAGCCTAATACACCTCAAAAGAAAGCTAAATCATAAAGAGAGAGCCCTCTCTGGATGCAGATTGGCTAGAATATGTGTCTAAAAGATTGGTCTGTGGTTACCTCGGTCATATTCCGTTTCTTACAACTTTGGGAACAACCTGACTGATAACAGGTTCCAAAATAATTTTTCCTTCCTCATCAAGTTCTAGCAATATTGTTTGAACTGGGAGCTTGTCGCCTACAACCTTCTTTAAACATGGAACATGGAAAACTGGGTGCACTTGAGAAGCTGCATGAAGCTCCAATTTGTATGCTATAGTGCCAATCTTTTGCAACACCTTGTATGGACCATAATACTTTGGTGATAATTTATTATCCTTCTTAGCTTGCTTGAGGGACATTTGTTTATATGGTTGTAGTCGTAGGAATACCCAATCACCTACATCAAAAATTCTTTTGCTACGATGTTGATATTCCTGTTGTTTCATTCTATTCTGCACCAACACAAGGTTATCCTTTAAGAGTTGGAGGACTTGTTGTTGATGCTCGATGTGATGTTCCACTGCTTGAACCTTAGAGTTTTCTCTTAAATATGATGTGATGGATGGTGGCTGATATCCATAAAGTGCCATAAATGGGGTCATTTTTGTTGTTGTATGGAAGGAAGTGTTATACCACCATTCAGCCAGAGGCAACCATTTGACCCATTGTGTCTATTTATCAGATAAAAAGCAACGAAGATATCCTTGATCCAGGTGGATGTTGGTGGCCACCCACCCATCCCATTTGGACCCCCACAACTGTCTCTTTCAGCTTTTTCAGTTTCCTAAATTGTAGCACAGTTTACTATTTTTAGCAGTTTTTCGGGTCCTAAACTTCCGGAGCCGTTTTGAGGCCCTAAACGACGTTTTTTGGGAAATCCACTGCCAGCGATTTTTTTGATAAAAATTGTCTTTTCCGTCCTAGTCCTCGGAGAGATCTTTCCAACGGGCTATCATGCGCGTCAAACGGAGATAAGACGACCAATTCGCGACCCCGGGAAGTTGGCTGTCCAACTCACCCCAAAACGGGGCCCACAATTTGGCGTTTCATCTTCTAGGGTTAGGTTTTGGAATGTGAAGGGTTTTCCATTGTTTCTCAATAATAAATAGGCCTTCGACCCTCATTGTAAAAACAATTCAGAACAGTTCAGAGGCATGTAGCCGCCACATCTCTCCTCAGAGATAAGCTACCATCGCCCTAGCTGGTTTCTTTCCATTTCTGTTTGTAAGAATATTTCAGTATTTTATAGTAATGAAATGAAGCATTATTTCCGCTGCATCTCTGTGTTTATGGTTATTGCATCCCTATATTTATGGTTATCTCTATAATATATTGCGTTCCCATCTAAATCCGGATCAGTGGTATCAGAGCAGTCTGCTTTTTCTCTGCTTTTCTTTGCATGTCCCCAACGAGGTCAGGATATAAGGAGTTAGGGCTTGAATTGGTCGAACCTTTGCAAGACCAGCCTAGCAAATCTCGATGACCTCCCATGGCGGATGAGAAGAAAGACGAGGGGGCAGGAGATCCTATCAGAATCTTGCTCGAAGAAGCCCTCGAGCGGCAAAGGAACGCGATGATGGATAGCTTTGCGCAGATCCTTTAGCGGCTACCCAGAGGCGACACATTGGCTTCCAACAACTACTCTGGAAACGCCACACCGTTTAAGGTACAAGTTAATTTTGGAATCCCCATCTTCGAGGGTCAAATAAATGCAGATGTCGTAGATAAATGGTTAAATCTGCTAGATGGGTATTTTTCTGTTCATGAATTTTCAAGTCGGGAAAAGGTTATTTTCGCTCTTCTCAAAGCATCCCCCCACGTCAAGGACTGGTGGGAAACATACTGTGAGCAGAAGGATGAAAGTACAAGCTCACTGTTTTCAGCCGCCCCCACTTGGAATGACTTCCGGGATGCCATCAAGGAGCAGTACTACCCTGTCGGAAGCTATGAGGACAAATACATCAAATGGACCACACTGTGGCAGGGACGAGACCAAGATGTGCCGGAGTTCACAAACATTTTTCATACCCTTCGTACACAGTTGGGTATCAAAGATTCTGAGCTGCATCTGGTACTCAAATACCGCAGCTACCTACACAGATACATCCAGGAAGAGATGGAGTTCTTGAACATCTCCTCACGCGGCACAGCATACCGATACGCTGTCAAAATTGAGCAAAAGTTCAAACAGAAGAAGCGAGACTTTGGATCTGCAAATTAGAAGCCCAAAGGACAAAGCCAAGGCGGGGTGACTCAAGACAACCCGTCGAAGCCACAAGAAAAGAACAACACCATGAAGCCGAAGAAGGATAGGGGGAAGTGGTGTGAGTTCCACAAGAGTCCCACTCATAACACAAGTGAGTGTCGGACCAAGCAGTCGCTGGTGGCTGAGTTGAAGGCTTCCGAATCAGATGCATGTTCCGACCCTGAGCCAGAACCTGACAAGGGGAATGGCAAAGGGAAGCAGATCATTAATGCGGATCCCAGCGCCACTATTGCCACCGCCAAGATCAAGAAAAATGAGCCCGAAGATCCAGAGGAGGGGGAGCGTCTTTTCCACTCACAGATGTGGGTGAAGGGTTCACCGCTGCGATTCATTGTCGACAGTGGTAGCCAAAAGAACCTGGTTTCAGCAGAGGTCATGAAGCGGTTGGGCCTACCGACTACACCACACCCACAGCCGTACAGTATCGGGTGGCTTCATGAAGGACGAGATCTCAAAGTTCGCCAGCAGTGCCGCCTTCCATACAACATCAAGCCCTTCACGAACGAGGTATTGTGTGATGTTACACCTCTGGATGTTTGTGATGTATTATTAGGCCAACCATACTTGTGGAGGTGACATGCTGTGCATGAGTCAAGGCCTCACGCTGTCATTATTTCTTTGGGTGATTCATTATACAGGATACCGGAGGTAGCCCCACCTACCGCCACCTCTTTGATCACTGCTAAGAAAGGCAATAAGCTCATCTCCCAAACCAGGAAATTCATCTGTCTGGTTCACTCCCAAAGTAAGGGGAAGATCGTTGCTACATCCATGACCCCTGCAAAGGGTTCCTCCACGCAGCAGCAGCAAGGGGATACGGTCATGACAAAACACAAGAACAACTTCTCCTCACCCACATGGGTACCACACAAGTTTCAGGTGGGCAACAAAGTCTGGTTGCATCGACAGAAAGAACACCTTACCAGAACCCATCAGAAGCTCAGACCACTCCGACATGGTCCTTACAGCAGTACCAAGGCTATGGGGAACAATGCTTTGGAGCACAGCATTCCTCCATTCCTTCGATTGCACCAAGTGTTCAATGGGGACCATCCTCGACCATGCTTTCCACCATTTCTGGACACATCAGAGATTGCAGAACAACTCACCAGAGACCCAGCTCAGCAGAAGCTTCCTCATCTCAGGGAGTAACTCAACGTAATGGGGACCATTGCTTCCTAAGGGGGGAGGAATGATGTAGGTGGACGTTGGTGGCCACCCACCTATCCCATTTGGACCCCCACAACTGTCTCTTTCAGCTTTTTCAGTTTCCTAAATTGTATCACAGTTTACTATTTTTAGCAGTTTTTCGGGTCCTAAACTTCCGGAGCCGTTTTGAGGCCCTAAACGACGTTTTTTGGGAAATCCACCGCCAGCGACTTTTTTGATAAAAATTTTCTTTTCCGTCCTAGTCCTCGGAGAGATCTTTCCAACGGGCTATCATGCACGTCAAACGGAGATAAGACGACCAATTCGCGACCCCGGGAAGTTGGCTGTCCAACTCACCCCAAAACGGGGCCCACAATTTGGCGTTTCATCTTCTAGGGTTAGGTTTTGGAATGTGAAGGGTTTTCCATTGTTTCTCAATAATAAATAGGCCTTCGAGCCTCATTGTAAAAACAATTCAGAACAGTTCAGAGGCATGTAGCTGCCACATCTCTCCTCAGAGATAAGCTACCATCGCCCTAGCTGGTTTCTTTCCATTTCCGTTTGTAAGAATATTTAAGTATTTTATAGTAATGAAATGAAGCATTATTTCCGCTGCATCTCTGTGTTTATGTTTATTGCATCCCTATATTTATGGTTATCTCTATAATCTATTGCGTTCCCATCTAAATCCGGATCAATCCTTCCAAACATTTGTTTACTATCTCAGTTTTCCCATCAGATTGAGGATGATAAGATGAGCTATGAGCCAACTGAGTACCGAGACAAGAAAATAATTATGTCCAAAAATTTCTAGTGAAAATTGGATCTCTTTCACTTACAATAATCTTTGGGTTTCCATGTAGCTTTTGAATTATTTCCATAAATGCAGTAGAAACTGTACTGGCTTTAAATGGATGTGATAATGCACAAAATTGTGCATACTTGGTAAGTCTGTCAACTACCACCATGATGAGACTCTTTCCCTCAGACTTGGGTAAACCTATGATAAAATCCATTGAAACCTCCTCCCAACGTTGGCTTGGAATGGATAAAGGTTGTAATAGACCCGGGGTCTTAATTGTTTCAACTTTGTTTTGTTGGCAAACCAAACATTCCGCCACAAACTTTTGAATATCCAATTTAAGGCCATCCCAAAATAATTCCTTCTTAACTTTGTGGTAAGTTTTTTAAAATCCTGAGTGCCCTCCTAAGGGAGAAGTGTGCAATTCCATAAGAATCTTTTGCTTGAGTTGGGAATTCTTACAAAGGTATAAGCGATCTTTGTACCATAACGAATCATTTTGCCAACTAAATGTATCAGATGTACTGGAATCTTGTTGCAACTTTCAAATAAGTGCCCACACTTCTTCATCAATCTTCCATTCCTCCCTTGCTTCGTTTATCCAATCTGGTTGGATAATAGAAATGGTGCACAACAATGCTTCCACATCCTCATCCTTTCTTAAGAGTGCACCTGCCACCACATTTTGATTCCATTTTTTGTAGATGATTTCAAAGTCATAACCCAACATCTTTGTGACCCACTTTTTTTGCTCTTCAAAGGATAATATTTGTTCTAAAAATTATTTAAGGCTATCACAATCTGTTTTTACCTTGAAGTGTCTTCCCATTAGCTAAGGTCACCATTTCTTAAGTGCTTGTAGTATTGCCATCATTTCCTTCTCATAAATAGCTTTGTGTAAAAACTTTCCCTTGATTGGATAACTTTCAAAAGCAATGGGTCTTTCATCTTGCATTAAAATAGCACCAATTCCATTTCCTGAAGCATCACATTCCACAATAAAGGTTTATGTGAAGTCCAGTGTAGCTAAGACCAGTGCTTGGCACATTGCCTCTTTAAGATGTTCAAAGGCCTTTGTTGCTTCTAGAGTCCATGAAAATGCATTTTTCTTCAATAATGTTGTTAGAAGTGCTGCTATTCTCCCACAATTCTTAACAAACTTGTGATAATACCCTATCAACCCGAGAAATCCTCACAGATGCTTTATGGATGTGGGGATTTTCCATTCCTTAATGGCTTTAATTTTGCTAGGGTCTACCTTGACTCCTTCATGAGATACAATATTACCCAGATATTCCACCTCTTGTACTCCAAAGAAACATTTGGATCTTTTTGCATATAATTGTTTCTCCTCCAATAGTTGTAGCACCCTATCAACATGTTCAACATGATCCTTCCAAGACTTTTTGTAGATTAGTATATCATCAAAAAATACTAACACAAATTTTCTAAGGGTTTGAAAATGGAATTCTTCAAACCTTGAAATGTAGAAGGTGCATTGGTAAGGCAGAAAGGCATGACCAAAAATTCATAATGACCCTCATGAGTTCTAAATGTTGTTTTCGGAATGTCTTTACTCTTCATTGTGATTTGATGATATCTTGAACGAAGATCCAACTTGGTGAAGTAAATTGATCCATGCAATTCATCCAGTAATTCATCAATGACAGGAATGGGAAACTTATCTTTAATAGTGAGCTTGTTGAGCTCCGTATAATTCGGACACATGTGCCATGATCCATCCTTCTTGTGCACCAATACTACGGGAGCTGAGAAAGAACTTTGACTAGGTTGAATTATACCAGCCTCTAGCATTTTTGCAACCATACGTTCAATCTCACTCTTTTGGGCATAGGGATATCTGTACGACTTGATGTTTGGAGGAACACTCCCTGGAATCAGATGAATAGCATGATCATGATCACGAACAGGTGGGAGACCTTTGGGAGTCTCAAATAACTTGGAATGATTGTCCAAGACTTTTTGGAGATTTGGAGAAATAGATGATTTTGATGTGGAAACATCTAGTGAACATAATTGTGCAATTACACCTCTTTGTTTCTTTTTTAGAAGCTTTGTCATACCGTTAGCACTGATTATATTTCTCGATTTCCCTGCAATACCCCTTAATTCAACTTCCTTTCCTTCCGCAGAAAATTTCATAAAAAGTTTTTGAAAATTAAAAGCTATTGTACCCAAAGATTGTAGCCATTGGACTCCTAGTACAACATCAACACCTCCCATTGGAATGGAAAGCATTGGGCTAGTCAATACATATTCTCCCATGGATAGCTTGATATTATGGCACTTTCCAGAGAAATTTATTGTTCCTCCATTTGCAACCATCACTTGACACTCTGGTGCTAGATATAGGAAGCAATTCAATTCTTTTGCTACCTTACAATGAATAAAATTGTGGGTACTTCCTGAATCAATCAACTCTATTACCTTTTTCTTCTTGATTTGTCCTTCTATCTTGATGGTTTGAAGAGTGGTAATTCTAACCAATGCATTACAAGATATGGTCAGATTCATTTCTTCTTTATCTAGGCTTTGTTCTTGGAGTATAACCTCTTCTTTTGACCTTTCTTGCTCCTTTTCTTCTTCCTCTTCACAATCTATGTAGAATAATTTCTTCTCAGCACACTTATGACCTTTAGTGTATTTGCTATCACAATTGTAACAAAGCCCTTTTGCTCTTTTTTCTTCCAATTTTTGTGGTGTCAACCTTATAGGTTGTGGAAGACTAGGGGCAACAACACTTCCATCTTTATAGTTGTGAGTGGTATGCTTCCTGGTTGTCATAATTTTGCTTTCCATTTTTCTTGCTAACCTAAATGCCTTCTCTAATGAATCAGGTTCCCAAAGGTGAACATCATGTTGGATATTATCCCTTAAAGTCCCTATGAACACATCAATCCTATGCTCCTTTGGAATATTTTTTACCCTTATGTTCAATTTTTGGAACTCCTGAATGTGCTCCATTGTTGAACCCTTTTGTTTGAGACTTATCAATTGGCTAAAAAAAGTGTTGCTTTTTGTATCCTCATAATGTGCTGTCAATTATTTCGTAAAAATTGCCCAAGTGATAGATTGCTTACGATAGCAAAGCCATTGATACCATACAAACTAATTTGGTTCCAAATATAAAGTTGCAATACGTACCTTTTGTGTGTTTTGCACATTATTGAGATCGAAAAATTTCTCCATCTGTAATATCCATGTTGCGGGATCCTTGCCATCAAAATTCCTCATATCGATTTTTGGAATATGGTGGGTCTTAAATCTAACATTAGAGTCTATGAAATCATGATTAACATTTCTTTTGTTCGCATCATGAGTTTCCTTTACTACCCTTTCACCATTAGTAAGTATTTCTTGTAGAAAATTTGTCAAATCTGTCTTCAAATCTGCCATGCCTGTCTTCAAATTTGTGTTCAAATCTATCTTCAAATTGTCCATCTTAGATTCCATGCCATTCATCTTAGCTTCCATGCCATTTATCTTAGCTTCTGTTAGCTTTTGTGAGAGTGACATTTGTTGCACTTGGTCTTGTAATTTTGATATATCATGTAGCATTTCTTCCTCTTCTTCATGAGTCATGCTAGAGCTTTCAGGTTGCTTAGTAGGTGTTTGCATTTTCTTTCCTCGGGGCATCCTTTATCGATAATAATGCTCTACTATGCCCTTTGAATTCCTTCAAAATATTTTTTCAAACCAATCTTAAGCAAGAATTTAAAAAAAATCTACACACCTTTTTTCACTTTGTAAGAGCTCGATATTGCCCCTGATGTACCTCTGTAATTTCGGATCATCCAGTTTTTAAATTGCAACCTGCAGTAGCCCTTTGTGTCCTCTTTCTAATGCCACCATTCTTATCCAAATTGGATTCTCCAAGGAAGAGTTATGCCAAATCTCCCATAGTGACCTGATTATAGACTAGTTTAGTAGAGCGAACTTGTATGACGTCCCATGTGTCCTTGTTTCAACCTTTGGCTCTGAAAAATATATACAAGAAACTACAGTCCATCCTCTTTCTGTACATTCTTACGAAATTTCAATCCAATGCTGAGAGAGAAAGTTATGATGATTTTTCCCAGGTCACCTGTTTGGAATGTAATTCAGGAGTTTGAAAAAGACCAACTTCCTCAGATCATATCTCCGCAAATATAGCGCAAAAATCTCTTAAATTAGGACCTGAGGTTCAGCGCGATTTCATATCAAATGGGTTTTTTTTTCACTTCTAAAACATCGCAAAAAATTGTTATAGCGAAAATGCCACGATGACCTATTTGGAGTAGTGAAACCCTAGAATCCAAAAGCTCTGATACCAAATGTTATGAAACCAGCTCACAAAAAGATAGAAAATGATCAACGCCTTAGAATTCAATCTCTTCGAGGGGGAAACCTCCTTTTCATTACACAAATGAATGATTCCTTGATGATTCAAATGACAAAACCTCCTTTTTATATATAGGAGTCTAAGGAGTCAAAATATAACCCAGCCGACCTAACAATAATAATATAAAGGCACAAAAATAACAATAAAGGGATTCTATGGGGCACAGTAATAACAATATGGGGACAATAAGAGCACAACAATATTAATAAGGCATACATCTACAATAGTAATGGGGTAATCGCTAGTATTATAGGGACCTAACATTCGTCAAGCCGGTTTCTAGGATTGATGATCAAAAAATCTGCTGGGTATTCCAAAGAATCTATAGACACCATTACATCCTGTAATGTTCCTTCTAGTATGACTACCGATCTATCAGCCAGTTCCAGCAAGGTCGTGGTTGGATCCAAGGATGTAATGCCAAGTTTTTGACAGGGTGTTGTTGTAAGAATATTAATGGCTGCTCCTAGGTCAACTAATGCATTGGGGAAGGAGCATCCATTTATTTGTACCATGACTATAGGGTTTCTTGGGTCCTCATATTTTATGGTGTTTCTCTACCTGATAATAAATCAGAAAAAGTTCCGACTGCGTGGACAGTTGGGGTTGTTTTCATTTTCCTCTTTGGCTTTTTCGTACACAATTCCTTAATAGTTTTTGCATAAATTGGAATGTCCTGAATAGCCTGGAGGAGAGGTATTTTTACACACAAAGTTTTTAATTCTCCCAGAAGATCAAAATCAGGATATTCGATTGAGCGGGGCATAATTAATCTCTCTGGGGATGGTGGAGAAGAGGTAATAGTTTGATCGTGACTTTTCTATTTAATCGTATTCTCCACTTGATTTGCTTGTTCTATAGGTAACGGATCTTCTAATTGTATATTTGTATCCCCCTCTGACCTAATTATCCGTTCAGACCTTAATTTGAGTTCATTACACTCACTCAACTAAGTTTATATCTCTAGTCCTTCAATAATTTGCACAGATTGGACTGGTCTATTGTTGGGGTTCAGGTTGGGTTGCGCTGGGAGCTGTGGTCGTAAGTTGGTCTGAGGGTTCTATTGCAATGTGTACGGTGTTGGTAGTGTAGGTTGAGATAAGGGGATTGTTCCTGCTGGTTGGTTTGTAGGTCTTTTCCAGCTTTATTGCCAATTCTGGTTTTGTGAAGTGGAGGGTGGCCATTGAGATGGATATGCATTATTCTGCCAGAATAGTGGAAAGTAAGAGGAATTTGGCCAATTGTTGTTTTGATTTGATTGGTTGGATGAAGGTAGCATAGAGAATGGTTACTATGACCAATTAGGAAAATGTGGCTGGTTCTGCCACATAGCTCCTGGGTATTTTTGTGAATTGTATTGTGAGGGTTGAAAGAAAGAAGATGGGTTAGTAGGCATACATGTTTGTCATGCTTGCCATTGGCGACACTGATTTAGCAGGTAGACTGGTTCTATTTCTTCCTTTACCTCCTTATAGACTTCTTTTAACCCTGGGAGTTATGGGCAACTTTCTATAGCATGATCTTTAGTACATATGGCATAGGTTTGTACCATATCCAGCAGGAATTCTTTATGACTATGCTTTTTCCCGCATCTAGGACAAAATATCACCAAGTTTTGCTCTACTTTAGCTTGCTTCTTGTTACACTAAAAAATGTCACCATGACTATTTACAGTTGGTATGGCTCTATCAACAGTCATGCTATCCTCCTGGGCAAGTCTCATACCTCTGCTCTCCATGAACTTCAAGAAAGAGAGAAAGTCTTTGTAAATGTGTTTATCTCTGGGTACGCAGGTTCTCTCAACCTTACCTGCGGATACGCACCTAATGTTCACAAAAGCTGCGTACTTGTACGCTCTGTATGTAAAGGGGCAGGTGCGTACCCCTGTAAAGGTCAAAATGCGCAAGTTTCATCTTTAAAAAGTTACTTGTGGTCATTTCTAGAGCATTCTAGAAGGTTGTTCGACGTGTATTGAGCGCCTCCAGATGGTTCATGTACCCCTACCAAAGAGGAACTTATCCCATCAATAAGGGAGCTATCCCATCCAAAGAGGGGATTATCCCATTGATGATGGACCTGAATAACTTCCTCTAGAGCACTATAAATATAGGCATTGGGCCAGAAGGAGGAGAGGTTGGAAGCTAAACATTTCTAAGGGTAGATGTTGTTGGAATTAGGACTCCCATTTAGAAGCTTGTGAGGAGAGATTGCCATCTTTGCTTGTTCTATTTGGAAGTGGGTGAGCTTTGTCAAAGTAAAGGAGAACTCTTGATGGACCCTGGGAGGGACTTGCACAAGACCAAGGCTCAGGTTGTAATTGTTCCTTTTGTTTCCTATTAATGCAAATGAGTCCATTCTTCTCAATAACTTGTTATTTATGAGTTGTTTCATGTACTCCTTGGTCTATGTGTTAAATATGTTTTATTTTATGAGACTATCAAGTGATATTTAATCGTTTGATTGTTAGTGAATGCAGGTTTCAAAGTGAAGGAGGAGCTCATCCGGATCAGCGATGCTGGACTACTGCAATAGCGTTGGATTACAGGTAGGATCTCAACACTTGATTTCTTATATAGTAAATGCATGTTTAGAGAAGGATTGCTCTTGTTTGTCACTAGAGAGTCTTAGGCTCCTAGGGAGGTTGGTTGTGTCCGCACTATCGACTCTTTCCGCCTGAGAAAATGGCGACTCCGCTGGGGAATCCATTGATGTGAAAGTCTTTTCCTTTGTATGCAACTTTGATCTGAGAAAAGTCATTTATTTTCTGGTTTTTGGCTCTGTGACTTTGTATTTGGGTGGGTTAGCTTAGGGTTAGATTGAATTTAGTTTTTCTTGGTTTTTTCAGTAGTACGCACCCTCTGAGTATTGCACAGTGCGTACTTGTACGCACTGTTGCTGTGTGCACAGAGCGGGCCCGCACCTGGCTTAACAGGTTGCCTGCGTACCCTGCTAAAAATTAAGAAATTTCCATTTTTTGCATTTTTCCTCTTAGATTTTGCTTTTTCTTAGTTTTTACTACCCAGATCCATTAGCCGCTTGTCAAAGATCTTCACCTGAACTTGTTTCGATAGCATTGAGTGTTTTAGTGGTTTTCATAGAAGTTTAAGCCCTAGGGTTTGATTTTTGAGTAGGTCCTGTAGTGACTTTGGCGGTAGAAGTTGTCAAGCCTTAGATCTCTCTGGTTTTGTCAGCCTTCTTAGAAGTCGGACCTGTCATAAAGTCTACCTGTGAGAGCAACTTACCTTTGAGTTGTCTCTTTGGCAAATTTCGAAGTACTTGTTGATTGAGTATTGAATTCCATTTTACAAAAAGAACAAAAAGATTTGAGTTTTGTTTTGACTGGTCTTTTGATTCTGCATTAGCTGGTCCTTGGCTTGATTTTGGTCAAGTAAAACAACCTAGAATCATCCTTGTAGGCTTTTGCCTCGTTAGGTTTGCTTAGAGTAAATTTCTTTTTGATTTGCTTGTGTGTTAATTTTTCATAGATTTTATAGCTTTTGAGATTGATTTTCGTTAAAATAGATTTATATGCTTTATTAAATAAGAGAAAATACAAAAACATCTCCTTTGAAAAGTTTTGTTTCAAGTAGCTTTGAGGGATTTTGAAAGAAAAAGAATTTTTCGTGCACGTAAGGAGTGGTCATGTTTGTATGCTTGAAAAGATAAAGAGAATTGTTTCTTTGATTGTCTTTACTAAGAAAGTTGTTTTCTATAAAATTTGCATTTTCCAACTCTCTTAGTTAGGAGTTTCATTGAAAGAGAAAAGTAGCGTAAATCATCTTAGGTGCATCTTTGTAGTGGTTTGAGTCGAGTCTACACACCATTGGTTTCATTTCCGCTACCTTTTGTCTTTAAGAAAAACCATAAAATTAACGCTTAAAGTAAAATCAACGTAGTAACTTTTATTTACTAGGGCTCTGAAACACCAATTTAGATCAGGCTAGTGGCTTGGAGTAGGAGAGTAATTAACTCTCCAAGACAACAAAACCAAACAAGTAGCTTATCTTGTGATAGAATAAATCCAATTGTCTCATTTGTACTCTGGGAAAGCTCCTCTTAAAGGAGAAGCACGAGCTCGTGTCCGAACCAGTGAGGGGATCAATCCTCCCTCGTTGGGAACGACGCCAGACACGCACGTATTACAAACGGTAAACCTCGGATTAACCATTGTCGAGGAGCCAGGGGTCACTTGTCGGTAAACCTTGGATTATTGTCAAGGAACCGGCAAGGGGATTGAGCTTGATACTCTTCCCTTGCGTGCTGTCGGAGTGTAGACTGTTCCCCCAGGTGCATTTGTTGCGGTTGGTAGCCTTAGTGACCATTATCTTTAGGATTCTACCGAGGTGACGGTGGAGGGAAGATCCCACTGTACCTGGAGCAGACGTCGGCTAGACTCACTTGGATTTTCCGGGGGGTTCACTTCACTCGAGATGGTTAAAGTGGAGGAACTTGTGCCGGTCTATTCATTAAGCAGGTTGCCGGGGTAACTGTTCCACCCACCACTTCTGTACTGAACCCGACGATGTTGGGTTTCATCTCCAACTAGCGTTTTCGGTCTGGAAGGCTACTGTTTGTGCTTGGTTTGATGCCCTAGATTCTTTAGGCGTGTGCTTCAAATTTGTTTGGTTCTTTAGAGACTTTATGTGGTTTGATTTGAGATTTTACTTTGTTTTCGTGTGTAGTAGTTAAAAGTTTTTAGCTGTGGCGGAATTACCGAGACAGTCCCGTAGACTTCGGGGCCAGTCTCCTGAAGTTGTTTCTGTGGCCGAACTGTTGAGGAGATCCCGTAGACTTCGGGGTGAACCTCCTCGAGACGACCCGAGTAATCTAGAAGGTTTGAAGGTCCTTGTAACTCCTCCTAGTGGCAGTAGAGTAGGTTCACCTGAAGAAGGAGAATCTTCCTTGGTAGTCCATCCAGATTACCAAAGTCTAGAGACAGGTTATAATCCCGAAGCTGTTACAGTTTCTGAGCTTGCTGGTAGTTTTTCGTCTACTAGTGATACAGACGAAGAACCTGAAATATCTGAACCTGTTACTCCAACTTCTAGTGTTCCAGATTCACCAAGAGTAGAACGAGTTATCACCGAAAATCTTCCTACTGGTCTGATTGCTATCGAAGAACTTGCTCCAGAGGAAGAAATAGGCGTCTCTAACCTTGAAGATCAACTTACTATTGAGCTCAGGGAGCGTGAATCTATCTTTTACAGTCCTCCTAGAAGTACTACTTGGTACCTTTCGTTAACCAATTATTTAGACAACTCAGGGGTAGGTTTTTCTACACCTCGTACTCCCTTTCCACCTGGAGGTATTTATACTCCTGTAAATATGTCTGGTCAGTCGTCCGTGTTTACTCAAACTCCTGAATCTTTCTTACACGGCGGTCCTTCTGTTCCCACCGGGTATCAATCACTTTCTGGTACTTTTGCGGGGGCATCTCCTCAACCCATTGATCATGGGTTATTAGCTGGAAACAATGGTAATATACCATTGGGTGTAGGAGACATTTACATGATGTCAGGTTCAGTTCCCGTTTCCCAACCTCAAGGTGGCCAATTACCGCCTGGGGGGCAGCCTCAGTTAACGCCTGGGGGGCAACCTCAAGGTACACAAATCATGTCTGGGGGGCAACCTCAAGGTCAGTATGTACCTATGGTGCAATACATGCCTCAAGGTCAACCCCAGCCTCAATATGTACCCCAGGGTCAACCTCAGTATCAATATTTACCTCAAGGGTATCAACCCCAAGGGTATCAACCTCAATGGTATCAACCTCAAGGTCAAGGTCAACCCCAGTATCTGTATTTACCTCAAGGTTATCAACCTCAAGGTCAATACTCAAGTCAAGGTTATCAACCACCTCAAGGTCAGTCATATGTTCAAGGTATGGGAACTGTACCTTTCAATTATCAATCCTATCCTCAATCCGGTTATGGATCTCAGTATCCTCAACCTGTTACGGGTCAATACCCTGGAATGATAGTGTGGGATCCATCACAGGGTCAACAGGTGTTGCAGCCAAGTATACAGTTGGTACCTCAAGCTGGAAAACCCGTAGTTTCTGGTCCACCCCAGCAACCGCAACCTGTCCAGTCAAATGTTCAAACTTCTGTAACTTCGGTAGTTACTCAGCCGCCAATTGCACCTAGTACTCCATCTCAAACGGCTGCTGCAACTACCGCTACATCTGCCGCACTTACTTCTGGAGTATCGACAGCTCCGGTTTCTACTGTCTCTGCAACCACTCCTCAGACATCTTTACCGTTGTCTGGATCTACGATTCAAACCACGGTCCAGATGCCTATAGGTCAGCCTGGTATAAGTACGGTTGTCACTACTCAACCTCAATTTGTTCATCAACCGTACCAGGGACAGTACCAACATGGGCAAGCTGTCCAACAGCCGGTTTACCAGTATCAACCGTATCCTGGGTACACTTATCAACAACCTCAACAACCCCAGTACGGTCCGGTTAATCCTGGTTTTCCAGGAGGATATAATATCCCTAATGCGACTCCTGTTCCTAGTTATCCTGGATATCCTCCTCCTGGGACTGGTCTTGTGACCCAGAGTTTTAGAGATCCTAACCGGCATTACCGTTTATCGCAACTTTGGATTTACCAGACTTGACGCGCCTAACGAACGATCCAATTCAATATCTTCCATTCTGGCCGCCAATGCCAAATAAGTTGCCCAGTGATATACCCAAGTTCGAAGGTAAGTCTGGAGAGGATCCGTCCAATCATGTGATGACTTACCATCTCTGGTGTGCTTCAAATTCTATCTCGGATGATTCGATCCGCTTACGTCTTTTCCAGCGTACACTCATTGGTCTCGCGGCCAAGTGGTACATTGAGTTACCACGGGCCTCTTTTTACAATTTTAGCCAGTTAGCTACCTCGTTCTTAACTCACTTTCAGTTGCCGGTCAGATACGATAACGGCACGAAGTTATTAACTTCACTAAAACAATCAACGTCCACGTATATTTCTGATCACATTCATGAGTGGAGACGTCGAAGAAGGTTAGTGAAAGTTTTTATTCCGGACCAAATCTTAGCTGAATGGTTTGTTAAATCATTATTACCGAAGATTACTGAAGATGTAGCTAAAGCTAGAGTAGTTACTGAGGAGCAAGTCATTGCTCAGGCACAGTACCTTGACTTAGTTTATACTCAGTCGGGTACGTTACACGAGAAGATTCCAGATCTTCCAAAATCGAATCAAATCGCTGCTGCTCCTTCGGGATCTCATGCCGCTGATGGTATGATTGGCATCGTGAATACAAAGAGTAAGAAGAAGTCTTCCAAGGCTTCTACTACTCCTATAATCACTTTGCCCGATTCCCCGACAGGAGAGTCTTCTCCTGAACTTTCCGCCGATATTCACGCTGTAGAGTCATCTACGGCCAAATCAAAAAACGGTGGAAAGAAGAAAGGAAAGAAGAAGGCTAAAGCAGACAAGGCTCCGAAGGAGAAAACGGAAAAGTCGGAAACCAATGACGAAAAGCGCAAACCTCGATATCCTTGTCTTATTTGTGAAGAGGATCATTTTACAAGAGATTGCCCTCATCGGGCCGAGGTTGTGAAAATAGTCAAAGGTTCTCCCACTCCTGCTGTGTTAAAAGATCCATTTCCAAAGCAGGAGAGTAAAATGATAGGTTCTTTCTCAACTGCCAGTGAAGAACCCATTTTGATGATGTCTCATGTGAGGATTGCGACTCGATCGCAAGATTATGGTAGTAAGAGTCCTGTTGATGGAAAGGAAGCAGAATCTTCTCATTCTAATCCATCAACCTCAGCTCCTGGTTCCGATCCACTACAGATCGAAAAACCTAACCCGGACTTAGTAATCAAACCGCCCGCCAAGGGTGTACTTCGAAGGTCTGCTTTCAATCCACATGCGAGAGCAGCCCAGAATTACAACATTGTTGAGGACTTAGCTGTTTCACCCTCAGCAATGTCGGCTTTAGAAGTGCTGCAATCATGCCCAGCACAACGAAAATTACTTTTGTCGGCTATCGGAGCTGTTGATGTTCAGGACCCGAATCTGATAATCTTCGATCTAGAAAATAGTACACCGCGTCTACCCCATCAAATGGCTTTCCAAATTCCAGTGATAGTAAAAAACAGGCCTATTCATCGGACTGTGATTGATGAGGGAGCTTCTACGTGTATTATGTCGATTCAATGTTGGAGATCGCTTGGTTCTCCTTCGTTGAACCAATCCCCGACCATCCTTAAGGCCTTTGATGGCCGTGGGTTCCGTCCGTTTGGTATTCTACAGGAATTGCCTATAGGGGTAGAAGGTAAAACCGTTAGTCTGGATGTGGAAGTGGTTGATGCCCCTCTAGACTACAACCTTCTTTTGGGTCGAAGTTGGTCATATGCTATGACAACAGTCGTTTCATCGGTCTTCAGAGTAATAAAGTTTCCATATAACGGTAAGATCGTGACCATTGATCAGCTGACATACTTTTCATCCGACCCAGCCTCTTCAGAGAGTATCCAGCATGTCGGTAAGACGACAATCCCTTATAGGGACGTTGGCGTAGGTTTAGTTAAAGATTCCGGTTTACTGGGAACTTTTCCTTTCCCTCCAATCAACGCAGACCCTTCATTTGCATCAATTCATATGATTACATCAGACAACATTATTTATGATGATCCTTGGATTGTCCCATCTGAATCTGAGATAGACTCATTCGGTGATGCTATGCCTTTGAGTCCATATGAAATTGCTTATGAAGCCGTCATGTCTTTTACCGACTCGCGTTCAACCCAAATCGACCAAATGAATGTGGTCAGTGAAGAATCACTTTTCACATCAACCTTAGAACGGATAGCGTTTCCCGAAGTCGTGTCATCTGACGAGCAACTTCGCGAAATCCTAAGTGTAGACGATCTACCATGGGAAGATCTTCATCACAGATCTTCGTTTTTACCTAAGGATGATGTTTTTGAAAATGATTTTTCATCTATCTTTACCGCTGAATATGTCAAAGACGCTCAGAATCCAACGAAACATTCTGATTCAGAGTTGAATTTAGGGAATATTTCTCGCACTATTCCCATTGATATTTCAGTGAAGCCCGGAATTGAGGAAAACATTCATATAGGTGCCTCATGTACAGAAGATGAAATTCAAACTTACAAGGCCCTATTCCAAGAATTCCGCGATGTGTTTGCCTGGTCTTACGAGGAAATGCCGGGAATCGATCCTGCCATTGTTGTTCATGAAATAAAGACCTACCCGGACGCTAAACCCGTCCGGCAACGGTTGCGTCAGATTCACCCTCAGAAAGCGGCTGCGATTAAAGCAGAAGTCGAGAAGCTGTTGAAAGCAGGTTTCATTTATCCAATCCCGTTAACGGATTGGGTATCGAATATTGTTCCGGTCAACAAGAAACAAGGAACAATAAGAATCTGTATCGACTATAGGGATATAAATCGAGCTTGTCCAAAAGACAACTATCCTACGCCTTATATCGATCAAATTATTGATGATTGTGCCGGAAGTGAAATGTTTTCCTTTATGGATGGTTTTTCGGGCTATAATCAAATCAATATTCTACCTGCCGACCAACCAAAAACGACATTCATTTGTCCATGGGGGACATTTGCTTATTGCAAATTACCTTTTGGGCTTAAGAATGCCGGGGCCACTTTTCAACGGGCGATGTCTTACGCATTTCATGACATCAAGCACATTGTGCAACCGTACCTCGATGATTTGCCTGCTCATTCTTTACATCGAGCTGATCACCTTGTCCACTTACGAGCAATCTTTATGAGGTGTAGGCATTATCGAATTCGGTTGAATCCCCACAAGTGTGTTTTCTGTATAGAGACAGGTCGATTGCTGGGATTTGTTGTTTCAAAAGCCGGCATTCGCGTCGATCCCTCGAAGGTCGAAGCTATCATCAAATTGCCTCCTCCTTCGAGTTTGCGCCAACTCCAAAGTTTGCAAGGGAAAGCGAACTTTTTACGCCGATTCATTCCAAATTACGCCGAGGTCACTAAAGGTTTTACACGGTTGTTGAAACAGAATGCTCAATTCCTTTGGGACGAGATTGCCCAACAATCTTTTGATGCACTTAAGCACGCGTTGACCCATGCACCGTTGTTGCATCCTCCCAACTACAACCAGGACTACTTCTTATACCTCGCAGCTTCGCATTCCACCATTGGAATGGTGTTAGTTCAAGAAGATGAATTCGGAGCGGAACATGTGATATATTATCTTAGTAGGACATTAAACCCCACTGAGCTAAAATATTCGCATGTGGAGAAATTGGCCCTGGCAGCCGTTCAAGCTGTCCAGCGTTTTCGTCACTACATTCTTCTCCGTAAAACTACAGTCATTTCGGATTGCAACCCTATGATTTATATTTTGACAAAACAACTGCTAGGGGGCAAGTACTCTAAATGGATCGTTATCCTGCAAGAGTTCGACTTGGAGTTTGAGAAGTCCAAGTCTAAGAAATCCTTAGTTTTTGCGGAATTGATGTGTGATTTCCCGCGTGCTGACACAGAAACTGTGGCAGAGGAGTCCATTGCGGACGAATCTTTGTTTCTTATCAGTACTTTAGATCCGTGGTACGGGGATATAATCATCTATCTCCAAACCCAAACCTTTCGGCCTGAAGCTTCAAAGGCGGAACGTCGAAAAATTCGGTTTCAATCCCAGCAATACAAGATTATTGGAGATACACTTTATCGCCGGGGGGCAGACTTAGTTTTTCGACGTTGCTTAACTCACGAAGAGGCTGAGAGGGTTTTGAATGATTGTCACTCTGGAGCATGTGGCGGTCATATGTCTGGGTATGCCACAGCTCAGAAGGTGTTGCGCGCTGGCTATTTCTGGCCGTCCATGTTTAAAGATTGTATCATTGCGGTCCGAAAATGCCACAACTGTCAAGTGTTTGATCGCAAGATGCGCGCACCACCTGCTCCTCTCCATCCTATAATTGCCGTTGGTCCTTTCGCCAAATGGGGTATCGATTTTATTACTTGTAACCCTCACTCGGCCGGGGGGCATGCGTATATCATCCTCGCGGTTGATTATTTTACTAAATGGGCCGAGGCGATGCCTACATTCGACGCAAGCGGCAAAACAGCTGCAGTTTTCGTATTCAATCACATTATAACTAGGTTTGGTGTCCCACAAGCAATCATCACTGACCATGGGAGCCATTTTCGAAACATCATGATGACTGAGCTTACAAGCCAGCTTGGTTTGCGCCACGATAGCTCTACTCCTTATTATCCGCAAGCCAACGGTTTGGTTGAGTCTATCAACAAAGTTCTGGTTATCATGATCCGACGAACCATTGGTATTCATCGGTCGAATTGGCACAACATGTTATTTTCAGCGCTATGGGCATACCGAACTTCAGTGAAAACTTCAACAGGGTTCACTCCTTTCCAGCTAGTTTATGGCTTGGAAGCTGTGTTACCCATTGAATGCGAAATCCCATCACTTCAAATGGCTGTCGAATTACTCCCAGCTACTTCCGAAGAGGAGAAACGTTTATTATACTTAGCTCAATTAGATGAGACTCGACGTGACGCTGCATTGGCAATCGAGACTCACGCAAAGCGAATGAAAGCTCAGTATGATAGAAATGTGACCCCTCGGAGTTTTTCGGAGGGAGACCTAGTGCTGTTATATGATCAAGCTAACGATAAGCTAGGTGCTGGAAAATTCGTTCCTATGTGGCATGGACCCTACATTGTAAAGCGAAAGCTAGCAAAAGGGGCCTATGAGCTGGTAGATTTTGATGGGGACTCTTTGGGTAAACCCAGAAATGGACTTTACCTAAAGAGGTATTATGCTTAAATGGTGGGTATGGAGAATTTTAGTTAGGTTAGGTTTTCTTTCTAGCTAGTATGTTTGTTAGTTTAGATAGTGTGCTTAGCTTAGAAAGTGTGTTTCTCGTCGTTATTCTGGCTTATCTTGGTTTTACTCTTGATATTGCAGATGTCGACGCCTCTCCAAACGTACATTGGATTTGCTGATGGTGCTTGTCGTAGTACACGGAATATCTCTTCCGCAGCTTGGGTTATCTATTCGCCCTCTGACGAGTTAGTTTCTATGCATGGGGTGAGCCTCGGTCAAATGACGAACAACATTGCAGAATACAGTGCAGTGGTTGAATTATTGTCTGAATCTATTTCATTTGGAATTCGACGTTTGATAGTGAGGTTAGATTCTGAACTCGTTGTATTACAGCTTAATAGAGTATATGCCATTAGAAATCCTGTGTTATTAAGGTTGTTTTTGAGAGTGCGTCTCTTGGAACGTGAATTTGATTACATTGAATATCAGCATATTCCAAGGTCTTTAAATACATTAGCAGATGCAATTGCTTCTCGAATGTTGGACAGACATTTGCGATAATCATACAAGTAAATTTAAAAACATTTCATCACATATGTTAAACAAGATAAGCCGGTAATAATGATATATATATAGATAGGAGTGTGTCAAAAATATACATCGTCTTCGATCATAGGTTGAAAAACACCTTATGATCGGCAAAAATGATAAGTACAAAAAGGCGAAATGTCACATGTGTCTACAAAAGTGACTAGTCAATCACTGGTGGTGCTCTCTATACGAGACCACTGCCCGCGCTACCCTACACAAGAACCTCCTAAAAGGTCCTGGGACTGCAACCACATAGCGCTGAAGTCGAATAGGAATATCATCTATGGTGGTCTCTGGTATATCCGCCGTCAGACGCTCTAGATCCTGTTCCAGCTCGGCTAAGGTCTCTGCGGCCGCATCCTGTGGGGCTGGTGCTGGTACAGCTGGTACTCTCCTCTCAAAAGCCCGGAGGTTGGCTGGACGCCGTGGACCTACATCTGCATTTTGAAAATTTGTGCTGTCAGTTTTGAGGCGATATATAAAAACAAAAAAAAAATACATAATTTGAAAACTCATGGAAAATGAAATACCTCTGTCGTCCCACTGTTCTCCCTGTGGAAGAACCATGTTCGGATCATTCCGAAAATCCGTTCCAGCATAAGGAAAGTCCTGAATAGCAAAGACCTGGCTCTCTAGCCAGTGAAAGTAACCATCAGGAAATCGAACAACTGCTGCGCCCTCATCAGGATGTCGGGCCATTACCGCAACCCATCTCATCAATTTAGGCTCCCGAGGCGCCCCAACTGGAACTGTAAGATGCTGGGGGACTAGCATTGGAACTCTCTCTAGGGCAAAGCTTACAACTATAGGCCCATATCCAAAGGTCTTCAGTTGTCCTCTCTTTGCCCTGGTTAGTTGGCCCTTCAAATTAGCCAACACAGCATCACACCAGTTGAAAATGGTGCCATGGAAACAGTCTATAGCCATCCGCATTTGGGACCCGGTGGCTTGGTGCAAAGCGGCCGCGCCGCAAAGTCTAGTAACAGTAAAGGCTATCACCATAAGTTCAGGTCGGGATATGTACTTGATTTCTATCCCCTTCTCATGGTTTTGGTTGTTGCACCACTCTAGTCGGAGACTAGCAAGGGATTGGCCACCCGGCCTAGTCCCGAATAGAGAAAGTTGCTCGCCCCTGTTAGGCAAGCCAGTGAGAAAACATATGTCGGAGGGCTCTATCTCGAGCTGGTGCTCTCCGATGTAGAAACATTGCTCCTGAATGTTCCACCTTTCGACCAGCCACTCAAGAAAAGGCACTTGGCCCCTCATGCCAGGTATGGCCCAGTATTTGTACAGTCTGCATGCTTTTAATGCATCAATGGAAGGTTGATGACCTATCGCGGCCAAATCAACATCCTCATGCTCTCTTTCATGCCAATAAAGCATGGTGTGCTCCCTGCACATCATAAAACATCAGTGAGAATCCATAAAATTTAAAAATTTTGGTCTATTTTGGAGGGCCAAGGGTTTCAATTTGTGTTTTGCGGGGTACGCACCCCGGCCTTTAGGGATAGAGCACCCGGACGCAGGTTCCCTTAAGGCCGGGTGCGTACACCCCGTAATTTTCCCATTGGGAAAATATCGGGGTACGCAGGTCAGTAGTGCATGACCTGCGTACCCCGAAGGGCGCATTTTGAAACCCCAATGCCCCCAAAAAATCAAATAAAAACTTAAAAATGAATTCTAAACGGATGGAAAACAAGAGAGGGGTGTTGTAGAATACCTGGTGAAACGACGTTCGATTCTGACGGTCGGATTCTCCGCAATCTTCACGGGAAGTTTCTTGTCAAAAGCCCTTTTCTCAACCTCAACAGTAAAATGGTAAAAATGACATGGTAAGAAGTCTTTTTATAGGTTTTTTGGATAAATAAATGCTAGATTTGTTTATTTTTCACCATGAAAGGACATTTTCAATGAATTTTTGCCCATCTTAAACAGTTATGAGTAATGTGTTGTTTCTGTGCAGGACAAAGGGACTTTAGGGTAAGTTATCATTTTTCACGTCAGAGTCATCTTTTAAGCTCTTTTCTGACTCCTAAAATATGAAAAGATCGCCGAGCATTTCTTTTACACTCGTTAAAACAGAATTAAAAGACGGTCCCCTTATAGCCCTTTTCTGACCGTAAAATCAGGAAAAGATTGCCGGGTTTTTGTCGTTTCAAACTCGATACGGAAATAAAACGACGTGTCCTTGATCGCTTTTTACTTTTCAGGTCAGAGATACTAATCATGAAAGTACTCCTTGGTCACAAGATCAAGCGGTTCTCCCAGGTATTATTTTATACTTTTTCGGGCTCGGGGGACACAAATTTACGAAAAAGTTCAACCTAGAGTCTTCTTAAGTTTTTCAGACTCTCTAAAATTGAAAAACGCCGAGTTTCTCCTATACTGGGCTCGTTAAAATTTCACAGTAAAGGACCTGTTCAATTACAAACAGGAACGAACCACTCCTTCCTAGGGTTCGAATCAAAACTAGGTTGGACTCATCCGAAGGATGAGCTTATAATCAAGCATATGTTATCCTCCTCAAGCTTGTTAAAAATAAAGAGGTACTTGCCAGAAATGGTGGGGGAAAAGAGAGAAGAATGAGCCTATTTGTTATCCTTTGTCTCAGAAGAAACCTTATTACCACTCTTGAACACGACACTTTTCATTCACCTGGGTTGGGAAATCCTTTACCTCACAGTTGATCAAACCACTTTGAAAGTCTTCAACCGGGTTCCGGGGATTAACTTTGAGTCATTCATTACCAAGCCATCTGTCGTGTCGTTATGTGTTCAAGAGGTCTGCAAGCAAAACTTTCATCTGCAAAATACTTGTCATCCATTTGACCATCCCTGAGTCAGTCCTTACAGCAACATTTCTTCAACTTGATCAATGATTTCGTGTTGTGGGCTTGCCTACAACGGGTCGCTTTCTATCGACATCAGCACATTATCTAGAGAGATGACTTAGAAATCGTCAGTACCTTGAAGTCTGCATGCATCAATGGCAGGTTTCTCGCCTTTGACGTCAGTTTACATCATTGACTCTCGATCGAAGGATTCCGTGAAATGTTCGACATCAACTCATTCATTCACATCTCATGGATTGTACTAGGTACTTTGAGAACCATTGACATTACTGGTGGTCTCTCTCACACTTGTTAACAGTTTACATCATCGACTGGTAATCAAGTGGTTTCTACCATGTTCGACATCAACTCATTTATTCGCATGGCTAGAATCGTACCAATACAGGAAGTAGAAATGAAGACCCTGGATCTAGTTTCCACCATCCAGGCTGCGAGGAGTTTTGTATTCATTATCTAAGTAGACTAATCATAAACAGATGGCTGCGCCCATACTGTGTCTACAAAAGTATATGATTATGATGTACTGCAAGATCATTCCTGTATCAGAGTAGTTAGTCTGTTAGTTAAAGTTTTGATCTAAGTATGGGAATGCCTACCTCAGCGATGATATAATCTTATACATGTATTTTGTGTTGAAAATTGTAGGTTCTGACCAGGCTCTCCACGAGATAATCCTTGAAATAATAAAGCGCTTCACCCTTCCTAGATAATACAAAACCCTAATCTACTACAGGCTTCGCACTTTAGGGGGCAATCTCTTACACTAAAAAATGTCACCGTGACTATTTACAGTTGGTATGGCTCTATTAACAGTCATGCTATCCTCCTGGGCAAGTCTCATACCTCTGCTCTCCATGTCAAACTTCAAGAAAGAGAGAAAGTCTTTGTAAATCTGTTTATCTCTGGGTACGCAGGTTCTCTCAACCTTACCTGCGGATACGCACCTAATGTTCACAAAAGTTGCGTACTTGTACGCTCTGTATGTAAAGGGGTAGGTGCGTACCCCTGTAAAGGTCAAAATGCACAAGTTTCATCTTTAAAAAGTTACTTGTGGTCATTTCTAGAGCATTCTAGAAGGTTGTTCAACGTGTATTGAGCGCCTCCAGATGGTTCATGTACCCCTACCAAAGAGGAACTTATCCCATCAATAAGGGAGCTATCCCATCCAAAGAGGGGATTATCCCATTGATGGTGGACCTGAATAACTTCCTCTAGAGCACTATAAATACAGGCATTGGGCCAGAAGGAGGAGAGGTTGGAAGCTAAACATTTCTAAGGGTAGATGCTGCTGGAATTAGGACTCCCATTTAGAAGCTTGTGAGGAGAGATTGCCATCTTTGCTTGTTCTATTTGGAAGTGGGTGAGCTTTGTCAAAGTAAAGGAGAACTCTTGATGGACCCTGGGAGGGACTTGCACAACACCAAGGCTCAGGTTGTAATTGTTCCTTTTGTTTCCTATTAATGCAAATGAGTCCATTCTTCTCAATAACTTGTTATTTATGACCCTAAATGTCATAAATGTGAGTGCCACCGGGTCCCAAATGTGAATGCCACCGGGTCACTAATAAGTTGTTTCATGTACTCCTTGGTCTATGTGTTAAATATGTTTTATTTTATGAGACTATCAAGTGCTATTTAATCGTTTGATTGTTAGTGAATGCAGGTTTCAAAGTGAAGGAGGAGCTCATCCGGATCAGCGAGGCTGGACCACTGCAACAGCATTGGATTACAGGTAGGATCTCAACACTTGATTTCTTATATAGTAAATGCATGTTTAGAGAAGGATTTCTCTTGTTTATCTTGTTTGTCACTAAAGAGTCTTAGGCTCCTAGGGAGGTTGGTTGTGTCTGCACTATCGACTCTTTCCGCCTGACACTTCTGCTTGGATTGCACGATGTCTAATTGTTTTGTCAAAGTTCCCAATATCTGTTTTGAAATCCCCCAGCAAGTTGCCAATTTCTGCACGAGTAATGCTCCAACCAGAGTTTTTGCTGTCCCTGGTGGTCATGTCACATTCTGCTGGTTTCAATCTTGTACTACCTCTTGAGGACCTGATACACAAATTAATAATATTAGCATAGTCTTCTTGATATATATCACCTTTAGCCATAATATTTAATGTCTTTATCCATTGGTCTTTCATTCCTTTAATCAATGTAGTTTTTAGCACATTATCATGCAAGGGCAGAGTTACATAGGGAGATCGTTGGAGGTTATATTGAAAACGTTCCACATATTCTTCCAACGTTTCACTAAGTCTTGATACCATTTGGAATATTTTGTCTTTCAATTCCCTAGATCTGCAATAGTCCTGATATTTTTAAAGGAAAGCGGTTTTCATTTGATTCCAATCATTTATTATGCCGCCACCTAGTCCCACAAACCAACGCAGGGCTGCTCCTTTTAATGTAGAGGGAAACAGCTTTAGTTTTTGGGGGTCGGTGGTATAATCATAACTCCGACATAATACATCAAATTCAAACAGAAATGCATCTAGATCCTCTGATGTGATTCCATGAAAGGTGGGAATATTTTGTAGAGGGATAGCTTTCATGGGTGTGTTGATAGCAATGTCAACAATGGGATACTATAATGTAGAGGTTTAGGGTGCTTGTGGATTGTTGGCCATTTGATCAAATATATGCCAGTACCATTCCGGGATCTCTAGAGAGTTATTCCTAGGGTGACTAGAAGGGGTTGGAATGATCTTAACAGCACTCCCTTGGTCTGGGATACTGAGTGTTCCTTGCTCAATTACTCCCTCGGGGGATATTGGTTCCTCTGTTTCTCTTGTTTCTCCTCCTCCTTCACGAATATTACAAGAATTCCCTTCTTGTGAGGGACTTAGGCACGAATTTTCAATATCTTGAAAACTCTACTCAGTTCCTTCTGTTTTACTATGGACCTCAGCATAGACTACAGATGTGAGCTTGTGGCGTGAAGGGAGACAGTAGGTTGTCTGAAAGCAACTGTTCGAGAACTTACTGATGACTGAGATTCATATTTCTTTAAGATGTCATCTATGAAAGTTGATCGTCCAAGGGTCACCGATCCCTTAGATTTTTCAGGTTTGGGTAGTGGAATTGGATTGTTTTCAAGTATTTTCTTCTTAGTCATTCATACAGACAATTCAAATTTTTATCTCTACCCTAAGTTCCTAACAACTCTGCTGGAAAGCAGGCAGGGGAGTAGGCATTTTACTTCCTCCGTACACAGGTTCTTACCTTCTGTTTTTATACCCATTTCTCTCTTAACATACAAGCATCAAATACCTACTTTAGTTTTCTGTAATTGTGCTGAAAAGCAGGCGGAGGAGCAAGCACTTTCCTTGCTCGTTACATAGGTTCTTACCTTCCATTTTCAATACCCAATTCTTCATCAACAACAATTATTAGATGTATATCACTCTTTGTAAATGGCTACACTCTCCCCGGAAACGACGCCAAAATGTTGACTGATAAAAGGTGCCTTCTAAAACTCCTAATTATCCCACATTAATTAACAACCCGGGCAAGTCCTCTTATTTCATGAGTGTACATAGTATGTGGCTGCTATTAATTCAGAGAGTAATGTTTCCTAAATTTTAGTATAGATCTTTAAATACAAGAGTAAATGGATGTATCTAATAAACTCCAATTGAAATCATTAAAGGGAATATAACATCTAAACTTCAGGACTCAATCTTCTACCGAAATTGTAATCAATCCTTACTCAAGCAATTCGACTAGCAATGGCATCAGCTGACAGTACAGTAGTAATAACTCATCTCTTCTTAACTGATTTAATCTAAATCAAACCCAATCTCCAGTAAATAATCCAAACAACAATGATATCAATCTGAGAGTCCAACAATGATAGTTAAACCATTTACAGCTGATTAAATCAAGTTGAATGTTTATCTAAGTAACTCAATCTGAAATGAAGGTGAACGAAATTAAACGGCAATGTTGAAAGTCAGATAAAGCATAGATATTCTGTCAACACAAGAAAACAATAAACAATGAAGGAGATAAAATCATAGAAAGCAAGAGAACTATCAAACCATCACACTTGTGAGAATTGGAAATGTATGACACAAAGAAAACAGTTAAATCCACCAGAGGCTGGGCCCTTAGCTGCCAGCAAACACTGCTAAGTTACTTCAGATAACGTGAGGGAAGAACAACTTCACTTATGTATTAATCATCGAATGTAAGTAGCATTACAATATAACCGTGTTCTCTCAACAACGAGAGTCTGTAATTAGAATTAAAAATTCAATAATAACAGATCTCCCCCCCTTTCTTCTTACAATCATCTCCTTTTATAATCAGAAAGGGTAAAAGATAAATGGTAAATGCGATCCCTCAGGATCTCCCGATCCTGAGGGATTCGCAACCAATTTCCAACTTCAGACATCCTTTCCTTTCTCGCACTGATCCTCTTAATTCGTCTTTAGCCTTGTCCGCAACCGCCACGTTCCTTTCTTTGCTTGTTGATTTTTGTTGTTCCTTCGTTAGGGAACAACAATTGTCCCTTTTGTTGTTTTCCTGCATAAAGAAGGGTAATAATTAGCTAAATCATAACTGCAGATAATTCCTTCATTTCTTACCATAATTCCTCAATATATTAATGCATTAGGATATAGAAAAGATAAGAATAAAGGAAAAGGATGATGAGATTAATAGTAACTACATACCCATTTCATGACTCAATAGGGTCTAAAGCCCCACATTATGTAAAGAGCGCAATATTATTCCTACCAAAAAACCATGCCTTGCTATATATGTACAATAAGACATCGTCAAAAGGGATTTGACATCTCATTCCAGCAAGATAGTCCTATATTTATATTTCTCTTGGCATCAGATAATTGCAAAAGGGTTTATGAAAATATATGACAAGATTACATTTGACGTTATAGGGTAGCATACTTGGAGCACTAGGAAGATGTGATGTGCGTGCCACTTGAAAGGGAGTTGCTCAATCACCAAAAAAATCCTCTTTGACCACCCCAGCAAGGCTTGAAGACCTCCAGTTCCAATACAGACCCTCTGAATGCCATGATTGAGACAAAGGTAGAAAACTGGCTTCCCAATTGCAAATATGGTTCGAATGACAATGGATCACTCAGAGGGATGAGTGTATTAAGGAGAGAATGCATGTGTTCACTGTTTCAATTTCGTGAATGAATGTGACTTGGTATTAGGCACACCTCCAATTTTTGGTTTGAATCGAAGTTGCAACATCATCCTACTAGACATGAGTGTATTTTAAACTCCAAAAAAACTATCCAGAATTATGACTTACCATTGCATCTCTTGCTTGTGACCATTTTCTAGATCCAACAAACCATCCAAAGGTGCAACCTTCTTTATACTACGACTCAGTACAATATGGTGCAAATCATTAGAGCTTCTCCACATCATGGTGACATTCCTAATGGTTGAAGTTTAGTAAAATTCTCAGAGGCCATCCTCAAGTAGTAGACCACCCAAGCCATCTTGTTCATATCACTCTTCATCATGGTGACATCGCCATTGCCAAAAGGGATATGAATGGGACAGTGAAAGATGTAATCACTAGAGTGTTGGCTTCAGGATTTGTGTAGTATTTTAATTTTTTTTATGCTAGATATAGTTCACACATGAAGAAAGCATCTAACCTTTGAATTCAGACACTTTTTCTATTCAATACGAGAACTTCTCCTAGACTCCATCCACTGGGGTACATGATGGAGAAGAACCAACAAGATGCAATAAGGGCAATAGATTCAGCTTATGTGCACCTCCCATCCTGTTGCTCACGCATGACCATTTCCTGGATCACTGCATGGAAGACAAGGGAAGGTTAAATAAAAAGAAATCATCATTCAAAGTTCCATTTAGCTCATCCCTTACGACATTAATCACATGAATTTTTGGCGTAAATATTGTGATTTACCTTCCATACTGACAATTTTTAAATACTACCCTAATTTTCTCAAACGTACCAGGACTGGTGGAAGAAGTTGAAATGTTCAACAACTTAGTTACTCATCTCACTACTATTGTCTCTAGACTGCCTAAGGGACCAGGTTTTCATTTCCAAAGCCAAGTGTGGAATGGTTTGTAGGTTTTAACCCTGTAGAGAAATTACCTGCAAACAAATTCTTAAAAAATAGAAAATATACAATGGCGAGAAACAAAAAACAAATACACAAATATTTTCCCCTGGATCCCAAAACCAAGACTACCAGATTGATTTTTTATTATATTCGTTTTAATGTTACAGTACATATACATATACATGCTGGAGCATTCATAAACCCCAATCCATTAACCATGGATTAGAACATAACCATAGTTCCCTTGACCAGATCTACAAAAAAACATCGTCAGAAAACCATAATGCCCAAAATCATGTGTGAATCCCATGCAAAAAACCATAGGTAGGTCCAACACCTAATATAAGGTCCAAAACAAATTTCACGGTGCACTTCCCCGGACCCCGTGTACGAGGGCTACCACCCCCCTGCAAACCCCCCAACAGGGGGGGATGTAGCTCCTGATGTGACTGCCCAGTTGCAACCAGCGCAATGAAGGGGGGGCTCGCCAGCCCCCACTAACCCTTGGCTTCGCGCGTGGGGCTATTCGTGGAAATAATATAACACAAACCAAACAGGGTCAACTGCTAGCTATGGATGCACAAGATATTTTCTAAATCCTGACCAACTTTGCATGGACTGGGCTTACACACTCAATCAAATGAAAGAAGAATCTCTACTTATTTCAGTTGACAGTTTAGAATGAAATTGGCACCTCTGGTTTATCAGGTCATGGGCGAAGAATGTTAGACTCTTCCATGTTTAAAATGACACTTTGAAATAGTCTAAACACTAATTATCAAAAGAAAAAGGAGCATGAAATAAATGTTTCAACGTCTTTTAGTCATGAACCATGTTTCCAAGGTTGCTGGCATACCCCTAGATGCAAAATAATATGACCATCGTTCCTCAAGCCACATTCATGCTCCGAAAGTCGCACTACTGGTTAAGTCACATTGTTGGTGTGCGGATGTTCTAGTTTCATCACAAAGCAATGACTTTATGAGGTCAACAGGTAGAAACATCATCCACTCGAGGAAAATATAAGTGAAGACATATAGTCGTAGAGTCATGTGGATAGTTTCAATTCACACCTGGGAAGTGTGACCATCATTGAGATACGATCACTTGACCTCTCTCAAGGTCACACCATCGTGTTACAAGGCTTTGAAAAATATCCAAGATGTGATCCTTGTTGAATTACTAATTTACAACCTGACTGGTGAACCTCTCAGGTTTGTGGCAGCGATGGGTTTTGATCTACATTACATACATTAGTGGGAATATTTGCAAGAGCGCATCCTTTCATGCGACAACGCCTTGTATCACAACGCGCTGGGCTGCTAGGCAACAATTGGAGAATAGGTGTAAGTGGCATTAACACATACACAGAGCATTACTCAACATAGTCAATTCGTGAAGTCGCAACTTTGGGAGTCACCAGAAAATGTGACCTGGCCTCCTTTGCGACTATGCGACTCCTCCCAGGGCTGCTAAGTCGCAAAATTGTTCTCAGAAGAAAATTCGACCTAAGTCCCCAGATGATGTGCAACTTGCATTCAAGGCCACATTTGCAACCCACGGTCAATGTGACCTTCCTAATTCCCATCGCATTTTGTCTCTTCTTCAAGCGATAAGGCATAAAAGAATGAATTATTTCATGTGGTTGCATATTCTTATGCTCATTTTCATCCCAATAAACAATGCTATCAAGTCCTAAAAGGATTGTGCAAAGTAGGGGCAGGATAATAGAAAGAAGAATATACCTAATGAAGCTAGCGTGGAACGAAATTGTAATAAACTCATTAGTGTGCATGGTAGGGGTTTTGAGTACGAGTATGGAATCAATTCCCATGAAAACATGAAATCGGAAGATGTGACTTGCAAAATAAAAATTGAGCCAAGTCGCATATTCAGTGAACACAAATGGAAGGCTTCTCACACAACCATGGATGTTTTATCATTATATCACTAAATGAACGCAAGCTAGTCCTACATAGAAGTATCTTGGTCATATTTTTACAGGAAATCCTCCATCCATGAGGTGAACCTATGGATGATTAGAATTTCCATGATATCCTTAATTAATTATCTTATGGTATGCATTGGTGAATAAGCTAGAAATCCTTGGAAGACACTGTTGGGTGTGGAGCCTGATTATCTTCTATATTCAAAGGTATCGCCACATAGGACCCCAGTTCGAAATGGGGGTGGAAACTCTGCCCGTAAAATATTCGCTGCAGGGGGGGTCCACGGGGGGGCGGCTGCGACCTTTGGGAGCCCCCCCTGGCGGGGGGTTTCGGGGGCAGCGCCCCTAAAGCTAAAAACAGTTGTAAAATTGCCTTGTAAAAGTATAGTAATTTCTAGTCAATCTGGGCTGTTCATTAGGTGGATGATCTGACGATAGAACTTATCTTTAGTTTAGGGTTTTTTTTCCCTAGAAGCCGAACCCTCTCTTTGTATGAGGGTATTGTATTTGAGGCTATGTGATTGATGTGTATTCTGTGAGCGAGAAACAGAGAGGTGAGACTGTGAGAGAAAACAGAGGATATTACAACGGATTTGTTGTAGGTTGTGTCTCTTCATTTTGCTGGATAATAGAAAGGAAGGACTGGTTGTTCGGGGTGGACGTAGCCCAAACTGGGTGAACCACGTATATCTGTGTCTCTCTTGTTTTGTGCGTTTTCTGTGTTTATATTTCTGCAATATTTTATGTGTTCCATTGCTCCGTAATATATAATTTTCTAACAACTGGTATCAGAGCCGAAGGTCTATTTGGCTGATAAACTCGCAGGAAAGAAGGGTTCCTGGTTCGAGTGGGAGCAATGGCGGAAGATGGTAAGTTTAGGGTCGAGAAATTTAACGGACAAAACTTCTCACTGTGGAAGATGCAGATGGAAGATTATCTGTATCAAAAAGATCTATACCTACCATTGGGCGGAAAAATAAAGATGTCGACGGGTATGAAAGACGAAGAATAGAACCTTCTCGATAGAAAGGCACTCGGAACAATACGGTTGTGCCTTGCTGCGTCAGTCGCCTTCAACATTTCGAAGGAAACCACGACAGAGGGTTTGATGCATACGTTGTCGAAACTATATGAAAAACCCTCGGCCTCAAACAAGGTATTTCTTATGAAACGGTTATTTAATATGAATATGTCGGAAGGTGGATCTGTTGCAAACCATTTAAATGATTTTAATACAGTTACAAGTCAGTTAAGTTCTGTAGGGGTAAACTTTGATGATGAAGTTAGAGCTCTGTTATTCTTCTTCTCATTACCAGAAAGTTGGAATGGTTTGGTAATGGCCATTAGTAACTCCGTTTCTGGATCTAGTACTTTAAATTTTGATGATGTTGCAGTGCTATCCTTAGCGAGGAAATGCGACGGAAAAGCTCCGGTGAGACATCGGGAAATTCTTTGAGTGCAGAGTCTAGAGGAAGAAAAATGGAAAGAGGAAAGAGCTCAGGATATCGCAGTAAATCAAGGAAAGGCAGATCCAAGTCCAGAACGGGGATAGTGTGCTGGAAATGTGGAAAGAAAGGACACCTAAAGAAAGACTGTAGATCTCGGAAGGGAAAAGAAGGAGATGCACAACAAGAAAACAATCATGAAGCAAATGTGACAGGTGAGGTGTTACAAGATGCTTTGATTCTTTCTTTCGAAAATATTACTGATTCCTGGGTGGTAGATTCAGGGGCTTCATTCCATGCCACACCTGATAAGAAATACTTTCATGACTATGTTCAAGGAGATTTTGGACAAGTTCGTCTGGGTGATGATAAACCCTGTAAAATCGTTGGAATGGGTAAGGTTCTTGTAAAACAACGGAATGGAAACCAATGGCTATTAAAGGAGGTAAGGCATGTTCCAGTTCTAAAGAAAAATCTGATTTCAACAGGGTAGTTAGGCGGTGAAGGTTGTGTGACAACTTTCACAGATAAAGCTTGGAAGGTCACTAAAGGAGACCTGGTAATAGCAAAAGGCGAAAAGGTTGGTACATTGTATTTATGCAATGGTATTTCTAACTCTGTTAATGCTTTAACTTCCAAAGGAGCAGATGCAGCATTATGGCATCATAGGCTCAAACACATGAGTGAAAAGGGGATGAATATTCTTCACTCAAGGAATTTGTTACCGGGTTTGAAGAATGTTGATTTGGACTTCTGTGAGAACTTCATTTATGGAAAACAGAAGAGAGTCAAATTTCTCAGAGTTGGGAAAGAAAAGAAGAACGAAAAATTAGAGTTTGTGCATACAGACGTATGGGGACCTGCTCAGGTATCATCTCTCGGTGGCTCTTGTTATTATGTTACTTTTATTGATGATGCAACTAGAAAAACTTGGATTTATTGTATTAAGAATAAATCTGATGTATTTGATACTTTCAAGAAATGGAAAGCTTTGGTTGAGATTGAGACAGGAAAGAAATTGAAGTGTCTTAGATCAAACAATGGAGGTGAATATTGCAGCAAAGAGTTTGATAGGTACTGTTCAGAGCATGGAATTCGCAGAGAGAAGACAGTTCCAAGAAGACCACAAGAAAATGGTGTGTCAGTCTAAAGGATGAACAGAACAATCATGGAGCGTGCAAGGTGCATGAGATTGCATGCAGGATTGCCTTTACAGTTTTGGGCAAATGTTGTAGATACTTCTGTTTATCTAATAAACAGAGGGCCTTCAAGTTCCTTGGATGGTGGTGTTCCAGAGGAAGCATGGACAGGTAAAAAGGTAAACTACTCTATTTTAAAACCTTTTGGTTGTGAGGCCTTTGTCCATATTGATAAAGAAAATAGAACAAAGCTTGAGGCAAAGTCAAAGAAATGTACCTTTATTGGATATGGTGTTAATGATTTTGGTTATCGCTTATATGATTACGAAAATCACAAAATCATTAGGAGCAGAGATGTAATATTCAATGAAAAGGTCTTGTATAAGAATCAGTTGCAGGAAAAGAAACAGGAAAAGGAAAACAAGGAATACGCAGTTCTTGATGAAATCACTGAAAAGGTAAAGGTGCCTGAAAATAATAATAATCAACAACCACAACAACAGCAACCACCACAACAACAACAGGCACCCCAAACACCTGAAAGTGGTGTTAGAAGATCTACCAGGATAAGTAGACCCCCTGAACGATACTCTCCTTCATTACATTATTTATTGTTGAATGATTCCGGTGAACCCGAATGTTATGAAGAAGCAATGCAGGTTGAAAGCAGGAAGAAGTGGGAGGTAGCCATGGAAGAAGAGATGGACTCCTTAATGCATAACCAGACTTGGGATTTAGTCAGGTTGCCTGTAGGAAAAACTACATTGAAGAATAAATGGGTTTACAGGCTGAAGGAAGGAGATGGAGGAAAACAAAGGTATAAAGCTAGACTTGTGGTGAAGGGGTTTGCACAGACGAAAGGTATTGATTTTGATGAAATATTTTCTCGTGTTGTTAAAATGACTTCAATCAGAACTATTTTAAGTCTTGTAGCAGCTGAAGATTTGCATCTTGAGCAGTTAGATGTAAAGACAGCCTTTCTCCATGGGGATTTGGAGGAAGAGATATATATGCAGCAGCCACAAGGATATGAGGTGAAAGGGAAGGAGAAACTAGTGTGCAGGTTGAAGAAGAGCTTGTATGGCTTAAAACAAGCTCCAAGGCAGTGGTATCTAAAATTTGACAAGTTTATGTCTGAACAAGGTTATACTAGATGTCACTCTGATCATTGTGTTTATTTGAAAAAGCAAAATGATGGCAGCTATATTATATTGTTATTGTATGTAGATGACATGCTTGCTGCAGGATCTAACATGCAGGAAATAAATGTGCTCAAAAGAAAATTGGCAAATTCATTTGCAATGAAGGATTTGGGAGCTGAAAAACAAATCCTTGGTATGAGAATAACTAGAGACAGAAAAAATAGTAAATTAACATTGTCTCAGAATGAGTACATACAAAAGGTGTTGAAAAGATTTAACATGCACAATGCAAAACCAGTTAGTACACTTTTTGCTAGCCATTTCAAACTTAGCAAGGAAATGTGCCCAAAGACCCAAGAAGACATGGATTATATGTCTAAAGTTCCATATGCATCAGAAGTTGGAAGCTTAATGTATGCAATGGTCTGCACAAGGCCTGATATTGCACATGCAATGGGAGTTGTAAGAAGGTACATGAACAATCCAGGAAAGGAACATTGGATGGCAGTGAAATGGATTCTCAGATATTTGAAAGGTACCACAAATCAAGCATTATGCTTTGGTGGTTCAAACATCTACCTACAAGGATATGTTGATGCAGATATGGCAGGTGACAGAGATAACAGGAGGAGCACTACAGGATATGTATTTACTGTTGGAAGAACAACTGTCAGTTGGGTTTCAAAAATCCAAAGTGTTGTTGCAGTTTCAACAACAGAAGCAGAGTATGTTGCTGCTACAGAGGCTAGTAAAGAAATGATTTCGTTACAAAGGTTTATGGGTGAATTGGGTAAGGAGCATAATATGGGCACGTTATACAGTGATAGCCAAAGTGCCATTCATCTTGCAAAGAACTCAGCATTTCATTCTAGGACTAAACACATACAGCTCAAGTACCATTTCATACGATCAGTGTTGGAAGATGGACAGTTGAAGCTGGAAAAGATACACACTAGCCAGAATCCTGCAGATATGCTAACAAAAGTTGTAACCAGGGAGAAACTGAGAATATGCTCAGTTTCAGTTGGTCTTTAAGGATGACGATGAAGATGAGAAACAGCCAGGTCTAAAGAGGAGTCATTGTCCAACAAATGGAGCAGTGGTGAAGTTAATACAATCAGTCTCCAAGTGGGAGATTGTTGGGTGTGGAGCCTGATTATCTTCTATAATCAAAGGTATCGCCACATAGGACCCCAGTTCGAAACGGGGGCGGCAACACCGCCCTTAAAATATTCGCTGCAGGGGGGGTCCAGGGGGGGGTGGCACCTTTTGGAGCCCCCCCTAGTGGGGGGTTTCGGGGGCAGCGCCCCCGAAGCTAAAAACAGCTGTAAAATTGCCTTGTAAAAGTATAGTAATTTCTAATCAATCTGGGCCGTTCATTAGGCGGATGATCTGACGGTAGAACTTATGTTTAGTTTAGGGTTTTTTTTGCCCTAAAGGGAAACCCCTCTCTTTGTATGAGGGTATTGTATTTGAGGCTGTGTGATAGATGTGTATTCTGTGAGCGAGAAACAGAGAGGTGAGACTGTGAAAGAAAACAGAGGATATTACAGCGGATTTGCTGTAGGTTGTGTCTCTTCATTTTGCTGGATAATAGAAAGGAAGGACTGGTTGTTCGGGGTGGACGTAGCCCAAACTGGGTGAACCACATATATCTGTGTCTCTCTTGTTTTGTGCGTTTTCTGTGTTTATATTTCTGCAATATTTTATGTGTTCCATTGCTCCGTAATATATAATTTTCTAACAGACACCTCATAGATCAATTGTAACAATCATTCGATGCTTTGTATTGCAACCAATGAGGTAAGAGACTCGACAAAAGAAGAAATCGCTAAGAAAATGGTACCTAAAGCTCACTTATTAGTGCACATTATAATGGGTAAACACTTTTGTCCATTACAAAAGGTCTTAGATTCTAAACCAAAGAGGCATTGTCCAAAAGGCCCTTTTTCATGTATATGGATGGTGGAAACCTTATATCTTTCACACCAGTTGATAAAGGACCTTTTGAATCAGACCATAGATCCTACATAGGTTCTACATGCATTATAACATTGTGGCATAGAAACTGAACGCACAGGGGTCTCAACTAACGTTATTTGTTTTAATATTTTTCTTTCAATTAGTTGATTGTATTTCTAGTATCATTCTTTGTTATAAATATGTCTGATCAATGTTATCTTCCTGCAGGAAGAGAAAGAACACAATGATGTTGATCTATGCGAAGAATCCAAGACTTATCATAGATTATGCAATTAGGGTTCTGATTAAAAACAAACCAGATGTGTGTGGCTTCTTAGACATTATGTCAATCTCAATGGAAGATTGCAGGGAAAAGAAATAATGTTGACCTCGAAAAGGGATCTAAAGTTTCTGCAAAACTACGCAATGAGGGTTTCAATGAGATTGAAATTGGAACCATTCAGGCTCCTAAAACTTGGTGGCATAATATGACTGGATGCAAGCGACACATGATGACAAGAATTTCAACCATTCATGCATGTCTTCATGGTTTCATGGTAATTTTGGCAACAAGAACCAACCCTAGGGTTTCTAGAAACTTCTCTTTTCTCCTCACATTCTCTCTTCTATCAATGTTAAAATGTTCTCATCATGATGTCAACATTTATGTTGGGATCAATTCAACATGTACTAGATGATAGGCTTGTGAGAGTAGTAAGGCAGTTCAAGGGTCATGAGGGGAGGTCAAGGGTCATGGTAGGTGAATAGTAACCCCATTTCTATAAATGTGCCCTTATGCCTCACTGAAAGTGGACTTTTAGCCCTTGAGTTGAGGCTAGGATTAGACAGTTGATTTGTGCTTGAGACCTAGAGGTACTCAGATCTTGGTAGCTAATAGAGTGAGTTGTAGTGAGGCTAGGGTTTTGCATTGGGAAATGTTATGAGCAACCCATGTTCCATTGTTAGGTTTTGACCAACTACAATATAAGTACCTGGAATTGCAAAAACATTAATAAGATGTTCTTCATGTTCAACACTGATTCCCATGCTTACTCATGGTGGTTGTATTGGTTGTCTTATATTTTCACCGTATTTGTATGTGTTCTTTCATATACGTAATATTTTATGGACTGGTTCATAGTTATTGCATGTATGTTTTTCTTTCAAATCTGTGTTTACTTATTTCTCACCATGCTAGTGATCTATTGTGAACTATTTTCCAATTAACTTATCGCATGTTCTTGTTCATGTATGTGTGATTGGGTTTTAGCTCATTGATCCCTCTCATGGCATACCCTTTCTCATTTTTGTTGAGACTTGTTTGTGCCTTTTTTTGTGGTTTGTCAATCTTGGGTTGAGTTTGTTTCACTATCTTTTCATTTAATTCTTATCCCTACTCTGACACCTTCTCATTTGATAGCCAAGAGCTGAAACTTTCATGGTGAAATTTTGGCCCACATACTAGATGGGGCTCCTATCCCAAACAGTGTGAGGTCTAATTGGGATTTGACACCTGGGAGACCCGCTAGTTGTTGGTGATACATTCCAGCCTGTCAACAAAATTGGTGCTAGAAGGAGGGGAAAATGACAAGATGAGTCCTTGGAGCCTGCAGTTTAGTCTCATATATATAAATGGCCCTATCCTGAATATTTCTCCCGTGGTGTTTCTCTGACTTATCCATTTATCAATTTTCAATCCCTGGTGAGCCTCTCTATCACTTGTCTCAGTTAAAGTTTGATGGTGAGGATGGAACATCCACAACTGAGCACTTTTCTAATTTTCTTAGGTTTTGTGAATCTTACGAAATCGATGATGAAGCATTTTCTTGTATGCCTTTCTCCCTCACCCTTGAAATTCGTGTCAAGAAATGGTTCCACACATTTCCAACAAGTTCCATCCATTTGTTTGAGCAACTCCTCAATAATATCCGAAAAGCTTTTGACAAGTACGATTTTCAAGATGTGTTTAGAAGGTTAAATAAGCTTAGGGTGAAACCTAAAGAATATTTAGAGGATCTTGCTACTATATTTGTTAATATTTGTTTTTAATTTTATGAAATAGATGTCGATTGGGAGTATATGAGTAAAAATTTTCAACGGTTGGTTCTCGTTTCTCTACAACACCTTCGATTTGAAACAAAACCCAATTCTTATGGGTATCATGATAATTTGCAAGTCACAAGTTGCCCAAACCTTATCCCTAAGATCGTATTACCTACCTCTATGAGTCAGGGACAACCTCAAGCCTTCGAGGAGGAAATTACCGCTTTCGTAATTTCTCATCCTCTTCCTTCTTTGTTACCTAATGAATTTCTACTCATAAACAGTTCAGATGATGAAAAATTCTTCCAGGAAAATCAACCAACTTGTATCAACTCTGAGACTCTCATACATCCTATTCAATCCAAGCCAAAAGATCCAATTGATATAACATTTGTCCCTATTGATGAAACCAAGCTCGAGTCCATTGAGCATATGCCTCAATCTATTCCTGAACTTCATTCACTTGTTGGTAATGATTGGGTCTTGTCTCAGATAAAGCTGAGTATCCTACCAAATCCACGAGCCATGATATGCATGAAAATCCATTTGTGCAAGATGTGAGTCCTAGTCTGATTGGTGCCCCTTCATATGACCCTTTTCATCCATTATTACCATATTTATTTCATGTGCCTACTACACTAGCAATTTCTACAAATCATTCACATTTGTATCATGCTCATGTTGATTGCAATCTTGTATATGGGGGTGATGTTCCACATACAGAGTATGAGGATCTTGAATCTCTTGCTTCTAATCTCTTCAATCCATAGTATTTAACTGGTGAAGAAGAAGGCTTTACATCTTGACCAATTCAAGATGGTTATCTCATTGATTCCTCTTCAATTTCAATCCAAGAGGAGCCTTATGTGCAGATACCTAACCTGACCAAATTGGTGGCTTCAGTGATTTTCATTCTATCGAAAACATATTCACCCATACTTCTCATGGTTTTCATTCGTATCCACCTAATAATCTTATGAAGCCACTAAGGTTTGATGATGCACCTTGTGAAGGTTCAGGGACTCATAAGGAAGTTGAGGCACTTAAACTTCTATTGATGATTATGTCAGGCTCTCACGATCCTGATGAGACCCATGAACCAAGTCAAATTATGGTTTCCACACACCATTCTCCTCCCAGAATCATCTTGACGGATGCCATCTCATCTTGGAAAACCTTTGACTTGAGTGATGTTTCTATGAGCAAATTTTTCCATCCTCTATGAGTTGACATGCATCAACCTCTATACCCTAATTTGTTTTCTTTAGAGGGTACACAGACCATTATCTCAAGCCTTTTTTACTGCTACCCCGCCAGTACGGTTTGTGAACATATACACGCAGATGATGTCTCACAATCCTCTATATGTGAAGGTACCAATCACCTAACCTCTCCTTTTCCTGAGACTCTTTCGGTTGATTCACTTCATTCTTGGGAATATAAAGAATCTGATATGTTGAACTACCAATCTATCAGTATTCAAATATCTGATCCAATCAACAATATATACACTGATAGTTGTCCTGTCACAGCTAATGATGACCATATGAATTCACCTATTAATCTTACGAAACTACCTATATTTGATGGCTTGATGTTTGAAGGTTAAGAGAATTGTCAGGAGAGTGAGGCACTTAAGTTCTGCAGATGGTTATGTCAGGACCTCATGTCCTTGAAAAAATTCATGGACAACTTCAAAATAGGGTTTTCAAGATTAGGGTTTCCACACTTGAATCCTTCTGTATCTCAGTTACACCTGGTGGAAACCCCTCTTTTCAAAGTCATCAAGTTAATCATCCTCAATATCATGATAAGGTTGTTGATTGGCTTCAAGGATCTTATATGGCAGATTTCTCTACTAGCAGGAAACATCTTGCCTCACTTACATTGGACTTAGGGTTAAGCGTGAATGGATGTATGTCATGGCTGGATGATTATAGATTTCAAGTGTGTGATTATGTTTAGTAGGATTGGATTGTAGTTTGGCTTGAATGATCTTTTCTGGCACATTTTCCTATAAGTAGACATGACCTTCTTGCCATTGTAAATGTTTATAAGGTGAGCATTATGGTTTTTGCACAATTCTTTTTTCATATTCTAATCACTGACATCTCTATTCTTCTAGGTTGGGAAATGTTGCGATGGTTGCATTGGAAGTTTGATTTCACATAACACGACCTCCTCTCTAGTTAAATTAGGGTTTTAGGGTTTAGACTAGTTAGGTTTTAGGTTTTGCTTGTTATTTTTCTAATTAGGGTTTGCTTATCAAAGTTTTCTTATTAGGATCTCTTTGTCAAAGTTTGCTTACTATCGTTTGCTTCTATGGATAAGATCTAGAAATTCTTGGTTGTGTTTATGTTACCTTAGGAACTAAATTTTTGCATAATATTTGGAATTTAAGCATGCATTCATATTTTGCATTGAAATCTATGCATATGCACTGCATTGGTATTTTAATTGCAATTGGATGTTTGCTTCCTTGCATTAACATAATATTTTATTACATCATAAATCCTACCCGTCGCATTACATCATGTGTTTTCTTCTTGTATAACATACATTGGTAGTTGACCTAGCCTTTCATTTAACCTCTATATTTTATGCCACTGCATGAGTCTTCCCAAACATAGAGCCTTTGATCCTTTGGTGCTATGGATATCTTTCTCACACATGTTTGCACATCCTCAAACCTTAAAGGGATTGCTTTGACCTCTTCACATAGGTTGATACCCTTAGATGGTTGACTTATCACCTTGCCCTAATGTGGAAGCCGTAACCCTAATGATTGTGTGTGGTTGTGATTGTTGCTCCAAGAGGTAGCTTCTCTTAGAATCAATCGTCAAATTTACATCATGGATATCCTTCCTATGAGTCTAACGTGTTAGCAAGGAAAGTATGAACAGGTTGCTTGTCTCAAACCCTAATCAGTTTGAATGACCTATACCCATAACCTGAAACTTATGCTCAACATATTCTTGGATATCTTGTTGAAAATAGCAACAAGAAATGTTAAAAATATCATTTATAAATTCTAATTTAATTTGTCCTTAGTTAAATTAGGAATTAAATCAAAATTCTATTCTCATAGCAACTTGTAACAATTAACTAAGTTAATTTAACTTAGTTGGCTCAGCAAATTTGAGTTGGAAGTCTATCTAGATTCATGTAGAATAATTCCTAAATTTTTGGGGTCCATGTGAGTTCTTTTGAGTTGTAATTAATTAATTCAGTCTAACTAGGTTAAAGTCAATTAAATTAGTTCAAATAGTTGGAGGAACTAGTACGAGTTCTAGTAGTGGGGACAAGCAGTAGTCCATCTTCACTTCCACACCAGTTAACTAAAGATTCACTCATAAATAACTCATGCATGTCAGTTCATAGGAATACCCAGTTGATATTAGAGTTCAGGGACAATGTACTATCAGTTGTATAATTATCTTAGTTGTATGGATGGTGCATGCATCAGTTGAGGGAATATGAAGGGATTGCGCAGTCATGGGTGGAGAATTTCCAAATTAAATATGAGCTAATTCTCTTAGGAATTTCTTAAGGAAGTAGGGGATTGGTAGACAATAGAATTGGCTAAGTGTTGGCTTGAGCTATCTTGTGAGGCAAAGAGATAGATTGTACTTGTGCAGGAATTTTTCGGGTTGAAAAGGCATTGTATTTTTTCTCAGATATTGTGGTTAATACAATATAGATAGTCAGGGTTTTGAGTAGTTTCATTCCCCAGAGAAATATTGTGTTATGTGCGATTGATATTTTTCCTTTTCTACTTATTATTTTCATCGATCAATTTTGGTTTCCACTAAATAGTAGAGTAGATTCTTGTCTTGTGTTTTAGCATATCACATAAGTAGTTTGAATTTACAGTAAAAATATACATGGTATCAGAGTTGAAGACACTATAGAAGAGGAGAATTTGAATTTGTTGTGTAGCTGAAATCGAATTTGCAATTCACACTTTAGAGTCAGAAATATGGCTTTCTATGGTTTGAGACTTGATTATGCCATGGAGGGCAACTCGAATTACATATCTTGGAAGTACAAGATGGAGGCAATGCTAGACAACAATAGGCTCAAGAAATTCATAGATCATGATATTCCGAAGCCTCGAGCATCTGATGCTAAATATTTGACTAAATGAAGAAATTGTGTGGTGAAAGCAAGAATGATTATCCTAGAAGGAGTTCGAGATCACATTGCCTCGAATATCCATGGTGTGGAAACTCCATTTACAATGTGGAAGGAATTGACAAACCTGTTTCAAAATGGTAGTGACCATAGGGAGTTGGCAGTGACAGACAAACTCAGAAAGATCAAGATAGAGAAGGGAAACTCTATTTTGAAGTACTTGACCAAGTTCACCCTATGTCGAGATGAGCTTGGAAGTGTCAGAATTACTATTTCTGAAGACGATCTGGTGAGCCTAACACTTCTAAGACTTCCCAAGAGTTGGTATAATTACTAGGACTCAGTTAATGGGAGGGAGAAGCCGTTATAGTGGGAGTAGTTGTGGTCTAACTTGGTAGAAGAAGAGTTTCGATGAAACACCATAGATTGGACCTCATCCAAAGAAGTGGAAGAGGACATTGCATTAGTCAAAAAAGAAAATAAATCCAAGAGAAAGAAGTCCCAAGGTGAGGAGGGTGGCAAGAAGAAGGACTTGTCAAACATCAAGTGTTTTCATTATCACGAGTACGGGCACTATGCCACGCATTTCCCACAGAAGAAAGCAAGTGAGAAGGAGCTTGCAGTTGCAATAACGAGTGAAGATATAGCTTCACAATTTGAACTTTATTTCATCTCATTGCATGCATGGCCAATACTGTAATGGGAAGCATGTGGTATCTCGACAGTGGTGCTTCGTTCCATATGATGAGGAATAGAGATCTCTTGAGTGAATTTAAGGAGAAAGACCTCAAACAGAACATAGAGTTTGGAGATGATGGGGGGTATAGATCGACTGAAATTGGTACAATTGCCTTTCATAGGGAGTATGGATCCCCTCTCATAATTCCATATGGGATGTATGTTCCAGGACTAAAGAAGAATCTTGTTTCCATCGCGGTATTGGAAGACCGTGGCTACGATGTGATTTTTGGAAAAGGAAAGGTTTTCCTTAGACACATCGCCACGAGACAGGTGAAATAGAACGGTGTGGGAGTCAAGAACATGCATGAACTTGAGGTATAAGATGAATTCAATGCCTTTAGGATCATGGAAAAGGTTAGAGACTAGGTGGTTGAGAGAGAGCATGAATTACATCTCAACATGTCGCCTTAGAAGCATCCTCAAAAATTTGTGGAGAAGCCACAATTAGAGAAGTAGAGAGGAGACCGAGTGGAGGCATCGACTCAAGTAGAAACCTCCAGTAGGGGGAAATTTCAAGCCAAGTGGGTAGAGGGAGAACATGCAGCCATACCTCCAGGTGAGAGGTGGGTCAATGTGAAGTAATAGTCCCAAGAGTGCAGAAATTTGGGCAGGTTCCATTGAGATGTTCTGTCTCATGGATAAGTACCTTGCTGTGGGAGCCAACAGTACACAGTAGCATGATGGATCAGTGGTGGTTGATGCAATTAGATGTCAGAGTGACAGAGGCAGAGACGAGCAACAGTCAGATAATGGAGAGGAGAGAGCAGAGTTAGCACAAACGTAGAGTTTTCAGATAACAGAGGCAAAGATAGCACCAGCGCAGAGTTTTTAGTCGACAGAGGTAGAGCTAGTAGCATTCATCATGGGGATACCACCATTATCAAAATGGTCGTAAATGGGACGGTGAATGACGTAATCACCAGAGTGTTGTCTTTATGATTTGTGTGGTATTTTAATCGTTGATATGCTAAAGATAGTTCACACATGAAGAAAGCATTTGATCTTAGAATTCAAACACTTGTTCCAGTCAATACAAGAACTTCTCCTAAACTTCATCCATTGGGGTACATGATGGAGAAGAATCAACAAGGCATGATATGGGGCAATAAATTCAAATTATGGGCAGCTCCCATCCCATTTCTCATGGACAACCATTTCCTGGATTACTGCAAGGAAGACAAAGGAAGGTTAAATAAAAGGAAATCATCATTTTCTTACAACATTAATTGTGTGCATTTCTGGCGTAAATCTTGTGATTTACCTCCCTTACTGGCAATGTTTAAACATTACCCTGCTTTTCTCAAATGCACTAGGACCACCGGAAGAAGTTGAATTGTTCAACAAATTAGTTATTCATCTCATTACTACCATCTCTAGACTTCTTAAGGGAATGGGTTTGCATTTCCAAAGCTACGTGTGGAAGGTTCAACTTCTAGCAATGGATGCACAAGATATTTTCCAAATCCTGACCAAATCTGCATGGACTGAGCTTATGCACTCAATCACATGAAAGAAGAAGCTCTACTTCTTTTGGTCGACAATGTAGAATGAAATTGACATTCTGGTTCATCCGACCGTGGGTGAACAATGATAGAATCTTCCATGTTTAAAAGGACATTCTGAAATGGTTTAGACACTAATTATCAAAAGAAAAAGGAGCATGAAATAAATGTTTCGATGTATTTTAGTCATGAATAGGTTGTTGGTAGACCCTTAGATGCAAAAGAATACGATAATTTCTCCTCAAGCCACATTCACGCTCCGTAAGTCGCACTACTGGTTAAGTCACATCACAAAACAGTGACCTTATGGGGTTAATGAGTAGAAACATCATCCACTCGAGGGAAAGATAGGTCAAGACGGATAGTCGCAGAGTCGTGTAGATAGTTTTAGTTCACACCTGGGAAGTGTGACCATCATTGAGATGCGATCACGTGACCTCTCTCAAGGTCGCACCATCACATTACAAGGCTTCGGAAAATATCCAGGATGTGATCATTGTTGAATTGCTACTCTTTGACCTATCGATGAACCTCTTATGTTTGTGGCAGTGATGGGTGTCGAGTTGCATTACATACATTAGTGGGAATATTTGCAAGAGCGCATTCTCCCATGTGACAATGCCTTGTATCACGACGCGTTGGCTTGTTAGGAAGCAATTGGAGAATGGGAACAACTGACATTAACACATACATGGAGCAGTACTCGATAGAGTTAATTCTTGAAGTCATAGATCTGGGAGTAGCCAGAAAATGTGACCTGGCCTCCTTTGTGACTATGCGACTCCTCCAGAGGTTGCTAGGTCATAGAATTGTTCTCGTAAGAAAATGTGACCTACGACCCCAAGTGGTGTGCGACTTTCATTCAAGGCCACATTTGTGACCCACAATCAATGCGACCTGCCCAATTCCCATTGAATTTTGTTTCTCAATCAAGCGATGAGGTATGATCGAATGAGTTATCTCCCGTGATTATATATTCTTATGTTCTTTTCCATCCAATTGGACAATTCTATGAAGTCCTAGAAGGATGGTGCAAAGCAACGGCAGGATAATGGAAAGAAGAATACACCTAATGAAACTAGCGTGAAACAACATTGTAAGAAACTCATTATAGTGCATGGTAGGGGTTTCGAGTACTAGTATGGAGTCAATTCCCATGAAAAAATGAAATGAAGATGTTACTTGCAAAATAAAACTTGAGTCGAGCCACATATTCAATTGAAGACAAATGAAAGGCTTCTCACACCACCATGGATGTTTTATCATTATCTCGCTGGATGAACGCAAGCTAGTCCTGCATAGAAGTAGCTTGGTCATATTTTTGCAGGACAACCTCCATTCATGAGGTTGACCCTAAGGACGATTGTAATTTCCATGATATCGTTAATTAATTATCTTATGGTATGCATTGGTGAATAAGTTGGAAATCCTCAGAAGACACCTCATAAATAAAATGTAACAATTAGTCAAAGCCTTGTATTGCAACCAATGAGGCAAGAGACTTGAAAAAAGAAGCACTCACCAAGAAAATGGTACCTAAAGCTCACTTATTGGTGCACATCATAATGGGAAAACACTTGTGGCCATTACAAAAGGAATGGGATTCTAAACCAAAGAGGCATTGTCCAAAATTCCCTTTCTCATGTATATGGATGGTGGAAAAGCCTTAGATATTTCACACTAGTTGATAAAGAACATTTTGAATCAGACCATAGATCCTACAGAGGTTGTACATGCATTATAACACTATGGCATAAAAACTGACCACATAGGGGTCTAAACTAAAATCATTTGTTTTAATGTTTTTCTTTCAATCAATTGATTGTAATTCTAGTATCATTATTTGTTATAAATATGTTTGACCAATGTTATTTTCCTGCAGGCAAAGGGAGGGGACAAGAATTCTAATCTATGTGAAGAAGCCTAGACTTCTCATAGATTACACAATTAGGGTTCTGATTAACAAGCAACTGGATATGTGTGGCTACTTAGACATTATGTCAATCCCAATGGAAGATTGTAGGGAAAAGCAAGAATGTTGACCTAGAAAAGGGAGCTAGGGTTTCCGCCAAAATTACGCAATCAGGGTTTCAACGAGATTGAAATTGGAACCATTCAAACTTCTAAAACCTGGTGGCATAAGATGACTGGATGCAAGAGAGGAACGACAGCAAGAATTTCAACCATTCATGCAGGTCTTCATGGTTTCACAACAATGTTGGCAATAAGAACCAACCCTAGGGTTTCTCAAAACTTCTCTTTTCTTCTCACATTCTCTCTTCTATCAGTGTAAAAATGTTATCATCATGATGTTAGCAGTTATTTTGGGATCAATTCAACATGTACTATACGATAGGATTATGAGAGAAGTAAGGAAGTTCAAGAGTCGTGAGGGGAGGTCAAGGGTCATGGTAGGTGAAAAATCACACCATCTCTATGAATGTGCCTTTATGCCTCATTGAAAGTGCAATTTTAGCACTTGAGTTGAGGCTAGGCTTAGATAGTTTATTGGTGCTTGAGAGCTAGAGGTACTAAACTCTTGGTAGCTAATAGACTGAGCTGCAGTGAGGCTAGGGTTTTACATTGGGCAATGATATGAGCAGCCCATATTCAACTATTAGGTTTTAACCAACTGCAACATATGTACTCAAAGTTGTAATAGCATTAATATGTTCTTCATGTTCGACACCGATTCCCATGCTTACTCATGGTGTTTGTATTGGTTGTTGATATTTTCACTATATTTGTATGTGTGCTCTCATATACATAATATGTTATTGGCTAGTTCATAGTTGTTGCATGTACGTTTTTCTTTGGAATTTGTGTTTACTTATTTCTCGCCATGTCGGTGATCTATTATGAACTATTTTGCAATTAAATTCTGGAATGTTCTTATTCATGTGTGTCTGATTGGGTTTTGGCTCACCAATCCCTCTCATGGCACACCCTTTATTATTGATGCTGAGACTTTTTTGTGCCTCTTTTCGTGGTTTGACAATCTTGGCCTGATTTTGTTTCACTATCTGTGCATTTCATTCTTGGCCCCACTCTGACACCTTCTCGTTTGACAACCAAGAGTGGAAAATTTCATGTTGGCATCCGGGCCCACATACTGGATGGGGCTCCTATACCAAATGGTGTGAGGTTTAATTGGGACTTCACACCGGGGAGAGTCCCTAGTTATTGGTGGTACATTCTAGCCCACCAACAAGAAGATAGGCTATTAAAGCCTAAATTGTTTTTAGAACAAATATAAAATAAGTCAAAGAAAAATTGCAGTAGCAGCAAGTGAAGAAATATGGAGCTTAAATCAAGAAAGCGCAACTAAAATGAAGTAGTTTTAAGGGTATATAATATGGAAGTGATGAAAAAGAAAAAATTGCATTGTAAAACATTTTTTGAGTCACTTTTTTATTGCAAGCGTAGCATGCATAATTGAGTCATGATTAAGTTAAGGTTGAGTTATATTGTCATAATTAAGGGCGAGTTTCAGAAATACTAATTACTACCATATGCATGCAATGCATAAAGGGTAGAGTTAAGTTAAGGAACGAAATTTGAGTTTTATATTAGAAGTCAAGTGAGCCAAAGTTAGAAGGTTAATGCTTTGTCTAGAAAATTTGATGCAGGAAAAAGAAAATTTTTGAGTTAAGTTAAAGGAAAGTTAGAAAATTTTAGTTAAAGCATGAAGTCTTAGTTTGCATGAGGAAAGGAAAGTTAGAGTTTGCATGATTCCATATTTAAAAAGTTTGGTGTTTATATACCTGTGGTTGAGCCATTGTAATGTGAAGCAAAAAGAGAGAATAGTCATAGCTCGGTGGATGTATATGAGAGAATAATTAATGAATAGAAAGTCTTTATTCAAGAAGAAGCTTGTGTATTTATTTGTCTTGTGTTTGCATGCCTATCTTTTCCTCTCACTAACAAGAACTTATCTCTCTACACTTTGTCATGTAATAAAATTGTGTCATGACTTGTGCAATAACCCACCCAATCATGATAGACATTGGGTGCTTTCACACTACCCAAACCCATATAAACTTATGCATTACCCCTCAAACTCCACCAACTCTTCATCTCACGTTAGCACTTATAATCCAAATGGTACTTGGTCAAATGCTTGTTGCCTTAGCCAAATCTCTTGTCACATTTACAAGAAATTGTTCCAAATTGAAGAAGGTTGCATCATTCCATTTTGAATGGGTCAATTTTCTATATTACATACGTTTCCCAAATGATAGTTTTTGCCAATCTATCTTAGTAGTCATTTGTGCTCCTTTGTGCTCTCCTAACTCATGCACTATCCTGCCATGTCCACTCTAGTTGATTCAACTCATTCTAATGGGTGCCTCTCCACATGCTTTCTTGCTACCCTTACCCATTCATCCCATGTGCTACACATTACCCTTGTCTTAGAACTAGACGTGTTTAATCATCTTGTACGAGCCCCTTGATGCTTTGCATGCCATAAAAAGGAAAAGAAATGTTCAAGGATTGTGCTTGTTATCATTCCATCTAATGTTTATTGCTCTCATTTACCTAATATAATTATTCTAAGTGTCTTTCTTGTTATGATAGGTTTGTAAATCCAAATCAAATTGTGTTTTCCATTAAGAGAGAATATGAATATATACAATGAGTGGGATACTATTGGGTTTCATCTCCCAATGTCTCTTCATCTTCTAACTTCATTTATTTTTTGCTATTTACAATATTTACATAAGTTTTCCTAATCTGAAAGATTAGGTGTCAATATTCCCCCCTTAATTTGAATGGAAGTTGGTGAGTCCAAGCATCATTCTCAATCTTTCAATTTTTTCCCTTCCAAGTGCTTTGGTGAAGATGTCTGCAATCTGCTCATTTGTGGAACAAAGTCATAGGTGGATTTTTTTGGCCTCAACATGATGTCGAATCAGATGGTATCTTGTATTGATGTGCTTTGTTCAATCAGTTCTTGGCCAACTTTATTACAAAAGTGTTTTCAATCAAAAGAGGATTTGAATGTACTTGTTTCTCCTACAGATCTTCCAGAATTTTCTCGAGCCACAAAATTTCATTTGTTTCTTCAGTTGCTACCACATATTCTACCTCAGCTATGGAATCTAATGGAACTAACTATTTGCATGACCTCCAGGAGACAAGTCCCGATCCAAGGCTCATAAAATAACCTAAAGTACATACTCTGGTTTCTTTATCTTCGTCAAAGTCTGAATTAGAGTATCCAATCAAGTTGAAGTTACCCACTTGTGTATACTTGAGTCCAAAGTCTTGAGTTTCCTTCAAAATATGCTCAGTTAACTTCTCATACGAGGCTTATGGTGCTTAATTGAGGCCATACAAGGATTTTACAAGCTTGCATACTTTGTATTCCAGACCCTTCACAAAAAATCCTTTTGGTTGGGACATAAAAGCATTCTCTTTCAGATCTCCATTCAAGAAAGAAATTTTTACACCCATTTGATGGATTTTCCAACTGTTCTGATATGCTAAGGCAAACAGCATCCGGATGGTAGCCCATTTTCCACAAGCCTGGATTATTTGTCCAGATGTGCAAAACCTTTTGCCACAAGCCTGGCTTTATGCTTGCCAAGTGAGCCATCTACTTTATACTTTTTCTTGAAGACCCACTTCTAGCCTATTGGTTTGGTCCCCAATGGAGGATCAACCAACTTCCAAGTTCCATTCTTTATCAAAGCATCATATGTTTTCTACATCGCTTCTTTCCATTCATCATGAGAAACCACTTCTTTGAAGGAAGTTGGTTCAAAATCTGTAGAAAAATTTAGTTCACAATCGTAAGAAAAGTCCATATCAACAGGTGAATCAGGATTGTCTACATCACCTCAATTCTACCTATTTGAGCTTCTTGTTCTTGTCTTTCCAACCTCATCAGGAAGAACGCTTTCAAGTGTCTTTTTCGGCCATTTTGGAGGACCTTTTTGAGATCACCCAGACTACTCAATTGATTGAGATAGGGTTGAATCAAGATTTAGCCTCCCAATTCTGTCAATCACATCACTCAAAGTGTCATCTTGATCAATGGATGGAGCTTCATGTGGGGGAGAGAGAGCTACAGAAGGAGATTCCATAGATTGATCTAGTATAAGGATATCCCCTTCAAGATGTCGAATCTCATTATCAAAGTCTTGAAAAGACTTTGCATGTCTGAATCAATGCAAGTAATCAAGTTTCCACTCAACAACATTGTCAGTCTTGGAAGATTTAAGAAACATCACATCTCTACGTATTATAAAATTTTTATTCATTTAAGCATAAGGACGGTATGCTTTGGAGGGATTTGAGTACCCCAAGAAGATACATTTGTGACTCATTACACTAAGGTTTTTTCTCTATTCATTAGGTATGAAGGCATAATAGGTAGAACCAAAAACATTGAGATGCCTAACTGAAGGAATGTGGCCATACCACATTTCATAAGGAGTCTTGTTTATGATAGCATGAGATGGACACTTATTCTTTATATACATAGCAAATAGAACTACATCAACCAAAAACAACGGCTTAACATTCTTGAAAAACATCATTGAACATACCATATTTAAGATTTTCCTATTCATTCTTTCAGCTACTCCATTCTGTTGGGGATTATAAGGCACAATTGTTTGATGTTTCATCCCATGCTAGTGTTTTCAAATTCATTTTAAGTATATTCTTTTCCATTATCAGTGCGAATAGAGCTAATATGACATTATGCATAATTTTCAATCCATGCATAAAAGTTCTTAAATGTTTCAAATGCTTCATATTTGTTATTCAATAACAAAATACAGCACATTCTGGTGTAGTCATCAATAAATGTCATCATATATTTATTTCCATTTGTAGAAGGAACATGAATAGGGCCACACAAATTAGAATGAATGAGTTCAAGATTTATATGTGCTTCGGAATGAGAATCATGAAATGATTGTTTGTTGTGCTTTCCTAAGATACAAGCATCACATTTCTTAAGTTTCCTAGGAATAGTTCACAAACTAATGGTAGCGTTTTTCTTCAGAAAACGAAGGTTGTCATAGTTCATATGTCCAAATATAGCATGCCATATTTTTGTTTATCTTGTTTATTAGAATGTTATCGTAATTGACCAAAATTGGCAATCCCATAAACTTTTTCCATTCTATTACAGAACCAAAATAAGTGATCAACCTAGGGAAATGAATGTGAACTATAGCAAGATCTAAATTCAAATCTTGATACAATATAAGTCCACAAAAATACTTCTACAAATCTTCTGGATTTGAAGTGAGCATTCAAAACAATGTTTTCGTGTCAAATTTCAAGGCAATTGCCATCCATGTTGGATACAATTATTTCTCAATGATCAAACTGAGGTCATGTGGTTTCATGCATACAAAATATATCCTTGGTCATATTCCAAATTCAAAAAAATTCCATGTGATTTTCCTCGTTAGCTCCAATCGACTTCACAAGGTTTGGAAATGGGACACATGTAAAATCTAAAATTGCACGTGTTACATTGTTCATTGATTGATATGCAACCTGGATAGATGAAGTGATTTAATAAGGAGGATAATTAAGTAAAAAATATCTAAGTTACAATGCACAAAGAGTGATAATTTCTAGTGGAAGCAATGCAAGTTTCAACTAGTTAGGAATTCCATTAGCAGGAATGACACCTATATGAGAAGCAATTCTAAGGTAGAGTGGTCAACGCTTCTTCTCAAATGGGACAATTACATTTCAATCTTTTTATATGGATAAAGTCCATACAATTCCCTTAACTATAATGAGCCTTAGAGTGGTCAAGGCTTCTTCTCAAATAAGACAATTACATTTCAAAGAAAAATTATGGATCGAGTTTATACAATTCCCTTAATTAGAATGAGCCTTTTCCATCTATTGGGTTGTCATATGAACCCATGTGAAGCAATATGGAATCAAATTTTATTGAAAAACTAATGTTATGAACATAATTGGGTGTTTCGAACATGAAGAAATCCTTATCTGGTCCTTGTCATCCTTTTATAGACACCTCTCTTGGAATCTAGTGAAATTTGCATGAAAAAGATGAAAAGGAGTGATGTCAAATTTCACTTTCAATAATGGTGAGGTTGATAAATGAGTACATTTTCATAATACTAGGTGAAGAGGTCCAAGGATCAATAAGCGATAATCCCAACTCTTAAAAATAACAACAAGAAATTCCAATTTAATTTGTCCTTGCATTAAATTGTGAATTAAATCAACATTCTATTCTCATAAAAACTTGTAATAGTTAACTAAGTTAAATTGACTTAGTTGACTTAGGAAATTCGAGTTGGAAGTTTATCTAGAATCATGTAGACTGATCCCTAAATTTTAGGGGCCCAGGTTGAGTTATTTTGAGTTGTAATTAGATAACTCAGTCTAACTGAGTTATAATCAGTTAAACTAGTTCTAACTGTTGGAGGAACTAGGAGGTCTAGTAGTGGGGAAATGCACCAGTGCACCCTCAATGCCACACCAGTTAACTAAAGATTCACTCATAAATAAATCATGCATGTAAGTTGAGATTAGAGTTCATGGATAATGTACTATCGGTTGTATAATTTTTCGAGTTGTAAAGATGGTGCATGCAATCAGTTGAGGGCCTATGGATGGATTGTGCAGCTATGGAGAGTGGATTTACCAATTAAATATGGGCTAATTCTCTCAGGAATTGCGCAAGGAAGTAGGGATTTGGTAGGCAACATATTTGGCTAAGTGTTGGCTTGAGCTAGATTGTGAGGCAAAGAGATAGATTGTACTAGTGCAGGAATTGTTTGGAGTTGAACAAGCAATGTATTTATTCTCAGATATTCTGGTTAATGCAATATAGGTAGTCGGGGATTTTATTAGTTTCTTTCCCCAGATAAAGATTGTGTTATGTGCGATTGATATTATTTCTTTTATGCTTATTGTTTTCATCGATCAATTTTGGTTTTTGCTGAAGAGTAGAGTAGATTCTTGTCTTATGTTTTAGCATATCACATAAGTTGTTGAATCGACAACTAAAAATATACACTGGCATCAATAATTTGTAAAGAATACTAGTTAAATATGATATCACTAAAGTTTGGAACTTCTATAATGCTAATGATTCCAACTCGCTTGGGAAAAACAACTTCTACAAAGTAGAAGATGGAACAAAAGGACTTCTAAAAAGTAGAATATCGTTCCATTTCCTTGGCCATATTCTAATGAAAATATCTATACTTATAAGGATGTAAGACATCATACCATTCCCAAGAGAAGGATAAGAAATCTACACTTTATGGGTGTCAAAACAACATGTTGAAACATTTAATAGGATGTTGCATGCAAATCTATAACATGCAAGACACACATAACTTTATTCTCTCTCCTAATGTGAGATAGAAAAGTGTCCAACAAGTACCAAGTCAACCCTCCAAAATTTATCCAAAAATTGTCTTTCAACTGTCGACAATGAACTCGATCAAAGTCTTGACATAAATTTGTACTAATGCCAAATTTAGGCCTTCTTTACTGTCCCAAAAAGCTTGGTCTTCATCACATAATAGACTTTGATTTCAACTCTGAATGGGCTTGAATATTATCATAAATAAGGCTTGAACTTCACCCTCAGAATGGGCTCAGACTTCATCACATAACAAGCTTGGAATTTATCTTAGATAAGCTCAAACTTCACAAATTCCATAGAGATGGTGTTCCATTGGAGGCTTGTTCAAGTCTTGACCTAGTCACCATAGGGTTTCAAGGCAAGCTATAAAATGAGAAGAGCTATCATTTGTTGTGGGTGGAGAGAGCCAATAGGTTACCTACAATTCACACGAAAGCTATTATTCTCGGTCAAACACCTCAGCCTCTATGATGGCACCATCTATAGGGATACCCATGATCTTGTCTACATCCTCTAGTGTAGGTGTCATCTTTCCCCATGGGAACACAAATGTTACTACGACACGAAGAGGGTATTTAAGACATTTGTTTAAGATGAAATAATAATTTTGTATTAAAATTATCATTTTTTCTTAACTATTTATTCCTATTCAATTATTTTATTTTGATCTTTACGCCTATAGGTGTTCCTATGCGGGGTTTGGCTAGGCAGATTCAACCAATTAGAGACATCTATTTTCATCCTCATCCTTCCCATATGAATTTGACATGTGGCACTCCTCACACAGTTCATTGCATGCTCGAGCAACGCCTTCACCCTTATTTTCGTCATGGTGGGCTGCTTTGTCCTACAATGGAGTCTTGTAATGTCTTCCTGCGTTTATGTATGCAAGTTCCCTGATATGCCCATGCGAGTTCAAGGCCCTCCACCACTTGTGATAACTCTTCCTGACTTGGGCAGGGCCTCAACTCACGGACTCAACCATTGAATAAGAAATCTAGTAAACTTGTTGCATAACCTATGCCACTTCTAGATGTCGGTCTTCAAGATTATGATTCTTCATGCACTTTAGATTAGAATTCCAAACCTAATGAGCAAGTCATGGAAGATTCATATTCCCTACCACATTCGGCATAGAAGTGGTATGTCATCAGTGATATCTTATATGATCCTATCACAATATTTCAAGTGAACGAAGCTTTGCATGCACTTACAACTACAGAACCATGCACACCTATGCACTTCTACATGGTGTTAGCTCCTAAGCCTCAATATTATGAATAGGTTAAAGGAAATCCCAATTGGTAAGCAACAATGAATGAGGAATATATTTTTCTAATTTCAAACTACAATTGGCATTTGATTCCACTTCCAACAGCTCCAAAACTTGTCCATTGTAAATGGATCTAAAAAACCAAAAGAGCAGGAAATGGAATGATTAGCGATTAGAAATCCAAGATGGAAGCCAAAGGTTTTTACCAGATACAAGGGATTGATTATGCTCACAATCTTCAAAGGGAAAGAATCAACTACAGGCCAAGGATCTCTTCTCAAATACAGTATACTTTGCAAAGCATTCTTGACATTCTCAGGAAAAGAGAAGAAATAATTTATAACAAAGAACAAAATGTCTTGGATGAAATTCCAACTTGAATACTTGATCTGTCCATACTGTCCTTTCATGTTTCTGCTGGTCAAGATCATCCTCTAGTGGAGTCTTTGGATTTGATCTCAAAAATGATTTGGAGTCGCCAGGTGAATGATTTCAGCCTTGATGTGTCTAATCGTTGTCCACCATCAACCATCAGATCTACTTTGATACATGTACTGGGGCAATTTACAAGTCAAGTGTCACGATTACAAGCTAGACCAGAGATTGACTGAAGCAACATTTATCTACTTCTACTAATGCAAAGCAAAAGCATTTCGAAGGCTACCTGGCATAACTTCAGGCTCCATCTATAGCTTATAAAAAAAATGACATCAACAAGCAAACCATTTTTGTCCCTAGTATGGTCGCCACTATGTTAGAGCCTAGATTTGCCTCAGGCTGAAAAGACAAGGTTCTAGCTCCACATCAAACCACGCTCAGCCTCGTAGCTAGCCCTACGAGGACAGGAGAGGGCTCCCTTCGGGTCAACCTCGGGAAAATACAAGCGATGGAGCTCGAGATGACTGAAATAAAAGCTAATCTTAGGCTAGGTATGAAGTACAAGGGTTTGATTTGAGTTTTTTGGGGATTTTGTGTTGGAAACAGGGAAAGGAAAATTGGGCTCGGGGATGAGGCACATTTTCTACAGAGTTCTGATTGGGACAAGGAAGGAAATCGTTTTGATGCTTTAAACTGAGTGAATGGATAGATCAGACTGGTGAGGAGCTAAGGAGAGTAAGAGAGTCTCAATAATTCTCCTTAAATAGATGAAAACATGGAAATTTAAACAAATCCAAAGGCAAAGCATAACAGTTAATGGATTCCACCTTAATCACTCATGTGTTCAAATTCAGAAGAAGACACAGGAAAATGGTACACATAACACTAATGAACTTACAATTACTTAGAGAAGCACACCATCTAAGTATAAAGCCACATGTATCCCAAACAGTGCTACAAAACCCTGGTCTTTCCTTAGCCAAAAATGCAGAGATATAATGTACAATGATATGCCAAAGCAATCCCTAGTGTCGAACCCTGAAAATGACTTAGGAATTACATGATATAGACTAGCCCAACCCATTCCCTTCCCTCTAGGGGTCAGGCTCATCATTCTAGGAGCTGTTTCAACCAATTCTAAAGAAAGCACTAAAATCTAGGCAATCAAAACAACTTGCCTCTATAAGGTAGGAAACTGATTCATTCATTAAATTTTCACTTTTTAGTGAATGAATCGTCTAGAACAAGAATAAGTGCCAAAATTTTTAGTGAATGAATCCTCTAGAACAAGTAAATAAGTGCCAAAATTACATCATGTTTATCCAATTACATCAAGATAGATCAAAAATTACATCAAGAAGCAAAACTAGTCAAACTGGCCGAATTTATGAGCTGGAAGGTGAAAAATTGAGCAAAAATCCTCTATGCGACGCGCCAAATCCTCTATGCATCGCGCCACTTTGAGGCTGAGTTTGAGGCACCTATTGAAGTCAAAATTGAGCCCAAGATATCTCATTGGAAAGCCCTACCTATATACTTTCCAACCCAAGTGGGAGTTTTTAATTTGGATGTCATTTTCCCCTCCAAAACTGAAAACGCCCAGGATTGCTTCCTGTGTGTCAAAATAGGGGCAAAGAGGTCATTTTGTGAGTGTTTTTGACCTCCAGAGGACTCAAAACTTCCCCAAAATTCTTGGCCATGCACCAGAAGTCATTATTTTTTATGAAAAAACCAAAAATATAAACTTTTTTCAATTTGGATCTCCCTATCAAAAGCGCGCGCCACGTGGCGCGGCGCATAGGGAGGAAAAACCCAGTGTTGAGAATTTCTGTGTGTAGCGCCTTTTTGAAGACCTATTTTGAGGGCCTTCCCGATGTCCAAATTGGGTGTAGGATAGCTCGTTGGAAATAAATTTGAGTCTAATTATCCTTTGACTCATCAAGTAAGTCATTTGGCAAACCAAGCTAGGATAAAACTTGATTTTCCCAAGGTCACTTCAGAGGTGCATCAATTCTCCCGAGGCGACTGTATGTTTTACTTTTCACTAAAACCATGACACCTGTGTAAAAAGTGAAGGAGGTTTCTATTCCTTTGCCTATTTTGGACAAAAACCTATCTCAGTTTCTCCAAAGTCATCTTTCCTTTCTCAGAAGCATCATTTGAGTAAAACCCACCCCGATGTGTGCAACAGGGGATTTGTTGAAATGAACAGGATAAGGGGCTTCTAAATTATCGAGAAAATTTTTGGAAGTAGGGAGGGATGTTAGGAAGTAGGAGAAAGTGGAATCTCAGAAATTGAGTGAGGGGAACGAGTCCAAAAGGGCAAAACACATGCCTAGCCTAGAAAATTGCCAAGTTGTAGCAAGAAACTAGGGTCTGTGTGAAAATGAGGAATTTGGGGGATCTCAGTGATGGGAAGTGTTTAATAAGGTACATTAAGGATAGAGGAAGGTGTATGAACATCAGGATACAATTTTTGCTGATGATTTGACCATCCAAGAGAAATTGCCTTCAAAACCCTACTAGAGGGAAATGACCTTACCTAGGTGCAATTGAAGCATGAACAAGGCATAAAATGACCCAGTGGAACTTGGCATGATGATTAAAACCCTCTGAATGATGGTACACTCCGCCAAATGGTGATATGAAGCTCTTGGGACAGCCATTAGGGTTTGGGAATTTTTAACTAGGGTTTGGGATAATTAGGACTAGGGATTTGGGAAAATTGGGAATTCTCGGTAGGTATGACTAAATATGGGAGTTAGGAAATGGGTGATAAGATGAAAAAATAAATGGAGGAATGAAAAGTGAAGGAGTGGTAGAAGGCAGCAAAATGACAAGTACAAAACCCTAGGCAATGGCTTTTGAAAGATTGCAAGATATTAGGGTTTGGATTTTCTTTTACACAACCATCATAAAATTTAAGAAAAACTCCTTCAGTAGTAAGGAAAAGAGCTTAGCTTACTTGCACATTAGAAGATTTGAGCAATTTTGGCAATTTGAGGAAGTTTTGATAGTTTTGGGACCCTTTGGCTGTATGTGCCGCACATCTCGCCCAATGCGCTGCGCCTCACCAATGTTCCGCGCCTGTGTAAAAATGCACTGAATGGTCACGCCCAGTGTGTCGCGCCTCACCAGTGTGCCGTGCCTCTTGCCCAGTGCACCGCGTTTACAACTTGCAACAATTTTTTCCCCAAGATTCTCACTTGCTCACCAAATTTTCTCAATCTTGTTTCTCCTTTGCTAATGAGCTTATTACATGAAGGAATAGCTTATAGAGCAAGAGCTTCTCATGAAACCCACTTTTGGAATGTTCCAGACTTTGGCACTTTCACATAACTCTATTTTTGCTTCCACTTTGATTTTTGGCTGAATGATGAAACTCTGTCTATTTTTGCAGGGATGATTGGCATGTAATTTCAGCAAAGGATGACTAGGGTTGTGCCTGAAGCACCTCTTGACTAAAAAAGTTTACAAACCATAAATTACATATCTATTACAAACCATAAATTTGATGATTTCTTTTTCAAAATAGATTTTTGAAGAAGAATCATGATCAAACACATGGACAATGAAATTTTGCGATGAAAACTAATTTTGAACCTCCCTCATGTGCCTGTGGACATTATTAGACCTTTTGAAGATGAAACCCTAGACCTATGGACTAAAATGACCCTTTTGTTGACCAAGAGACCAAATAGGACTGTGAATGACTTTAAAATTGATTTTGATGTATAGACACGGACCAACAGGTACATGACATGAGGGGCATGAGTGAAAATACTCTTCCGTCAAAAGATTGATGCTCCTAATGGAATGTAGATGATAGAACTGAATGAGACCCCTAAAATGAAATGCAACAAAAGAGATTTTGATCTCTGACGGAGGGCTAAATAGACTGACTCTAACAGGTCCTTCATCTCAAATTTCTGTGATAAGTGCTACTTGATTTCTTCAATGAGATTGTTTGCACTCCCTGTCATGATTATATCATCTACATATAAAGAAATCAACACTATCTGCCCCTCATCATTAAACACAGTATACAAATTAGGATCATTTTTGCTCCGTTTATAACCATACATGAGGAAAAATGAATCATTTTTGTCATACCAAGATCTAGGAGCCTCCTTTAAACCATATAAAGCTTTCTTTAATCTACATACTAAATGCTCTTCTCCCATCTTAACAAACCCCTCAGGCTACACTAAGTATACTTCTTCTTTTAAATCACCATTTAAGAAAGCAGATTTAACATCTACATGATGTATTTTCCAATGATTCTTAGTGGCTAAAGCAATAATCAATATAATGGTATTTAATTTTCCAACAGGGGCAAATGTTTCCTCAAAATCAATACCTTCTTTTTGGGAATACCCCTTTGCAACCAACCTTGCTTTATGCTTATCAATAGACCCATTTGCTTTAAATTTCAACTTAAATAACCATCCGCAACCTATGGGTTGTTTATAATGAGGAAGCTTTACTAGATCCCAAGTATTATTCTTAATAATAGATTCATATTCCTCCTTCATTGCTTCCTTCCATTCAGAACTCTTACTTGCTTCATAAAAATTTGAAGGTTCTATAATGTTTAACATACCAGTCATGAGCGCACAATCCCTATATCGAGATGGTAACTGTTTCAGCTTGCTAGATCTCCTGAGTGGTGGGGTGTCAACTATTCTACTCTATTCTTCTCTTTGTGGACTGAACTCAATTTCCTCCTCTTTAACCTATTGTTGTTGTTGTTGTTGCTATTGTTGTTGATTGATCCCTGTTTCAGCATCCTCATCTGAAAGTAAGGGTTCATGCCATTCCTCATTATCTTGAACAATATTTCCATCATCAACCTGTTCATGGAATACTACGTCTCTACTAACAAACACATTGTGAGTAGAAGGATCAAACAATTTATAAGCCTTATACTCACTGCAGTATCTAATGAAGGTACATTTAATGGCTTTTGAATCTAACTTCTTCCTGTTTTCTTTGGGAACATGTGCAAAATCTTTACAACCAAATACTCTAAGGTGACTTACTGCAGTCTTGAAGCCAAACAACACTTCAAAAGGAGTTTTATAATCAAGACTTTTAGTGGGACTCCTATTCTTCAAATACACTGCAGTATTAACAACTTTTTCCCAAAAACCATTAGTTAGATTCTTACCTTTCAACATACTGCGAGCACACTCCAACAGTGTTTTGTTTTTCCTCTTAGCTACTCCATTCTGCTAAGGAGTGTAAGGTATTGTAAACTGCTACTGTATCCCATGCTCTTTATAGTGTTTTTTGAAATCCCCTTTCTTGAATTCTCTGCCTTGATCTAATCGAAGAATCCTGATGAACTTTCCTATCTGCTTCTCGATCATGTTCCTAAACTGCTTGAAATAATCAAAGGCAAGACTCTTTTTTCTAAGAAAATACACCCATGTGAAGCTTGTAAAATCATCAACAAAGATTAGAAAATAGTAGGCCCCACCTAACGATCTTGTCTGCATAGGGCCACATAAATCAGTGTGTACAAGTTCAAGTGTATCCCTCTATTTCGTATCTTTAACAACAGGAAATTCATCTCTATGTTGTTTACCAAATGCACATGCTTCACCATTAATATACAACTTTTTCAAAACAAGAAGACCATCTACCATACCTTTTTTTTGCAACAGAAGAAGGTCACTGAAATTGATGTGCCCAAGTCGCTAATGCCACAAATTTTCAACAGACTTATCCGATGACATCAATGCTTGCTATGGCGTACTCTTCATATCCAATTTGTAGAGTCCTCCTATACAAATACTTGTAGCAATAGGCTTCATCTAGCCAACAAGTCTTTAATAATACAATGAGATTTAAAGAATTCTACTTTGAGATCCTGATCTGTAATCTTTGATATAGAAATCATGTTCTTCTTAGCACCAGGAACATACCACACATCAAATATATTCCTTATATTTTCTTCAGGTAGAGTGACAAGGACATCTCCATGTCCCTTGATCTCATACCCTCTATTATATCCAAGGTATACTTTTACTCCAGTGTTGGATTCTCTAAAATTTCTGAACCATTGCTTTTTACCTGTCATATGTGAGGAGGCTCCAGAATCTATGAACCAAATATCTAGTTCATCCTCAGTGGCTAGTATAGTCTCAGCCATAAATAATCTCACATCCTGGTTTTGATCTGTATCAGCCAAATGACCTACATGTCTTCTCTGCTTGTACCTTTCCCCATCTGCCTTTTTCTTATGGAAAAATTTAGCAATATGGCCTATCTTACCACAATAAAAGCATTTAGGAGAAGAGTCATGTTTATGCGAGGTCATACCTTGTGGTGTCCTTTTTCGTGATGCGCTGCCTTTCCTGTGATTAGCCACTACATTCCCCTTTAGCTTAAACTTTGTCATCAATGCAAGATCTGGATTTTGAGGTTTGAGAAACAACCTCCTTTCCTCTTCTTGTAGCAAGATCCCAGTGAGCTCTTCAAAGCCTAGAGGCTTTTCTCTTGCATTCAATCCCGTTATTAGTTAGTTTATCTTTAACTTCCTTTATCTGGGATATGAATGAAGAAAAAAACTCATTCTCCTCCATATTGATTGAGGGAATCTTCTTCCTGAGATACAAAATTCTACTAGTGTTCTTGATCTCGTACATTTCTTTTAGAATCGTCCATATGTCATTCACTGTCCTGGAATCTCGAATGTGAGGGATGATGCAATCTTTGACTGATAACTTGAGAATAACCTTCGCCTTCATCTCCCTTTTCTCCCAGTCTTGAATTGTTGTATTCGATCCACCAGTTGCAGTAGTCGACTTGACCTCATCACTAGTGGCAATGCCATAGGAATTCTGTCCCTCAAGCAAAGTCTAGAGCTTAAAATTCCAATTAGTGTAATTGGAATCATCAAGCTTATTACTTTGATTTAGATAAGCTTCAGCTATTTGGTTATTCATTTTGAATTAAAAAAAAAAAAACTTCAATAATGTAAACAAACCCTAGATATCCTTTACAAAAAAAAATGGTAGCAATGAATGGCTCTCCTACAATCTAAGCAAGATTCAACATTCAACGCTCCACTATGGCACTGCAACACTCCTCTTTGCGGTTTTTTTTGCTTCACACGCAACTCACCAGAAGCTGAATCCTCTATGGCCTTAAGTGATCTTACCGCACCTCACCTTGACATCCAACTGGCACTCTATAGCTATTACCCTCAGTTGATCTGCGCATGCTCTAGACACATCATTCTCCACACCTGTGGCTATCGGCCCTTCCTCATCAGGTGATATGAAAAAATGTCGATGTATCCCACACCGATCAACCATGCATCTCTTGGGAAGTCAAACGCATAGTCAAGCACTGACCATGCTCTATTATGACCACAACAGCCACATTCGGCCTCCACACATCCTCTATCGGCCTCCACTCTTTCAAATGACAAGGCCTCCCTCAGGCAAGTGCGAGCTCCTCTCTGCGGCGATCTTGCAGCCTTCTGCATGCTGCAAAATGCAATGCCAAAACAGATCCACGGATTTTAGTCTCAGGCAGTCCACCTCGACGCTCTGATCTCCTCATGGCTCAATTTGTGCTACTACGCTGCCACAACCACCAATTCTACCTTCAACAACAATATGGAGGTAAAAGCAGGCAAGCTTCCACACATCCAATAGCCAAAATTCACTGTTGTTTCTCCACGCAGCGTCGTCAACCTCCTCCGACGATCAGGCCTCCTTCTTGACGTAGGTCTAGCCAGCCACCACACCTCACATTTGCACCATGTCCACCTGTTGGAAATACTGGGGGGGGTGAATCAGTATTTATTTTTCCCACTATTTTTTTACCAGTTAAAACATATATATTCAGAACACAAGATGAACAACAGGAATAAATGCTTTTATTAATATAAACTATGCAGTAAAATAGATACGATATATAGATGGTTACAATCAGTTTCCAAGCTCCAACTTGGACTTTGGTGAGGCTTCAACCTCCAGAGCACCAACTCTATTTTGCCAAGACACCAATCTTGGACTTAGGAGCACCAACTCCCAAGGACTACAATCAGTTGCCAAGCTCCAACTTGGACTTTGGTGAGGCTCCAACCTCCAGAGCACCAACTCTATTTTGCCAAGACACTAATCTTGGACTTAGGAGCACCAACTCCCAAGGACTTCAATCGTTCCTGCTTTTGAGGCACCAGCCCCAAGGACTCCTATCCTTCTTGCTTTTGAGGCATCAACCCCAAGGACTCTAATCCTACTTACTTTTGAGGCACCAGCCTCAAGGACTCCTATCCTTCTCACTTTTGAGGCACCAACCCCAAGGACTCCAATCCTTCTGCTCTCAGAACTCTTCTCTGCTGAGTTCTGTCTATTTACAGCTTCACTGTAGTCTCCAAACTACAGTATCAATGACAACCATGTCTTCTTATGGATGAGTCTTTATAGCTCTGCAAATTGCCCATGCATAGTCTCCAATAGCCTTCATGCTCTCTGATAATGTCTTCACACAGCTCTAGTCAGTCTACTGTTAGCTGCACTAAGCTCTGCATAAAGAAAAACTTCTAGTTCAAGCTTATAATCTCAGCTAGTTGCTTCTCCCCTTCGACTGTCTGTTGTCTTGTTAGCCCTGCTGCTCTCTTTCTGTTCTATTGGATCCTCTCGCTACCTCTGTCTCCTCCAGCTTATTTTCCACAGCGTTCAACAGCCTTCAACAGCATTCATCGCTACTGCTTCTGCTATTTCACACTCTGGTTCTTTGCAACACCAACAGCCTGCATAGTCCTCTATTTTTGCTGTTGTTATACATTCCATCCCTTTGTCCATTCGTTTCCTCTTTCTCACTGGCTATTTGGCTTCCTTTCTCCGCAGGCTCTTTGGCTTCCTCAACGCTCGCTTATCCTGTCAGTTTCCTCCTCGGTCATTGTCATTTCCTCTGCGCTTTCTTGCTTCTTCGGCTTCCCGAATTTCTGTTTCCTCTATCTATCTGAGCATTCCAATATTCATAGGACACGTTCAATCAATGGACATGTCCAAGCGATCCACCGAAGAACACATCTTCCCGGTTAAAACTATAACAGCGCTGTTTTTCCAATGATTGCAGGCATACACAGGGATGGCATTATTTAACAGACCTTCCACGTCCTAATCGCAATGACAACTGGCATGGTTCAGCCTCCTGATATATCAGGACCGTTCCTTAATGTATTTTTGCCTCAGAACCGAGCGCACGGCAATATATACAAATATTTAATTACATAGGAAATATGAGCAAAAACAGTCCAAAAGGCTAAGGGGCAGACTTCAAGCAGTATTACACCCACATCTAAATTGTATCGGGTCTAGAGCTTAAATCGCAATCGGAGGTTTCGTGAGGCCCTTTAAATATCAGCACCCATGACTTTGCCAATGGCCGATGGCTGATCCGATGGACCAGATGCGATATGGTATTAAACCATAATTTATGTGCCCGTCGGGTCCACATGCTTATCGCAATCAGCGATCGCAAGTTGAACCACCCTCTGTGTAGCATAGCAATGGGCAGATGCGATATGGTATTAAACCATAGCTAATATTCTCGTCGGGTCCACCACCGTTCATCGCAATCAGGGTTTGCCCTTGGTCGAGGTTCGATGCGATATCACTATCGGCAATCGCAAGTCGCATATGGTCAGGGCCTTACCTCCCGAACTTCCAATGCGACATTGTGTGCTGGACCCGATAGGATCCCAAATCTCCCGTGCATATATTTTCAAGTCTGGTTTCTGCCTCCGATAGTGTATTTGCCTATGTACATGCCTTAGCCTCCGTTTGCGCCTCCGATAGTGTTAAACACATATATGCATAGTTTTTGTTGCCGATGGTGTATTTGCATATATAACCAAGTCTTCCACCTCTGTTTGCATTATATGCATATTTATATGGTTTTTGGTCGACGATAATGTTATGGACTCCCGATAGCTCTGTGTGCTCCTCTTCTTTGGCATATATATATATATATATATATATATATATATATATATGGCTCCATCTCCTCCGCTTGGTGGCTCTGTCTATATATTACTCCATTTGCTCTATATTAATCTGTTTGCGTTGTTTTCTCTGCTCCCGATAGGCTCCTGATAGCTGTGTATGCTCATCTTCTTTAACATATATATGGCATATATATATATATATTGCTCCTCTTGGCTCCTCTTGCTCCATCTACTCCTCTTGGTCCGTCTGCTCCATTTGCTCCTCTGGCTTGGTAGTGTCTTCCAAAGACCTCCTTTCATATGTGAATGCCTCTCTTGCTCTAATATCTTGTAATGTGCTTTGATATGCCTCCTTAGGTAGCTCCTCTTTGCTTATGGCTTGGCTTTCCTGATGGCCTTGCTCCTGTCTCTTCATGAATCTACTCTGCATCCCCTAGGCTTCATGTCATCCTCTAGTATCCAGAATATTGCCATATTGACATCAATGACAACCTAGGTTAACAATCTCCCCCTTTGTTATTGATGGCAATATTCTTCTTCTCTCCCCTTTGACATCAATGACAATGAAGTGCTCTGGGACTCCCCCTATCAAACTGCTTTTGTTCTTCATGAATGGTAGATCTTCACGGGTCTGTGACTCCCCCCTATCATAGTGCTCATCTTCTGTTTACTCAAGATAGAAGGATCAACTTGCACATTATTCCCTCTTCCTGTCTGGCCATACACCAAGTGTCCAAGTCCAGGCTTTCATGCTTCAATCCATATTGATGTCTCCATAGGCAGAATTGAGAGACCTTCATAGTTCAAATCAAGAGAGACTGCCACTGAGATTGTCTTTCTTGCTATCTTTCTTCAGATCTGAGTTCCTTTGTGTCTCTGTGATTCTCCTTAAGTTACTGCCATCTAGTATTCAACTTCACTACATTTGGACAAAAAATGTGAGGAGTTATGCCTTAGTGTTGCTATATTTCTTAAGTGATCTGTATCAGCTTAATTTATGCTTGACTGCACCACATTCTCCTTCCTATGAGCCATGTTTTCCTTGTGTTCTTGTACATATCTCTACAGATTCAGATATCCAATCATTGACTGTCCTTTAAATACAATTGCTGATCTACATCTTTTTGCAATGCTTCAGTTTGTTATGTGCTGCCAGCTGCTCTTACTTCAAACTCCATTCCATATGTATCTATTTGTTTGAAGACTACCTCTATCAGTGTCCAGAATTTATCTGTTCTCACATTTAAATTCCTGAGTCAATACATTCAGTATCTGTAATATCAGCACCATAATTATTTGTCCTATTACAGAATCATGTTCTTCAATGGAGTATTCTTGAGAAATGATCTTCATCAAGGAATGATTGCGAATATACCTCAACAAGGATTTTATAAGGACCCTTTCTCTAATAGCTTCAGCAATAGTGATCAAGAATTACAGGCTCCCTCTAACTGTATGCATCATTTTCTTTTGGCAGAGTCTTCCCATCTTATGCTTAGATTGTCAAAATTTAGGCCAATGACATATGATGTTGGCTGGAGAGGTCAAGGGACTTTTAGATTGTATTTCCTTCCTTCTCCATACTTGTGTAACTTTCTTCTTTTGCATGGTTCTAGCTTGTGTAAGAGCCCATGTTAAGTTACAATCTCGTGCAATATGACCAATGTTATGACACTTGAGGCATTCTACATTATACATGAATAAGAATTCATGATTTCTTCTTGCAAAATTGTTTCTTGAAGGTTGTCGGAGGCTATAACATCTATCTCTATGAGATGGTTGGGGACCATAACATCTATCTTTATGACATGCTTTATAGTCTTTTGCCATATGACCAAAGTTGGAACAGGAATAACAATAACCAAAAAATGAACTTTGGTACCTGGGAGATGGAGGTTTCTTTGATGTACTTCTGTAAACTTTCTGCCTTGAGATCCTTTGATGATAACCATTGCCTCTCGCATCTTTGTCATCATCTAAATTTCTTCTTGGAGCAGGATTTCTTCTTGGAATAAGATTTATTCTATTGTAGCCTTGATTTTTCTCCTTGCCTTTGCTAGAACTGGGAGCATCACCATTTGTTTCTGGCTTTTTCACATCTCTTTTGTTTGAAGCACTTTCATTCTTGCTTGAGGGTTCACCTGCATACCCGAGACTTGATTTATCATATGGACACCTGTGATAGCTGAGCATATCATCCAAGGCTTGAGAGCTCTTCAAGATTTTGTTCATCCCTTCAACCTTTTTCCTGAGGAGGACAATCTCTTCTTCCAATCTTTCACACTCACTATTCTTCTTTGCAAGTTGTTCCTCAGTTTCTTCCTTGCTATGAGTAGCTTCAGCTGCTACTATTGTAAGGGAGATGATATTTGACTTCATTTTGAATATTTCTTCATTCTTTGCTTCACTGCTCTCCATTCTCTTCTCAGCTCCTTGTGCCGGTTTCCTGGCTTTTTGTAATTGAGACTTAAGGGAGGAGACCTCTACCTTGTACTGACCAATCTCTTCTTCAAGTTTGTTCAAGCTCTTGTGCCTTTGTTCAAGTTGACTTGACAAGGCATCTTCCTGCTTCTTTGCTTTATTCAATTGATTTTTCATGGATATGATTTCTTCATGATGCTTTCTTTTGCTTTGACGAAACTCCTTCTTAAGCTTGGCAAGCTCTTCATCCCTTTCTTGTACTTGAAGCTTGATGAGGTCAACTTTCTTCCTTCTTTGATCTTGGTCAACAACTGGAGCTATCTTCTTAAGTGCCTCATTTTCCTTTTTCAAATTGTTAATCTCTTCCATGGCAGTCATAAGTTGAGCAAGGAGTTCTTCTACAAAGTCTTTTTCATTCTCTTCATCTTCTAAGTCTGTTTTAGCCATGATATTATCATTCTCATGTTCAGCTTCTATGATGGGTTTTGGATTTCTTTCTAGATTTCCATCATCTTCTTGACTGATGGTCATGGTCAATGCTCCTTTTGAGTGAAGGTCATGAAGTTTGTCCCATATACCCTTTGCTGATGAACATTTTCCTAGATTGTTCTTTACAGAGTCAGGTAGCCCATTCAAGATTGCCTTTACTACCTTTGCATTGTACTCCTTGGATTCCTCATCCATCCTGCTATCAGCAATCACTGATTTCCAGACTTCAATGCCTTGAGTCTGTAAGAAATTTCTCATTCTTGCTTCCCATATATTAAAGTTCCCATTGAGCCTTGGAGCCTCCTCAAATTCATTGTCTTCTATTTTAGTAGTAGAGGGAGACACGTCCTTAGGAGGATTGGAGACTTTCTTCCTTGACCTCGCCATTTGTGTTCTAAGAGTCAACCTTCAAGCTGTTAAGCTTTGAATGAAGGAACCTGCTCTGATACCAATTGTTGGAAATACTAAGGGGGGGGTGAATTAGTATTTCTTTTTCCCACTATTGTTTTACCAGTTAAAACATATATATTTAGAACACAAGATGAATAGCAGGAATAAATGCTTTTATTAATATAAACTGTGCAGCAAAATAGATACAATATATAGATGGTTACAATTAGTTGCCAAGCTCCAACTTGGACTTTGGTGAGGCTCCAACCTCCATAGCACCAACTCTATTTTTCCAAGACACCAATATTGGACTTAGGAGCACCAACTCTATTTTTCCAAGACACCAATCTTGGACTTAGGAGCACCAACTCCCAAGGACTTCAATCCTTCCTGCTTTTGAGGCACCAGCCCCAAGGACTCCTATCCTTCTTGCTTTCGAGGCATCAACCCAAAGAACTCTAATCCTACTTACTTCTGAGGCACCAGCCTCAAGGACTCCTATCCTTCTCACTTTTGAGGCACCAACCCCAAGGACTCCAATCCTTCTGCTCTCAGAACTCTTCTCTGCTGAGTTCTGTCTATTGACAGCTTCACTGTAGTCTCCAAACTATAGTATCAATGACAACCATGTCTTCTTATGGACGAGTCTTTACAGCTTTTCACATTGCCCATGCTTAGTCTCCAATATCCTTCATGCTCTCTGATAATGTCTTCACACAGCTCTAGTCAGTCTACTGTTAGCTACACTAAGCTCTGCATAAAGAACAACTTCTAGTTCAAGCTTATAATCTCAGCTGGTTGCTTCTCCCCTTCGACTGTCTGTTGTCTTGTTAGCCCTGCTGCTCTCTTTCTGTTCTATTGGATCCTCTCGCTACCTCTGTCTCCTCCAGCCTATTTTCCACAGCGTTCAACAACATTCACCGCTACTGCTTCTGCTATTTCACACTCTGGTTCTTCGCAACACCAACAGCCTACACAGTCCTCTATTTTTGCTGTTGTTATACATTCCATCCCTTTGTCCATTTGTTTCCTCTTTCTCACTGGCTGTTTGGCTTCCTTTCTCCACAGGCTCTTTGGCTTCCTCAATGCTCACTTATCCTGTCAGTTTCCTCCTCGGTCATTGTCATTTCCTCTGCGCTTGCTTGCTTCTTCGGCTTCCCGAATTTCTGTTTCCTCTGTCTATCTAAGCGTTCCAATATTCATAGGACACGTTCAATCAATGGACATGTCCAAGCGATCCACTGAAGAACACATCTTCCCGGTTAAAACTGTAACAGCGTTGTTTTTCCAATGATTGCAAGCATACATAGGGATGGCATTATTTAATAGACATGCCATGTCCTGATCGCAATGACAACCGGCATGGTTCAGCCTCCTGATATATCGGGACTGTTCCTTAATGTATTTTTGCCTCAGAATCTAGCGCACGGCAATATATACAAATATTTAATTACATAGGAAATATGAGCAAAAACAGTCCAAAAGACTAAGGGGCGGACTTCAAGCAGTATTACACCCACATCTAAATTGTATCGGGTAAGGAGCTTAAATTGCAATTGGAGGTTTCGTGAGGCCCTTTATATATTAGCACCCATGACTCTGCCGATGGCCAATGGTCGATCCGATGGACCAGATGCGATAAGGTATTAAACCATAATTTATGTGCCCGTCAGGTCCACATGCTTATCGCAATCGGCAATCGCAAGTTGAACCACCCTCTGTGTAGCATAGCGATGGGCAGATGCGATATGGTATTAAACCATAGCTAATATTCTCATCGGGTCCGCCACCGTTCATCACAATCGGGGTTTGCCCTTGGTCGAGGTCCGATGCGATATCGCTATCGACGATCGCAAGTCACATATGGTCAGGGCCTTACCTCCCGAAGTTCCGATGCAACATTGTGTGCCTAACCCGATAGGATCCCAAATCTCCCGTGCATATATCTTCAAGTCCGGTTTTTGCCTCCGATAGTGTTAAACACATATATGCATAGTTTTTGTTGCTAATGGTGTATTTGCATATATAACCAAGTCTTTCGCCTCTGTTTACATTATATGCATATTTATATGGTTTTTGGTCGTCGATAATGTTATGGACTCCTGATAGCTCTGTGTGCTCCTCTTCTTTGGTATATATATATATATATATATATATATATATATATATATATATATATATATATATATATATATATATATATATATATATATATATATATATATATATATATATATATATATATATCTGTTATATATATATATGAGTCCATCTCTTCCGCTTGGTGGCTCTATCTATATATTACTCCATTTGCTCTATATTACTCTGTTTGCTCTGTTTTCTCTGCTCCCGATAGGCTCCCGATAGCTGTCTATGCTCATCTTATTTGACATATATATGGCATATATATATATATATATATATATATATATATATATATATATATATATATATATATATATATATATATATATATATATATATATATATATATATATATATATATATATATATATATATATATATATATATTGCTCCTCTTGGTCTGTCTGCTCCATTTGCTCCTCTTGGTCCATCTGCTCCATTTGCTCCTCTGGCTTGGTAGTGTCTTCCAAAGACCTCCTTGCATATGTGAATGCCTCTATTGCTCTAATATCTTGTAATGTGCTTTGATATGCCTCCTTAGGTAGCTCCTCTTTACTTATGGCTTAGCTTTCCTGATGGCCTTGCTCTTGTCTCTTCATGAATCTGCTTTGCATCCCCTAGGCTTCATGTCATCCTCTAGTATCTAGAATATTGCCATATTGACATCAATGACAACCTAGGTCAACACCACCAGCTCCTCCACGCAGCACGCCTATGGAAAAATGGCAACAGATCTCCACTCTAGCCTAAGCTTTCAAAGGAGAAAAAAACGCGCAGCTTTAGCCACCACAGATCAACTTGGCACTTTTATACACCATGGGAGTGTGAAGATCTTTGCTAGAAAATGAAATGTATCTGCGAAGGTCTATCAACCAGTCGCGCAAATTTTTGAACAAGGTGATGACTAGAGGTTTAACAGGTTGGTCGTCACACTTTTCCACACAAGATTTGCGACAATTTCACTATAGTTGCTCCCTTTTCTCAGCCTACAGGATTACCAGTCTTACAGCTCTGATACCATGTCAAGAGTTTCACATAGAAGATGTGAAATGACAAACCAACACAAGAGGAGCTCACAGGTGCGGATCACCAAGAGCTCCTACGTGCAAAATGCCACACAAGTTTCACATTAATCTCCAATAATAAAGAGGTACATTTTGTTAGGGATAGAAAATCATATCCTTGAATAATAGAAACTGAATGACTAAGAAAAATAGAATGCATAACTACGTAATAGGAATAACCTATTCTCCATTAATTCTAACACAACATAGTGCTGGGATGAATCTCATCATACTTACCATCATCTGCCAGACCCTCACTAACGATGTCATTGTTTAGCTCCCCACTCTTATTGAAATTCAAAATGGATTTCTTGTCTACTACTCCCTCAGAGATGCTGAGATGATTTAACCATAAGAGTTTGCTTCAGTCCTGCCAAGAAATTCAACTATATTGTTTCTATTCGATGATTCTCCCTTTTTTCTAACATTCACTTGTTCACTGCTAAGTTCAATTTTTAAATTTACAAGAGTAAGCTCAAGCTTGAGTGGTGTTTGAATGTGGACTTGGACTTAAGGCAGTGACTCATTTTTCAATGATCAAACTGAGTTTCTGCCAATATATGTCCAAGACATGGCCATTCACCATAATTCTCGACCCTCATTTTTTAGCCTGCTTTATTTTTCCATGAACTTCTTTATCATAATAGTTGTAGGTGTTATCAATGGGAGAGACACTGAAATGCACCACATATGACTTGAGATTGTTTTGCTTGAGAAAAGCATCTAGATCTCAGTCTATGTCAGGGCTGCACATCAGGGTTGCAGTGGTATATTCCCTCTGGATCTACAGTACCCTCTCCAAATGTACCAGTAGTTTTGCCTCTTTCCAATTATATGACCCCTCCTCCATCTAAGATAGAAGCAACTTCTTCAAATTATGGCCTCAAAGCTTCCTGTGTGTGCTTGTACAAAAATTTGTTTATTTTTATTTCATCAAATGTACCATGCATTGTTGACTCCTCGCTCCACTTATCCATTGCCAACCGTTTCAACCACCATGCTTTTATCAATATGCTAAACCATTAATTAAACTTTAAAGATACACCTAAAGAATTTCCAACCCTTGGTAAGAGGGCGCTTGGAATTCCCTTTGAAGTGGGAGGTGAATTGGTGACCTTTCTTTGTTGAACACCCTAATTCTTGAGGATGCTCCCCTGTAGTGAATTTGCTTTCAGACAGTATTCCAAAATCTCATTATTTTATTGTTCCTATGTCTTCCCATCTCTAATAAATTTTTGGAGCTTGATTTTTTCCATTTTCATGGTAAGAGGGTGACTTCTTCATATTATCTATGAGCACCAAGTGAATTGTCAAGCAGTGGTGTTTGCAGTCTGGATCGAAGAAGTACACAACGTATATGGAGCCTTTCAAATGGTATAGATAAGGGTTACTTCATAGTGATTTAGGGAGAATAAATGGTAGCATATTGGCTAATGCTATGAGAAATAAGGAACAAATGATGACAAATCTCTCCTGCCCTATAGATTCTCTAATAAGGGTCTTTTTTCATAGGAAATAGGTGTCATGATATAGTAGAAAGTTCATCTAACCTCCTTAAAGACAATGGCATTTCAAATCTAAAATAAGTTCATTTGTTTCCCAAATTTGATGATATGCACTCTATTCCAAAAGAGGGAAAGAATTGATGTTTGAAGACAATGATATTTGTGTGGAAGCATATAATCAATTTGAAAGTGAATACATTAACATAAATGTGGATGGCATCTTTGAAAACCCAAATTTGTATTCATAAGTGGAGAATTTCTCAGCTAAGTCTTGTGAGATGGAAACTTATTCCCCTTTTGCTAAAAATGACTTTGAGGAATCTGTTGTAAACCAACAAAGAAAGCCTAATATGCTGGGAAGTTGAAGTGATACTTTTGAATATGAAGTTGAAGAAGACCCATTCCCAAAGATAACAATCAATGCTAATTTAGATATGTCTCCTTTACACCTACACGATAATACGAAACACATACATAATTACTAGCCTAATTGTAGCTATATTGGCCCATAAGGGACTAGCATCCCATGATGGAAGAATTATATATGATCAATCGCGTTTTGTGGCAGTATGATGTACGCTTGGTTCATAGCAAGCGATAGTTTTCAAAATTGATAATAAGATAGAGCTATTTTATCTTTCTCAATGATTATAGTGGATGAATTATGATTTGGATACATAGACACGTTCTTGAGGATGTCATTGAATCGCAAGGGATGAGACTCTAGCCCATCCCACTAGCAGTCAATGAAGGAAAATCCATACTTAAATCCCTTGATGTACAAGAAGGCGAGTAAGTAACCTAGTGATTAGAATAGGTGGTGGTGAAGTTCTGTTTCTAGATTATGAGAATAATATATCTCAACCATCTACAAAAAGAAATGATGAGTCCTTGGGTATGAAAACCAATAATTCAAGAGTAAACACAGCGAAATCATGTCGGATAATAATAGTAATAATAATAATAATAATAATATCACTCTTAACTGCATGTTGATTCTCGAGTTAACATAATGACCACCCCTGGTTATGTAAGGGATTTCTCTAGTTCTTGTTGGATCTATGTTATTTGTAACTGCAGGGTTAAATGGTTTATCAGGTTGTACAAGGAATAAGTACTAGATCATTTTTTGTTATCTATGTTGTGAATTTCTGGGAAAGGGGAACCCAAGGGTGGGAGTTTTAGTGATGATTGGAAGTTCCACCAAATTTCAATGGGATGATATATAAGTTTGATTTGAAACACATTGCAGACAAATTGAATGTTTGATTGATGTTAATTACCCTTATCACTCCATGTACACCTAGCCTAAAAATTTCTTTGTGATTTCATGAAATTTGTTTAAAATATTAACTACTTAGGAGTCTAATTTCACCGAAATAGATATTGCAGGCTATAGGAGATGGTGAGCATAATATTACAGGTCTTTACTTTGGAGAGACTTTCAAAATTTCTTTAGGCTGCTTCAATATTGGAGTCTTCCAATCTCTAGAATGTAAAGCAGGAAGAAATACCTCAGCTTATGAAATTATACACAAATAATGTGAGGCTCTTTGAGTAAGTCCCATAACCAGATAGAATTTTTGATGAAAGTTTTGATTATTATTAGATAATTTGGATGTGAACCTACATAATATGTACTTTTGGAAAAAAATCAAGTAGTTTTGAAATATAATAATTATGATTTAGATTTATAGGGTGGATTATATATTGTATTACACGTATTGTGCCTCAACATATGAGAGAAACAAAGAAATGGCTGTCGTTTCTCTTGCATATAAATGTATGGGAGTGGCACACGAGGATTATTATTTCAAAAAAATCATGTTTAACCAGAGATTGGCATGAGCTACATGCAGTGTTTCATAATGTTCCACTTGGTAATTTAGCTAATCTTGTATTTTCCTATTATGAATGTTGTTTCTGCAAGAATACATGATTGAAAATTAAGGTTGTCTAGTATCAATGATTCTTCCATGCTAATACTGTGGTGAAGGAAATGTGTTTAAAGTTAGTAGCCATCTCTCCTATCCCTTGTAGTCTCACTTGGTGAATATTTCTAACCTGTAATGTGTCTGACATCCATCTGGTGACTAATATACTAATGTAGTCCCAAAAATTATCTCTACCACCTACTTTATTCTTGCAACTGAAATAAGTGTAGTTGGCTCCATGAACTCTAAATGGTTGTTGCTACCTCTTCCCAATCCTTCCTTGAATCTCATCTTCATTATTACCCTATAATTCTATCCACCCATGTTGGGGCGTTCGTTTTGGAATTTGGATTTTTGCGGGAAGAAAGTTCAAGAACAGGTGGTGGGGACAACGGTTCAGGTTGCAAAGCTGACATCCAAAGGAAAGGGACAGGAACTGGGAGTGAACGGCCAGCTGTGGCAAGGTCGTTGAAGAGTACAAAAGCAACTGAGCAAGGGAAATAGAAGGCAACTAAGGGCAGAGTTAGCCAAATAGAATTAGTAGTGGGAATGTAGAACAAAGGATAAAAGGAAAAATAGAGCATGAGGAAGGGGTTGATGATGAAGTGGGTGAGCAAGGATGGGATATTGAGAGCCAGATCAGTTGCAGAAGAGCTAGGACTATCCTCGGCTCCGCATATGTCCATTCTTGTCAGTTTTGTTCTATGGAAAGTACTCTTTGGGTATTTGATGAATGGGCCTCGAGCCTTTTATATTATGTCATGTACTCTCTTATATTCCAGTTAATGAAAGAAAAAGTTTGGGTTCCTTATTGTATTGTTGTGTTCTTGATGGGATATTTAAAATTTTAAATGAATGATCAATAACTAGGTAGTTTCCTATGATGACATGAGTAGAATGACAACCTTAGATAGTACAACAAATTGAGTGTGATGAGCTATTGTTGTATGCTATTTACATTTCCTCGATATCCCTCCATGCTCCATCTAACTTTAGTTGCGGCATGCCTCGGGTGAGACTCCTTGCCATCCAGGTAAGGCGAAAATGTTGGCATTGTCCTAGAATATAGCAGAGCCTTGTTGGCCCCTTGAGCCTGAACCCAAGGTCACTTCATTATTGTCATTTTCGTGCCAACAAATGGTTCCATTGCCAGGATCTAAAATAAAAAAGAGGCGTTTGGAATATGGTATTGAGAACCTTTAAGAAAGAAATAAGAAATTGGTGGGACGACCAAGCAGATCAATTTGTGTCATAACAAGTTGTCCTTCGAAGTCAGACTGTTGCTAAAGTGAATGACAACATATTGTACCTAGAAGCTGCAAGTGCTTGGTACGAGATATTCTAGTGTAAGTTCCCAAAGGAACTATATAATTGGTTGCAGAGACTATAAGTGAAGGGTCAGTCGAAAGGACAACAACCATCCCATCGTGGTTAGGGCTCCACTGATCTTGCAGCACTCTAGCACCTGGACACCGATATGATAAGAGAAGTAGAATTTTGGGTACAAATTACTCTGGAGGGATATGTGGTGGATTTCACGGAAGGAAGTTATAAATCCTTCTCGAAGGCTGATGTGGTGTTCAAATCAGGGTTAAGGGGAAAATTGCTGAAGGAAGTACCTCTTTGGATTAAAATTCTGATGGTGGAAGAAGGTTTAATTTCTTTCTAAGAGACAAGCATGGCAGTGTAAAACCCCAGTGTTGGGAGAAGGATACAAGGGGGAAATGCTACTAAATGGTGGACTATGATGCCACTTAAATGATGGATGTAGAAGACTCACGAAGGGCTAGGGAAGTGAGAGCACACAGGAGGGCACTAATAGTAGAAAAGTGGCACGAAAGGGCCATGCAACCTATGAAGGTACATGCGGAGGGACCACACCAAGCAAGGGCAGTGTCAAAGGGTTGAGAAGGAAGATATGAGATGGCGGAGAACTCAGAGAAAGGAATAGAGACAAATGGGCTAGCCGGAAGCACAAAAAGCGGTAGGAGCCTCCCTCCCCAGTCGCGGGGGAGGTGTCTAATGGAAGTGGTCATAGTAATCCCGAGGAATATATGGACAATGAGATGTGTGATGTTATGAGAAAACTATTTGTGGAGGGTAATGTGCCAAATTAAATCAAGCATCTGACGCCCTAAAGCTCAAGTAGTGTTCACCCTTACCTTCCCCTGGTACTTTACAACAGTCCTGGTAAATTTGTTGTTAAGTTGCTTAAAGCAATATAGATACATAGTGTGCATGTTAGATATAAAATAGATTCTGGTACCCTTAATAGTAGTTGGAATAATAGTATTAGCAATCTATTATTGCAAGGATCTCAATAGCTTGGGACCCAAGGCTTTGTTCTTCTAGCACACGCTCAAGCCATAATGGCAAGATCCTTTACCAGATACCTAGAGTTCTCAGGCTGAGGGAATGAGGATGTGGATGAACACTGGTACCTCTGCGAAGCTATATGGAGAGCACGCCAAATGCCAAAAAATGTGAAGGTGTTTGAATTCTAGACCACCCTTAGGGAGAGAGCCCTGAAATGGTTTATAAAATGGGTAGATTTAAACCAGAATCCAATGGTAGATTACATCAAGAAGATCTTTGTATAGGAATTCAATCTTTCATAGACCGATTAGCAGGGGCTGTCATAGTTATGGGAGATAAAAAAAAGGGATGGAGAGACCACCTAGGAGTTGATGCAGAGGTTCAAGGACCCAACCGGAAAATTAAGTTACCCCATAGATCCCAATCACCAAAGGGATTGCTTTATCAAGGCACTCCTACCACTTCCCTGGACGCCCTTAACACAATAGAAGATTGAGACCTTGCAGGATGCTCTTGAGCAGGAAACTCGTATTGAGACGATGGCAGGGTACCCACATGAATATTGGGGGGAGAGGGGGGGTGTAGGGTCAAAAGACTTGTCGAGCATGGGCTCCAACACTAGATAGCCAACATAACAAAGAAATTGAAAGACTTACAGCCGGTCTACCCAATGAGACCCAACGTGTGGTGCACTCATTGTTTGGCCGAAGGTCACGTCATGACTGAATGCCCGACACTAAGAGGCATGAATCCTACATCATGGCGTGGCAAACCATCGAGGGCTTTGCCTATAGCTGGGGTTGCAATAGTAGGATCACAAGGGAAATTTCCAGGGTGAAACCAACCTGAGTACTATGAGGTCTATAGGAGTTATGGACACTCACCTCGATTATGCATGATATTGCAGAAGTATTCAAATGTACCAAAAAATACTTACTATGAGTTCTATGCATCCACGCCTCACCACACTGACCAGTGTCGATCATTGGATGCTCTAGCAGAGTGGCTAGACTGGTTAGCTTTCAGAACCAATGAGACCACTCACGGAGGGTGAGGAATGAGAGGAAGAAGAACAGGGGGCAAGTGACCTATGCGATGCTACAACTGCGACCAGGAGGGACATGTCACCATATATTGTCCTCTTCAAAGAAGACCTTGGTGCTCTCAATGTCGGGTCAACGCACATGCAATAGAGGACTACCCCGAGTTGATTGCAAGACGGGAAGAGCGAACCAGGCTAAGAGGAACTAACTTGATCAATGCATAACCGAAGATTACTGAAATAACTCCACTATCCAATATAAATATAGTAACCAAAGGAGGAAAGAAGACGGAGCTGATGAGGGTGTGCTATAGAAACTCCCGGTTACTCGAGTAGCTTCCCTAAAAAAATCATATGACCCTAGACAACAAAAACGATACTATCAGGAGGTAGAAAAAATATTCAAAACTTGGTGGAATCCTAGAAGGACAAGGTATCAAATTTAGAAAAGCCCATCATGTCTCGCACGATTGAGGAATGGTTCAAACTATTCTTGCAGATTGTCAACAATGATCAGATGTTAGGATAGCTACGTAGGAGTTTGAAATCAGTTTTGTCGGAAGGAGAAATTAGGGAAGAAGGAACCTCAACAAATTTGCTAGAGAAGCACACGAGGAGAGTAGGAAGAAACAAGAAACTAATAGGTAGGGAGTTCCAAATTGGCACACAAGTGGCAAGATTCTAGATCAAAGGTACAATGTTGGACCTGGGTTCAGACATTAACATTATACCCAGAGAAACATACGAGGCACTGGGAAAACTGCAATATACGTTAGAGAACTTTTGAGGTCTAAAATGGGTCTCCTAAGAAAAATGTTCAACCAAAATAAACTTTATAAGAACCAATAGGATTCAAGATGATGATTTCAACAATGGGGGATGATTGACCATTTTTGGGGTAAAAAAGTAAAAAGATTAAAAAAATAATAAAATAATAAAACTACTTTTTAAACTTGTATTTTCAACTTATCTCCCTAAGGTTTCACTCAAATTTGAAGTGGAAGTACTTGTTGGATGCAAAATTTAATTCCTCATCCAAGGAGTACCAATTTTGCATACTTTCGATGGAGCCCGCTACACAAAAAATGAGAAAAACATGAAAAACATGATTGCAATCACGTTTTTCCATGTATTTCTCATTTTTCATGTAGCACATCCATCAAAAGTATGTAACATGGGTACTCGTTGGATGGGGAATCAAATTCTGCATCCAACAAGTGTTCCCACTCGAAATTTGAGTAAACCCATAGGGAGATAAGTTGAAAATACGAGTTGAAAAAGTAGTTTTTACCTTTTTTTCCTCTAAAAATTGATGATGTAATCTAATGTTATTTTCTTATTTCCACTATTATTTTATAATTTCCATAGGAGGCCCATTTTATACCTCAAAATTCCCCTAATGAGTAGTCACCAATCCACTTGTGGATTGCTAACCAATACTACATTCTTCCCATTAGGAAGCTGGAAGATGTGGAAGTAGATGTCGTAGGGGTGAAAACACATGCAAATTTTGAGGTAATAGATACAATGGGGGAAAAGGATCCTTACCCAACACTTCTTGGAATTGACAGGGCTTATGAGAATTATGATGTCATCGATCTCAAGAAGGTGTTAATGGTCTTTAAAGTGGAAGGAATGCAGGTAATACAACCACTGGATCCATACCAAGGCCCAAGATTCATGGAACTAGTAGATGACTGAGATGAACCTGGAATGATGGACCAGCTATATCGATTAACAATAATGAGGAGGGAATATTACATCAATCCCATACTAGAGGGGTCAGTAAACTAGAGGAGTATACAGAGCTCATAGGTGGTCTCCGAAGTTGCATGGGATGCTTGGCAACAAGGAGGATACAAAATCAATACAAGACGATGCACTACAATATGTCGCATCAACTAGATTGGGACAAAGGTAATTGATTATCCTATTTTCCATGGCATATAATTGGTAGACATATTTATAAGTAAAGTTGATAAAACCATAAGGGAAATCCGCAAGGTATCATTGCTGGACATTGCACTACAAGAAACCCCAGCACAGTGGTGGGGATCTCACCGCAACATCCTTTGTGATTGGGAAAAGTTTAGGCGGGCCATGAGAGAAAGTTTCAAGTAGGAAGGGGACTGACCACGAGAGAGAGTAAAATATAAGGGGGACTCTAATCCCTGGCTACACCTAGAACATTGCACAGATAGATGGAATAGGAAACGGATCCCAAAGGAGCTATGGGTACACATGTTTGTATGCACCCTGGGTACAGTCACGTAGGCTTGGTACATACAAGAAGAAATTCGAAGACAAACTGGGGACTGGGATGCACTGGCTAAACAATTCCCTAGCAGTTTTTCATTTAAAGATAGTGACAAACAGCTAACTAAGGCTCTGTATGCCATCAAAAGAATACTCTTCACATTATGATAGTTATGGGAAGGATGCATTGACGAATAGTTCCTGCAATACTTTTACGAGTCAGGTTACCCAGAGTCCACGGCTTGTGGGATGGTAAGTGTATATGTAGAGGAGGAGGATTTAGAGGGACTGAGACACCTAATGTTTCAAGAGACTGAAGGAGAAAGGGATCTTAAAGAGGGACTGGTAACAAATGCCCCCCACTTGCTCCCAGTAAAACTGTGGAAGCATAACATTAGGACGAAGGACAAACCAAAGATGGCTTCAATAGGGGACTACTAGGACGAGCAAATGACTAAGTAAATTTTTGACCTATTTCATGAGTATGAAGATTTATTCCCAGCTTTAGCCACGGAGTTAAAAGTAATCAAAAGCGATATCAGAGAAATGAAAATTGTGTTAAATCTTGACACCAAGCTAATGAAGCACTAACTGTATAGGCTGAACCCAAGAGTAAAAGAAAAGGTCAAGAAGGATATAGATAAAATTTTGGAGGTAGGACTCATCTTTCCGGTAGAAGAAGCAAAATGGATCAACCCAATAGTGATCTAGAACAAAACGGATGCCATGGAAATAAGGGTCTGTGTATACTACCATAACGTCAACAACGCTTGTGTCCATGACCCATTTCCCATGCATTCCAGTGATGAGGTATTGGATAATGTTGTGGGGAATGAAGCCTGCTCATTCATAGATGGGTTCTGTTGACAATGATGGACCCACTAACATGTCAGGGGATATTCTTGGTAAGAATTCCCAACTAGACCTCAAACCGTTTGGAGTAGGAGTCCCAGCAGTGGACAGTATGGTATCGCCTTGACTGCAGTTGCGCGCAAAGGTAAGTAAGATGTCCTTGTTGGAAGCAAGGGTGTGACCTTGTAGCAAGTCATGGAAGATGCATGGAAAGGTTTTAACACATGAAAAGGGAGAGAAGTGCACCACTTAGAAGCTTGTGATAGCACAGAACTTGAAAGGGAACACACAAGCTGAAAGACATCAAGAGATGGAAAGACGAATAGTTGATAATCCAAAGTGATGAGCTATACCAACAACACACTTTGATAAAATTCATACAAACACATATAGAATAGTCCATACATACATGCGTAAATTACAACTACATACATCGTTAGAGTAACTAGAATAGTCGAACTACAATAACAATATATGCATGAAACATGTTTTCTCTTGTTATATTAAAAGAGTGAAAGATCGAATCATACATACAACCATGACAGCCACTAGCCCCAATAGTGGAACGTTACAGTCACTGCCACCTGCTCCTCCAAAGAGATGTACTTGCTCTACACTGTGGAGAAGCCAAGGCTCGTTCCAGTGCACTCCATGCTTTCTCTAAGTTATGCTTATCAGAAGCTTGGTTCCCAAAAGTCTGTACAATGAGTTATGAGGTTCTATATATAGAAAATGGTGGGGTGACCCTTGACATTCCCCTTTGTGACCCTTAGCCTACCCTCATCACTCTTCAACTTACACATGACTGTTTACATTCTACTATTGACACTTGGTCTCACTTCACGACATGTTTACAATACATTCTACACATGTACCCATGTGAGACAAAAATGGGATCGAGTAAGCCATACAAGACATTGCTGAGACTTAGACAGCTATGGGAAGACTAACTCATTGACATGCTCTTGGTGATCGACGGTGGCAAACTGATGCCAAGATTGGCAGTCTTCTATGGTGTTTGCATACTCCATGGTAACATCCTTTTGAAAATGAACTCTTGCCTCCATTGCATCTGAGTACATTGATTTGGCACCACTGTACAACTCATCATATAGCATGCACATCATGGTATTAAGTGCATTTGAACCAGTCACATATTGGTGCATAGTGTCTTCACTCATCTGCAAATCTGCACTAGTTTCTATGCGCATCAACTGCTCGAACTACATGTCCAAGTCCAGTCGGACTCCGTTCTTTGCTTTCAATTCGGTGAGTGTGCCAATGGATGGGATCACATGTGTGCGCACAATGACATCCATGCTCCTGAACACTCATGCATGTGAAGCCTGTAAGCTAATGATGAGGTGTGGGAGTTCCTCATAGTTCTGGATCTAACTCCCGATGCCTGCCTTCAACTCCACTCCCTTTGGCTTCATCATCTTTGGCAAGTAAAACAGGGCTCCCTTGTACCTCATTTTCCATATTTGCATGTGATCGACAACAGTGTGATGTCTGTCAAGATGTGTGCTCTCTTAGCACAAACTTGCTACCAACCAAAAAGATGCGCAACTGACTTGTGCACTGTGACGAACCTAAAGTACAACTTTAGCATGATTGTCTTGAGAGAAGATACTTAATCAAGTATTCCTTTCTTTAACTCTTCTCTGGTGGATGTTGTGGCTTGATATTCTCTTTTCTTGTCTGCTTGCAAATCCTTAGCCACACGCTCCTTCTCAGCTATCAAGAATCTCACACTTAAGCTGGTGGCTTTGGCATATGCCTTTGTAGCATCGACCAATGCAGCTGGATGTTTGCGCACATTAGACATGATCACTCGTTCTTGAAAATGAGCAAGAGATACATGGACATCCAGAGTGGGAACTTTGTGCGACTGCACAACTCTGTGATGTGACTAATCAAAGGATATGTTGTGCACATTTTCTTTTGGATTGTCCTCAAGGATTTTAGTGTCTCCTTGATGACTTGGGACTTGCTCTACTCCCGGATCTGGTGAAGCCGATGGAGTGACCTCTCAGTCCTTAGGCATGAGGTATGTATCATGATCCTACTCCATCTCAACCACATCTGTGTCCATCTACTCCAACATTTGTTCAATCTCCTGAGCAAAGTCCTTCTCCTGCGACTGCTCACCCTGTTTTCTATCTACCAGCTATGATGAGTCAATAACCTATATTTGTGTAGTTTCATCAATGTGTACACACTACGATTCCTGATGTTCCAGTTGCTACTGTGCTTCATTATCCCTTCTACAAAGATCTTGTTCTTCCCTTCGTTGTTGCTTCACCTCCTACAAATTCTTCTCTACCTCCTCAAGTTTCTTCTTTTCCCTTTGTCTTTGTGCAATCCTTTTGTTGTGTTGTCACTTGTTTGCCTCAATCTCCAAAGCTTCTCTCATTACAAGTGGATATTCTTTGAAATTTCAACTTGATCCACCATTGGGATGTCAGCAACCTTCCTCTTTCCTTTGTCATGTGCATGTCTGCTACCATCTGCTACTGCTGATGTTGCTACTCTCCGAGGTGTTGTTACCTTGTGTGCTACTAACCATTCTACAACCACTCTGACTAGTTCATTGAGCCTGGAGGAGTTGTAACACTATCTCTGTGGGTCTTCATTGGACCAATGACATGCCCCATGGATCCAAGGACGATACACTCTCACACGATGGTCCTCCACTAAGTGATGTGGGTCATATGGATTGAAACTTCTGGTGCCGAAGGTGAACCTCTTAAATTCCTCCGTCTTGGCCACAACATGCTTGAGAATCTAGATCTCATACAACCCAATCAAAAAACGAAGAGAGGGTTAAGCTGCCCTCTTATTATTGTGAAATATCGTTAACAACCTTGTTGATATGTGGCATGCAACCTCTTACATGACTAGATTATCCATGGAAAAATTCGGCAACACATGCAAACCCTTCTCCGCGCTGTACATCCAGATGAAGGTGCCAATGGGTGAGGCATACCAATCTGCTATGTTAACTAATGCCTCCATCGCTGCCAGTGACATGCAAGGAAAATTCTTCTCAAAGATCATCCTATACACCTAGGTGATGAAGTGGTCTGATAGTTGTAGTATAACTCCACAGAAGCTACACTCGAAGAAAAATTGCAATAGATTTGCACAGAGGTTTCTGAAGGTTTCCATTCCCAACCCAAGCTAGGGAACTATTGATGGGCACATATTGCATCAAGAATGTAGGTGGACATGAATAGCTTTCCTTGCTGACCCTTGGGCAGATGTCAGGCATCTGTTACTTACCCATTTAGTTAGAGAGCCAACGTGTAAGACCAATTGAAAGGTCTTCCTTCGTTTGCCAGCTGATCCAACACGAACACCCAACTCTATAGGAAGGTCTCTGTACTCTCTTGGTCGTATAAGCGACATGCAAAGATGACCAAGAAATGATAATACTTCTGCAATTTCTTTGTCTTGTATTCTTGTTTGGGTGTCATCCTGAACTTAGACAACTCTCTCACCCAACTCTTCAAGATGTCTCTTAAGTTCGCACTACTGCTAGGATTGGTGAAGGGTGCATCCATTGTGTTCACCAACTGCACAAAGTGGTACATCTCCTGAAATTTATCTACCTTGAAGGTAGCAAGTTATGTTCCAATGACACTGCTCAACACCATTGTCTCTGGATCAATATGCGAGACAATCCAGTGGATCATGTTCACGCATCGAAATGTGGGATACCTGCATGCAACCTGATATAAGCTAGACTTGTGTATGTTGACATAGACTCTACAGTCCTCCATATTCTCCTCAAAGGTGCCTGAAAATATGTCATTGATATCCTTGCATGTTATCTTGATATCCTTGTCTATGAACAACTTAGTATCTTCACAGATGGGCAATCTCATAGACACTTGCTCGATCATATCTCCAATTGCGCTCTCAATGGTGTCCTTTGACCCTGCTCTCTTGGAAGCCATTGTACCTGTATTGTTGAGAGACTCATGAACAATTGTGATACTTGTAGATAGAGAAACACTCATGGAAAGCATAATTTCAGTTGAAAACCAAAAGCAACTTGAGGACAGACATGCAACACATCTGGGTGAATGACTAGGAAATTTGTACAATTTTCTCTAAGAGAGGCTGGGAGATTGATTTCCAGAACTACGCATAGTAGAGTTGAGACTACTACTGGGATGACTGACTACTAAAATTGTGCAGAGGAAAGTTTAGCTTAGCCTACTGAGGATTGGAACTGCGTAATGCGTAGTTTCAGTCAACATGACTACTACTCAGGAAAATTGCACTGCGCAATCCCTGGGGCCAATTGAAGCAAAATCTCTCAGAATTGTGTAGAGAACATCCTAGGAGGCTAGTGTCAGGCAATTTATGCACAATTCTTGGGATCAAGGCAAGGCTTTCCATCCCAGAAATGTGCTGTGCAAGCCGGGCAAGGCAAGGTCCGGGCCAAGGCAACTCAAACCTGCTGACGGGCAACTACAAACAGTAAGACCTGAATGCATGTGTGAAGCTAGGTGCAGACATGAGTGAATGAACATGCATGCAATGAGTAAGTGCAAGATTCATTAAAAAAGGGAAAACAATGAAGTGTGTGAAGTGAGTCACTGCAATGACGACTGTTAGTTCTGAAACAATGTCATGCATGCAATAGAAAGGAAATACAATGCAAAACTTGAGACAATGCTTCTACAACCTGAAATGCATTGAAACAAAAGAAAACATTCAAAAAATCCAAGTAAATAACATTCACACAAACTGATACAAAAAGCGACAGAACAGTAGTAAAAGACATGAAAATTTGACTTACCTGAAAAATGTTGTGATGAGTGTGCCAAAAGTTCCTAGATGCATTGGGAATGCCAAAGATCCAAGATTGAATTGAAGAATGAGCTCTGAATCATCGAATAAATAGTTTTGACAAGATCAAGGCTTATGACGATCATGCCACAATTCTAGGAAAAAGCAACACTTGGCGGGAGGCTTCTAAAATGAGTTTTGCATGTACCCCAATTGCTAAAAATAGATCCCTAAAATCTAGGGATGATTTTATATTTTATATTTTTTCTTTTTCAGGAAAAATATACCCATGCATGTAAGGAAATATTTCACAATCCTGGAGGGAATCGGTCAACCTGTGAGCACATGCAACGGACAACAAGCCTTGGGATGAATTTTGTGCATTTTTGAGCTGAGTGGCTTTGGCTACCCCTTAAGCTCCATGCAATTTCTGGACTGAAGCTAAGGCTTCCAGTCAGAACTGCACAAATTTTGAGAGCAAGCCTAGTGATGGGCTGCTCTATGAATTTTCTTGGGGAAGGAAGGCTACATGCTCTGCGCAATTTTGGAGAGCAGTGCTGGTTGCCAAGATTCACTGTGTAATTCTAGAGAACAAGGCTGGTTGCCCTCAAGTTCTTCACAATTCTCCAAGTCACCACAAGAACCGGTTGAAGACCAAGTCACGAGAGGTCAGCTTGTGGGTGAAAGGCAAACAATTTATTGAACTCAAGATGATAAGCTGAAGAAACTCAACTGAAAGCATAAGTACATGGGTAGTGCATGACATGCTGCTAAGGATGGTTGGTTAGGAGGCTCTAAAACAAAGCTAAGGAAAAATTTTGGAGGATTTTTGTAGCCGCTACAACATTGGTGACACACTGGTAGAACTCCATCTCTCTTAATGGACCTTGTTTTGTGAAAATCAAGTCTAACTCCTTCGGAAGTATTGTTTGATTCTCTGATCATTGTTGTTTCCACACTAGCTTGAGTGAAAGATGCAAGGCCTACCTTCTCTTGATCTGTCAACACACATTCCAAGCCAAGTCAACTTATTTGTTTTGATCGCGGATGACGGGTACATTGGTGCACAAGTAATGTGACTGTTAGAGTTTAAGTTTCATCTCTGGTGTTGCTCCGCTGCTAATAGGCCTAGATAGTACCCTGATGGAGTCACAAAGGAACACAAGCATCACTCCGCTGCTAGCGAGCCTGGTCAGTACCCCGATGGAGTTACTTGTTGGAAATAATACTGAGAGGGGGGGTGAATCAGTATTATCAGATTAATCAAACTTTTCAAATGCTCAGAAACATATACGCTACTTCAGTTAAGTGAACCAGCGTGTACACGCTACTGTGACGAAGTAAAACATCGTATAAGAAGAAAACTCACAATTTAGTTAGCTTATTCTTCAATTAAGTGCATCAGGACATTATTCACCACATTAACAGTAAACATGTGCAGTATAACAGAACAGATAAAAAGCCACACACATGAACACCAAGATATAAGGTGGAAACCCAATGTGGGTGAAAACCACCTGCTGCAAGTTGTCTCTATCTTTCTTTAATATGAAACTTCAGTTTACAATCTTTTGTACTGGTGCAGCCTTATACCAGTACGCAGGCTACAACCTGCAGAAGGCTACAACCTTCTCCAAACTTCCTTGGAAGGGAGCTCCAACCCCCTTTGCTCTTGTACTAGCCAAGATACTAGTACGTAGGTGCTGACCTACAATCTTCCTTCTTTCAGATATCACTTTTCATACATTTTCAGACTTGGATATTCCTGAAGCACAACATTACAATCTGAAGACCACAAATCATTCAATTTCCACAACAGATCATTGAAGCATAAAACAACCAAACTTTGAATCACTGAACCACTGAACCCTGTCAATCACCAGTTACCAGAACACAGAGCAGACTACAGAACTCTGCAATAACAGTCAGACCCCACTGTAAACCCAAAATCAAGTTTCAAAAGATATACGCTACTTCAATGAGCAAAACCCGCGTATACACGCTCTTTTACCGAAGCCAACCTGCGTACAGATCTAAAAATAAACTTTCTCAATTTGCAACTGTACCAGACATTAGTTAGATCCAAAACGTAACATTGCGACAATATGCAGATCTAGAAATACGCATAATCAACCATATCATGATAGTGCATTTCAAACCATTAGATCCCGATCTATCCTTAGATCTAGTCTTCCATCAACTGATGTGATCTCTCCTTGGCTTAGATCAAGCAACCCAGAACCTGCATATCAGATCTCTTTCTCTCTTAGATATTCAAGCCTTGTCGAAAGATGATTTTGCCTAATGATCTTCTTCTCCTTATATAGTCTTAGGCCTAGCTCAATACCAAGAGCCAAAACCATAGTAACACAATACCATCAACTTCAAAACTAGGGATCGACACGCCCGTCGAGACATAATGGTCCGAAATCATAGGCACAACTTCCAAGGACTAACCACCATGGACCAAAGGAACCTTTCCACATACACGCGCTTTTTATGAATCTAACTAGCGTGTACACGCGACTTGGGCTTAACGAAACGGCGTGTATGAGCTTCCTTGGCATGCTGTACTGAGATCTGTCTTCTGATTAAGTTGCCATCACCTGTACCAACCTCTGAGCACCTGTACCATCCTCTGAGTGAGTTGCCATCAAGGACAACACTTGAATCATAATGCCAACAATCTCCCCCTTTGGACTTGATGGCAACCACCACACCAAGTCACTCTCCCTTTGACATCAAGGGCAAAGGGCTGTGCTCCCCCTGAGGACATGCTGATACCTCTGCTTGGCTGTGCTGACTCGTGCTCCCCCTGACAGTAGGCCAGATCTGAAAAAGATGTTCTTCAACAAGAACCAAGATTTATACACCATAAGGGACCTTCCTATCACCAAAAGACTCAATACATACATCCATACTCCCTTGTTGTTCAGAACTTCATATACGCGTTTTATCCTGTATAAAACAGCGTATGTACGCGGATATTCTTTCTGCAACAAGCGTCCAGCATACACGCGACTTACCCACCATGAATCCGCGTGTATACGCTCATATCCCTTCCGTAACCTGCGTATACCAACTTTTCTGTAGAACAAACAAACTTCAACAACAGGATGAAGCATCAACTACTCCCAGCTTTTGTCTGAGATATTCAAAAGTTTCCCTGGGCAGTGGTTTTGTGAGAATATCAGCAACTTGCTCCTTAGAAGGAACATACTCCAACTTGACCTTCTGCTCAAGCACTTGTTCCCGAAGAAAATGGTACTTGATTGGTATGTGCTTGGTCTTTGAGTGCATGATAGGATTCTTTAAAATGCTGATTGCACTTGTATTATCACATAAGATAGAGACAGGTGGAGTGCAAGTGATTTGAAAGTCCTGCAAGGTCTGCATCATCCAAAGAAGTTGTGTGCAACAAGATGCTGCAGCCACATATTCTGCTTCAGCTGTAGATAAGGCAATCGAACTTTGTTTCTTGCTGAACCAAGATACTAATCTGGAACCCATGAAGAAAGCACCTCCACTTGTGCTTTTCCTATCATCCACACTTCCAGCCCAATCTGCATCTGTGTAAGCATGAAGAGTGAGATCAGTATTTCTAGGATACCATAAGCCATAGTTTTGGGTCCCTTGAAGATATTTGAAGATTCTTTTGACTGCCTGAAGATGAGTTTCCTTTGGGTTGGCTTGAAATCTTCCAACCATTCCTACTGCATGTGTAATATCTGGTCGAGTACCTGTCAAATAAAGCAAACTCCCAATCATGGATCTATAAGTGGGTTGGTGAACTGCTGCTGATTCATCATTTGCACTGAGGCTGCATCCTGTAACCATGGGTGTACATACTGGCTTTGACTCTTCCATGCCATACTTCTTCAAGATCTGCTTGAGGTATTTGGTTTGAGACAAGAAGATACCTCCTTCATTTTGTTGGATTTGCAATCCAAGAAAATATGTCAATTCTCCAAGAAGTGACATTTCGAATTCTTTCTGCATAACCAAGGCAAAGTTTTGACTCATGGTCTCTTCATTGCTGCCAAAAATAATATCATCTACATAAACAACAAGGATTAGCAATTTGTTATTTTCAACTTTTATATAGAGATTGCTATCTGCTGATCCTTTTGAAAAGCCTTGTTGGTGAAGATATTTGTCCAACCGATAGTACCAAGCCCTTGGAGCTTGTTTGAGCCCATAGAGTGCCTTTTTCAATCTGCATACAAGGTTTGGATCATTTCCAAGAATGAACCCATCTGGCTGCTCAATATATACTTCTTCTTCTAAGTCTCCATTCAGGAAGGCTGATTTCACGTCCATTTGAAATACCTTGAAGTTTTGAAAGCTTGAGAGAGCAAGGAACATTCGGATGGCCTCTAGTCTTGCCACAGGAGCAAAGGTCTCTTCAAAATCTATTCCTTCTTGCTGTGCATACCCTTTACAAACAAGTCTGGCCTTGTTTCTAATTACTTCTCCATTTTCATTTAACTTATTCTTGAAGACCCATTTTGTTCCTATTACATTCTTATCTTTTGGTCTAGGAACTAATTCCCAAGTGTTGTTCCTTTCGATTTGCTCAAGTTCTTCATCCATTGCTTTGACCCAACATTCATCTTTGCATGCTTCTTTCACATTTTGTGGTTCAATGGAGGAGAGTAGAGCCAAGTAGCTTGAAGCTTCTGCAAGTGTCCTTCTTGTTTGTACTCCTGCTTCTTTCTGCCCCACAATCTGAGTTTCTGGATGATTCTTTTGGACATATCTGGATGGAGTCTTCTCTTCTATTCTTGTCTGCTCCTCTGGTTCTTCTTGAGATTCTTCTTCTTCTTGAGGTTCTTCTTCTTCATCATTTCGCCTTTGAGAGTAACCTTCATCTTCTTCAATGTCTTCATGATGAACTTGCCTAGGAATATATCCCTCTCATCAACCACTATATCAATACTGTCAACAATTCTGCCAAGTCTTTTATTGTAGCACTTGTATGCTTTGCTATGTGGAGAATAACCAAGAAGAATGCCCTCATCTGCTCTAGGTTCAAGTTTGCCAAGTTGCTCATCAGTATTCTTAATATAACATTTGCTCCCAAAGATTTTGAAATGCTTCACGGAAGGAGTTTTACCACTCCAAAGCTCATGAGGTGTTTGAGTGCTGTTTACTCGGACATTTGTTTTGTTAAGAATGATAACAGCAGCATGTGCAGCTTCACCCCAGAAGGTTGCAGGAGTACCTGATTCATCGAGCATAGCACGAGCCATTTGTTGGATAGTTCTGTTCATTCTTTCCACAACCCCATTTTGCTGAGGAGTTCTAGCTGTAGAGAATTCTCTTCTTATCCCATGTTCATCGCAGAAATCGAAAAATTCATTTGATGTGAACTCCCCACCTCTGTCAGATCTGAGGCACTTAATTTTGTGTCCTGATTCATTTTCAGCCAATGCTTTGAAGGATTTGAATTTTTCGAATGCTTCATCTTTGTGCTTCATAAGCCCTAACCAAACAAACCTTGAGAAATCATCAATGAATAATATCAGATATTCTTCTCCTCGAGGTGTCCTTTTCCTAAATGGACCACATACATCTGTATGGACTAGCTCAAGAGGCAAGCTAGCTGATCCTTCCTTTTCTGGAAAGTTAGTTCTGGTTTGCTTTCCAAACTGACAAGATTTGCATATAGTGTTGTCTGGAATTTTGATATCTGGAAGATCGCGAACTGCCTGATATTTGCATGCTTTTCTTATTTGTGAGAAGCTTAGATGTCCCAACCTTCGATGCCATAGCCAGTGCTCTTCATCCTTGCTAAGATAGCATTGTTGTTGTCCTTCTTCAAATATGTACAGATTATTTGGAGTTCTTTTGCCTTTGAGAACTGTTTTACCTGTATCAAGATCACGAACAAGACATCCATTCGATCTGAAAATAACCTCGGTTTTTTGATCACACATCTGACTGACACTTAGAAGATTATGCTTCAATCCATCAACATACAAAACATTTCCAGCCTTGACCTTTTCTTTCAAAGGAGCAATACCTTTTCCTTTTATAGTTGCAGGAGTATCATTTCCAAAAGAAACTTTCTTTCCCTTTTCTAAAGTAGAATAAGATTCAAGTTTTTCTTTATCACCTGTCATATGTTTCGAACATCCACTGTCAATGTACCATAGATTTTCCTGTCCTTCTGCATAAAACGCTATCCCACATCTTTCTGTCTGAGGTTCTTTTATTCTCCATTTTTTGGTGCTCGTGGCTTGTTCCTTTTTCTCCTGAAACCTGCTCCTGCATTCAGATTCTTTATGACCAAAATTATTGCAAATAGAACATTCAACTTCATTTTCAAGAACCGAAAAGTTGTTATAGGTCCTCTTTGTAATCCCTGTCATACTTCTTTGTTTTTGAGCTTCCCTAGTCATGATTGTTTTATATGCAACACATTGAGCTGCTTTGTGACCAAAGTTATGGCAAGAAAAGCATTGTCCATTGAAGAAGCTTCTGCGGTTATTGAATCTACCAGCCAACTGATTGTAATTTCTATTTTCATCTATTCTTGTGCCAAACTGAGAAGATTTTACCTGTGGTTGGTTGTAGCTTTTGTTCACCCTTAAGAAGGATTGTCCCTGATAGTTTCTGTTTGTAATTCGTCCCTGCTTTACCTGATTATCTTCATTGTTCTTCTGCTCATTTCTTCTTGCTGCATCAAGATAACTCTTTGAGGTGGATGCTTGAGAGGTTTCTCCATTATAGCCCAAACCTGTCTTGTTTAGAGGAGACCGCTGCACATTGATAATCTCATCCAAAGTTTCAGATCCTTTGACAAACTTAAGATTAATAGCTTTTGTTTTCTCAATTTCTTTTCTGAGACCAACAATTTCACCTTCTAGTTTTTCAAGGTGTTTTTCCTTTTCATCAATTTGGAATTGCAAAGTATCAATGATCACACTCTTTTCTTCTATGCATCTCTTGAGTCTAGTGATTTCATTATAGAGATTATCCACATCTACAGCATCCTCATAATCATCATCTTCAAATGCCATTAATAGCTTATATTTATTACCTTGTTCATCTTCATCACTGTTTGATAAGCCATCACTATCTTCATGGGTGTAGTAGCTTTTCTTATTTGCACTTTGTTTCTTATTCCATCTAGCAGGTTCTTTTCCTTTATCCTTATTAGGACATTTTGCAGCATAATGACCTACTCTTCCACAAGCAAAGCATTTGAAAGGTAGCTTACCTCTGAACCTTCCAGCACCCCTTTGAAGATTTCTGACAAAATTTGATTCTTCTTCCTCTTCTTCTGGAACATGGCTTGCTTCATAGTAATCTTCTTTTCTTGATGCCTTAAAAGCAGCTTCCCTTCTGTCTGATGGACCTCCCTTTCTCATTTCATAAGCAGTTAGAATTCCATGTAGCTGAGACATAGTGAGAACTTTGAGATTTTCCTTTTCTTCTATTGCAGATACTTTGGATTCAAACTTGGGGGATAATGATCTTAGAATCTTTTGAACTACTATAGTCTCTTTTATTTCTTCACCCAAATTTTTCATACAATTAACAATCTCATCTACCCGAAGAAAATAATTAGCCACACTTTCATCATTATACATCTTGAGGGTCTCATATTGAATCCTGAGAGTTTGAAGTTTAGCTTGCTTTACCTGTTCATCTCCTTCATAGCTAGTGATCATTTTGTCCCATATCTCTTTTGCTGATTTGAAGTGCATGACCTTCATGAATTCTGTTTGAGATATACTTCCTAATAGAGTACTGACTGCTTTTGCATTTGTTTCATATGCCTTTTTTTCAGCTGGATCTGTAGGAGTAGCTGAAGGAAAAGCATAGCCTGTTTCTACAATGTCCCAAACTTCTGTACCAAGAGATTGAAGATATGCAGTAACTCTTACCTTCCAATAATTGAAATTTGTTCCATCAAAAACCGGTGGCCTGATTGATGCTTCTTTCTCGTAATTTCTCATGATGAATGATCTTCCTTCAAGCGATCAAGCTTCTCTGAAGGACCTGCTCTGATACCAATTGTTGGAAATAATACTGAGAGGGGGGGTGAATCAGTATTATCAGATTAATCAAACTTTTCAAATGCTCAGAAACATATACGCTACTTCAGTTAAGTGAACCAGCGTGTACACGCTACTGTGACGAAGTAAAACAGCGTATAAGAAGAAAACTCACAATTTAGTTAGCTTATTCTTCAATTAAGTGCATCAGGACATTATTCACCACATTAACAGTAAACATGTGCAGTATAACAGAACAGATAAAAAGCCACACACATGAACACCAAGATATAAGGTGGAAACCCAATGTGGGTGAAAACCACCTGCTGCAAGTTGTCTCTATCTTTCTTTAATATGAAACTTCAGTTTACAATCTTTTGTACTGGTGCTGCCTTATACCAGTACGTAGGCTACAACCTGCAGAAGGCTACAACCTTCTCCAAACTTCCTTGGAAGGGAGCTCCAACCCCCTTTGCTCTTGTACTAGCCAAGATACTAGTACGTAGGTGCTGACCTACAATCTTCCTTCTTTCAGATATCACTTTTCATACATTTTCAGACTTGGATATTCCTGAAGCACAACATTACAATCTGAAGACCACAAATCATTCAATTTCCACAACAGATCATTGAAGCATAAAACAACCAAACTTTGAATCACTGAACCACTGAACCCTGTCAATCACCAGTTACCAGAACACAGAGCAGACTACAGAACTCTGCAATAACAGTCAGACCCCACTGTAAACCCAAAATCAAGTTTCAAAAGATATACGCTACTTCAATGAGCAAAACCCGCGTATACACGCTCTTTTACCGAAGCCAACCTGCGTACAGATCTAAAAATAAACTTTCTCAATTTGCAGCTGTACCAGACATTAGTTAGATCCAAAACGTAACATTGCGACAATATGCAGATCTAGAAATACGCATAATCAACCATATCATGATAGTGCATTTCAAACCATTAGATCCCGATCTATCCTTAGATCTAGTCTTCCATCAACCGATGTGATCTCTCCTTGGCTTAGATCAAGCAACCCAGAACCTGCATATCAGATCTCTTTCTCTCTTAGATATTCAAGCCTTGTCGAAAGATGATTTTGCCTAATGATCTTCTTCTCCTTATATAGTCTTAGGCCTAGCTCAATACCAAGAGCCAAAACCATAGTAACACAATACCATCAACTTCAAAACTAGGGATCGACACGCCCGTCGAGACATAATGGTCCGAAATCATAGGCACAACTTCCAAGGACTAACCACCATGGACCAAAGGAACCTTTCCACATACACACGCTTTTTATGAATCTAACTAGCGTGTACACGCGACTTGGGCTTAACGAAACGGCGTGTATGAGCTTCCTTGGCATGCTGTACTGAGATCTGTCTTCTGATTAAGTTTCCATCACCTGTACCAACCTCTGAGCACCTGTACCATCCTCTGAGTGAGTTGCCATCAAGGACAACACTTGAATCATAATGCCAACATTACTTGCATCACCTCTCTATATAGGAAACCTTTCTCTTCTTCCACCTTATTCATTTTTTTTATTTTTTCATATTTTCCTTTTTTCAATTTTCTCATTTTTCAAAGAACTATGCATGGGAACTTATTTATTTCAGAGGCAGAAGAGGGATCCCGACTTATTGAGAGCAAGAGAGGTTGTTCCTTCAGAGAAGTATGTTATATATGCCTCTAAAATACTTGTTAAGGTTTTCGCCCTTACCTTACTCTACTTGACTGAGATGACAAGGGTTAACCCAAAACAACCGACTAGAGTAGGTGGTACTAGTTAGAGTGAAAGTGTTGTGTTTTCACCAAGATTCACTTTGAACAGAACATATTTTCCATTGGTGTATCATTGACTGAAGACAACAAGTTCTTCATAAAGAGAGAGGAAAACAGATAACCAAGTGTTGATAGCAGTACAAATCCTCTTGTGCTTAACCCTAATTGTCTTAATAGTCGCACACGGTTTCATGCGAACTAACCTATGGACATAAACAAGCAAACGAAACAATAAAGAAAAGAGAAAAAGAAAATGTGAAAGAAAAGAAAGAAAGAAGGAAAACAAACAAACAATGTAAGAAGGCAAACATGCATGCAAGCAAACAAGACACAAAGCAGACACTGCTCATACTCCTAAGATAATGGTGCATGGGTCTGATCACATGAAGTGATATTTCCAATGCAACCACTGGTGCATTAGTTGACCCATGTTGGTGAAGGCATGGTTCATGAAAAGGATGGTCGAGCGAACCAGAAAACATGAAAGATATAAGAATGAATACCAATACACTCCGATTTTGAACGCGTCCATAGAGAAGAAAAAAGTGAAAGCACAAGACAAGCATTCTTCGGACTTAACATGGTGTTGTGACACACTGCATGCAAATTATAAGCATGCACACTCTCTTGAATGTGATAGACAAGAAAAGATGAGAAAGAGAGAGAACTTACGCCTTTCAAGTGTGATTGTTGTGTATGATTCCTCTAATGCATGAGTGATGGGATCATGTGATTTAGGTGGAGGAAGTGAAATATTTGTATTGGATTGATCTTCAATGCATACAAATGAGTAATGAGAAGCCTTGGTTGTTTCAACAATTTCCTGATCAGAAATGAAACTAACCTTAGGACAATGAGGGCTTGACATAACCTTCACCTTGGGCTGAAGTGCCTCGACATCCTGTGGGGTTTCGACTTCATCAACAGATAGATCATCATAAATGGGTGGATTTGAAAGATGAAAAATGATTGAATCAACATCGTGATCAAAATTAGGAGTAAAGATATCATGACAGCTACGATCCAAAAAATCAATGAGTTCATCGACATCCTCATGGTCTAATAAATCATGTAGAGGGGTGGATGAGAATAAATAATGTTCACCCTTTGCTTTTCTGGAAAAAGTATATGAAAAATTGACTAGATTCTCAATGAAATATCTGTCCTCTCCGTTGTCAAATGATGAACTGACATTGGGTGTGTTCTGTAAATGATTGGAAGTAGATGAATCTATGGACAGATTTACACAAGGAAAATCAGAGATAGCAGAATCACCAAAGATTTCAGGAAGAAGGGGAGGAGACACGGATATAAGGAGGTCATCCTTAATCGCAGGTTCATGTTCAGATTCCTAGTCATACACATTGTAAATGATAGCGTAGGTTGTTTGTACAACATCAACTCCTAGATAGCTTGATCCTCATTCACAACATGTGTAGAGTCCAAAATGGAAGAAAATGAGACAGTGCAATCCGAAGGATCAATAAAACGAGGGGACATAGGTTGAGGTAACAAGTGCATATGAAAACCCATGGGCTTCCCAACCAAATCTACGCATAAATTGAGAGTAGTGAGGGTGGGAGGATGTGATAGTTGAACAGACTTGTGTGCATGCTCTCCCACATCACTCTGCAAGGGTGGAGCTATTTGATGAGGGGAAGAAGGACACTCACTTGTGACAACATCTATGTCTGCTTTTGATTGCACAACCCCATCACCGAAGTATGTTGTGTGGGGTTTGAGTTTTTTTTCACTTTTGGATAGATCTATTTGTAACAGACATACTCATATCTATCCCAAAGATATTGGAACTTCATCTTACTTTTTGGAGCTTCAAAAGGAAGATGAAGGAAGCACTCACAAAAATTCTAGTAGAGATTCATGCGGGGCCTTACGTTGTTGTAGCATTTTTTTATCAAGTGCTTCAAGATCAAAATGATGAAAAACAGATTCTATTATATCACTAAACTACTTAAATGAGTGCACAGAGTTATGAGGAAGTATGCTACACCATATAAATGGGTAGTCACGAAGTGTTTGTGCGAGCAACATACAGACCTCTGTTTCATTCAATCCTTCCATGTTCTCCATGAGTGCATTGAAGTCATCTAAGTGCTCAAGCCAGGCCACTTTGCCTTCACCATCATATGTGATTTCTAACAAGTCATCCTAGAACTCCCTATCGACTTCAAAGATATGTCTGTTGGAAAATCATTTCAGAGGGTGAACTATAACATACTCCATGATAGATGTGCGAAGATTAAAAATAGATTGTGAGGACTCAACTTGTCATATATCCCTCCTTCTAGCACTAGAAATGTTGACAGTGCTAGACCCACCAACATGTCAGGGATCTCCCCGGTAAGAAGTCCCAACTAGACCTCAGACCATTTAGAGTAGGAGTCCCAAAAGCGGGTAGTACGATATCGCCTTGACTGCAGTTGTGCACAAAGGTAAGTAAGATTTCCTTATTGGAAGCAAGGGTGTGACCTTGCAGCAAGTCAAGGAAGATGCATGGAAAGGCTCTAACACATGAAAATGGGAGGTGTGTGCCCCTTAGAAGCTTGTGATAGCACGTAGCTTGAAATGGAACACATGAGCTAAAAGACATCATGAGATGGAAAGAAGAATAGTTGAAAATCCAAAGTGATGAGTTATACCAACAACACGTTTCGATAAGATTCATACAAACACATATGGAATAGTCCATACATACATGCATAAATTACCACTACATATATCATTAGAGTAACCAAAATAGTCGAACTACAATAACAATATATGTATGAAATGTGATGGCTCTTGTTATATTAAAAGAGTAAAATATCCAATCATACGTACAACCATGACAACAACTAGCCCAATAATGGAATGTTATAGTCACTTCCGCCTACTCCTCCAAAGAGTTGTACTTGTTCTGCACTATGGAGAAGCAAAGGCTCTTAATAATACACTCAAAGCTTTCTCTAAGTTATACCTATAAAAATCTTGGCTCCCGAAGGCCTGTACAATGATTTATGAGGTTTTATATATAGCAAAGTGTGGGGTGACCCTTGAAATTCCCCTTTGTGACTCTTAGCATACCCTCATCACTCTTCAACTTACACATGACTATTTACATTCTACTATTGACACTTGGTCTTTCACTTTACGACATGTTTACAATACATTCTACACATGTACCCATGTGAGGCAAAAATGGTCATGAGTAAGCCATAGAAGACATCACTGAGACTCAGATAGTTTTGGGAAGACTAACTCATCGACATCCTCTTGGTGATCGATGGTGGTGCAATGATGCCAAGCTTGGTAGTTTGCTATGGTGTTCGAATACTTCGTGGTGAAATCCTTCTAAAAATGAACTCTTGCCTCTATTTCATTTGGGTACACTGATTTAGCACCTCTGTCCAACTCATCATATATCATGCGCATCATGGTCTTAAGTGTGGCCAGACCAACAACATACTGGTGCATAGTGTCTGTGCTCATCTGCAAATCTATGTTGGTGGCTATGCGCATCAAATGCTTGAAGTACATGTTTAGCTCGAGTCAGATTTGGTTCCTTGCTTTCGCCTTGGTGAGTGTGCCAATGGATGGGATCACATGCGTGCGCACAATGACATCCATTCTCTTCAACACCCATGCGTGTGAAGCCTGTAAGCTCATGATGAGCTGTGGGAGTTCATCATAATTCCAGATCTCACTCTTGATGTGTGCCTTCAACTCCACTGCCTTTGGCTTCATCATCTTTGAGAAGTACAATGGGGCTCCCTTGTACCTCATTGTCCATATCTGCATGTGATCGACAACAAGGTGTATGTCCATCAAGATGCGTGCTCTCCTAGCACAACACTACCTCCAACCATTAAGATGGACAACTGACTTGTGCATGGTGATGAACCTGAAGTACATCTTCTGAATGATTGTCTCAAGAGACGATAATTCATCAAGTATCACTTTCTTCAACTCGGCTCTGGTGGATGTTCTGGCTTGCTCTTCTCTCTACTTGGCCACTTGGAACTCCTTAGCCATGTGCTTGTTCTCGGCTATCAAGAATCTCACACTTGAGTTGGTGGCTTCGGTATATGCCTTTGCAGCATTGACCAATGTAGTTGGATGTTTGTGCACATCATACATGATCACTCGTTCTTGAAAATCTGCGAGATATACATGGACATTTGGAGTGGGCACTCTGCATGACTGCACAACTCTGTGTTGTGACTCGTTAAAGGATATGTTGTGCACAGATGATTCCAGATTGTCCCCAAGGATTTCAATGTCTCCTTGATCACTTGGGACTTTCTCTGCTCCCGGGTCTGGTGACGTTGGTGGAGTTACCTCTGGTTTCTTGGGCACAAGTTTTGTATCCTGATCCTGCTCTAGTTGAACCACATCTGTGATGAGTCAGTAACCTGTATTTGCACAGTTTCATCAATGTGTACACACCGCACTTCCTGCTCTTCCAGTTCCTACTACGCTTCCTTATCCCTTTTGTATAGCTCTTGTCCTTCCCTTTGTTGTTTCTTCACCTCCTGCAACTTCTTCTATGCCTCCTCCGGTTTCTGCTTTTCCCTCTATGTTTGCATAATAATTCTATTGTGTTTTCATTTCTTTGCCTCAATCTCTAAAGCTTCTCTCATTAAAAGTGGATCTGCTTTGAACTTGTAGCTTTCTCTGCCTTTGCACTTTCGGAAACCTTCCTCTTTCCCTTGTCATGTGTAGGTCTGTTGCGTTCTGTTGCTGCAGATGTTGCTTCTCTATGAGATGATGTTTCCTTGTGCACTACTAACCATTCTACAACCACTTTGAGTGGTTCATTGAACCTTTAGGAGTTGCAACAATATTTCCACGGGTCTTCCTCAAGCCAATTACATGCCCCGTAGATCCAAGTATGATGCACTCTCGTACAATTGTCCTCCATAAGTGATGTGGGTCATATGGATTGAAACTTCTAGTGTCGAAGGTGAACCTCTTGAATTCCTCTGTCTCTGTAGGTTTTAACCCAGTACAGAAATTACTTGCATACGAATTCTTAAACAAAGAAAATAAACAATGCGAGAGCATAACACATAAAACACATATGCACAGAGATTTTCCCCTGGATCCCAAAACCGGGACTACTAGCTTGATTTTTCATTATGTTCCTTTCAATGTTACAATACATATTTATACATGCAGAAGAATCCAATACCATGGACCTAAATCCATCGCGTCCAATACCATGGACCGAAAACCATCAGATCCAATACCATGGACAGAAAACCATCGCGTCCAAAAATCATGTGCGAAAATCATGCACAGAACCATAGGTGGGTCCGCCCAACCTAACATATGGTCCAAAACCAAAATTTTCTAGGGCGCTACCCCGAACCCCATAAAGTGGGGTTACGGGTGCCCTTCAAACCCCCTATTAACTATGTGGAAAGAATATAACACAACCCAAAAATCTCCCACTTGTTGTTTTCTTTCCACAGAGGGCCATAGGAGAGCTTAATCATTTTTCCAGCCCTGAGATGCCCATTGCTTCTCTACACCAAGAGAAATTCTCAAAGCTCACAGATTTTGTCAATGCATCTACAGTATTCTTCAAAGTGTCCACCTTTACCAGCAACACCTTTCTTTCTTCTATCATATCCCTCACAAAGTGATACTGAACATCAATGTGCTTTGTCTTTGAATGATAAGTACGGTTCTTTGCCAAGAAAATTGCACTTTGGCTGTCACAGTCTATTCTTATAGCTCCATGTACTAACCCCATACTTGAACACAATCTCTACAACCAAACTGCTTCCTTGCTTGCATGAGTGGCTGCCATGTATTCTGCTTCTGTAGTTGATAGTGCCACTACAGATTGTTTCTTACTCATCCAACTGACTGCACCTCCAAATAGGTTAAACACATACCCACTTGTAGATCTTCTCTGATCCAAATCTCCAACCCGGTCTACATCAACAAAGCCATGAATATCCAATACTCTGTCCAATCTTGGTCTTCCTTGGTAGCAAAAACCATAATCACTAGTGCCACGCAAATACCTAAAAACCCGCTTCACTGCTGTCCAGTGCTCCTTCCCCTCAATACGCCCACTGCATGTGCAATGTCTGGTCTAGTACAGACCATTGCATACATCAAGCTACCCACTGCACTTGCATATGAAACACGGGACATGTCCTCTTCCTCTTCTTGTGTCTTGGGACACTGTTAAGCAGATAACCTCTCACCTACAGGAATAGGAACCTTCACCGGTTTACTATCCTGCATATTAAAACTCTACAGTATTGTCTCAACATACTTCCTCTGGTTTAACCAGAGCTTCCTCTTTACCCGATCTCTTTTAATTTCCATGTCCAAAATATAGTTTGCAACACCAAGATCTTTCATGTCGAATTTGGAGGACAATTGGGTCTTCAAATCCTAGATAATTTCTTTGTCATTTCAAACCAGCAACATATCATCCACATACAAGACCAGATAAATAACACGGTCACCAATTAATTTAAAATACACACAATGATCTTCTTTGCTTCTGGTGAAGCCAAGTCCCCATATAAATGTATCAAATTTCTGATACCACATCCTTGGTGACTGTTTTAACCCATACAGAGACTTCTTTAACTTGCATACCAGTTCTTTCTTACCCTTCACCACAAAGCCTTCATGTTGCTTCATGTAGATTTCCTCTTCCAAATCCCTGTGAAGAAATGCTGTCTTCACATCCATCTGTTCTACCTCGAAATCAAAAGCAGCAGCAACAAATAAAAGTAATCTAATAGAAGTTACCTTGGCAACCGGAGAAAAAATATCACCAAAATCAATTCCTGGCACCTGGGAATAACCTTTTTCTACCAACCGAGCTTTTTATTTCTCCACCTTTCCTTCTGCATTTGTCTTCTTCTTGAACAACCATTTGCTGCCAATGGGTTTCCTTCCAGCCGGCAAGTCCACCAGATCCCAAGCTTCATTTTTGTGCAAAGATGCCATTTCATCAACCATGGCCTCTTTCTAGAGTTTTCCATCCTCTGAATCCACTGCCTCCTTCACAGTTCTGGGATCATCATCAGTAACAGACAAGGAAAAATTTGAACAGAAAGCAGATGGACTATATCTTTCTGGCTGCCTTCTTTCTTGAACTGATCTTCTCACAGCCAGAGTTTGTGGCTCTTCATCTTCTAATTCCTCCTCTGCTACAGAGTCCGGTTCTTCCTCCTTTAGTTCAAACTCTCTCTTCACAGGTTCCTTTGGTTGGACTTCATGTTTAATAACATCTTTCACCTCTCTGAACACCACATCTCGACTGTACACAACCTTCCGTGTGACTGGGTTCCAAAGCTTATAACCCTTTAAACCATCTTTATACCCAATAAAGATGCACTTTTTAGATTTAATCTCCAACTTGGTTCGTTTCTCCTTTCGAACATGTACATATGCATCACATCCAAAGACCCTCAGATGTGAAAGAGAGGGTTTCTTACCAGTCCATACTTCTTGTGGAGTCTTATCCTCCAACGCTGATGAAGGTGACCTGTTGACTAGGTAACTTGCAGTATCCACCGCCTCTGCCCAGAATTGCTGTCCTAACCCGACACCACTAAGCATGCTTCTTGCCCTTTCCATCAACGTCTTGTTCATTGTTTCTGCGACTCCATTTTGCTGAGGTGTATATGGAGTAGTCTTCTACTGTGCTATACCACACTTCTTACAGAATTCTTCAAATTCCTTGCTACAAAACTCTCCACCATTATCTGTCCTAAGCACCTTTATCTTCTTCTCTGTCTGATTTTCCACCAAAGCCTTAAATTCTTTAAACCTGTCAAAGACTTCAGATTTCTTCTTAAGGAAATATATCCATGTATTCCTTGAGAAGTCATCTATAAATGATATATAGTACACAGACTTACCCAGTGATGGAACCTTCACAGGTCCAAACACATCACTGTGCACAAGCTCTAATATCTGTTTCATCCTCTTACCACCAGAGGGCAGACTCACCCGATTCTACTTCCCATATACACAATTTTCATAGAAATCAAAATCCAGAGAGCTATTATTCATACCTTCTACCATACCTTTACCATGAAGTATTCGAAGGCCCTTCTCTCCAATATGTCCAAGCCTTTGATGCCACAACATGGTCTTCTCTCCAAAGACCACTAGATTTTCTACTCCATTTTTAGGAACCATAGAACTATTGTACCCATCAACAACAGTGCTACCTTGCAGCTTGCACAGAGTTCCAATCCGAACTCCCCGCATCAATATCAATGCTCTTTGAACCATCTTGCAGGTATCTTTCTTGAACACTGTCTTTACACCTGCATCATCCAACTTGCTTACAGAAATCAGATTTCTGGCCAATGCAAGAATATGCAGAACACCCAGAAGTGTTCTAACCCTTCTACCTTGCAACTTCAACTTTACTTTTCCGTGACCAATGATTCTAGCCTTCCTATCATCTCTTAAGAAGACATCACCACCATCGTATTTCTCATACTCGCAGAGCCACTCTCTATGGGGAGTGAAGTGAAAGGATGCACCTGAGTCAATCAACCATGCCTCATGATCTACATGTGTACTTGAAGAAGCCAAGTACACATTCCCACCTTCATCTGAGGTGGTTTTCGCCTCTGCAGAAGGAGCATCATCAGATCCCTTTCCTTTATCAGGAGCTTTAGATTTACAATCCCTTCTGAAGTGCCCTTCCTTTCCACATTTCCAGCACACCACCTTTGTAGGTTTTCCTGGAGATTTAGATCTCCCTCTAGATTTAGATCTCCCACTCGATGACTTATTTTTGTTTCTGTTCAAGGACCTTCCTCATACAGACAAGGCATCACCATTCTGGCTCTCCATATTTTTTCGTCTCATCTCCTCCATTAGCAAGGCTGAGACTATTTCATCAAACTGCAAAGCAGTTGCATTGCTACCTATTGCAATAACCAGACTATTCCACAAATCTGGTAGAGAACACAACAAACTGATGCACTTATCTTCATCTGAAATTTTAATCTCAACAGATGATAACTGACTTACCACAGTATTAAACGAATTCAGATGCTTTGTCACCGAGTCTCCATCTTTCATCCTCAGGTTATACAACTTTTTCCGCAGGAATAGTTTATTCACCAGAGACTTAGATTAGTACAAAGTCCCTAACTTGTCCCACAAAGCCTTCGCCGTAGCTTCCCCTGATACATTCAACAATACTAAATCTGAGACACACAATCATATTGTGCTCTTTGCCTTCCAATCCAACTTCTTCCATTCTTCATCGGTCACTCCCGTTGGTTTAGTACTTGGATCTACCGCGATCCACTGATCTTTATCCAGCAACAGATCCTCCATATTGAGTTTCCACAACTCAAAACTCTGACCATTGAACTTCTCAATCTCTATCTTTCCACTGCTCGCCATCTTCTTTCACCACCAGAATCGATCTCGCAGATCTCCCACTGAACAGGGTCTACCACAGGCCTGAGCAAAAAATCCCTCAGCAACAAAGGCGTCCCCTTGAAGCCAAAACAGCTCTGATACCAAATGTAGGTTTTAACCCAGTACAGAAATTACCTGCATACAAATTCTTAAACAAAGAAAATAAACAATGCGAGAGCATAACACATAAAACACATATGCACAGATATTTTCCCTTGGATCCCAAAACCGGGACTACCAGCTTGATTTTTCATTATGTTCCTTTCAATGTTACAATACATATTTATACATGCCAAAGCATCCAATACCATGGACCGAAATCCATCGCGTCTAATACCATGGACCGAAAATCATGCACAGAACCATAGGTGGGTCCGCCCAACCTAACATAGGGTCCAAAACCAAAATTTTTCGGGGTGCTGCCCCGAACCCCATAAAGTGGGGTTACGGGTGCCCTTCAAACCCCCTATTAACTATGTGGAAAGAATATAACACAACCCAACAGTCTTAGCCTCAGCATGCGTCAGAATTTGGATCTCATACAACCCAATCCACAAAGGAAGAGTGGGCTAAGGTACCTTCTTCTTCCTGTGCAGTATCATTGACAACCCTGTCGAGATGTGGTATGCAACCTCTTGCATGACCATCTTATCCATGGAAAACTTCAGTAACACATGCAGATCCTTCTCCATGTTGTACATGCGGATGAAGGTGCCAAGGGGTGAGGCATACCAATCTACTATGTTAACCAATGCTTCCATCACTACCTATGACATGCAAGGTGGATCATGCTCAAAGATCATACTATACACCAGGGTGATGAAGTGGTATAGTAGCTGTAGTATAACTCCATGGAAGCGGCACTCGAAGAACAACATGTAATATATGTGTACAGAGGTTTTTGAAGGTGTCCACACCCAACCTAAGCCAGGGAACTACTAACAGGCACAGATTTCATCAAGAATGTATGTGGACATGAATAGCTTTACTTACTAACCCTTCGGCGGATGTTGGGCATCTGTTACTTGCCCCTTCAGCGAGAGAGCCAACATGTTAGACCAATTGAAAGGTCTTCCTTTGTTCATCAGTTGATCCAACATGATCACCAAACTCTGCGAGAAGGTCTTTGTACTCTTCTGGCCGTATAAGCAGCATGCGAAGATGAACAAGAACTGATAAGCCTTCTACATGTCTTTGTATTGTATACTTAGTTGGGTGTCATCCTAAAATTTGGCAGCTCTCTCACCCAGCTCTTCAAGATGTCTCTTGAATTTGTACTGCTGCTAGGATTGGTGAAGGGTGCATCCATTGTGTTCACCTGCTATGGCAAGTGTTACATCTCTTGAAAGTTCTATGCCCTGAAGTTAGAAAGTTTTGTTCCACTAACATTTCTCAACACCACTGTCTCTGGATCAATATGTGAGACAATCCAGTGGATCATGTTCACGCATGGAAATGTCAGATACCTGCATGCAACTTGGTACAAGCAAGACTTGTGTATGTTGACATAGATTCTGCTGTCCTCCAGATTCTCCTCAAAGGTACCTAAAAAGATGTCATTGACATCCTGCCATGTTATCTTGATCTCCTTGTCTATGAACAACTTAGTATCTTCATAGATGGGCAAGCTCATAGACACTTTCTCAATCATATCTCCAGTTGCGCTCTCAATGGTGTCATTTGACCCTGCTCTCTTAGATGCCATTGTACATGTACTTTTGAGAGATTGATTAACACCTGTGATACCTGGAGATAGAGAAACACTCATGGCAAGCACAATGTTAGTTGAAAACCAAAAGAAACTTGAGGAATGACATGGAACACACCTAGGTGACTGACTGGGAAATTTGTACAATTTTCCCTAGGAGAGGTTAGGACACTGACTGCCAGAACTACAGAGAGTACAGTCCAGACTGCAAATGAGATGACTGATTGTTGAAATTGTGCAGAGCACAGTCTAACTTGGCTTGGTGAGGATTGGAACTATGCAATGTGCAGTTTCAATCAGCATGACTGCTAGCTGGGAAAATTGCACTGCGCAATCCAGGGTACTAACTACGGCATTGCCTCTCATAATTGCACAGAGCACATCCTGGGGGGCTAGTGTGAGGCAATATCTGAACAATTCGTGGGAGAAAGGCAAGGCATTCCATCCTAGAAATGCGCAGTCCAAGCCAGGCAAGCCAAGGTCCAGGCCAAGGTAGCTTAGAGTTGCCGACATACGACTGAAAATAGTAAGTACTGAATGCATGTGAAAAAATGGGTGTACACATGAGTAAATTAACATGCATGCAATTAGTAAGTGCATGATTCATTAAAAAATGGAAAGCAATGAAGTGTGTGAAGCGAGTTACTGCAACAGCCACCGTTAGTGTAGAAACAGTGTCATGCATGCGACAACAAGGAAATGCAATGCAAAAATTAAAACAATGCTTCTACAAGCTAACATGCATCGAAATGAAAACAAGCGTTAAAAAAACCAAGAAAAAAACATTCACACAAACTAAAATATAAAAAGCAACAAAAAAGCAAAAAAATACATGAAATATGGACTTACCAAGAAAAATTTGTGGTGAGTGTGCCAAAAGTTCCTAAATGCGTTGGGGATGCCAGAGCTCCAAGATTGAAGTGAATAATGAGCTCTGAAGCATCCAATAAATAGTTTTGACAAGATCTAGGCTTATGACGTGCATGTTACAATTCTAGGAAAAAGCGAAACTTGGCAAGAGTTTTCTAAAATGGATTTTGCATTTAAACCCAGCTACTAAAAATAGATCCCTAAAATCTAGGGATGCTTTTGCTTTTTTTCTTTTTTCTTTTTCAGGAAAAATTTGCCCATGCATGCAAGGAAAGATTACACAGTCCTAGAGGGAACTGGTCAACTTGTGAGCACATGAATCAGACAACAAGCCTTGGGATAACTTCTGTGCAGTTTTTGGGTTGAGTGGCTCTAGCTACCCCTCAAGCTCAATGCAATTTCTGGACTAAAGCTAAGGCTGCCAGTCAGAATTGCACAAATTATGAGAGCAAGCCCAATGATGGGTTGCTCTACACAATTTTCTTGGGGAAGACAACTTGAATGCTCTAGGAAATTTTGGAGAGTAGTGCTAGCTACCAAGATGCATCACACAATTCTTGAGAGCAAGGTTGGTTTCCCTCCAGTTCTGCAAACTTCTCCAAGTCAGCACAAGAACCAATTGAAGACCAAGTCATGGGAGATCAGCTTGAGGGTGAAAGGAAAACAAGTTAGTGAATACAAGCTGATAAGTCGAAGAAACTCAACTGAAAGCATAAGTATATGGGAAATAGAAGACATGTTGCTAAGGATGGTTGGTAGGGAGGCTCCAAAATGAAGTGGAGGAAAATTTTTGGAGGATAGTTATAGCCGCTACAAGAGGTTCTCAGGGTACCATCAGGTCTGAATAACAGAGGAGGAAAAGAAGAAACAATGTTCACCACATAATGGGGCTCGTACAAATACCATATCATGCCTTTTGGCCTAAATATTGCACTTGTTGTGTACTCTTGAATTTTCATCGTCGCCTTCAGAGACTATATCATGAGTTCTTGGAGGTATACATGGACGATTGGATAGTTTACAGCCTGTCGAAGAGGCATGCCAACATACTTAGAGTAATGTTTGACTGGTGTAGACAACTACAAATCTCCCTAAACTGAAAAAGTGTATCTTTCCAGTTCCATTTGGTACATTTCTAGGCCACATCGTTTGCAAAGACAGTGTTTGTGTGGACCCCGCAAAGGTTGCAGAAATTGTAAATATGGATCTACCAACCAATATCAAGAAATTGCGATCGACACTGGGCCACACAGGCTATTATCATTTATTCATCCGCAATTATGTGTCCATAACCACTCCCACAGAGAAGCTACTAAAGAATATGGAAACATTCAACTCGACGAAGACTTGTCAAGCAGCGTTGAACATCCTAAAGGAAAAGTTGGTAAGTGCTCTGTTAGAAAATTATATATTATAGAGAAATGGAACACTTAAAATATTGTAGAAATATAAACACAGAAAAATGCATAAAACAAGAGAGACACAGATATACATGGTTCACCTAATTTGGGCTACGTCCACGCAGAAACAACTAGTCCTTCCTTTTATATGATCCAGCAAAATTAAGAGATACAACCTACAAAAAGTCTGTTTTAATTCCCTCTTCTCTCTCACACGATCTCCTCTTTCTTTCTCTCTCAAAATAAACATCTACATAGCCACAATACAATTCCCTCATATATAGTGTTGGGAATGGGTTCCCCCAAGAGCTAGTTTTGGGGCTAAAAGACCATGTTTGGGGAAGAAGGCCCAAATTTTGTAATAAAGATATAAAGTCTCTGTATTTTATGGTTGCGGAGCACGAACAGGTCAAAGGGTTGTCTGTCCTTGTTTTGTAAAGTATCATGTCAGCTATAATGATCTACCCATGGTCCGTGGACCATGGGATTGTATAAAAAGGGAGTCTTAGAAGAGTCTAAGAGAAGAGTAGTAATGGTAAGAAGGATTTTGGGTAAGAAGTTATAAGTGTTTTTGAGTCTTAGCATAGGTAGAGGCTCTGTAGCTGAGTGCGCACAGGCCTAGGGTGGAAGTCCGCAGCTAAGTGTGCGGACCCCTACAGCTGTGTGCACAGGGCGGATAGAGTCTGTACTAAACTTGAGATATCAATAGAGAGAATTATTCTGCAATCAATGTGTATTTTGTCTCTGTTTAATGCATTTGATTATATTATGTTACGATCTGGGTTTACATTATAATGCTTAGTTTATGGACGAATGTATTTGATTATGTCTATTAATTGAATCCAAGCAAGAGTAAAGGTTTATGCGAAGGTCACTGTAAATGCATGGTAGATTAGGTAGCACTTAAGATAACTTGGGAAATTATACAGTAACGCAGTCATAGAGGCACATAAGTGCCTGGACCTTAGGTTAGGGCCGCGTAAAGATTAGTCAAGTACCTTTGCAGAGGTACTGATGGATTGAAGAGAAGGAACATCGATAAGCCCTAAAGGCTTGTCAATCTACACGAAGGTAGGATCAAGAAGTATAGATCGACATCACGACCATTTGAGGGTGTGGAAACTTGGTTCCTACATCCCCCCATACTGCTTCGGGTGAGACTTCGGTCCGTGATCCATGGGCTGATGCTGAAAGGGCCAGTAGTGTAGGGATTTGCTTGGCTGACTAATGCTCAACTTGGGTCAAGGCCCATCAAGCGAAAAAATGGTTCTATTGCCAGGACTGGGATCTGCATAATAAGATGTGTGATGTTGCATCATTGGAATCCAATGAAGAAAGAAATGGAAACCTAGTTGGATAGGAAGATCCACGAATTCACGACGCAAGAAAACAAGAACCTGCGATTGATGAAAGAATAGTGGTTGGACAGATACCTGTGCATAGAAATAGACAAAATCTTCTTCTGTTCCTTCCCAGTTGAGTTATACGAGTAGATCGCGAAGTTGGAAGATGGTCAAGGAAGGCGGAGGCTTGACAAGCTTATTGTTTGGACACCGAAGTTAGTAAGGAGGTTAGAAGTTTTTGAAGATAATATCGCGTGCGCTGTCAACCATTGACTCAACCGCATCATAGGAGGATTGGTGACCGAGTTCGCGGTTGATACCTCTGTCAGTTACAGTGAAGTAGAGCACCACTTCTTCAAAGGACCGTGAGGTAAGTATTTAAAATCATTGAATACTTGGATTAAGATGCTCTTGTGTGAACAACGGGTTATGCAGTTACCTTGATGTTTGGAGCTACGTGAAGTGGAAAACCTTTCAGGGATAGAGGAAGAAAATATTCTGAGTATAGCCCACAGATCAAACTCCCTTCAAGTGACAACAAAGGGACACCGTAGATTTCTCCCTTGAGTGCTAGTCAGTTGATAAGATGAGGTTTCCCACGAATACTGACACTGCCTCTGCCCTCATCACATCCATCCACACCACCTCCATCCTCACCTCCACTGCTCACCCCATCACCCACACCACCGCCACCTCCACTGTTCAATATGGTGAACTCTGTAAAACTACCTGTATTCAAGGGCATAGGGAATGAGGACCTGGACCAATTTTGGTTTGTCATAAAGGTTGTATGGGAAGCTTAGGGCGTTGCGGATGATCACATGAAGAAGGCGACATTGGTTAGTGCTTTACAGGATCATGTGCTAACCTGGTACATTAAGTACTCTAATGACAACCAAGCAGCTACACTGGCAGAGATCCAAACTGTGCTGAATAAAGAATTTAGTAGGCCTAAGTATGAAGTGCAGTCGAAAGTGGGATTCAAGGAAATCGTGATGAAACCAGGTGAGACCCCTTACGAGTTAGATCAAAGATTGAAGTGTAAAATCCACAAAACCAATATGAATTTGATAGACGGACAACATCGCGAGTGGTTCATGGCTTTGCTCCTACGTCTCCTAAGGGTTGCACTGTCACAACAGAATATTACGACTCAGGCAGAAGCCTTATAGATTGTAATGAGACTGCATGAAAATCCAATGCAAGATCGAATCTAGGGGTTCAGCAAGTTCATGCACAGTTGAAAAACCTTTGTCTTGAAATGAAAAGTCTGAAGCAGGACAGAACTGCTCGGTCGGAGGCATGTGAAGAGGTTTGGTGCATAAAATGCAAGGATTAGGGGCATGACAAGGATCACTTCCCAATGTTCGTGAACTACATTGTAGTAGGAGGACGAATGCCTCTACGACAGGAGGCCGCAGCAAGGCTAAGTACAGGGCCTGCGCTATGGTGTGCTATATGTTAGTTAGTAGGGAAACACACAACTAATAATTGCCATTTTCTACAGAAATTTGTACAAACACTCCAACAATTGCTCTGAAATTTCTGTCAATCAATAGGCCATGATGAGCACAATTGTCAAAGTTACAAACTGATGATGGATAGGACACCCACATACAGAATGTAGAAAAAAATGCAGCCTCTTGACCAAGGCTTTGGGGGAACACGAGGTGAATATCAGGGATGCAACTGAGGTCAAGGTGGAGGAGGGCCTAGGAGAAGCCGAGGACAGTTGATTTGTTACAATTGCAGAGGCCCAGGACACTATGTGAGGGACTATCTGAATCGGATGCAATTGTCATGATGCTACTGTACTCAATTTGACCATGTGACTGAGGATTGCCCAATATTGTTGGCTAAGATTCGAAAAAAGGGGGCACAGCCTCCGTAGCCAACACAGAACCTACAAGTGATGAGGGTTGAGCCTCACGAGGAAGACCCTAAGGTAAACATTATGTTGCGGAGTGGAACCACGACTAGGGAGGATAAAGGGAAGCAGCCTGCAGAAGGTGTATGGGTCCACAAAGCACTAGAAAAGGAGACTGGGTTTGATTTGGAGTGTGCAAAAGAAACATTTATGGAAGCAAAGAAAAGCTTTGCTGAGGCCTCTACCTCCAGAAGTCAGGAGAAACCAGTTGAAGAAATGGACCCATCCATGCTTACCATGTTCTTGGAGACCTGCATGAAGCTGCTCCATGACAGTAAGGCTGTGAAGGGCCTGTAGGAATTGATCAATCAGTGCACTGGTAAGGATAGCACTACTAGTGAACCACGCGTGGTCAAGAAGCTTGGCAAGCACAAGGCAAGGACTGGATGGGAGATGAGACTCACTGTGTAGATAAGGGAATACGAGATGGATCAAGTTATCCTAGATTTGGCGTCTAACGTGAATGTTTTGCCAAAACAGACCTAGGAGAGAATGGGGAGACCTGCGCTCCAGTGGTCTCCGATATAGTTAAGAATGGAAAATCAATAGAAAATTATCCCAATGGGGAGGCTACAAGGGGTCACAGTTGACATTGAGGGTGCAAGCGCGCTGGCAGATTTTGAGGTAATAGAGATTGTGGATGATAGCAATCCCTACTTTGCGCTCCTTGGAATCAATTGGGGCACTGACATGAATGGGGTAACCAACTTGAAGAAGTGGAAGATGATATTTGAAAACAAGTCGCTCTGCGTAGTGGTTCCACTGGATCCCACAGAGGGACTATGCTATACAGAACCAATCTACGATTATGAAAGTGATGACGATCTGGACCAAATTTACAAGATAATGGCACAAGACCAGGATTGGGTGAATCCGACAACAGACAGATGCATTACATGGGATCGCGAAAGCTCCTACACGTCAGATTCGGATGAAGAATTGGAGCATTGGCCGAACTAGCTACATGAATTCTTGATGCTGTGTTGTAATATGATTATCAAATCGTTGCGCTATGTGTCATCCGAAGTCAGGAATCTGCTTCTATATGATGGGATAACTGAGGTTGATTTCTTTTTGAATTCATTTGAAAGAGAATTTTTGAAGAAACATCGCTTCCAGGCCTTGGATTGGGTAATGCGCACTACACCTGCAAGATGGTGGGGTACACACGAGGATAATTTTAGTGATTGGAACGACTATAGGAGGATGATGAGAATAGGTTTTGGGCAGCCAAAAGTACGGATGATAGATAAGTATGATGGATGAGATGACCCGCACGATCACCTGGCTAAATGGAATAAGGCTTACGGCGCGGAGCCCCCACTTGAATGGGTGCACATGTTTTTTCATACCCTAGGCGGCGTACCAATGAATTGGTACTTGGAAATCGATCTCCGCCATGGCAAAGAGGAATAGGACATCCTGCGCTAGGGATTTTTAATGACATTTAGATTTGAGGATGGGTTTGACTGTATTGATGCGGCACTACAAGAGGTTAAAGCAGCGATCTTTAGGATACCACAAGATCCTTTGGACCTGATCCAACCTGATTGGACTACCTAGTTGAGTCATGCACTAGAATGTTATAACATGACCATTGAAGAAGAAGATGAGGATCCCCAAAAAGTTAATATTTTAGAAACTAAAGGTCACCAGGAGGTTGAAGGTCCGCAGATTGAGGAACCTGCCATAACCGAACCACTGAAAACTAGGCAGGTCAACATTGGCACAGAGGTGGAACCAAAATTTTAAAAAATTTGGGACTATTGGGATGATGCGACGGTAGATATGTCACTGAGATCCTCCGCAAATATCAAGATTTGTTCCCCACAAAGTTCTCTGATCTAAAAGGAATAATAGGAGACCTGGGTGTCATGAAGATCACCCTAAAACTGGATGTGAAGCCTATAAAAAAATGCCTTACCACCTTAATCCTAAGTATAAGGAAAGGGTTCGCACTGAGTTGGATAAGATGCTCGCGGCAAGAATTATTGAACCAGTAGAAGAGTCTGATTGGGTAAGCTCGATAGTGGTTCAGGAAAAGAAATAGAAAGAAGAAATAAGGATATGCGTGGATCTCCAGAAGCTGAATGATGCTTGCGTGCATGACCCCTTCCTGACCCCGTTCACTGATGAAGTCCTGGATAATGTAGGTGGCCAAGAAGCATACTCTTTCACTGATGGGTTCTCTGGGTATCATCAGATCAAAATCGTGCCTGAAGATAGAAGCAAGATGACCTTTGTGACAAAATGGGGATGTTTTCAGTATACTGTAATGCCTTTTGGGCTAGATAATGCACCAAAAATCATTTCGCATGTAGTCATTGCGACATTCGAAGACTTCATTCATAAGTTATTGGAAGTGTACTTTGACGATTGGACAATGTTTGGATTGGTCAAGTGTGATGTGACAAGTTTGCGCTTAATATTAGATACATGTCGAAGATACCATATCGTGCTCAATCTGAAGAAGTGTCTATTTTGTGTCCCTTTTTAGATCCTGCTAGGGCATGTGGTGTGCAAACAGGGATCTATGGTAGACCCCGAAAAGATCGCGGTGATAATGAACTTGGAGGCGCCAAGGAAGGTGAAATAGCTACACACAACCCTGGGGCATACTGGATACTATAGGAAGTTCATCAAGAGATATGCTCAGATCACCACACCCATGGAGAAGTTGTTGAAAAAGGATGCTACATTTTGTTGGAGTGATGAATGCCAAAAGAGTATGGATGTGCTGAAAGAGAAAATGATCACCTTGTCGATCCTAGTATTTCCAAACTAGAAGAAGGAATATCATGTGCACATGGATGCCTCATGTATCATGCTGGGGGCCATGTTGACACAGGCAGGCAAGGGGGAATTGGACCACCCCATAGCGTTCATGAGTAGCAAGTTTTCCAAGGCTCAAAAGAACTATTACACTACAGAATGCAAAGGAATAACTGTGATATACGCGCTCCAAAAGTTCAGGCACTATTCGCTAGGTGGACATTTTAAGATGTATATAGATCATTCTGCATTAAAATACCTAGTTAATAAGCCTGTGTTGGGGGGAAGATCTGCAGGTGGTCGTTATTATTTCAGGAGTATGATTTTGAAGTTATTGTGAAGCTTGGATGATTAAACGCGAGACCAGATCATCTGTCACGCATTGAAACGGGAGAGGAGCCCACTAATTTGGAGGAACGACTACCTGATGCGTAGCTCTTTGAGGTATGCATCACCGACAGTCACTTTGAGGATATTGTACAATTCTTGACAGCAGGGACTGCTCCAGAAGGGTATACAAGCCAACAGAAGAAGGAGTTAATAGTGTGCATAACCGACCTTTTCGTCATTGCAGGACTTCTGTAAAAAATGGGGTTTGATGAGATATTGCAATGCTATGTACCTAAATTCGAGCAGAGCAGCGTCTTCACAAAGGCTCATGGAGGAGCTATAGGAGGAAATTATGCAAGAAAAGTGACAACGCAGAAGGCTCTGCATGTTGGATTGTGGTGGCCAACTCTGCATAAGGACGTGAAAGCTTATTGTAGGGCCTGTGACGCATGTCAGAGGACTGGCAGGCCATAGCGAAGGGATGAATTGTCATTAACACCGCAGGTGACATTACAACCATTTGATAAATGGGTGATTGAATTTATGGGACCAGTTCAACCTCCAGGGAAGAAAACATGCGTGTGTACATCATTATCATGACAAAGTACTTGACCAGATGGGCAAAGGTGTAGCTTGTGAAGGACTATACCAATGGTACAATTACAAATTTTCTTTTTGAATATCTGTTGACAACATTTGGCTATCCAAAGGTCTTGATGAGAGATCAAAGTACGCACTTCCTTAATGAAACAATCAGTGCGTTGAGAGAAGAATTTCAGGTGTATCGTCATAAAAGTACGCCTTATCATCCGCAGGCTAATGGGACGCTAGAAGCATTCAATAAGATACTGGAGAGCACACTGACCAACGTCTGCAATGCTCAAAGAAATGACTAGGATGTGCGCGTACCTGTGGTGTTATGGGCCTATAGAATGACTTGCAAAAATCTGACTGGGAAAATTACTTTCAAACTCGTGTATGGCATAGAAGCTATGATGACAATGGAATACATTGTACCTAGTTTGCGCATAGTGGCACTCACAGGAATGGCGGATCATGGAGCCCTGGAAGAGAGGCTCACGCAGATTTAAGAGCTTGAAGAGGACCGATTTCTAGCTGGATTTCATCAACAAGTTCAAAAGGAGCACGAAAAGGCATGGCACAATCAACACATTAAACTGCGCACCTTCCAGGTAAATGATATGGTTTTTCTATATGACAACAAGTTTCATAAATTTCCAGGAAAATTTAGGATGCACTGGGTGGGGTCCTATGTCATCAAAGAGATTACTGACAGCCGAGAAATTCAGTTGGTTAAGTTAAATGGGGAGCCCTTCCCAGGAAAAGTGAATGGTAGCCGATTGAAGCCATACACTGGTGATCTGGCTAGATGACTATATGAAGGAAGCACAGTCTTAGCGCTCTAGGCAGCTAAAAGGAGGCGTGGGACTATAAACTACACTGCCTAGGTCGTGGAACTGCACGATGAAGGAACTGTGCAGAATGAGGAGATGTCACAGAGACCACACGAGCATGTAGAAAAGTGCACTACCTAGGATGAAACTATGCAGGTCAGCTGAAAAGTGACCGTTAAAGTCACTGTTCATGATTTGACGACGGACAAATGGCCAAATGGAGGGGGGGGGTGGCATTTAAGATGAATCTTATGGGTGAGATCATTGAAAATATACCATCAATCTAGCATTAATGAACCTATTTTGGGGGGGGCGGTCCGATTTGAATTCAAAATAATCTATAAACTAATGTGGTTTCCCAAGGAAGAACACTTGGCATTTTGAGCATTGAGTTGTTGAGCTCTGAGACGTGTATGAACCATGAATTCTTTGGGGATCTGATAATGAGTTCGGCATTTGAGCAATTACCAAAGGGGACATAAGAAGTGTTGGATAAAGTCATGTCAATAATGGAAGAAACTGTAGATATTGGGGAAGTAGTGACAACCAAAGGGGCTATGCCAAAGGTTTCCATGGAAGCAGAGGGAACTTCTCTGGAGGTTGTAGAGATATCCAAGTCGCCACAGTCACCTAGACCAGGCCTACCCAAACCCAAGAAGGTGTGAAATGCAATAAAGGAAAGCAGGTCACGACACCATTGGTGTGTGTGTCACCTAGGAGAAGCCCGCCGAAGGCCAAGCCCACTACTCAAGAAAAGGGAAAAACCATTAACCTAGAACTGGAGGAGGAAGAAATTGAGGATATCCGAATGGATGATGAGGATCTTGGGATCGACATGGAGGATGTTGAAGTTGAGGGGTCTGACCCCATTACTAAATTGCCTGAGTACATCCCTCCGCGTAGGGGCAAGGCCAAGGTTCCTAAGGACATTGACGAGAGCAAGGTCACCTTATACACACCTCTACTACTGAACAAGATTTTTTTTGAAGGACCATGCTTGGTGATGATTCCAATGTTGAAATTGGAGGAGTAGGACTTAGCTGATACCAAGCGATTCCCTCACTTGGCGACAAACTAGCTGATGCACCACGTCCTCCATAAGACCACTGGGGTGACCGCGTTGGAACCACGGAAGTGGCTCAAAGGAGTGGATAAGGCAGGCCTGCTCAACCTGCTATGGGTGCCACACTATAATCGCACACCCATTACCTTGTTGGTAATCAAGCCGCTGCTATGCTTGGTACATGATGGGTGCCTCTAGCTGGAGGAGCCAATACCCATCACTGATAGACTAACCCACAGAATCATGAGGCTTCCATATTCAGGGGAGAATCCAGCTATGATGTTTGGTGGAAAGGCGGGCAAACTGGTCCTCACAGAGGCCATGAAGAAGAAGTTCATATTAGTAAAGAATTTGCGTGGCTGTGTGATTACAAGTTATTTCCAACCCTACAGTCAAATTGGCCACACAAGTATTGGGAGGGAAGGTCATGTGGAAGTGTCTCTCTGATGAAGCACCAACACTCGTCTTAGCTCTAGTGGCCCAATGCACGGAGAGGGTTCATTTTTATTGGGCACATTACCTTTGTGGTGAGTTCCTCGCGAACTGCCACAAGGCGCAAGATCTCAGCAAGACCTTCCACTATGTGTGGCTCTTGTTGTCCATCGTGTTGGTAGCCTAGGAACTATCTGAAGATAGCCAATTTCCCTTGGTCGCGCCGGACCTGCCTGAGGCCGCGAAGTACGCTTCGCTATGGGTGACTAAGGATCCCTAGCGAATCAAGGACAGCAAGATCTTTTGGATCTTGATGGAGATGAACGTGCACATGGCCATCAACTGCAAGCTGTGGTTGTCACCTACTGTCATCAATAAATTACAGCCGTACGTAGAGTTTAAGGCTGATTTCCACCATGTCTTCATCATGGTGCGAAAGGACCCTGAGAAGAAGTGGCATGACTTGCCCTACTTAGCTACGGATGATGCAATTCAAGTAGTTATTGACAGCTGGCCGGATCCTACAAGACAGCCACACAGCGGAAGAAGGATGAAGCCAAGCTCAAGATGGAGCAATTGGCTAAGAAAAGGGGGAAGGAGGCTAAGGATAAGGCTAGGGCAGACCACGCTACCACACAGGAGACAAGTGGACATATAGGAGGAGAGGAGTGCAGCTCCAACAAAAAGAAGTCACCTTCCCCAAAAGAAGAGGACAATCCGACAGAATAGGGAGGAGTGGACCCACAGACACCTCCGTTCCATATCAAGCGTCCAAGTGGACAAGAAAAAGTAGGGTCGTGGAAGAAGTCCAAGGCCAACAAGACATCCATGGACCTAATCACCCTAACAGAGGGGGATTTGAATGACATTGGGGATACATTGCGGGATGCCACTGCAGAACTATTGCAGCAGTTTAAGCAGCATCATCACCGCGCATTGGGGGCCATTTAGGTGAATCTGCGAGAGCTACAGATTCGGGCAACATAGACCAACACAACATCCACCAGTTTGGCCATCAGTAGTTCAAAAGCTTCTAGGATGCTACATGCGAAGGACTCCTGAGCCATAGTGCTGCCAGATGGAGAACTGACGACAAAGACCGAAACTGACATGCCCGCTGTCAGCGCACTCAAGACAGTAGGGTTGCAATTGGTAGCACTTCCAAGCGAGGCACTCCACCTACTGCAGGATGGGGTGATTGTGGAGCTGAGGGCTTGCGAACAGTGGTCTTTATAGGTGATTAGCGAGCAGAAGATCAAAAATACTTAGATGGGCATGTAACAAGACTCCACCCTTGCATCCATGATGGAACTCACTAACACAAATCAACACATGATTAAGGCCATGGAGGAAGCATGTCGAATGGTCCTAGAGTTGGCCATTCCTGCGGATGAGCTGGTAGATGTGCACGTTCGCAAATTTGCTACGGGGGTGCGCGACGCCTGCACAAAATTGGCAAAGGTTGAGTTGGAGTTGATCCTCCAAATTGCAAAGTTGCAGCTGAGGGCCCAGCCTTCAACTCCACCGGAAGTTAAGGAGCAGCGCATGAATGCTATAACAAAGGAAATAACGACAGTAGAAAGTGTAGTAACGGACTACAAAATGCTTTTTGAACAGTTGTTCGAAGTACTAACCAACCTACAAGAAGACCCTACTGTGCAGAGGCTAGAAATAGAGGCGTGAGAGCTATAACAGTGCTACGATGAGGTAAAAGGGACAACACTTACTGTTGCCCTCACATAGAGACTCGCAAAGCTGTAGGAAGCTAAGGCATTGAAGGAGTAGGTAGATGCAACTCAGCACAAAGAGGCAGTGATGAAGGCACGCTTGAACCCTTAGTTGGATGAGGCCTACATTATCATAGCCTCCATTAAAGGCAAGCTGGATAGTCTATAGGAGACTAAGTAGAAGCTTCAGGCTGATAGTGCAGGGCTAGCAATAGAGCCGCTAGTCGAGGAAATAAAGTAGGGAGCCGCGCAGTGCACTGCTGAGGTAGCAGTCATACAGGTCGAGCTGGTGGGTCTTCGCGCCAAGATCTTCGCGCCCATAGAGTGACTCAAGGGTGAGTCACCATATTTGTGTTGGCGGCTTGTTGGGAACGGGTTCCCCCAAGAGCCAATTTTGGGGCTAAAAGCCCATGTTTGGGGCAAAAGGCCCAAAATTTGTAATAAAGATGTAAAGTCTCCACATTTTGTGGTCACGGAGCACGAATAGGTCAAAGGTTTGCCTACCCTTGTTTTGTAAAGTATCATGTCGGTTGTAAAGATCTACCCATGGTCCACAGACCATGGGATTGTATAAAAAGGGAGTCTTAGAAGAGTCTAAGAGAAGAGTAGTAATGGTAAGAAGGATTTTGTGTAAGAAGTTCTAAGTGTTCTCGAGTCTTAGCATACGTAAAGGCTCTACAGTTGAGTACGCAGAGGCTTAGGATGGAAGTTCACAGCTGAGTGCATGGACCCCTACAGCTGTGTGCATATGTTGGATAGAGTCTGTACTAAACTAGAGATATCAATAGAGAGAATTATTCTGTAAGAACTGTGTATTTTGTCTCTGTTTAATGCATTTGATTATATTATGTTGCGATCTGGGTTTACATTATAATTCTTATTTGATCAACGAATGTATTTGATTATATATATTAATTGAACGCAAGCAAGAGTAAAGGTTTACGCGAAGGTAACTGTAAATACATGGCAAATTAGGTAACACTTAAGATAACTTGGGAACTTATGCAATATTGCAATCATAGAGGCGTGTAAGTGCATGGACCTTAGGTTAGGGTTGTGAAAAGATCAATTGAGTACCTTCATGAAGGTATTGAAGGATAGAAGATAAGGAACATTGATAAGCCCTAAATTTTTCTCGATCTGCACGAAGGTAGGATCAAGAAGTATAGACCGACGTCACAACCATCTCAGGGTGCAGAAACTTGGTTCCTACATCCCCCCATACTACTTTGGGTGAGACTTTGGTCCGCGCTCTGCGAGCTGATCCTGAAAGGGCCAGTAGTGTAGGGATTTTCTTGTTTGACTAATGTTGAACCTGGGTCAGGGCCCATCAAGCCAACATATAATGAGGGGTTGCCTTGTAGGGAAGCAAACCTATTGTAGTGGCTACAAACACCCTCCAAATTTGTTCCTTAGCTTCATTTTGGAGCCTCCCTACCAACCATTCTTAGCAACATGTCTTGTACGGTCAAGTACACAAGCTTCATTGGTTTTTTTAGTAGCTAGCTAGCTTGTGTGTGATATCTTTCTTCACTCCCCTCACAGGTTGCTTCTCTAGACTTGGTCTAGCTTTTGGTTGAGAAACTCTGTTATGAAACCAGCTCAAGAAAAGATAGAAAAGATAGATCAACGCCTTAGAATTCAGCCTCTTCGAGGGGGCAACCTCCTTTACATTACATAAATGAACAATTCTTTGATGATACAAATGAAAAGACCTCCTTGCTATATATAGGAGTCTAAGGGGTCATAACATAATCAGAGCCGACATAACAATAATAATGTAAGGGCACAATAATAACAATAGTGGGCTTCTATGGGGCACATTAGTAACAATATGGGCACTACATGGGTACATCAATATAATAAGTGGTTGTACTAATAACGATAAGGGGTTACACTAGTAGTATAGGGGCCTAACATGCCCCTCTCCTTCAAAAAGAATTGTCCTCAACACTTGAGTAGTTCTTGATGCTTCTGTATAAAATTCTTGTCTTCCCATGTGGAATCTTCAGTGGGTAAGTTCTTCCACTTGATGAGATACTCCGAAATTGATCGATTTCGTAGCTGTCGGGTTCTTGTTTCCGTGACTGCTCCAGGTTCCAATATGATTTTTCCTTCCTTTTCAATATCTGGCAATATTGTTTGAATTGGGATCTTTTGCAACTTTTGAATAAGTGGCCATACTTCTTTGTCCTTCCATTCATCCCTTGCTTCGTTTATCCAATCTGGTTGGATAATAGAAATAGCACAAAACAATGCTTCCACGTCCTCATCCTTGAAGAGTCTTCCCATTCGGTAAGGTCGCCATTTTTTAAGTGCATGTAGTATTGCCAACATTTCCTTCTCATAAATAGCTTGTTTTAGATGTAGCAGTAAAACTACCCAATCGCCTACATCAAAACATTTTTCACTATGATGTTGATCTACCTGTTGTTTCATTTGATTTTGCAGTGAAGTGGCGCTATCCTTTAAAAGTTGGAGAACTTGTTGTTGATGCTTGATGTGATCTTTCACTGCTTGAACCTTTTTCTTCTTGATATGTCCTTCTATCTTTAGAGTTTGAGGAGTGGTAATTTCTTCCAATCCTTTACAATATATGGTCGGATTCATTTCTTGACGCTCGATGTGATCTTTCACTTCTTGAACATTTTTCTTCTTGATATGTCCTTCTGTCTTGCTAGTTTGAGGAGTGGTAATTCCGACCAGTGAATTACAAGATATGGTTGGATTCATTATTCTTTCTTGATGTGATCTTTCACTTCTTGCACCTTTTTCTTCTGGATATTTCCTTCTATCTTGAGGGTTTGAGGAGTGGTCATTCTTGCCAATAGTTTACAAGATATGTTCTGATTCATTTCTTCTTTCTCTGGGGTCGGGTCCTGGCATATATCCTCTTCTTTTGATGTTTCTTGATCCTTTTCTTCCTCCTCTTCATACTCTATGTAAAATATTTTCTTCTTAGCACACTTATGACCTTTAATGCATTTTCTATCACAATTGTAACAAAGCCCTTTTTCTCTTTTTTCTTCCAATTGTTGTGGTGTAACCCTTGTAGGTTGTGGAAGGCTAGGAGAAACAACACTTCCATCTTTATAGTTGTGAGGGGTATGCTTCTTGGTTTCCATAAATTTTCTTTCCACTATGTCACAAAGCCCTTTTACTCTTTCCAATTGTTGTGGTGTTGCTCTAAAGAAGGTGTTGCTCTTTGTATCCTCATAATGTGCTATCATTTCCTCCATGAAAATTGACCACGTAACAAGTTTTTTACGACAACAAAGCCCTTCATACCATAAAAATTGAACCGGTTCTAAATACGAAGATGCAATACATACCTTTTGTAACAGTTGCACCTCATGTAGATCAAAATATTTCTCCATCTGTAGTATCCAATTTATCGGATCCTTGCCATCAAACTTCCTCATCTCGCTTTTTCTTGATTTTAGGAGCTCGATCTTGAAACAACTGTAACTCTGTACTTTCATATCTTTAAGTTCTGAAATTGTGGCCTGCAGTAGCCCTCTGTGTCCTCTTTCCAATTCCACAAGTCTGACCCAATTTGGATTCTCCAAGGAAGAGTTATGCGAAATCTCCCACAGTGACTTGATTATAGACTAGTTCAGTAGAGTGAAATTGTACGACGTGCCACGAGTCACTCTTTTGACCTTTGGATCTGAAAGATGCATACAAGAAACTACAATCCGTCCTCTTTCTGTACCTTTTTATGAAATTTCAATCCGATCCCCAGAACGAAACTTATGACTATTTTCCCTAGGTCACCTGTTTTGAATGTAATTCAGGAGTTTGCAGAAAGACGAAATTCCTCAGATCATATCTCCGCAAATATCACGCGAAAAGCTCTAAAATTCGGACCCAAGGTTCAGCACGATTGCTTCTAAAATGGGTTTTTTTTGCGACTTATGAAACGTCACAGAAAAAAAGTTATAGCGAAACTGCCATGATGACCTGTTTGGAGCAGCGAAACCCTAGAATCCAAAGCTCTGATACCAAATGTTATGAAACCAGCTCAAGAAAAGATAGAAAAGATAGATCAATGCCTTAGAATTCAGCCTCTTTGAGGGGGAAACCTCCTTTACATTACATAAATGAACAATTCTTTGATGATACAAATGAAAAGACCTCCTTTCTATATATAGGAGTCTAAGGGGTCATAACATAATCAGAGCTGACATAACAATAATAATGTAAGGGCACAATAATAACAATAGTGGGCTTCTATGGGGCACATTAGTAACAATATGGGCACTACATGGGTACATCAATATAATAAGTGGTTGTACTAATAATGATAAGGGGTTACACTTGTAGTATAGGGGCCTAAAAAACTCCTTCAAGAAATTGGGTAATTTTGGACGGGAACCAACCTTCCCTCCAGAAATTGCGCAAATATGAGTGAAAGCGTGTTGGGCTCATAAATTGTGCAATCCTATCAGATAGTCTTCCCAATGAAAACTACACAATCTGGCCCAACAGGACAAATCAACCCAGAAATTGTGCAATTTTTGGCAACATTCAGTTGCTCCTCCCAGAAATTGTGCAATCCCTCTAGACATCAAGCCTAGGTTCATCCCAGAAATTGTGCAAAGTTTACCCTTAGTCAAGCAGGCTATTGCATGTGCCCTTAGGTTGACCGGTTCCACTCGAGACCCAGAAAACTTGACTTGCATGCATTGGTTGATTTTTTTCAAAATAGCAAAAAGCAGCATGCAAAAAGAATCCCTATATTTTAGGGAGCTATTTTTAGCAGCTGGAGGTTACATGCAAAGATCGTTTCAGAAACTTTCCTCCAAGTGTAGCTTTTTCCAAGATTTGTCGCATGCACGTCCTGAGCCTCATACTTATTTATTCGACACTTTAGAGATCATTCTTGACATTGATCATGGAACTCTTACATCACACAACTCATCTAAGAGTCTTCGACACATCCAACTCAACTATTTCCTGGTAAGTCCGCTTAACTTGTCTTTTGCAGCATTTCTATCACTTTTTGTGTTTTGGCTTGTGTGAGTGTTGTCTGCTTCATTTCTGCAAATGCTTTTTGTCATTTGCATGCATATTATCTTGTACAAGCACCGTTTCAGTTTTCGTTAGTATCTCACTACTATCGCATGCATGACACTCTTTTGCACGAACAGTCGTTGATTCGGTGACTCGTCTCACACACATGCATGTTATTCTGCTTTCTTAATATTACATTCACTGTTTGCATGCATGATCATTCACCTTTGCTTACACTTAGTATCGCCATGCATTCACATCTTCATTTTCTTTCAGTTCTCGTTGGCGGGTCTGGGCAACCTTGGCCTGGACACTGCCTCACCAAGACAACATTGCGCAATTCCAAGAGGGAAGGCTTTTCCTTCCTCCCAAAAAATGCACAATTTTGGCTAGTGACTCCCCTCTAGTCTTGTCTTGTGCAATTATGAGAGGTAGTGATTTCTTCCCCAGAAAATTGCGCAATGCAGTCCATGGGCCTCGAGCACTTTCCGGCTGAAATTCACAATCTCAGCACCTAATAGGCCATTCTGGATTGTTCATTTCGCAATTCCAGCAGCCAACCAACCTCCCAATAGTCTGGAAAGCCTTTTACATAGTTCTAGTAGTCAGTCTCCCTTCCTCTTAGTAAAAATTGTGCAATCCTTGCTAGTCAATCTCTAGGTATGTAGCATGTCATCCCTCAAGTTTTCTTTGGTTTTAACTGACAGATTTCTTGCCATGCATGTTGCCATGTCTCCAGATATGGCAAGTGTTCATCTCTCTCTCAGCAGTTCAGGATCAATGGCCTCCAATAGAGCAGGGTCAAAGGACACCGACAAAAGTGCAACTGGAGCATTAGTTGAGAGAGTGTGTACGAGTTTGCCGATCTAGGAAGACACCAAACTGATCATAGACAAAGACACCAAGCTAAAATGGCAAGAGGTCAATGATGCATTCTCAGGCAGATTTGGGGAAGATCTCAAAGGCCGCCAAGTATATGTGAACATTCATAAGTCTGGCTTGTACCGGATTGCATGCAGGTATCCCGCATTCCCATGCATAGACATGATACATTGGATCGCCTCGCACACTAATCCTAACACGATGACATTGAGTAGTGTCAGCAGGACGAAGATTGCTACCTTCACAGAATAGGATTATTAGTAGATGTATCATTTTTCGAAGCCAGTGATCACCATGGAGACACCCTTCAGCCTACCCAGCAACAATTCCAACTCTAGGGATATCTTGAAGAACTGGGTAAAGTATCCAGCCAAATTCAGGATGAGACCCAACCAAATTTACAAGACCAAGGTATTGCGGAAGGCATATCAATACTTGGTCATCTTTTCATGTCACTTGTATGACTAAAAGAGCACGAAGACCTTCCCGCAGAGTTGGGTTATCGCGATGGACCAAATGGCCAGTGAAGGCAAAGCATGCAACTGATCTGACATGCTGGCTCACAGGCTGAAGGAATAGGTAACAGGAGCTCGATAGCTGCCCAAAGGTTAGCAAGAAGAAATCTACATGTCTACTTACATCTTGGATGCAATCTGTGTCCGTCAGCAATTCCTGGGCATGAAGTGGGCATGAACATTGGCAGAAACCTCTATCAATACTTATTGTAAATTGTTTCCAAATGCAGCTTTAGAGGATTTATCACATAGCTATCAGATCATTTTTTCACCCTGGTGTACAAGATGATATTTGAGCAGGATCCACCTTGCATGTCGAAGGTAGCAATGGAGTCATTGATTGATATTGCTGATTGGTATACCTCATCATTCAACACCTTCATACGAATGTACAATGCGGAGAAGCCTCCAGATGTTTTGCCGAAGTTTTCCACGGACAAGCTCGTCATGCAAGAAGTATTATACCACATCTCAGTAGGACTACCAAATAGGCTGCACCGGAAGAAGAAGGAACCTTGGCCCACTCTTTTGTTTCGGATCATGTTGTATGAGATACAGAACCTCAAACATGCAGATGTCGAAACAGAGGAGATCAAGAAATATCCTTTCAACATCTGAAGCTTTAATCCGTATGACCCACATTGTTTAGTGAAGGATCACTGCACGAGAGCTCAGTTTCTATGGATCCACGGGGCGTATCATTGGGCGTAGGAAGAGCCATGGATATATTGTTATAACTTCTCTAGGCCCAATGAACCGATCGACATTGTTGTGGAATGATTAAAGAAGTAGTGTGAAGTAGCATCCAAGAGAGCAGCAGCAATAGAGGCAAACATATTGGCACGCAACAAAGGCAAGAGAAATATTGTTTATAGCATGGAAGCAGAAAAAAGATACAAGTTCAGAGCAGACCCACTTGTGCAGAAAGAAGCTTTGGCAATAGAGGCGAAGAGGCAACAATGCGACAAGAGGAACCCGTAAAGGCAGAGAGAAAAATGGACGATGGAGGAAATAGTGAAGGAGTTGCATGAGCTGAAGGAGAAAATCCGGAAGGAACAAGAGTTGTGCCAATAGGAGAAGGAACTGCAACAGGGACATGAAGAGAAGGGGGTGCAACATGTACAGACATATGAAACTGCACCCGTACAGGTAGTAGACTCATCCGAACAGCTAGCACCAAGCAGACAAGGTGAGCAGTCACAGGAGTAGGACTTCGCTCAAGAGATTGAATAAGAACTTAAGTAGATAGATATGGATATGGAGCAGAAAGAGTTAGAGAAATACATCAACCTCATGCCTTACCACCAAGAGGTCGACCCACCAACTTCACTGGATCCAGAAGCAGAGCAAGTCCCAAGTGACCAAGGAGATACTGAGATCCTTGGAGACAATCCGGAAGAAGAGATGCACAACATATCATTTCATGAGTTGCAGCATAGAGTTGTGAAATCTCGCAGAGTGTCTACTCCGGATGACAACACATCTCCTACACAGTTTGAGGAAGAGTGATCGTGTCTAACATGCACAAGAATCCAATAGCATTGGCCAATTGCTACAAGAGAATATGCCGAAGCTACTAGCTCGATTGTTCACTTCTTAATAGCTGAGAACGAGCGAATGGCTAAGGGGTTACAGATGGCCAAGCAAGGAGGAGACCTGGTTATAACATCCGCTCAAGCAGAGTTGAAGAAGTAAATACTAGATGAAGTATTGTCCCTTGAGACAGTCATCTAAGCATTGTATTCCATGTTTGGTACTGTGCATAAGGCAGTTTTCCATCTCAATGGTTGGTAGCAACGATATGTTAGGAGAGCATATATCTTGTCAAATGTACATATTATTGTCAACTACATGCAAACATGGACAATGAGATACAAAGGAGCCCCATTACACTTGCCGAAGATTATGGCCCAGAGCGGTTGAATTGAAGGCACACATCTGGAGTCAGATCCAGAACTATGAAGATCTCTCGCATCTCATCACTAGTTTGTAGGCTTCCGATGCATGGGTATTCAAGAGTATGGATGTTGTTGTGTGCACAAATTTGATCCCATCTATTGGGACACTCGTCGAGGCAAAGGCAAAGGCGCAAGTCTGACTGGAGATTTTCTCGTACTTTGACGAGTTGATGCACATAGCCACCAGCGCAGACTTGGTGATCATTGCAAACACCATGCATCAGTATATTGGTGGTCTGGCCACACTCAATACAATGATGCACATGTTACCAGACAAGTTGGATAGAGGAGCCTGTGCAGTGTACCCAGATGCTACAGAGACAAGAGTTAGTTTCTAGAAATATGTCACCATAGAGTACATGGACACCATCACAGACTACCGAGCTTGGCATCAGTTCGCTATTGTCAACTATTGTGAGGATGTCGAAGAGCTGGTCTTCCCACAGTTGTTTGAGTCATAGTGATTTCTTGCATGGATTTCTCAAGCCTATTTTGTCTCATGTGGGTAAATGTGCAGATTGTATGTAACGTCTTGTCAAGTGGAAGTTCAAGTGTCAATAGTTGGATGTAACAGTCATAGAGTAGATGAAGAGTCATGCGGGTAGATGAAATATCACAAAAGGGAATGTCAAGAGCCACCCCACCCCTTGCTATATATAGTCCCTCGTAAATCATTGTAAGGGATTTTGGTCAACCAAGCTTCCGATATGAGTATCTTAGAGAAAGCTTGGAGAGTATTATAATGAGCTTGGCTTCTCCATTGTGTAGAGCTAGTATATCTCTGTCGAGGAGCAAGTGACAATGACTGTAACGTTCCGCCATCAGAAACAGTGGTTGGTCACAGTTGTAGTATGACTAGAACTTTCACTTCTTAATATAACAGAGCTAGCACATTTCATGCATATGTCATATTGTATTTCAGCTATCTTGTTTACTCTAAATCATAGTTTTTAAAACTAGAACCGGTGACTGGACCGGTCCACCTAATGAACCGGTTTACCGACCGGAACCGGTCTAACCGGCACTGGTTTGGTCTAAACGAACTGGTTTTAAAAAAATACATTAAATAATTAATTTTTGATGAAACAAAACTATTTTTAAGATGTAAAACCATGATTACAAGCCAATAGAGACAAGATATGCAAAGTTTGCTCATTTATATACCATGTAAAGGTGAATATATCAAAATGGCACCGAGTGCAGTACATATCATCGACAAAATAGCAAAATACATAAGAAATGAGGCTCTAAATGGCCTATAAAGTCTAAAAATAATGTTGTAAGCTATGAGGCCATTGGCCTACTACAAGCCTACAGTGTACACATGATTAATCATCAAGTTCATAACCACTACTAGACATAGGATCATCATCAGGAGCTACATAGACATCATCTGGTTCAGAGTCTGAAGATGCCTCAGCCTGATCTGCAACCTCAATATCAATGCCACCAATGACAATAGAAGTGGACCTAATGGAAGCACAAGTTTGTCGACCTACATGACTACTGCCTTCCATTGGCTCTTTGCCTTTCCTTGATGCCGCTATTCATCCTGGTTCTGTTGCCACCACATAATCTGCTTCAACCCCTGCTAAAGCCATGTTGATATCAAAATCAGCCTCAAACACAGGTTCTTCAGTCTCCTCCACCCATTCTGATGTTGGATCAATATCGTCCAACACAATGGGATCTAGATTAGGAGTTTTTCTCATCATTTGGAGCTCTAATTGCATTTATTGTTTACCCCCAAACCATGAAATCCTGAAAAACCATTAAGTCTGCTGAATTTTGAGTGAAATCTAAAATTATATTTTCTCCATATGAAATCCAATGAGTTCGAAACCACTCTCAAACATCCTGAGTCATTTCATGGTAATGTTAAAAATTTAAGTAAAACGATGAAAATAAAAATTAAAGGAAATGTCACTTTTGCTTTAAGAATTTAACATTACCATTAATTGCCAACATTGTTAGGGTTGAAACACCTTTAGTTTCCCCCCAAAACCCCTAAACCACAATCAGGAATACACTTTTTGCAAGTTTTGGTGGGCATGCCTAAAACCGGCCAGTTTAGGACAAAACCGGCCGGTTATGTCCTAAACCGGCTGGTTTTTCACCGGTTAGGGCAAAAAATGGGCGAAAGTGCCTTTCCAACCGGGTTTTTTGGCCGGTTTAGACCGGCAGACTTGCTAACCGGCTGGTTACACTGGTAACCGGTTTTTTAAAATGGTTTTGAAAACTATGCTCTAAATGATATATGTATTTGTTTGCTTACGCATGCATGTACAACTTTACTATATAAGTATGTATGAATCTTACTGAAATGTGCTATTGGTTTAACCATCACTTTGGATTGTTAGCTCACTTTCCTTCCAGTTTGTGATGCATATTTGCTCGTGTGTTCCCTTCTTAACTCCATGATTTCACAAGTTTCCAAGGGGCGCACTCACCTCACCCTCCTTGTGTTAGAACCGTTCATACACCTTCCTTGACTTGCTGCATATGTCACACCCTTGTTATCAACAGGGACATCTTACTTGCCTCTACGTGCAAACATAGTCAAGGGAATACCATACAACCCATTGTTGGGAGTCCTACACCAAACAGTTTGAGGTCTAGTTGGGACTTGTTATTGGGGAGATCCCCTAACATGTTGGCAAGTCCAACGCTCTCAACATTTATGTCACTAGAAGGAGGGCTAGATGACAAGCTGTGTCCTCTCACCCTATTTTGAAACTTTGCACATCTATCATGGATTCCATCACATTCATCCCTCCATGATGTCTTTCATATGTTGAACCTCTTGACATCACGAGGGAGTTTTTTGATCTCTTGTCACAATTCACTTATGATGGTGAAGGCGAAGTGGCCTAGCCTATGTTCTTGCAAGACTTCTTTGCCATGATTGAAAAGGCAGATGAGTGTTCTAATGAAGAGGCCAACCTGCTGCTTGCATACACACTTCGTGAATCCCCACAACGGTGGTACTCCAGCCTCCCTCCTAGAAGCATGCACTAAATTGAGCAGTTCTATGATGTCATTGAATGTACTTCCCATCATTTTGATCCAGAACCTCTTGACCAAAAATTGTTACAACAACAGAAGGCCCTGCATGAATCGCCTATGGATTTTTGGTAGTGCTTCCGTGATTTGCAGTTCGAAGCTCCGAAAAGCCAAATGAAATTTGCATATATTTGGGATAGATTCAAATACTATCTTAACAAATCAGTCCATCCCAAGAAGAAGTTCAAGCCCAAGCCCCGCTTGGCATACTTCGGTGATGGAGCTGCACAATCACAAATGGACACAATCGTTGTCACAAGTGACTGTCTGTTGTCCCCTCATCAAATAGCTCCACCATCGTAGAGTGATGTGGGAGAGCATGCACACACATGTGTTCAACAGACAGATCTTCCCGACATCGCTCCTTCCGATTTTTGAACAAACTTGGTTGTGAATCCATTGAGTTCTCACATGCTTTTTGTACCTCAACCTCCATCTTTGTACTTGGATGATCCTCCAGATTGCACTATCTTGTGTTCTTCCATTCCAGACTCTACACTTATTGTGAACAAGGATCAATCTATCGACGGAGTTGGTGTTGCAAAACCAACATGCGTTGTCATTCATGAAGACTATGACTGGGAGCTTGAGCATCAACACTCAGTGAAGGAGGACTTCCTTTTGTTCGAGCCTCCTCTATGTTTTCCTGACATATTTGGTGATTCTGTGAACCATGATTTCACATGTGTATCTCCATCTACGGATGCACCCATTATTGATCATTCACAAAACACATCGAATGTCATTCCATCATCCGACAACGAAGAGGATAAATTATTCATTGAAAATCCACATGACTTTTCATATTCTTTTTCCAGAAATACAGAGGGTGAACTTTTTCGCTTCTCACCTACCACTCTGTTTGATTCATCAGATCATGAGGTTGCCAATGAAATCATTGATTTTGCTGATCATAACGGCCATGATCTATTTACTCCCATATTCGATCACGATGATGATTCTATCATAGTTGATTTTTCGAAGCCACCTGTTTATGATGATATATATGTTGACGAAGTCAAAAATCCACAGAGTGTTGAGGAAGTTCAGCTTGAGCTGATGGTTATGTCAGGCCCTCGCTATGCTGAGGTTGATTTCACTTCTGATCAGGAAATTGTTGAAACACCCAAGGTTCCTCATCACTCATTTGTATGCATTGAAGATCAATCTCACACATAGAACATGCTTCATCCACTTGAACTAAATGATCCCATCGCTCATGCATTGGAGGAATATTACATAGCAAGCACACGTGCACGACATAAGTTGTATTTGTTTCCTTCATTTTCTTGCATGTCACAGTCAAGAGTGTGTGTATGCGTAACATCTACACGTAGTGTCAGACAACACCATGGTAAGTCCATGGACCACACGTCATGCACTTGCACTCACTTATGTTCTATGGATGCATTTAAACCTAAAGTGTGTTTGTCTTCATTGTTATATCTTTATTGTTTTCTGTTTCGCATAACTATGTTGTTCACGAACCATGCCTTCACCAACATGGGTCGACCAATGCACTGATGCCTACATGGGAATTAATATCACTTAACGTGAGTAGAATCATGCACCATTAGCTTAGGAGTAGGAGTAGTGTTTTCTTTTGGTTTGTTTGCTTGCATGAATGTTTGCTTACTCGCTTTGCTTACACATTTACTTCTACTTTTTTCTTCTTCTTTTTTATGGTTTGTTTTCTTGTTTACATCCATAGGTTAGTTTCACATGAGACTGTGCGTGAATCTTGAAATAAGCTGGGTAAAGTACAAGAGGACTTGTGCAGTTATCAATACTTGGTTATCTGTCATCTTGCCTCTATATGAAGAACTTGTTATCTTCAGTCCATGACAAGTCGATGGAAAATACATACTATTCAAAGTGCGCCTTGGTGAAAACACAACACTTTCTCGCTAACTAGTGTCACCTACTCTAGTCGGTTGTTTTTGGGTTAATCCTTGTTAGCCCAGTCAAGTACAGTAAGGTGAGGGGGAAAACCTTAACAAGCACATCAAAGGTATATGTAAACTATCAACTACTTCTCTGAAGGAACAACCTCTTCTGCTCTCAATAAATTGGGATCCCTCTTCTACCTCTGAAATGAATAAGTGCTATGCACAGTTATGACAATGAATAAATGAATAAATGAAAATGTGAAAATTTTTTGAAAAAATGAAAAATGAATAAGACGAGAGAAGATAAAGTATTCCTACGCAGAGAGGTGATGCAAGTAACTCCGATGGGGTACTGACCAGGTTCGTTGGCAACGGAGCGATGCTTGTGTTCCTGCGTGTCTCTGCCAGGGCATTGTCTAGGCCTGCTAGCAATGGAGCAACACCAAAGATGAAACTAAAACTCTGACGACCATATGGTTTGTGCACCAATATACCCCTCGTCCGCAAATGAAACAACTATTTTGACTTGGCTTGGAATGTGTGTCGACCAACCAAGGGCTTGGAAGATGCTACATCTTACGATCAAGAAAGTGTGGAAACAAGATGAATAGAGAACTAAACAATATTTCCATAGGTGTTAGACTTGATTTTCACGAACAAGGTCCATTCAGAGAGCTGGAGTTCCACCAATGTGTCGCCAAGTGTTATAGAGGCTACAAATCCGCTCCAAAATTTTTCCTTAGCTTCGTTTTGGAGCCTCCCTACTAACCATCCTCAACAACATGTCTTGCATGGTCAAGTACACAAGCTTCATTGGTTTTTTCAGCAGCTAGCCAGCCTATGTGTGATAGTTTGCTTAACTCCCCTCACAGGCTGCTTCACTGGACTTGGTCCAGCTGTTGCTTGAGCAAAACCTTCAAGAAATTGCACAATTTTGGAGGGGAACCAACCTTCCCTCCAAAAATTGCATAAATCTGATTGGCAACCTGCTGGGCTCAGAAAATGTGCAATCCTATCAGATAGTCTTCCCAGTGAAAACTGTGCAATCTAGCCCAGCAGGACAGTTGAGCCCAGAAATTGCACAATTCTGGGTAGTAGTCAGCTGCTCCTCCCAGAAATTGAGCAATCCCTCTGGACAACCAACTCAGCTTCATCCCAAAAAATGCACAAAATTTCCCCTCATTCAAGCAAGTTGTTGCATGTGCCCTCAGGTTGACCGATTCCACAATGGACCGAGAAAACTTGACGTGCATGGATTGGTTGATTTTTCTCGAAATAGCAAAAAGAAACATGCAAAAAGCATCCCTAGATTTTAGGGAGCTATTTTTAGCAGCTGGAGGTTACATGCAAAGATCGTTTCAGAAACATTCCTCCAAGTGTTGCTTTTTTCCAGATTTGTAGCATGAACATCATGAGCCTCAAACTTATTTATTCAATGCTTCAAAGCTCATTCTTCACATCGATCTTGGAGCTTTGACATCCCACAACACATCCAGCTTAGCTATTTTCGGGTAAGTTCCCTTATCTTGTCTTTTGCAGCATTTCTGTCTCTTTTTGTGTTTTGGCTTGTGTGAGTGTTGTTTGCTTTAATTTTTTGAATGCTTGCTATCATTTGCATGCATATTAGCTTGTAGAAGCACCGTTTCAGTTTTCGTTAGCATCTCACTACTGTCGCATGCATGACACTATTTTGCACGAACAATTGCTGGTTCGATGACTCATCTCACACACATGCATGTTGTTCTATTTTCTAAATCTTGCATTCACTATTTTCATGCATGCTCATTCACCTCTGCTTACACTCAGTATCGCCATTCATTCACATCTTCATTTGTTTTCAGTTGCCCATCAGTAGGTTTGGGCAACCTTGGCCAGGACACTGCCTCGCCAAGATAGCATTGCGCAATTCTGAGGGGGAAGGCTCTTCCTTCCTCCCTGAAAATGCCTAATTCTGGTTAGTGACTGCCGTCTAGTCTTGCCTTGCACAATTCTGAGAGGGAGTGATTGCTAGCCTAGAAAATTGCGCAATGCAGTCCTTGGGCCTGCAGCACTTACCAACTGAAATTGTGCATTGCGCAATCTTAGCACCCAACAGGCCAGTCTGGAATGCGAATTACGCAATTCCAGTAGCCAGCCAGCATCCCAACAGTCTGGACATCCTTTTTCATAGTTCAAGTAGTTAGTCTCCTAGCCTCCTAGTAAAAATTGCACAATCCTTGCCAGTCAATCCCTAGGTATGTAGCATGTCATCCCTCAAGTTTGGTTTTTTTTTAACTGACAGATTTCTGGCCATGCATGTCACCATGTCTCCAGATATAACCGGTGTTCGTCTGTCTCTCACTAGTTCAGGATCAATGGCCTCCAATAGAGAAGGGTCAAAGGACAGCGATGGAAGCACAACTGGAGTAGCAGTTGAGCAAGTGTCTACAAGTTTGCCGATCTATGAAGACACCAAGTTGATCGTAGACAAAGAAATCAAGATCAAATGGAAAGAGGTCAATGATGCATTCTCAGGCTCATTTGTGGAAGATCTCGAAGATAACCAAGTCTCTGTGAACATTCATAAGTCCGGCTTGTACCAGATTACATGCAGGTATCCTACATTCCCATACATGGACATGATACATTGGATCATCTCCTACTGTCATCCCAAGACGATGACATTGAGCAGTGTCAGCAAGACAAGGATTTATACCTTCAGGGAACAGGATTATCAATAGATGTATCACCATGCAGACACCCTTCAGCCTACCCAGCAACAATGCCAACTCTAGGGATATCTTGAAGAACTGGGTAAAGGAGCCTTCCAAATTTAGGATGACACCCAACCAGATTTATAAGACGAAGATATTGCGAAAGGCGTATCAATACTTTGTGATATTTTCATGTCTCTTGTATGGAAAAGAGAGCATGGAGACCTTCCCGCAAAGTTGGGTGATCATGTTGGACCAACTGGCCAATGAAGGCAGAGCATGCAACTGGTCCGACATGGTGGCCCATAGGCTGAAGGAATAGGTAGCAAGAGCTAGGCAGCCGCCTAGAGGTCAGCAAGCAAAAATCATGTTTGGTTACATCTTGGATGCAATCTATTGCCATCAATAGTTCCTAGGCATGAAGTGGGCATGGACATTAGTGGAAACCTATGTTAATACTTATTGTAAATTGTTTTCCAAATGCAACTTTAGAGGAGTTATCACACAACTGTCAGATCATTTTGTCACCCCGGTGTAGAACATATCTGAGTAGGATCCACCTTACACGTTGAAGGCAACAATGGAGGCATTGATCAATATTGTGGATTGGTATGTCTCATTGTCCGACACCTTCATATGGATGTACAACGTGGAGAAGCCTCTGCATGTTTTCCCAAATTTTTCCATGGAAAAGCTCATCATGCAAGAAGTATCATACCACATCTTGGTAGGACTGTCAGCTAGGCTACACTAGAAGAAGAAGGCACCTAGGCCCACTCTTCTGTTGTGTATCAGGTTGTATGAGATACAGAACCTCAAACATGTAGATGTAGAAACAGGGGAGATCAGCAAATATCCTTTCGACATCTGAAGCTTTAATCCGTATGACCCGCATTGTTTAGTGAAGGATCACTGCGCAAGAGTACAGTTTCTATGGATCCATGGGGCATATCATTTGGTGGAGGAAGACCCATGGAGATTTTGTTACAGCTTCTCTAGGCCCAATAAATTGGTCAGCATCGTTGTGGAATGGTTAACGAAGCAGCATGAAGCAGCATCCATGAGAGCACCAACAGTAACAACAACAGAGGTAAACATACTGGTGCGCGACAAAGGCAAGAGAAAGATTGTTGATAGTGTGGAGGTAGAACAAAGCTACAAGTTCAGAGAAAACCCACTTGTGCAGAAAGAATCTTTGGTAATAGAGGCAAAGAGGCAACAATGCGACAAGAGGAATGCGCAAAGGTAGAGAGAAAAACAGAGGATGGAGGAAGCAGTGAAGGAGTTGCATGAGCTAGAGGAGAAACTCTAGAAGGAACAAGAGCTGCATCAACAGGAGAAGGATGCCCAGTAGGGACACGAAGAGAAGGGGGTGAAACATGTACAAGCAGATGAAACTACACTCGTATAGGTAGTAGACTCGTCTGAATAGCTGGCACCAAGCAGACAGGGTGAGTAGTTGCAGGAGTAGTACTTCACTCAAGAGATTGAACAAGCACTTTAGCAGATGGATATGGATATGGAGCAGAAAGAGTTAGATAAATACATCGTCCTCATGCCTTACCACCAAGAGGTTGACCCACCAACTTCACCAGATCCGAAAGCAGAGAAAGTCCCAAGCGAACAAGGGGATACTGAGATCCTTAGAGACAATCTGGAAGAAGAGATGCACAAGATATCATTTGACAAGTCATAGCATAGAGTTGTGCAATCTCACAGAGTGTCTACTCCGGATGACAACACATCTCCTACACAGTTTGAGGAAGAGTGATCGTGTCTGACATGCTTAAGGATCCAGTAACATTGGCCGATGCTACTAGAGAATATGTCAAAGCTACTAGCTTAATTTTTCACTTCTTAATAGCTGAGAATGAGCGAATGGCTAAGGAGTTATAGACGACCAAGCAAGGAGGAGACTTCGTTACAGCATCTGCCCAAGTAGATTTGAAGAAGTAAATACTAGATGAAGTATTGTCCCTTGAGACAGTGATGTGAGTGTTGTATTCCAAGTTTGGTACCGTGCATAAGGCAGTTTTCCATCTTAACGGTTGGTAGCAACGATATGCTAGGAGAGCAAGTGTCTTGTCAAACGTGCATATTGTTGTCAACTACATGCAAAAATGGAAAATGAGATACAATGGAGCCCCATTATACTTGCCCAAGATGATGAAGCCTAGAGCGGTCGAACTTAAGGCATGCATCCAGAGTCAGATCTAGAACTATGAAGATCTCCTGCATCTCATCACTAGTTTATAGGCTTCCCATGCATGGGTATTCATTAGTATGGATGTTGTTGTGAGCACACATGTGATCCCATCTATTGGGACACTCACCGAGGCAAAGACGAAGGCACAAGTCTAAGTGGAGCTTTACTCGTAATTTGACGAGTTGATTCCCATAGCCACCAACACAGACTTCGTGATCATTATAGACACCATGCATCAGTATGTCTCTTATTCGGCCGCACTCAAGACAATGATGCACATGTTATCAGACGAGTTGGACAGAGGAGCCCGAGCAGTGTACCTAGATGCTACAGAGGCAAGAGTTCGTTTCCAAAAATATGTCACCATAGAGTACACGAACACCATCACAGACTACCAAGCTTGGCATCAATTTGCTACTGTCAACCACCATGAGGATGTCGAAGAGCTGGTCTTCCCACAGTTGTCCGAGTCATAGTGATGTCTTGCATGGCTTTCTCAAGCCTATTTTGTCTCACATGGGTACATGTGCAGATTGTATGTAATGTCTTGTCAAGTGGAAGTTCAAGTGTCAATAGTTGGATGTAATAGTCATAGAGTAGATGAAGAGTCATGAGGGTAGATGAACTATCACAAAGGGGAATGTCAAGGGCCACCCCACCCTTTGCTATAAATAGTCCCTCATAAATCATTGTAAGGGCTTTTGGTCAACCAAGCTTCCGATAGGAGTATCTTAAAGAAAGCTTGGAGAGTATTGTAATGAGCCTTGGCTTCTCCACTGTGTAGAGCTAGTATATCTCTTTGGAGGAGCAAGTGGCAGTGACTGTAACATTCCGCTATCGGAACTAGTGGATGGTCATGGTTGTATTGTATGACTAGAACTTTCACTTCTTAATACAAAAGAGCCAGCACATTTCATGCATATGTTGTATTGTATTTCAGCTATCTTGTTTACTCTAAATGATATATCTATCTATTTTCTTACGCATGCATGTATGGCTTTCCTATATAAGTATGTATGAATCTTACTGAAATGTGATGTTGGTTTAACTATCAATTTGGATTGCTAGCTCACTTTCCTTCCAGTTTGTGATGCATCTTTTCTCATGTGTTCCCTTCTTAACTCCATGCTTTCACAAGTTTCCAAGGGGTGCACTCACCTCACCTTCGTGTGTTAGAACCATTCATGCACCTTCCTTGACTTGTTGCATATTTCATACCCTTGCTACCAACACGGACATCTTACTTGCCTCTGCATGCAAACGCGATCAAGGCGATACCATGCAACCCACTGCTGGGACTCCTACACCAAATAGTCTGAGGTCTAGTTGGGAGTTCTTGCCGAGGAGTTCCCCTGACATGTTGGCGGGTCCAACATTGTCAACAAAACCTTAAATTAAACATAACTTCTACCATCATATTTCTGCCTAATGAAATATCCAGATTGAATATGAAATTAGAACATTTTACAAGGCAAATTTACATCTATTTTTAGCTTCGGGGGCATTGCCCCCGATCCCCCGCCAATGGGGGCCTCCTAAAGATCATTGCCACCCTGCCTAGACCCCCCTTGCAGTGAAAATAATGTGTGGTGTTTCCGACACATTACAAAATGGGGTCCAATGCAGCGATACCTCTGAATAAAGAAGATAATCAAGCTCCACACCAAACATGCTCCCATATTAGTATACTCGGACTGGAACAAACAATTCCACATACATATGGATGCATCAGGCATTGTGCTAGGGGAAATGTTGGTGCAACCAAGGGACGGGAACTTGGATCATTCAACTTGATTTGCAAGTAGGAAGTTGTCGACTGCAGAAAAGAACTATACCACAACCGAGAGAGAAGAACTAGCCATGGTATACTCCTTGCAAACATTTCAATGCTATTTACTTGGAGCGCCATTCAAATTCTTTATAGATCACTCAGAACTAAAGTACTTGGTCAACAAGCCAGTCTTAGCGGGAAGAATCTGCAAGTGGCTACTGTTGTTCCAAGAGTTTACGTGCGAGGTTATCATTAAACCAGGCCATCTAATGTGGGGCTGGATCACCTCTCCAGACTGGAATTAGGGGAAAGTGGGGGCTCCCTAGATGATCAACTACTGGATGCTGATTTATTATGCATAGAAGCAATACCTAACTACTTGGAGGAAATCACATCTTTTGTAGCCACAGGGAAATGTCCAGAGGGACATATGGCGATGCAAAAGAGACAAATGGTGGTGAGAGTAGCTGACTATCAAATGATCGCACGACATCTCTATAAACTGTGCCTTAATCAAGTCTTGTGGCGATGTCTCCTCCAGCATGAAAGGAAATATGTCCTATGGGAGTGACACTCTAGAGTTATGGGAGGGCTTGTCGGGGGAAAAGAAACGGCGAGGAAGGTCTTGCAAGTAGGGTTATGGTGGCCTACACTCTACAAGGACACCAAAGAATATACGAAAGGCTATGATGTGTGTCAGAGAGTTGGAAAACTATTGCATCATGATGAATTACCACTAAAACTGGTATGTACAGTGCATATCTTTGAAAAGAGGGCAGTTCATTTTATTGAGCTGATCAACCCACCAGCATACCATTATCATGCATGATATATCATCACAGCTACCGAATATCTCACGCGATGGCCATATGTTGTACCAGTGAAAGAGTGTATAATAGACACGACGCAAGGTTTATTTTTGAAAACATCATATCCAGGTTTGGATGCCCAGAAAGCCTAATAAGTGACCACAAGACTCATTTTATAAATGAAATAGTTGCATCCCTCCTGCAAAATTTCCTAGTCCAACATCATAAGAGCAGCCCATACCACCCTTAGGCTAATGGGACGGTTGAAGCATTCAACAAGATACTACAGAAGGGACTAACAAAGATATGTTCGACAAGTCGAGACAATTGGGGTGAGTGTGTACAAGCCACGCTATGGGTGTACCAAACAACAATCAAGCGATCACACAAGAAAACACCGTTCCAGTTGGTATATGGATGGGAAGTCGTGGTACTTGTTGAATTTGCAGTACCGATCATATTCATTACTCAAGATACAAAGATGACAGACAATGCATCACTACATAAGTAGTTGGAGGAATTGATGGAATTAGATGAAGCCATATTTATAGCTAAATTCCATCAATCTGTTGAGAAAATGAGGAAAAAAGCATGGCACGAAAAGCACATTAAGAGAAAATTGTTCACAGTTGGAGAAATTTTTTTATTATACAACAAAAAGTTTCATAAGTTCCCAGGTAAGTTGCAGATGCATTGGCTTGGTCCATTCATAGTCGTAGAAATCAAGGAGTCTGAAGCAATGAAACTTATGCAATTGGATGGAATATTGATACCAAGAAGGGTGAATGGCACACACCTGAAGCCTTTCCACCAGCACAACACCCAATATTCTAATTGATGAGGTCTCTGAAAAGGGCCTATAGGTAGGTTTATAGTTAGTAGGAATAAAACAATCAAGCAATTAGTCTGTTTAAGTTTTTTATTTTGTTTTCCATACAATAATGGTTGCATGTCAGCTCAATTGTGGCACCTATGCCACCTCACTGCAGCCGACTATGGTCGGGGAGGTCATTCACACATTTCACAAGTATTATCCACCATACTCAGAGTGTTTTCCGTAATAATTAGGTAATAATACCCCTGTCAGGTAAATTTCCATAGAATATTTTCCCATTATGGAAAGAGTTAACCAATAAAGCCACCATTACAATCATATTATTACCGATCTGCTCCACTTTGTACTTTTCCCATCATGCGCAATCCAAGTTAGGAAAAGCTCAGTCATCGGCTAGTTAACATGAATGAGTATGCATAGGTAAATTTGTCGTAGCAATTAGTTAGCGAGTCTAGTCAAAAACGTCATGTCAAATATGGTCTATTGAATTTGCATGGCTATGCAAGGATTTTTAGAAGTTCCAATTTAGGTGACAAAATTCTTTGAGTCTCGGTTCAAAACTCAAAAACATCGCTCAAGCAGTTGCTATCAGCCCCATGTAATTTTCATATATCAGTGATGTAGAAGTATGACGAAGATAATCTCAGTTCCTGAAGACAAACTAGATGACCAAATTCCTGTTATAGAATCATTGTATGGGAAATATGACAAGGCAACACTAGTATACAATGATCTTTTGAATTGTTTCTAGTTTCTAGCGCTCAAGTGAGAGGTATATACAGGAGAATTTCTAAAGGGTGATGATACAATGGCAACGAATATCAAAGGAACATTTCAATCACTTGAACGTTTGACTTTGATAAATTTGAGGAATCTGCTGATTTTCAGAACGTATTTCGCTTCAATGCAATGCACTAAACTTCCAGTGATAAGGATGCATGGTGGCTCGCTCTAGTCAGACAAGGAATGTCCAATTCATGTGGAGGACATTCATTGCCTCACTGGGCTCTTAGCAATAGGAGATGCAATATCGACCGCGTTCTAGAATGGTCGAAGTGAGCTAAGAAAGAGGGGGACAATGATTATTACAACGAGTATAACACAAAGCATAACAATAAGGGCACTAAAATAGATTTGATCAACAAGGACCACATCAGATTCACCTACTACATCACTGAAGGGAAAGTAATGAGACATTTCTTTAGAAATGAGTGCACATTGGACACCATATAAGTTGCAGAGCACTATTGCGAAGGAATTTCGTTCAACTAGTCAGCATTTCTATTGAATGAGCTATTTGAAGCTTGCAAGGATGTATACAAATGAAGCACAAATTTCATTGTCAAGTATTTTATTATGACTTTGGCAATGTGGAAATGGTGTCTGCTAGTAGGGAGGAACCTAGCAGAAATCATAGATGAGCAACCACTGATGCTTAGATACACACCATGGAGGACGTCCGAGGACCCCAGTAGCAAAGAGATCAACGAGGTATGCTTTAAGGACTAGTACCAGAAGATTCTTGTGACCAGAAGGGCGGTGGAAAGAATCCCCAAGGGATTTCTTGATAGTTACTCGCAAGAAATATGGTTTGTGGTAACAAATAGCTAGACTTATATCAAGCCACAATGCTTCCATCTGGAGACTTTTCAAATAAGGCCACAAAGGTTCACATTGACAGAAGGGGCATTCCAAACAGAGGTCGGATCATGGCCAGGGGTCGCCTGCAAGATTAAATATGGTTAGTTCAAATATTTGTTCGGGGGCATGCAACCGCAACTGCTGATAAGAGACATGGTCGGGAGCATCAGGAAGAGGGGGTTGGAGGAGGAATTATAGTTGATGGTCTATCAAATGGAGCAACATGTGAGCTCCTTTAAGGAAACAATTTCCATCTTCCAGGGTTAAACATGTATGACTCCCCAGTCCGATGCTCTTCAAGGGTTTACCTTGCTCAATCTGATCATGACTACTTCCCTCGCTGTGGCTATCCCCCATCGCAACCCTCACTCTCAGACAAATCCAACCATCCCAAAACCCATGCAGCCCAAAGGTACCAAGGTATCAGCGGCCAAGAAGTAAAAGACAATTCCTGTTGTACTTTTGTTGACCTCACCGGTGATGGACTTCAGTTAGCATCATCCTCCCCAATTGTTGAAGAAAACCCGAAATCTGCCTCTATTGTTTCACCCAGGTTGCGAGATCCATCCCCCCATACAACTTCCACCTCTGCAACCCTGTCTGACATAGTCCCTCGAGGTACCCGCATAGCCACAGAAGAAATGGAAGTTAATCTGGATATCCAGTCCACCAAGTTTTTGAACGGGGGTGAAGGCCATACTGCTGTTCAAACATCCCTAGTATCCCTATTGCTAGGAATGGGCCCACTCTCAAGAGAAGAACTAATCGTCACACAACAACACTGCACTACGATCGAACTGTTTGAAGCCTCATTTCCTATCAATTTCCTCGTGGTTCCACAACCAGTCATTATCCCTCCTTCTCCCTAGTTTCTTGAAACCACATAGCCTATAACTTCCCCCTAAGACCACTCAAAAAAATCCATTACTAGCGACCAACCCCTGCAAAGCAACTTCCTGGACCCATCAATAATGCAACCTAAGAACCTTCAGTACTGGTCATCTACACAACTATTCAGATTTGTCCAACAGGTAGCTGAGAGGGGTGAACAGATCCACAATGACCTAGTCGCTAAGCATGAGTAGCAGAAGCAAGAAGTTATCACTATCATGGCGAAGTGAGATTAACTCCAACATAACAATCAACAATTGCAATCGCAATTCAAGTAGGTGACATCAAAGCTAAGAGAACTTTGGCCAATTGTGATCGATTTAGTAATTAAATCACCCAAGGATTTTTCAGCCATCACATTGGTCGACTATTGCGACCATATTCAGACAACATGCAAGGAACTTGTGGCCACCAACAAGGAGCTGAAGAAGATTTTGGATATGACCAAAGCAGCGTTACCCGATCCAACTACAAGCTACATCGTGGAGATAGAGCATAAACTCAACACTATCGCTACACTAAAAGCTTCGCTAAATGATGTCGTGGGAGATGGTTATGTGCTACTAGAGCAAGTCAATGATTGGTCATGCAACTTGGCCATGAAAAACCATCTAGTCTATCCACTTCGCCAACAACTCTAGCAACGCATTGTTGACAACAAGACCTGTAGGGACAAAGGCTAGCTAAAGCAAATCAATGATGAGATCACCTCTCTCGAGTTTAGGGTACAACAAATTGAGGAAGAATTGGTCAAAACAAAAATAAAATTCATGATCTAAGGTCACTGGTCCGTAAACATGTAAGAGCACTGCAGGAGGTATGTGACGATGTCGAAGAATAGTGGAGCACCCTACAAAATACCCAACCCAAGCAACCGAACTGCACATCAAGGGCCGAATTTCTCCAACAGACATAAACCCTCACAAGCATCTCGCAGATGACATTGGAAGATTATAATTGTTTCCCCCAGGAAACAATTGTAGCAATACTTGAGTTGGGGCCTTCATTTGGGAAGGAAGGCCAAAGTGTAGCAAAAGCATCCCCGCATGAAGCGGGATCAACACAGCCAGGGGAAGAAATAGTAGCACCGCAAGAGTGGAACCAACACAACAACAAACAATAACAATTGAGACCTCGCCAGGAGAAGCAACATAGCCAACAAAACTGAAGATAGATTGCCTCGGGGATGAGTCAAAGAACTGTGGTTGGCACCTATTGGGGCCTTGATTTTGAATTTTAGATTTTGGTGGGAAGAAAGATCAAGAATAGGTTGCGGGGACAACAGTTCATGTTGCGAGTTGATAGCCAAAGGAAAGGGATGGGAACTGGGAGTGAATGAGAAGTTGCAGCAAGGTGGTGGAAGAGTACAAAAGACGCTGAGCAAGGGAAATAGAAGGCAGCCGAGGGTAGTGTCAACCAAACAAAACTGGCAATGGGAGTGCAAAACAAAGGATAAAAAGAAAAAGAGAGCTTGAGAAAGGGGTTGGTGATGAAGTGGGTGAGCAAGGGCGGGATCCTGAGAGCCGCATTTGTTGTGGAAGAGCTAAGACTATCTTCGGCTCCGCTTATGTCCATTCTTGTCAGTTGTGTTCTATGAAAAGTACTCTTTGGGTATTTCATGAACGAGCCTCGAGCCTTTTATATTCTGTCATGTACTCTCTTATATTCCATTTAATGAAAGAATCAATTTGGGTTCCTTATTGTATTATTATGTTCTTGATGGGCTATTTAAAATTTTAAATGAATGATCAATAACTAGGTAGTTTCCTGCGATGGCATGCGCAGAATGACAACCTTAGATAATACAATGAATTGACTATGATGAGCTATTGTTGTATGTTATTTACATTTCCTTGATACCTCTCCTACTCCATCTAACTTTGGTCGTGGCATGCCTCAAGTGAGAGTCCTTGCCCTCCGAGTAAGGTGAAAATGTGGGTGTTGTCCTAGACTAAGTGAAGCCTTGTTGACCCCTTGAACCTGAACCCTCGGTCTCTTCCCTATTTTCATTTTCATGCAAACAACCCACCAGTCCAATCCTCATTGGGTTTCCCTTTTTTCCCCATTGATCCTTCTTCTCTTTTGGTTTTTTTGGGGCTGATCTAAGACTTGCTTTAAGCCTGCAATAGACTCCTAATATGTGCTTCTCTTCTCTCTGGACATTTGACTCATTTATATATAAGTAGATGAACAATAGAACATGATTTAAAATGGCTAAAACCTTCTCCAAATTTCCTACAAATTAACATGTTAATGCTTCATCTAGGGATGTCCCTTAAAAATGGTATTTCGAGTTTGAGGTGAAATTTTTTATATGAAATATGCAATCTAGATTGTGTAGACACGTTGTTGTTGATTTCTTTTGTTAACCGGATTTCAAAGATAATGATTTTAAGGATTTTTCTTGCTTTACCAAGTTGCAAAAAAAATCATTTCTCATCTATTTTCAATATGATATTTTGACCAATGGTGTGGCCAAAGAGGAACTAGACAAAGAGATCAACAGTGGAAACACAATAAATAGAAACCATTCAATAGTTGTGGCAAGATTTTAACAGCTTTCGCTAATTCTAGTTACTATTTTTTTTGTATTACTAGATTAATTTGTTTGTAATTATTGTTGTGCGGGTCATGCCACATGGGTGTGATGTTGAGCTGACTCTATTGAATTATTCTTTATCAAGTTAAAAATAGGGTTCTGCGGTTGTAGATTTTATAAATGTTATGTCATTATGTATCAAGCATTTTTTTAAACCAATGCCTATATCATCACATAATTCTTTAAAGGGTGTTAGTTCAATGGCATAACACTTGCCTTATAAGGAGGAGGTTAATGGTTCGATTCCACTTTGCCCTAACATGAATTAATCGATGATATTTTAGTTTATTTTTAATAAAACATTTTTATATCCATTTATTTCAATGGTGTGATATTTTTGTGGATTCATTGTTTTATATTGTCTCTAAAGAGCCAAAAGTGATATTATATTGTCTTCCAATATAATTCTTTATTGTCTTTATAGAGACAATATATAACACACTCATTATTGTCTAAAAAATTGTCTCTATAAAAACAATATATAACACACTTATTAATTTCTCTTAGGAGACAAGAATGAAATTGCCTCCTAAGAGAAATTAATAAGTGTGTTATACATTGTTTTTATAGAGACAATTTTTTTGACAATAATTTAAGATTCCCACTTAAAGACAATATTTAAGATAATACAAAAGTTTTTTTTTTGTCTCAAGTTAAGACAATTTACCCAAAAATTGTCTCAAATATTGTCTGAAAACCCCCTATGTGTTGTAGCAATATTGGACGATTCGTACTCAGATAAGACTCGTCATGGCATTGACTCATCAACTTGTATAAGACTCGGGAATGACCCTTATAAGACTCGTATAAGACTCGTGAAAATACAAAAAAAGGTTAAAATATGGTAAATTTTAAGCACAAAAGGAACTAGAGATTACATTCACAGTGATGAAACTAGGTCGAAGGGACTAGAGATTACATTCCTCACCACTAAAGATGAAACTAGGCCGAAGGGACTAGAGATTACATTCTTCAAAATAAGCACATACAAGGGGCCCTCTAGAAGCAAAAAATAAGATGAAGGGCTACCACCAAAACCACCACAATAGGAAATGAATAAAGTTCATAAACTGTCAAACTTCACCAAGAAGGAGAAAGATAAACCAGTGATGAAGTTTAGGGAGAAGATGTTGATACTAGATAGGGGACATTAAACATAGTTTAAAGGAGGAAGGTTAGATTGACACTTTTCTACAAAATTTAGGAGGGACTTTGTGAAAAATGTATGCAAGCCGTACAAAAATTGAAATTTGATTAACATCCAAAAATGACCAAAATAAGTTAACATGCATCAACAACTATAAAAGGAATGCAGGAATGCATAATGCATCTACCAGCAAAGAGCACAATAAAAGAAAACTCTACTCTAAATCTAAATCAAACTCATGTGTAAAAGCATGCTAGCAAATACGGCATGTGACCCCAATAATGCAAGCTTAAAGGTCATTCAACTGAGTGATGGGTATGGCCAAAATTGCACCATAATAGAAAAGCATGTACACCCACCTCTGAAACTATTTTGAGTGAAAGGATCATTCCTGATCCCTCACTTTATTTTGGAGCATAACTGACATCTAGCAAGCATGTAACTTTCTTCTAAAGAGGTAATTTCCTTTCCAAGAAGGTGGTGGTACAGAGAAATAAAGCCCATTCGTTGGTAGATACAAGTGCTTTACATACAAATCTAAAAAAAATTATAACGGAAAGAAATTGAAGAACTTTGGTTAGAATTCTAGAGGGTTTCAAGGACTATGGACATGGATGGCACACACAAGGTGAATAACTATATTCTTTTAGAACAGAGGCACAGTAGAGTCATCAAGTCAATCAACCATGGAGACCTTGATTCACAAGGGTAGAGTTGCAAAGAGGCCATTGGTAGTGGTTGGATGTGTACCTCAAGGAAGTAAAGATTTGAAAGAGCTAGATGGTATAAGTCTAATTGGAGTGCAATAGATAGATCACCTCATTTCCAAAAAAGAAAAGAAAAATTAAAAATAAAAAAACTGAATATTTTGTGCCTTTTGAGGCTCCACTGGTTCTATATGGGTCTGATACGGGTCTTATACGGGTAAACGAGTTCTATAAGATACTCGTCAAGTCCGGGCCTTAAACGTGGGTTCTATGCGAGTGACCCATCTTGGTATAAAACCCGCCTAGACCCACAGGTACTCGCGGGTCTAATATGGGTCATGATTCACTCTGTTGTAGTGCCCATACCTCTTTGGTGACATGTGATATGTCTAATCAGTGTCCTAATAACATTTAATAAAAGTGAAATGCTTAAAGTCTATCCCCTTACAAATCACTAACCAAATAATTCAATTAAAATGATTTAACAACACTAAATTAATCCATGAAGATAAAAACGAGCTCACAAGAAGTAAAGTTATTCCACCGATGGATATTGAATCGCAATTTGGAAGTATGCAGTGATCGATTTCATAGACAGATGCTCAAGTCACATCAAAGTGAACGGTTTCTTCGTCGAAATCATGAAGTCCGAGACAAACTTGGTTTACAGGAAGAACAAGGAACGATGGCCCCATATTTGGTGGAACTCAGTTTTAATTGCACGAACGTATGGTGAATTTAAAAGAAAGGTATGGTCACTTTGTAATATCATATACGCAATGTAATATCCAAAGTATTGGAGCTCGTGCGTTATTGTAAAGAAAATAGTTTTATTTTGTAGTTAGTTTATAATGTATTGTGTAAGAGTGTTAAAAAAAAAAAATATGAACGCACAGTAGTGCGAAAAGGAGAACAGGGGAGGGCTGTAATGTTGTGTTGACCATTGTAAAAAGAACGAAGGAGCAGCGTGCAAATTAACATAGGTTTTTCACACAACAGTGTGAAGGGGAATACACACCGTGATAATTTTTGTGGAGCTCATGCATAGAAATGCATCGCAGCTTATGTAATGTGAAGAATTGATTTGTAAGTTTTTTTTACAGCAGTATGAGTAAAAGTGTTTCACAGCAGTAAAAGTGAAAAGGGTTTTACAGCAGTAAACCCAGCGCAGTAAATTCTCAAGTGAAAACAGAGTTTTGTTGAATGTAATTTTTGGTGAATCCCTCTCAGCAAAGAGGAAGAATATGTATCACACATTTTGTTTTAATTAATAGAAATGTTTTATGGTGGTGAAAAACTCTGTTCTTCAGTCAATTTTTTTTTAAAGCTTCTCTGTGCACAAAAAGATCCTGGAGTAAAGGTAGAAACAGAGCATTGTCTCTGTGTGTGTGTTCAGTTTTTGTTTGTTTTTGGGATTTTACCAGAAAAATCCCCAACAGTGGTATCAAAGCTGGCTTAGGCTCTTTGAAGGTGACAAAGAAGCTGAAGGGAGGAGTTTGTTGCAGCAGTAAAACTTCTCAAGCAGAGTGAAGGCTCAGTCAAGAAAATACTCAGGTATTTCACAAAGTTTTTTTATGTGTTGCTGAAGAAGTAGTCAGTTGTTTTAAAATACACAGTCAAGAAATTGAAGCATAGTTTAGGCTACAAGAATGGTTGGCACAAGCACCAGTAATAGCATGGGTATGCAGCTCCCATTATTTGATGGTAAAAACTATGACTATTGGGCAATAACAATGAAAGCCCTGTTTGCTTCCCAAGACTTATGGGAAATAGTTGAGGAAGGTTTTGAACAACCAGCAGATGAAAATGAGTTTAATGCATTAACTCAAGGAGAGAAGGATCTATTAAAGAGCTGCAAAAAGAAGGATTCAAAAGCCCTTTTCTTCTTATATCAAGCAGTGCATGGAAGCGTGTTTCCAAGGTTAGCAGCAGCTAAGACATCCAATGAAGCATGGCAAACCCTCAAGACAGCCTATCAAGACATGGAGAGAGTGAAGACAACAAAACTACAATTGCTGAGGAAGGATTTTGAGAATCTGAACATGAAGGAGTCAGACAACATTGACTCATTCTTCACACATGTAATTGGTCTGATCACACAAATGAGGACTCATGGAGAAACCATTGAAGAAAGGAGGATTGTGGAGAAAATATTGAGGGTCTTACCCTGAAAGTTTGATGCAATTGTCACCACCATTGAAGAGACAAAGGATCTCTCAAACTTTTCAGTTGATGAGATTCATGCATCACTGATAACACATGAGCAGAGGTTGAGTAGGAATGAAAACTCATCTCTAGAGCAAGCCTTCAAGACCCAGATGTCCTTTGGAAGAGGAAGAGGTCAAGGCAGAGGAAACAAGAGAGGAAGAGGCAGAAGCCAGAACAGAGGTGGATGGAACAGCCCAGCAAATGCACAAGGAAGAGGCAGCAATCCAAATCAGAACCAAGGCCAAGGCAACAGCCAACAAAGAGGGCAACATCATGCTCAACGACAAAGGTATGAAAAATCCAATGTCCAATGCTATTATTGTAAAAAATATGGGCATTATGCCAGTGAATGTAGGAAGAAGCAACATGATATGAGTAATAATCAAAATGCAAATGTCACTAGAGAAAACATCAACCAAAATAATGTGTTGTTAGCTTGTAACATGGCTGAAACAAACAGTGAAGACATATGGTTTTTAGACTCAGGTTGCAGCAACCATATGACAGGAAACATAGCCCTCTTTTCTGCCCTAGATAGAAATATGAAATCAGAAGTCACACTAGGAACTGATAGCAAAATCTCTGTTATGGGAAAAGGGGAGGTAAAAATATTTACAAAGCAAGGAGAAAGGAAAACCATAGGAGATGTCTACTATGTCCCCGGAATGAGATGTAACCTCTTGAGTATTGGACAGCTTGTCCATAAGGGGTACAATGTTTTCTTTAAAAATGATGTATGCACCATCATGGATATAGCACCCAGCAAAAGATGCATTGCTGAAGTGAAGATGACAAGGAACAGGATGTTCCCTCTTAGAATAAGGGCAGATTTGAAAAACAAAGGAGAAATTGCAGCAGTCACCCAAGAGGCTTTCCAAAGCGTGCCAAAGGATGAAAATTGGTTGTGGCACTTGAGATTTGGACATCTCAATTTTGGAGGTCTAAACTTGTTGAGTAGGAAAGGAATGGTAAGAGGATTACCATTGATAGAGAAACCGGACAGCCTATGTGAAGGTTGCATTTTGGGGAAACAACATAGAGAAAGTTTTCCATCAGGTAAAAGCATAAGGGCAAAGGCACCCTTAGAGATCATCCACTCAGATTTATGTGGACCAATGCAAGCTCCATCATTAGCAGGCAGCCAATATTTCCTAACATTTATTGATGACTTTACAAGAAAAATTTGGGTATATTTCCTTAAAAACAAAAGTGAAGTGTTTGAGAAATTTCAAAATTTCAAGGCATTGGTGGAAAACCAAAGCGGGCTGCACATTAAAGTTTTGAGAACTAATAGAGGAGGTGAGTATATCTCCAAGGAATTCCTAAGATTTTGTAGAGAAAATGGAATTCACAAACAGTTTACAGCAAGGTACACCCCACAGCAAAATGGAGTTGCTGAAAGGAAGAACAGGACCATCATGGATATGGCGAGGAGCATGTTGAAGGCAAAGCATTTGCCAAATGATTATTGGGCTGAAGCTGTAAATTGTGCAGTGTACATTTTGAACAGGTGTCCTACAAAAGCAGTGTTGAACAAAGTGCCGGAAGAAGCATGGAGTGGGAGAAAGCAAGGAGTCACCCACATGAGAGTTTTTGGATGTGTGGCCTATGCACACATTCCAGATCAGCTAAGGAGGAAGTTGGACAGCAAAGGGGAAAAATGTCTATTCATTGGATACAGTGAGGAATCCAAAGCCTACAGGTTGTATATCCCATCTACCAAGAAGTTTTTTGTCAGTAGAGATGTTCAATTCATTGAAGAGGAAGCTTGGGATGGAAGCATAGAGAAAACAGTGAATGTTAAAAACTGTTTGTCTCATGATGAAGATGATGAGGAAGTGGCTGAAATACATCCCCAAACAACAGCACCAACACAAGGACAGCAAGGGACACCATTGAGAATAAATGAAAGTGCTTCTCCAAGCACACCACAAGGAGGAAATTCAAGTGCATCTTCAAGCACTTGCACAGCAAATGAAAGAGGTAAGAAGTTTAGAAATCTAAGTGATATTTATAATGAAGGAATGAATTCCTTATTTGCCTTGTATTGTCATGTTGATGATCCTATTCATTTCGAAGATGCAATTAAAGATAGGAAATGGATAGAAGCTATGAATGAGGAGATGAATACCATAGAGAGAAACAAAACATGGGATTTGGTAGAGCTACCAAAAGGTAAAGAAGTCATTGGAGTAAAATGGGTTTATAAGACCAAGAGCAATGCTGAAGGCAAGATAGAAAGGCACAAGGCAAGGCTGGTTGTCAAAGGGTATAAGCAGCATTATGGGAGAGATTATGAGGAGACTTTCGCACCGGTTGCAAGAATGGAAATCGTGAGAGCAGTGCTGTCCATAGCAGCTCAAAACAAATGGAAAGTCTACCAAATGGACGTGAAGTCAGCATTCCTAAATGGAGTGTTAAAGGAGGAGGTTTACATTGAGCAACCTCTAGGCTATGAGAAGAAAGGTGAAGAGCACAAAGTGTGCAAATTGAAGAAGGCTCTTTATGGGCTGAAGCAAGCGCCAAGAGCATGGTACAACAGGATAGATTCCTATCTATTGGATAATGAATTTGACAAGTGTGAAGGAGAACCCACCGTCTACATCAAAGAAAAAGATGGTAAAATTTTAATTGTTGTCTTATATGTTGATGATGTTATTTTCACAGGTAATGATGATCAGCTCATTGAGAATTTTAAATCAGTCATGAAAGAGGAATTTGAAATGACTGACATGGGTTTCTTGAGATACTTCTTAGGAATAGAAGTAGATCAAAATGAAAAAGGAATATTTATCTCACAAGCTAGATATGTAAATCAAGTTTTGGGCAGATTTAACATGCAAGAATGCAAAGCAGCGATCACTCCCACAATAATGGGATTAAAACTCAGCAAAGAGGACAACAGCAAGGATTTTGATCCTAGTTTGTACAAGAGTATTGTTGGCAGCCTTATGTATTTAACAGCAACTAGGCCTGACATTATGTATGCTGTTAGTTTAATTTTCAGATTCATGGAGAGGCCAAAGGAGGCACATTGGCAGGCAGCAAAAAGAATTTTAAGGTATGTCAAAGGTGCCAAAATGTTTGGCATATTATATAGTGTCTCAGAACATTCAGATTTGGTTGGATACACTGATAGTGATTGGGCTGGAAGTGTAGATGATCGGAAAAGCACTTCCGGTTATGTTTTTCATATGGGTTCAGAAGGCATTTCATGGGCTTCTAAGAAGCAGTCCATTGTAGCATTGTCTACAGCAGAGGCTGAATATGTGGCAGCTACAGCAGCAGCATGTCAAGCAGTGTGGATGAGAAGAATGTTGAGAAGCTTAGGCCAAGAGCAGGCAAAGGCGACAGTGATTTTTTGTGACAATAGCTCTGCTATTGCATTGTCAAAGAATTCAGTGTTTCATAAGAGAACGAAACACATTGATACAAGGTTTCACTACATCAGAGAATTGGTGAACAATGGAGAAATTGTCCTAGAACATTGCAGGACTCAAGAACAGGTTGCAGACATTTTGACAAAGCCTTTGGATCAGAAAAGCTTTGAATTTTTGAGGAAGTGTCTCGGTATGACCGAATGTCCAGCAGTTGAAATTAAAGGGGAGTGTTGAAAATATAATTTCAACTGTTGAACCGTGCGAATTAATTTCCCAAAACCGCCGCAGCAAAACCATAAACTACTTAATGCAATTTCGGACCGCTTTTGCGTGAAAGCTGTTTTCGTACTCACGACTCCGATACAATGAAATGCAGCCACGCGTCCCTCCCCATACGTCAGCCTACGCAACATTTCGGAGGCTAAAGTTCTGCAGCAAAATGCCTCCCGATATCTTTGTCCGCCGTCCGATCTGCTCCAGCATTCTCGTCCGTTGATTGTGTAAAGCTGCATACGAGCCTGCATCGAATTAAAACATTGCGTGGAGTAAAAGCTTTTGGGTTGACCGCCGAAAAGAAATTTAATGAATTAATTTTTGTTCGTAGATAGTAGGTGAGATGTCTCAGTTTTAATTGCACGAACGTATGGTGAATTTAAAAGAAAGGTATGGTCACTTTGTAATATCATATACGCAATGTAATATCCAAAGTATTGGAGCTCGTGCGTTATTGTAAAGAAAATAGTTTTATTTTGTAGTTAGTTTATTATGTATGGTGTAAGAGAGTTAAAAAAAAAAATATGAACGCACAGCAGTGCGAAAAGGAGAACAGGGGAGGGCTGTAAAGTTGTGTTGACCATTGTAAAAAGAACGAAGGAGCAGCGTGCAAAATAACATAGGTTTTTCACACAGCAGTGTGAAGGGGAATACACACCGTGATAATTTTTGTGGAGCTCATGCATAGAAATGCATCGCAGCTTATGTAATGTGAAGAATTGATTTGTAAGTTTTTTTTACAGCAGTATGAGTAAAAGTGTTTCACAGCAGTAAAAGTGAAAAGGGTTTTACAGCAGTAAACCCAGCTCAGTAAATTCTCAAGTGAAAACAGAGTTTTGTTGAATGTAATTTTTGGTGAATCCCTCTCAGCAAAGAGGAAGAATATGTATCAGACATTTTGTTTTAATGAATAGAAATGTTTTTATGGTGGTGAAAAACTCTGTTCTTCAGTCAATTTTTTTTTAAAGCTTCTTTGCGCACAAAAAGATCCTGGAGTAAAGGTAGAAACAGAGCATTGTCTGTGTGTGTGTGTTCAGTTTTTGTTTGTTTTTGGGATTTTACCAGAAAAATCCCCAACAGAGGAAATAAAGAGCTGCTGTTCGATTTCCTTCAGGAATTAGTGATACCTGATTGTAGTCTTATTTTCCACAGTTGCATCGATTAGAGGCAAGTAGTTGGTCAGATCAGACCTTTGCCAGATTTCTCCAGGTTAAGCATGCTGAAGAAATTGTAAGCGTTTCTTCTGGAGATAAGATTTCTCTTTGCAAGTGTTTCTTCTTTAGATAAATTCTGTCTTGATAGTCATTTTCAAAGAAAATTGTTGCGGATCGGTTCGCTTGTTGTGCATACATCTTCAAAACAACAACTTGAGTGCTAATTTTCCAGACTGGGTATTGATCTCAGAAACCCTAAAGAGTTCCATGTTTATACCTATTTATATTCTCTGAAGGGAATTTTAATCACTAAATATCATATTACAATCTCTTTACTATTATTGCAGGTTTATATGGAACAATTGTTTCACCTGTACAATTCGTGCATACGTTTTCGACAAGCTTTCATTGAATTGAGCAATATAACATTTATTTGTATTCACGACAAATTTCCGTTATCAAATGTTCAAGTTATGTTTTTCATTTAATATTTTTGTTACCAGCAAAGCAAGGAATGCCCGGTACAACAGTGATACCTAAACAGTTGAAATTTTATAAAATCTTACTGCAAGAGGTTGACGATTACAGCGAAAAAATCTTACTGCAGGAGGTTGAGGATTGTTGGGAATAATGTTTAATTAGTTATGTAAATTGCTATTTTGTGTTCTCTGCAAAATTAAGGCAGAAATTGTTACACTGGAAAATGCAGGAAATTAGCTGTAATGCCAGTGGATTTGTTTCAAAATTGATTTTAGTAATAATTTTACTATATAAGAATGTAATTAATGGTTCAATTAATATATGAGATTTGGAGCAGTTTTTAGCTCACACAGTAACTGTGTTTTACTTGTTTTATTTTCTTATATGTATTTTTCTTCAAAGTATTGTTGACTTATCAGTTGGCTGGAAATAAGTCATTTCATATTCTAGAAGTGGTATTTTTGGGTTAAAGTTGTATTGTTGGAATTGTTGAATTCTAACCAGATGCTAGTTCCAAAATTTGATGGCAACGATTATGATTATTGGTGCATTAATATGCTAACCTTTTTTATTGGAAACGATTTGTGGGAGATTGTTGAATCAGGATATGAAAAGCCAGCTGATTGGAATGCCTTTACAGCCAATGAAAGAACAACAAGAAAGGAAGCAAGGAAGAAGAATGCTCAAGCTTTGTTTCACATTCAGATAGCTCTTGATAAGAGCTTATTTCCAAGAATATCAGGAGCAAAAGCTGCCAAAGATGCTTGGGAGACTCTACAAGAAGCTTACCAAGGTAGTGATCAAGTTAAGGTGGTCAAGCTTCAAACATTGAAGCGAGAGTTTGAGAATTTGAAGATGCAAGAAGCTGAAAGTATGAGTGACTATTGTGTGAGAGTCAAAGATGTGGTCAATAAAATGGCTACACTTGGAGAAGTTGTAAGTAATGAAGTTCTAATTAAAAAAGTATTGAGATCTTTAACACATAGATGGAATCATGTTGCAATAATCATGGAAGAAAGTAAGGATTTGACAAAACTACACTTTGATGAATTGGTTGGATATTTGATGTCTCATGAAGAAAGATTGAAGGAAACTTTTGAAGGTGTAGAGAAAGCTTTTTCCTCTAAATTACAAATTACAAAGAATGAAGATGCAAGTAGCAACAGTACCAAAAGCAATCAAGGTCAAGGTAAATGGCAAAGCCAAAATTATTGAAGAGGTAGAGGAAGAGGTGGCTCAAGTGGAAGAGTTCATTTCAGAGGAAGAGGTAGAGGTAGATTTGATAAGAGAAATGTTCAATGTTACTATTGTAATAGGTAAGGCCACTTTGAAAGAGAATGCAAATTGAAAGAAGGTAAAAATTCTAATTATGCTCAAGAAAGTGGTGAGTATCCTCCAAATCACTTATTTTTATCTTATGCCAAAGGTGAAAATACTAGTAAAGATGTTTGGTACCTAGACTCTGGATGCTCTAACCATATGACAGGGAATGAGAAGTTGTTTTCAACAAAAGATGGAAGTTTCAAATCCAAGATCCAGCTTGGTGATGATAAATCATTGGAGGTTGTTGCCAAAGGAGCTATGGAGGTCCAAACAAAAGAAAGTATAAAGAGTGTTCATGACATTTATTATACTCCAAAATTGAAGCATAATTTGTTAAGCGTTGGGCAACTATGTGAGAAAAATTATAAAGTAGTCTTTGAAAATAAGACATGTACTATCTATGATAAGAATAAGGGAAATAGAGTGATCACTATTGTGCCTATGACAAGAAATAGGATGTTTCCCCGGAGGTTTGATGAACATAACAACAATCTTGCAAATATGGCTTATGAAGATTCAAGTTGGTTATGGCATCTCACGTATGGGCATTTAAATTTTCAGAATTTGAAGTTTCTAACCTCACATGCATTAGTTTCTAGTTTGCCCAAGGTAGAAGAGCATAAGGAGGTTTGTGAAAAATGTGCTAAAGGAAAGCATGCAAGGGAAAGGTTTCCAAAGGGTAGTGCATGGAGGGCTCATCACCCACTTCAGCTTGTTCATTCAGACACATGTGGTCCTATGCAGACTAATAGTTTGGGTAAGTCATCATATTTCATCACTTTTATTAATGATTACACACCAAATTGTTGGGTATATTTTTTGAAGGCCAAAAGTGAAGCTCTAGATACATTCATGAAGTTCAAAGCCCTTATAGAAAATGAGAGAGGGTGCAAGATCAAATGTTTGCGGACTGACCGTGGAGGAAAATTCTACTCAAAAGCTTTCCAGAGTTATTGTGATATGAATGGCATCAGGAGGCAGCATAGTATAGCATACACACCCCAACAGAATGGCATAGCTAAAAGAAAAAAATGTACTATGGTTGAAATGGCAAGATGCATGTTACAAACTAAGGGATTGAGCAACTCTTATTGGGGAGATGCAGTTGCTATAGCAGTGTACATCTTCAACTGTAGCCCCACCACTGCACTGGAAAAGATGACTCCTTATGAAGCTTGGTATGGAAAAAGGCCTAATGTTCATCATTTCAAAGTTTTTGGTTGTTTGGCTTATATGCATGTACCTGATCAAAGTAGAAAAAAGTTAGATGCAAAGAGTGAGGTATGTATTTTTATTGGGTGTAGCAAGACAAGCAAGGGTTATAAATTGTATAATCCTCTAAATAACAAGCTTATTGTCTCAAGAGATGTAATTTTTTATGAAGGGAGAGTTTATGGTCATAAAAAAGGGCATGTTGAGAAGACAAAATCTGTTTTGAATGATGATATAATTGTTGATAATAATCATGAGCAGCCAACTAATGTTTCTGTAACTAGTGGCTTAACTCCACCAAGCAACCCTTCATCAATTTCTTCAACATCAAATTCAAGTCCGACTTATTCTCCAAGTTCTACAAAGAAGGTAAGAAGATTGAGTGATATTTATCAAAGGAGTGCAAATCAAGCACATGAAGAAAGCCCAATAAGTGAGATAATCAAATTTTCTTTATTAGCCAATGCTGAATTTGAACCATCATGTTTTGAAGATGCATGTACTAATGAGGTTTGGATGCAAGCTCTGCAAGAAGAGATGGATTCCATACAAAGGAATGACACTTGGAAGTTGACAGAGCTTTCACATGACAAGAAAAAGATTGGCACTAAATGGGTCTATAAGACTAAATATAACAGTGATGGGAGTGTTGAAAGACACAAAGCAAGATTAATTGCTAAAAGATTCACACAGAAGTATGGAATTGATTATGAAGAGACATTTGCACCAGTGGCAAGACAAGAGACCATTAGAATGTTGATTTCATTAGCTGCACAGAAAAAGTGGAGCATACATCATATGGATGTGAAAAGAGCCTTCTTGAATGGGTACTTAGAAGATGAAGTATATGTGGAGCAGCCACAAGGCTTTGAAGTTGAAGGAAAGGAGAATAATGTCTATTAGTTGAAGAAGGCTTTGTATGGTCTCAAGAAAGCACCAAGAGCGTGGTATGCAAGGATTGATGGATACTTTCAGGAAAATGGCTTCCAGAGAAGTAAGAGTGATTCTACCCTTTACTACAAATAAGAAGGTATTGATATTCTAATAATAAGTTTGTATGTTGATGATCTATTGTATATGGGTAGTAGTTCTAAGATGAATGATAAATTCAAAGTTGCTATGATGAATGAATTTGAGATGAAAGATCTAAGCATTATGAAATATTTTCTAGGAATTGAGGTTTATCAAAATAAGGATGAGATTTTCATTTCTCAAACAAAGTATGCACAGGATATGCTAAATAACTTTGATATGCTTGATTGTAATCCATCCCCTACTCCAAGTGCTCATGGAGAGGTGTTATGTAGAGATGATGGTGCTGATTTAGTTGATGAGAAAACTTACAGAAGTATTGTGGGGAGCTTGATATTTCTAACCCACACAAGGCCTGATATTACATATTCAGTTTCACTTGTTCCAAGGTATATGAAAAATCCATCTGAAATACATATAAAGGCAGCCAAGAGGACTTTACGGTATGTGAAAGACACTCTAAATTCTGGTATTCATTACTACTCTTCTGAAAAGTTCAATCTTGTTGGATTTAGTGATTCAGATTGGCGAGGTAGTCTTGATGACTGTAAGTCCACATCTAGAAATTGTTTCTCTTTTGGTTCTGGTTTGATCACATGGAGCTCAAAAAAACAAAGCATTGTTGCCCTCTCATCGACAGAAGCGGAGTATGTTGTAGTTACCTCAGCAGGTATACAAGCTCTTTGGCTCATCAAATTTTTGGAAGAAATTGGAGAAAAACAAATTCAGCCTACAATAATTTATTGTGATAATGTAAGTGCCATAAAGTTAGCAAAGAATCCAATTCATCATAGTAGGACAAAGCATTTTGACCTGAAATATCACTTGATTAGAGATTTGGTGCAAAAGAAGGATATTGAATTGAAGCATATAAATACTCAGCATCAACTAGCATATATCTTTACCAAAGAAGTTGCAAAATATCAGTTTTTGGCACTACGAGATAAGATATTAAATCCTCATTAATCATTAAGGGGAAGTGTTGGGAATAATACTTAATTAGTTATGTAAATTGCTATTTTGTGTTCTGTGCAAAATTAAGGCAACAAATTGTTAGGCTGGAAAGTGCTGGAAATTAGCTGTAATGCCTGTAGATTTGTTTCAGAGTTGATTTTAGTAATAATTTTACTATATAAGAATGTAGTTAATGGTTCAATTAATATATGAGATTTGGAGCAGTTTTTAGCTACTGTGTTTTATTTGTTTTTTTATATGTATATTTCTTCATAGTATTTTGGCTTATCAGTTGGCTGGAAATAAGTCATTTGATATTCTACAACGATTACAATGAAAATCCCTCATTTGGTGTGTTGCAGATACTCTGGAAATCTTTATCTATATGTATAAGGGTGGGGATTGTATTCAAGAAACCAGAAATAATTTAGGGAAGAACAAAGTGGGTGTTATTTTGGGAATTGTTAGAAATTGTAATGACTACAGGGTGTTAAAGTTGGTTAAATTTAAGAGAGTTACTTAAGTATAAATATTCCTCACCAAATTCATTGTTAGAATCAAGTTTTGATTGATGAAGCTCATATTATTTGTGTGTCAATTTGTGTGTTTTTCCTTTATGTCTTTTCAACCAATTGGTATCAGAACTATAGGAAGGTAAATAGAAGATCGTGAGCAAACCCTGAGGGCTAAGAATTAAAGAATCCACCGGTTGGGTTGTTAAGGGTTTAACTAAAGTAGTTTTCAGGACTTTAGTGATGATGGCGGGTATTAAGTATATTGGAAGAAACTCAGGGCAAACCAGCGCGCCCTAGAAAAATTCAGCGAAAAGCTGCTTCTCAATGAAGGTGAGAATATACATACAGATGTTCAATGTTCCATGTGCGGAAAAACATGATAAGAGGAAAAAAATAAAAACTGGGAAAAACTATATAATGAAAGTCAAGAACTTATATTTTAAGAACATTCTAATATGAAATATTGTGGGAATTCCCCATATAGACGGTGCTTTCATACTTTGCGAATTTTATATGGATTACAGACGACTCGACGGTTTTTACCCTGCACCAGATTGTGGACGCCACACAAAACTTTAGTCAGATACTGGGGTGTGGTGCCTTTGGAAAGGTGTTCTTTGGTAGACTACCGGACGGAAAAGAGAGAGCACTAAAAATGCTTGCATGGAATACAAGATAAGGATTTAAGGAGTTCTTCACTGAGGTAATTCCAATTTCGAATTATTTCGCTTCTAAAAATATATGTGAGCATGGTAAAATTGATGTATACAGATTCACTTTGTTAACAGACCGATCTGCTTTCTAGAGTCCATAATAAGAACTTGGTGTCTCTACTGGGTTACTGTTTTGCTAAATTCCGACAGCCTATGGTTATCTACGAGTACATGTCTGAAGGGTCTTTAACGGACCATCTTTATGGTAAGTATGTCTCTCAGGGATACTGTTTGGTTGATTTGATATTGCAACAAAAACAGTATACATTTAATTATAAATCTGTCTTTCAGGAGTGTAGGCAGGACTTTCCAAACTAAACTGGAAAAGCAGGCTCAAAATAGCAATCGATGTGGCTGAGGGTAATTTATATATAAAAAAAAGATCACACTACATTTTTGTAATGTAAACGCTGTTTAATTTTGTGTGTTCGAATACAACTAAATAAGAGAAAGCGTGATTAACCATATTCCCCTATTTCTGTTTCTGTATGAAGCACTGCAATACCTGCACGTGTGTTGCATTCCAATGATAATTCACAGGGATGTGAAAACTTCAAACATCCTCCTCGACAGCGATTTGAATGAAAAACTGGGCGATTTCGGTATCTCGCTTATGACAATGGAACGGAAGGCTCCTATCGGGGATGGAGTGGTGAACGGAACTATGGGATACATGGATCCAGAGTAAATGACACATATAACTTGCATTTCTCTTCGAAATTTTATCTTTGATGCCCCAGGAATTCGATTAATTATTAAGAGCCACGGCAATTTCACTTTTATTGTTGCATATTCTTATAGGTATGCTACGACTAGACAGTTCACTCAAAAGAGCGATGTATATGGTTCTGGTGTGGTTTTATTAGAAATTATATGTGGGAGAAAACCACAAGTCTTCGATAACGATGACAGTGATCCCTTCAGATGGGTAAGGAATTTATTTGTAATTAATCATCCAAATTTACTACATACGCTTTCATTTTAAGTGTGTGTACGAATAATTAAATTTGCACGTCATCATAGGTGAAAGACTGTGTGGCCATCAATGAAACCTCTGGAAAAATGGTGAAAATCATAGACAATAATATGGACGGAAAATATGACATGAAATCAATCACTATTGTTGCCAAACTAGCGCTCAGATGTGTTGAGCATACATCATCATGGAGGCCCAGCATGAGTGAGGTAGTAGGAGAGCTTAAAGAGGCTTTCGTGAATTAGAAAGTAAGGCTCTCTACCATGTGGTCATGGGTATCATTCTCTTGAATGCTCCATCCTGGTATTAAATCATAGAGAACAATGGGAATTTATTCGTAATTAATCATCCATACATAGGCTTTCATTTTAAGTGCGTGTACGAATAATTATATTTGCGCGTCATCACACCTGAAAGACTATGTGGAGATCAATGAAACCCCTGAAAAAATGGTGAAAATCATAGACAAGGAGATGGATGGAAAATAACTCTCAGATGTGTTGAGCATACATCATCTTGGAGGCCCAGCATGAGTGAGGTAGTAGGAGAGCTGAAGGAGGCTTTCATGTATGAGAAAGTAAAGCTAAAGGAGGTTGTCGTTGCCAAACATGTAAAGATTCAAGAGTAACTTTAAAACATTGAATTTACTAGGTTCTAACTTATAATTCAGATGACATATGTTTCTTGTTCCCCTTTGTTAACATGGCACATTTTTTTTAATAATATCACAGGAAGATTTGAATCTTGATGATGTGATCTTGATTTCATGAAAGAGGGAAGTAATTATAATTTACCCATGCAAATTTGAATAGTCATTCATGTATCATAAGTCAAGTGAGGCCAAATGTGTCAAAGTGGAATGAGTGGCAAATCAAAACCATACATGGAATTTGAATCAAATCGAAGACAAGTACGCAAGCAGAAGGTATACCTGCCAAGTGACGCTGCACTACTATATTTTATTTATTTTTGTCCGATGGAACTTCCACTCAACTTCAACAATTAACTTAAGATTTTGTAATTTGGAGTGAAATATTTGGTTTCTATGGGTAAAATTCCAAGTAAAGTGTATGTTGAATGGGAAATGAAAGGCTTCCACCCTTGTTACATTGTCAAAATAATTAAGATTTTGTAACTTGGAGTCGAATATTTGCTTTCCAAGGGTAAAATTCCAAGAAGAGTGTATGTTGAATGGAAAGAAAAGGCTTCCGCCCTTGTTACGTTGTCAAAATAACTTTGTTTTCTACAGTTGCTGAAGGTTTTGGGTCCCAAGGCAAAGTCATGCCTTTTAACATTTCAAAAGGTAAAAGCAGTGACGCCTACTCTGTGTTAGCTTTTGAAAGAGAAATTCCAACATGGAGAAAACCAGTAATATTTCAGAAAAAATATTCTAAGCCCTGAACTAGCGACTAAAAGATGTTGAAAATATAATTCCAACTGCCGCTTAATCAAACAGCATTTAATTCAGCAAAACAGCCATGAGTTTATCGCACCACTTTTCACAAGTTGGTGGTATTCTCTCAAACGCCCCGATACAATCACCGTAAAACAACTTTTTATCAGGACGTATTGTTCGTTTAGTTTGGGCAAGCGATATTCGTCCGATTGCAAGGATGGATGACCGTTGATTAAAGTCAAAACTGCGTACAGGCCTGCAGCAAACACATTGCGTGAAGTTTTTGTTTGACCGCTCAGTAAAGTAATTAATGGTATTTACGTTGGTCCGTAGATTGTAAGTGAAATGTTTCAAGTTTAATGTTTTTTTTATCCACGGAAGTATGGTAAATTAAAAGATAGGTATGGTCATTTTTTTTGTTAAAAAAAAAAAAACATACGCAATGTAATATCTAAAAAATAGAAAAGCTCGTGTGTCATTTTTTTATGTTGTTCGTTGACTTTGTATTAAAAACATATTGTGAAACACACAACAATGTGAACATAGAAGAACAGGACAGCGTGGATTTTTTTTTATGTGGAGCACATGCATTGAAATGCATAGCAATGAAATGTAATGTTTTTTTTAATCTCAATGTATGAAATGTAATATGCGCAGCAGTCCGAGAAGAAGTTTTTTTTAGATATTGGAATGTAATGTGAAGAATAGATATGTAAGAATTTTTTTTATTTACAGCAGTAAATATAAAAGAAAAATTTACACACAAAAGTGTAAATCTTTTCTAAAGGAGACAGAGTAATTTTTGTTGAAATGTTCTTGGTGTAATCCCTCATGCAGAGGAAGAGTATTTTTGTAACATCAGTTTTATTTTAATGAATACAAAGCTTTTGTGGGTGTGTGTAATACTCTGTTCTCAGAAAACAATTGTAGCTTCCCTGTGTTAAAGATCCTATGGAGATAACAAAGCATTGTTCTCAGTTCAGTTAATTTGTTTATGGAATTTTACCAGAAAAATTCCCAACAGTGGTATCAGAGTTTGTCCAGGCTCTTTGAAGGTGTCAAAGACACTAAAGGAAGGTTCCTTTTGCTGCAGCAGCTTCTCCAGCAGAGTGAAGACTCAGTCAAGAAAGGATCCAGGTATTTCTCAAAGTTTTTTGTGTAGCTGTTGAAGACAGTCAGTGTTTTTTAAATACATAGTCAAATATTTGAAGCATAGCTGAGAGTGCAAGGAATGGCTGGCTCCAGCACCAGCACTAGCATGGGTATTTTTAATACTCAGCTCCCACAGTTTAATGGGAAAAACTATGACTATTGGGCAATAACCATGAGAGCCCTGTTTTCCTCACAAGATTTATGGGAACTTGTTGAATATGGGTTTGAAGAACCAGGAGATGAAGAAGAGTTTAATAACTTGACACAGGCAGGGAAAGATCTATTGAAGAGCAATAAGAAGAAGGATTCAAAAGCCCTCGTATTTTTGTATCAAGCAATGCATGAGAGTGTGTTTCCAAGGATAGCAGCAGCCAAGACATCCAAAGAAGCATGGCAAACTCTCAAGACAGCCTATCAAGGCATGGAGAAAGTGAAGACAACAAAACTACAGTTGCTAAGGAGAGATTTTGAGAATTTATGCATGAAGGAGTCAGAAAATATTGACTCATTCTTCACACATGTGATTGGTCTGGTCACACAAATAATGACTCATGGAGAAGTTCTTGAAGAAAGGAGGATTGTGGAAAAACTGTTGAGGGTCCTACCCTCAAAGTTCGATGTGATTGTCACCACCAAAGAAGAGACAAAGGATCTCACAAACTTTTTAGTTGATGAACTTCATGCATCACTAATAACACATGAACAGAGGTTGAGTAGAAATGAAAACTCATCTTTAGAACAAGCCTTTAAGACCTAGATGTCTTTTGGAAGAGGAAGAGGTCAAGGCAGAGGAAATAGGAGAGGAAGAGGCAGAAGTCAAAACAGAGGGGGAAGAAACAGTGCAGCAAATGCTCAAGGAAGAGGCAGCAATCCAAATCAGAACCAAAGCCAAGGCAGCAATCAACAAAGTGGACAACATCATGCTCAAGGACAAAGGTATGAAAAATCCAATTTCCAATGTTATTATTGTAAAAAATATGGGCATTATGCAAATGAATGTAGGAAGAAGCAACATGATATGAGTAATAGATCTAGTGAAAATTTCACTAGAGAAAATATCAGCCAAGATAATGTGCTTTTAGCTTGTAACATCGCTGAAACAAATAATGATGATATATGGTTTCTAGATTCCGGTTGCAGCAACCATATGACAGGAAACATAGCCCTGTTTTCTGCTTTAGATCAAAATGTGAAATCACAAGTCACACTTGTGAATGATAGTAAAATTTCTGTTATGGGAAAAAGAGAAGTAAAAATATTTACAAAGAAAGGTGAAAAGAAAAACATAGCAGATGTCTATTATGTTCCTGGAATGAAGTGTAACCTCTTAAGTATTGGACAACTTGTTCAAAAGGGTTACAATGTTTTCTTTGAGAATGATGTATGCACCATCATGGATAGAGCACCCAGCGAACAATGTATTGCTGAAGTGAAGATGACGAGAAACAAGATGTTCCCTCTCAGAATAAAGGCAGATTTGAAAAATAAAGAAGTAATAGTAGCAGTGACACAAGAGGTTTTCCAAAGCGTACCAAAAGATGAAAATTGGTTGTGGCATTTGAGATTTGGACATCTCAACTTTGGAGGTCTTAACTTGTTGAGTAGAAAATGAATGGTAAGAGGATTAACATTGATAGAGAAACCGAACAGCCTTTGTGAAGGTTGTATCTTGGGGAAACAACACAGAGAAAGTTTTCTATCAGGGAAAAGCATAAGGGCAAAGGCACCCTTAGAGATTGTCCACTCAGACTTATGTGGACCGATGCAAACCCCATCATTAGCAGGCAGCCAATATTTTCTAACATTCATTGATGATTTTACCAGAAAAACTTGGGTTTATTTCCTGAAGAACAAAAGTGAAGTGTTTGAAAAATTTCGAAATTTCAAAGCACTTGTAGAAAATCAAAGTGGGCTGCATATCAAAGTTCTAAGAACTGACAGAGGAGGTGAGTATATCTCCAAGGAATTCCTATGATTTTGTAGAGAAAATGGAATACACAAACAATTTACCACTAGATACACTCCACAACAAAATGGAGTAGCTAAAAGGAAGAATAGGACAATCATGGATATGGCGAGGAGTATGTTAAAGGCAAAGCATTTTCCAAATGATTATTGGGCTGAAGCTGTACATTGTGCAGCGTACATTTTGAATAGGTGTCCTACAAAAGCAGTCATGAACAGAGTGCCGGAAGAAGCATGGAGTGGGAGAAAGCAAGGAGTCACCCACATGAAAGTTTTTGGTTGTGTTGCTTATGCACACATTCTAGATCAGCTAAGGAAGAAGTTGGACAACAAAGGGGAGAAATGTATCTTCATTGGATACAATGAAGAATCCAAAGCTTACAGGTTGTATATTCCATCTACCAAGAAGTTTTTTGTGAGCAGAGATGTTCAATTCATTGAGGAAGAAGCTTGGGATGGAAGCATAGAGAAAACAATGAATGTTAAAAACTGTTTGTCTCATGATGAAAATGATGAGGAGATGGCTGAAATACATCCCCAAACAGCAGCATCAACACAAGGACAGCAAGGGGCACCCTTGAGGAAAAATGAAAGTGCTTCTCCAAGCACATTACAAGGAGGAAATTCAAGTGCTTCTTCAAGCACTTGTATACCAAATGAAATAGGTAAGAAGTTCAGAAATTTAAGTGACATCTATGATGAAGGTATGAATTCTTTGTTTGCTTTATATTGTCATGTTGATGATCCTGTTCATTTCAAAGAGGCAATTAAGGATAAGAAATGGATAGAAGCTATGGATGAGGAGATCAATGCCATATAGAGAAAGAAAACATGGGATTTAGTTGAATTACCAAAAGGAAAAGAAGTCATTGGAGTTAAATGGGTCTACAAGACCAAGAGCAATGCTGAAGACAAAATAGAAAAACACAAGACAAGACTTGTTGTCAAAGGATATAAGCAGCAGTATGAGAGAGACTATGAGGAAACTTTCGGACCGGTTGCAAGAATGGAAACAGTGAGAACAGTGCTGTCCATAGCAGCACAAAACAAGTGGAAAGTTTATCAAATGGACGTGAAGTCAGCATTCCTAAATGGAGTGTTAATGGAAGAGGTTTACATTGAGCAACCTCTAGGCTATGAGAAGAAAGGCCAAGAACACAAAGTATGCAGATTGAAGAAAGCTCTTTATGGGCTGAAGTAAGCACCAAGATCATGGTACAGTAGGATAGATTCCTATCTATTGGAAAATGGATTTGAAAAATGTAAGGGAGAACCCACTCTCTACATCGAAGAAAAGGATGGTAAATTACTAATTGTTGTGTTATATGTTGATGATGTTATTTTCACAGGTAATGATGATTTCCTTATTGAAAATTTCAAAACAGTCATGAGACAAGAATTTGAGATGACTGACATGGGTTTGCTGAGATACTTTTTAGGAATAGAAGTAGATCAAAATGAAAATGGAATTTTTATTTCACAAGAAAAATATGTTAATGAAGTATTGGAGAGATTCAATATGCAGGACAGCAAGGCAGTTATCACTCCCACAGTGATGGGATTAAAACTCAGCAAAGAGGACAGCAACAAGGATTTTGATCCTAGTTTGTACAAGAGCATAGTTGGCAGCCTCATGTATTTAACTGCAACTAGGCCGGATATAATGCATGCTGTTAGTTTAATTTCCAGATTCATGGAGAGGCCAAAAGAAACACATTGGCAGGCAGCAAAAAGAATTCTGAGGTATGTTAAAGGTAATAAAAGATTTGGCATTTTATATACTGCTTCATAATGTTCAGATTTAGTTGGATACACTGATAGTGATTGGGCTGAAAGTGTAGATGATCGGAAAAGCACATCCGGTTATGTCTTTCACATGGGTTCAGGAGCCATTTCATGGGCTTCTAAGAAACAGCCTATTGTAGCATTGTCTACAACGGAGGCAAAATATGTGGCAGCTACAACAGCAGCATGTCAAGCAGTTTGGATGAGAAGAATGTTAAGGAGCTTAGGCCAGGAGCAGGCAAAAGGAATGGTGATTTTTTGTGACAATAGCTCAGCTATTACATTATCCAAGAATTCGGTGTTTCATAAGAGAATGAAACACATTGACACAAGGTTTCATTACATCAGGGAATTGGTAAACAATGGAGAAATTGTTTTAAAACATTGCAGGACTCAGGAACAGGTTGCAGACATTCTGACCAAGCCATTGGACCAGAAAAGTTTTGAATTTTTGAGGAAATGTCTGGGTATGACTGATAACCCAGCAGTTGAAATTAAAGGGGAGTGTTGAAAATATAATTCCAACTGCCGCCCAGTCAAACAACATTTAATTCAGCAAAACCGCCATGAGTTTATCGCACCGCTTTTCACAAGTTGGTGGTATTCTCTCAAACGCCCCCGATACAATCACCATTTGACGCGTGTCCCCTGTACATTTTGCAAAACAACTTTTTATCGGGACGTATTGTTCGTTTAGTTTGGGCAAGCGATATTCGTCTGATTGCAAGGATGGATGATGTCCGTTGATTAAAGTCAAAGCTGCGTACAGGCCTGCAGCAAACACATTGCGTGAAGTTTTTGTTTGACCGCCGTTTACTGCAGTAAAGTAATTAATGGTATTTACGTTGGTTCGTAGATTGTAGGTGAAATGTTTCAATTTTAATGTTTTTTTTATGCACGGAAGTATGGCAAATTAAAAGATAGGTATGGTCATTTTTTTGTTTAAAAAAAAAAACATACGCAATGTAATATGTAAAAAATAGAAAAGCTCGTGTGTCATTTTTTTTATGTTGTTTGTTGACTTTGTATTAAAAACATATTGTGAAACGCACAACAGTGTGAACATAGAAGAACAGGGGCAGCGTGGAATTTTTTTTTTTTTGTGGAGCACATGCATTGAAATGCATAGCAATGAAATGTAATATGCGCAGTAGCGCGAGAAGAAGTTTTTTTTTAGAGATTGAAATGTAATGTGAAGAATGGATATGTAAGAATTTTTTTTATTTACAGCAGTAAATGTAAATGAAAAATTTACACACAGAAGTGTAAATCTTTTCAAAAGGAGACAGAGTAATTTTTGTTGAAATGTTCTTGGTGTAATCCCTCAGGCAGAGGAAGAGTATTTTTGTAACGAAAGTTTTATTTTAATGAATACAAAGCTTTTGTGGGTGTGTGTAATACTCAGTTCTCAGAAAACAATTGTAGCTTCCCTGTGTTAAAGATCCTGTGGAGAAAACAGAGCATTGTTCTCTGTTCAGTTAATTTGTTTTTGGAATTTTACCAGAAAAATTCCCAACAGAAGAGAAAAATACAAATGGCAGGGGATTGATTCATATAAATAAAAAATCAAAACGATATGTATTCATATTAAATGTTAATGGTTATAGATTGTGATAGTTATATATAAATTATAACTCAATTTGGAGGTTATTGTAGTGAGCAGATTTCAGAAAATAATTCAATTTGACAGCATATTTCAAAAATTCCATAACCTGATAACATAGAGTGGCTATTGGAGAGAGCCCAGAATGAAAAGAAAACTACCAGGGTCCTTAGTAGGGACTAAAAAAAATTCATAACAGACAGCAAAGTGGAAATATGGAAAAAAGTGGTACAGTGGCACGGAAAAAGCCCAGGCAAGTCTAGTCCCAGTCCCTTTCTTGCATTCCAACAGCCTGATGTAGGATGGATCCAACACATATGGTTGAACCATTGTAGATGAGCTCATAGTGTATCTGTCTGCCGAGGAGTGGTAGAATATCTTTCGCTTGGACAACGGAATTTAAGGGGATAAAGTAATTTGATAAAATGAAGAGGTTTTTCAAGTGAGTCAATTTAAACCTAGAGAATGTTTAAGCACTCAACACACTTCATTCAATCAAAGTCTTGTACATATAAAATCTCATATTCTCTGGTCGTTTGAACCACTCCCTAAATAATAAGATCTTGCACCTAAATAGAAGATCTCAATCCTAAAGTACAACAACAAACAACCAAATACATTAATATAGAGAAAACTAGCATTAATCCAACTTAACTGGATAGAAAAAAAGATGCCTTCAATATCTTAATCAGCTACATCCATCAATTTACAATGAATTCATCAATTTGTGATGAATTTTCATCAATTTGTAATGAATATTTTCCCCTTTTTAATGATTATTTGCAATATTATAAATTGCTAAATATATTTAAAAGCAATATTACAAATTGATAAATATATTTAAAATCTAGGTTAGTGTGTTGTTAATAGAATATTTAGAAATGCTATAAGCATGGGTATTAAACATGTTCCTTCTCTTCAGTCATTAAGCACACTTATTACACTTAGCACTCAAATTTGAATGAAGGTTTGAAATTTTACATCTGAATAAGGCATCAATGGCCTCTCCTTGCTATTACCGCTGGCGGGAGTCGCAAAATTGCATCCTCTCCAACTCCCATCACTCGGATATGGAGGTAATATCAACAACCACCTTTATGGTCTTTGTCACCGTAACTAAAAATATGCTTAGTAAGATGCCTATGTCATTATTGTTGGAAATATTAATTCCAACAATTGCTTTAAACACACGGATAAACAAACCACTGCACAGAAGTTAAGGAATTTAATAAATTTTGGTAAATAGATATGGGCAAACATTTACCTCGTGACTATTTCCTACACTCCACAACACCTGCAAGTTCAGAGAACCAATTACTATGTAAAATCATTGATGCTACGTATTAATTATTTGCATTGTCATGTATTAATGTCAAATTTGTATGTTATGATAAATATGGATGTAAAAGTCATTTGTATTGTTGAACAAGTTAGAGAGCGAGAGAGTATTTGAGGTAGCGAGGAGAAAATAGTGGAGCGAATATTGGTGGGTGTGTGAAAACCCGTTTTACGGAGTTTTACAGACGTTTACTCCGCACCTGAGTGATGCCTAAATCTCAATAAGTTTGTTGTGTTTTTCACTTGGAGCTGTAGCCTCCATTTTTCATGTTAATGTAATAAAGTGTGGCTTGTCATGTTTACCGCAACCTTTTATGTTTTACTTTGTTTTATTAATTCTGTGTTTTATTAAGCCTATGTGTAGTTGCGATTTCTAAAACACAACATAAAATTAGTATTTGTCACGTTAATGTAATAAAGTGTGGCTTGTCATGTTATGGTATTAATCTTTGACAAATAGATTTACCGCAACCTTTTATGTTTTACATTGTTTTATTAATTTTGTGTTTTATATTGTTTTATTAATTTTTTGTTTTATTAAGTCTATGCGTATGTTCGATTTCCAAAACAAAACATAATATTAGTTGTGATTTCCTTGCCGTAACCGAACTCTGAGTGAGACTCCTCTCCTCTGCCCCATAAAAAATTTCTAACAATTACCTTTCAGCGAAATGTTCCTTCAACAACAAATCCACCTTGCCTCCGATTTAGCCTCATCACTTGATTACTACCTTTTCCTTAGAGTTGTTTGGTTGCATCCTTTCAGGAGCATTTTAGCTCAAATTTACCTGAAGCACCAAAATTTTTATTAAAGAAATCATATGTCATTATACCATTATAACTAAAACATTTATAAGGGATTGGTTTTTGACCTCCCAATCCACAGGGAGAATGTAGGTGCCTACGCAGGTTCCTAATAAGCATGGAGGTAGATTTCAACCCAAAGCTTCTCTAGGCTAAACCAAAAAAGAAAAACATTTTTATGCCCTACTTATTTTCTTCTATGTTGTAGATGCACAATCCCTACACAATTCCTTCCCTTTGGACACATATGTCATGTCGTCATGGGTATCATTCTCTTGAATGCTCCATCCTGGAATTAAATCATAGAGAACAATGAGAATAATTAAGGGTCCTCTAATGAGGAGAAGAGAGATTAGTCTTATGTTTAAATAGCAATATTATACTTTTTAAGGGAATGGAGTTAGATGAAATGTAGAATTAGAAGTATATATAAGGTCAAATAACTATTTCTCCTCGACTTTGGCTCCGTGGGAATATTTGCATAATGTCAAACAAGTATCCTTCCTCAATTTTGGCTATGTGGGAATATCATTATTCAATATTTTCAAGTGAGAAATGCTCAATTCTGTATGTGAAGAGAGCATGTCCAAGACCCAGCTGCAGGGCTAAGTTCTATGGTCAATTGAAGAAACAAATGTGGACAGTTAACATAAATATGATACATGTAACATACTAAGATGTGCTTGTGACTGATTGAAGAAACAAATCTAGAAGAGACATAAACCAAAAATCATTTTGTATTTGTGTTTATCTGAACTTATCAAGTTGAAGGCAAGAAAATATTTTAAATGTTAAAGTAAATAATTACTTGGAGTTATGACCTTGACATGCCACATGGTGTTGTTGTAGAAATTCTCACTGTAGATCACCTGATAATGCAATACACTAAAGCAAAATAATTGATCTACTTCTACAAACAAACTTGTTGAAGCTTAATCGATTTTGAGCAAGATCAAATAGAACACATATAACAGAGAATGAGAAATCAATCACACATGAACACAGAAGAATAATCTGGGGAAAGCCACAGCTGAAAACCCTGCTATCTGTATTATCATACAAGTGGAAATATCTCTGAATTACACAAAGCTTTAGCTCACAAGCTATCCAACTCTCAGTACAATCCCTCAATGTTGCTCATAGATAGAATAGACACAAAATATGCCTTCCTTCAGTCCTCCAAGCCTCCTATTTCATTGCGTAGTTTTCCCTGGGTCCTCTGGCTGCCACCTGTGTGAATTTACCTCTCACACAACTCCCAAACTCAGAAATAACTGCGTAATCCTCAAGGAATGAATTCCTTCTGCATGCAAGAGATATCCTCAATGGAATATTCTTGCAACTGATAGTATACTGTTCCATCCTCTGATCTCAACTGGGTCTCTAACTAAACTGACATGCATGAGTTATTTATGAGAGAATATTCAGTTATCTGAAGTACACTAGTTACATGCATGCACGCATTAACTAACTGAACTCAAAATCACTTCCACAAACTGTTGGAACTAATCTAACTGGACTTAACTCAGTTAACTGAGCTAACTAATTACAACTCAAAGTACAACTCATCCTAATTTCCTTAATTAAGGGATAACTTCCTCAATCAAAGGAATAAATATTACATGTCTTCACATAGACTTCATGTTTGATTTTCTCCAACTAGTTAACTCAATATGAATTAATTAATTATTTTACAAACAGCTGCTAAGATCAAATTCGAATTTTAATTCTCAATTTTAGTTTAGGGACTAACTAAAATTGGAATGTATCCCGAAATGTTATTTATAGCAATGCTATTTTTAGCACTTCTATATTTAGCATTTATTTTTGCTATTTTCAACACTCCCTCTCAACAAGAAAGGGATTATCTGTCACCCCAATCTTGTCTCTGTGGAACTCGAATTTGGATTTTGACAATGCCTTAGTCAAAATATCTGCATCTTGCTCCTCGGTCGAAACATATTGCAACAACATGATCCTCTTCACCACACAGTCTCGAAGATCATGATATCGGATATCGATGTGCTTGGACCTGTCATGAAATACTGGATTCTCAGAGAGTTTGATACAACTCTGATTATCGCAATAGATCACAATTGGACCAAACCTCTGATCAAACAATCCAACTAGAATTTTCCGCATCCAAATGGCCTCACATGTTTCTTGATTGGCAGCCATGTATTAAGCCTTTGCTGAGCTAAGTGCAACTGACCTCTGTTTCCTGCTGTACCAAGAAACTATAGCTGAACCAAGGTTGAAAATTCCTCCTGAATTTCTCTTCCGATCTGATGGACTCCCTACCCAATATGCATCTATGAAGCCCTGAAGCTTCACTCCCTCTGTCTATCTATACCATAATCCATATTGAGATGTGCCTTTGATGTATCTCAGCACATGCTTCGATGCCTTCCAAAACAACTTGGTAGGTGGAACCATAGCTTGACTCATCTGGTTCACCGCAAAGCACAAATCTGGTTGTGTGTTCACTAAATACATCAATAAACCCACAAGCTGCCGATAAATAGTAGCAGCTACTACCTCACCTGAAGTAGCATCCTCCTTCCTTCAGTTACCTACTAGAGGAGTCTCCATGGGCTTGCACTTCTCCATGTGGAATCTCCTGAGTATCTCATTGGCATACTTGCCTTGAGACGCAAACACTTCCTCATTCTTCTGCCACACTTCCATGCCTAGAAAGTAGTGCATGAGACCCATGTCTTTCATCTCAAACTCTCTTTGCAAGGTCCTCCTTGCAAGACTTGATCAACTGATCATCACCTGTCAATATCAAATCATCATCATAAAGAACAATGATCAATGGCTTACCTTCTACCATGATATGGTAAAGGTTTACATGCGCTTCACTCTTTGTGAAGCCCAACCCAGTGAAATAGTTGTCGATCCTCGTTTACCAAGCACAAGGTGCTTGCTTCAGCCCGTACAAAGCTCTCTTGAGTCAACACACATGTGACTCATGATCAAATGTCTCAAATCCTTCCTGCTACTCTATGTACACCTCTTCCTCAATCTTGCCATTGAGGAACGCAGTCTTCACATCCATCTAATGGATCTTCCAACCCATCTGTGCTGATAGTGCCAACATCGATCTAATAGATGAGTACCTTTCTACAGGAGCAAAAGTCTCATCATAGTCGATTCACTCGACCTGTGAGAAACCATGGGCAACAAACATTTCCTTATGTTTCTCAACACTACCATCAGCTGCTTGATTTAGCTTGTAAAGCCATCAGGAACTCACCACTGACTTGTCCTCCAGTCTTGGAACAATATCCCAAACACTGTTACAAACTATGGAGTCATACTCCACCATAGCATCAACCCAGACTGGCTACTGCACTGCTTCCTCAAAGGAAGATGGTTCGGTCTCTATACATTCCCCAACCAGGGCCATGTAACTAGTGTACCGCTCAGGTGACGTCCTCTATCTGTGCTGAGAAGATGGTTGTCCCACATTCTCTCTCGCATCCATCATCAATCTGTCAACTTCCCTTGAATGTTTCTGCCCATCTCTGGAAGACTCTGCATGAGTGGATGTCTCCACTCCTTGATCCTCTGCATGCGGCTGCTCCGCATCAGTCTGAGGCTCCTCCTCCTGAGGAACCAAAAGTTCCTCTTTTGCATGCAACTTGAGCTCCCTCTCAAGGGAAACTTGCATGGCCTTCTGCTCATCGAACTTCAGGGCTCTGCATACCACTGTCCTCTGACTGGTAGGCAAGAACACCCGATAGCTGTGGGGTGTATCAGTGTACCCCACAAGTATCCCCAACTTAGCTGTTGGCTCTAGCTTCTTCTGGGCATCTTTGGTCACATGGAAAAATATTGATGAGCCAAAGACCCTGAAGTGACTCACATCTAGTCTCTTCCCGAAAAAAGTCTCCTTTGGTGTCTTCATTCCTAGTATACAATGCGGGCTTCTATTCTACAAGTATACTGCTATATTGCATGCCTCAACCCATAAATGAAGTGCTAGGCCTTGGTCATGTAGCATCGCCCGAGCTGTTCCCACAATCGTTATGTTCTTCCTTTCGGCCACCCCATTCTCCTGTGGGTTATGGGGTGCCATCAACTCCTATTTAATTCCTTCTATTGCACAGAAGTCCTTAAACTGTTGAGATACATACTCTCCACCATTGTCGCTTCACAAGGCTCTTATTTTCTTTCCAGATTCTTTCTCAACCAAGGCTTTGAACTCACAAAACCTTGAGAAGGTTTGATCCTTCTTTTGCATGAAGTAGATCCAACATCTACGAGAAAAATCATCAATGAAAATAACATAGTACCTTTGTTTAGCGGTGGAGGCTGTCGAGAATGGTCCACACACATCTGTATGAACTCACTCCAGGATTTCTCCAGCTCGAATGTCTTGATCATGAAAGGAAGATTTTGCATACTTACCCAAGGTACAACCTTTGCATGTATCCACTTGCTCCAATTTACCCTTGGGAAGTCCGGTAGAAATCTGTTGCATGATCTTCAAGGCTCCATGGTGCAAGTGGCCCAATCTTCTATGCCATAGCTCGCCAACATCTTGGCTTTGCACCAACTTTGCTTTGGAACTCAATGCAACACAGTCATCTACCTCCAGCTTGTAGAGATTCTTTACTCGAATCCCAATCCTCTTGGTCTGTCCCGTGCCAATGTGCCTCAGGAATGCCTTTCCTTTACTAAAGACTACATCATAGCCTTTGTCTTCCAACATAGTGATGGACACCAGGTTCTTCTTCAGTCCAGGAACATACTTTACATCAGTCAGGGTGAGAGGAGCTCCATGCTCCCTCTAAAACACAACCGTACCTTCACCTAAAACACAGTACTTTCCATCATCACCCATCTCTATGTGCATCTGGAGGTCCTTATCCTCCAAGATACTGAATAAACTCTTGTCGTTGGTCATGTGGAATGAGGCTCCACTGTCCAGGTACCAAACACAACCCACCATTGATGAAACCATGCATGTGATGAGGGTGAAATCCAATTCAAACTATGAGGCCAGTGTCTCACCATCTGATCCTTTCGAGGATCTTTTCTTGGATTTCTTCTGTGGACAATTCGTAGCATAATGGCCCACCTCATGACAATGAAAGCATTGCACTTTCAATTTGTCAATCTTCTTCCCACCATGGGAAGAACTCGATTTGGAATGAGAAGCCTTCCCCTTCCCTTTCCTTGCCTTACTCGCTAAGGCTAGATTTTCTTCATCATCATGCGTTGATGAAGAACCATTTATGGTGCTTCTCCTTATCTCCTCCTGCATCAGATCCGACCATAGTCATTCCCAATGTGGCAGTTTCTCTCTTCCATTTACTGAGTCTTGGTAGCTATGCCAGCTCTTAGGAAGACCGAGGAGAGCAAGACTCACCATGTCTTCATCGGCTGTTGTGATTCCTACACTTCCAAGCTCATCCTTGCAGGTGGTGAGCTTGTTCAGATATGTAGAGATCGTGTTGCCCTTTTCACACTTGATTTTCCGAAGCTTGTCTTTCAGCGCCAACTTCCTCTGATCGTTGTTGTTCTAATACAGATCCTTCAGTGTTTTGCACATTGAAAACGGTGTCTCCTTCCCATGGAGACTCGAGACAATATGGTCTCGAACTCCCTCTAGAAGGATCCTTCTCGCTCTAGCCACATATTTCTTCTGTTTTACCAATTCTTGGGCATTAGCTGCTGCTGGCTTGGGGACTTCTTGATCAATGAAGTTCTTCAAACCATTTTCCTCTAATACCTCTTCCACGCGATCCTTCCAAGCTATATAATTCGAGCTGCCATCCAAGGCATACTCGAGTCTCAAACTATTGAACGCCATTGGTGAAATTTGAGATGTGATAAGAATTCAATTTCTATAATCAGAAACTTCAAACTTCAAACTTCTCCCTTCTTTCTATACTGTTCTCCGCTTTGATCACCTTTGCTCTGATACCATGTAGAAATTCTCACTGTGTATCACCTAATAATGCAATATACTAAAGTAAAATACTTGATCTACTTCTACAAACAAACTTGCGGAACACATATAACAGAGAATGAGAAATCAATCACACATGAACACAGAAGAATACTCTGGGGAAAGCCACAGCTGAAAACCCTGCTATCTATATTATCATACAAGTGGAAATATCTCTGGATTACACAAAGCTTTAGCTCACAAGCTATCCAATTCTCAGTAAAATCCCTCAAAGCTTCTCATAGACAGAATAGACACAACATATGCCTTCCTTCAGTCCTCTAAGCCTCCTATTTCATTACGTAGTTTCTCTTGGGTACTCTAGCTACCACCTGTGTGAATTTACCTGTCACACAACTCCCAAACTCAGAAATAACTGCGCAATCCTCAAGGAATGAATTCCTTCTGCATGCAAGAGATATTCTCAATGGAATATTCTTGCAACTGATAGTATACTTTTCCATCCTCTAATCTCAACTGGGTCTCTCACTGAACTAACATGTATGAATTATTTATGAGAGAATATTTAGTTATCTGAAGTACACTAGTTACATGCATGCATGCATTAACTAACTGAACTCACAATCAGTTCCACAAACTGTTGGAACTAATCTAACTGGACTTAACTCAGTTAACTGAGCTAACTAATTACAACTCAAAGTACAACTCATCCAGATCTCCTTAATTAACGGATAACTTCCCCAATCAAAGGGATAACTGTTGCATGTCTTCACATAGACTTCATCTTTGATTTTCTCCAACTAATTAACTCGAGATGAATTAATTAATTATTTTACAAACAGCTGCTAAGATCAAATTCGAATTTTAATTCTCAATTTTAGTTCAGGGACTAACTACAATTGGAATGTATCCCGAAATGCTATTTATAGAAATGCTATTTTTAGCACTTCTATATTTAGCATTTCTTGTTGCTTTTTTCAACAGTTGCACTTTGCAGTGTGCTTGGAGAAGCACTTGGTTGGTTGCACAGAACTGTCCTATTATTTGTTGATGGCATTGCTTGCTACTTGCTTTGCTCTACTTGAATAGGAGTAGAGGGAGTCATTGTTGAGGAATTACTTGCTGCTATTAATTCCTCTCTATCGTCATGTGGTATACATGCTTTGACATTGACCGTTTTCTCTAAACTTTGATCCCATGCTTCGTATTCTATGAACTGCACATCTCTTTTGATTATGACCTTCTTGGTTGATGGATTGTAGAGCTTGTATGCCTTGGATTCATCATTGTTTCCAAAAAGTATACATTTCTCCCCCTTGTTGTCCAACTTCTTCCTTAACTCATCTGGGACATGTGCATACGCCACACATCCAAAAACTCTCATGTGAGTGACATTTTTCTTTCTTCCACTCCATGCCTCTTTAGGAGCAATGCTCTAGACGCTTTTGGTTGGACATCTATTCAAGATATGTGTTGCACAAGTGACAGCTTCAACCCAATAGTCATTTGGAAAATGATTTGCCTTCAACATACTCCTTGCCATCTCCATAATGGTCCTATTCTTCCTTTCTGCAATGCCATTTTGCTGAGGTGTATACCTTGTTGTATATTGCTTGTGAATTCCATGCTCCCTACAAAATCGAAGGAAATCATTTGAAATATATTCGCCACCTCTGTCAGTCCTGAGGACTTTTATGTAGTATCCACTTTGCTTTTCAACAAGAGCCTTATATTGGTGAAAGTGCTCAAACACTTCACTTTTCTATTTTAGGAGAAAGATCCATGTCTTTCTTATGTAGTCATCTATGAAGGTTAATACATAGTGACTACCACCATTTGATGGTGTCTACATTGGTCCACATAAATCTGAGTGGACAATCTCCAAAGGTGCCTTTGCCCTTACTAACTTTCCTGTTGGAAATGTCTCTCTATGTTGCTTTCCCAAGATACATCCTTCACATACGCTGTCTGGTTTTTCTGAGTGGTAAACCTTTCACCATGTCTTTCCTATGCAGCAAATTCAAACCTCCAAAGTTGAAATGTCCAAATCTCAAGTGCCATAACCAGTTTTCATCTTTTACCCCTGCTTAAAAGTTTACTTATGTGACAGCTACCTCTTTTCTTCCATCTTCTTGTGAGTTCATAGATAGTTGTGCTTGTGCACCTTCTTTCTGCAAATATGATATTATTTTTAGGGGAAACATTCTATTGTTTTTCATCTGAACCTTTGCAATAAGTTTTCTTCTTGAAGGCCTATCCAAAATTGTCCACACATCATTTTTGAAGAAGTCATTGTAGCCTTTCTGCATGAGCTGTCCAATGCTCATGAGATTATGTTTCAGATTGGGGACAAAGTAAACATCTGAGATGTATTTCTTCCCCCCCTTCTTTGTTAGGATATTAACTCTTCCTTTTCCCATGACAGAGACTTTTCTATCAGTCCCTAATGTCACTTCAGATTTCACACTTTCATCTAGATTAGAAAACATTTCTATGTTTCCTGACATGTGGTTGCTACACCCTGAATCTAGATACCATATATCACTTTGTTTTTCTTATGCTATGTTACAAGCTAAAAACATGCTATCATGGTTTTGATTTTCTCTTGTGAAATTTGCACTTGGTTTGTTACTAATATCATATTGCTTCTTTCTACATTCATTTGCATAATAACCATACTTCTTACAGTAACGACATTGAACTTGAGATTTATCATACCTCTGACCTTGTGCTTGATTTTGGCTTGGGCCTTGACTTGGATTTTGATCACTGCCTCTTCCATTTGAGCTTGAAGAGCTGCTTATTCCATCTCTATGTGGGCTTCTTCCTCTTCCTCTAGCATATGATCTTCCTCTGCCTCAAACTTGACCAAATGATACTTGTGTCTTGAAGGCATTCTCCAATGAGGAGCTTGCTACTCCATTCAGTCTATGTTCATGAAAAATCAATGATGCATTAAGCTCATCCACTGAGAACTATGAGAGATCCTTTGTCTCTTCTATGGCCACAACAATGGCCTCAAACCTTGCTAGCAAACTTCTCAAAACTTTCTCAACTATTCTTCTTTCCTCAAGTGTCTCACCATGAGACCTGATTTGAGTAACCAACCCACTTACATGTGTAAAAAATGAGTCTATATTCTCATACTCTTTCATACAAAGTGTTTCAAAATCTCTCCTCAACATTTGCAGCTTTGCTGTCTTGACTTTTGCCATGCCTTGGTAGGCTGTCTGGAGGGTGTCCCATGCTTTCTTAGACTTTGTTGCTGCTGCAACCCTTGGGAAAATACTTTCATGAACTACTTGGAAAATATAAAACAGGGCTTTTGAATCCTTCTTCATGTTGTCCCTTAATAAATCTCTTTCTTGTGGAGATAAGGCATTGTATGCTGTTGCATCTACTGGTTCTTGAAAACCATTCTCCACCAAATCCCAAATGTCTTGAGAAGAAAACAGGGCCTTCATTGTAATAGCACAATAATCATAATTTTTTCCATTAAACTAAGGTATTTGAGGACTAGTCAACCTTGTGCTTGATGTTTCCATTTCTGAGCGTAAAAAAAAAAACTTTCTACCTATTGGTAAATATGCTAAAAACAATCCATCTTCAAAACAATTCTTACTACTAGTAAAAACACTTGTTTTTATGCTAACAATATTTACCCTGCTCTGATACCATGTTAGAAATATTTATGAAATTTAATTTTCACGGAGGGGGAGAGAGTTATGACTTTCACGAAGCTATTTTCAGGCAGCTATCTTTGCGCACTGTGGAACTGGTTTCGCACTAGCTACCTTTGCGCACTGTGGAGCTATTTTAGAGATTGAATGAATAATATTCACTCACGCAGAGCGGAGCTATTTCAGAGACTTAATGAATAATATTCACTCATGGAAAAAATAACAAAGTAGGTTTGGAGCAACACAATAAAAACTTAGTATTAAATTATAAAACATGAAAATACATTCACATGAGGCTATAGCTCATTCATCAAGTCAAAACTAAAATTTCACAGAGAATAACACACAGTGAAATACTGTAATTGTTTTTTTCACATGCCCACCAAAATTTGCTCCACCATTTTCTCCCTAGAGACTTGGGCTCTCTTTTTCTCTAACCTCTTACTCTCTAACCTATTACAAAATGAATTTTAACTTCATATATAACTCAACATACTATTTTACATTTAATTCATGACAGATCAAAGTAATTAACATGATGTTGTTGTTGAGTGTAATCAGAATCAGGCAGATGTTTCTAGAGTCTGGGCAATAGTCTCTGAATGAATGCTTGCCCATATCTATTTACCAAAGTACATTGTTTGCTTAACCTGGAAAAATACCTCTGACAGGTATGGCTGCTGTCATGCTGTTTATTGCGGTGGTTGAGATTATTATTTCCAACATCTCCTTGGTTCTGATCCTGTGACCGCTCAAATCTGAGTTTTCCTCCCATCCAACAGTGCAGCGACCTCCATGTACTTAGTGCTATAAACCTTTCAACTATATCTGACTCTAATATTAAAATAACATTAAAGTATTGAATTTACTAAGTTCTAACTTGTAATTCTCATGATAATTTTTTTGGTTCCCATTTCAAAAACATTTAAAAAATCAATGCAAATTGATAATGTCACATTTTTTTCATAATATGACAGGGAGATTTCAATCTTCATTGTAATTATACATGATCTTGATTCCTTGAAGGAAGAGAGAACAGTTTCCCTGAAAGATCATGATCTTGATCTTCATTCCCTGAAAGAAGAGATAATTTGTGTAAAAGCAAATTTGAAGAGTATGTCATGGTCTCAGAACTCAAGTGATTCCAGCTGTGTGAAAGTGGAATGAGTGGCAAATCGAAACTATTGAAGATAAGGCATTGAATGAAAACAACCATAGGGCATCTCACATAAAAAGCATTATGGGTAGTACCATGAGGGACAACACCATGACCATGGTTTCGATGGGAAAACCCATTTGCATATGCTTGAGCAACCCATCCCATCTTTATGGTGGTGCTCATCAATCAACTTCCTCAGTATCTCTATGTGTTTTTCTCCTTCCATTGCTCGAACTACAGACCATACTTCGCCACCTTCTTCTTCAATAGATTCGAGTATTAAGGGACTTCCATACACATGCAGTTCCCTCAGATTTTGTAAATTTTCGAGTCTTGGAGGAATGGTCCTGACATTGGAGCAAAAGACTAAGCCCAACTTCTTCAAGAGAGGAAGAGCCCCATCCCTTATCGGAGGAAAACTGTCAACCACATCAGTTTCCTCCAACCAGAAACTTTCTAGGCATGGAAAGGCACTCGCCTCTCCAAAGGCATCGGGTAACTCTTTTAAAGACGAGGATTTAACTATATCCAGCCTCCTAAGCCATTCAATCTTCTCCAACCGTGCAGGGATATCCTCTAGTTGGGGACAATCTCTTGGTATTAGACAATTTAGCAGTTGGAAACCACATATCCACGATGGGATCTTACCCAAAACATTGGACTCCACAAAGAGACTGCTTAGCTTTACCATACCTCTCATGTCCTCTGGTAATTCCTTCATATGTGACATCCTCAGGATGAGAGTCCTCATCTCTGTCATGTCGCCCACTATGCCATCTGTAATTGGCTCCTTCAAGCACGCTAGTGCCAGCCATTTAAGGTGCTTCACAGGGTGCAGATCCTGGAATCGAGCACGAACACGACCTCCCATCGGATCACGCAGAAGTTTTCTCTGTGGTGTGTTGGAGGTACTACACACCTAGGACCTTCATTACTGGCACATGCGGACACTTAGTTAGAGCATGGGACTACATGCAAGATCCTTTCTGCATGATTTACTCCATGATTTTCTCATTCTTTAACTCCACAATTGGCTAGTTCTTCTGCATGATTTACTCCATGATTTGCTCCATAAATGGCGAGTTCTTTTGCATGATTTACTCCCTGATTTGCTCCTCCTTTCGCTCTGCAAGTGGCTACTTCTCTCCGGAACTTGTTGTAGGTGTGAAGTCCTCTCATTGATCACCACTATGGTGCACTACCTTGGGATCTTCACATAGTAATGCTATATCATGAGCATTGTAACCTATTTTCTAATGAATCATTCCTTTTTTTCTTTCAATTTTCTTTTGGTGTTTTTGCTCTGCAAAGCTGTGTGTTCAACCTTTACTAGCTAGATTCATTTGTGCAGGTTTTCTAACACATTTACATGGTATCAGAGCCCATAGGTTGCTAGATAAAATGTGCACCAATACTTTATTTTGCAGGTATTACAGCTTGGAGATCGAAGATTGACAGAAAAATGGAGTTTCCCAAAGCATCGATCCTAAATCCATACAACTATCATGAATGGAAGGACCAAATGGCTCGATACCTTCATCAGAAAGGGTTGGACAAGATTACCATGGCTGTAGAAGTGGAACCCACTTCAGCCATAGAGACATCCAAGTACCTCAACCGCATGGATGAGGCCCATGGATCCATATGCATGTGCATCTCCCTAAAGTTGTAGTTTCATCTATCTTCCTGCAATACTCCCAATGAGATTTGGAAAAAGGTTGAAGAACTCTATGGGAAACAGGATGAGATGAAAGAACATCTGCTCGAAGTGGAGCTGCTGTCATTGGATCCATGGAACTATGACAGAATTTAAAACTTCTTCACCAAATATAATGATCTATTGCTGCAACTCAAGGGTTGTGGAATTGACAAATCCAAGGAGGAGAGTCGCCAAGTTCTCTCTATTATGTCAAAGCTCGGACCAGAATACTCCTTCTTTGTGTTTACATTTCATTCAGTAAGGCTCGCAATAGGTAAATCCTACACTATTACTTCTCTCAAAGAGTTCATGGAGTCCCTTACTTTTGGCAAGATAAACACATTGGCATGGGGAAATCAAACCTCCAAAAGCACATGCACTTGCTATGCATGATGGAAGCCACAATAAAAACCACAGATATGATTCAAATCAGAAAAATAAGTAGCAAAAAGACAAGGGAAATGCGCATTTCCATCCAAAGAAGGAAGGGTACACCAAGCCCTTCAATGACTCCTCCGGCTCCAGAAATGAGAAAGGGAAGAAAGGAGACAAATGCACCTATTGTCATCGAGGATTCCATCTAGAATCCTCCTGCATGAAGAAACAAATTGACCAAATGGTAGAAATCCTTCAGAAGCACAACCTTGGGGACCACATCCCTTAGGGCGCCAAGAAGAAAACTGAGGATCTGCCACACTGGAAAGGTAACAATTTTCATGCTTTAGTTGCAATTAATTCTTCCCCTAATGCATGGATTATAGATTCTAGTGCATCACATCATATGGTTGCTGCAAAGGAAGTCTATTCCTCTTTGGATGCATGCAAAGGACCTCCCATCCTCATGGGAGATGACTCACCTATTGAGGTCACCGGAAAAGGTAGAGTGGGACTTTTACACGGAAGCTTTGAAGATGTGCTTCATGTTCCAAAACTTTCGGTAAACCTGCTTTCATTTTATCAAATCACTCATTTCGGCACCAGAAAGAGAGTGGAATTCACTCCACAGATGCAGTGAACATATATGACCTACATAGCAGCTCCAAAATTGCAACCGGTGAGGTAAAAAATGGAGCCAGACTATATACATTTTCTGAATTTATTGAAACTGAATCCTCCTTATTGCTTATGCATGCTGATGATAGTAGTAGGCTTTGGCATGAGAGGTTTGGTCACTTAAATTACAGGTATATGCAGTAGCTAAGCAAGCAGAGATGGTGGAAGGCTTGCCAAATATTAGTTTCTCCAAAGGATTATGTGAAGGGTGTGTCCCTGGAAAACATCCTAGAGAAAAGTTTGACACCGACAAGACTCACAGAGCATCCTTTCCACTAGATCTGCTCCATAGTGATCTCATGGGGCCTTTTCCTCATACTTCCATCAAAAAAGTAAGGTATGTGCTTACATTTATTGATGATTTCTCATGGTATACTTGGGTGTATCTTCTCAAGGACAAATCTAAAGTTTTTGTGCACTTTGAAGATTTCAAAGCACTAGTTGAGACACAGTCAGAGAGAAAAATCAAAATCCTCTGTATAGAAAATGGGGGGAATATGTTAACACAACACTTCAAAACCTTTGCCTTGAGTTCGACATACAATTGCAGTACATAGTTCCATACACTTTGCAGCAGAATGGAGTTGCTGCGAGAAAGAATCAATCTCTCAAAGAGATGGCTTCCTGCATGCTAAGTCACTGCCTCATAAGCTATGGGCTAAAGCAGTTAATTGTGCTAACTACATCCAGAACAGATCTCCTCATAGGTCTGTCAAGGAACAGACCCCCTTTGAGGCTTGGAGCGGCACTAAACCAAAGGTCACCCACTTCCATGTTTCGGCTCCTGAGCATGGGCCAGGATCCCCTCTGAAAAGAGGAAAGCTCTTGAACCACAGAGCATTGAGTGCATCTTTGTTGGATACCCTGATGGTCTGAAGGGATACCGACACCTGATTTCCTCTACGGATAAGCTCATCATTGAGAGAAGTGTCAAATTTGAGGAAAGTCTCTCGCATGCACCTCAATTTCCACATGCAGACACCTTTTATCTACCTCATGTCCGAGATGATGACTCAATATACTCAGATGCAGATGCAGAGAGAGAGTCTTCAGATACATATCCAGTGCATGCATATGATGATCCACATCCAAGCCTAGATCGGTCTTCCATTAGTGAATCAACTTCCCCTATCATAAATCAGAGAACAAGGAACTTACGTGAGATATATGCACAAGACCACCCAACTGCTAGAAATGGTCTTGTAGGGGATATTCTGATCCGCGGAGGACTAGCTCAGAGTTTATTGAGCCTCCTCTTGCCCGGGCTGCCACTGAATGAACACCATCTTGGAATTTTCATTTTTTTCAGTCTTCTGATCCGCAGTCTTATGCTAAGGCTGTTGGGCATCCCTCTTGGGAGTCAGCCATGGAGGAGTATAACTCCCTCCTTGAGAACCAGACCTGGGATCTGGTCCCCCTTCCTTTAGGAAGGAAACTTGTTCGATGCAAATGGGTCTATAGGACCAAGAGTGCTGCATATGGGCAAATCACTAGACAGAAAGCTAGGCTAGTAGCCAAAGGCTTCCAACAAGTGCATGGCATTGATTATGACGAGACCTTTGCTCCAGTAGCAAAGATGGATTCCATACGCCTTGCACTTGCCATTTTCGCTGCCCAGGGGTGGGAAGTAGATCAAATGGATGTGAAGAATGCCTTTCTTCATGGAGACCTATCTGAGGAGATCTACATGGAGTAGCCACAAGGTTTCATTTAGGATTCATCTTTTGGTATGCAGACTGAAGAAGTCTCTCTACCACCTTAAGCAGGCCCCAAGAGCTTGGTATGCAAAGATGGATTCTTTTCTCTTATCACGAAACTTCGAAAGATGTAAGTCTGATGCGAATGTTTACATGCTCAGGACACATGATTCTCTTCTTATCTTAGTTTTGTATGTGAATGATATCCTAATCACCGGCAACTCGGCTTCCTCTATTACTGCAGTCAAGAGGGCCTTGCATGATAGGTTCTTGATGATGGACATGGGTCCATTACACTTCTTTCTTGGTCTTGAGATCAAGTTACTAGGATTCCACAGGTATCAAACTCTCTCAGGCTAAGTATGCATGGGATCTCCTTGAGAGATTTCACATGACTGACTGCAAGCCAGCACCGACTCCTTTTCTATCTGTGGTCTACCTTGAGGATGGAGGTGATACTCCATTAGTTGATAGTACTCTCTACCGACAGTTAGTGGGGAGCTCACTATACGTCACCCACTCCAGACAATATCTCTCATATGCAGTAGGGGTAGTTTCCAGATACATGTAGAAGCCGCATGAGCTACACTGGAATGCTGCCAAGCACATCCTCCGATATGTGCAGGGCACCATCACCTTCAGGATTCATTATGTAGCAGACACTGCATTGAATCTCCTTGGCTTCACAGGTTTTGATTGGGCAGGTGACAACATTGATCACAAGTCCACCTCTGGATATTCACTCAGTCTAGGGTCTGGCCCTATCTGTTGGTTGAGTAAGAAGCACACTGCTATTTCTCTCTCTTCAGCTAAGGCCAAGTACAGAGGAGTAGTCAACATCACCATTCAAGCTATGTGGCTACAACACTTCCTCACTGAGTTGGGCATCTAGTTCCACCAGCCCAATGTCATCTGGTGTGACAACTAGAGCACTCTCAAATTTTGCAGGGATCCAGTACAGCAGCAGTGGACGAAGCACATAAAGATCCATATGCACTACATCAGAGACTTAGTACATGATCAGGTCATTGATTTGCAGTTCTGTCCTTCAGCAGAACAAACTACATACATCTTCACCAAGACATTCACTGAGCAAAAGTTTCGCTCTCTACACGATTGTCTTCGAGACTTGAAGGATCTTTTCTTCCTCTTTTCTTTTGATTACATTGTATTTTGAGGGGTTGGGGGGGGGGGGGGGGGGGGTTCCCATGAGGTTTTCCCTCTTTCCTCAATTTTAGTACAAGTTGCACTATATTTTGGGTGACCTTTGGCCTTAGTTGTGAGGGCCCATTTTCTATTTTTCCCCATACTGGTGTTTAAGGGGGGTGTTGGAGGTACTACACACCTAGGACCTTCATTACTGGCACATATGGACACATAGTTAGAGCATGGGACTACATGCAAGATCCTTTCTACATGATTTACTCCATGATTTTCTCATTCTTTAACTCTGCAACTGGCTAGTTCTTCTGCATGATTTACTCCATGATTTTCTCCGTAACTGGCTAGTTCTTATGCATGATTTACTCCCTGATTTGCTCCTTTCACGCTGCAATTGGCTAGTTCTCTCCAGAACTTGTTATAGGTGTTGAGTCCTCTCATTGATCACCACCATGGTGCATTACCTTAGGATCTTCACCCAGTAATGCTATATCATGAGCATTGTAACCTATTTTCTAATGAATCATTCTTTTTGTTCTTTCGATTTTCTTTTAGTGTTTTTGCTCTGCAAAGTTGTGTGTTCAACCTTTACTAGCTAGATTCATCTCTGCAGGTTTTCTAACACATTTACATGGTGGTGTTGCTTGTGGCCAGGTTTTCCAGCATCTTTCCATTTTCAGATATTGTAGCGATGTCAACACAGAGATCCCACAAGACATGCACTTCAACTATTGACAGAAACTCAGATCTAGATATATCAAACTTGTCATCTTACCTAACTCATAAAGAAACTCACTCTGCTGGTAGCATTCGGACAGATCCAGTATCTCGAGCTTCTTCAAACATGCTACTAAATCTGGCAACTTCACTATTGGTGATTTTCCTAAACGAAGGAAGACCAGATGCTTCAACGTGCCAAAGTTATGAGGCAAATTTTTTATGGATGCCCCTCCCAAATAAAGAAGCCTAAGAGAGGTGAGAGTCGTAACCACTCTTGATGGAACATATTCCAGAGATACGTTCTCCAAGAGTAACATCACCCGCAGACCCTGACCTCGGTATCCATTAGGTATTGACCTAAAATTGTTGGCCCTCAGAGAAATCCTGGTTTCACGGGTGCAATGCTTCAATGGGAATTCCACCAAACCTTTCCCCGCTCTTAAACAAAAATTCTCTTCCTTCTCGACAATTTGCAGCCCTAGATGATGTAAAACATCCTCCGCAGAGAAGATCACCACCTGTCCATCAGCATCCTTAATACTAGCTTCGATCAGAGATCGATCCACTAAAAGGTTAGCATAAGCCCTTCCAACTTCTAATGGATCTTTACCATCTTCCATGGGAAGAAGGCCCTCTCCTATCCACAATTTTATCACATCCTTCACATACATTTCCTCATCCTCTTTGAAGGTGCCCAAGTAGAGAAAGCAGAGCTGCAAAGGTAAATATTGCGAGGTGCACAGTGTGTCATAACTCAATCTCAACCGATTGTAGAGTTTCTTCTCTACATGAGGGTCCACTTTATCTGCATTTTGCAACTTCTCCATAGTCAGCCGCCAATCTGATGGTGCAATGATGCCTGCCATGGTTGCTCCTATTACTTTGAGAGCAGGTGGTAGCCGATCACACTCCCCACAGACATCCCAGGCAATCTTTTCGATTCCAACATGTGGAGTGTGGTGATTACCTACAAACGCATGAAAGCAGAAGAGGCTCCAGCTCTCATCTGCAAACAGACTATCCATTGCAATTTGGGTACCCAGTCTCATTTTTGGGAGGACTCTTTGATCTCTTATCGATACAATGATCTTGGAGCTGTCATTCATCTAATCGTCCAGTACGCCCAACATCTCCAACAGATTTTCATTGTCGTCCCAAATATCTTCTAAAAATAGAAAGAATCTCCTGCTGCTAGTTTTTTTATAAATCCATCTCTTGACATCTTCTTGGCTCCATCTCACGTCAAAGCCCTCACTTATATGGAAGTCTATCTGTCTCCCAAGGTTATTGCGTAGATTTAAGATAGACAAATTTTGGGAAACCGTCAACCACATAATCAAATCTTTCTCAAAGTGCTGTTGCACTTGCTTGTCATTCAAGGCTCTCTTGAGGAGCAGAGTTTTTCTAGATCCACCCATGCCAACAACGCCTATTCTGGATGTCACAGAGGTTGCAATTTCCTTATCATCTGTTAGCAGACGTTTAAGGGTTTCGAATACTTCATCTTGTCCCACGATGCATGCCTCTTGAATTGGTTGTTGCCTGTAACTTGCAAGGCTTGGCTGCCTTGTTGGAGGAATTGAAGATTAGCTCTGAGCAGCTTCATGGCTCTGTAACTGTATGTTTTGCAGTTCAAAATGGAGTTGATGAGTGAATCCAATAAAAGGCAGTCTTTCTAGATTGTTGTTTGAATATGGGAAATAATGAGGAAAGAAACTACACACATTCAGTTATAAATTGACCAAGAAAAGCATATAACAGATTTGAAAAACTGAATTCAAACACACGCATAAACGCACAGGATTTACATGGTAAAACCTTGACAGGGTGTCAAGGAAACATCCACGGGGCAAGGGATTGGAATCTCTATTAATTCAACAATGATTCTCCATGATTACATTTCTTGGGCATTCACTAGTTTTATACAAGCCTCCTCCGTTACATAACTGCTATTTTGGTATAAAACTAACTAGTTACATTTTTACCCAAATTTACATAATTCGTTGTCAAACTTCCAACAAACTCCACCTTGACAAAAATTTTCCTAATCCCTTGCCCATGCCCATTCATCATCTTTTCTGCAAGCCAAGAGAAGCTAAACACCATCGCAGCTTCTCTACTATAACTGGCTTTGTGAATATGTCTGCAAAATTCTCTCGCCTATGGACCTTTTGAAGAGCTACTTTTCTGCCATCGATCACATGTCTCGGAAAATGATACCTTACATCAAAGTGCTTGGTTCTGCTGTGATAAGCAGGATTTGTAGCCAAGTGAATAGCACTTTGACTATCACAAAGTACATTCACTTTCTCCTGCATCCTTCCAATCTCATCAAGCAAACCCTTTAACTAGATTTCTTCTTTACTGGCATCTGAAGCAGCTATATATTCAGCTTCGGTAGTGGACAACACAACTATTTCTTGAAGCTTTGACATCCAACTAATTGCGCCACCTACAAGAGTAAAGACATAACCTGTAGTAGATCTTCTTTTGTCCAAATCACCTGCATAGTCAACATCTACATATCCGCAGACTGATCCTTCACTACCATTAAAGATGATGCAATGGTCACTTGTGCCTCTTAGATATCGAAGCACCCATTTCACTGCTTGCCAATGTTCTTTACCTGGATTTGCCATGAACCTGTTGACAACTCCAACTACATGTGAAATGTTAGGTTTTGTAGATACCATCGCATACATTAAGTTGCCTACAGAATTTGCATATGGTACATGACATATACTACTTTTCTTCATCAGCTCTAGGACTCAAAACCGAAGAAAGCTTAAAATGGGAAGCTAGTGGAACATTAACATGTTTCACATTGTTCATAGAGAACTTTTCAAGTACTTTCTCCACATACTTCTGCTGTGATAACCAAAGCTTACCATTTTTCTTGTCTCTGTGTATCTCCATGCCCAAGATATGTTTGCTGCTCCAAGATCCTTCATATCAAACGTCCTAGAGAGTTGAGCCTTTAACCTGTTGATCTCTTCCATGCTTTTGCTTGCAATAAGCATATCGTCAACATACAAAGCTAAGATAATGAATATGCCATTGAAACTTTTGAAGTATACACAATGATCATACTCACTTCTTATAAAGTTATAACTCACCATGAAGGAATCAAACTTCTTGTACCATTGTCTGGGAGACTGCCTCAGACCATACAATGATTTCCTGAGCTTGCAAACTAATCTTCGGTTGTGACCTTGTACAAAACCTTCTAGTTGTTCCATATACATCTCTTCATTCAAATCACCATGTAGAAAAGTTGTTTTAACATCTAACTGTTCTAACTCAAGATTAAGTAACGTAGTTAGTGCCAACACAGTATGAATAGAAACAAGTTTTACAACTGGAGAAAAAATCTCATGAAAGTCTATACCTTCAACCTCAGAATACCCTTTTGCTACCAGTCTCGCCTTACACCTTTCAATACTTCCATCTACTTTTTGTTTCAGTTTGAATACCCACTTGCATCCAACAACACTTCTCCCTTCAGGAAGCTCTACAAGATCCCAGGTATTGTTCTTGGCTAAGGAATCCATTTCTTCTTCCATAGCCATTTTGCATTTTTCACTATCTGTATCATCTACTACTTCCTGATAACAAGAAGGTTCTGTTAGTGTCAGTATTTCCAGCCTTCCTCCAGTGATCAAATATGCTCTTACAAAGTGATTTTAAAGTGTCAAGGTCAAATTTTGTCATTTCAGTGAGTCTTCAAGCAAAATTTGGTCACTAGGCATTAGGTCTAGGGTTTGCTTTCACTCTTTTCAAAATTGTCCAAATGGCAGTCCATGTCATCATTCAGCTGAGTCTATCATCATTCATAGGGTTTTCATTATCATGTCAGTGTCCAATGAGTCATTTTACACCTTGTTCATGCTTCAGTTGAGCCTAGGTAAGGTCATTTCCCTCTCCTAGGGTTTTGAAGGCAATTTCTCTTGGACGGTCAAATCATCAGCAAAACTTATATCCTGATGTTCATACACCTTCCCCTATCATTAAAGTACCTTATCAAACACTTCCCATCACTGAGATCCCCCAAATTCCTCATTTTCGCACAAACCCTAGTTTCTTGCTACAACCTGGCAATTTTCTAGGTTTGGCCTGTGTTTTGCCCTTTTGGACCCCTTCCCCTCACTCAATCTCTGAGATTCCACTTTCCCCTACTTCCTAACATCCCTCCCTACTCCCCAAAATTTCCTCAAGAATTTATAAGCCCCCTATCCCCTTCATTTCGCTTCATTTCGACAAAATCCCTTGTTCCACACATCGGGATAAGTTTCACTCAAATGATGTTTCAAAGCAATAAAAGATGAATTTTGGAAAACTGAGAGATTTTTTTGTCGAAAACATGCCAAAGAAGAAAAACCTCCCTCACTTTTTACACAGGTGTCATGGTTTTAGAGAAATGTCAAAAATATCGTTGCCTTAAGAGAATTGAAGGCACCTCTAAAGTGACCTTGGGAAAATCAAGTTTTCCCCAAGATTGGTTGGCTAAATGACTTGCTGGATAAGTCAAAAGATAAATAGGCACAAAGATCTTTCCATTGAGATATCATGAGCTCAATTTGGAGTTGAGGAAGGCATTCAAAGGTTGACTGCAACATCACTCTGCTTTGAGGCAGCCTCATTTGGCACATTTTGACCAGTCTTGGGAGATTTGATTTTTGACAGGACAAATGAACACCAAATTAAAAAATTCCAGTTGGGTTGGAAATTAGACTCAAAGACCTTTCCAACGAGCTATCCTGCACCCAATTGGGACACCAGGAAGGCCTCCAAATATCATCTGAAAGTCGCGCTATGCATCAGGGTGGGCGCGCTACGCATCCAGGGCGCGCTACGCATCAAGCCAAAGTTCTCAGTGCAAATTTGCACGTGCGATATGGACCAGGGGCGCACTACATGTTGGGTAAAGTGCGCTATGCATTGGGTTTTTCGCCCAGAAACTTGCCAGCAAGCACTCAAATCCTCTCTTAACTCAAGCAAACTACAGAAACCGAATCAGCTTATGAGCAGAGTTATGACAGTGATTCAACACCAGAGATAGAGGTGCCAAGGAGGTATCACAAGGGTGGAAAAGGTGGTCGGCATGTCAGGGAGGAGCCCACTTCTTTGGCTCATTTTCAAGCTTTTCCACTTGCAATGACCTGTTTTCAGTACCAATCATGTTTTGAATATTGTGAGAGGATCTCACAAATTCAACATCACCGAGAACTAGTTTGCTTATTTGTCCTACATTTGCAGAATGGTCATGTGAACCTTGCTGGAGTGGATTTCACCCTATCGCCCGAGATTATTGCTCAGGTCACTGGGATACCAAATGTTGGGGAGGGGTGGAATAAGCGCCAGCAGTTAGACAGATTTCACTATGAGCCATATATCAAACCCGGGTGTATGAGACACCTAACTGTTGTTTTTCCTTTCAGATTCCTAAGGGATGAGTATGCACCCTTGATGAGACTCATTATTCGCTATTTCACTTGCAAGGGTAGATTTTCTCGTCTCTATTCGTACCATATCCATTTGTTGATGCATTTCACAAGGGTACGAATGATGAACATTCCATTTTTCATGTGTCGCAATATAGAGAGGATGGTGCCCTTAGTACAAAGGAAGAGCCCGGCACAGCAGCACAAGAGTATTTATCATTATGCAGTGATTAAGATCATAGTGATGCATCAGTTGGCACAGCAGGGTATTGCTTGGGAGGATTTCATTTCTCGCTACTTTTTCACAGTGCCACAACTACCTCTTGAGATTGTCCATGAGGAGGGAGGGCCTTCACATCAGTTTGACATTCCAGATCCCAAGCATGTCAGCACTCCAGCATGTATTACATATCAGAGAGGCCACAGGGCCTTATTTGCATCTGCACAGCGAGTATTATCTCCACATCAGGTGGAAAGGGTCTCGCCTTCTGCAGCACAGGTACAGGTACAGGACAGAGGCAAGCAACCCATATTTGATGAGGGACCTTCAGGAGATTCGGACACGGATATTATTGACCTTGACATCAGCTCTCCTAGCTCGGAGCTAAAGGGGATCATCCAGCAACAAAAGGCTGAGAATCGCTTGTTGCAGCAGAAATTGGAAATGGCCAATTGGACAATCAACTACTTGGAGCAGCGCAACAAGCAGCTAGAAGATGAACACACTCTTGATGAGTTGCGGCGAATCCGAGAAGACCGAAACTTGGCCCGCAAGAGACCCGGTGATTTGATACCTATTGAGCGAGAGTCTATGCTCATCCGGGTAAACACTCATTTAGAGAAATTGTTAGCCAAGGCAAACAGGGACAAAGATATGCTCCGCCATATGAAGAATCATTATTGGGCCCGCATGCATGTTTGCAAAGCAAGAATGAAGGTTCTTAAAGGACGATTGACCAAGGCATTAAAACGGCGAAAAAGGCCCGATCCACTCCAAATTTTGGCCGAAGTCTCCTTGAAGGAGCATGGTACTTGATAATACACCCTTAGCTCAAAATTCAGAAAATGTGGAGAATTTTTGGTCAATTTTGAAATTTTTGTATAAAAAACAGGTTTTTGGGCTCAACGCGTAGTGCGCCGCGTGCTACCTTGAAGATTTTGAGGTCAAAATCACGAAAGGTTTGCATTTTTGGATTTTTCATGATGAAATACACCTGCTCACCCACTGCCAAGACATTTCATCAAGGTTTGGGTCCCCAAAAGGTCAGAAAACATGCAAAAAATGACCTCACTGCCCCTTTTTGGACACACAGGTAGCAGCCTTGGGAGAATGCACTTTTGGAGGGGCAAATGGACACCAAATTGGAAAATTCCACTTGGGTTGGAAAGTAGACATCCAGGGCTTTCCAACAAGCCAACCTGAGAGCAATTTGGAGGCCGGGAAGTGCCCCAAAAGTGGGCTGAAAAGCGCGCTATGCGTGGAGATTTGGCGCGCTACGCATCAGGGAATTTTCCAAGTTTTTCATCTACAGCACAGGAAAACGCAACTATTTGACCAGTTTTGACTTTTTATGGGATTTTTCACCTTCTTTGATGTAATTAATGTATTTTCATGTTGACATGACACTTATTTACCTATTCTAGAAGATTCATTCATAAAATAGCAAAAATTTAATGAATGAATTGGTTTCCTAGCTTATAGAGGCAAGTTGTTTTGATTGCCTAGATTGTAGTGCTTGGTTTAGAATTGGTTGAAACAGCTCCTAGGATGATGAGCTCGACCCCTAGAGGCAAGGAAATGTGTTAGCTTGCCTATATTATGTATTTTCTTAGTCATTTTCATGGTTGGACTCTTGAGGGATAAGCTTAGATTGTATTACTCTTTGTATCTTTGCAATTTTGGCAAAGGAAAGACCAGGCTTTTGCAGCACTATTTGGGATTCCTGTGGTGATTTGTGTTGATGGTGTGTTTCTCTCATGTACTTGTAAGTTTTTTATGTGTATCATTCTCCTACTCTTCTCTTCTGCAAATTAAGTAAATGAAGTGTTAAGGTAGAATTCATGGTTTCTATGCTCTGCCTTTAAGTTTGCTTAATATTTATGTTTTCCTCTGTTTAAGGAGAACTCCTGATGGTTTCTTGCTCTCCTTAGCTCCTCACCAGTCATACCTATCCATTCACTTCCTTCAAAGGCATCAAGACAATCTCCTACCTTGCCCCAAAAAGACCTCTGCAAAAACTGTGTCTCATCCCTGCACCCAAAATTGCCATGCTCAGTTTTCCAACAAAACTCTAAAAATTTGAAATCAAACTTTCCCTATCAGTTTACTACCCTAAAATTAGTGTTCTTTATTGGTCATCTCAGCCCTTTGAAGACCTTTTGCCGAGATAGACCCGGAGAGAGCCCTCTCCTGTCCTCGTAGGGCTAGCTACGAGGCTAAGTGGTTTGATGTTGCCTTGGATTTTGCCTTCCTCAGCCTGAGGCCAAATTTGAGCGTTAACAGGTTCCCCATCTTCAGTAATCAAAGGAAAATATGAAGCAGAATCTTCATACCTTTTGGGAGTTTTTCTTTCCCTTGTAGACCTTCTTAGAGCGACTGGTTGCTGAACTGGTTCAGAAACTTGAACTGGTTCAGAAGCTTCAACGACTTCCTTTGTGTCTTCAACACCTTTTTCTCTAGAAGTCTCTCCTTCCTTTTGACTGTCATCGAAAGGTCTAGCCTCCAACTGAACTCGTTGATTTGGCGATACCTGTTCCTATTCAATTCTTTCAACATTTGATTTTAAAAGAGAAGATTCATCAAATGTTACATCTCTACTAATGACTATCTTCCACAATGTAGGATCCCACAACCTGTATCCTTTCACTGCATAGTCATACCCAACAAAGACATAACACTTCGATTTTGGATCTAATTTTGAATGTTGATTTTTAGGAATAAGAGAATAAGCATCATAGCCAAATATCCTCAAATGTGAATAATCACAAGACTGACCTGTCCAAACTTCTTCAGGAATTTTACAATTAATTGCTACTGAAGGTGATCTATTAACTAAATAACAAGTAATAGATACTACTTCTGCCCACAACTCCTTTTGCAAGTTAGCATTGCTGATCATGCTTCTGGGTCTTTCCATAAGAGTCTGATTCATACGCTCAGCAACACCATTTTGCTGAGGAGTATAAACAGCAGTTTTGTGTCTAATAATTCACTCATCCTTATAGTTTTGTTCAAATTCAATTGAAGTGAACTCACCACCATTGTTAGTTCTTAAACATTTAATAGATTTGCCTATTCTTTTCTCTACCATTGCTTTAAATTGTTTAAAGACATTGAACACATCAGCCTTTTTTTTAGCATAAATACCCAAACTTTACAGGAGAAATCATCAATAAATTTTAAAAAATATAGAGCACCTCCATATGACACAACAGGGGATGGTCCCCACAGATCAGAATGAATATAGTCTAAAATATCTTTACTATTATGATTTCCAACTTTAAATCTCTGTTTACACTGTTTTCCATACACACAATGTTTACAGAAATCTAACTTCAAGGATTTCAGATCGGGAAGAGATTTACATTTCATCAGTATCTGAAGACCTTTCTCGCTCATATGACCTAATCGTTGATGCCATAGACGAGTACCTGCTTCTTCCTTTTCTGACGCAACCGCTGCTTCACTGACCTGAGTACTTCCTTTTAACCTGTAAATATTTCCGACCTTTTCTGCTTTCATAACCACTAGGGCTCCTCTAGAGACTTTCAAGACGCCATCCTAACCTGTAAAATTATAACCATCTAAATCCAACACTCCCAAAGAAATCAAATTTTTCTTCAAATCAAGTACATGTCTAACACTAGTTAATGTTTTCATTGTGTTATCATACATCTTAATCCTGATATTTCCCATCCCAACAGTCTGACATGACACATTATTACCCATAAACACAGAACTACCGTTTACATTTTCATACGAAGTAAACCGATTTCTATGTGGGCACATGTGATGAGAAGCACCAGAGTCTAATAGGCAGCTTTCTAAACCCTGAGAGACATCACATTCAGGTGAAGTTTCATCTATCATACATAATTCTTCAGCAGATAAAACTTCGTCTATCATACCTAAATCGACCTGATTCGATTCCTTCTTCGGGTTATCGGATTCTTTCCGTTTCCAATAGTCTTTCTTCAAGTGTCCAATTTTATTGTAGTGCCAACATTTTTCCTTACACTTCTTTCCCTTCGATTTAGATTTGGAAGACCCCCCTTGGTTTTTCTCCTCTCTCTTTTGAGCGTCCTCTAGCTACCATGGCTTCTAATGTAGCTATTTCAGTACTGGATTTTCTTCGTACTTCTTCAGACAGGAGAGCTCCCACAACTAATTCAAACTTCAAAGAATCAATAGTGCTCAAGCTGATTGAAGTTACGAAGTGATCCCATGATTCGGGCAGAGAACACAACAAGGTTATGGCTTTATCTTCTTCCTGAATTTTAACTTCCATATCTGTTAATTGACATATAAGTGTATTAAAAACATTCAAATGTTCTGCAACTTTTGAACCTTCTTTCATTTGAAGACTGTATAATTGTCTTTTCAGATAAATTTTGTTGGTTAATGACTTTGTCATATAGAGTTTTTCCAGTTTTTCCCACAATCCTGAAGCTATAGTCTCTTCAACAATATTGAAGAGAACTTCATCCGCCAAGCATAACCAGATGGTATTGAGAGCTCGGGCATCCAAGTCCTCCCAGTCTGAAGTAGTCATGGTTGCAGGTTTCTTAGTTGCCCCATCCAATGCCTTGTGCAACCCTTGTTGCATAAGCAGATCCCTAACCTTTAGTTTCCAAAGAGCAAAATTGCTCTTGCTGGTGAATTTCTCCACCTCAAATTTTGCATTCGACATCTTGGCCATTTTGTTCTTCTCCTAGGGTTTTAGTCTTTTCAGCTAGGGTTTATATTTCCTTATTTCTCCAAGAATTTTTTTTTCAATTTAAACAGAAAAACCTTTTGAATTTTCTTTTTTCTCCTTTCCTTTTAAATAGAAAAACCCTTTAAGAAAAGAACTTTTTCTCCTTTCCTTTTAAATAGAAAAACCCTTTAAAAAGGAACTTTTTCTCCTTTCCTTCAATTTATAAAAAAAACCTTTGGAAAAAAAAAAAAAACTTTTTCTCTTTCCTTCGATTTAAAAAAAAACTGTCTTTTTTTTTCTTTCCTTCAATTTCACACATCCACCCCTTTATCTTCAGAATTTAAAATCTTTATTTTCACAACTTTCTGAAAAAAATAAAATTCTAAGACAAAATTTCTTTCAAAAAATACCCGGATCCACCTTTGCTGAACAGGTTCTGGCAGCACGCAGGGCAGAGGGTCTTCCTCTTCACTGGACAACAGCTCTTGCCTCTTCCACGCAGGTCTGGCAGCTAATTTTCCTTGCACGCAGACCGGATCCACGTTTGTTGATCGCAACACGCAGAGCAGAGGGTCTTCCTCTTCACTGGACAACAGCTCTTGCCTCTTCCACACGCAGGCTCTGCCTGGTTCGATGGCTCTTCCACGCAGGCAACAAATTCGCTTCCTCCTCACGCTGCAGGTCTGACAGCATCAACAGCAGAGGGTTTGGCAGCTGAGATAGCCAGCACCTTCACACAGAGACAGTCCTTCTCACGCAGAGATCACAATGAGCTTCACGCAGAGCAACTGGTCCACGCAGGGCACAGACACGTAGAGCAAATCTTCCACACAGGCTCTGCCTGGTTCTATGGCCCTTCCATGTAGGTGAACCTCTCCTTCACGCACACGCACAACTACGGCAGGCTGCTCTGGCAGCACGTAACATTACAAGGCCTCCTCCACGCACCCAGATTCACACAGGTAGACACTGGCCTCCCATTCCAGACTCCTGCTCTTCAAAAAACTCAAAAGCTCTGATACCATTTGTTGTTTGAATAGGGGAAATAATGAGGAAAGAAACTACACACATTCAGTTATAAATTGACCAAGAAAAGCATATAACAGATTTGAAAAACTAAATTCAAACACATGCATAAACACATAGGGTTTACGTGGTAAAACCTTGACAAGGTGTCAAGGAAACATTCACGGGGCAAGAGATTGGAATCTCTATTAATTCAACAATGATTCTCCATGATTACATTTCTTGGGCATTCACTAGTTTTATACAAGCCTCCTCCATTACATCACTGCTATTTTGGTATAAAACTAACTAGTTACATTTTTAACCCAAATTTACATAATCCATTGTCAAACTTCCGACACAGATGACTCTACAGATCGCCAATACTCTCCCTGATTTTTTTACTCAAAAAATATCGAGATACCAAATTATATGCTGGAACTTGACATTTATGCACTATTTTGATTGCATCTTCCATAATTATGTTCAATGTTTGAAGCTAATTGTTAACTGTAACAGGTTCAATCTTGTTAACTAAATCACTATGAGACTGCCGAATAGCTATTCCATATTGTTGAATTTCCATGTTTATAGGCTGAATCTCCTTCACTAAATTTTCCAAAATCCCCAACTCTTTTCTGTAGCAAAGAGCAATCTTGATGTGCCCCTTTATTACTTGAACCGCCCTATCAATAAGAACGCCTATTGATCCAGATACAAATCTAGGATCTCGCATATTTTCTCCTTTCTCTCGATGATTTTGATGCCGTGATCTTGCCTAAAGCTAGACGTTAATATAGTCTAATTAAGCACGAAAATATGTGGGGGCAAATATGAATCAGCGGGGAAATAGTTACACCGTCATTGAAATGACTGGTAGCTATGAACGATACCAGTCTGAATAGTAGGGATGAATTTTAGGTGCAGTCATGGTTTCTTATTCGAAAACATATGAGATGAGAATGATATGTAAGTTTCTAATGGTATGTGTTTTTCTAATAGTTAAATTATAAAATTTAAATGTGTATTAGGTTGTTTAAATTTTAATCGAAGAGTTGAGAATTTCAAGAAATAAAAATTGTTCTAAACATATTCGGCTAAATCTAAAATTGTATAAATAAAAATTGTTCTAAAGATATTTGGCTATAAATAAAATTTGTTTTAAAAGTTCTTTAGCTAAATCTAAAGATATTTGGCTATAAATAAAAATTGTTTTAAAAGTTCTTTAGCTAAATCGAAAGTTGCATAATAAAGATATTTGGTTAAATCTAAAGTTGCATAAATAAAAATTGTTTTAAAAAATATTTACCTAAATCGAAAGTTGAATAATATTAATGAGAACATTAAATAAATGATTATTTCTTCTATTCAACATTACAACTAACCTCAACCAAAATTCAATATAGTGAAAAAAACAACCTGTAATTTAATTTAAAAGCTTAGTGATATAAAAAGGCCATTTAACCTTTACTTGTTCTAACTCAATTTACAATCTTTGATTGTTCTCTGGCTTTCCAGTTAATCAACGTAATCATCTTGTCTATTATTTTTACTCACTTAGCATCTAGGTTTACATAGGAGTCTCTTTTGGATCTCTTACATTTCTAACTCACTATTTAATCTTTACTTGTTCTCTAGCTTTTGATATTAACTTACATTTCTAACTCACTAATCTTTACTTGTTCTCTAGCTTTTGATATTAAATTACATTTCTAACTCACTATTTAATCTTTACTCGTTCTCTAGCTTTTGATATTAACAACGTAATCATCTGGTCTATTATTTTGAGATACTTCACATCTAGGTTTACATAGCAATGTCCTTTGCATCTCTAACATGGGTTATTCGATGAGCTACATTTATTACTCTGGATTTTCCTTATTATTGGCTGCCTCTTTCATTAGTTTTTGACAAATATTTCAACTTCCTTGTTCAAGGGTGGCTCACAATTCAGACAAAAACATCAACCAAATATTATTATTAAAGATAGTTAATATATATTTATATGGGAAGCCAAGAGGTTTTCTAAAATGACTTTTAATTTTAACCAAATCTTTCACGTCTGGTTCAAGCTAGGATGATACAAGGATGCTCAATAAGGAGGAGATCATATTGTTCTATGTCTTGAATAGTGCTAAGAAGAAAATGAACATTGTTAAAATAAGAACTAATTCATGCCGAATAGTGCTAAGAAAAAAATGAACATTGTTAAAATACGAACTAATTCATGCCAGCTTCAAAGTGAAACTGGGCATTGGTCAATTCCCAAAAATCCTTGTAACTAAAAATTCATTTGGGATACTAACAGGGTTGAAGATGAAAAACACTTTCTATTCAATTGTCTAGATATTAGTGACATCCATTCTAATTTTCAAAATCTTTGCCACACTACCCACCTTCTTGACTTGTTAAGCTAGCAAAACTAGGATGATCTAGGAACACTTCTCTCCACTCTTTTCAAGCATATAAATAATATGTTAAAAAATCTCAATTAATCTCATTGCTCATATAGGCGCATTCTACCCCTACTGTGAGGGCAATGTGTAATTATATTTGTCCAATAAAAAAAATAAAAAAAATCAATGTCTTCCCTAGACAAAATGAAAATAAACATATAGATAAAAACAACTATAATACAATTATCTCATGCCTTTAATAGTTCTTTTATCATATATTTTGAATTCAAATGGATCATAAATTTACCTTCGAAACAAATTTTTTTACTACATTAAAATTCAAAATTATGTAAAATTTTAAACATCTTTACTCTTTACTAAAGGAAATACCATTTATTAAAACAAAGTAAAAAAGTTAATTCAACACAAAGAAATCATGCTCCAAAATCTTTCTTTTAATTAAATATTTGTAAAATGAATCTTTAAAAGGAAAACCATATCTTATGGATATATTAAAATATTTAAAGACATAATATTTCCACGTCAAAGTTGTTATATTTGAAAATATTAATTTGATATAGTTTTATTATAAATTTTGTCATCATGCCATGTAAAACACATCATTAAATCTAATATTAATATTATAATATTATAATATTAATATTATTAAATTTAATAACTTTGAATCAATCCAATATTAAATTTGTTATCTTATAATATATATTAATATATCATGATATATATTAACTCTATATATATATATGGGAGGGAAGAACAAACACATAGAGTGGTAGAGGTGGAGAGATAGAGAGAGTGAGAGAAAGGGAGAGAAAGGGGGATAGAGGGAGGTAGAAGAGAAAGGGAGAGAGAGTAAGGACGAGAAAGGGGGATTGAGAGAGAGGAGAAGAGAAGGAGGGAGGGACGGAGAGGAGTTGGAAGGGGACAGAGGGAAGGAAGAAGAAATAAATTGAGAGAGAAAAGTGGAGAGAGACCTAGAGGAAGTGACAAGGGAGAGATGGAGAGAGTGTGTGTATGTTTGGGGGTGAGATAGAGAGACAAACAAGGAGAGATTGAGAGAAGGGAGGAAAGAAGGAGAGAGGGAGGGAGATAGTGACCAAGTTGGAGGGTGGAGAGAGAGAGAGAGAGTGTGTAACACCCATGAGCTGCAGTTGGCAGATGAGCAAGGGTGCATTGGGCGAGGGCATGGACGAGCGAGACGAGCCGGGTGAAAAATGTGAAGTTTGGGTGTTGGTATGTTTATATTGTGTGGGTGGTCTTGAGTGACCCAACGAGCGGGCGAGCCGACGGGCGAACCACCACACATGTGGGCGGTCTCGGCGAGCCAGTGGGCAAGCTGACTTAACATTGGGTGGGCTGACGTGCGAAAGAAGAAGTAAGCCGACAAATGTGCGATGGATGGGCAGGTCGGCTGGGCATTTGAATGATGGGCGTGCAAACGTATAAGAAGGTGGAAGTTGGATGGTGGAGATCATCATTCGATCATTCAACTAAAAAACACTTGGACGTAGATCACTTGGATGAGCCAAGGAGAAGAGTGAAGAAATGTGAAGGTTATGTGTGCGGATGTGCCTGCACGACGGGCAGAACGGGCGAAGGCGTCATGCAGCGCTGAGCAACTGGTAGACCGTTTAGAGCGTTCGTGCAGAGCTGAACGATGGGCAGACCGTTCAGGGTGTTTGTGCAGGGCTGAACGACGGGCGACCTGGGTAGGGCGTCCGTGCAGAGCTGAACGACAGGCGGACCATTCAATGCATTCGTGCAGGGCTGAACTACAGGCAAACTGGGTAGGGCGTCCCTGTAGAGCTGAACGATGGGCGACCCAGGTAGGGCGTCCATGCAGGGCTGAACGACAGGTTGATAGTTCGTGTAGGACGACACGGTGAGGGCATTAGCCGAACAAAGGGTGGTTGAAGCAGAGGTCGTGAACGTGGGTTTTGTAAGCGGTACAACATGCGGTGCACCGAACAAAGGGAGGTCGAAACCGTGAACGAGAGTTCAAGCGAGTGGTGACATGGGTGCGTGTGCGCCCGTCAAACGAAGGAACGGTTGGGCTGAACGATAATGTCAGGCAGGGTAACACAGTTTGGGCGTTTACTGAACGAACGGAGAGCGAACTGGGTGAAGACGTGCGACAGGTGAATGAAGTGTTGGAAAGTTGTGCAACGACCGTTTGGAGGTGTTGACGAGCTGGGCAACCGAGTTTGCCGAAGTTGTGAAAAATTGGCTAAGTGTAAATTTGGGGTTTCCTCCAAGATTTAACTTGTACATGAAAATTATATATATTGATATATGGGCAGACTCACATCGGGGAGTTGCCCCTCCCTTTATACTGTTGTGCATTTATATGTGTAATGTTGTTTATGATGAATGTTCATGGTTTCATCGTGTATAAAGGATAAACTAATACTTGGTAACGAAAAATAAACTAAGTACGAATGTTAGGCATAGTCCACAATCATAAGTATTGGTGAAAAGAAAGTGGTCAGTGGTGCCACACCTTGCTATAGTGTGGTTGGAAGATTACCGCCAGTGTAGGGGCGTGACAGATGGTATCAAAGCTAGTGTTGATGTGTTGAAGCTGATACACACTTGCACTTTGTGACAAGTGGTATCAGAGCTGGTGAACTGAATCAAGGAGCTGATTCCACAGGAAGGCCGAAGACTTGGTAGGGAGTTCAAGTTTTGCAAGTGACAGGTAGTATATCAGGGTGATTCAGGTGAATGGTGGAAGAAGTGTAATACTTTGTGACAGGTTTAGCAGAGGTGAAGCTTAGTGCTTGGGCCAAGCTGAACGACGAGGCATGTCAGGTTTGGAAGAATGCGAAGGGAAGCTCTTGCTGACCTTATACAGATTGAAACAGATGAAAGAAGAGAACCCACAGATTCGAGATAAACTTGAAGTCTTGGAAAAGAATGTTGAAGACGAACTTCTTCAACTTGGTTGGACAATGGAGAAGGATGAAGATGCAGATTGTGCTGACAAGGAAGAGGAAGCTGTGATGATTGAGGATGTTGCAGATGTGACAACGATGCAGGATTAAGTTGAGATTGATCAAGTTGGACCAGGATCGTGCAGTTTGCAGACATGAGTGGATGAGGATACTCACATGGAGGACCCTCATGATGAAGTAAGTACTATTGATACTTATGTTTCAGTTGAGCATTTGGTAGATGAACCGTATGCAGGGAAGAGCAAAGTCAGTTTGTCGATGCAAGGGAGGATCTTACCATGGATGTCTACGATGAGACCTTGTATGGAGAAGCAAGGACCATTGACTGTTGCGGGACTTGTTGGGGTTGTTTGGTTCCTTATGGTAGAAGGTACAAAGGCTCGTGAAAAGGGAGGAACATGATGATCGTTGCAGAGGAATGGGTCATGCTTTAGCCATATGGGAGAATTGGCAAAGTGCCCGACATGACTCATGGATAGATTGGAGGAGGGCACACACTTAAGTTTGATGATACTTGGGTGGACTTCTCATGGCCAAGACCAAGAAAGGAAGTCTTGATGGGACCTTTAGTGGGGGAGCCATGGTGGAAGAGACTCATGTGATGATGATATGGTTGGGTGACCGAGTTCACTAGACCGGATTGCAGACTTGGATGATGATGACCGACTATTGTGATGGGTTTACGTAGTTGGGCAACATGGGGAACTTATGTCATGGACATCAGGTTGGAGACATGGAGCATGGCAGTCTTATGCAGGGACATTATGCAGAAGCACTTTTAGAGGTGTCACTTATGGGCATCCAATGAGGAGTGTCAAGGCAGGGATGTTGTGTAGGTAGATTTGCCGGTGTGACATGGAGACTTATTACTTATGAGCTGATGGAGAGGTTGTGCACTCTTGTACAACAAGGCCATGGACTTGGATGGATTTGTGAGTAGACTATGTAGCATTCCTACTACATGGAGAGCTGAGGCATCTTGCAGAGACCTTTGGGCCGAGACGTGTATGCTTGCTGGGATGTTAGTTGGAGATGACTCATGGAGCTCATGATGACATGAGGTTGTGACTTTTGGGGACTTCATATATGGTGGACTTGGAGGATATGATGCATTAAGGAGCTAAGGTTAGGGACTTTGATGCAGGATGGGGTGCATACTTTTGAGTACATGTATGGGTGTGCTTGAAAGAGTGACTTAATGTGGAGGATCGATATGAGACAATTTGGAGTGATGGAGTTACAACGATGATGATGCCTTGGTGGCAACACTTGGGCATGGGTTGAGCCCAGACTCAACCACTTTTGACACATGGGAGCTGATTGATATATGATCATGGGCAGCACATGGGAGATGAGATAGGTGCATACTTGTTTCTATGGCAGGCTTGAGGGATGGCACATTGCAGATATGATGGAGGTGGCTTCATGGACCTGGATGTGGCACATCGAGAGTTAGAGTTTGATGAGAGGATCTCTTCACTTTGAGGAGAGGGATGTTACACATATGGATGATGATGTTGGATAGATGTGGCTGATTTCATGCAGCACATTGGTACCAAACATCATGGACAACATGTTGCAGATGAGATGGTGACTACTTCATGGACCCAAGCATGGCTTACACTTATATGGAGATGGATTCTTGATCGAGTTGATGTTGTGATGAGAGTCTGAGAAAATATTGATGATGGCATAAGGATGTGCATTCTTACGGTTTGAGCGTGATAGTTGGACTGATCACCTGACTAGTTCGAATCATGAGGGCTAGCAATGTGCAGAGATGTGTTGGCATTGTGTTGGAGTGTCATGGCAGCAATTCACACAATGACAATACATGATTGGGTTGACACGATATGTTATAGTGGGCATGTATCTTGAGTTGGAGGGGCCAGCCTTCTACGATGGGAGCTGCATGTGGAGATTGCAATGAGGTGGTTGATGATCATGGATTGAGGAGACATTCCGATGTATGACATACCGATGGGGTGTATACCTTGGTATGGAGATCTTGGTGATAGATGGTTGCCAGGATGAGATATTGTCAAGGATGACAATGATTTCTAGTGGGGGAGAATGTAACACCCACGAGCTACGGTTGGCAGACGAGCGAGGGCGCAGACGAGCCGGGTGAAAAATGCAAAGTTTGGGCATTGGTATGTTTATACTGTGTGGGTGGTCCCGGGCGAGCCAACGGGCAAACCACCACACAGGTGGGTAGTCCCGAGCGAGCCAGTGGACGAGCTGATGGGTGAACCACCACACGGGTTGGCAGTCCCGAGTGAGCCAGTGGGCGAGCCGACTTAAAAATGGGTGGGCCGACATGCGAAAGAAGAAGTAAGCTGACAGATGTGCGATGGATGGGCAGGTCGGCTGGGCGTTTGAATGATGGGAGTTGAACTGTATAAGAAGGTGGAAGTTGGATGGTGGAGATCATCATTCAATCATTCAACCAACAAACACTTGGACGCAGATCACTTGGACAAGCCAAGGAGAAGAGCGAAGAATTGAAAAGGTTCTGCATGTAGATGTGCCGGCATGATGGGTAGAAAGGGCGAAGGCGTCGTGCAGAGCTGAACGACGGCGGACCTTTCATAGTGTTCATGTAGAGTTGAACGACAGGTGGACCGTTCAGGGTCTTCATGCAGGGCTGAACGACGGGTGACCTGGGTAGGGCATCTGTGCAGAGTTGAACGACGGGAGACCATTCAGGGAATTCGTGCAGAGCTAAATGACAGGCGACCTGGGTAGAGCGTTTGTGCAGATCTGAATGACGGGCGATCCGGGTAGGGTGTCCATGTAGGGCTGAATGACAGGTTGATAGTTTGTGCAAGACAACACGGTGAGGGTGTTAGCCAAACGAAGGGTGGTTGAACTGAAGGTCGTGAACGAGAGTTTTGTAGGTAGTACTATGTGTGGCCCACCAAATGAAGGGAGGTCAAAACTTTGAATGAGAGTTTGGCTGAGTGGCGACACGAGTGTGTGTGCGCCGCGCTGAACGAAAGAACGGTTGAGCTGAACGATAATGTTAGGCAGGGTAACACGGTTTGGGCGTTTGCTAAACGAATGGAGAGTGAGCCGGGTGAAGATGTGCGATGGGTGAACGAAGTGTTCGAGAGTTGTGCGACAACTGTTTGGAGGTGTCGACGAGCTAGACAACTGAGTTTGCCGAAGTTGTGAAAAATTGGCTAAGTGTAAATTTGGGGTTTCCTGCAAGATTTAACTTGTACATGAAAATTATATATATTTATATACACGCAGACTCACATCGGGGAGTTGCCCCTCCCTTTATACTATTGTGCATTTATATGTGTAATGCTATTTATGATGAATGTTCATTGTTTCAGTGTGTATAAAGGATAACTAATACTTGGTAACGAAAAATAAACTAAGTATAAATGTTAGGTGTAGTCCATGATCATAAGTATTGGTGAAAAGAAAGTGGTCAATGGTGTCGCACCTCGCCATAGTGCAGTTGGAAGATCACTGCTAGTGTAGGGGCGTGACAGAGAGGGAGGTGGGAGAAAAACAGAGAGAGAGAAAGGAAGAGAGCGATGACGTGAGAGAGAGAAGGAGGGAGGGAGGGAGAGAATGAGGAAGGAGAGGAGAAAGACACAAAGAGAGAAAGGTGGAGAGAAAGAGAGAGGGAGCGATAAGGGAGATGGAGAGAGAGGAAGAGAGGAGAGTAGGATGGAAGAGAGATAGAAGGGGGGGGAGAGGGAGAGAAGGGGAAGAGAGATAGAGAAGGAGAGGAGGAGGGAGGGAGAGATAAATAGGCATGGAGAGAGAGTGTATATGTTTTGGGGGTGAGAATTAGAGACAAAAGAGAGACAAAGGGAGAATATAGATAGAAGGTGAAAAGAGGGAAGAAGAAAGAGATAGAGATAGGGAGAGATAAATAGATATGAAGAGAGAGAGTGTGTGTGTTTTGGTGGGTGAGATAGGGAGACAAAGAAGGAGAGATGGAGGGAGATACAGATATAGATGTAGGGGGGATAGAGGGAAGAATATATCTTGCATTAGATGTATTGATTTTAGTGTAGATGGTGATTTCTAATCCTATTTGATTACTTTCACTAAAGAAGATAAATTGAAGGAGAGGGGAGAGGAGGAATAAAGAGAGAGAGAAAGAAAGGAGTGAGAGAGGGAGAGAAGGGCAAGAGAGAGAGAGGGAACAAAAAGATGGAGGGGGGAGAGGTGGAGAGAGTGAGGGAGATAGTGAAATGGTTATAGGAAAAAGAGAGAGAGAGAGAGATGGGGGGAGAGAAACGGAGAGGAGGAGAGATGGAGGGATAGATAGGAGGAGAGAGGGAGGGTCAAAGAGATGGAGTTGGAAGGGGAGAGATGGAGTGAAGAAGAAATACATAGAGAGAGAAAAGTGGAGAGAGAGAGGGAGTGACAAGGGAGAGCTAGAGAGAGTGTGTGTATGTTTGGGGTGAGATAGAGAGACAAAGAAGGAGAGACAGAGGGTTTCAACATAGATGGTGATTTTTAATCCTATTTGATTTCTTGCAATAGATGCATTCATTTAAGTGTGGATGTTGACTTCTAATTTTATTTGATTGCTTGCACTAGATGCATTGATTTCAATGTAGATGTTGATTTCTAATCCTATTTGATTTCTTGCACTAGATGCATTGATTTTAGTGTATAAGTTTTCTGATTCTATTTGATTTCTTGCAATAGATACGTTGATTTCAGTGTAGATGTTGATTTCTAATTATATTTGATTTCTTGGACTAGATGCTTTTATTTTAGTGTAGATGGTGATTTTTAATCATATTTGATTGCTTGCACTGAAGGACAGGGGAGAGGAGGAATGAAGAGAGAGAGAGAGAGATGAAGGATGAGAGAGAGGGAGGCAGAGAGAATAGGAGAGAGAGAGAAGAGGAGAGAGGGAAGGAAAAAGAGATGGAGTTGAAAGGGGAGAGTGGGAGGGAGAGAGAAGAGGAGAGAGGGAGGGAAAAAGAGATGGAGTTGAAAGGAGAGAGAGGGAGGGAAAAAGATATGGAGTTGAAAGGGGAGAGAGGGAGGGAGAGAGAAGAGGAGAGAGGGAGGAAAAAAGCGATGGAGTTGAAAGGGGAGAGAGGGAGGGAAGAAGAAAGACATGGAAAGAGAAAAATGGAGAGAGAGAGGGAGTGAAAAGGGAGATGGAGAGAGAGTGTGTATGTTTGGGGGTGATATAGAGGGACACAGAAGTAGATATGGAGGGGGATATAGATATAGATGGAGGAGAGAGAGAGAGAGAATAATATTTCCTGCACTAGATGCATTGATTTCAATGTAGATGGTGATTTCTAATCCTGTTTTATTGCTTGCACTAGATGCATTGATTTCAGTTTAGATGTTGATTTCTAATGATATTTGATTGATTGAACTAGATTCATTAATTTCAATGTAGTGATTTCTAATCCTATTTGATTGCTTGCACTAAATGCATTGATTTCAGTGTAGATGTTTTCTAATTCTAGTTAGTTGCTTGCACTAGATGCATTGATTTCAGTGTAGAAGTTGATTTCTAATTATATTTGATTGCTTGCACTAGATGCATTGATTTTAGTGTTGATGTTGATTTCTAATCCTATTTCATTGCTTGCATTATATGCATTTATTTTAGTGTAAATGTTGTTTTCTAATCCTTTTTGATTTCTTGCAATGTATGCATTTATTTCAGTGTAAATGTTCATTTCTAATCCTATTTGATGGCTTGTGTTATATGCATTGTTTTTAGTGTAGATGTTGATTTCTTATTTGATCTAATTGGATGTATGATGGTACATCAATTTTAAAGTGATTGGATTAACAATGTGCATTGATTTCAATGTAAGCACAAAAAAAGTATTGATAATAAGTATTGATTTTTGTGTTTTAGTAATTCAACCTATTAATATTGGAGAGTAAGAGAGAGAATGTATGATGTTTACTACAATAACATGAGTTGAATATTTGAATGATTTATGATTTCAACTCTTCTTTCCATATAATCGATATGAAAATATGGTAAAACTAACAGTGGTGACAATAAGAATAGTAGAAGAAAATAGTTTGAGATTAATCACAATTAAGACTATTAGTATTTGACTACATTCTTATTATTCACATTTTATGTCATTCAACATTATTACACTTTCACTTTGTATTCAAATTTTTTATTTCGTTATTAAAATTATTAACAATATCTATCATCTCAACAAATTGAAGTAACTGAAAAAATATAAAATTAAAACTACTCTTCAAGATATATTTAGTAATACCTAGAGGGCCACTATTAAGAATTAATTAGTTTTCAAAAGTTGTGATACCTAAAATTAAATGAAATAGATGTGCAGTATCAATCTTCCTGCAAACTATTGACAAAATTGTCTCCTTCCTTCATCACCAACTAATTACCAATACAAAATTACATACACATATAGAAATATAACACAATACATTCACAAACATTATACCATCCAAATCCAAACGCATAAATGCACAAACCACTCAAAGCATCCAAACACAAACCATTCAAGGCAAGCAATATAGACTAAATTAAAGAAGAGAATGATATGGTCATGTCAAGCAAAGAAAACATAGTGTAAATTTCAAAGTATGAAGTTTATCTCAAACATATACATAATAATGATAATCTAAAAATGTGACAATGTTTTCCTCAACTAGAAGCAACCTACATCAATCTAACTTTGGATCTATCATGCACCGAGAGGGATCAAATTCCTTTAGGTACAAACTTTTCATCAAATTCTACATTCCAAAAAGAAGGTTTGCACCTCGAGTTATTTAACCCTTCTTAACGCATGATAGATATGGAGTTCGACGTATCTAGGATGGTACTTTATTAAGGTACGATACACCATATTGGTCTTAGTGAATCATCATTATCATCATCATCAATAAAATATTTCAATCATATAAATTAATTTCTTGAAAAATACATTTATTTAATACATAATTATAATAACTTTATTATGAATTAATATTACTACATTATGAATTAGTTGGCCAATAGTTACATCATCACTTAGCTTTCTCCACCCAAAACACAAATGATTACGTCAAATCAAGGTCAATGCTCAACTGGATCGATGTATTCAAATTTCCACGTGTCTTCGGGAATCAACGAATCAAGCCTTACATAAGTGACTTATCGGAAAAATCAACCATCACTGAAATGATTGGTACCTATGAATGATACCAGTCTACAAACACTGAAATGAATGGTACCTATTAGCCTCTAAGGTGTAGTGCTGCTATTTTTAGTGGAATTGTCCCCTATTTTAGCTCCGACGGCCACGTCTCCTCTTGCTCCTCTTTGGCCATAAGCTGGACTTCAAAATATTACTCTCGCATGCATAATTGCATCGTGTCCTAATCCAAATGGATCCAAATATGCTCTCTAAGTCTTCAAAAGCTAGTAAAATCATGCCAAAGATCAAAACAATCGCATGAGAAGAGCCCTTAGAATGATGAAGAAACACTATTAGGAGGCCAAAAACACATAAAAACAGTGAAAAACAAAGTAGTGGAGGCATAAATAAGTGAAGGCACAGTAGCCGTCAGATTTGGCCAATCAATGGTCCAGATTTGATCGGAAAATCACAATCAGCAACCACAATAGAGTGCTTATAATGGCCCGGGGCTATCGCAATATGCGATTGCGACTAATAGCATCATGATATCGTAATCGGAGAAACATTATGGAGTAGGGCCTATACCCATACATGTATGCGATGCGATTAGCCAGACCCGATGGCTATATAAACATTATTGCATAGATTTTGAGATCCGTGTTGCAGCATTTCTCTGTGTAAAACAGAAAACAGTTGTTTTCAGTATTCGAAAGGATTTCAAAGGCCCAAAGACCCATTCCATTACAATATAGAGGCCACGAGACAGAGGTAGAGAGACAGATGGCCGAAAAGGGAAAAAGACACAGCACGATGCAACCGAACCAATAGAAGTGATCATGGAGCATCGCTGGCACAAGCGAGCTACCTGACAGCATGGCAAAATTACCAAAATTTGGTTACTAGGTTGTTAGAAAAAGAGACCTCTGGCTCATGTCTGTCTAATCATGGCATCAAGTAGTTAGAAGCCAGAGGGGATAGATTAAGACACCTCGAGCCTCACAGAACCCGAGAGCATTATAAAAAGCCTATAAATGGCCGAAAGTTAGAAGTATCAGGGGTTCAACTTTTGGAGACTGTGGAGACTCTGCTCCTCTCAGCGTCTCATTTTCATTCCAGTAATACAAGCTTATTTTGCTGTTATATGTTTAATCGCCATCTTTCCCTCTGTTCTAAGCTTGCACTTGAATGGGTTATTCATGTTTTCTTCTCTGTTGAATGCCAGATAACTGTCATCTTATCTCTGCGTTGATAAATTAGATTTGTAAGCTTCATTTACTTTCTGTAGCTAGCCATTCATATGTGTTTATGTATGTATATGCTAGTACAGTTAGGATTCTCCATCTATTCATTGAATCTATAAACTATTGAGCATTAGTGGTTGAAAGCCTTGTCAAGCTGAGGGTGTTCATGCATGTTTTGAGTGAAAATAGAGTTGAAATAGTCATCTGACTTGATCCAAACCCCAATCCATTCCAATAGTTCAGAGAACGATATTGAAGATTTATATGTTTCCAGGCATATTCGAGCTACAACATAAGAGAGCTTCCTGGAGTGCTAACAATACCTATGAATGATACCAGTCTGACTGGTAATTATCAACGATACCAATCTGACTGGTAAGTATGAACTTTAGGTGAGCCATAGTTTCTTAATCGAAAACATATGAGATGAAACTGACATGTAATTTTCTAATGCTATGTGTTTTTATAATAGTTAACATATAAAAATTAAATGTGTATTGAGTTGTTTAAATTTTAATGAATAGTTGAGGATTTCACAAAATAAAATATATTTGGCTAAATCGAGAGTTGCATAATATTAGTGAGAACATTAAATAAATGATTTATTTTCTATTCAAAATTGCAAGTAATTATCTCAATCAAAATTCAACATAGTCCAAAAACAAATTATGATTTACTTTACAAGCTTATTGCAAGTCAAATTCTTCAAATTCTACATTCCAAAAAAAGGTTTGCACCTTAAGGGTTTAATTCCTCTCAGTGCATGATAGATCGATAATATAGACTAGTACTTTCTTAAAGTCCGATAAACCATATCAGTCTTAGTGAATCATCATCATCATCGATAGAATATTTTAATCATATATATTAATCACCTAAATAATACATTTATTTAATAAATAATTATAATAATTTTATTATGAATTGATATAATTATAATATTAAAAATAGTTTTAATTAAAATTAAATGAAATCATCCAATCATTAATATTAACCATTTTTATTTGATTAAAAAATATTAATCCAAAAAACTTCTAAATATATATTTAAGTACATGCTCCAAAGGATTTCTAATAGATCCAAAGGGACCTTTTGTAACCTTTTCTTTTTGTACTGGTGGAAACGAGCTAACTCTTGTGGCTCCAATCTCAACGTAGCCAAATGTTTCACTTGTGAAAACATCTCAGCTGACTCAAACAAGTCATTGAAATCAACATCCTCATGGTTGAATTGTCTTATATTACTAAAGTAGTGAAGTTCTATGCAACCTTATTGGGGTCAAACTGTCTGCCACGAATGGTGATAAGCTTTAAATATGTAATGTGATCGATTTCAAGAGTAGCATGCTTGAAATCATGTCATCCATAAACACCACATTGGATGGGAAAGGAAGGCCAAAGTGAAATTTTTAGATTCTTTTAGGGTCTTGGTTATCCCATCCCCTACAATTTGGTAAGCAATTTCTCTGGCAAGTAGTTTATCTGGTACATACCATGGGAGAACATGGGGAGGTGTTATACTTCCAAAGACTTGGACATAAGTAAATAGTTCTTCCCCAAACCACCTACCTATTGGTAAAATATCAATCTTGGCCTCATCAGATAACCTTGGGGCCCTCTTGTCAAAAATAGCTTGGTGGATGGGTAGCATAATTCCTTGGCCGATTTTGTAGAAATGGGTTTGAAAATTGGATTCCCATAGGATTTTGTGATGTATATGAATGGGTGTAGGATCTTGAATAGTCCATTTCCACCCCATAGTTTGGAAACTGGTAGTGAAACCGACTACATCCATAATGTAGGCACTCATAAAAAATGGTGGGACTATTCTAGAGGTGACATATCGGTGTTGTCTATGTTCCCAAATTTGTAAGGCAATGTTGTTAGACAAGATAGTGCCCCAATCCATTGTAAAATATTTTACTACTGCATCAATTAGGGGAACCCACTCAACAGAGAATTCAGTAGTATCGGCATATTCAAACAATCTACACATCATAGCTGCAATATAAGAGTAGGGAGCATCAAGAGATGATATAGAATACATACCCAATTTCTCATATTTGTGCTTGTTTGAATTGGACCTCCATTACTTAATTAGGTCAGATGGTTCCTCATTCTCGGCTACAAAATGCTTGAAGAAGGCTTTATCATACACCTTCTTTGGGTCTATTATATGCTTTTCAAGTCTTCCACTATGAAGAATCTGCTAGAGTCGGTCTTGTGAGTCCTCCGTCAGAGATCAAAACTCTTTTTGCATTTCATTTTTAGGTGTCTCACTCCATTCACTCAGCTGCATTCCGCTAGGGGCATGCCATAAGCTGACGGAAGGGCCTTATCATTCATTACCCTCATGCCTTGTACCTGCTGGCTTAGGTCTTTTCATCAATGTGTATTAAAGTCCATGACAGTCAATGTTGATCTTTTAATGGACAAGAATCATTTCGGTCATTAAGGCTAGGGATTAGTCATTTGGTCTTCAACAATGTCCAATAATGCCAGCAAGGCCAGAGGGAGGCTCTTATAAAGTTGTGATTCAAAGATTTTCATCGTCATGTTGATAGATTACGACTGTTCTTCAAAACTCGGTTTTGAAGAAAAGTCAACAGTTTGTCATTTGTAAAAATTTTCAAAAGTTTCTCAGTGTATTTCTTCAAGCACAGCCATGGTCTCCTAAGCCAAATTCCATGTCGGCTACCCCTGTTTGGTCAATTTAGTTTTGTCTAAATTGCTATCATAAATTGTCAACCCGGGGCTCGTAAGCTGATGAAGTGAAGTGTACAATATATACTTAAGCAACCTTTCCTAGTTCTTTTTGTCGTTTTTAGTTCATGTTTGATTTATCTTCCTAATGTGATGTGATGAAGTTATAAACAAGTGAGTGAATGTGTGTGTATGTGGCGATTTCTAAATACTTCTTGAAATTTAAAGAGAAAACTTGAACAATAACTTGGAATGAAATTAAAGCTTCAAATGAAAGTAAAGCATCAAACAAAAAGACCAATGGCACTAGTCCAATACCTTTACTACTGATAAGAATGAAAATGACATCTACATTAACTCAATTGAAAGCAAGAACACTACTCTAACTCCTCTATTGAATCTAAAGCAATGCAAAAATTAAGTGACAAATCACACTACTTAATTCTCCCTTAACATTCTGCCTGTAGCTAAATTTATCATGTGAAAAAGAATTAGGAGTGAATTAGCAATATGAGTCTAAACTAAATAAACCAAGCTGCAACTAAATGATGTTTTGGTCCCATAAAAGTTAGTGAATTATGATAAAAAGAACCATCAAGAGATTAGCAACTTGACAAAACTTGATAAAGTAAACTAGGCAAGAAAACTAACTAAGCAAGGAAACTAATGAAAATCAAAGCAAAAGTCAACAGTTTAGATAAGACAACTTCAAATGCCACTAGTGATAAAAAGAAGGAAAAGCACATTGTCCCGGGCTCCTAATAAAGCTGCAAAAACACACACTAATCAGTCATGAAAAGTACGGAAATGTAAAGCAGCATAATTCAAACTGTACAATAATATACATGTCAAAAGAAATCAAAATTGCAGAAATCAAACTATACATTAATATACATGGGAAATTAGAAAAAAGAAATGCAGGAAAATAAATTTAAAAGCTACTGTACAATGGTTGTAGTAGACAGGGGCCCTCCATCCACTTCAACCAATCAAAAAGATCAGCTACGCAGGTAAGAACAGAACTGTCTTCTTGGTATTAAATCAGCACATCATAAAATACAGTGGGGAGCGTAAACGCTGTGTAAAATAGTCTTGAAACAGAGTTTTACAAACTGAATAACAACAGCAAAAGACTAACTTAAAAGCTAACTAATCAGCGTGTGGAGACGCTTTATTTATAGCAGAAACACAAACTGTTCTGTGCGTAAACTAAGCTAACTAAAAGTTGTGCAAAAGACACGTTCAGCAGCACCGTGCACAGATTTAGGAAACGGTCATCGTGGTTGATAAATCCGCTGTTGGATTCTTGTCCCCTGCAGTCTTCGTGGCTAAAGAAGAGGCCAGCTGTGCGTTCCGTGCTCCACCTGAACACACAGAGCCGTGCCACCGTTTGCAACCTTGCCGTTTGACCAGAGTTACCTCCGCGTTGACCAGGGGTGTAGACGACCAGTTTGGCTGAGCTGACAGCACACGCACCATGTACACAGTCATACAAACTTGTCCATGTGGCTCTTTCCCCTGGAGGACACCTGGAGCATAGCAAATAAGAAAATGGCTGTGGAATCTGGGATCGGCTGGGGAAACCCTGTATAAGCTGCGGAATTGCAGCACTTGAACCAAAAATCTAAACCAACAGTCAATCATTAGCACAATTAGCAAATCATGTTAAAAAGTCCTATAATGCAATGAATTGAACAAGTTGATGAAGGAAATGATGACAAAAGAAGGAAATGAGTAGGAAAAGGCTATTGGGAGGATGGGTAAATGAGTGCAGGTTTGAGGCTCAACATACCCCCACTGTGAAGGTGTTGCATGTCCTCATGCAACCAAAACTTTGTCATGATTTTTCAGCCCATATGCTCAGATGCCTCTGCCAAGACATCCAACCTTCTCCTTTTTCTTCTTGTTGCCAAATTTGTTCTTGGTTTTCTAACCAAACACCTAAATTTCAAGTTAATCAAGGCCCTGCTCAATTTCTTGCATTTCCTCTTCAATTTCCTAATCTTTTTCTGCCAAAGACCCAAGTGAAGCATTGTGTTGTCGCGGACAATTTTTTCCACCTTGCTCTGTTCTCTCAATGCTTCATTTTCCTGTTTAATATGGCGATTCAGGACTTCTAGCTCGAACACTTCTTGTTTTAGAGATTGAACCTGTTGATCAAGAGGCAAGATAGTGCTAGGACCGGCAGCTGATTTCTCTAAGGTTTCCAAGTAATTGTACACCTCCTGCTGGTCAGGGTCAATGTCAGGTGATCTTCTTGGACTTGGTTCATATTCAAACTCTGTTTGAGGGTCTTGCTGAAATGGGCTTTCTTCATGTGGAGGAGTGACCTTAACACGTGGGGAACTTGATTCAAAATCAAGATGGGTAGCAACCTTTTCAGGTGTACTTTCTCCCAAGTCAATTAAATGTGGCTATTTGTCTTTAGTGACCCTCATTTTCCTTTTTAGTCTGCTGCTCCTTCTCACGGCACTAGTGCTCTTTTGCTTTTGCAAGGTACTTTGTTTTTGCTTTTGTTTCTTCTTTAAGAGGGCAGTAGCATGGAGTTGAGCAAGTCTATCAGCTAGTGTTTGGGAGTCTTCTTCAATTGAGGGCTCAGGTGAAGGGTATGACTCTTGCACAATGGCTTTCCCTTTATCCCTCTTTTGTCTTTTAGTTCTGCCTCCCTTTTTCCTTTCTTCTTGAGCAATTTCTTGGGCAGTTTCTTGAATTTCTACAGCAGTTTCTTGGGCAGTAACTTCTTTCCCTCTTCTCCTACTTCTCTTTGGTATCCTAGGAGAGTTGCTAGAGGCTTCAGCTACCTCTTGAAAATGGTTTCTAACTAGAAACTTCTCCCACGTATCCTTTTTAATTTTCAACTGCTCCTCAATTAAAATTCTAATGAGTCCATGATGATACAAGTGGGGTTCAATGTTTCCCACGTGTTTCTGAATAATGGTACTCATCTTCCTTAGACTAGCTAACAAGAAATAAGGTAGGTTGATAGCATGGTCATCCATAAAGTGCATCATGATTCCTGCATGGTATACATACATGATACCGAAGCAGCCTTCACATGTTAAAAATTTTTGAACAAGCAACAGTAATGAAGTCCACTCTTCCTTAATGACATGTACAGGGATTCCCTTAGTGAAAATGGAGGTATCCATACCTAGATTCTTGAGCATATTTTTCCACTCTTGATCTTCAACTGTTCTGTTTTTGAACCAGCGTTCTCCTTTTTGAGGCAAACCGGTTGCTGTGGCCAAGGTGCTCTCTGTTATGGTGAACTGCAGGTCTCCTACCTCAACGGTATTTCCATTAAATGACCGGGCAAATGCCTTTGTCACCTCTTTATTGTACCCTTTAAATTTCTGGATGAACTTCAACCATTTGGCTTTCTGCAGTGCTTCCTTTGTCTGTGGGTAACCCTCTAAAAATTTCGAACCCTCGGGTTCTGCTCTTAACAATTTCCCCATTTTCGGCTCTCAGTTTTACTTGAAGCTCTGGCAGTGGTATATGGACGCTTGAGGAGAATGCTCACGGGAAAAACAGGGGAATTACGGTTGTAACAGAGTAGCCGTAATGTAATAAACGGTATGGTGCAGAACTTGTGATCGGGGTTTTGAACAGAGAGGTGAGGAAAAAGAAAAGAGAGAGATTTACAGTAAAAACGAGAGTGGTGTATGAAAACGAGAATGGAAACGGTGGTTTGAGAGAGTAGAGAACAACACGGCAATGAGTTTATGCATGCGGGAAATGGAGATATAAGTAGATGAAGCAACGGCCAAATCCTTAAGCGTCCGGTGGCTACGTACACTTGGCTGCGGAAATGATCATATGTAGAGCCGTAGTACACTGGTATACGTCACTGAGGTACGAGTAGTTAATGGAAGAGCAGCTCGTATTAATTTTGAATCAATAGTAATTAGGGGACCGTTAGGAGGGTGATGAGGTGGATTAGGCGTGATCGTGGACAAGGAGTGGACGAGGAGTGGGATAATCTTGTCAATCATTGCATTAAGTGACTCCTACCACGATTTGAAAACCATGCATAAATGACATTAAACTGTTGGTTAAAAATTTGGAATATACCTTCATACGTTTGCATTTGATCCCTTTGTTGATTATGGTGGCTAAATTTTGATTGCTTTCTGACCTTGTAGGTGCTATGTATCCTTGCTGCCCTTTGATGATGATGATACCTCTGACTGTAAATTTTTCTTTTTGAAAACAGAATTGCTTTGATTGCAGAGACAGAGTGTGTTGGCTGCGGAAACTTGGTATGAGCTGCGGAAATGGTTTCCTAGCTGCGGAAACTGCAACAACACTTTTCTGCCTGCACAAAGATGATTAGAACAAACTTAACTGAATGGAATAGTCCTGAGAGGGACTTTATTGGTGGAAATGAGATGGAATGAATGAACTGGAAGAAAAATGAAGTGGAATGGAGATGATGAGATGGATGAAATGGCGGATGAGATGGACAAAATGGCGGATGAGATGGAAAGAGAAAGAGAGATTTTTTTTATTTGGAAAATATAAAGTGTTAGGTGAGCTTGATTTTCACTTTATATTTTCTGCATAAGACTGCCAATCCAAGATTGGTTTTCAGGCTTATACAAGAGATTTTCTTTATTTTTATTTTTATTTTTATTTTCAACTGAAAGAAATAAAAACTAGGTTGATGGAGGAGAAGAATTCTTCTCCACCAGCCTCATTGCAGAATCTTCTTGGAAGATTTTAACAAATTCCTCCTTTGAGAGTGGCTTGTGGTAGACTTTCAATCGGTGGCCATTCACAATGAGAGGAGTCTGAAGCTCATCAATGGTCTTCACTCGAACTGCTCCATTGTTAAAGACTTCATCAATCTCATATGGTCCAAGCCAATGAGTTTGAAATTTTCATTTGAAGTCCTTAAACTTGGAATCAAACAATAGTGCCCAATCTCCCTTTTGAAACTTTCTCTCTTTGATGTGTCGATCATGCCACTTAGTTCTTTGGTGCTGAACTAGATCAGTCCTTAAAATTGCATCTTGTCTTATCTCATCTACCTCATTCAACTGCTCCATTCTGTGATTTTGGGCTTCTGATAGGCTCATCCCCAATTGAACTGCCATCTTGAAGGTCTTGACTTGGAACTCAATGGGGAGCAGGACTTCTTTCCAATAAACAAGTTCATAGGGAGAATGTCCTGTTGTGTTCCTCCATGTAGTTCTATAGGCCCATAAGGCTTCACGAAGCCTTTCTGCCCAATCTCTTCTGTGGAGATGAACAGTTTTGGTGATGATGCTTTCAAGAACTTTGTTTGTAGATTCCACTTGACCATTTGCTTGCGGATGGTATGGAGTAGATGTTCTGTGCTTGATTTTGTATTCTTCCATTAGCTTCTTCATCAAGTTAGATGTAAATTGACTTCCCTGATTTGTCACAATTTCTCTTGGGACACCAAAACGAGTAAAAATATCCTCAAAAAGAAATTGAACAACTGAATTTTCAGTGGCAGAAGGAAATGCCTTTGCTTCTACCCATTTAGTAACATAATCAGTACAAACCAATATATACTTCTTTTGCTTAGATGGTGGGTTAATAGGTCCAATGAAATCTAAAGCCCATTTTTCAAAGGGTTCAATGCATACCTGTGGTTGTAATGGCATTTCATTTGAAAGAGTTGGTCTCCCAACTCTTTGGCAGCTGTCACACCTTTTGACATATTGTTTTGCATCTTTGAAGAGAGAAGGCCAATAATATCCTAAAGAAAGGATTTTATAGGCTGTCCTATTGTCAGCAAAGTGTCCGCCGCATGGTTCATCATGACATGCTTTAAGGATGTCAGGTATTTCATCTTCCCGAACACATCTTCTGATCACACAATCTGGCCCTGTTTTGAACAATTCATTAGAAATCCAAGAATAATGTGAACTCTCTTGAATGATTTTCCTTTTCTCATTAGGAAATAAGTGTGGAGGTAGCTTCCCTGTAACTAAATAGTTAGCAATATCTGCATACCAAGGAATTTTAGTAGTTACTGCAAACAAGTATTCATCTGGAAACTTATCCTCTACAGGAGAATCTTCGTTAATGTTTTGGATTCTAGACAAGAAATCAGCTACTGTGTTTTGTTTCCCTGGTCTATCTAACACAGTAATATTGAATTCTTTTAAAAGTAAAAGCCATCTTGTAACTCTGCCATTAGTAACAGGTTTGTTCATAAGATATCTAATTGCAGAATGATCAGTATGGACAAAAGTTTCATAGCCGGTTATATAATGTCTAAACTTGTTGATTGCATGAACAACGGCTAAGAACTCTTTTTCAGTCATAGTATAATTTAACTCAGTGGGAGTCAAATTTTTACTGGTGTAGTATATGGCATAAGGGACCAAATCCTTTTGTCCCAAGACAACTCCTAGAGCTGTATCTGAAGCATCAGTAGAAATGTGGAAAGGGAGTTTCCAATTTGGCCCTCTCAAAATGGGTGCTTCAGATATTCTAGTCTTTAAAGTTTCAAATGCAGATTGACACTCAGGATCCCATTTGAATTCACAGTCTTTTGTAAGTAATTTGAAGAGCGGAGATGCTATCTTGGTGAAGTTTTCAATAAATCTTCTATAATATCCAGTAAACCCAAGAAAACTTCTAACATCTTTCTGACAATTTGGAATAGGTAACTTGGAGATGACTTCAACTTTTGATCTATCAACTTTAATTCCATCTCCTGAAATATGATGTCCTAAAACAATCCCTTCAGTAAACATCATGAAACATTTTTCATGACTTAATGAAAGATTTGTTTCTTTACATCTAATAAGGACTTTTTCCAAATTTTCTAATGCTTCTTCAAATGTGTTACCATAAACTGTAAAATCATCCATGTAGACCTCTACACAATCATGAATTAGATTGGAAAAGATTCCTAATACTGCCCTTTGAAATGTTGCGGGTGCATTACATAATCCAAAAGGAAGTACTCGGTAAGCAAAAGTCCCCCATGGATAGGTAAATGTGGTTTTGTCCTGATCTTCAGGTGCTACCTGAATTTGATTGTAACCACTAAAACCATCCAAAAATGAGAAATACTTTTTGCCTGCTAAAGTATCTAATACTTGATCAATAAAGGGCAAAGGAAAGTGATCCTTCAAGGTTGCTTTTTTCAATTCCCTGTAATCAATGCAAACCCTCCATTTACCATTCTTTTTAGGTACTATAACCAAAGGAGAAACCCACTGGCTATCTGAAATGGGGTAAATGAAGTTTACATTGAGTAACTTTTGGAGCTCTTCTTTCACTATCTCCCTAAGATTTGGATTCATCCTTCTTTGAGGTTGTCTGATTGGTCTGCTATTTTCCTCGATATAGATGTGATGAATGCAGGTCTTAGGATCAATACCTTTCATATCGGTATACTCCCATGCAAATGCAGTAGAATTCTTTTGCAAGACTTTGGTTAGCTCTTCCTGTTGTGATTTTTCCAAGTTTTTGTTGATATTCAGTGTTTTTCCTGGAAAAATTTCAATGGCAGAACTACCAAACTCTTCCATAGAGAAAAGAGACATCTGTCTAGATGATAGACACTCAATGTCAGAATCCAACTGAAATTGCGTGTGGTCATATTCTGAAGATGGTTCAAAGTTTTCTAATGTGTTCAGAATTTGACTATCTTCACTAATCTCAGAAATGGTAAAGACAGGTTGTATAGTATCTTCATCATCAACCCACTCATTATCTCCTATTTCTGTAATTGCTTTCGCTGGAGGATACAGATTGAACTTCTTTGTCGAATTACCATCAGAAATATACATATCCCCAGACCTACAACTTATAAAAGCATCAGCTGTGGCTAGCCAAGGTCTTCCTAAAATAAGAGGATGTCCTCCTAGATTGTTCTTGGGAGTTAAAATCATAAAATCAACTGGATATTCCCAAGAGTCTAGGGAGACTGGAATGTCTTCCAATACACCATCAGGTTTAATGATTGATCGATCTGCAAGTTGCAGTAAAGTAGGTGTAAAGAGAAGGTTAGGAAGTTTTAACTAGTCCATGGTCTGTCTACTCATAATGTTGATAGCAGCCCCTAAATCAATCAAAGTATTTGGTATTTCTACCCCATTGATATGTGTTTTGACAATTGGACTACCGGGATCTACATATTTCTGCATAGTAATCTTTCCCATCGTGATGTCTGCAATTTTCCCTACCAGGTGGATCCTTCTGGTATCTCTTGGTTTCCTTCCTGGTCTTTTAAGGCTCAACTCCTTTATTGTTTTTGCTAGAATAGGAATCTCTTTAATGGCTTGTAACAAGGGAATCTTGATACAGACATTCTTCAATTCATCTAGAAAATTATAGTCAGGCAACCAAATTTGTTTTTCCACTCCTTTGTCGATTTGTAACCTTTTAGGAAAAGGAGGTGTGGCCAAAGATGTAGGTTGTTCAACTATGGGAGTTGTGGGGGTTGATTCTTTTTCTTTTTCTTTTTGAGTGTTTGGGTTTTGAAGAGCAACTTTAGAACCCTTATTAGCTTCAAGAGACTCTTCCTCAGAAATGATTGGCTGTTGAGTATTTATAGAAGGTTGATCTAGGATTCTACCTGATCTGAGTTGTACTTCATTAAGAGGAACAATCATATAGGTAGGGAATGGTTGACCTTCCATCATGTAAGCATTTTGAGGGTTTTTATTATTGGGGTTTGGCAATGGCTGAGAAGGAAGTTGATTTGACTTCTGTTGGGATGGAATCAAGAGTTGAGAATTTTGATTTTGTGGAGAAGGTTGTTGTTGTTGAGGGAATGGCAATGATAGTTGTGGACTTTGATTTGGAAGTTGCGGAGCTTGCTGATTTTGAAAAGATGGAGGATATTGCTAGAATTGAGCAAATATCCCATAAGGATTTTGCATACCTTGTATCCATGATTGAAAAGTATTTTGAGGTTGGGACCAAGGTTGTTGCCAAGGATTCCAATTTGGTTGGGGTTGGAAATTCATAGAGTTGTTAAACCCTTGATTTTGTTGCCCTTGCCAAGGTCTCCTTGCAACAAAACAGAGAGATTCGAGTGTGTTTGGATCTTCTTGAAAGACTGCTTTGAGCCTAGGGATTGAAGGTCAATCCTTGGTCTCATGGTTTTCTGAGCAAATTACACATGTTTCCACAACTTTTGCATCCAAGGGACATTCCCTTAGAGCATGTTTCTTTCTACATTTCGGGCAAAAAATGGCCAAAGCCTCAGCTTCTGCTTTTTGTTTATTGTGAATCTTAAGGGTGTCTAATTGTTCGCTAAGACTCCCTAAGATGTCAGTTTTGAATTCATCAAGCATATTGCTGATCCCAGCCCTACTTACTGATCCAGTTGTAGATTTATTTTCTCTGAGGAGAGAAGGATCTCTAGGCCCTTTTTGAGTTTTTGATTTGCCCCTTGAGAGATGGACACATAGCTCTGCTATATCATTGAGTGAAAGTTGAGATATATCTCCTTTCCCCATCATGTTCAGAATATCTATCCATTCATCCCTAATGGCTTTTAATAGGAGGGCTTTCAAGGTCTCCTCATCCAAGTTACTCATTTTTGCTCTTTTCAAGTTATATTGAAATCTTTCAAGTAAATCCTCTAAGTTTTCATCTTCTCTTTGTACCATTTTAAATACCTCATCCTTGTGATTGGTGGGCATACAATAGTCCAGGTACCTATCCAAAAATGTCTGTTTCATATCATTCCAAGACCTAATGGATTGAGTGAGTAACCCCATGAACCATTTCAAAGCTTGTCCTTTCAATGTTGAAGGGAACAATTTGAGTTTTTGAGAGTCATCCAGATAATCATAAGTTCGACATACGACTTCAAACTCAAATAGAAATGTTTCAGGGTCCTCATTCCTTAACCCATGAAAGTTTGGGAGGACAGATGGCAAGATGTTTTTCATGGTGGCTCAGGAGTCCTCATCGACGATAGGAAACCCAAATGAGTTATCCCCATCCCTTTTTCCTCCAATGTTACCTCTACCTCCTCCATTGTTTCCTCCTCCTCCTCCTCTACCTCTACCTCTACCACCTCCTTCCTCTGTCATATTGGTTTCCCTAGAGACTTCAGAGTCTTCTGGTTCTTCTACAAAGGGTGAATGAGAAGGAATTTCTCCCTCTTCTTCAGATGATTCTACTTCTTCAATTACAATTGGTCTTTTGCTTTTGTCTCTTTCTGATTCAAATTCAATAGAAGGTGTGGGAGAGTCAATTCTTGCCTCTTGAATTCCAGGAATCCTAGGGCTAGGAGTGTCAGTTGGAGATTAGGGAGGTGTCTCTTGTCTATTCCTTGAAGTGGATGGACTTGTAAAAATTGAACTCTTGGCTCTAGCTAAAAACCTTCCCCTAGAATCTCTAGCTCTATGCATGTCATTTTTTACTTTTCTTCAAGTCAGGCTAATAATTCTCTTTCTGATCTTCCAGGTCACTCTAGGTGCAAGAAGAGAGCATACTTAAGAAATTATTAAACCAATAACTTTCTCTTTTCTGATCCTCCAGATCACCCTAGGTGCAAGAGGAGAGCATACTTTGAGAGGTTATCAATTTCCCTTTCTTGAAATTTACTTAATTTTTTTTAGAAATTGGCTACCTAATTTCACTTCCCCGGCAACGGTGCCAAAATGTTTGGTCAATTTAGTGTTGTCTAAATTGCTATCATAAATTGTCAACCCGGGGCTCGTAAGCTGATGAAGTGAAGTGTACAATATATACTTAAGCAACCTTTCCTAGTTCTTTTTGTCGTTTTTAGTTCATGTTTGATTTATCTTCCTAATGTGATGTGATGAAGTTATAAACAAGTGAGTGAATGTGTGTGTATGTGGCGATTTCTAAATACTTCTTGAAATTTAAAGAGAAAACTTGAACAATAACTTGGAATGAAATTAAAGCTTCAAATGAAAGTAAAGCATCAAACAAAAAGACCAATGGCACTAGTCCAATACCTTTACTACAGATAAGAATGAAAATGACATCTACATTAACTCAATTGAAAGCAAGAACACTACTCTAACTCCTCTATTGAATCTAAAGCAATGCAAAAATTAAGTGACAAATCACACTACTTAATTCTCCCTTAACATTATGCCTGTAGCTAAATTGATCATGTGAAAAAGAGTTAGGAGTGAATTAGCAATATGAGTCTAAACTAAATAAACCAAGCTGCAACTAAATGATGTTTTGGTCCCATAAAAGTTAGTGAATTATGATAAAAAGAACCATCAAGAGATTAGCAACTTGACAAAACTTGATAAAGTAAACTAGGCAAGAAAACTAACTAAGCAAGGAAACTAATGAAAATCAAAGCAAAAGTCAGCAGTTTAGATAAGACAAATTCAAATGCCACTAGTGATAAAAAGAAGGAAAAGCACACTGTCCCGGGCTCCTAATAAAGCTGCAAAAACACACACTGATCAGTCATGAAAAGTACGGAAATGTAAAGCAGCATAATTCAAACTGTACAATAATATACATGTCAAAAGAAATCAAAATTGCAGAAATCAAACTGTACATTAATATACATGGGAAATTAGAAAAAAGAAATGCCGGAAAATAAATTTAAAAGCTACTGTACAATGGTTGTAGCAGACAGGGGCCCTCCATCCACTTCAACCAATCAAAAAGATCAGCTACGCAGGTAAGAACAGAACTGTCTTCTTGGTATTAAATCAGCACATCATAAAATATAGTGGGGAGCGTAAACTCTGTGTAAAATAGTCTTGAAACACAGTTTTACAAACTAAATAACAACAAAAAAAGACTAACTTAAAAGCTAACTAATCAGCGTGTGGAAACGCTTTATTTATAGCAGAAACACAAATTGTTCTGTGCGTAAACTAAGCTAACTAAAAGCTGTGCAAAAGACATGTTCAGCAGCACCGTGCATGGATTTAGGAAACGGTCATCGTGGTTGATAAATCCGCTGTTGGATTCTTGTCCCCTGCAGTCTTCGTGGCTAAAGAAGAGGCCAGCTATGCCTTCCGTGCTCCACCTGAACACGCAAAGCCGTGCCACCATTTGCAACCTTGCCGTTTGACCAGAGTTACCTCCGCATTGACCAGGGGTGTAGACGACCAGTTTGGCTAAGCTGATAGCACACGCACCATGTACACAGTCATACAAACTTGCCCATGTGGCTCTTTCCCCTGGAGGACACTTGGAGCATAGCAAATAAGAAAATGGTTGCGGAATCTGGGATCGGCTGCGGAAACCCTGTATAAGCTGCGGAATTGCAGCACTTGAACCAAAAATCTAAACCAACAGTCAATCATTAGCACAATTAGCAAATCATGTTAAAAAGTCCTATAATGCAATGAATTGAACAAGTTGATGAAGGAAATGATGACAAAAGAAGGAAATGAGTAGGAAAAGGATATTGGGAGGATGGGTAAATGAGTGCAGGTTTGAGGCTCAACAACCCCTGCAAAAAATCGCCAAAAATTTCATCATTTTAGTCAAAGAAATCAAAAGGAAGTGTGAAAAGCAGAGTTGTATTAATTGTGAAAAATGCCAAAGTGAAAACATTACAAAATTGGTTTTGGAGAAAGGAAAAATCAAATCCAACTCTTGCAAGATATTTCTCCAAGTATATAAATCATTTGTACCAAGTTTCATTCATAAAATCTCATAGCAAAGTCAAGTTTGGAGGTTGAAGAACAAACCGCTGCTTGAAAGGCTGTGGCTGTGTCAAAGGATTGGAGCGCGGCGCACATAGAGCACGCGACGCACTGGGGATTTCCACACAATGTTAAATAACATGGGCGCGATGCACATAGAGGGCGTGGCGCACTGGGTATGTTGTGCGGCGCATATACACAGAAGCCCGATTTTGGTCAGAATTTGCAGCCAATTGCCTTCAATCCCTTGAATTTACCAGGTGGGGTCAATCTCTCAGTGTTTCATCTATTTTTATGTTAGTATGATGATAGTAAATGGCGGCTTATGGTTGCACAAAAACTCTTAAACCCTACCACTTAAAATCATCACAGCAAATGCTGTTAGGGTTACAAAGTCATTGTGTTGGTGCCAAGGTTCTTCCTCCATTTCATTTTTCCTTCTTGCCCTCATTTCCTTCTTCCCTATTCCACTTTTTACATTTCTCCCTATCCTAAAATGATACTAAAATCCTATTCCCTATCCCCTCCTCACATTTGTCAAAGGTAAAACCCCAAACCCTACCCCATATAAATTTTCCTAACACCCCAAATCCTACCCCATATAAAAGCTCCTAAACTCCCTACATGTCCCTAAATAAAATTCCTCCTCATAGTCCCTAATCCCTTCATATTATTCCCCTTCCTAATAGTCCCTTTTTGCATTTTCCCCTTGGTGGCAGATTTCAACACATCAAAAGAGCAGTTCAAGCACGTCTCATACACAACAGTGATCTTGTCTTCAGGGTATTTTGTATGGCAGTCATGGCATCTGAGCATTCATCGGACTATGAGGTGGAAACCCAAAGTGACTCTCCCTTGGAAGAACAGGCACCCCGAAGGCCTCATAAAAGTGGCAGACATGTGAGAGAGGAACCGACCACCCTTACAGAATTGCAGGCCTGTCTTCTTGCTATGTCATGTTTTCAGCATCAGTCATGTTATGAGTTTTGTCAAAGGGTAGCTAGTGTCCAATTTCATTATGAGTTGGCTCATCTTTTTGTACTGCACTTGCACGGAGATCAAGCTATCTTGGCTGGTGTCACCTTCACACTTACACCAGAATCTGTCTCATTAGCAACCGATATACCAAACATTGGTGAACCATGGCATAAGAAACAGAAGATTGACCGACAGCATTATGAGCCATACATCAAAACCAGTTTCTTAAGGCATCTCAAGAGAGTGTTCCCGTTCTGATATCTAAAGGATGAATATGATCCACTAATGAGATTGATCATGAAGTATTTCAGCTGTGAGGGACGGTTCTCTCATCTTTATGCTTACCACATCAGGTTTCTCATGCATTTCACCAAGGTACGGATGATGAACATTCCGTATTTCATTTGCCAGAACATAGAGAGGATTACCACCTTTATACGGCGCAAAACACCTCAGCAGCAGCTTAACAGTGTCTATCATTTTGCTCTTATTAAGATTTTGGTGGTTCATCAACTTGGATTGCAGGGCATCACTTGGGATGATTTCATCTCACGTGATTTCTTCAGAGCTTCACGGGGAGTATCAGAGGTTAAGCATGAGGGTGAACCTTCTCATCGGTATGAGAGCCATGAGACTGCTAGTGTATTGGTTTTCATCACATATCAGAAAGGCACCAGACTTTTGTTTGCAGCAGCAAAGCGAGTGTTATCTCCACCCGGGGTGGAAGGGGCCTCGCTTCTGACATCAACACTACAGGTACAGGACAGAGGTAAGGAGCCAATGCAGGATGAGGGGCCTTCAGGCGAGCCATCAGGTGAACGAGAGACCGACTTCATTCTCCTTCATGACGATGATACAGATACGGGTCCACAAAGCGCCAAACTTAGAGAGATCATCCAGGAGCAGCAATCAGAGATCGAAGCCTTATCCCTTGACTTGGAGAGGGCTAAGTGGAACATGAAATATCTGGAGTAGAGGAACAAATAGCTTGAGGATCAGCAAGTGACCATGGAGCTACAAAACATTCACAAGAATCGCCAAGCTACACAAAGGAGAATGGTTGAGGTCACGTCATTGGAGCAAGAGATTAATGAGGATCGGGAGGCCAATCTCGAGAAATTTAACATGCACTTAGAGAGGCTACTGGACAAGTCTGATAAGGACCATGCATTGCTGAGACACATGGATTTCCACTACATGGCGCGAAACAAAGTGTGCAAGGCCCGAATCAGGAATTTGAAGGCGAAATTGAGGAAGGCAATCAAGAAGCAAAAGAGGCAAAGGGAGCTCGATCGACTTCAGATATTGGTCAAAGCCTCTTTGGCCTAGCATAACACTTGATAAGGAAGCTCCAGCCCAAATTTCAAGAAATTTGGGGCATTTTTTGTGTTTTTGGAAATTTTTGTGCAAAAAATAGGGTTTTTCTCCCTATGCATCGTGCCACGTGGTGCGCGCTTACAATAGGAAGCTAAAAATGACAAAAGGTTTGCATTTTTGGATTTTCCATGGAAAATCATGACTTTTGGTGCATGGCCAAGAAGTTTGGGCCAATTTTGAGTCCTCGGGAGGTCAAAAACACCCAAAAAATGACCTCTCTGCCCCTATTTTGACACACAGGAAGCCGTCTTGGCAGATTGAGGTTTTGGAGGGGAAAATGTGCACCAAATTCAGAAATTTCACTTGGGTTGGAAATTAGATAGGTAGGGCTTTCCAACAAGCACACTTGGGCTCAATTTGGACTTCGTCGAGTGCCTCAAAACCAACTCCAAAGTGGCGCAATGCATACAGTTTTTGGCGCGGCGCACAAAGACTCAAAGGCCAAAATCGCTCCCGCTTCGCAAAATTTCGATTCGCAATTTTCTCCAAGTGGGCCCACTTATTTACAATACATTTTTCTTGGCATCAAAGGCAAAGTTTAAAAATCATTTTTGGCTTCTATCTAAGTGGCCAAATGAAGGCGAATAGCCACCCACAAAATTTGTGCTCATATTTGCTTTTTTCTATTTGGTCCTCATAGAAAATTGAATGTAACTGCTGATGGTTGGCTCTTCACTTCCTGGGTTGATCAAAATTCTCATGGCAAAGCTTATTTATTTTATTGAGAGTCATTTTGTAAAGGGTTGGAATTTCTGGGAAACTGTGGGAGAGAAACCCAGTCACTCACTGTACATTTTAACAGAGAATTAATGAAAGATTTCAGCTCTGGTTCATGAGATTCTTGTGGCATGAGTTTAGCAAATGTATCTTCTTTATGTTTCATATTTATTTTGTTATTTTTCATATTTTCATTCATATTCATTTCCAGTGAAAGCTTTCTAAGTAAAAAAGGTAGAATTCAGTGTGCTGCTTTTCCTTGGGATAATTTTCACGTTCTCTGTTTTCTTCTGTTGAAAAGGATTCATGTATTTATGCCCTTTTCACACTCTCAAACAATCTCTCCACTTCATATTATTTCAAATCTAATTGCTATACTTTCCACCTGTCTTGCCTCATGAAATAACCTGCGTATTTGAGTTAAATTCTCTGCTCATGCTGTTCCTTGGCCCGCCACATCCCAAAAAACTTAGTCATTTATCAAAATACCTCCATCATATTTATTTACCTAGCCTAAAATCAGTATTCATTTTTGAGTCATCTCAGACCCTATTGTTTATTTTCGTGAGTGTGACCCGGAGAGAGCCCTCTCCTGTTCTAGTAGGGCTAGCTACCAGACTGAGCGTGGTTTGTGGTTACCCTAAATTTTTCCTTCCTTCAGCCTGAGGCAAATTTAGGTGCTAACAGGATCCAATAATCGTTTTCCTTGAGGCCTGGAATGCTCGGTCGGCAATGTTAATATTTTCTATTATCCATTTTACCATATCGGTGTATTGTAAAGTCTTAGGTCCAACAACAATTATGTGAAGGAAAGAACTTGTAGCTTCAAAGTGGGAGGCTTCAGAAGAGGTAGTGGCATCTGTTGTTGCTTTACTTTGAATTATCCTTGGACCCTCGCTCTCCAACAAATCATACATGGTTTCCCATGAGGAAGTACCACTGTCAATATTGCATGCTGTGTCTGAGAATAACGGGGGAATTTTTGTTACATCAGAAGTAGAGGATTGTGTAGCTTCATTGGGTTTCTTTCCTTTCTTCGACTTAGTCATCTTGTTACACAATTCTTTCTTGGGAAAAACCTGCAAATTGAGAATACAAAGGAATGAAGAGCAATAGGAGTTGAACGTGGAAGAATAAAAACACACAAGGCTTTGAAATGAAGGAAAGGGAATTTTAAATGCGAATCAATCTAAACAGGCCATCAAATCTCCTTGGGATTTGAAATCATGAATACTGTTAGAATCCTTTAATAACTGAAATCATGGCTTCATGTGGTTATTTATTATTCATTAGTATAGCGCATCCTAAAACCTTTCAAACAGTAAATAAAACTTATCTTCGAGTACCCCACTGATATGCAATAGCGATATTACTGTATTGGTTTATTAAGTATGAGAGTTGTGCAATTATGATAATCTCATTATCGCAATCAAGGCTTATGACGTTCATGTCACAATTATAGGAAAAGGTGACACTTTGCGGAGGTTTCTAAAATGGCTTTTGCATATAACCCCCAGCTTCTAAAAATAGATCCCTAAAATCTAGGGATGATTTTTCTTTTTTGCTTTTTTCATTTTCGGGAAAAGGTTTCCCATGCATGCAAGGAAATATTGCACAATCATGGAGGGAACCAGTCAACCTGTGAGCACATGTAACAAAAAACAAGCCTTGGGATGACTTCTGCATAGATTTTGGGCTGAGTGGCTCTTGCTACCCGTCAAGCTCTGCGTAATTTCTGGACAGAAGCCATGGTTTCCAGTCAGAACTGCGCAAATTCTGAGAGGAAGGCCATTGATAGGTTTCTCTGTGCAATTTTCTTGGGGAAGGCATCCTGCATACTCTGCGCAATTTTGGAGAGCGGTTATGGCTGTCAGTATGCACCGCGCAATTCTGGAGAGAAAGTTTGACTACCCTCAAGTTCTACACAATTCTCCAAGTCAACACAAGAACCAGTTGAAGACTAAGTCACGGGAGGCCAACTTGCAGGTGAAAGGTAAACATGTTAGCAAACACAAGCTGATAAGCCGAAAAAACTCAACTAAAAGCATAAGTACCTGGGCAGTGAAAGACATGCTGCCAAGGATGGTTGGTACGGAGGCTCCAAAATGAAGCAGAGTAAAATTTTGGGAGGATGGTTGTAGCCGCTACAACAGGTTCTTATGGTACCATCAAGTCTGAATAGAAGAGGAAGACAAGAAGAAAACAATGTTCACCACATAATGGGGCTCGTATGCATACCACGTCATGCCTTGTGGCCTAAAGAATGTGCCTGTCGTGTTCTCCTGAATTTTCATTGCCGCCTTTGGAGACTACATCACTGGTTCTTGGAGGTATACATGGACGATTGGACAATTTACAACTTATCGAAGAAGCATGCCAACTTACTTAGAGTAATTTTTGACTGGTGTAGATAGCTACAAATATCCCTAAACCTAAAGAAGTGTATCTTTGCAGTTCCATTTGGTACGTTGCTAGGCCACATCGATTGCAAAGATGGTGTTTGTGTGGACCTTCCAACGGTTGCGGCAATTTTAAATATGGAACCGTCGGCTAATATGAAGTAGTTGCGATCAACGCTAGGCCACACAGGGTATTATCACTTATTCATCCAAAATTATGAGTCCGCCCTCATGGAGAAGCTACTCAAGAATACAGAAACATTCAATTGGATGAAGACTTGTCAAGCAACATTGAACATCCTAAAGGAAAACTTGGTAAGTTCTCCCATCTTAGTATACCCAGACTGGAACAAAAAATTCCATGCACATATCAATACATCAGGAATTGTGCTAGGGGTAGTGTTGGTGCAACCAGGGGGAGGGAACTTGGATCATTCAATATTCTTTGCAAGTAGGAAGTTGTCAACTGTAGAAAAGAACTATACCACGACCAAGAGAGAAGAACTAGCCATGGTATACTCCTTGCAAAAGTTTCAGCACTATTTACTTGGAGCCCCGTTCAAATTCTTTACAGATCGCTCGACATTAAAATACTTGCTCAACAAGCTAGTCTTAGAGGGAAGAATCTACAAGTGGCTAATGTTGTTCCAGGAGTTTACATTCGAGGTTATCATTAAACCAGGCTAGTTGAATGTGGGACCAGATCACCTCTCCAAACTAGAATCAAGGGAAAGTGGGGGCTCCCTAGATGATCAACTATCGGATGTTGATTTATTCCGCATAGAAGCAATACCTAACTACTTGGAGGAAATTGCATCTTTTTTATCCACAGGGCAATGTCCAGAGGGACATACAGCAACGCAAAAGTGACACATGGTGGTGTGAGAAGTTGACTATCAGTTGATCGTAGGACATATTTATAAGTTGGGCATCAATCAAGTCTTGTGACGATCTCTCCTCCAGCATGAAAGGCAAGATGTATTATGGGAGTGCCACTTTAGAGTTGCGGGAGGGCATGTCGGGGGAAAAGCAATGGCGAGGAAGGTCTTGCAAGCAGGGTTATGGTGGCCTACACTCTACAAGGATGCCAAATAATATGTGAAAGGCTATAATGTGTGTTGGAGAGTTGGAAAAATTTCGCATCATGATGAATTACCACTATAACCAATATGTACAGTGTAGATCTTTGAAAAGTGTGAAGTTGATTTCATTGGGCCAATCAACCCACCAGCATGTCATTATCATGCACGATATATCATCACAGCTGCCGAATATCTCATGCAATGGGCAGAGGCGGCACTAGTTAAATATTGTACAACACACAAAATGACAAGGTTTATTTTTGAAACTATCATATCCAGGTTTGGATACCCAAAAATCCTAACAAGTGACCAAGGGACTCATTTTATAAATGAAATAGTTGCGTCCCTCCTACAGAATTTCCTAGTCCAACATCATAAGAGCAACCCATACCACCCTTAGGCTAACGGGATGGTTGAAGCATTCAACAAGATACTGGAGAAGGGACTAACAAAGATATGTTCGGCAAGTCAAGACAATTGGGATGAGCGTGTACCAGCCACGTTATGGGTGTATCGAATGACAATCAAGCGATCACACAAGCAAACACCACTCCAATTGGTATATGGACGAGAAGCCACAATACTTGCTGAATTTGCAACACCAAGCATATTCATTGCTCAAGATACAAAGATGAAAGACAATGCATTGCTACAAAAGCAGTTGGAGGAATTGATGGAATTAGATGAAGCGGAATTTCTAGTTGAATTCCACCATTCTATTGAGAAAACAGGGCAGAAAGCATGGCACGACAGACACATTAAGAGAAAATTGTTCACATTTGGAGGACATTTTTATTATAAGACATCAAGTTTCAAAAGTTCCCAGGTAAGTTGCAGATGCATTGTCTTGGTCCATTCATAGTCGTGGAAATCAGGGAGTTTGGAGCAGTGACACTTGCGCAACTGGATGGAATATTGATACCAGGATGGGTCAAATGGTGCATGCTTGAAGCCTTTCCATCAGTGCAACACCCAATATTCTAATTGATGAGGTCTCTGAAAAGGGCCTATAGGTAGGTTTAGAGTTAGTAGGAATAAGACAATCAAGGAGTCAATCCATTTAAGTTTTATTTTATTTTATTTTCTATATAATAATTCTCGTGTCTTAGCTCAATTGTGGCACCTATGTCACCTGACCGCAACTGACAGTCGTGGTGGAGGTCAGTCACATGTTTCACAAGTCTTATCCATCATATTAAGAGTGTTTTTTGTAATAATTAGGTAATAATTCCCCTGTCAAGTAAATTTCCATAGAATCTTTTCCTATTATGGAAAGAGTTAACCAATAAATTCGCCATTACGGTCACATTATTACCCATCTGCTCCACTTTATACTTTTCCCGACATGTGTCATCCAAGTTACGTACAGCTCAGCTAGTGACCAGTTAACATGATCAAGTATGCATAGGTAAAGTTGTCATAGTAATTAGTTAGCAAGTCTAGTCAGAAATGTCGTGTCAAATTTGGTCTACTTAATCTGCATGGTTATGTAGGAATTTTCAGAAGTTCCAATTCAGGTGACAAAATTCTTCAAGTCTCGGCTCGAAACTCAACAACGTTACTCAAGCACTTGCTGTCAGCCCCCTGTAACTGTCATATAGTTGCAGAAGTATGACGAAGATAATCTCAGTTCCTAAAGACAAACTAGATGATAGAATACTGTTATAGAATCATTGTATGGGAAATATGACAAGGCAACACTGGTAGACAATGATCTTTCAAATTGTTTCTAGTTTCTAGCGCTCAAGTGAGAGTTATATACAGAAGAAGTTCTGAAGGGTGATGATACAATTGCAACGAATATCAAAGGAACATCTCAGTCACTTCAGCATTTGACTTTGATAAATTTGAGGAGTTCATCGATTTTTAGAACTTCTTTCACTGCAATGAAATGCACTAACATTTTGGTGAGTAAGATGCATGGTGGCTCACTCTGGTTAGACAAATAATGTCCAATTCATGTGGAGGAAATTCAACGCCTCACCAGGCTCTCACCAACAGGAGATGAAATCTCGACCGCGTTCAAGACCAGGTTGAAATGAGCCAAGAATGAGGGGGACAATGATTATTACAGTGAGTATAACACCAAGCGTGATGGAAAGGGCACTAAAATAGATTTGATCAACAAGGACCACATCAGATTCACTTGTTATATCATTGTAGGGAAAGTAATTAAACATTTCTCTAGAAATGAGTGTACATTGTACACCATATTAGTTGCAGAGCACTGTTGTGAAGGAATTTCGCTCAACCAATGGACATTTCTACTAAATGAGTAATTTGAAGCTTGGGAGGATCTATACAGACGAACCAAAAATTTCATTTTCGGGTATTTGATTATGACTTTGGCGATGTGGAAGCGGTGCGTGCCAGCAGGGAGGAACCTAGCAGACCACTAACGCTCAGATACACACCATGGAGGATGTCCAGGGACCTTAGCAGCAAAGAGATAAATGAGGTATGATTTAAGGATTGGTACCAGAAGATTGTTGCCACCATAAGGGTGACGAAAAGAATCCCCAAGGGATTTCTCGATAACTACTCGCACTAAATCTGGTTTGGGGTAACACATGGCCAGACTTATATCAAGCCATAATGCATCCATCGAGAGAATTTTCAAATGAGGCTACAGTGGTTCACAATGACAGAAGGGGAATTCCACACGGAGGTTGGATCATGGCCAGGGGTCGTCTGCGAGATTATAGATGGCTAGTTCAAATATTTGTTCGGGGGCATGCAACCACAACGGCTGACAAGAGACATGGTTGGGAGCAACAGGAAGAGGGGTTCAGAGGAGTAATTACAATCGATGGTCGATCAAATGGAGCAACAGATGAGCTCCATTCAGCAGAAAATTTCCATCTTCCACGGTTCAATGTGTACAACTTCCTAGTCCAGTGATTTTCAAGAGTTTACTTTGTTCAATCTGATCATAACTACTCCCCTCGTTGTGGCTATCCCCCATCATAGCCCTCACTCTCAGACAAAGCCAACCATCCTGTCACACGGAATCTGTCAAGGGTGCGGACACGACTGACCTTCCTAGAAGTCTAAGACATTCTAATGACAAACAAGACAAAATGGAGTGATCTTTCTCTAAATACACCTTTTACAACATGAAAACTACAAGTGTTTAGGCTTACCTTATTCCAAACCGCTGTTGTTGAAGTCCGTTCTTGACGATCCGGATGAGCTCCTCCTTCAAGTCAATTCCTGCAACCACAAACAATCAAACAATTACCAAGCACTTGCATTTCATATAATAAAACATATATTCAACATGCAGACCAAGGAACACATGAAATAACTCATTAAAACAAGCTATTGAGAAAAATAAACCAGTTTGTATTAATAACGAAACAAAGAAACTCTTACAACCTGGCCTTGGTGTTGTGCAAGTTCCTCCCAGGGTCCATCAAGGGTTTTCCTCTACTTTGACAAAGCTCACCCTCTCCCAAGTAGAATCAAGTGAAGACAATCTCTCCTCACAAAGGCTCTAATGGAAGACCTAAATCCTGCAGCATTTACCCAAAGAAAATGTATAGCTCCAACCTCCTCTCCTTTTGGCTCAATGCCTTTATTTATAGTGCTGTAAAGAGGTTATTCAGGTCCACTATCAATGGGATCATCCCCCTCTATGGGTGGGATAGCTCCCTTATTGATGGGATAAGTTCCCCTTTAATAGAGATACATGAACCAACTGGAGGCGCATCCATTTCATCAAACCGACCTCTAGAATGTTCTAGAAGTAACCACAAGTAACTTTTTCAAGATAAAACTCGCGCATTTTGCCTTTTACAGAGGGACGCACCTGTCCCTTAACATACAGAGCGTCCATGGACGCAGATTTTGTGAACATGGTCAGCGTCCCCGCAGGTAAGGCTAGAGAGAACCTGCGACCCCAGAGATAAACATAGTTTTTACAAGATTTTCTCTCTTCTTTGAGTTTGAGATGGATAACAGAGGCATGAGACTTGCCTAAGAGGGTAGCATGACTGTTGATTTGAGCCATACTAACTGTAAGTAGTCAAGGTGACATTTTTTAGTGTAACAGATTGCCCCCTAAAGTGCGAAGCCTGGAATAGAATAGGGTTTTGTAATTCTAGGAAGGGTGAAGCGCTTTATCATTTCAAGGATTGCCTTGTGGATGGCCTGGTTGGAACCTGCAATTTTCAACACAAAATACATGGATAAGATTATATCATCACTGAGGTAGGCATTCCCATACTCAGATTCAAAACTTTAACTAATGGACTAACTATTCTGATACAGGAATGATCTTGCAGTACATTATTTTTATAGACTTTTGTAGATACAGTATGGACGCAGCCATCTGTTTATGATAAGTCTACATAGACAATGAATACAAAACTCCTCGCAGCCTGGATGGTAGAAACTAGATCCAGGGTCTTCACTTCTACTTCCCGAATTGGTACGATTCTAGCCATGTGATTAAATGATTCGATGTCGAACATGGTAGAAACCACTTGATTACCAGTCAATGATGTAAACTGTTAACAAGCGTGAGAGAAACCACCAGTAATGTCAATGGTCCTCAAAGTACCAAGCACAACCCGTGAAATGTGAATAGATGTTTTGATGTCGAACACTTCACGGAATCCTCTGATCGAAAGTCAATGATGTAAACTGACGTCAAAGGCGAGAAACCTGCCATTGATGCATGCAGACTTCAAGGTACTGTCGATTCCTAAGTCATCTTTCTAGATAATGTGTCGATGTCGATAGAAAGCGACCCGTTGCAGGCAAGCCCGCAACACGAAATCATTGTTCAAGTTGAAGAAATGTTGCTGTAAGGACTGACTCAGGGATGGTCAAATGGATGACAAGTATTTTGCAGATGAAAGTTTTGCTTGCAGACCTCTTGAACACATAACGACACAACAGATGGTTTGGTGACGAATAACTCAAAGTTAATCCCTGAACCCGGTTAAAGATTTTCAAAGTGATTTGGTCAACTGTGAGGTAAAAGATTTCCCAACCCAGGTGAAATGAAAAAGTGTCGTGTTCAAGAGTGGTAATAAAGTTTCGTTCGAGACAAAAGGTGACAAATAGGTTCATTCTTCTCTTTTTTCCCCCACCATTTCTGGCAAGTACCTCTTTATTTTTAACAAGCTTGAGGAGGATAACATATGCTTGATTATAAGCTCATCCTTCGGACGAGTCCAACCTAGTTTAAATTCGAACCCTAGGAAGGAGTGGTTCGTTCCTGTTTGTAATTGAACAGGTCCTCTACTGTAAAAGTTTAACGAGCCCAGTATAGGAGAAACTCGGCGTTTTTCAATTTTAGAGAGTCTGAAAAAATAAAGGAGACTCCACGTTGAACTTTTTCGTATATTTGTGTCCCTCAAGCCCGAAAAAGTATAAAATAATACCTGGGGGAACCGCTTGATCTTGCGACCAAGGAGTACTTTCATAATAGTGTCGTTAACCTGAAAAGTAAAAAGCGATCAAGGACACGTCGTTTTATTTCCTTATCGAGTTCGAAACGACAAAAACCCGGCAATCTTTTCCTGATTTTGCGGTCAGAAAAGAGCTAAAAGGGGACCGTCTTTTAATTCCGTTTTAACGAGTGAAAAAGAAACACTCGGCGATCTTTTCATGTTTTAGGAGTCAGAAAAGGGCTTAAAAGATGACTCTGAAATTTTGTTTGTGAAAAATTACAATTTCCCTCGAAATCCCTTCGTCCTGCACAAAAGCGACACATTACTCATACCTGTTTAAAATAGGCAAAAATACATTCGAAAACATCTTTTCATGGTAAAAAATGAACTAATTCATCCAAAAAACCTATAAAAAGACCTTTTACCATGTCATTTTTACCGTTTCACTGTTGAGGTTGAAAAAGGAGCTTTTGACAAGAAACTTCCCGTGGTTGCTGCGGAAAATCTGACCGTCGGAATCGAACGCCGCTTCACCGAGGTATTTTACACATCCCACTCTTCATTTTTATCCGTTTAGTTTTTTGTTTTTGGTCTCTGTTTCATTTTTTGGGGGGGTTTTGGGTTCAAAATGCGCCCCTCGGCGGACGCAGGTGCCCTTCGGGTGACCTGCGTCCCCCGACTTTTTCTCACACGGGAAAAAGGTCGGGGGACGCAGTCCGCCTTCAGGCGAGCTGCGTCCGGACGCCCTGTGCTACAAAGCCGGGGTGCGTCTTCCGCAAAGGGCGCATTTCAAAACCCCAACTCTCTCAAAAAACCACCAAATTTGCTCAAATTAATTTCTAATTGACTCTTTTGATGTGCAGGACCTAAAACATGTTAGACTGGAGAGAGAGAGAGCACGTAGAGGACGATGAAGCTGCGATTAACCACCAACCCTCTCTGGATGCCTTAAGAACATGTGGATTGTACAAATATTGGACCATACCGGGCATGAGGGGCCAGGTAAGATTTTTGGAATGGCTGGTTGAGCGATGGAACGTTCAAGATCAATGTTTTTACATTGGAGGGCACCAGCTCGAGATAGAGCCCTCGGATGTATACTTTCTCACTGGCTTGCCAAACAGAGGTGAGCAACTCAACCTTGCGGGGACCAGGCCGGGTGGCCAATCCCTTGATGATCTCCGCGAGGAGTGGTGCAGACCAGGGACTCGCCATAAAAAAGGCGTGGAGATAAAGCACATCGCTCTGGCGGAACTTAGAGTTATTGCATTTACGGTCACCAGGATTTGTGGCGCGGCCGCCTTGCACATTGCCTCCGGATCCCAAATGCGGATGGCAGTTGACTGTTACCAAGGCACCATCTTCAACTGGTGCGAAGCTGTGTCGGCTCATATGAAGAGCCAACTAACCAAGGCAAAGAACGGACGACTAAAAACTTTTGGATATGGGCCTATAGTCGTGAGCTTTGCCTTGGAGAGAGTTCCTATGCTGATCCCTCAGCAACTCACTGTTGATGACTTGGGTCCTCGGGAGCCAAAGCTTGTTCGATGGGTTGCGGTGATGGCCCGGCATCCTGACGAGGGTGCTGCAGTGGTTCGATTCTCAGACAGTTACTTCGACTGGCTAGAGGGCCAGCTTTTTGTGATACAAGACTTTCCATATGCCGGAATGGATTTCAGAGGTGATCCGGACATGGTTCTTCCACAGGGAGAACAATGGGATGACAGAGGTACTTTCATTTTCACAAGTTTTCTAATTATGTATTTTTTATTTTTCATATATATCGTCTCAAAGTAACAGTAAAATTTTAAAAATGCAGATGTTGGACCACAGCGTCCAGCCAATCTCCGGCCTTACGACAGACGACATCCAGCTGCACCGGCACCGGCCCTACAGGATGCGACAGCAGAAGTACTAGCTGATTTGGAGCATGATCTAGAGCGTCTCACGGCAGATATACCTGAGACTACTATGGACGATATTCCTATGAGGCTTCAGCGCTTCGTAGTCGCGGTCCCTGGACCGTTTAGGAGATTTTTGCGTAAGGTAGCCCGCGCAGTGGTGTCGTACAGAGAGCACCACCAGTGATTGACTAGTCACTTTTGTAGTCACATGTGACATTTTTGACTTTTTGTACTATCATTTTGCCGATCATAAGGTGTGTTAAACCTATGATCGAAGACGATGTATATATTTTTGGACACACTTCTATCTATATCTATATATCACTATTACCGGCTTATCTTGTTTAACATGTATGATGAAATGTCTTTAAATTTACTTGCATGATTATTATAAATGTCTGTCCAACACTTGAGAAGCAATTGCATCTGCTAATGTATTCAAAGACCTTGGAATATGTTGATATTCAATGTAATCAAATTCACGTTCCAAGAGACGCACTCTCAAAAACAACCTTAATAACACAGGATTTCTAATGGCATAAACTCTATTAAGCTGTAATACAACAAGTTCAGAATCTAACCTCACTATCAAACGTCGAATTCCAAATGAAATAGATTCGGATAATAATTCAACCACTGCACTGTATTCTGCAATGTTATTCGTTGTTTGACCGAGGCTTACCCCATGCATAGAAACTAACTCGTCAGAGGGCGAATAGATAACCCAAGCTGCGGAAGAGATATTCCGTGTACTACGACAAGCACCATCAGCAAATCCAATGTATGTTTGGAGAGGCGTCGACATCTACAATATCAAGAGTAAAACCAAGATGAGCCAAAATAATGACGAAAAACCACACTTGCTAAGCTAAGCACACTGACTAAACTAACACACTTGCTAGCTAGAAAGAAAATCTAACCTATCTAAAAATTTCTCCATCCATCATTTTAAGCATAATACCTCTTTAGGTAAAGTCCATTTCTGGGTTTGCCCAAAGAGTCCCCATCAAAATCAACTAACTCATAAGCCCCTTTTGCTAGCTTTCGCTTTACAATGTAGGGCCCATGCCACATGGGAACGAATTTTCCAGCACCTAGCTTATCGTTAGCTTGATCATATAATAGTACTAGGTCTCCTTCCGAAAAACTTCGAGGAGTTACATTTTTATCGTACTGGGCTTTCATTCGTTTCGCGTGAGTCTCGATAGCTAAAGTAGCGTCACGTCGAGTCTCATCTAATTTAGCCAAGTATAACAACCGTTTCTCCTCTTCGGAAGTAGCTGGAAGTAATTCGACAGCCATTTGAAGTGATGGGATTTCGCACTCAATAGGTAACACAGCTTCTAAGCCATAAACTAGCTGAAAAGGGGTGAAACCTGTTGAATTTTTCACTGAAGTTCGATATGCCCATAGCGCCGAAAATAACATGTTATGCCAATTCGTTCGATGGATACCAATGATCCGTCGAATCATGACGACTAGAACTTTGTTGATTGACTCAACCAAACCGTTGGCTTGCGGATAATAAGGTGTAGAGCTATCGTGGCGCAAACCAAGCTGGCTTGTAAGCTCAGTCATCATGACATTTCGAAAATGGCTTCCATGGTCCGTAATGATTGCTTGTGGGACACCAAACCTAGTTATGATATGATTGAATACGAAAAGTGCAGCTGTCTTGCCGCTTGCGTCGAATGTAGGCATCGCCTCGGCCCACTTAGTAAAATAATCAACCGCAAGGATGATATACGCATGCCCCCCGGCCGAGTGAGGGTTACAAGTAATAAAGTCAATGCCCCATTTGGCGAATGGACCAGCGGCAATTATAGGGTGGAGAGGAGCAGGTGGAGCGCGCATCTTGCGATCAAACACTTGACAGTTGTGGCATTTTCTGACGGCAAGGATACAATCTTTCCAGCGCGCAACACCTTCTGAGCTGTGGCATACCCAGACATATGACCGCCACATGCTCCAGAGTGACAATCATTCAAAACTCTCTCAGCCTCATCGTGAGTTAAACAACGTCGAAAAACTAAGTCTGCCCCCAGGCGATAAAGTGTATCTCCAATAATTCTGTATTGCTGGGATTGAAACCGAATTTTTCGACGGTTTTCCTTGGAAGCTTCAGGCCGAAAGGTTTGGGTTTGGAGATAGATGATTATATCCCCATACCACGGATCTACAGTGCTAATAAGAAACAAAGATTCGTCCGCAATGGACTCCTCTGCCACAGTCTCTGTGTCAGCACTCGGGAAATCACACATCAATTCCGCGAAGACTAAAGATTTCTTAGACTTGGACTTCTCAAACTCCAAGTCGAACTCTTGCAGGATGACGATCCATTTAGAGTACTTGCCCCCTAGCAGTTGTTTTGTCAAGATATAAATCATAGGGTTGCAATCCGAAATAACAGTAGTTTTGCGGAGAAGAATGTAGTGACGAAAACGCTGGACAGCTTGAACGGCTGCCAGGGCCAATTTCTCCACATGTGAATATTTTAACTCAGTTGGATTTAAGGTTCTGCTAAGGTAATATATCACATGCTCTGCCTTGAATTCATCTTCTTGAACTAACACCATTCCAATGGTGGAATGCGAAGCTGCGAGGTATAAGAAGTAGTCCTGGTTGTAGTTGGGAGGATGCAATAACGGTGCATGGGTCAACGCGTGTTTTAATGCATCAAAAGATTGTTGAGCAATCTCGTCCCAAAAGAATTGTACGTTCTGTTTCAACAACCGTGTAAAACCTTTAGTGACCTCGGCGTAGTTAGGGATGAATCGGCGTAAAAAGTTCGCTTTCCCTTGCAAACTTTGGAGTTGGCGCAAACTCGAAGGAGGAGGCAATTGGATGATAGCCTCGACTTTCGAGGGATCGACGCGAATGCCGGTTTTGGAAACAACAAATCCCAGCAATCGACCTGTTTCTATACAGAAAACACACTTGTGGGGATTCAACCGAATTCGATAATGCCTACACCTCATAAAGATTGCTCGTAAATGGACAAGGTGATCAGCTCGGTGTAAAGAATGAGCAGGCAAATCATCGAGATAGGGTTGCACAATGTGCTTGATGTCATGAAATGCATAAGACATCGCCCGTTGAAAAGTGGCTCCGGCATTCTTAAGTCCAAAAGGTAATTTGCAATAAGCAAATGTCCCCCATGGACAAATGAATGCCGTTTTTGGTTGATCGGCAGGTAGAATATTGATTTGATTATAGCCTGAGAAACCATCCATGAAGGAAAACATCTCACTTCCGGCACAATCATCAATAATTTGATCGATATAAGGCGTAGGATAGTTGTCTTTTGGACAAGCTCGATTGATATCCCTATAGTCGATACAGATTCTTATTGTTCCTTGTTTTTTATTGACGGGAACAATATTCGATACCCAATCCGTTAACGGGATCGGATAAATGAAACCTGCTTTCAACAGCTTTTCGACTTCTGCTTTAATTGCAGCCGCTTTTCGAGGGTGAATCTGACGCAACCGTTGCCGAATGGGTTTAGCATCCGGGTAGGTTTTGATTTCATGAACAACAATGGCAGGATCAATTCCCGGCATTTCCTCGTAAGACCAGGCAAACACGTCGCGGAATTCTTGGAATAGGGCCTTGTAAGTTTGGATTTCTTCTTCAGTACATGCGGCACCTATATGAATGTTCTCCTCGATTCCGGGCTTCACTGAAATATCAATGGGAATAGTACGAGAAATATTCCCTAAATTCAGCTCTGAATCAGAATGTTTCGTTGGATCCTGAGCGTCTTTGACATATTCAGCGGTAAAGATAGATGAAAAATCATTTTCAAATGCATCATCCTTAGGTAAAAACGAAGATCTGTGATGGAGATCTTCCCATGGTAGATCATCTACACTTAGGATTTCGCGAAGTTGTTCGTCAGATGACACTTCTTCGGGAAACGTTATCCGTTCTAAGGGTGAGGTGAAAAGTGACTCTTCACTGACCACATTCATTTGGTCGGTTGAATGAAAGTCGGTAAAAGACATAAGAGCTTCATAAGCAATCTCATACGGACTCAACGGCATAACATCACCGAGTGAGTCTAGCTCAGAGTCAGAGGGAACATACCAAGGATCATCATAAATAATGTTTTCTGACGTGATCATATGAATTGTTGCAAACGAAGGGTCTGCATTGAGTGGAGGGAGAGGAAAAGTTCCCAGTAAACCGGAATCCTTAACTAAACCTACACCAATGTCCCTATAAGGGATTGTCGTTTTACCAACATGCTGGATAGTTTCTAAAGAGGTTGGGTCGGATGAAAAGTATGTCAGCTGATCAATAGTCACGATCTTACCGTTATGTGGAAACTTAATGACTCTGAAGACCGATGAAACGACCGCTGTCATAGCATATGACCAACTTCGACCCAAAAGAAGGTTGTAGTCTAGAGGGGCATCAACCACTTCCACATCCAGACTAACGGTTTTACCTTCGACCCCTATAGGCAATTCTTGTAGAATACCAAACGGACGGAACCCACGGCCATCAAAGGCCTTAAGGATGGTGGGGGATTGGTTCAACGAAGGAGAACCAAGCGATCTCCAACATTGAATCGACATAATACACGTAGAAGCTCCCTCATCAATCACAGTCCGATGAATAGGCCTGTTTTTGACTATCACTGGAATTTGGAAAGCCATTTGATGGGGGAGACGCGGTGTACTACTTTCTAGATCAAAGATCATTAGGTTCGGGTCCTGAACATCGACAGCTCCAATAGCCGACAAAAGCAATTTTCGTTGCGCTGGACATGATTGCAGCACTTCGAGTGCCGACATTGCTGAAGGTGAAACAGCTAAGTCTTCAACAATGTTGTAATTCTGGGCTGCTCTCGCATGTGGATTGAAAGCAGACCTTCGAAGTACACCCTTGGCGGGCGGCTTAATCACTAAGTCTGGGTTAGGTTTTTCGATCTGTAGTGGATCGGAACCAGGAGCTGAGGTTGATGGGTTAGAGTGAGAAGATTCTGCTTCTTTACCATCAACAGGAGCCTTACTACCATAATCTTGCGATCGAGTCGCAATCCTGACATGAGACATCATCAAAATGGGTTCTTCACTGGCATTCGAAGAAGAACCTATCATCTTATTTTCCTGCTCGGGAAATGGATTCTTTAACACAGCAGGAGTGGGAGAACCTTTAACTATTTTCACTACCTCGGCCCGATGAGGGCAGTCTCTCGTAAAATGATCTTCTTCACAAATGAGACAAGGATAACGAGGTTTGCGCTTTTCGTCATTGGTTTCCGACTTTTCCGTTTTCTCCTTTGGAGCCTTGTCTGCTTTAGCCTTCTTCTTTCCTTTCTTCTTTCCACCGTTTTTGGATTTGGCCGTAGATGACTCTACAGCGTGAATGTCGGCGGTAAGTTCAGGAGGAGAAGACTCTCCTGTCGGAGAATCAGGCAAAGTGATAATTGGAGTATTGGAGGTCTTGGAAGACTTCTTCTTACTCTTCGTAGTCACGATACCGATCATACCATCAGCGGCATGAGATCCCGAAGGAGCAGCAGCGATTTGGTTTGACTTTGGAAGATCCGGAATTTTCTCGTGTAACGTACCCGACTGAGTGTAAACTAAGTCAAGGTATTGTGCCTGAGCAATGACTTGCTCCTCAGTAACTACTCCGGCCTTAGCTACATCTTCAGTAATTCTTGGTAATAATGATTTTACAAACCATTCAGCTAAAATTTGGTCCGGGATAAAAACTTTCACTAATCTTCTTCGACGTCTCCACTCATGGATGTGATCAGAAATGTACGTGGATGTCGATTGTTTTAGCGAAGTTAATAATTCTGTACCATTATCGTATCTGACTGGTAACTGAAAATGAGTTAAGAATGAAGTAGCTAACTGGCTAAAGTTGTAAAAAGAAGCCCGTGGCAACTCAATGTACCACTTGGCTGCGAGACCAATGAGTGTACGCTGGAAAAGACGTAAGCGGATAGAATCATCTGAGATGGAATTTGATGCACACCAGAGGTGGTAAGTCATCACGTGATTAGACGGATCCTCTCCAGACTTACCTTCGAACTTGGGTATATCGCTGGGCAACTTATTTGGCATTGGCGGCCAGAACGGAAGATATTGAATTGGATCGTTCGTTAGGCGCGTCAAGTCGGGTAAATCTAAAGTCGCAATAAACGGTAACTGCCGGTTAGGATCTCTAAAACTCTGAGTCACAATACCAGCCCCAGGAGGAGGATATCCAGGATAACTAGGAACAGGAGTCGCATTTGGGATATTATATCCTCCTGGAAAACCAGGATTAACCGGACCGTACTGGGGTTGTTGAGGTGGTTGATAAGTGTACCCAGGATACGGTTGATACTGGTAAACCGGTTGTTGGGCAGCTTGCCCAGGTTGATACTGTCCCTGGTACGGAGGTTGAACAAATTGAGGTTGAGTAGTAACAACCGTACTTGTACCAGGTTGGCCTGCAGGCATCTGGACTGTGGTTTGAACCGTGGGTCCAGACAACGGTACAGATGTCTGAGGAGTGGTTACAGGGACAGTAGAAACCGGAGCTGCCGATACTCCAGAAGTAAGCATGGTAGATGAAGCGGTAGTTGCTGCAGCCGTGTGAGGTGGAGTACTAGGTGCAATTGGCGGCTGAGTAACTACAGAAGTTACAGGGGTCTGAACACTTGACTGGACAGGTTGCGGTTGCTGGGGTGGACCAGGAACTGCAGGTTGTCCTGCTTGAGGTACCGACTGTATACTTGGTTGCGACATCTGTTGACCCTGTGACGGATCCCATGTTAACATTCCAGGGTATTGACTCGTAACAGGTTGAGGATACTGAGATCCATAGCCGTATTGAGGATAGGGTTGATAACTGTAAGGTGCAGTCCCATATGATTGCCCTTGAGGTGGTTGATAACCTTGACCAGGGTATTGACCCGTAGGTTGATAACCTTGAGGTAAATACGAATACTGGGGTTGACCTTGACCTTGAGGTTGGTATCCTTGAGGTTGATACCCTTGGGGTTGATACCCTTGGGGTTGCCATCCTTGAGGTTGCCATCCTTGAGGTTGATACTGATACTGAGGTTGACTTTGGGGTACATATTGAGGCTGGGGTTGATACCCTTGAGGTTGCCCCCCAGTCACGAATGAAGTACCTTGAGGTTGCCCCCCAGGCATTAACGAAGGTTGCCCCCCAGGCGGTAATTGGCCACCTTGAGGTTGGTTAATGGGAGTTGAACCTGACATCATATAAACTTCACCTATACTCAATGGTACATTACCACTGTTTCCAACTAATAACCCATGATCAACAGGTTGAGGAGATGCTCCCGCAAAGGTACCAGAAAGTGATTGATACCCAGTAGGAACAGAAGGACCGCCATGTAAAAATGATTCAGGACTTTGTGAAAACACAGATGACTGACCAGACATATTTACAGGAGAATGAATTCCTCTAGGTGGAACCGGAGTACGAGGTGTAGAAAAACCTACTGAGTTGTCTAAAAAATTGGTTAATGCAAGGTACCAAGATTCACTTCTAGGAGGACTGTAAAAGATGGATTCACGCTCCCTTAGATCAAGGGTAATTAGATCTTCAGAATCAGAAACGCCTATTTCTTCCTCTGGAACAAGTTCTTCTATAGCAATTAATCCAACAGGAAGATTTTCGGTGATAATTCTTTCTATTCTTGGTGAATCAGGAACACTAGGAGTTGGAGTAACAGGTTCTGAAATTTCAGGTTCTTCGCCTGTTTCACTGGCAGATGAAAAACTACCAGCAAGCTCGGAAACTGTAACAGCTTCGGGATTGTAACCTGTTTCTAAACTTTGGTAATCTGGATGGACTACCAAGGAAGATTCTCCTTCTTCAGGTGATCCTACTCTACTGCCACTAGGAGGAGTTACAAGGACCTTTAACCCTTCTAAATGACCCGGAATGTCTTCAGGAGATTCACCCCGCGATTTACGGAGTTTTCTTAACAAATCTATTCCGGTAACAATCTCAGGAGACTTGCCCCGAAGTCTACGGGACTGTCTCGGTAATTCCGCCACAATTAAAGATTTTAACTACAACACACGAAATCAAAGTAAAAAATTTCAAATCAAACCACCTAAAGTCTTCTAAAGAACCAATCAAATTTGAAGCACACGCCTAAATAATCTAGAGCGTCAAACCACACACAAACAGTAGTCTTCCGGACCAAAAGCGCTAGTTGGTGATTAGGCCCAACCTCGCAGGATTCAGTACAGAAATAGTGGGTGGAACAGTTACCCCGGCAACCTGCTTAATGAATAGACTGGACCAAGTTCCTCCACTTTAACCGTCTCGAAGTGAAGCGAACCCCCCAGAAAATCCAAGTGAGTATAACCGACGTCTGCTCCAGGTACAGTGGGACCTTCCCTCCACCGTCACCTTGGGTAGAATCCTAGATATTATGGCCACTAAGGTTACCAATCACAACAATTACACCTGGGGGAACAGTCTAAACTCCGACAGCACGCAAGGGCAGAGTAGCAAGCTCCAATCCCCTTACCGGCTCCTTGACAACAATCCAAGGTTTACCGATAAGTGACCCCTGGCTCCTCGACAATGGTTAATCCGAGGTTTACCGTTTGTAATACGTACTGCCTGGCGTCGTTCCCAACGAGGGAGGAATGATCCCCTCACTGGTTCGGACACGAGCTCGTGTTTCTCCTTTAAGAGGAGCTTTCCCAGAATGTAACTGAAACAATTGGATTTGTTCTACTCAAGATAGACTATCTGTTTGGTTTTGTAGTCTTGGAGAGTTAAGTACTCACCTACTCCAAGACCCTAGCCTAAGCTATGTTGGTGCTTCAGAGCCCTAGAAAAATAAAGATTACTAGATTGATTTTAATTTAAGCGTTACTTTTAAGGTTGTTTCTTAAGTCAAAAGGTGATGGAAGTGAAACTAGTGGTGTGTTGACTCGACTCGAAACCACTACAAAATGCACCTAAAATGATTTATCCACTACTTTACTTTTTCGATGAATTGCTTAACTAAAAAGTTGAGAGAATGCAATCTTTATAAAAGCAACTTCTTAATTGAAGACAATCAAAGAAACAATTCGTTTTTCTTTTCCAAGCATAAAAACATAACTTCTCTTTACATGCACGAAAAAACTCTTTTCTTCTTTTGAAAACAAAAAGCTACTTGAAACAAGACTTTTTAAGAAGATGTTTTTGTATTTTTCTTTTAATAAAGCAAATAAATCTAATATAACCAAAAATCAATCTTAACAACTCTTAAAATCTATGAAAATGCACTCATAAGCAAACTAAAGGCAAATTTACTCTAAGCAATCTTAACGAGGCCAAAACTAACAATGATTATTTCTAAGGTGTTTTACTTGATCACAATCAAATCAAGGACTAGCTTATTGCAGAACCAAAAACTAGTCAAAACAAAATTCTAATCTTTTTGTCCTTTTTGAAAATGGAAATCAATACTTTAAAAACAAGCAATTCGAAATTTGACCCAAAACAACTCAAATGACAAGTTGCTCAAACAAGGAGACTTTACGACAGGCTCAACTTCTAAGAAGGTTGACTAACCAGAGATATCTAAGGCTGGACAACTTTCTAAGCTCAAAGTCACTACAAAGCCTTTCCAAAAATCAAACCCTAGGTCTAAACTTCGTTGAAAACCACTAAAACACTCAAAGCTCACAAAACTAGTTCAGGTGAGAATTCTTGACAGGGTACTAAAGGATCTGGGCAGAAAACACTAAGAAAAAACAAAATCTAAAAGTAATTTAAAGCAAAAATGGAATTTTCTTAACTTTTACAGGAAGACGCAGGCCACCCGTTGTCACAGGTGCGGCCCCGCACTGTGCAGTCGACAACAGCGCGTCCAAGGACGCACTGTGCAGCACACAGAGACTGCGTCCTTCTGGAAAAAGGAAGAAAAACTAAAGCCAACTAAATCTACAGCTAAGCCACCCAAATACTAATTCTCACAGTCAAAAACCAGAAAATAAAAATGATTTTCTCAAAGCAAAGTTCATATAAAGGAAAAGACTCTCTCATTAATGGATTCCCCAGCGGAGTCGCCAATTTGTCACACGGAATCTGTCAAGGGTGCGGACACGACTGACCTTCCTAGAAGTCTAAGACATTCTAATGACAAACAAGACAAAATGGAGTGATCTTTCTCTAAATACACCTTTTACAACATGAAAACTACAAGTGTTTAGGCTTACCTTATTCCAAAACGCTGTTGTTGAAGTCCGTTCTTGACGATCCGGATGAGCTCCTCCTTCAAGTCAATTCCTGCAACCACAAACAATCAAACAATTACCAAGCACTTGCATTTCATATAATAAAACATATATTCAACATGCAGACCAAGGAACACATGAAATAACTCATTAACACAAGCTATTGAGAAAAATAAACCAGTTTGTATTAATAACGAAACAAAGAAACTCTTACAACCTGGCCTTGGTGTTGTGCAAGTTCCTCCCAGGGTCCATCAAGGGTTTTCCTCTACTTTGACAAAGCTCACCCTCTCCCAAGTAGAATCAAGTGAAGACAATCTCTCCTCACAAAGGCTCTAATGGAAGACCTAAATCCTGCAGCATTTACCCAAAGAAAATGTATAGCTCCAACCTCCTCTCCTTTTGGCTCAATGCCTTTATTTATAGTGCTGTAAAGAGGTTATTCAGGTCCACTATCAATGGGATCATCCCCCTCTATGGGTGGGATAGCTCCCTTATTGATGGGATAAGTTCCCCTTTAATAGAGATACATGAACCAACTGGAGGCGCATCCATTTCATCAAACCGACCTCTAGAATGTTCTAGAAGTAACCACAAGTAACTTTTTCAAGATAAAACTCGCGCATTTTGCCTTTTACAGAGGGACGCACCTGTCCCTTAACATACAGAGCGTCCATGGACGCAGATTTTGTGAACATGGTCAGCGTCCCCGCAGGTAAGGCTAGAGAGAACCTGCGACCCCAGAGATAAACATAGTTTTTACAAGACTTTCTCTCTTCTTTGAGTTTGAGATGGATAACAGAGGCATGAGACTTGCCTAAGAGGGTAGCATGACTGTTGATTTGAGCCATACTAACTGTAAGTAGTCAAGGTGACATTTTTTAGTGTAACACATCCCCAAACCCAGGCAGCCCAAAGGTACTAAGGTACCAGCAACCAAGAAGCAAAAGACAATGCCTGTGGTGACTATTGTTGACCTCACCGAAGATGGACTCCAGTCAGCATCGACCTCCCCAATTGTTGAAGAAAACTCACAATCTACCTCTACTGTCTCACCCAGGTTGCGGGATCCAACCCCCCATACAACTTCCACTTTCATGACCCTATCTAACATAGTCCCTCCAGGTACTTGAATAACCACAAAAGAAATGGAAGTCGATTCGGCTATCTAATCCAACAAGTCACTGAACGGGGGTGAAGGCCATACTATTGTTCAAACATCCCTAATATCCTTATTGCTAGGAATGGGCCAACTCCTGGGCGAAGAACCAATCACATCAAAACCACACTCCGTTGCGATCGAACTGTTTGAAGCCTCATTTCCTATAAATTTCCCAGTGGTTCCAGAGTGAGTAATTATCCCTCCTGCTCCCCAATTTCTTGAAACCACACAACCTGCAACTTCCCCCCAAGGCCACTCAGAAAAATCCATTACTAGCAGCCAACCCCTATAAAGAAACTTCCTGGACCCATCAACAATGAAGCCTAAGAACCTTCAGCATTGGTCATCTACACAATTGTTCGGATTTATCCAACAAGAAGCTCAGAGGGATAAACAGAGAAACAATGACATGGTCGCCGAGCATGAACATGAGAAGAAACAAATTGTCACTATCACGATTGAGTGAGATCAGCTTTGACATAATAATCAACAACTATAATCGCAGGTCGAGTAGGTGACAACAGAGCTAAGAGCACTTTGGCCAATTGTGGTCGATTTAGTAATCAAAGCGCCTGATGATTTTTCAGCCATAGTTTTGGCCGACTACTGTGACCATATTCAGACATCATGCACAAAACTTGTGGCCATCAACAAGGAGCTGAAGAAGAGTTTAGATATGGCCAGAGCAGCATTTCCCAATCCAACTACAAGCTACATCATGGAGATTGAGCATAAACTCAACACTTTCGCTACACTAAAAGCTTGCTAACTAATGCCCTGACAGATGGTTATGTGCTACTGGAGCAAGTCAATGATTGGTCAGGCAGCTTGTCCATGAAAAACCAACCAATCTATCCACTTTGCCAACAACTCTAGCAACGCATCGTTGATAAAAAGACCTGTAGGGACAAAGGCCAGCTGAAGCAAATCGATGACGAGATCGCCTCTCTCGTGAGGAGGAGTTGGCTAAATCAAAAGATAAAATTCGTGATCTGAGGTCATCGGTCCGTAAACATGTAAAAGCACTGTGGGAGGTATGTGATGATGTTGAAGAAAAGTGGAGCACCCTGCAAAATGCCTGGCCTGAGCAACCAAACTACACATCAGCAGCTGAATTTCTCCGACAAACATAAACCCTCACAAGCATTTGGCATATGACATTGGAAGATTATACCTGCTTCCACCAGGAAATGATTGTCACAATAACTGAGTTGGGGCCTTCGTTTGGGAAAGAAGGGCCAAAATGTAGCAGAAGTAGCCCCACACGAAGCAGGACCAACACACCCAAGGAAAGAAGCAATAGTGCCGCAAGAGGAGGAACCAACACAACAACAAACAATAACGACAAACCCTGCCAGGAGCAACAACAGAGCTGACAACACTGAAGATAGATTAACTCGGGGATGAGTCAAAGAACTATAGTCAGCGCCTGTTGGGGCCTTCGTTTTGGATTTTGGTGGGAAGAAAGGTCAAGAACATGGGGCGGGGACAATGGTTCGGGTTGCAGAGTTGACAGCCAAAGGAAAGGGATAGGAACTGGGAGTGAACGGGAAGTTGCGGCAATGTGGCAGAAGAGTACAGAAGCAACTGAGGAAGGGAAATAGAAGGCAGGCGAGGGCAACTTCAACCGAACGAAACTGGTAGTGGGAATGTAAAACAAAGGATAAAAAGAAAAAAAGATCATTAGGAAGGGGTTGGTGATGAAGTGGGTGAGCAAGGGCAGGATCCTGAGAGTCAGATTGGTTACGGAAGAGCTAGGACTATCTTCAACTCTGGTTATGTCCATTCTTGTTAGTTGTGTTCTATGAAAAGTACTCTTTCGGTATTTGATGAACGGGCCTCGAGCCTTTTATATTCTAGTTAATGAAGGAAGCATTTTGGGTTCCTTATTGTATTATTGTGTTCTTTATGGGCTATTTAAAATTTTAAATGAATGATGAATAACTAGGTAGTTTCCTGCGATGGTGTGAGCAGAATGACAACTTTAGATAGTACAACGAATTGAGTTTGATGAGCTATTGTTGTATGTTATTTACATTTCCTCGATACCCCTCCTGCTCCATCTAACTTCAGTCGTGGCATGACTTGGCTAAGACTCCTTGTCCTCCGGGTAAGGTGAAAATGTCGGCGTTGTGATAGACTATAGCAGAGCCTTGTTGGTCCCTTGAGCCTGAACCCCAAGGTCTCTTCTCTGTTGTCATTTTCGTGCCAAAAACCCACCTGTCCACTCCTCATTGGGTTCCCCTTTTTCCCCCATTGATCCTTCTTCCGTTTTGTTTTTTTTTGGGCTGATCTAAGACTTTATTTAAGCATGCAATAGACTCCTAAGATGTGCTTCTCTTCTCTTTGGACATTTATCTCATTTATATATAAGCAGATGAACAATAGAACATGATTTAAAATGGCTAAAACCTTCTCCAGATTTCCTACAAATTGACATGCTAATGCTTCATCTGGGGATGTCCCTTAAAAATGGTATTTCGAGTTTGAGGTGAACTTTTTTTATATGAAATATGCAATCTAGATTGTGTAGATACGTCGTTGCTAATTTCTTTTGTTAACCAGATTTCAAAGATAATCATTTTAAAGATTTTCCTTGCTTTACCAAGTTGTAGAAAATTTCCTTTCTTATCTTTTTTCAATATAATATTTTAACCAATGGTGTGGACAAAGAGGAACTAGAGAAAGAGATGAACAGTGGAAACACACTAAATAGAAACCATTCAATAGTTGTGGCAAGATTTTAACAGCTTGTGCTAATTCTAGTTACTGTTTTTTTGTATTACTAGATTAATTTGTTTGTAATTATTGTTGTGCGGGTCATGCCACATGGGTGTGATGTTGATCTAACTCTATTGAATTATTTTTTATTAAGTTAAAAATAGGGGTTGTGCGATTATAGATTTTATAAATATTATGTCATTATGTATCAAACTAATATCATCACATAATTCTTTAAAGGGTATTAGTTCAATGGCAGAACACTTGCCTTATAAGAAGGTGGTTGGTGGTTCGATTCCACTGTGACCTAACATGAACTAATCAATGATATTGTAGTTTATTTTTAATTAAACATTTTTATATTGACTTATTTCAATGGTGTGATATTTTTGTGGATTCATTTTTTTATATCGTCTCTAAAGAAGCAAAAGTGATATTACATTGTCTTCAAATATAATTATTTATTGTCTCTATAAAGACAATAATTTAAGATGCTCGCTTAAAGACAACATTTAAGACAATATAGAAGTTTTTATTTTTGTCTCAAGTTAAGACAATTTACCCAAAAATTGTCTCAAATATTGTCGTAAAATCCCCTATTTGTTGTAGCAATTTTGGACGACTTGTACTCATATAAGACTCATCAACTCGTATAAGACTCAGGAATGACCCTTATAAGACTCATCAAAATACAAAAAAAAGGTTAAAATATGGTAAATTTTAATCACAAAAGGGACTAGATATTACATTCATAGTGATGAAACTAGGTCGAAGGGACTTGAGATTACATTCTTCACCAATAAATATGAAACTAGGTCGAAAGGACTAGAGATTACATTCTTCAAAGTAATCACATACAAGGGGGCCTGTAGAAGCAAAAATAAGATGAGGGGATGCCACCAAAACTACCACAACAGGAAATGAATAAAGTTCATAAACCGCCAAACTTCACCAAGCAGGAGAAAGATAAAGTAGTGATGAAGTTTAGAGAGAAGATGTTGATACTAGATAAGGGACATTAAACCTAGTTCAAAGGAGGAATGTTAGATTGAAACTTTTCTACAAAATTTAGGAGGGACTTTGCGAAAAATGTATGCAAGTTGTACAAAAATTGAAATTTGATTAACATTTAAAAATGACCAAAATAAGTTAACATGCATCAACAACTATAAAAGGAATGCAAGAATGCATCTACCAGCAAAGAGCACAGTAAAAGAAAACTCTACTCTAAATCTAAATCAAACTCATGTATAAAAGCATGCTAGCAAATAGGACGTGTGACCCCAATAATGAAATCTTAAAGGTCATTCAATTGAGTGATGGGTATGGCCAAAATTGCACCATAATAGAAAAGCATGTACACCCACCTCTGAAACTATTTTGAGACAAAGGATCATTCCTCGTCCCTCACTTTATTTTGGAGCATAACTAACATATAGCAAGCATGTAACTTTCTTCCAAAGAGGTAATTTCCTTTCCAAGAAGGTGTTGGTGCAAAGAAATAAATCCCATTGGCTAGTAGATACAAGTGCATTACTATACAAATATTAAAAGAATTATAACGAAAAGAAATTGAAAATCTTTGGTTAGAATTCATGAGGGTTTCAAGGACTATGGACATGGATGGTACACACAAGGTGAATAACTATATGCTTTTAGAACAAATGCACAATAAAATCACTTAGTCAATAAGCCATGGAGACCTTGATTCACAAGGGTAGAGTTGCAAAGAAGCCATTGGTAGCGATGGGATGTTTACCTCAAGGAAGTAAATATTTGAAAGAGCTAGATGGTATAAGTCTGATTGGAATACAACAGATAGATCACCTCATTTCCAAAAAAGAAAAAAGAAAAATAAAAGAATTGAACATTTTGTGCCTTTTGAGGCTTGACGGGTTCTATACAAGTCCTATAAAATACCCGAAGGTCTTATACGCATAGACGAGTTCTATAAGATACCCGCAAAGTTTGGATCTTAAATGCGGGTTCTATGCGAGTGACCCAGCTCGGTATACAACCCACCAAGACCCGCGAGTACTTGCGGATTTAACACAAGTCATGTTTCACTATATTGTAGTACCCATACCTCTTTGGTGACCTGTAATAAGTCTACTAAATCTCTTAATGACATTTAATAAAAGTGAAATGCTTAAAATCTATCCCCTTACACAGCACCAACAAAATAATTTAACAACACTATATTAATCCATATTTTGTCCTAAGCCATATTTCAAGATAAAAGCGAGCTCACGAGCATGCAGTGATCGATTTCATAGGAAAATAGGAAAATGCTCAAGTCACATCAGAGTAAACGGTTTCTTCATCGAAATCATAAAGTCCGAGACAAACTTTTGGTTTACACGAAAAACAAGGAACGATGGCCCCATATTTGTTGGAATTTTTTTTTAATGATCCGTAATATTATATTTCATCGCTTGAATGTTAGTTGGCACGACGAGAAAAGAACAAGGAACGATGGCCCCATATTTGTTGGATTTTTTTTTAATGATCCGTAATATTATATTTCATCGCTTGAATGTTAGTTGGCACAAAGGAATAAAATTTGACGGGAAATCATCGGTGATTTGATTATTGATTTTTTAAATTTTAATTTTTTCAAAATGATTTGTTTTTGTTAATTGAGAAAATAAATTATAAATTTAATAAGGTTGTATAGTTAGTGTTTTTTGTGGTTTAGTTTAATTTGGGTAGACACAGTAAAATTTCAACTTTGATGATGGACTGACAGAGTTACACACCATACTCAGCCGTAAAATGAGCCTCTCCGCTCAATTATTTGCCAATCTGCAATTCATATATATAATAAATATTTCAAACTTATAAATATAAACAGTAATTGTGAAAAACAACCATACTCGCTGTAAAATGAACCTCTCTGCTCAATTATTTGCCAATCTGCAATTCATATATGTAATAAATATTTCAAACTTATAAATATAAACAGTAATTGTGAAAAACAACTATAAATGTGAAGTGCAATAATATAAAAGATAAAAAAAAAAAAATTATGCAATTATTTGAATGTTAATTAATATAAATATGTTGTGCATTTCAAATTTGTAAATGTGATTGATAATTGTTCTTAAATATTATAAATATTAAATATAATAATAAACTATATTATTTTGAAATTATTATATATATATATATATATATATATATATATATAGATATATAGATATAGATAGATAGATAGATATAAGTAGATATTCTAATTTATAAATATAATTATGAATTATAAAAGATATTTCAAATTTATAAACAGGTTCAATAATTTTGAATAACAATTATAAGGAATACTTAAGCATGGGAGGTGCAATACTACCATTTGCACCTTATGTTGCAAAGGAAACGCCGTAAGGCATAGAGTGGGGAAGAATAGCGACATGTGAATGGACATTGTTGAAAGCAAGGGTGGATGATAATGTGTATTCTGAAAATGGATATTTTGTTATGGTCAACCTAATGCATTCATTAATTAGATGACAACGAAAAAGTTTCAGGCCCAGGCTGAACCAACACGAATCTTTTCTACAAGATTGAAATTGCCTAAATGATTCCTCAATCAATGGAAATAACTGTTTCCCTTCCTCTGATACCTAAAATACATTGCCAAATATTTAGTGAGGGGTTACTTAATTTTGAAGTCAGTTTTTCATTCATTAAAATTTTAATTAAGATTAAAAAGGGTTTGTTACATGATTTTTATTAGTAAAACCCTAAAATCGTGAATATCTAACCTAACCCTCATCCATGGAAGCCTTTGAGACTGCGTTGTCCTGGGAAAAAAACTATGTGACGCCATCGGTGTGCAAGGATTGGTCTTCTTTGCCATAGGTGCATTGGGAAATATGCTCCTCCATGTCATTATAATGAGGTCCAGATTACATAAACAATTAGTATACGTGGCCTTTGTTAAGGATGTATGTGCTCCCTGCCTCTGTGAAAAGGAGTAGAAGCTGCTTAGCAAATTCAATCATGCATTTTCATACTTTCAGTAACCTTTCTTCAAATGAATAATTTTCTTTTTCCTTTTTCTTCGTTTGTGGACAATTAGTGTGAACAAACATTACTGCAATTTCAAACATTTTAATGTCTAAAAAACACATTGAGATATCATTTCTTTATCCAGGGAAAACATTTATGTCTCATGATTTTTATAGTGTGCATAATATACCCATTTATTTTGGCAATGTTTTTACTTTTTCTAAGATAGAAAAGATTCAAAACATGTACCTGAGCAAAATTCTATTTCTTGCTCTGTCTCTGCAAAATTATATATATAAGTCAAACTCGATTCTTCCAGCATCTGAGGCATTCTTTATATATCCAGATATTTGCACCTCTGGAAAATTTTAAGAGAGTTTTGAGTTATTTGTTTTTCATTGTTTGTGTTTGAATTAATTTTGTCGATCTTCCAATGCAACTCCCTTCAAACAGGTCTAAAAACAAAGGCTTGTCCAACAAAGAATGAAAAGCTCAAAATTGGATGCAGGGTCTGCCCCTGGCTTAAGGCCTATTCTACGACTAAGAATACATGTTAATTCATGACAGGCATCACTAACACGGTTTGATAGTGTTGATAAACTCACTGGGCTTTCAGACCCATAGGTTGAGATTGAGCCCCAGCCTGTTGCTGCTGGTTTTGCTGGTAATTCAAAGGTCTTCTGAATAACATGATGTGTGGCTCAGGATGATGAATGGCATAGTGCACCCATCCACGAGACTGCTGAACTCCAATGGCTCGCCATTCGTTCTGGACCAAAAAGAATATCAATTTGGTTAAAATTATTAATATGTTTATAATAATAAAAATAAAAAATAAAACAAACAAACAGATTATCGCATTAAAAATGGCATTTGAAAACAAATTAGGTGTTGATTACCACATTGGGAAGTTGGAAAAACAGATGCATTTGCATTAAAAATGGTATTTGAAAACAAATTAGCTGCTAATTACCACATTGGGCAGTTGGCAAAATAGATGCACTTGCATTAAAAATAGCATTTGAGAACAAAAATGTGGTGCTTAGTTCATTGAGAAGTCGGTTCTTGGGAAGCAATTTGGAAGTTTCTGGAGGGAGAACCACATGTCTGGAGACGACACATAACGCCCAATCATCAAAATAATCCATTTGGATGAAATAAAACCTTAATTACAGATATTCAACTCACCACCTAGACAGCTAGAAATCAAGCATACCCACACTCAAAGATAAAACTATAAATATCTCAAAGAAACTTTGATATGCATTATCTCAAAGAAACTTTGATATGCATCTGATTGTAACTGACCAAAAGCAGTTATCGGGCATTTATTTAATATATGTCCAAACTTCCAGGAAATTATTTGCAATGTAAGAACAACATGGACACATCGTCTCCTTCTCTGCATTTATTTAATTACCTGGCCTGCAAAGTAGACTGAATACCAGTACCTGGAGAAGAGATATTCCCATCAAGGTTAGGCAGAGGAATTTGCGTTGAAGACAATTTACCACCAGAAGTGGAAACATCCTGCTCTATTGGTTGATCCTCGGGGCTGTTCTACTTTCAATCATTTGTTCTTGTATTGCATCATAATTGCAATAAAAAGGATCTTAGTCCACATTAATAAACCAAAAAACTTTTCTGCAGCCAACACATGAATCTACAAGTCTAGACATTTGCAGAATTTGTTGCATGGGACGCTGTAAAATATACCGAATACCAGTACCTGGAGAAGAGATATTCCCATCAAGGTTAGGCAGAGGAATTTTCATTTGGTCTGAAATTCTTTCTCTGACTCAGAATTCGAACAAATGCACTGAGACTGATTACCACATTGGGAAGTTGGCAAAACATATGCATTTGCATTAAAAATGGCATTTGAAAACAAATTAGCTGCTGATTACCACATTGGGAAGTTGGCAAAACAGATGCATTTGCATTAAAAATAACATTTGAGAACAAAAATGTGGTGCTTACTTCATTGAGAAGTCGGTTCTTGGGAAGCAACTTGGCAGTTTCTGGAGGGAGAACCACATGTCTGGAGATGACACATAATGCCCAATCATCAAAATAATCCATTTGGGTGAAATAAAACCCTAATTATAGCTATTCAACTCACCACCTAGACAGCCAGCAATCAAGCATACCCACACTCAAAGATAAAACTATAAATATCTCAAAGAAACTTTGATATGCGTTATCTCAAATAAACTTTGATATGCATCTGATTGTAACTGACCAAAAGCCGTTATTCATAAGGAGTTTTTTTTAGGAGCTTTGCAGGTCTATAAAAAGAAAAATTTAGGGGTTTTGAAGAAATATGGCTTTCTCCAATTTCTAGCCCCAGTTCCCACCATTTACAGGGAAAGATTATGATGTGTGGTCCATTAAGATGGTGACCATGTTGTAGGCTCATGATGTTTGGGATTATGTCTAGTTTTGGTTTTCAGAACCTCAAACTAAAGAAGAAGAACAAGCTCTCACCAATGCAAAGAGGGAACAATGGAAGAAAGACAAAAAGAATAATACATGGGATTTGGTTGATTTACCAAAGGACAAAAATATCATTGCTATTAAGTGGGTGTACAAGAAAAAATTGAATGAGAAAGGTGAATTTGACAGATTTAAAGGAAGACTTGTAGCAAAAGGATTCTCCTAGCGACCGGGAATAGATTTTGGAGAAACATTTTCTTCGGTAGCCAGATTGGATACTATAAGAGCAGTTCTAGCCACAACAAATCAGAACAAGTGGAAAGTATATCAGATAGATATGAAATCAGGCTTCTTGAATGGAATTCTAGAAGAAGAAATTTATTTGCAACAACCTCTAGGATATGAAGTTGAAGGTAAAGAAGATAGAGTTTATAGGTTGAAGAAAGCACTCCATGGATTCAAACAAGCACCTAGAGCTTGGTATAGTAGAATTGATAGCTAGAGGATCAAGAATGGATTTTGCAGAAACAACATTGAGCCTACCTTGTACACAAAGGTAAATGAGCATGGACGTATTTTGATTGTTTGCTTATATGTTGATGACATTATTTTTATAGGGATTTTGAGTTAGATGAATTTAAAGTTTTGATACCAATTTGTTGGAAAGGAAGAGGAGCTTAGACACAAATTCACACAAAAAACACATGAGTTGCGACTCTTCTATTGATCACACAAAAATTGATAATTACAATGAACTGGGTGAAGGATATTTAACCTTTTCCAACTAGTGACTCACCTAAAATATCTTGACATGCAACCACACACTGAATTCGGCTATGACTTAACTCGACTTGACTCAACGCTTAACACTCAACATTCAGTTAACTGACTCTCTAATTTTAGCCAACTCGTCATGCGGGAGTAAATAGCTTATTTTAACAAGAAGTATCTCGGCATTTTTACATTGTTTGATGGAACTCTTGGTGACAATACCAATGAGATTTGTTTAAGCTATGATGATAAATCAACTCAACAGTCTTCATAACCTAATGATGTTACTGCCAAAGCAAATGGTAGGCCGGATAAGGAGAATGAGCTCATAACAAAAATGGTTGAATTACATGGATGTTCTATTCTACATGATGCTATGTTATTTTCAGTGTGTTTTGTAGACGAACAATGATATTAATTAGTAATAGATTTTTTTATAAAATTTTAGAAGTTTGGTTTTGTAGAAGTTTCTAGTAAAAATTAATTAATGATGAACCTTCAAAATCTGATAAGGAGGTCATTTGTAAAACTAACTCTAGATACATTATGTATCTAGATGACTCTTCTATATAACTAGTGAATACAATTTTTAGTACCCAAGTATCTCAGAAGATGGGAGCTCATCCATAGAATGACTAGCAGTTCAACTTTTGCAAACATGTAATTGATTGTGTCTAAAGCTATTATTTAAGAGATCGAGTGGTATAAAAATCAACATGGTTGGTTGTTGAGTTATTTTGGCAGTTGTGGATCTAGGGAAGGATCCCTCATTTGTTGAAGATGTGAACGTGGTCTTCTGGTGAGGTTATGCGACAACTTGGGACGTTGTTCAGTAATTGACTTTGGGAGATCTGTGGTTCGGGATTTCAGGAGTGGAACTCGGGAATCCAATTTTCTAACTACACCTTTTTGAGGGTTATGAGACAACTTGATGGAGTTCCCTCTATGAGATTTTGAAGACGTTTAAACAAGCTAATGAAGACGTTGCAGACAAGAAGATCAAGACAAGAACTTGTAGATCAAGACAAGAACTTGTTAAGGGAGGGACTTGGAGAATTAACTCTTACTTGTCTTGTACCTATTAATTGATGTTATTTCAATTAAACAACAATCATCATAGACATAAGGAGAAGCCGCAACTGTGAATCTGTGAGGGGTTATACGCAGTCTACCAGAAATCAAAGGCTTCTTTGGCTATGAAATCCCTTCAATTTGGGGTTGTGGACTCTAATATGATTTAAAAAATTGTTATTGTTTCAAATGAAGCTCTTCTTTTATATCTCTTAGTATCTTATGGAAAAAACAATTTGCTGAGAGAAAGGTACTCTTTTATGGAAAGCTCCCATTTGGTAAAAATATTTTGTCCAATGTACTCTGCACGAACAATGAATCAACTTATCTTGTTATTGTGTATGTAGTTTATCTACAGTATAGAAATTGTTAGGAGCTATTAATTCTACTTGTTTTGGTTCATCATATAACAAATTAGTTCATATTGCTATTGTAGCTACAATTTATGTATAATATAGAAATTGTTGGAGATATTAATTCTATCATATTACAAATCACCCATTACATTGATCACAAAATCCCTTAATTTTATTCAAATTATCATGTTACATAGCACCCATTACATTGTCGACAAAATCCCAATTCAATTCTATGAGCTCTAAGCTTTGCTCCGTTGCATTGCACTGTGTTTGTATTTGATTTACTTGGAGAAGATTGGTTGTGTTCAATGCAATTCTTGGAAAGGAGAGGCTTCTACTATCTGTAAGTTTTTAATGAAATTGAAAAAAATATTGCAAAGCTCTGAAGCAATAATTCACAACTCAACTCACTATTTTTTATAATAGAATGACAAGACCATGGATGAAATCATCACGAAATTGATGGAGGGTTCGCTTTTCAAATCTCTCTAAGGCGTCCTCCCAGACGACTCTCTTCTTGAGCCTCTCGAAGGTGTCTTGTAGGAGGGATCTATCTAAGTCATTCACAAAAATAGGTGGAAGTGAGACTGCCATTAAGTGATACATGTCCCCCATCCTCTCCTTACTCTTACTAAGTGATACATGTCTTCCATCCTCTCCTTACTTTTCTTCTCCTTGCTCTCATTCTTTTCTGCATAACTATCAACTTGACTTACCTTTTCTGTCAAATTTGTTCTGTGCCAAGTCCATATTTAAGGATAAAGGAACTAAAGCACAGTTAACTAAAGCCAAGCTAAATCCTTCATAACGATGTGGCTTCGGTTCTTTTCTTCTTTTCCTTGTGAAAGAAAAAAGTCCTTCGTAACCTAAATGTCACATTCTTCCATCCTACTTTCAAACAAAAGTATACCACACCATCTTAATTTTAAATGCAATAAAAAACTTTTACCATTTTTTTATTTTATTTTATTTAGATGAAACTTAATCTTGATTTCTATATAATATTGATTCTATTACAAATAAAAGTTTTATATTACAAATAACAGTGTTTGGCTTAACTGTAACTTTAAAATTAGATAATAATAATAATAATAAATTCTATTTTTCAAGATAATCTTCTCAATTTTTTTTTGATATATCTTTACACAAAGAACCATTACTAATTTATAAGCTTTAAAAAATATAACATATAAAATACAAAATACAATATCCACATTAATTGGCATCTTTAAAATTTTTAAGAGTGATTGGCATCTTTAAAATTTTTAAGAGTAATTGGCAATTAGATGGACATTGTATTGACCTGACTTGGGGTGGATTCCTATATCTATGATTGATGGTTTCCAAACTACCCACTCTCGGTTCTATGTCCCACTAATAATATCACTTTTTTAATTATTTAATTAATTTTATATTAAAAAAATAATCCTATGCGTTGGTGGGAAATTAACCAGCCTACGCGAATGTCACATGGAAGTCAGCGGTTTCTTTATCAAAATCACCCATTAGCAAATTAACCACCGGCTAAATAACTCCATGCATAACTAAATTCGAATTGCGATGTAAACTTGTATTTCGTTCTAGGTTGGTCGAAGTTTAATTTTGAGGTTTGAATTTTGGCAAACCTTAAAAAGACTGAGGTTGGATGAATTTTATTGAATTTTATAGGGATTAATTAAATTTATAGATCAAAATTCATAATTTTATGTCAAAAGTTGTAATTTATTTTTGTAGTTTTTATGTTAGTATATAAATCAAAGCTCATAACTTCATGTCAAAACTCAAACTTGTAATGTATCATTGAAGTGTTCATGTTCATCCATAAATCAAAACTCATAAGCTTATGTCAAAAATCAAGCTTGTAATCTATTTTTGCAGTTTCTATGTTAGTGATAACAATTTTTTTAATAATATTGATTTCTTACCATTTTATCCTATATTTCATTTGCAAATTAATATATCTATACATAACCAAGAAAATGTATATAGACTAACTTAATAGATAACCTTATGTAAACCCGTCAAAATATTCAAACTCAAACCCAACGATGTGATATTGATTTCTTTTGATAATATTATATTCGGTTGCTAAGTGAATGAATTTAATTCAATTTAATTAAAGAAACAAATTAAATAAAAAATTATAGTTACACCTTACCAAGAACTTTAATTATGTGAGTTCGGACCCCGTCGTGTCGGGCAGTAGAATGAACGATCGGTGACCAACACAGTGCTGTTGGAATATTGACCAGAGGTTCAAAGTGCATTGTCAAACACCCATGGCGTTTACAACACGTCTCCGTGACCGGCACGAAATGTCAATCTTGACAGTGTGGTTAAAAAGTATTGGTGGTTCATAGAAAGGAATGGCACAGACAGTAATACCCATACGGTTGAAAGTCTATAAAATCTTACAGCAGGAGGTTCACGAATTCATTGAAAATCTCTTCATTCGGTGTGTTGCAGATACTATGGGAATTGTATTTAGGAAACCAGAAATAATTCAAGAAAGAACAGAGTGAGTGTGAATCTCGGAATAAATAGAAGTGGGGGTTTAATAATTGCTTTAGCTTTGATGGTGAGAATTAATATATATTGGAAGAAATTTAGGGCAAAACAGATTAATATATATTGAAAGAAATTTAGGGCAAAACAGCCCTTCAGTGAAGGTCAGGAACTTGAATTCAGGGAAAGACATATCCTCAATAAAGGTAAGGAACCTGATTTTTATGAAGAAATATATTGGGAAACTCCCTATGAAGTTATGAATTTTTTTTTAGTTGTGATGAGTAACCTAGTTGGTTGAAATACTGGGCTAAGTCTTTAGCTCTGAGATTATGGGTTCAGGCTCCGATAGTTGAGTTGACTTGGCACACCCCTTAAACTGAGTATGCCCTGTACAAACGCGGGATAAAAATAGAAAAAGAAGAAAAAACTATGCCAGAGGACTCGATGGTTTTTACTCTAGAACAGATGATGGAAGCCACGCAAACTTTTAGTCAGAAACTTGGCAAAAGTACCTTTGAACCGGTGTTCTTGGGCAAGATGCGAGATGGAAAAGAGATCGCAGTAAAAGTGCTGTCATCGAATAGCGAAGAAGAAATTCGGGAGTTTTTCACTGAGGTAATTATGAGATTCAATATGATCCAATTTCTGAATAATTTGGGTGCACACAGAATTGACAAGAAAAAATATGTGCAGGTCCACCTTATTTGTAGAGTCCAGCATAAGAACTTGTTGTCTTTGCTGGGGTACTGCGATGAATCCGGAAAGCATATGATTATTTATGATTACATGTGCGGAGGGCGTTTAAGTGACCGTCTTTATGGTAAATATTTTACACTCTAATATTGTTTGGTTGGGTTGATGCAATAAATAAATATTTTGAAAATAGCAATCGATGTGGCTGAGGGTAATAAATTTAAGTTTTTCGCACTACATTATTTGAGTGTAAATGTATTTGAATACAAGAAATAGTGGTTAACCATATTTTTCATCTGATATTCCATCCTCCATTTCTGTTTGAAGCACTGCAATACCTACACGTGTGTTGCACTCCAATGATAATTCGCAGGCATGTGAAGACTGCCAACATCCTTCTCGACAGCAATTTGAATGGAAAACTGGGCGACTTCGGTTTCTCAAAGATGACAATGGATAGGAAGGCTCCTATCGTGGATATAGTGAAAGGAACTTACGGATACGCGGATCCAGAGTAAGTTACAAATACTTGCATTCTCTTCCGAATACTCTTTTGGATGCCATAGGAATTCAATTGATTGTTAAGATTAGCGGCAATTCCATTTATACCTAGAGATATTTTTACAGGTATATTTCCACTGGTCATGTGACAAAGAAAAATGATGTATATAGTTTTGGAGTGGTTTTATTAGAAATCATATGTGGGAGAAATGCCTTCGATAGGGATCTACCGAGTGAGGAAAGATTACTCTCAATGTGGGTAAGGATCTTATTTATAATTAGTTATCTAAAATCTATAATTAGGGATCCAAACATTATGTATGATTATCCGAACTAACTATATCATTTCTGATTTTCTAGTTTGTCTCTAAATTCCCAGGTGAGAGATTATGTGGGGATCAATGAAAACCCTGGAAAAATATTGGAAATCATAGACAAGAAAATGGAAGGAAAATATCACATGAAATCTATCACTATCGTTGCCAAAGTGGCCCTTAGATGTCTTCAGAGTTTATCTTCTAGGCCTGGCATCAGTGTGGTAGTAGGAGAGTTGAAAGAGGCTTTCATGTATGAGAAAGTAAAGTGGGAGAGCTGAAAGAGGCTATCTTATATGAGAAAGTGAGGCTTCAAATGCATTTAAGAAAGCAAAGTTAAAAGAGCTTCCTGTTGCAAAACAAAGAGATATAGAGGAGTCAGGTAAAGTTTTAAGCGGGAAGATATTAGAGTTTAAATATTATGGATGTTTAATTAGATTGAAATTAAGTTGGAACTAGTTTTAATGTTGGATGTAAATATAGTTTACTTGCAAATGAAATGTTATTATTAATATTGTGTAAAGTTGGGTGGAGTTTGGAGAAATATTTATATATAAGTAGTTTATTAAGTAATGCATATTGTTCAACAAATACAGCTAATTTTGAGTAATCAAATTTAAATTAGTGAGAAAAATTATTGCACCAGGGTCCACTATGGAAGAGATGTTGTCATGTCTTGTTATATTATGTAACATCTTTAAAAATCACTTTTTCTTGTAGTTAATTTTCATTAAAATTTAATAGAACAATTTATATTCAAGACAAAAACACGTTGAGACAATTTTAAGAGAATGCTCACTTAAGACAAGAGCAATTAAGACGAAACCTCCCATTTAAGACAGCTAACCATTAAGACAAAACCATATCTATTCTAACACCTACAAAATTAACTCTCATCATGCACCCTAAGTCCCTCAATTTACAAGCTACTACTATCTCTCAATTATATGGAGGTTGTTATTTCACTTACAATTCACATCATCTTATATAAATACAACTATTTGTTAACTCTGAAGAACTCAACAATTTTTAGTGGAAAGATTTATTGAATATCAATTCATCTTCTATCCCTTTGTCATTGCGTTCTAGAAATTTGCATTCTAGATAGAGGATAATTATATTTTAAATTTTTGAAAGTAGATATTCAAACCACATTAAGTTTAATCATATCAATTTCTTTCTTTTTATTATACTTTTTTTTTCATTAATCATTTTAATTAAATATAAAATTAGAATATGCTAATTATATTAATTTTTTAATTATTATAAAATTAAAATATAAAATTTTTCTTTTAACTAATTTTTAAGTATTTAATTTAATGTATATTTATTTGAAAATTATATTAAAGATTACATAAAAGTAATAAATTAAAGATATTTGTATTTCAAAACAATTACAATATACATACCACATTCTAAAAATATAATAATTAAATAGATACAAAATATTACATTTTAGTTGGCTTAACTCAGTGGGATTTGAACTTTAAATCTCATACTTTTACATGATACTTCATAACAAGGTGATTGTCAATTGAATTACATGACCTAATTAATTTTTTTTTTTTGCAAATATGTGAAAATTTTATTTTCTCAATTGTTTTTTACTTTTATATGTATATATATTAATTTCAAAACTATACATAAAAAAAAAAATCCCCAAAAATTAAAACAAAAATTCATCAATATATACATTTTAAACCTTCATTTAAAACTAAATATTTTCTATATATATATATATATATATATATATATCCAAAAGAATTAATATGCAAATTCATCAATATATAAATTTTAAACCTTCATACTTTCATTTTTTCTTTCTAAATAAAAAGTTAGAAATTTGATTCTTGCATATGCCACATCTCAATTTTATTTGCACTATTAAACAAATATATCAAAGAGATAAATAACAATAATTTTATTATTTCTTAGATAATATTTTAGTATTTTTTATTTTATTTTTATTGTAAAAAAACTTTCTACTAATATTGTAAAAAGACATATACAAAATGCAATTTAGTATTTTTTATATTAAGATTTTGGTATAGATTTTCATCTAGTAATTAGAAAACCATGAATGCATTATTAAGAAACCAAGTAATATTAGTAATTGATATCATTTCAAACTAGGAAATAACTCTTATGTGATTTATCTTCCTCACTTAATAGAGAGATATATAAATAAATTATGGATTTTGAAAGAGTACCTCTAACATAAAATTTAACTTAACATAAAAATTCATTCTCATGTCCCTATAGTCATCCACATCGGAGGTTGACTTAGCGAACTTAGATGGCCCATCACTAAAAATTCATTATCATGTCCCTATAGTCATCCACATCGGAGGTTGACTTAGCGCACTTAGATGGCCCATCACTATAGGTTTGTGGTGCATCGTGACTCATTTCATCTCATCGATTTTCTCAATCTGAAACTACGTGATTCCATACTACACCTCACTTTTTATATTTCACGATTGTTAAAATTCATAAGTTTAACACTTATTGAAATATGTAGATAATCATTCCATACAATTATGCCTTAACATAACTAATATGCAAATGATATGAATGAAAGTAGTCTTATAGAATCGACAAACCAACAGGCCTAAGAGTTGTCAAATATTCAAATGTGTTACAACCAAGAGAACTCTAGTCTCGTATAACAATTTAAAAATTATAAGAGCACACAATTCATACAAAACTATTCCCAAATTTCCTATTTGGTTTACTACCATCGATCACAACTTTGTCATATATCAAAATTTTTTCACTTGATAGAAATAGTAAGTACTCTCGTGGAGTCCCAACAACGGGTGGTAATCTAATGCCTTGACCACAGAAATGCATAGAGGAAAGTATGATAACTTTGGGTAAGAGCAAGTGTGTGGCCCTACAGAGAGTCAAGTGCGATGCATGAAGATTCCAACACACAGAGGGAAAAGGAAGTGCGCCCCTTGGAAGGCTTTAATAGTACATAGCCTAAAAGGAACACACGAGCGAAATGACATCACAAGCTAAAATGAGGAATAGTCCACATGTTAAAGAGATGAATTAATCCAACAACATGCATTTAACATGATTCGTACGAATGCAAAAAAATAGTTCATAAGAATATGCATAAGTTAAATAACATACATTGCCAATACAACAAGAATAGCCTTGCTATGTTAACGACATATGCATGAAAGTGTGCTGACTCTGATTTTATTATTATAAGTGAAAGTTCCATCCATACATACACCATTGATGACCACTAGCCCCAATAGTGGAAAATTACAGTCAAGAACTCCTGCTCCTCCAAAGAAGTATACTCGCTCTACGCTATAGATAAGCCAAGGCTCTGTTGATAGTGCTAGACCCCCCAACATGTCAGGGGATTTCCCTGGTAAGAAGTCCCAACTAGACCTCAAACAGTTTGGTGTAGGATTCCTAGCAGTGGGTCGTACGGTGTTGCCTTGACTGCGGTTGCACACAGAGGTAAGTAAGATGTCCTTGTTGGTAGTAAGGGTGTGACATGCGCAAAAAGCCAAGGAAGGTGCATGAACGGTTCTAACACACAGAAAGTGGGGTGAGTGCACCCCTTGGAAACTTGTGGAAACATGTGGATTGGAAGGGAACACACGAGAAAAGATGCATCACAAACTGGAAGGCAGGTGGACCAACAGTCCAAAGTGATGGTTAAACCAACATCACATCTAGAGTTCTCTTGGTTGTAACACATTTGAATATTTGACAGCTGTTAGGCATGTTGGGTGACCCTTGACATTCCCCTTTGTGAATGTTCACCTACCCTCATGACTCTTCAACTACTCAATGATTGTTACATTCAACTATCGACACTTGGACTTTCACTTTACAAGATGTTACATACAATCTGCAGATGTACCCATGTGAGACAAAATAGGCTTGAGCAAACCATGTGATCTGATAATCACCCTATGAGTGACCTCAGTTAAAGATTTATTAAACAAAAGGTATTACAGACTCATGTGATGGTGTGTGTTCTATGTTATTTAAGCAATGGATCGATCAAATTGCCAATACACAAAAAAATAGTGGAAAGACAATAGAGAAATACAGTAAGCAACACAAAGACATAAACAATTTTTAATAAGGAGTTCACCCTATTCTCCAGGGCTATGTCTCCGGTCCAGCTTCAGTGGTGGCCTTGTTTTATTGTGTCTTACAGCAGAGAAATTACAATACAAGGACTCAATGTGAGTTCTCCTGAAGCAGATTTTGCTTGGTAGGGTGGTTCTTGGATTCCCCAAGCCACTCGGAGTTCACAAACTCTTTTTCTTCCTACCAGCTTTATGACCCTTGGTCTACAGTGGAAAGAGCCAAATGTGATGCTCAATGCGGACAGATTCCTCTAGGGAAAGGCTTGAATCTTCAAGCTCTCTGGTTCTCGACGCTGCCTATGGTCAGCTCGGCCCCCTGTCTCCTCTGCTTGGCTTTACTGTTCTCTGTGTTTAGTCCTTCCCTTAGGGTTCACTTTTCACTGTCTCTCTTGGTTTATTGGACTCTCTCTTCCTCCTCTTCGAATTCGACTGTCTCTATTCGTGGCTTTAGCCATTCGATATCTATGCCTGTTCGATTCCTCTCCTGCCTACGTTGATTCGCCTACCGCCTGTGTGCTTGGAGTTCCCTGTTCGACATCAACATGAACGCTCGGGTAGTAGCCATGTGTCCCCCTCGGAATAGCGCGAGCTTGCTTGTCGATTCAATTCTTCGGTTATGTCGTGGATACATTCTTTCTCCACCATGGCAGTCAAATGGATTCCAAATCCCCTTAAATCGCAGCCTAATTCCCTGTCGATTTCGCTTCTTTCTATCGGGCGCAATCTCAGCCATCCGATCTAGGCTCCTCAAGATCCGACGTCATACGCACATCGAGTGCGGTTGACTTTCTCGACCGATAACGCGTGATCAATGGTGGTTTTTCTCTCTCCTCCGCCGCCACACGTCGCTCGATGTATGGGATCACTCCACTCCTATCCAAAACCTCTTATCGTTCAAGGGCGCCCCGATCAAAATTGTTGGTTTCCAGGTCGTGGGTCCCACCTTCGTACGTTGGCGCTTTTCGTTTCTCCGCCTGCGGTCCTCTGGTCCCCCCCACGCGACCGAGTGCTCAGGCTTTCCCATTTTGGCCCTGTTCACCCAGCGATGTGTGATTAGTGCTAGGCACTAATCGCGCATCGAAAATAAGCTTCTTTTCCCAATCCGGGGCTCCCAGGGGCTATTTTTGCATCCCACGCAGTTTCCATGGGCCTCGGTCGGCGCGCTTTGACCGAGGTCCTCATCGTTCCACGTTGGCTGCCATGGCCACTGGTTCAGGGTGTTTTCGATTGCTGTTTTAGATTCTTCAAGAATTTGTTCAGCCTGATTCAGTCATGGTTCTTTCACAGTGGTTTATGGATCCGATTCGGATCACGGTCTCCCTACTGAAAAAGCTTTTGGACCACCAAAAGTTGGTTTTCTTCAAGCATCGACTAAGTGAGGAAACTGTTGTCTCACTTGTCCGATCTCAATCCACTTCGCACTGCTTGGCTTTGAACCTTTAAGCCCAATCCTGAGGTACTCCATTTGTCCACTGCGCGTCGTCCTTACCTTCTTGTCCAACACTGTGTCTTCCTATAACTCATTAAGATATTCAGGTAGTAGGTCATCAACAGAAGGTAATCAACTCTGCTCTTCAGGGTCCTCAATCATTGAAGGTTCAAACAACCTCAAGCAATCCGCATTCATGACTGAGTAGATGTGCGTGTAAGCTGGTAGATCAAGGAAAAAATCATTTTCACCAATCCTCTCAAGTATCCTGAAGGGTCCATACCTGATAGGTTTTAGCTTTTTACCTTCACCTCTCATCCTGTCCTTGCTGATATACAGCTAGACTTGGTCTCCAACTTGAAAACTATGCTCCATCCGATGATTATCATGCCTAGCCTTGTACTTGGCCTGGCTCTTTTCCAGTTGTTCCTGTACTGCTTGGTGGATCTCCAGGATCTGTTCAATTAACCTAGTTGCCTTGTCCGCATCACTGTGTTTATTAACCATGGTATCTTTACCAAAGACAAAATCCAAAGGAGACCTTGGTATGAAACCAAAACAGGTCACAAAAGGAGATCTCTGTGTAGAAGAGTGTTTGGCTCTATTGTAAGCATGCTGCTCATAGCACAAGTGCTCATCCCAAAGCTTAGGATGTTTACTACAATATCCTCTCAGTAACTGGATCACTATCCTGTTAACTACTTCTGTCTGGCCATTTGTTTGTGGATGAAAAGTTGTGCTTTTCTTTAATTTGGTGTCCATTAGTTCCCACAGACTGGACCAAAACTTTCCCACAAATCGGGTGTCTCGATCAAATATAATAGAAGTGGGTAATCCAAAATGAACCCATACATGTTCAAAGAATAATTTTGCAGTTTGTTCAGCTGTAATCTGTTTACTACAGGGTATCAAAATACACATTTTGCTAAACCTATCCACAACAACATATAGATAATCATGACCTTTCCTAGATTTAGGCAGTCCTCCCACGAAATCCATGGAAATGCTTTCCCAAGGGTGAGAACGAACTGGCAAGGGAGTGTATAAGCCTAGTTTTCTATTGTTGAGATTGCTTTTAGCACACATAGCACACCCCTTTACATATCTAGAAACTATCTCACTCATTCTTGGCCAATAGTAGAACCTTTTCAGCTGTGCAATTGTTTTACTTACCCCAAAGTGACCTAATATAAGAGAAGTGTGTGCTTCCCTAATTATCTTTGCTCTCTCAGTTTGTGGAATGCAGAGTTTCCCACAATTATATAAGAGTCGGTCCTTCACATGATAGTCCAATTCTTCTACTCTTTCTCCTTGACTTAAAGTTGCATATACATCTTTAAAATCCATGTCCTGAGCATACTGTTCTATGTAGCTTTCATGTAGCACAAAATTATGCTTAATTATGGTAGATGCATTTATAATGGGTCTAGATAACATGTCTGCAACCGTGTTATGTATGCCCTTTTTGTATCTGATGAATAAATGAAACTGTTGTAGAAAACCCATCCATCTATAATGTCTTGATTGCTGCAATTTAGTTTGGGAGTGTAGGTATTGAAGTGGTTGATGATCAGTATGTATTACTGTTTCTTTGCCCATTAAGTAATGTTTCCACTTTTTCACACTCTGAACTAATGCATACAATTCCTTATCATATGTATTATAGTTAACTACTATAGGATTAAAAGTCTTAGAATGATAACATATGGGTTTACCGTGTTGTGTCAACACTGTTCCCATGGCATAGTCACTGGCATCAGTTTGGATCTCAAATGGTCTTTGTAGATCTGGTAGTGCTAGTACAGGTGTTGTACTAATCTTGTCTTTCAAGGTGTTGAAGGCTTTCTGCTGTTTGCCTCCTCACTGAAACACCTTGTTCAATCCTGTCAAAGCATGTAAGGGAGCTGCAATTGAGGAAAAATTTGAAATGAACTTCCTCCAATACTATGCTGCTCCTAAGAAGCTTCTCACTTCTGTAGTAGACTTGGGTTTAGGCCAGTTTATGATGATTGCCACTTTAGAGGGATCTATTTTCAATTCACCTCCCCCTACTATATGACCCAAATAATTTAGAGAGGTTTTGCCAAATTCACATTTGGAGAGTTTAACATAAATTTTTTCTCTTTTCAAAACATCTAATGTCTGCTTAACATGCTTTAAATGTTCTTCCCACGTTTTACTAAAAATCAGAATGTCATCCAGATACACAATAACAAAATCATCAAGAAAAGGTCTGAGTACATCATTCATTAATCTCATGAAAGTAGCAGGGGCATTGGTCAAGCCAAAAGGCATAACCAACCATTCATACAATCCCTACTTTGTTTTGAAAGCAGTCTTCCATGCATCTTGCTCTGCAACTCTGACCTGATGGTATCCACTGTGCAAATCTAGCTTGGTGAAATAAACAACTTCCTTCAATTGATCTAAAAGATCATCTATGCGAGGAAGGGGATAATGATTTTTTATTGTTATTTTATTTAGTGCTCGATAATCAATGCACATTCTCCATGAGCCATCTTTCTTTTTCACCAGAATGATTGTTGACCCACATGGTGATGTGCTAGGCCTGATGAGCCCTTTCTCAAGCAACTCCTGCACCTGCCTCTTGATTTCAACATTCTCTAAAGCAGATAACCTGTACATCCCAATGTTAGGAAAAGGAACATCTTGCTGCAAATTAATATCATGTAATATTCCCTTTTTGGGTGGCAGACCTTGAGGTTCTTGAAACAAGACATCATACTCAGAAACAATATTTTCTATATGAGCTTGTTGATCAGAATTACAGCCCTCAAATACATTGGTTTTATCAGTTTTCCTTTCCTTTACAACCATTAGTAAGAACTGTTTGCAGGAATTTACCATTCTTTTCATCTGTCCTCAGTTTATGAGAGTATAATTATTCTTGAGCTTATGAGCTCTTACAAAGTATTTGATTCCCTCTTTAACAAGTAGATACTTGTTCTCAACTCTATAGAAAATAATCTTTCTATCATACAAGTAAGGACTTCCTAAAACAATTCCACATATATCCAAAGGAATTACATCTAACTCAACCTCATCTACAAATGCTGACCCAAAAGAAAACTTGAGTTTGCATTGTCTAGTCACTTGTCGTCGTGCTTTATCATTCAACCATCCTAATGGGTATGGTTTTCTATGAGGTGTAGTTTTTAATCCCAATTTCTTTACAATTGCTTCAGAAATTAGATTTACTTGTGACCCACTATCAAACAAAGTATCAATCTTTTGATTTTTGGAAACAACTCAAATATGGAAAAGCTCATGCCTTTTTCTCTCATGTTCTTCATCAATAACAGATTGAGCAGAATTACTAGTAGATGCCTCAGAATTCTTACCTTTTATACATGTGGCCGCAATGATTGTTTCATCTCTCGAGTCTGACCCCAAATCTTTCTGAATAGCTGCAGCAGTCTTCTTCTTCTTGCCCTCGGACTTCTTAGGCCTCAGCTCTGGATGCAGAATCCAACAGTGCTCATCATCATGCCCCTCCTTTTTACAGTGAGTGCATGAAGCTTTGCCTTTCTATGTAGTGTTAGCCTTCCTTGCTTTCCACTTCTGCTTTCTTTTCTCCTTGCTCTTGCTTACAGTGGGTTGGGATGGTCCCCCAACTTCTGGATTTCCATTATTTCCTCTAGCTTCTAGATGAGTAGCTTGTACAGATACCTCATCTATACTAGTGGGATTAAACATGAGGATGGTATGCCTCATGTAGCTGTGTAGACCACTAATGTACTTTAAAAGAGTTTCTGGTGAGTCTAACGAGATACCCAACATCAATGCTCTTTTTCTAAATTCTTGAGTATACCCTTGCACACTTTGCCCTTTCAACTGCCGAAGAGTTTGCCAACTCATCATGGCTTGTTGCATGTAGGCCAATGGATAGAATTGCTTTTTGATTGCAGCAACAAATTCACTCCAGATAGAGATGGTCTTACCATGCCTCTTCATATCAGCTTGGGTTCTTCCTTCCCACCAAACCAAGGCAACGCGTCCTAGGCGTAGGCTTGCCAGCTGAATCTTACTCTTGTCTGAGTCTATGTTCTATACTCTGTAATACACATCAATTTGTCTAATCCAATTGTCCAACTTTCAGCATTTAGCTCTCCATCACATATAGGAAAATCAAATTTAACATCTATTTTAATCAAAGATGCTTTCTTATTATGCACAGGGCTATTGGGAGGCGTAGGAAAGCTTTCTTCTTTCCCTTTTGAGTGGTCATGGGAATGAGATTCATGTTCTTCTTTACCTCATTTAGAGCTTGATGAATCTTCATCCTTATGCTTTCTAAAGTCCCTATACATTTCTTCTACCATAGACTTTATAGCTAGGAAACTTTCTATGAATTGAGGGTCTAGCCCTATAGAACCTTCTTCTGACATTGTCTTCCGAGAATAGACTCTCCCAATTTCAGGATTAGTTTCCACCAACTCTCCTTCTGCTAGTTTGAGTTTTGATCTAGTGAGAATTCATAGCTAAACCAACACAAGCTTGTCTAACCTTACAGCCTAGAGCTCTGATACCACTTGATCTGATAATCACCCTATGAATGTCCTCAGATAAAGATTTATTAAGCAAAAGGTATTACAGACTCATGTGATGGTGCGTGTTATGTTTTATTTAAACAACGGATCGATCAGATTGCTAATACATAGAAAAATAGTGGAAAGACAGCAAAGAAATACAGTAAGCAACATAAAGACACAAAGAGTTTTTAATAAGGAGTTCACCCTATTCTCCAGGGCTACGTCTCTGGTCCAGCTTTAGTGGTGGCCTTGCTTTATTGTGTCTTACAGCAGAGAAATTACAATACAAGGACTCAATGTGAGTTCTCCTGAAGTAGATTTTGCTTGGTAGGGTGGTTCTTGGATTCCCCAAGCCACTCGGAGTTCACAGACTCTTTTTCTTCCTACTAGCTCTGTGACCCTTGGTCTACAGTGGAAAGAGCCAAATGTGATGCTCAGGCCGGACAAATTCCTCTAGGGAAAGGCTTGAATCTTCAAGCTCTCTGGTGCTCGACACTGCCTGTGGTCAACTCGGCCCTCTATCTCCTCTACCTGGCTTTACTGTTCTCTGTGTTCAATCCTCCCCTCAGGGTCACTGTTCACTGTCTCTCTTGGTCGCTTGGACTCCTCTCTCTTCCTCCTCTCCGAATTCGACTGTCTCTGTTCATGGCTTTAGCCATTCGATCTCTATGCCTGTTCGGTTCCTCTCTTGCCTATGTCGATTCGCCTACCACCTGCGTGCTTGGAGTTCCTTGTTTGGCATCAACATGAATGCTCGAGAAGTAGCCACGTGTCCCCTCAGAACAGCGCCATCCTGCTCGTCGATTCTTTTCTTCGGTTATGTCGTGGATACGTTCTTTCTCCACTGTGGCGGTCAAATGGATTCCAAATCCCCTTAAATCGAGGCTTAAATCCCTGTCGATTCCACTTCTTTCTATCGGGCGCAATCTTAGCCGTCTGATCTGGGCTCCTCAAGATCCGACGTCATACACACATTGAGTGCAATTGAGTTGCTCGAGTGATAACACACGATCAACGACGGTTTTTCTCTCTCCTCCGCCACCACACGTCGCTCGATGTATGGGATCGCTCCGCTCCTGTCCAAAACCTCTTACCGTTCAACGATGCCCCGATCAAAACCACCAGTTTCCAGGTCATGGGTCCCACCTTCGTACATTGGCGCTTTTTGTTTCTCCGCCCGCGGTCATCTGGTCCTCCCCACGTGACCGAGTGCTCAGGCTTTCCCATTTTGGCCTTGTTCGCCTAGCGATGCGCGATTAGCGCATCAAAATCAGCTCCTTTTCCCGATCCAGGGCTCCCAGGGGCTATTTTGGCATCCCGCGCAGTCTCCATGGGCCTCGGTCAATGCGCTTTGACTGAGGTCCTCGTCGTTCCACGCCGGCTGCCATGGCCACTGGTTCAAGGTGTTTTAGATTGTTGTTTTAGATTCTTCAAGGATTTGTTCAACTTGATTCAGTCATGGTTCTTTGACAGTCATTTATGGATTCAATTCGGATCACCATGTAAGACATCACTAAGACATAGACAAGTGTGGGAAGATCAACTCTTCAACATCCTCACCATGGTCAATGGTGGTGAACTGATGCCAATCTTGGTAGTCCGTGATGGTGTCCATGTACTCTGTGGTGACATATTTCCAGAAACGAACTCTTGTCTCTGTTGCATCCGGGTACATTGATTTGGCTCCTCTGTCCAACTCGTCTGATAACATGTGCATCATTGTCTTCAGTGCAGTCGGGCCAGAGACATAATGATGCATAATGTACACACTAATCGCCAAGTCTACGCTGGTGGCTATGCGCATAAACTCGTTAAAGTACATGTCCAATTCCAGTTGGACTTGATTCTTTGTCTTTGCCTTGGTGCATGTCCCAATGGATGGGATCACATGCGTGCGCACAACAACACGTATGCTTCTGAACACCCGTGCATGTGAAGCTTGCAAATTGGTGATGAGCTGTGGTAGTTCCTCATAGTTTTGGATCTGACTCCGGATGCATGCCTTCAACTCTACCGCCTTGGGCTTAATTAACTTGAGCAAGTGTAACGGGGCTTCCTTGTATCTCATTGTCCATGTTTGCATGCGGTTGACAGCGGTATGTAGATTTGACAAGATGCATGCTCTCCTAGCTCAATGCTGTCGTCAACCATTTAGATGGACAACTGCCTTATGCATGGTACCAAATATGGAATACAACATCTGCATGATTGTCTCAAGGGATGATACTTGATCCATTATTGCTTTCTTCAACTTTACTCTAGCGGATGTTGTAACTTGTTCTCCTCCCCACTTGGCCGTTTGTAACTCCTTATCCATTCAGTCGTTCTTTGCTATCAAGAAGCAGACACTCAAGCTAGTGGCTTCGACATATGATATGGTAGCATCGGCCAATGTTGTTGGATGCTTGCACATGTCATATACGATCACTCGTTCTTCAAATTGTGCAGGAGATATGTGGACATCCGGAGTAGTCACTCTGCGCGGTTGCATAACTCTATGCCGTGACTCGTCGAATGATATGTTATGCATCTCTGCTTCCAGATTGTCTCCAAGGATCTTAGTATCTCCTTGATCGCTCAGGACTTTTTCTTCTTCCAGATCTTAATTTCCTATGAGTTATGGTCATGACTGCACCTTATACCCTAGCCGAGGTGCAGTCAGACCCTGCCTCTCCATGCGAGATCTAATATGTGTTATCTTTTCCTTCTAGACAAGTGAATTTGATAGATTTAAAGCAAGACTTGTAGCAAAAGGATTCTCCCAGCAATCGGGAATAGATTTTGGAGAAACATTTTCTCCGGTACCTATATTGGATACTATAAGAACAGTTCTAGCCACAAAAAATTAGAACAAGTGGAAAGTATATCAGATAAATGTGAAATCAGGTTTCTTGAATGGAATTCTAGAAGAAGAAATTTATTTGCAACAACCTCCAGGATATGAAGTTGAAGGTAAAGAAGATAGCGTTTATAGGTTGAAGAAAGCATTCCATGGATTCAAACAAGCACCTAGAGCTTGGTATAGTAGAATTGATAGCTACAGGATCAAGAATGGATTTTGCATAAACAACATTGAGCCTACTTTGTACACAAAGGTAAATGAGCATGGACGTATTTTGATTGTTTGCTTATATGTTGATGACATGATTTTTACAGGGATTTTGAGTTAGATGAATTTAAAGCTTTGATACCAATTTGTTGGAAAGGAAGAGGAGCTTAAACACAAATTCACACACAAAACACATGAGTTGCGACTCTTCTATTGATCACACAAAAATTGATAATTACAATGAACCGAGTGAAGGATATTTAACCTTTTCCAACTAGCGACTCGCCTAAAACATCTTGACATGCAACCACACACTTAATTCAGCTATGACTTAATGCGACTTGACTCAATGCTTAACACTCAACATTCAGTTAACTGACTCTCTAATTTTAGCCAACTCGTCATGCGGGAGTAATTAGCTTATTTTAACAAGAAGTATCTCGACATTTTTACATTGTTTAATGGAACTCTTGGTGACAAGACCAATGAGATTTGTTTAAGCTATGATGATAAATCAACCCAACAGTCTTCATAACCTAATGATGTTACTGCCAAAGCAAATGGTAGGCCAGATAAGGAGAATGAGCTCATAACAAAAATGGTTGAATTACATGGATGTTCTATTCTACATGATGCTATGTTATTGTTAGTGTGTTTTGTAGATGAACAATGATATTAATTAGTAATAGATTTTTTTATAAAATTTTAGAAGTTTGTTTTTGTAGAAGTTTGCTAGTAAAAATTAATTAATGATGAACCTTCAAAATCTGATAAGGAGGTCATTTGTAAAACTAACTCTAGATACATTATGTATCTAGATGACTCTTCTATATAACTGGTGAATACAACTGTTGGTACCCATGTATCTCGGAAGATGGGAGCTCATCCATAGAATGACTAGCAGTTCAACTTTTCAAACATGTAATTGATTGTGTCTAAAGCTATTATTTAAGAGATCGAGTGGTATAAAAATCAACATGGATGGTTGTTGAGTTATTTTGGCAGTTGTGGATCTAGGGAAGGATCCCTCGTTTGTTGAAGACGGGAAAGTGATCTTCTGTTGAGGTTATGCGACGGTTATGCGACAACTTGGGACGTTGTTCAGTAATTGACTTCGGGAGATCTGTGGTTCGGGAGTGGAACTTGGGAATCCAATTTTCCAACTACACCTTTTTGAGGGTTATGAGATAACTTGATGGAGTTCGCTCTATGAGATTTCGAAAATGTTTAAAGAAGCTAATGAACACGTTGCAGACAAGAAGATCAAGACAAGAACTCATTAAGGGAGGGACTTGGAGAATTAACTCTTACTTGTCTTGTACCTATTAATTGATGTTATTTCAATTAAACAACAATCATCAAAGACATAAGGAGAAGCCGCAACTGCGAATCTGTGAGGGCTTATACGCAGTCTACGAGAAATCAAAGGCTTCTTTGGCTATGAAATCTCTTCAATTTGGGGTTGTGGACTCTAATACGATTTAAAAAATTGTTATGGAGAGCTCCCATTTGGTAAAAATATTTTGTCCAATATACTCTGCACGAACAATGAATCAACTTATCTTGTTATTGTATATGTAGTTTATCTACAGTATAGAAATTGTTAGGAGCTATTAATTCTACTTGTTTCGGTTCATCATATAACAAATTAGTTCATTTTGCTATTGTAGCTACAATTTATGTATAATATGGAAATTGTTGGAGATATTAATTCTATCATATTACAAATCACCCATTACATTGATCACAAAATCACTTAATTTTATTCAAATTATCATGTTACATAACACCCATTACATTGTCGACAAAATCCCAATTCAATTCTCTGAGCTCTGAGCTTTGATCCATTGCATTGCATTGTGTTTGTATTTGATTTACTTTGAGAAGATTGGTTGTGTTCAATGCAATTCTTGGAAAGGAGAGGCTTCTACCATCTGTAAGTTTTTAATGAAATTGAAAAAAATATTGCAAAGCTCTGAAGCAACAATTCACAACTCAACTCACTATGTTTTATAATAGAATGACAAGACCATGGATGAAATCATCACGGAATTGGAGGGTTCGCTTTTCGAATCTCTCTAAGGCGTCCTCCTAGACGACTCTCTTCTTGAGCCTCTCGAAGGTGTCTTGTAGGAGGGATCTATCTAAGTCATTCACAAAAATAGGTGGAAGTGAGACTGCCATTAAGTGATACATGTCCTCCATCCTCTTCTTACTTTTCTACTCCTTGCTCTCATTCTTTTCTGCATAACTATCAACTTGACTTACCTTTTCTGTCAAAATTATTATGTGCCAAGTCCATATTTAAGGATAAAGACACTGAAGCACAGTTAACTAAAGCTAAGCTAAATCCTTCATAGCGATGTGGCTTCGGTTCTTTTCTTCTTTTCCTTGTGAAAGAAAAAAGTCCTTCGTAACCTAAATGTCACATTCTTCCATCCTACTTTCAAACAAAAGTATACCACACCATCTTAATTTTAAATGCAATAAAAGACTTTTACCATTTATTTTTTTTGTTTTATTTAGATGAAACTTAATCTTGATTTCTATATAATATTGATTCTATTACAAATAAGAGTTTTATATTACAAATAACAGTGTTTGGCTTAGCTGTGACTTTAAAATTAGATAATAATAATAATACTAAATTCTATTTTTCAAAATAATCTTCTCAAATTTTCTTTTTTAGATAACTTTACACCTTAAAGAACCCTTACTAATTTATAACGTTTAAAAAATATAACATATAAAATACAAAATACAATATACACTTTAATTGGCATCTTTAAAAATTTTAAGAGTGATTGGCATCTTTAAATTTTTTAAGAGTAATTGGCAATTAGATGGACACTGTATTGACCTGACTTATTTGTAGAGTGCATCATAAGAACTTGTTGTCTCTGCTGGGGTGCTGCGATGAATCCAGAAAGCATATGCTTATTCATGATTACATGTGCGGAGGGCGTTTAAGCGACCGTCTTTATGGTAAATATTTTACACTCTAATATTGTTTGGTTGATGCAATAAATGAATATTTTGAAAAGATTTACGACATGCAGAGAGTTATTTGTTTTCCAGGTCAGAGCGTAGCGGCAATTCCATTTATACCTAGAGATGTTTTTACAGGTATCTTTCCACTGGTCTTGTGACTCAGAAGAATGATGTATATAATTTTGGAGTGGTCTTATTAGAAATCATACGTGGGAGAAATGCTTTCGATAGGGATTTACTCAGTGAGGAAAGATTAGGTAAGGATTGCTTTCGATAGGGATTTACTCAGTGAGGAAAGATTACTTTCAATGTAGGTAAGGATTTTATTTATAATTAGTCATTCAAACATTATGTATGATCATGCGATTTAATTACGTAATTTCTGATTTGATTTTTTAGTGCGTCTCTAAATTTCCAGGTGAGAGAATATGCGGGATCAATGAAAACCCTCAAAAAAAATAGTGGAAATCATAGACAAGAAGATGGAAGGAAAGTATCACATGAAATCAATCATTATAGTTGCCAAAGTGGCTCTCACAGTTTAAATATTATGGATGTCTAATTAGATTGAAATTAATTTGGGATTAGTTTTAATATTGAATGTAAACATAGTTTATTCTTAAATGGAATGTATCATTAGTATTGTGCAAAGTTGGGTGGAGTATGGAGGAATGTCTATTCAATTTGTAATTCATTAAGTAATACATATTATTATTCAACAAAGATAGCTAATTTTGACTTATGAAATTTAAAACAGTCCAAAAATTTATTGCACAGAGGTCTAGTATGGAAGAGATGTTGTGGTGTCTTTTTATGTTAAACAGTGTGTTAAACATTTTTACTTTGTCAAAATTAAAATAAAGAAAAAATTAAAAATTAAACAAAAACAACTCTAAACCAAAATAATAAGGTATATTGTGTTAAAAAATAACTTTTTCTTTTAGTTATTTTTCATTAAAATTTAATATCAATTTAAGACAAAATTTATATTTAAGACAAAAAAAGACACAAATATTTTAAGACAATTTTATATTTAACACAAAAACACTTTGAGACAAAAATATTTTAAGGCAAAACTTTATATTTAAGACAATGGTCACTTAAGACAATGGCAATTAAGATGCAAACCCCCATTTAACAATTAGGACAAAACCATATCTATTCTAACACCTACAAAATTGACTCTGATAGTGCACAGTAAGTCTGTCAACTTGTAGGCTACTCGCTGCTATTTCACTTACGATTCACATTATCTTACATTTTCTTATATAAATACAACTATTTGTTAACTCTGAAGAACTCAACAACTTTTCAATTCCTCTTCTATCCTTTATTGTTGCATTCTAAAAGTTTGCATTCTAGATAGGGGATAGTTATATTTTTAATTTTTGAAAGTAGATATTCAAACTACATGAAATTTAATCATATCATTTTCTTTCTTTTATATTATATTTTTCCTTTTTCATTAATCATTTTTAATTAAATATAAAATTAGAATCTGCTAATTATATTAATTTTTTAAATATTATAAAATTGATATCTATATATATATATATATATATATTGTGTAAATATGTGAAAAATTATTTTCTCAATTTTTTTCTACTTTTATATGTATATATATTAATTTCAAAACTATACATAAAAAAATCCCAAAAAATTAAAATACAAATTCATCAATATATAAATTTTAAACCTTCATTTAAAATTAAATATTTTCTCAAATTTTATATTTTCATCATTCTTCTCTATGCTGACGATATTGTTCTTTTCGCAAGGTGCCCATCTGATCTTGATAAGCAACTCAGGCTTCTTAAGGATTTCTGCTCTACCATGGGTATGACTGTTAACACTGACAAAACAAAAGTTATGATTATCAAATCCAAGAAGGACACTTACGCTAATTTTATGTATGACAATAATAACTTGGAGGAAGTGTATTCTTACAAGTACATAGGAATTGATATACATCACAAGCTCAACTGGAACCATAACATTGAGAAAAGGATTAATGGAGGGTGGAAAGCTTATTTTGGTCTTGAAAATAATTGTAAAACAAAAAACCTCGTAATGTGGGATAAAAAGAAGTTCCTTTTTGAAACTTTAGTCACTCTTGTTATCTTATATGGCTGTGAGGTTTGGGGTTGCAACATATCCAGAGAATCATGGAGAAATATTGAGCAAATCCAGAAGCGTTTTATAACTTATAACCTAAAAATTAAAAGTAATACACCCTATCCTATTCTCCTTATAGAAGTAGGTCTTTCCCCTATTGAGAGCCTAGCTATGATTAGGTTTCTGCTGTACAAGCACAAACTCAATAACATAGACGATCATAGACTTCCTAAGCTAGCTTTAAATTCCAGCCAAAACCACCTAAGGCTCAATCGGGGGTGGCATAAAGACAATGGGGCCTGGTTAAACTATTGGGAGATCAACGAGAATGATGCATTGCAAAACATAAATAACATTAAAGATATTGTTACTCCTAAGTTCAAAGAAAAAATGTGGTGTGAGAAAGATTTAGTGGCTAAAAGAAAATTAAGTTATTATAAGAAGGTCATCAACCCCACCCTAGAAGATCAAAAGTATCTCTCTATTTTAACTAGCTCAAAGAAGAAAATTAATATAGCAAAGATTAGAACGAATTCTCATGAGCTCCATAGTGAAACAGGTCGTTGGGCAGTTCCTAAATGCCATGGATGGAAATGATTTTCCATATATGTGAGAATAGGAACATTGAGGATGAAAACCACTTCCTCTTAGAGTGCCCCATGTACAACCACATTAGATCTCAGTTTCACAATCTTTGTTACAATACAAACCTTCCTAGCCTTTTACAATGTCAAAATTATAGTGAGCTCGGGAGGCTTCTCTACAAGTTTTTTGAGCATAGGAATAAAATCTTAAATCAAAATAAATAATTTGTTTCTTTAGGCCTGATAGGCCAATGTTTGGTCTCAGTGGACATTCATCATCATCATCATCATCATCATCATCATCATCATCATCATCATCATCATCATATATATATATATATATATATATATATATATATATATATTTCAAAATTATACATAAATAAATCCAAAAAAATTAATATACAAATTCATCAATATATACATTTTAAACCTTCATACTTTTATTTTTTCTTTCTAAATGAAAAGTTAGAAATTTGATTCTTGCATATGCCACATCTCAATTTTATTTTCACTATTAAACAAATATATCAAAGAGATAAATAACAACAATTTAATTATTTCTTAGATGATATTTTAGTTTTTTTTAATTATAAAAAAACTTTCTACTAATATTGTAAAAAGACATATACAAAACACAATTTAGTATTTTTAGATATTAAGATTTTGGTACATATTTTCATCTAGTAATTAGAAAACCATGAATGCATTATTAAGAAACCAAATTAATATTATTAATTGATATCATTTCAAACTAGGAAATAACTGTTATGTGATTTATCTTCCTCACTTAATAGAGATATATATAAATAAATTATGAAAGAGGTTGAAAGAGTACCTCTAGCATAAACTTTAACTTAATCTAAAAATTCATTGTCATGCCCCTATAGTCACCGACATCGGACGCTGACTTAGCGCACCTAGATGGCCCATCACTAAAGGTTTGTGGTGCATAGTGACTCATTTCATCTCATCGATTTTCCCAATCTGAAACTACGTGATTCCATACTACACCTCACTTTTTATATTTCATGATTATTAAAATTATTAAGTTTAACACTTATTGAAATATGTAGATAATCATTCCATACAATTATGCCTTAACATAACTAATATGCAAATGATATGAATGAAAGTAGTCTTATAGAATCGATAACCCAATAGGCCTAACAGTTGTCAAATATTCACATGTGTTACAACCAAGAGAACTCTAGTCTCGTATAACAATTTAAAAATTATAAGAGCACACAATTCATACAAACCTATCCCCAAATTTCCTATTTGGTTTATTAACATCAATCACAACTTTGTCATATATCAAAATTTTTTCACTTGATAGAAATAGTAAGTACTCTCGTGGAGTCCCAACAATGAGTGGTAATCTAATGCCTTGATCGCATAAATGCATAGAGGAAAGTATGATAACTTTGGGTAAGAGCAAGTGTGTGATCCTATGGAGAGTCAAGTGCGATGCATGAAGGTTCCAACACACAGAGGGAAAGGGAAGTGCGCACGTTGGAAGGCTGTAATAGTACACAGCTTGAAAGGAACACATGAGCGAAATGACATCACAAGCTAAAACGCGGAATAGTCCACATGTTAAAGTGATGAGTTAATCCAACAACATGCATTTAACATGATTCGTATGAATGAAAAAAGAAATAGTTCATAAGCATATGCGTAAGTTAAATAACATACATTGCCAATACAATAAGAATAGTCCTGCTATGTTAATGACATATGCATGAAAGCGTGTTGACTCTGATTTTATTATTATAAGTGAAAGTTCCATCCATACATACACCATTGATGACCATTAGCCCCAATAGTGGAAAATTACAGTCAAGAACACCTGCCCCTCCAAAGAAGTATACTCTCTCTACGTTATAGAGAATCCAAGGCTCTGTTGACGGTGCAGGACCCATCAACATGTCTGGGGATTTCCCCGGTAACATGTCCCAACTAGACATCAAACCATTTGGTGTAGGAGTCCTAGCAGTGGGTCGTATGGTATCACCTTGACTGTGGTTGCGCGCAGAGGTAAGTAAGATGTCCTTGTTGGTAGCAAGGGTGTGACATGTGCAACAAGCCAAGGAAGGTGCATGAATGTTCTAACACATGAAAAGTGGGGTGAGTGCACCCCTTGGAAATTTGTGGAAACACACCGATTAGAAGGGAAAACATGAGCAAAGATGTATCACAAACTGGAAGGCAAGTGAACCAACAATGCAAAATGATGGTTAAACCAACATCACATCTCAGTAAGATTCATAAATACATGTACAGAAAGAGTCTACACATACATGCGTAAGCAAACAAGTACATATATCATTAGACTAACCAAGATAACTGAAATACAATAACAACATATGCATGAAATGTGCTGGCTCTATTATATTAGGAAGTGAAAGTTCCAAACATACAGTACAACCATGACCAACCACTAGTCTCGTTAACAGAACGTTATGGTCACTGTCGCCTACTCCTCCAAAGAGATGTACTAGATGTGATTGATGGCAGTAAACCAAATAGGAAATTTGGGTATAGGTTTGTATGAATTGTGTGCTCTTATAATTTTTAAATTGTTATACAAGACTATATTTCTCTTGGTTGTAACACATTTGAATATTTGACAACTGTTAGGCCTGTTGGGTGACCCTTGACATTCCCCTTTGTGAATGTTCACCTACCCTCATGACTCTTCATCTACTCTATGATTGTTACATTCAACTATCGACATTTGGAATTTCACTTTACAAGATGTTACATACAATCTTCACATGTACCCGTGTGAGATAAAATATGCTTGAGCAAGCCATGTAAGACATCACTAAGACTTGGAGAATTGTGGGAAGATCAAATCTTCGACATCCTTGCCATGGTCAATGGTGGTGAATTGATGCCAAGCTTCTAGTCCGTGATGGTGTCCATGTACTCTGTGGTGACATATTTCCGAAAACAAACTCTTGCCTCTATTGCATTCAGGTACACTGATTTGGCTCCTCTATCCAACTCGTCTGGTAACGTGTGCATCATTGTCTTGAGTGCAGCCGGGCCAGGGACATAATGATGCATAATGTCCGCACTGATCTCCAAGTCTACACCGGTGGCTATGCGCATAAACTCGTCAAATTACATGTCCAACTCCAGTCGGACTTGATTCTTTGTCTTTGCCTTGGTGAGCATCCCAATGGATGGGATCATATGTGTGTGCACAACAACATCTATGATTCTAAACACTCGTGCATGTGAGCCTGGAAACTAGTGATGAGCTGCAGGAGTTCCTCATAGTTTTGGATCTAACTTTGGATGCATGCCTTCAACTCTACCACCTTGGGCTTGATAAAATTGGGCAAGTGTAACGGGGCGTCTTTGTATCTCATTGTCCATGTTTGCATGCGGTTGACAGTAGTATGCAGATTTTCCAAGATGCGTGCTCTCCTAGCTCAACGTTGTTGTCAACCATTTAGATGGACAACTGCCTTATGCATGGTACCGAATATGGAATACAACATCTGCATGATTGTCTCAAGGGACGATACTTTATCCATTATTGCTTTCTTCAACTTTGCTCTAGCGGATGTTGTAACTTGTTCTCCTCCCTACTTGTCCGTTTGTAACTCAGCCATTGACTCGTTCTCTGCTATCAATAAGCGGACACTCTAGCTAGTGGCTTCGACATATTCTATGGTAGCATCGACCAATGTTGCTGGATGCTTTCACACGTCAGATATGATCACTCGTTCTTCAAACTGTGTAGGAGATATGTGTACATACAGAGTAGTCACTTTGCGTGATTGGACAACTCTATACCGTGACTCGTCAAATGATATGTTGTGCATCTTTGCTTCTGGATTGTCTCCAAGGATCTCTATATCTCTTTAATCTCTCAGGACTTTCTCTTCTTCCAGATCTAATGAATCTGGTGGGTCGACCTCTTAGTTGTAAGGCATGAGGTCAATATCCTATTCTAACTCTGGCTGCTCCATCTCTGTATCCATCTGCTCAAGCATCTGTTCACTCTCTTGAGTGAAGTCCTACTCCTGTGATTGCTCACCTTGCTTGCTTTGTGCCAGATGCTTGGATGAGTCTACAACCTGTATGGGCGTAGTTTCATCAATCTGTGCATGTTACGCCTCCTGTTATGACACATATTTTGAATAATATGACACATATTCACAGAGATTATCCTGATTATACACTTATAAGCAGAACATGCATAATACATAACCTCCTCTACATTGATCATCAATCTACAGAAGCAGAAACATTGACAGGCATACATAGAAGCATCAATCACACATATCAACACAATATTTTCCCGGGCAAAGCATCTCGCTAAAAACCCCAACTATATGTATATTATAGTGATTGAATCATGTAACAATACATAGTACAATACTCCTCACAAGTACTCAGTACTATCTCCACATGCTACACATATACAACTTAGATCTGATCTCCAAATCTCCCCCGCTGCTTGCCTGCCTCCACAACTCAATACCTGCTCAAGAATGAATGAGAATGGTTTACCAAACTCGTATTTAACCTCCAAAGAATCACTCACACTGGGAAAGACGTGAGTATAGGCTATAATACTTGGTATTGGCCAATTCATTGGCATACTCAGTTCCTTTGATTGTGCAAATCATCATGCACAATGATAGTCACAACTGATAGCAATCTGATCCTCTAACACATGTCCCTCCTGAACTGAACATGCACTGACATGAAACTGATTTTACTGATGTATTATATAGATGAATTATGAGTTAATAATTAGTTTAACAACTCATCATTAGTCTATTTGCAGTTAGACTAATTACAACTGGTTTAACCAAGTCAAACTGAACACAACTCCATCAACTCTATAATCAACTCCACCAAACTCAACTGATTGAGTTCTAACTGAAGTCATTCATGCAACAACTCAACTGACCCACAAAGAAAGCGTACTTCCTTTTGACAGCTGCATGTGCCACATCTGTAGCTCAAACTGAAGTGCTCCAAGAGGATAAGATAAAGTTAATAGTCTAAATATTATTATGAGACAATAATATTTGACTTTTCTATTTTTTACTAGTAGTCTAAAAATAGACTTTGATCACTCCTGCTGTGATCACTCCTGCTATGATCATTCCTGCTGGGATCCAAAAATAGAACTTGCGTCTTAATTTGCCTGCGGGCCCACTAAGTGAAGGCAACTCTTTTCACTAAGCTCTATCATCTTGTTGCATTCTCAACAAGCATTTCTTGTTGAACACTTTTCGACAACTGATGGCAAGGATTACACAAGTTTCACAGGGAAGCCAGGAGACTGACTGCTGGAACTGTGCAAAAGATAGTCTAGACTGTCGGAAGGCTGATTGACTGCTGGAATTGCATAATGCGCAATCCAGGCAGACTTGATCGAGGTTGAGATTGCACATAAGCAATTTCAGTCAACAAGGCATGCATGCCGAGGGACTGCATTGTGTAATTTTCTAGGCCAACAAAGCATTGCCTCTCAGAATTGCGTAGAGCAAGCCTAAAGGAAAGTGTCTGGCTAGTTTTGTGCATTTTCTGGGAGGAAGGTAGAGCCTTCTCTCTCATAAATGTGCAATGTTTTTTGGGCAAGGCAAGGCCCAGGCCAATGTTGCCTAGACACGCCAAAAGGGTGACTAAAAACATGTGAAGCTTCGAATGCATGGAAAAACTGAGTGTAGGCAAGAATGAATGCTCATGCATGCAAATAGTGAATGCAACATTCAGAAAATGAGAAAACATGCATGTGTATGAAACAGGTCTCCGCATCGACAACTGTCGGTGCAAAAATATTGTCATGCATGTGATAATAGTGAGATGCAAATGAAAACTGAAATGGTGCTTATACAGACTAACATGCATGAAAAAATGACAACAAACATTCACAAAAATCAAGCAGACACCACTCACATGAGCCAAAGTACAAAAAGCGACAGAAATGTTGCAAAAGACATGTAAAGTGGGCTTACCCGGAAATAGTTGAGCTGAATATGCCGAAGACTCCTAGATGTGTTGTGGGATGCCAAAGCTCCAAGATTGATGTGAATAATGAGTTCTGTAGCATCGAATAAATAAGTTTGAGGCTCATGACACGCATGCCACAAATCTAGGAAGAAGTGACACTTGGAGGGCAGTTTCTAAAATGATCTTTGCATGTAACCTCCAACTGCTAAAAATAGATCCCTAAAATCTAGGGATGTTTTTTGCAGGTTTCTTTTTTCTATTTCAGGAAAAGAAACCCATGCATGCAAATCAGGTTTGCTGGGTCCTGGAGGGAACCGGTCAACCTAAACGCACATGCATTGGTCTATGAGATTGGGAGAGGGATTTGCGCAGTTTCTAGGATGAGCTGGGCTAGTTTTCCCTAAGGGATTGCACAATTTCTAGGCTGAGTAGGTGACTGTCTTCCAGAATTATGCAATTTTTGGGCTGAGGCTCAGTGCCGGACCAGATTGTGCAGTTTTCTATGGGAACCATGTCCGACTATTCTCTGCAATTCTAGAGCCCAGCAAGCTGCCCAATAGATTTGCACAATTTCTGGATGGAAGGCTGGTTCCCCACCAGAATTGTGCAATTATCTGGGGGAGCTTCTCAGCTATAAAATAATCTAAGTCCGAGATGGCAACCTTTGAAGGGAGTGAAGCGAACTGACATAAACAGCGTGGCAAGCCAATAAAAATTAGTTGAATCCTATGTACTTGACAATGCAAGACATGATGCTAAGGATGGCTGGTAGGGAGGCTCCAAAATGAAACTAAGGCAAAATTTTGGAGGGTGGTTGTAGCCGCTACAATACTTGGTGACACACTAGTATAACTCCAACTCTCTGAATGGACCTTGTTCATGAAAATAAAGTCTAACACCTCTGGAAGTATTGTTAAGTTCTCTATACATCTTGATTTACACACTTGCTTGATTGTAAGATGTAGCATCTGCCAAACCCTTGGTCGATTGGAACACATTCCAAGCCAAGCCAACAAAGTTATTTCGATTGGGGATGATGGGTATATTGGTGCACAAGCCATATGATAGTTAAAGTTTAAGTTTTCATCTCTGGTGTTGCTCCGCTTCTAGTAGACTTGGACAGTACCCTGACGGAGTCACGCAGGAACATAAGCATCGCTTCGCTACCAGCGAGCCTGGTCAGTACCCCAATGGAGTTACTTGCATCAACTCTCTACATAGGAAGCATTTCTCTTCTTTCTCCTTATTCATTTTCTTTTTTATTTTATTTTAAAAACTTTTCACATTTTCATTTTTTGTAATTGTACATAACACTTATTCATTTCAGAGGTGAAAGAGGGATCCCAACTTATTGAGAGAAGAATAGGTTTTTCCTTCAGAGAAGTAGTTTGCATATACCTCTGATGTGCTTACTAAGGATTTCTCCCTTAGCTTACTCTACTTGACTGAGCCGACAAGGATTAACCCAAAAACAACCGACTAGAGTAGGTGATACTAGTAAGAGCGCAAGTGTTGTGTTTTCATTAAGATTCACTATGAACAACACGTATTTTCCATTGGTGTATCATGGACTGGAGACAACAAGTTCTTCATATAGAGGTAGGAAGATAGATAAACAAGTATTGATAATTGCACAAGTCCTCTTGGACTTTACCCAGCTTGTTTCAAGAGTCGCGCATGGTTCATGTGAAACTAACCTACGAACGTAAACAAGAAAAAAAACCTAAAAACAAAGCAAAAGTGGAATTAAATGCATAAGAAAAGCGAGTAAGCAAACAAGCAAGCAAGCAAGAAAACAGACAGAGTAAGAAGAAAACATGCATGCAAGCAAACAAACCAAAAGAAAACACTACTCCTACTCCTAAGCTAACAGTGCATGGGTCTACTCACGTGAAGTGATACTTCCAATGTAGCCATCGGCACATTGGTCGATCCATGTTGGTGAAGGCATGGCTTGCGAACAACACAACTCTGTGAACCAGTAAACATGAAAGATATAACAATGAAGACAAACACACTCTGAGTTTAAATGTTTCCACATAACATAAGTGAGTGTGAGCACATGACATGCAATCCATGGACTTACCATGGTGTTGTATGATACTGCATGTAGATGTTAAGCATACACATACTCTTGACTATGACATGCAAGTAAACGAAAGAAACAAATACAACGTGCGTCGCGCATGTGTGCTTGTTGTGTATGATTCCTCCAATGCATGAGCGATGGGATCGTGTAGTTCGAGTGGAGGAATCATAATTTGTGTGTGAGATTGATCTTGAATGCATACAGATGAGCGATTAGGAGCCTTGGGTGTTTCAACAATTTCCTGATCGGAAGTGAAACCAACCTCAGGACAACGAGGGCCTGACATAACCATCAACTCGGGCTGAAGTGCCTTGACAGTCTAGCGGATTTCGACTTCATCGACAGTTTAGCACTTCCATTTTTCATTCCTTGTTGCTCAATCAGCACTGGTACTTGTTGTGGCCACCAACAACCCCCCTCCTTATATGGTATTAGCAATAACACTAGGTAAGTGGGGACCCTTAGTAAAAAATTCAAAAATTTCAATTAAGGCTTATGTATTTTACTCCTTAAGAAAACATCGCATCGCGCAAAGAATGATAGGACATTTCCTTATGAGTAAAATGATAAACTGTGAGAGTGCGACGCGAATTCCATCGCATCGCATGCATTAAGAAACGTGCACATTGGAAAACCTTTAAAAAATCGCCGATATCCGAAATGCGATATCGCATATCGCATATCGCAATGTCGCATGAAAAACACATAACCATTTAACGATTGTAACAATCTGCGATTTTGCGATAGCGCGATACTACGATCTGCGATCTTGCAATAGTGCGATCAAGCAACCTTGCAATAACACATCATAATGAAATTTGCGGTAATGCAATACTGCGATGTTGCGATGCGAATCGCAGAAACATTCCATCGCAGATTTTCCCTGGCTCAATATTCAAGAAAAGCTTTTCCGTAAACCAAAAATTGGATACGCGCTTTAATGATAATTAATGAGAGATACACCAATTCTTAATGAAAGACGGTTTTGTGTTTTTCGAAGAGTCAATTTACGTCAGGTGGCATGTTTTTGTACATCCGTAGAGCTTAAAGCTTTCTTGTTGATTTTTATTATCATTACTCTCTCCTCATGTATGAACTGCAGGAACGAAAAACAAAAGTAACACAAAGCAATGAGCAGGAAGCCATGAAGGAAAAGGGTAAAGCTCTAATGCTCAGAGACAGAGAAGAGATGCCCTCATAAACAGATACCGCATGCAACAGAGCCGCAGATTCACAGAACGTTGCTGAGCTATCCATTACAGATCTTTCATTCACAGCCGTGGCTGAATGAGAAAATTGAACAATGTTGATATCAATAGGCGGTTTAACACTCAAGGTCAGAAGCTCACGAAAGCAGTATTTTTACAAATTTTTAAGCTTATACTCGGTGAAGGAAAAGACGCTAAAGGCAAAAAACGCATCAGAGAGGCCCAGATCAAAGAACGGAGGTAGTTTCCTAGGCGCTAATCGCGCATCGCTGAGAAAATTGCTCAAAAAGCAAAGCCTCTAACTGCTCAGTCACTTGTAATCCCGGAAAACGCAAGAAAGCAATGGTAAAGAACAAACTGGAAACATAAAGCTGAAAGAAAAGGCAGAAGCAATTCGAGGATTAACCAAGTGAAACTTGGATTATTACTGGGCATACACAGTAAATCCACATAGCTAGAGGATGAATCTCGAGCATATCATCGATTTTGCTAAAAATATGGTGCCAGCTCTTACCATTTCTATTTGCTTAGCTCAAACAAAAGTGGAAGATAGTCAACCGACTCTACCCAGGCTAATATTGAATGCTCGCAACATTAAGGAGCAAATGAAGAAATAGTTAGATATTAGATTTAATTTTTAGAAATAGTTTTTCTTAGAAAAAGGGCGATCATTTAAACCGTATCCTGAATCTGTGTAATTAAATTATTTAGTTAGTAGTATTTAAACCCTTCTCATGCATTTAGAGAAGGGTCTAGAAATTTATCAAAAACTCGTCCTCAGAACATGCACTTTTGCACCCTCGGAGGAGGTTTTGGTGAATGAATGGATCAAGATTTGTTGATGTTTGCATTTGATATCTGCTACTGATGTTTCACTTCTGTACTCTTAGTGGATGTTAGAGCAAGGAGAGATAAATCATTGTTGCTTGAAGCTTATGAGTAGGACTAGTCATAAATGGTACTTTTATCTCTTGACCATTTCTGCTTATATGTTAAAGTGATATATAGCTTTTAGTTGTTTATGTATTATTGCATGTGTTATCACTCAGGTTGTCCCTTGGCTCCTTAAGGGATACGACCGAGGTAACCACTAACCAATCTTTGGATTGTAGGTCCTAGCCTACCTGAAATCAGAGAGGGCTCTCTCTTTATGATTTAGCTTTGTTGATGATGATTTTAGGCTAGTTATTGATTTCAAGGGTTTTTGTTTAAGTTTTGGTGGGAAGGATGATGCTTTCAAGTAGAGAGGTAATGCATAGTGTGATAAGTTCAAACCATTGGGCATGGAGTCATGGAGTAGGACTGCTGGTGCATTTTCTTGGTCACAAGAGGAATATGGAGCAAGATAGCTACACATGAAACAACTTTCAAGTCAAAAGGAGATGGATTGAAGGCTAAGGAATGAGAGGCAATTAAGAATCTCTCTTTCAGCTTAACAGAGGGAAGGTGAATTAGCTCTATCTAGGAGAAGTAAAGAATCCATAGATAACTGTCAAGGGTGAATTAGGGGAAATATGAGACAAAGGGAATTTATATTCATTACCAATTCAGAGGAAAACATAAAGAAACAACAGAAATTGAGCATAGAGTACAGTTAAACAAAGTCTAAGTTATTCATTTTTCCTGCTATTTTAGATGGCGATACATGGGTGATATGAGCATATATCAAATGGAAAACAAAGGTAAGAAGCACTTATTGAGTCATGTTGTAGCACAAGAACTCCACATTCACTCTTCAACCATTAAACAAACTATAAATAGTCCATCCTCCAAGCTTTTCAGCAGTCTTTGATTAAGGAAAATATCAAGTATACAGAGCGAGTCTCTAGTGGAGCAAATCAACCAACCAACCCCCTAAACAGTAAATTAGGGTGGTTTTTATAAGCAAAATATCTACAATAATCAGATCTGAGATAGATCTGATGCAATAAGTGTCTTGAACCTAACATATGCTTGAAATAAATGCCAAAATATCTATCTAATGCTGCGCTGGGGGCAGCTGCCTCAAAAAATGAGTAACTATGATGTCCTTAGAGCCCTGTGCTGGCATTTGGCCATAACTGTGCTTTGATTTCTGCATCGTCGCCCTTAGGTGGCCTTATGCATTAACTTTGACCTGGTGAGCTTTGATGGCCCAACAATGCTTTATTGACTTTGATGGGGGCCTCTTAATGTTTTCTTGCTTTGGAAATACGGATTTCCACCAAAAATACTGACTGATAGTCTTTGTCGCTTCCTCTGATACACTTTCACTGAACCTCGGCTTCTTGTTGTCGTCTGAATGCTTTAAACTGTCCCATCGACATTTTATGGCTGTTGTCTGGCCCTCTATTGCCTCAAGAACTGTTTTCACCCCTTTTCTGAATCCTACATGAAGAAATTCCTGTCAATTTGCGAATTCTGGGCTTGCTGGTAGCTGAGCCATGAGAGGGCTTCCATTTTGGCCTATTTTTCTTAGCGATGCGCGCTAATCGCGCATCAAAAACTGCCTTGGTTTTTCATTCCGGGCATCCTTAGCTACAAATTTCGCGCTTCATGCCCTTTTCAGTGATGACGTGAGCATGGGTCCCAATACATCGGTGACGTGGCAGGGTGACGTCAGTAGGGTAACGTGGCAGTACAGCAGGGTGATAACATGGTAGTACGGTGGCAGCAACACGGCAGTGACGTGGCACAGGACACGGTGGCAGGAGGCCGACACAGGTTGATGACGTGATGAAGACGTGGCGCTGACGTCATTCGGCGGAGGCGGTATCTAGTTTGCTCTTGCACCGCTTTTCTGCTTAGGTGGTATTGGGGGAGGGGCCTCCGAACACACCGGGAGGCTGACACGTGGCGGGGGTACGACAGGGAAACCGCCCATCCCCCGGACGTTAACCTCCGGTGGATCGGTATATGAAAACACCTACCCACCGTTGATCTGGGGTGCTGGCCATCGGACGGCTGGCGGGGTAGGCGAGGTAGTGGGAGGTTAGGGATGGGACCTGCCCATTTTATTTAAAGAAAAATGTGCGATGGGGGTTGAAAACCTTAGGTTAATGCAGAGTTTGGGGGTTTTATGTGCGTGAAAGGTAGGATAGTGAGGTTTTAAGGGTAAAGGGGTGGATATAGGTTATTGGCCTAACCAGAGGTTTAGACCAATCCCAGAGTTATGACACGGATGGGTTCATAACAGTCCCAGGTGGACTATTATTTCCCAGAACTGTATGTACATAGCTATAGTGCTATAGGGTGTGATATGTAATATTTTTGGGATTTTATATAGTTTTTCGTATAATATGGGATAAGGAAATGATCTAGGGAGCTGGATAGTAGAGTTAAGAGTTAATATGAATTTGTGAGGTGAAGTGTAGGGGAGAGGCTAAGTTTGTGAGTTGAAACTTGGACTTAGGAAGTGAATGGAATGTGGAGACATGATTTTTACACAAGAAATGTAGATTATTTTCACTGAAGAGAGTCAAAGCTTGACTTGGTTTTTTACAAAGATGAAGTGATAACAGGGCTGGTTGGGCAGATCCCAAGGTCCTTCAGGGGTGTTAGTAAGAAATTTTGAAATTTAGAAGAAAGGGGAATTAGACATGCCTCGCTTGAGCTCCTCCAAAGGGAAATTGCCTTATACCTGTGATCTGAATAGTTATAGCATTAAAAAACATGAAATGGATCACATAGCTTGATTCTGCAACCACGAAACTACTTACCCAGCCTACTTACCTAGCATTTTTTCTTCTTTTTGCATGGGTGCACTTGGACTTGCAGACCCTAATTATCCTTTTTTCTTTTGACTGCCCTCCTATCTAAACATACCCTTATATCATCCGGGGGCTCAGATTAAGATTTTGAGCACCCTTGTTTCTCTACCTATCTACAAATTTGCCAAGATTAAGCTGTTTGGACAGATATTCATTCTCTATATTCTACAACAAGAAATTGAAACCTAGGGAAGCCAAGTTTAAGCTGTTTGGACTTCCCTTAACTGAAAAACTCATCAAAATTGATTAACTCATCAAAATTTGGAATACAGCAGTGCTATTTAGACTGGCACACTTTCATGGCCTCTTTTTTAGCGTCTTTCTGGAAATATGGAACCTTGCAGCATGAAAAGATGACATATTTGGCACTTTCAACTATCAATCATGAAATATGAACACCTATTGCGATAGGAGGCTAACATTGGCTCCACTTGGGGATGGCTTTTCCTTGTGAAAAGCCAAGAACAGCAGGTCAGACTGCCTTGATCTTCTATTTTTGCTGTAGACTGAAACTTCCCTTGTGCTGGCTGTCAAATGATTGAAAATTTGAAACCTGAACACATCATTCTCATAAACTAAATTTTTATACAATAGCAACACTGCCTACTTTTTTGTGCATGCTCTATCATTACATGCACCTGTGCCTGAGAACCTGCATTTGAAATAAACACAACATAGGGGAACAAAACTGGAGCACTTCCCTTGATTCTGTTTTGAGAAAAGGGTGCTGATGTAAACTGAAAATCCTCCTTTCTTTTAATACTATTGACTGAAAAATTGCCTGCTCTTTTGCTGAGATTAATGCAATGACAGAGATCTGAATGGAGGACTTGCTTTGGTTCTGCCTTTAAATAACTTTATTGCACTGTTCCATTATTTGGCCTGCTAAAAAAAAAACAAAGTGCTGAAAATACAAGTATTTATGTATAAATATAATACAGCTGGGTTGTGTTCAACAACAGGGATCATAATAATGCTTTAGCATTCGGCCATTGACAGGGCCTTCTTCAGTTATGCCGCCCTCTACAGATTTGAGGAAATATGTGTTATTTCCCTGTACAACGCTGATAACAAATGGACCTTTCCATAAAAAATCAAATTTTGCATGTTTTCCCTTGTCTTCTCTTCGTGAGTCCCACCTTAGAACTTTGTTACCAACACAGAAATCCTCAGCCTTAGCTCTCTTATCAAACATCCCTTTTAGCTTCTCTTGCAAAATTTGAGCTTTGTCATAGACCTGCTCTCTTGTTTGCTGAAGATGAATGGTCTGGTTGATTCTTCGTTGAACATCATTTGGTTCATCTTGGATCTCTTATAACAGCTTGATGATAGGAATGCCCAAGGAAGATGGAAATCTGGCCTCTATGCCATACACCAGCTCATAAGGGATCATCCCAATGGATTTCTTTATTGAAAGTCTATTTGCCCATAGGGCATTGTGAGCTTTCTATGCCAGTTCTTCTTGTTTTCTTCTAACACTTTCTTTATGATGTTGATGAGGATTTTGTTGGATGATTCGGCCAAGCCATTACCTTGAGGGTAATAGGCTATGGAGTGGCCCAAGGTAATGTGAAATTTATGGCAAAAATTAATCATCTTTTTGGATTTGAAGGCAGTGGCGTTGTGAGTAATGATCTTCTCAGGGCAGCCAAATCTAGAAAGGATGTTGGTCTCAAGGAATTGGATAATGATGGAGTCATTGGCCTATCTACATGGGATCAATTCAATCCATTTAGTGAAATAGTTGGTGGCTGTTAGAATCCACTTATGCTTGCCTGATGAAGAGGGGTGGATTTCTCCAATGAAGTCAAGACCCCATTGTTGAAAAGACTTCTCAGTTGAGATGGGCTTAAGAGGCAAAGGTAACAACTTTCTTTTGCCCTCAAAGATTTGGCATTTATGACATGCGATAGCAAACTTCTTTACATCTGCAAACAAAGAGGGCCAATAGAAACCAACCCTTAAAATTTTATCAACAGTGGACTTCCAATATAGATTTCCTCCACAGTCCCCTGCATGGAATTCTTTCATGACATTGTTAGTTTCATTCATGGTTAAACAATTAAGCAATATGCCTTCATGATTTTTCCAAAATAATGCACCATCTAAGATACCAAACTTGGAAGCTTTCATCTTTAAAAATATTTTCTTGGTTCTGGACAATCTTGGGGGAGCAAACAGGTTTAACAAAACAAAGCATATATCAGCATACCATGGGGATTGCAAAAAGGTTTCATTGATCTGTGGAGTCGCCAGCTCCTGTTCATTGTCCAATTGGTTAATGTCTAAGGCTTGAAAGTTTGTTTTGGACATCAGTTTGGCTAAACCTTGTCCCTTTATGAGCTTGGTTGGTTTTATTTCTATGTCATACTCAAGGATGTTAGCAATCCACTTGCCTCTTTTGCCTTCTAACCCCTCTTGGGTTAATATGTCTTTTACAACAACATTTGGGAAATAGGCAATCACATGTGAATATAAAATGTAAACTCGGAAATCTTTGATTGCTTTAACAAGGGCATAGGCCTGCTTCTCCATGATTTGATACTTCAAAGGGGCATCTCTTAAGGCTTGGCTGAAGAATGTAATTGGCTTTTCGGCTCCTTGATCATGCTTTTGCAAAAGGACAACATCTATGGTGTGTTCAGATGCAAATGAAAAAAAGATGAAATCCTTATCAAATTGAGGACTTTTAAGGACTGGGGCTTGGGTTAAGGCATTTTTGATACTCTCAAAGGCTTGCTTGGTTTCAAGAGACCATTTTACCTTGGCATCATTTTTTAACATGTTGCTTAACAGTCTTATTAGCTCGGCTAGATTTGGGATAAATCGCCTTAGGAAATTGATCTTTCCAAGGAATGCTTGCAACTCTTTTACGTTTCTTGGAAATGGGATTTGAAGGATGGCTTGAATTCTTTCAGGATCAATTCTAATCCCATATTTTGAGATGATATGGCCTAGTAATTTACCTTCTTCAAGGCCAAAGAGAGACTTCTTGGGGTTCAAGGAAATGCCGTATTTCCTACATGTCATGCATATTTGCCTTAGGTGTTTGAGGTGCTCTTGATCAGATTTGGAGAAAGGGGTAAGGTCATCAAGATAGATAACCAAGAAATCATGGATTTCCTTGGCAAATGCAATGTTCATGGCCCTTTGAAAGGTAGCACCAGCATTTTTAAGTCTGAAAGGCATCTTCACATATTTAAATGTTCCCCAAGGTGTGGTAAAGGCTATCTTGTCTTGGTCATCAGGGTGAACCAGTATTTGATTAAAACCTGAAAAGCCATCTAGCAAAGAGATTCTAGATGACCCCACTACTCTTTGTAGGATGTGGTCCATTTTTGGCAATGGGTAGTGGTCTTTTAGGGAGACTTGGTTTAAATTTCTTAGATCTACTGTTACACTAAAATATCATCACCATGATTATTTGCAGTCAGCATGGGTCTATCATCACTTGTACTGTCCTCCTAAGCAAGTCTAAGACCTCAGCTCTTCAAATCAAGCTTTGGAAGTGGGAGAAAGATAATAAAAATCAATGTAACTCTGGTTCCACACTTTCTCTCATGGTCACCTGCGGTCCCGCACCTTCTGTGTACAAAAGCTGCGTACCTACCCGCTCTGTCTCTAACGGTGTAGGTGCAGACCCCTGTGAAAGTCAAAAGGCGCAAGTTTTATCTTAAAAAACTCACTTTGGATTAATTCTAGAGTTTTCTAGAAGGAATTTTGACGTGGATTGTTTGCTCTGAGGTGGTTCATGCATCCCAAAAGAGAAGGAGCTAATCCCTTGACTAAAGGAGCTATCCCTTTGAAGGAGGGCTTTATCCCTTTGAAGGAGGACCTAGTAACTTCCCTCCATTGCACTATAAATATAGGAATTGGGGTGAGGACTAGGGAGGTTAGAAGCTGAACATTTTGAGGGTAAATGCTGGTGAAATTAAGACTCTTTGGTTGAGCTTGAGAGGAGAGATCACATACATCTCCATTGGAGAGTGAGTGAAACTTGTCAAAGTAGAGGAGACATCTTGTTGGACCCTGGGAGGAGCTTGTACAGCGTCAAGGCAAAGGTTGTAAAGTTCTTCTTCTTTTGAATTAATACAATAAAACTCATTTTTCTCAACAAGTATCTTATGTTATTTGTTTCATGGACTCCTTGACTTTCATGTTAAATATGTTTTATGCAATTGGTTTTTCAGGTGCTTTTAATTTGTTTGCCTTGTTTGTGTTTGAAGATTCGCGAAGAGGAGCTCATTTGGATCAAAAGAGCGAGGGCATCCACAAGCTTGCGTTGGACCAAAGGTAGGCCCTAAAAACCCTTGTTTGCTATTGTTTATTGAAGCATATTTAGAGAAAGATAGTGTCTGGTTGGTTTGCTTGTCGTTAGGTCTTATTTAGATTCTAGGAAGGTCTATCTTGTCCGCAAGAGCGACTCATTCCGTGCGACAAAATGGCCACCCCACTGGGGATCTTGATTGTTTTCTTTGTCTATACTTTGACCTGAGAAACTGTATTTTCTATTTCTGTGTTTGACTTGATGATTGTGGGATTGGGTGAATTTAGTTAATTTTGAGTTAGTTTTCTTTTTTCATAGTTTTGGGAGAGGTACGCACCCTCTGAGTTAAGCACAGTGTGTACTTGTACGCACTTTTGCTTTGTGCACAGAGCGTGGACGCACCTGTGTAAACAGGTTGCCTCCGTACCCTGTCAAAAATTTGAAAAAATTTAAATTTTTCTCTTTTTTATCAGTTTAGAATTTGTTTATAGGTTTTAGCCATTGCCCAGACCTGCTTGTTCCCTGTCAAAAACTTTCCTTGGTTTAATTTCATTAGCATTAGGGTTTTAGGTGGAATTCCTAGGAATTTTGCTTGTTGGGTTTGTTTTTCGTTTTTGGTTGTGTAGTGGCTCTGAGCTTAGAAGCCCTAGGGACCTCAGATTACCTTGGTGTCTACCAGTCTTCTTATGAGTCTGACCAGTTATCAAATCTCCCCTTGTTGAGAAATTCGCTTTGAGTTTTCTCATTTCAAAATTTCGAAAAGCTTGTAGTTGAAAGTTTGGAATTTTCATTTTTAAAAAAAGAAAACGAAAGATTGGTTGTTTCTTGACTAATTGTGATTCTGCATAAATTAGTCCTTAGCTCACGTTTAGCTAAGTAAAACATCCTCAAAAAGACTTTTAGTAGGCTTTGAATTCAAGTAGTTTTTTACAGTTTCTAGCTCTCAAAATTAGTCATTTTCATTAGTTTTGAGTGTTTTATTTACAAAATATAAAAAGCAAAATCTCTTTTGGAAAAGTTTGTCTTTTGTAGTGATTGAGCGCTTTGAAAAGAAAAGGGAAAATTGTGTGAAATAGCTAGTTGTCTCGTTTTGAGTGCTTTGGAAAGGAAAAGCTCTTATTTTAATTTGTTTAATTGAGAAAGATTTGTGTTTACAAAGTATTTGCATTCTCAAACTCTTTCTTAGTTTAGAAGTTCATCGAAGAGAAAAGATTGTTTAAATCATCTTAGGTGCATCTTTTTAGTGATTTCGAGTCGAGTCTTTACACCACGAGTTTCATCTCCGCCACCTCTTGACTTAAACAACAACCACTAAAATTAACGCTTAAAGTAAAATTCACCTAGTAACATTTTATTTCTAGGGCTCTGATACACCAACTTAGCTTAGGCTAGTGTCTTGGAGTAGGAGAGTAATTAACTCTCCAAGACAGTAAAAACAAACAAGTAGCTATATCTTGTGGTAGGAAGAAATCCAATTGTTGCATTTATGCTCTGGGAAAGCTCCTCTTAAAGGAGAAGCACGAGATCGTGTCTGAACCAATGTGGGAATCAATCCTTCCTCATTGGGAACGACGCCAGATATTCACGTATTAAAAACGGTAAACCTTGAATTAACCATTGTCGAGGAGCCTGGGGTCACTTGTTGGTAAACCTTGGATTATGTCAAGGAGCCTTCAAGGGGATTGAGCTTGCTACTCTGCCCTTGCGTGCGTATCGGATCGTAGACTATTCCCCCAGGTGTATTTGTCTCAGTTGGTAACCTTAGTGGCCATATTCTTTAGGATTCTTCCTAAGGTGACAGTGGTGGGAAGATCCCACTGTACCTGGAGCAGACGTCGGCTAGACTCACTTGGATTTTCTGGGGGGTTCACTTCACTCGAGACCGTTAAGTGGAGGAACTTGGTCCAGTCTATTCATTAAGCAGGTTGTCGGGGTAACTGTTCCAACCGCCATTTCTGTACTGAATTCTGCGACGTTGGATTTCATCACCAACTAGTGTTTTCGGTCCGGGAAGTTACTGTTTGTGTGTGTTTGATCTCTAGATTCTTTAGGCGTGTGATTCAAATTGGTTTGGTTCTGTAGAGGCTTTAGGTGTTTTTCATTGAGATTTCACTTTGTTTGCGTGTGAAGTAGTTAAAAGTTTTTAACTATGGCTGAATTACCAAGACAGTCCCATAGACATCGGGGCCAGTCTCCTGAGTTTGTAACCGTGGCTGATTTATTGAGGAAGTCCCGTAGACTTCGGGGCCAACCTCCTGAAGAAGTCCCGAGCCATCTTGAAGGCTTGAAATTCCTCGTAACTCCTAGTGGCAGTAAAGTTGGGTCACCTGAAGAAGGAGAGTCTTCGTTGGTTGTACATCCTGATTACCAAACTCTAGTAACAGGTTATAATCCTGAATCTATTTCGGTTTCCGAACTTGCTGGTAGCTTTTCATCTACTAGTGATATAGGTGAAGAACCTGAGATATCAGAACCTGTTACTCCAACATCGAGGTTTGTCTCTCCAACTTCTAGTGGTCCTAATTCACCTAGGGTAGAAAGAGTAATCACCGAAAATCTTCCTTCTGGTTTGATAGCTATTGAAGAACTTGCTCCGAAAGAAGAAGTAGGCATCCCTATCCCTGAAAATCAACCTGTTATTGATCTAAGGGAGCGTGAATCAATTTTTTACAGTCCACCTAGAAGTACTACTTGGTATCTTTCTTTGACTAATTATTTGGAAAACCCAGTGTTATGTTTTTCACCACCTCGTGCTCCTTATCATCCTAGAGGTTTTTATACTCCCGTAAATATGTCAGGTCAGTCGTCCATGTTTACTCAATCGCCTGAATCTTTTTTGTACGGCGGTCCTTCTGTTCCCTCTGGGTATCAGTCACTTTCTCATACTTTTTCAGGAGCATCTCCTCAACCTATTGAACAAGGGTTATTCACTGGAAGCAATGGTGCAAAGCCGTTGAGCGTAGAAGACATTCTTATGATGTCAGGTTCTATTCCCAATTTTCAACCTCAAGTTGGCCAGTTACTGCCTGGGGGGCAGCCTCAATTAACGCTTGGGGGGCAACCTCAAGGTACACAATTTGCCTCTGGGGGGCAACCTCAAGGACAGTACGCGCCTACGGTACAATACGTTCCTCAAGGTCAACCCCAGACTTAATATGTACCCCAAGGTCAACCCCAGTATCAATTTATACCTCAAGGTCAACCCCAGTATCAGTACGTGCCTCAGGGGTATCTACCCCAAGGTCAGTACTCGAACCAAGGTTTCCAACCACCCCAAGGTCAATCTTATGTTCAAGGAACGGGAAATGTGCCTTTCAATTATCAATCCTACCCTCAACCTGGTTATGGTCCTCAATATTCTCAACTTGTTATGGGTCAGTACCCCGGAATGAACATAGTGTGGGATCCATCGCAAACTCAACAGGTGTTGCAGCCAAATGTACAGTTGTCATCTCAAACTGGACAACCCTTAGTTTCTGGTTCACCCCAGGAACCAGTCCAGTCTAATATTCAAACTTCTGTACCTTCGGTAATTTCTCAGTCCGGGCCTATTGCGCCTCGCACTCCATCTCAAACGACTGCTGCAACTGCCACAATGTTTGTTCAATCTACCCTACCTACTTCTGGAGTATCGACAGCTCCGGTTTCTACTGTTCCTGTATCTACTCCTCAGACATCTTTACCACCGTCTGGATCCACGATTCAAACTACGGTTCAGATGCCTGTAGGACAACCTGGTTTAAGTACGGTTGTCACAAGTCAACCTCAATTCACCTATCAACCGTACCAGGGACAGTACCAATTCGGTCCTGCTGTCCAGCAGCCAGTTTATCAGTATCAACCATATCCTGGGTACACTTATCAACAACCTCAACAACCCCAGTACGGTCCGGTTAATCTTGGTTTTCCGGGAGGATACAATATCCCGAATGCGATTCCTATTCCTAGTTATCCCAGATATCCTCCTCCTGGGGCTGGTCTCATGACCCAGAGTTTTAGGGATCCTAATCGGCAGTTAACATTTATCGCAACTTTGGACTTACCTGATTTGTCGCGCCTAACAAATGATCCGATTAATTATCTTCCATTTTGGCTGCCAATGCCGAATAAGTTGCCCAGTGACATTCCCAAGTTCGAAGGTAAATCTAGAGAGGACCCGTCGAACCATGTGATGACTTACCACCTCTGGTGTGCGTCTAACTCCATCACAAATGATTTGATCCGTCTTAGACTTTTCCAGCGCACTCTAACTGTTCTCGCGGCCAAGTGGTACATTGAGTTACCGCAAGGCACTTTTTATAATTTTAGCCAGTTAGCTACCTCGTTTTTAACTCATTTTCAGTTGCCAGTCAGATATGACAATGGCATGGAATTGTTAACTTCTCTAAACAATCGACATCCACGTACATTTCAGATCATATTCATGAGTGGAGACGTCGACGACGTTTAGTGAAGGTATTTATTCTGAATCAAATCTTGGCTGAGTGGTTTGTAAAATCTTTGTTACCAAGGATCACTAAAGATGTTGCTAAAGCCGGAGTTGTTACTGAGGAGCAAGTGATTGCTCAAGCACAGTACCTTGACTTGGTCTATACTCAGTCAGGTATGTTACATGAAAAGATCCCCGATCTTCCCAAGTCAAATCAAATCACTGCAGTTCCTTCGGGATCTCATGCCGCTAACGGTATGATTGGTACGGTTAACACTAAAAGTAAGAAGAAGTCTTCCAAGAATTCTTCTCCTATCATAACCTTGCCTGATTCCTCGACAGGAGATTCTTCTGCAGAGGTTTCCGCCGATATCCACGTTGTAGAGTCATCTACAGCTAAATCAAAATCCGGTGGGAAGAAGAAAGGAAAGAAGAAGAATTATACAGACAAAAGTTCAAAAGAGAAATCTGAAAAGGCGGAATCCAATGATGAAAAGCGTAAACCTCGTTATCCATGTCTCATTTGTGACGAAGAACATTTCACAAGAGACTGCCCTCATCGAGCAGAGGTTGCGAAGATCGTCAAAGGTTCCCAAACTCCTGCTGTTTTGAAGGATCCATTTCCGAGTCAAGATAGCAAGATGATAGGTTCTTCCTCGAGTGCCAATGAAGAACCCATATTGATGATGTCCCATGTAAGGATTGCGACTCGATCACAAGATTATGGCAGTAAAAGTCTTGTTGATGGTAAAGAAGCAAAATCTTCTCATTCTAATCCATCAACCTCAGCTCCCGGTTCTGATCCACTACAGATCGAGAAACCTAATCCAGACTTAGTAATCAAACCGCCCGTCAAGGGTATACTTCGAAAGTCAGCTTTCAATCCACATGCGAGAGCGGCTCAGAATTATAACATTGTTGAGAATTTAGTTGTTTCACCCTCAGCAATGTCGGCTTTGGAAGTGCTGCAATCATGCCCAGCACAGCGTAAATTACTTTTGTCGACTATAGGAGCTGTTGATATTCAGGACCCGAACCTAATAATCTTTGATCTAGAAAATAGTACACCTCGTTTGCCTCATCAAATGGCTTTCTAGATTCCAATGATAGTAAAAAACAGGCCTATTCATCAGACTGTAATTGATGAAGGAGCTTCAACGTGTATTATGTCGATACAGTGTTGGAGATCGCTTGATTCTCCTTCACTAAATCAATCCCCGACAATTATTAAGGCCTTTGATGGCCGTGGGTTTCATCCTTTTGGCATTCTACAGGATTTGCCTATAGGGGTTGAAGGAAAAACCGTTAGTCTAGATGTGGAGGTGGTTGATGCCCCTCTAGACTACAACCTTCTCTTGGGTCACAGTTGGTCTTACGTTATGACAGCGGTCGTTTCATCGGTCTTTAGAGTCATAAAGTTTCCACATAATGGAAAGATCATAACAATAGACCAGCTGGCTTACTTTTCATCCGACCCAGCCTCTTCGGAAAGTATTCAGCATGTCGGTAAAACGACTATCCCATATAAGGATGTTGGAGTAGGATTAGTTAAAGATGTCGGTTTACTGGGAATTTTTCCTTTTCCTCCAATCAACGCATCGTCTTCATTTGCAATTATTCATATGATTACATCATACACTATTTTTTATGACGATCCTTGGATCGTTCCTTCTGAATCTGAAATAGACTCATTTGGTAATTCCATGCCTTTGAGTCCATATGAAATTGCCTATAAAGCCGTGCAGTCTTTTGCTGACCCGTGTTCAACCATAAATGACTTAATGAATGTGGTCCGTGAGGAATCACTTTTCACATCAACCTCGGATTTAACTTCGTTTTCTGAACTTGTTCACTTTGACGAGCAAATTCGTGAAATCCTATGTGTAGATGATTTACCATGGGAAGATCTCCATCACAGATCTTCGTTTTTACTTGAGGATGATCGTTTTGAAAATGATTTCTCATCAATCTTTACGACTGAATATGTCAAGGAACCTCAGAATCCAATGAAACATCCTGATTCAGAGTTAAATTTGGGAAACATCTCTCGAACTATTCCCATTGACATTTCGGTTAAGCACGGAATTGTTGAGAACATTCATATAGGTGCCTCATGTAGATATGACGAAATTCAATTATATAAGGCCCTATTTCAAGAATTCCATGACGTGTTTGCCTGGTCCTATGAGGAAATGCCAGGAATTGATCCCGCGATTGTTGTTCATGAGATCAAGAATTACCCGGACGCTAAACTCGTCCGGCAATGTTTGCGTCAGATTCACCCATGAAAAGCTACTACAATTAAAGCAGAAGTTGAAAAATTGTTGAAAGCAAGTTTCATTTATCCAATCCCGCTAACGGATTGGGTATCGAATATTGTTCCGGTTAACAAAAAACAGGGAACAATAAGAATATGCATCGACTATAGGGACATTAATCGAGCCTGTTCGAAGGACAACTACCCAACTCCCTATATCGATCAAATCATTAATGTTTGTGACAGCAGCGAAATATTTTCCTTTATGGACGGTTTTTCCGGATACAATCAAATCAACATTCTACCTGCCGATCAACCAAAAACGGCTTTCATTTGTCCATGGGGGACATTTGATTATTGCAAATTACCTTTTGGGCTTGAGAATGCCGGAGCAACTTTTCAGAGGGCGATGTCTTATGCGTTTCATGACATCAAGCACATTGTGCAACCCTATCTCGATGACTTGCCTGCTCATTCACTACATCGAGCTGATCACCTCGTCCATTTACGAGCAATCTTTATGAGGTGTAGGCATTATCGTATTCGGTTGAACCCACACAAATGTGTCTTATGTATAGAAATGGGTCGATTGCTGGGATTTGTAGTTTCGAAAGCCGGCATTCGCGTTGATCCCTCGAAGGTCGAAGCTATCATCAATTTGCCTCCTCATTCGAGTCTTCGCCAACTCCAAAGTTTGCAGGGGAAAGCAAACTTTTTATGACGATTCATTCCTAACTACGCCGAGGTTACAAAGGGTTTTACATGGTTGTTGAAACATAACACTCAATTTTCTTGGGATGAGATAGCTTAGAAATCTTTTGATGCACTCAAACACGCGTTGACCCATGCACCGTTGTTGCATCCTCCCAACTACAACCAGGATTACTTCTTGTATCTCGCCGCCTCCTATTCCACCATTGGAATGGTCTTAGTTCAGGAAGATGAATTCGAAACGGAACATGTGATATATTACCTTAGTCGGACGTTAAATCCAACTGAGCTAAAATACTCACATGTGGAGAAATTGGCATTGGCAGCCGTTCAAGCTGTCCAACGTTTTCGTCACTACATTTTACTACGTAAAACTACGGTAATTTCAGATTGCAACCCTATGATCTACATTTTGACCAAACAATTGCTAGGGGGCAAGTACTCTAAATGGATCTTTATCCTGCAGGAGTTCGACTTGGAGTTTGAGAAATCTAAGTCTAAGAAATCATTAGTTTTTGCAGAGTTAATGTGCGACTTCCCGCGTGCTGACACAGAAACTGTGGCAAAGGAGCCCATTGCGGACGAATCTTTGTTTCTAATTAGCACTTTAGATCCGTGGTATGGGGATATCATCGTCTATCTCCAGACCCAATCCTTTCGACCAGAAATTTCAAGGTCAGAACGTCGGAAAATTCGCTTCCAGTCCCAACAATTCAAAATTATTGGAGATACTCTTTATCGCCGTGGGGCAAACTCTATTTTTCGACGTTGCTTAACTCACGAAGAAGCTGAAAGGGTTCTAAATGACTGTCACTCTGGAGCATGTGGTGGTCATATGTCTGGGTATGCCCCTTTTCTGAATCCTGTGAGAAGAAATTCCTGTCAATTTACGAATTTCGGGCCTACTAGTAGCCGAGCCATGAGAGGGCTTCCATTTTGGCTTATTTTTCTTAGCGATGCGCGCTAATCGCGCATCAAAAACTGCCTCGGTTTTTCATTCCGGGCATCCTTCGCTGCAAATTTCGCGCTTCGCGCCCTTTTTGGTGATGACGTGAGAATTACATCAACATGGGTCCCAGTACGGCAGTGACGTGGCAGGGTGATGTCAGCAGGGTAACGTTGCAATACAGCAGGGTGATGACGTGGCAATACAGTGGCAAAGACGTGGCACAAGACATGGTGGTAGGAGGCCGACGCAGGCTGATGACGTGATGAAGACATGGCACTGACGTCATTCGGCGGAGGTGGTATTTGGTTTTCTCCTGTACCTCTTTTCCGCGTAGGTGGTATTGGGGGAGGGGCCTCCGAACACACCGGGAGGCTGATACGTGGCGGGGGTACGACAGGGAAACCGCCCATCCCTCGGACGTTAACCTTCGGCGGATTGGTATATGAAAACACCCACCCACTGTTGATCTGGGGTGCTGGCCATTGGACGACTGGCGGGGTTGGCGAGGTAGCGGGAGGTTAGGGATGAGACCTGCCTGTTTTATTTAAACAAAAATGCGCGACGGGGTTTGAAAACCTTAGGTTAATGCGGAGTTTGGGGGTTTTATGTGCGCAAAAGGTTGGATAGTGAGGTTTTAAGGGTAAAGGGGTGGATATAGGTTATTGGCCTAACCAGAGGTTTAGACCAATCCCAGAGTTATGACACGGATGGGTTCATAACAGTCCCAGGTGGACTATTATTTCCCAGAACTGTATGTACATAGCTATAGTGTTATAGGGTGGGATATGTAATATTTTTGGGATTTTATATAGTTTTTTGTATAATAGGGGATAAGGAAATGATCTAGGGAGCTAGATAGTAGAGTTAATAGTTAATATGAATTTGTGAGGTGAAGTGTAGGGGAGAGGCTAAGTTTGTGAGCTAAAACTTGGACTTAGGAAGTGAATGGAATGTGGAGACATGATTTTTACACAAGAAATGTGGCTTCTTTTCACTGAAGAGAGTCAAAGCTTGACTTGGTTTTTTACAAAGATGAAGTGATAACAGGGCTGGTTGGGCAGATCCCAAGGTCCTTCAGGGGTGTTAGTAAGAAATTTTGAAATTTAGAAGAAAGGGGAATTAGACATGCCTCGCTTGAGCTCCTCCAAAGGGAAATTGCCTTATACCTGTGATCTGAATAGTTATAGCATTAAAAAACATGAAATGGATCACATAGCTTGATTCTGCAACCACAAAACTACTTACCTAGCCTACTTACCTAGCATTTTTTCTTCTTTTTGCATGGGTGCACTTGGACTTGCAGACCCTAATTATCCTTTTTTCTTTTGACTTCCCTCCTATCTAAACGTACCCTTATATCATCCAGGGGCTCAGCTTAAGCTGTTGAGCACCCTTGTTTCTCTACCTATCTACAAATCTGCCAAGATTAAGCTGTTTTCATAGATATTCATTCTCTATATTCTACAACAAGAAATTGAAACCTAGGGAAGCCAAGATTAAGCTGTTTGGACTTCCCTTAACTGAAAAACTCATCAAAATGGATTAACTCATCAAAATTTGGAATACAGCAGTGGCATTTAGACTGGCACACTTTCATGGCCTCTTCTTTGGCCTCTTTCTGGAAATATGGAACCTTGCAACATGAAAAGATGACATATTTGGTACTTTCAACTGTCAATCATGAAATATGAACACCTATTGCGATAGGAGGCTAACAGTGGCTCCACTTGGGGATGGATTTTCCTTGTGAAAAGCCAAGAATAGCAGGTCAGACTGCCTTGATCTTCTATTTTTGCTATAGACTGAAACTTCCCTTGTGCTGGCTATCAAATGATTGAAAATTTTATACCTGAACACAACATTCTCATAAAATGAATTTTTATACAATAGCAGCACTGCCTGCTTTTTTCTGCGCACTCTATCATTACATGCACCTATGCCTGAGGACCTGCCTTTGAAATAAACACAACATAGGGGAACAAAACTGGAGCACTTCCCTTGATTCTGTTTTGAAAAAAGGGTGCTGATGTAAACTAAAAATCCTCCTTTCTTTTAATACTATTGACTGAAAAATTGCCTTCTCTTTTGCTAAGATTAATGCAATGACAGAGATTTGAATGGAGGACTTGCTTTGGTTCTGCCTTTAAAGAACTTTTTTGCGCTGTTCCATTATTCGGCCTGCTAAAAAAAAAACAAAGTGCTGAAAATACAAGTATTTATGTACAAATATAATACAGCTGCGTTGTGTTCAACAACAGGGATCATAATAATGCTTTAGCATTCGGCCATTGACAGGGCCTTCTTCAGTTATGTCGCCCTCTACAAATTTGAGGAAATATGTGTTATTGCCCTGCACAACGCTGATAACAAATGGACCTTTCCATAAAAAATTCAAATTTTGCATGTTTTCCCTTGTCTTCTCTTCGTGAGTCCCACCTTAGAACTTTTTTGCCAACACAGAAATCCTCAGCCTTAGCTCTCTTATCAAAAATCCTTTTGAGCTTCTCTTGCAAAATTTGAGCTCTGTCATAGACCTGCTCTCTTGTTTGCTGGAGATGAATGGTCTGGTTGATTCTTCGTTGAACATCATTTGGTTCAGCTTGGATCTCTTGTAACAGCTTGATGGAAGGAATGCCCAAGGAAGATGGAAATCTGGCCTCCATGCCATACACCAGCTCATAAGGGCTCATCCCAATGGATTTCTTTGTTGAAAGTCTGTCTGCCCATAGGGAATTTGTGAGCTTTCTATGCCAATTCTTCTTGTTTTCTTCTAGCACTTTCTTTATGATGTTGATGAGGCTTTTGTTGGATGATTCGGCCAAGCCATTACCTTGAGGGCCCAAGGTAATGTGAAATTTATGGCAAAAATTGATCATCTTTTTGGATTTGAAGGTAGCGGCGTTGTCAGTAATGATCTTCTCAGGGCAGCCAAATCTAGAAAGGATGTTGGTCTCAAGGAATTGGATAATGATGGAGTCATTGGCTTCTCTACATGGGATGGCTTCAATCCATTTAGTGAAATAGTCAGTGGCTGTTAGAATCCACTTATGCTGGCCTGAGGAAGAGGGGTGGATTTCTCCAATGAAGTCAAGACCCCATTATTGAAAAGGCTTCTCAGTTAAGATGGGCTTAAGAGGCAAAGGTAACAGCTTTCTTTTGCCCTCAAAGATTTGGCATTTATGACATGCGATAGCAAACTTCTTTACATCTGCAAACAAAGAGGGCCATTAGAAACCAGCCCTTAAAATTTTTTAAGCAGTGGACTTCCAATATAGATGTCCTCCACAGTCCCCTGCATGGAATTCTTTCATGACATTGTTAGTTTCATTCATGGTTAAACAATTAAGCAATATGCAGTCATGATTTTTCCAAAATAATGCACCATCTAAGATACCAAACTTGGAAGCTTTCATCTTTAAAAATATTTTCTTGGTTCTGGACAATCCTGGGGGAGCAAATAGGTTTAACAAAACAAAGCATATATCAGCATACCATGGGGATTGCAAAAAAGTTTCACTGATCTGTGGAGTCGCAAGCTCCTGTTCATTGTCCAGTTGGTTAATGTCTAAGGCTTGAAAGTTTGTTTCGGACATCAGTTTGGCTAAACCTTGTCCCTTTATGAGCTTGGTTGGTTTTATTTCTATGTCATACTCAAGGATGTTAGCAATCCACTTGCCTCTTTTGCCTTCTAACCACTCTTGGGTTAATATGTCTTTTACAACAACATTTGGGACATAGGCAATCACAATTTAAATATAAAATTTAAACTCGGAAATCTTTGATTGCTTTAACAGGGGCATAGGCCTGCTTATCCATGATTTGGTACTTCAAAGGGGCATCTCTTAAGGCTTGGCTGAATAATGCAATTGGCTTTTCATCTCCTTGATCATCCTTTTGCAAAAGGACAGCAGCTATGGTGTGTTCAGATGCAAATAGAAAAATGATGAAATCCTTATCAAATTAAGGACTTGTGAGGACTGGGGCTTGGGTTAAGGCAGTTTTGATACTCTCAAAGGCTTGCTTGGTTTCAAGAGACTATTTTACCTTGGCATCCTTTTTTAACATGTTTCTTAACAGTCTTATCAGCTCGGCTAGATTTGGGATAAATCTCCTTAGGAAATTGATCTTTCCAAGGAATGCTTGCAACTCTTTTATGTTTCTTGGAAATGGGATTTGAAGGATGGCTTGAATTCTTTCAAGATCAATTCTAATCCCATCTTTTGAGATGATATGGCCTAGTAATTTACCTTCTTCAAGGCCAAAGAGAGACTTCTTGGGGTTCAAGGAAATGTCGTATTTCCTACATGTCATGAATATTTGCCTTAGGTGTTTGAGGTGCTCTTGATCAGATTTGGAGAAAGGGGTAAGGTCATCAAGATAGACAACCAAGAAATCATGGATTTCCTTGGAAAATGCAATGTCCATGGCCCTTTGAAAGGTAGCACCAACGTTTTTAAGTCCGAAAGGCATCTTCACATATTTAAATGTTCCCCACGGTGTGGTAAAGGCTGTCTTGTCTTGGTCATCCAGGTAAACCAGTATTTGATTAAAACCTGAAAAGCCATCTAGTAAAGAGATTCTAGATGACCCCACTACTCTTTGTAGGATGTGGTCCATTTTTGGCAATGGGTAGTGGCTTTTTAGGGAGACTTGGTTTAAATTTCTTAGATCTACACATAGCCTAATCTCACCTGTCTTCTTTCTTGTGGGAACAAGATTGGATACCCATTCAGAAAATCTGATGGGTGCTATGATACCTGCTTCAAACATTCTTTTCACTTCCTTTTCAATCAAAGGGAGAAACACAGGGTTGATTCTCCTTAGTTTCTGTTTGAAGGGCCTTTGATTTGGTTTTAAGGGAATGGTGTGTTGGATCACTGAGGTGTCATAGGACTTCAAGTCTTCATAACTCCAAGCAAATACATCTTGGAATTCTTTAAACAAATCAACATATTTGGGCTCTTGATCGGGTGGCAAAGATTGAGATAGTTTGATCATTTTGGGCTTCTCTGCTGTCCTAATGTTGTGTTCTTCTATAGCAGCATTTAAGGGTTGCATTTTTGGCTTTTTGGGAACATCATTTGCATCAAACATATCTTCTAACAGAGTGAGGCCAGCAGGGAGAAAGTTATCTTTTAGATCAACAATCTCGGCCTCTGTTTTGGCTATTTCCTCCAGATACATCTGTTTCAGCTCTTCTATGTTTGCACTGTCAAAAACAGTTGGGTTTAGCATTTGTTTGGCTGTTACAGCTTGCTAATTTTCATTTGTTTGTTGTTTTTCATCCGTCATAGCATCCATGTTAATGTTAATATTTGAAAACTCATGCTCAAGAGTGAGGAAATTGTTAATCTGGGCATCATTTTCGAACACTTGCCAATCTTTAATTGGGACAATAGGCCTATGTTTTACCTTGGCAGTGAAATGGTGATTTGGCTCAAAGGGAAGCTTGCATGTACTAGCAAAAGTGGCTAGGCTATGTGCATGAATGTTATGATTTCTTGAAATCTTGGCAAGCTTGGATTCAGTGAATGCATTGAGTATATTAGTGGCAGCAGTCCTATAGGCCCTCATCCTATTGTCATTAGTAACAAAGTTGCCTTTCATTTGCTGTATGACTAAATCGGAGTCACCTAGGATGGATACTTTTGCAACTCCTAGAGCTTTGAGAAGTCTAAGGCCTAAAAGGAGAGCCTCATACTCTGCCATGTTGTTGGTACATTTGAAGTTTAGTCTGTAGGCATGGCCTTCTGCATGATTGTTGTGTGTATTGTGAATCCATACACCTGCCCCCGCTCCTAACTTGTTAACAGAGCCATCAAACTCTAAATACCATGTGATTTCTTGCTTGTGGTTAGTATTAAGAGTTTTAGTCATTCTTGCAGTGGGCAGATTTGAATTTTTTATTTGGGGAGGTTTTTCTTGTATGCTGGTTGCCTTGATTGTTTTGACAGTTTCATCAGTATGGGCAACTGATTCTTCATTGATGTTTGTGTCCAATTCTAAAGTTGAAGGTTTATCATCAGTGGGAGGACTTGTTTCATCATTAAATAAAATAAAAGAATCCATATCAGAATGGATTGAATAGATAGGGAAGTTTTGGGGCTTTTCCTCACTGCTTACCAAATACTTCATCAGTGTTTCTCTATATAGTCTCTTTGGTTGCCCAAAGACAGATATAGTGGCATAGGAGAGGTCTAGTTGGAGAGATCCTTGGAGTTTTGCTCCCCAAGATCTTGACAATAGCATGCCATACTTTGGTGGAATGTCAGCAACCACCACATCCATGAGGACTGTCTTGTTTGGGTATTGGACTAAGGAGACACATAAGTCTTTGATTAAGCCTAAACACTTGACCTAACTTGAGTCAAAGGAAAATAATTCTTTGTAGGGTCTTGTAACATCAAGGTTTAGCTTCTCAATTACAGCTTTGGGCATAAGGTTGTGTGAGGCACCTGAGTCAAACATAGCATTATGCAATACTTTATCATGAATGTGCAAACTGACATAGAATGTTAACACAGCTCCATGTCTTGATTTACCATTGACTTCATGACCGAAAAGGAGCTCAGGTTGATCATCTAATACATTCACATCATCCCTATTTTCTGGCATTTGTAGCGATCTTTTGATTTGCTGCCTATAGATATCATGTTTGGCAAGTTCAGATAAAGGGATGGATATCTTCAATTTACCTATTTCTGCCTCTAAATCAAAAGGTTTTTTTGGCTGTGATTTAGTATTGTGACTGGCAGATTTTCCCTTTTCAATTGCACTTTCAACGGTTTTCTCTTGTTCTTCATTGATTTCTTGAACTATTTCTGATTTGGAAAGGATTTTAGGGGAGCTGTTCAAATCTTCTTTTGAGGAAGAAGGTGGCAGAGGGTGATCATTAGAGGGCTGCATGTCTGTGACATCCTCTATGGTGACATCCTTTGGATTTGGGGCTGTTTTATTAGCAGTTTCTATGAGGGCAGCCTTTTCTTTGATCTTCTTAGGCTGTTTGATATCACTTGGTTTAACCTTTTTGGGCACATCTATGGTTCTTGTCCTCAGCTTATACTGTTTGTGGACCTCATAAACAGCTGAATCATAACCTTGCTTAAAATCAAAAGACTTGCCTGACTTAGTCCGAAATTGATTTATCTCATGGTCATCTTGGTCTTCTTGGGTTAGGAAAATTTGTTGCTCACCCTTTAGATCCATCAAATTCATGGGAGTGTCTTCTGTCTGCTCACTAGATGTGGATGCTTCTGTGTAGTTCTCTTGGAAAGGAGGCCTTATATCATGGTCTGGGTTAGATCTCCCAACGTTTGTGTTCTGCGTTTTCCAGAAATTTGGGTTCCTTATGGTATTGGGCTGTTTTCCTTCCCATGTAGATTTCCTTTCAACGCTTTCCACTCTATCTCCCAGCCTGTGCATGCCACTGATAATAGCATCCAACTTTTGGTCTAAGGCTGATGGTTCTTCCTTAAAGGTGGTTCTTCTCTCAGTTCTAGCTCTGTTTCTTTTGGCAATCAGATTTGCCTCTACACTGACAACAACATCTTGCATGTCTGTTAGGCTTTGAGGGGCTCTTTCCCTTAACTGATAAGCCATGTCAGTATGAAAACCATCAGGGAATTTATACAAAGAAAGATCAGGTGGAGGTCTTAAGTTCTGTGGTATTGCATTATAAACATTATTAAATCTCGCACAATAGTCTAAGACAGACTCTTGAGGGCCTCTTTTGATTGTGTCATATTCAGATAGTATGTGCAAGGGATCTTTCTTTTTCTCCTATTTGTTAAGAAATGTTTGGTAAATGGCCTCTGGGTTAGCTATGGAATTTACAGCAAGGCTTCTAAACCAGGGCCTTACATCTCCTGTTAAGCTTTGGACAAAAATCTTCATTCTCACGCTATCATCATCTATCTCGTAGTTCTCAAAATAGTCTTGCATTTTCTTGGTATGTTGAAGGGTTGTGCAAGAACCAGTACCATCAAAGTATGTGATTTTAGTTTGGTAATCCTGAGGCATAGCCCCTGGATTAGCAGGCAACTGTAATGGAGCATATCTATTCACCATATTCACAGGGATAAGTGGAACAGCAGGGATAAATGGAACGACTAGAACAACGGTAATAATAGCGGTAATGGGAGTATGTGCAGTGAATGGAGGTGTGGAAGGAGTGCTTTGAGAGGTGGATGATGAACTAGGGGAAGTAGGGGTTGAACGAAATAAAACTTTGACAGGGGTTGGAACACAACTTGGCTGGACTGTTTCAGGACTAGAATTAGCAAAATCTTCTCTTCGCTCTAGCTTCCTGAGGTTCCTTGGGATCAAATTGGGATTTTCAAAAGCAGCTGGGGGATTTGTGTCTAGATTTGACCTTGTATAATGAGAGTTCCTTTTGGGATCCAGATTCTGAACTTGTTTTGGTATTTTCTGTGAATGTTTTTAGAATTAGCAAGGAACTGATCAAATTTTGGAATAGCTGTCTACAGCTTAAAACTAGCATGAAGATTGACTGAAGCAGCTTTTATTTACTCCTGTAAATGCAAAGCAAGAACAGTTTCAAAGGCTCCCTGGCTGACATTCAGGCTTCATCTGTAGTTTTAAGGAATATACAACAATTAGAAAATTCATTGGTCCCCAGTGGAGTCGCCATTATGTTATCACTCAGGTTGTCCCTTGGCTCCTTAAGGGATACGGCCGAGGTAACCACTAACCAATCTTTGGACTGCAGGTCCTAGCCTACCTGCAATCAGAGAGGGCTCTCTCTTTATGATTTAGCTTTGTTGATGATGATTTTAGGCTAGTTATTGATTTCAAGGGTTTTTGTTTAAGTTTTGGTGGGAAGGATGATGCTTTCAAGTAGAGAGGTAATGCATAGTGTGATAAGTTCAAACCATTGGGCATGGAGTCATGGAGTAGGACTGCTGGTGCGTTTTCTTGGTCACAAGAGGAATATGGAGCAAGATAGCTACACATGAAACAACTTTCAATTCAAAAGGACATGGATTGAAGGCTAAGAAATGAGAGGCAATTAAGAATCTCTCTTTCAACTTAACAAAGGGAAGGTAAATGAGCTCTATCTAGGAGCAATAAAGAATCCCTAGATAACTGTCAAACATGGGTGAATTAGGGGAAATATGAGCCAAAGGGAATTCATATTCATTACCAATTCAGAGGAAAACATAAAGAAACAGCAGAAATTGAGCATAGAGTGCAGTTAAACAAAGTCTAAGCTATTCATTTTTCCTGCTATTTTAGATGGTGATACATGGGTGATATGAGCATATATCAAATGGAAAACAAAGGTAAGAAGCACTTATTGAGTCATGTTGCAGCACAAGAATTCCACATTCACTCTTCAACCATTAAACAAACAGTAAACAGTCCATCCTCCAAGCTTTTCAACAGTCTTTGATTAAGGAAAACATCAAGTATACAGAGCGAGTCTCTAGTGGAGCGAATCAACCAACCAACCCCCTAAACAGTAAATTAGGGTGGTTTTTATAAGCAAAATATCTACAATAATCAGATTTGGGACAGATCTGATGCAATAAGTGTCTTGAACCTAACATATGCTCGAAATAAATGCCAAAATATCTATCTAATGCTGCACTGGGGGTAGCTGCCTCAAAAAATTAGTAACTGTGATGTCCTTAGAGCCTTGTGCTAGCATTTGGCCATAATTGTGCTTTGATTTCTGCAGTGCTACCCTTAGGTGGCCTTATGCATTAACTTTTACCTGGTGAGCTTTGATGGCCCAACACTGCTTTATTGACTTTGATGGGGGCCTCTTAATGTTTGCCTGCTTTGGAAATACGGATTTCCACCAAAAATACTGACTGATAGTCTTTGCCACTTCCTCTGATACACTTTCACTGAACCTGGGCTCCTTGTTGTCGTCTGAATGCTTTAAATTGTCCCATCGACATTTTATGGCTGCTGTCCGGCCCTCTGTTGCCTTAAGAACTATTTTCGCCCCTTTTCTGAATCCTGCGTGAAGAAATTCCTGTCAATTTGCGAATTTCGGGCCTGCTGGTAGCCGAGCCATGAGAGGGCTTCCATTTTGGCCTATTTTTCTTAGCGATGCGCGCTAATCGCGCATCAAAAACTACCTCAATTTTTCATTCCGGGCATCCTTCACTGCAAATTTCGCGCTTCACGCCCTTTTTGGTGATGACGTGAGCATGACGTCAGCATGGGTCCCAGTACGGCAGTGACGTGGCAGGGTGACATCAGTAGGGTGACGTGGCAGTATGGCAGGGTGATGACGTGGCAGTACGGTGGCAGCGACGTGGCAGTGACGTGGCACAGGACACGGTGGTAGGAGGCTGACACAGGTTGATGACGTGATGAAGATGTGGCGCTGACGTCATTCGGCGGAGGCAGTATCCGGTTTTCTCCTGCACCGCTTTTCCGCGTAGGTGGTATTGGGGGAGGGGCCTCCGAACACACTGGGAGGCTGACACGTGGTGGGGGTATGGCAGGGAAACCGCCCATCCCCCGGACGTTAACCTCCGGCGGATCGGTATATGAAAACACCCGCCCACCATTGATCTGGGGTGCTGGCCATCAGACGGCTGGCGGGGTAGGCAAGGTAGCGGGAGGTTAGGAACGGAACCCGCCTGTTATATTTAAACAAAAATGTGCGATGGGGGTTGAAAACCTTACGTTAATGCGGAGTTTGGGGGTTTTATGTACGCAAAAGGTAGGATAGTGAGGTTTTAAGGGTAAAGGGGTGGATATAGGTTATTGGCCTAACCAGAGGTTTAAACCAATCCCAGAGTTATGACACTGATGGGTTCATAACAGTCCCAGGTGGACTATTATTTCCCAGACTGTATGTACATAGCTATAGTGCTATAGGGTGGGATATGTAATATTTTTGGTATTTTATGTAGTTTTTTGTATAATAGGGGATAAGGAAATGATCTATGTAGCTAGATAGTAGAGTTAAGAGTTAATATGAATTTGTGAGGTGAAGTGTAGGGGAGAGGCTAAGTTTGTGAGTTGAAACTTGGACTTAGGAAGTGAATTGAATGTGGAGACATGATTTTTACACAAGAAATGTGGCTTCTTTTCACTGAAGAGGGTCAAAGCTTGACTTGGTTTTTTACAAAGATGAAGTGATAACAGGGCTGGTTGGGCAGATCCTAAGGTTCTTCAAGGGTGTTAGTAAGAAATTTTGAAATTTAGAAGAAAGGGGAATTAGACATGCCTCGCTTGAGCTCCTCCAAAGGGAAATTGCCTTATACCTGTGATCTGAATAGTTATAGCATTAAAAAACATGAAATGGATCACATAGCTTGATTCTGCAACCACAAAACTACTTACCCAACCTACTTACCTAGCATTTTTTCTTCTTTTTGCATGGGTGCACTTGGACTTGCAGACCTTGATTATCCTTTTTTCTTTTGACTACCCTCCTATCTAAACGTACCCTTATATCATCCAGGGGCTCAGATTAAGCTGTTGAGCACCCTTGTTTCTCTACCTATCTACAAATCTGCCAAGATTAAGCTGTTTGGACAGATATTCATTCTCTATATTCTACAACAAGAAATTGAAACCTAGGGAAGCCAAGATTAAGCTGTTTGGACTTCCCTTAACTGAAAAACTCATCAAAATGGATTAACTCATCAAAATTTGGAATACAGCAGTGGCATTTAGACTGGCACACTTTCATGGCCTCTTCTTTGGCCTCTTTCTGGAAATATGGAACCTTGCAGCATGAAAAGATGACATATTTGGCACTTTCAACTATCAATCATGAAATATGAACACCTATTGCGATAGGAGGCTAACAACATGAATGCTTGAGTTATCATTTGGCACTTTTGTACGGTGATAACTTTTATTTATGCCTAATGTATGAATAGCTCATTATGCGATATGCTTTTCACAACTGTTTCGTCTAACTTTTTATGCGAAGTGGTTCATCTTGATTGATTTCCTTTCTTATAATCGCTAAATGATCTTTATTACCAGTTGTTATTTGAAATCTCTTTAGATCGCATAATAGAAGAATTACATCCTGGGTTAGTATAGATTTAGATGTGCTGTTTATTAGATTACAATAGCATAGAATTAGATTAAAGTTTGAATCAGAATAGCTTAGATAGGAACTGTTAGATCAACAACATAAAATTCTACACACACACTCATAGATTGGGAAACTGGTCCCATTATCCCCAGTCGGACCCGCTATACCAAACAGATAAGGAGGTGCCAACCAAGGTCCGGACCAGGCGGGTATCCCTTTGTTGTCGACCCGATTTTCGGGGCTTCAACAGTACCCAAACTGCTATATATAACAATGTTATTTTTAACACTTCTATTTTTATCATTTCTTGTTTCTATTTTAACCATGATGAGGAGCCTTGGGTGTTTCAACAATTTCCTGATCGGAAGTGAAACGAACCTCAGGACAATGACGGCCTGACATAACCATCAGCTCAAGATGAAGTGCCTCGACAGTCTGCGGGGTTTTGATTTCGTCGACAGATAGATCATCATAAATAGGTGGCTTTGAAAAATCAATAGCAATAGAATCATTATCATGATCGAATACAGGTTTAAATATATCACGACAGCTAGGATTAGTAAAATTAATGATTTCATCAGCATCCATATGATCTCATGAATCAAACTGAGGAGTAGATGAGAAGCGGAAAAATTCACCCTCTGCGTTTCCGAAAAAAGTAGATGAAAAATCAAGTGGATTTTCAAAGAATAATTTCTCCTCTCCATTGTCGGATGATGGACTTACATTTGGTGTGTTCTGTGAATGATCATTAATGGGTGTATCCGTAAACAGAGATACACACATGAAATCAGGGATGGCAGAATCACCAAAGATATCAGGGAAAAACAGAGGAGGCACGGACAAAAGGGAATCATCCTTTGTCAATGGTTGATGTTCAGATTCCCAATCATACTCTTCATGAATAACAGCATAGGTTGATTATACAACACCAACTCCATTCATAGCTTGATCCTCATTCACAACAGGTGTAGTGTCTGGGATGGAAGAACACAAGAAAGTGCAATTCGAAGGATCACCAGAACACGAAGACAAAGTTTGAGGTAAGACATGCATTTGACAACCCATGGGATTTCCAACCAAATTTGCACGAAAGTTGAGAGAAGTGTTGTTGGGAGGATGTGACAGTTGAACAGACATGTGTACATTTTCTCCCACATCAAGGACAGTAGACAGTTTCTCGTGACAGCGACGTTTCCATCTATGATTACGCAGCTCCATCACCGAAGTATGCTGTGCGGGGTTTTAACTTCATCTTCTTCCTGGGATTGAAAAATTTGGTAAGGAAATATTCAAATCTATCCATGAGATACTGGAATTTCATCTAACCTTTCAGAGCTTCAAACTATAATACATGGAAGTGGTCCCAAAAATTCGTAGGCGATTCTTGCAGAGTCTTCCGTTGTTTCAAAAAAAATTTGTCCAGAGGTTCTAGATCAAAATCATGGAAATTAGATTCAATGAGATAACATAACTGCTCAAGTGAGTGCATGTTGCCGGGTGGCAGACTACAACAAGAAATGTGCAGAAGTCATATGCATCATCAAGAAATGTGCAGAAGTCTTGCGAGTACGCAGGCTAGGCCACTTCGCCTTCACCATCCTACATGAATTCCGATAAGACATCAAAAAACTCCCTAGTGATGTTTGTTGGGTGCAGGAATTACACTTAAGCAAGCTCCTTCAACACTTAATTATCAACCCAGGGGTTTTGTAAACTTAGAGACGAAGCACAGGTAATGTCATAAGTGGTATGAACTTTTCCTTTTTCTATTCCTACTTCTCAATTGAAATATTGCAGAATCAAACAGAAAAATCACAAAGGGAAACTGACACCACAGTAATTCTAGTGTTGGAATGCAAAAAAATGAATTTGTGAAGAAATCAAATAAAGGAATTTTCACATTGCTGTAAACAATCTTAGCTGTTGAAGTAAAACTCTATGTTTATCCTCAGTATAGGTGGTGGTAGTTTAACAAGTGGGACGTTGAAAAGATCTGCCTTCTAAATTATTTTCCTTCCCACACTAAGCGGTCGTTCATGTACTCTTGCAATCTACTTGCACTAGTATAGGTACAAAACGTATGTGAGAAGTATATTTTACACTTATATTGAAGACTTATGTCTTCACGTAGGGCTCTAAGCCTCAAGGCTTGGAGCACTCTGTTCCTGTAACAAGACACTGGTTCTTGTACTGGAACAGAGCTTCCTACACCAAGTATTCCAATTTACTTTTGGGAAAAATAAAAGGGTGTGTTAGCTATAAAAAGAATTGCAAATGTGAGTTGAATCTAAAATAAGTTGCACACAAAAAAGAATGCTTCAATCAACTGAATCTTGCAAAATTTAAGATGAAAACAATCTTCAAAAGTTAAAGTAGACCTTCTTCAGTGAAAGGGTTTCACATGCAACCAATTCTAACTCAAAACGGGTTCACTATAATATTTCAGATTACTTTTAATCCTTTTCCTTAAATCATGAGGTGCAGTCATAAATTAAGATATAGCAACGACACTCTTTTCTATCTCATGAAGTCATCTTTAATCTTTAGAAGTTTAACTTTTAATATTAGAAATGCTTCCTTCTAATGATGAACGCTTACTTTGCAGAAATATATTATATCATATAAAGGAAAAAGAATGAAACACTTGCTATAAATGAACTAGCAAACTAGAGTGAAAAATCCTACATGCACTAGTACATTAATAATCTTATCTGACTAGATCTCATAATAGAAGAATTACATCCCGGGTTAGTATAGATTTAGATGTGTTGTTTATTAGATTACAACAGCATAGAATTAGATTAAATTTTGAATAAGAATAGCTTAGATAGGAACTGTTAGATCAGCAACATCAAATTCTACACACACACACTCATAGATTGGGAAACTGGTCCCATTATCCTCAGTCGGACCCGCTATACCAAACGGATAAGGAGCTTCCAACCAAGGTCCGGACCGGGCGGGTATCCCCTTGTTGTTGACCCGATTTTCGGGGCTTCAACAGTACCCAAACTGCTATTTATAGCAGTGCTATTTTTAACACTTCTATTTTTAGCATTTCTTGTTTCTATTTTCAACATGATGAGGAGCCTTGGGTGTTTCAACAATTTCCTGATCGGAAGTGAAACCAACCTCAGGAAAACGAGGGCCTGACATAACCATCAGCTCAAGATGAAGTGCCTCGACAATCTACGGGGTTTCGATTTCGTCGATAGATAGATCATCATAAATAGGTGGCTTTGAAAAATCAATAGCAATAGAATCATCATCATGATCGAATACGGGTTTAAATAGATCATGACAGCTATGATTAGCAAAATTAATGATTTCATCGGCATCCTCATGATCCCATGAATCAAACTGAGGGGTAGATGAGAAGTGGAAAAATTCACCCTCTGCGTTTCCGAAAAAGGTAGATGAAAAGTCAAGTGGATTATCAAAGAATGATTTTTCCTCTCCGTTGTCGGATGATGGACTTACATCTGGTCTGTTTTGTGAATGATCATTAATGGGTGCATCCATAAACAGAGATACACACATGAAATCAGGGATGGCAAAATCACCAAAGATATCAGGGAAAAACAGAGGAGGCACGGACAAAAAGGAATCATCCTTTGTCAATGGTTGATGTTCAGATTCCCAATCATACTCTTCATGAATAACAGCATAGGTTGATTATACAACACCAACTCCATTCATAGCTTGATCCTCATTCACAACAGGTGTAGTGTCTGGGATGGAAGAACACAAGAAAGTGCAATCCAGAGGATCACCAGAACACGAAGACAAAGTTTGAGGTAAGACATGCATGTGATAACCCATGGGCTTTCCAACCAAATTTTCACGAAAATTGAGAGAAGTGTTGTTGGGAGGATGTGACAGTTGAACAGACATGTGTGCATTTTCTCCCACATCACTCTGTGGTGGTGGAGCTGTTTGATGAAAGGACAGTAGACAGTTTCTCGTGACAACGACGTGTCCATCTGTGATTACGCAGCTCCATCACCGAAGTATGCTATGCGGGGTTTTAACATAACCTTCTTCCTGGGATTGAAAGATTTGGTAAGGAAATATTCAAATCTATCCATGAGATACTGGAATTTCATCTAACCTTTCAGAGCTTTAAACTGCAATACATGGAAGTGATCCCAAAAATTCGTAGGCGATTCTTGCGGAGTCTTCCGTTGTTTCAACAATTTTTTGTCAAGAGGTTCTAGATCAAAATCCTGGAAAGTAGATTCAGTGAGATAACATAACTGCTCAAGTGAGTGCATGTTTTCGGGTGGCAGACTACAACAACATCGTTGTGGGGATTCGTGAAGTGTGTGCAAGCAGCAGGCTAGCCTCTTCATCAGAGAAGTCATATGCATCATCAAGAAATGTGCAGAAGTCTTGCGAGTACACAGGCTAGGCCACTTCACCTTCACCATCCTATGTGAATTCCGATAAGACATCAAAAAACGCCCTAGTGATGTCTATTGGGTGTAGGAATTACACTTAAGCAAGCTCCTTCAACACTTAATTATCCACCCAGGGGTTTTGTCAACTTAGAGACGAAGCACAGGTAATGTCATAAGTGGTATGAACTTTTCCTATTTCTATTCCTACTTCTCAATTGAAATATTGCAGAATCAAACAGAAAAATCATAAAGGCCAACTGACACCACAGTAATTCTAGTGTTGGAATGCAAAAGAATGAATTTGTGAAGAAATCAAATAAAGGAACTTTCACATTGCTGTAAAGAATCTTAGCTGCTGAAGTAAAACTCTATGTTTATCCTCAGTATAGGTGGTGGTAGTTTAACAAGTGGGCCATTGAAAATATCTGCCTTCTAAATTATTTTCCTTCCCACACTAAGCGGTCGTTCATGTACTCTTGCAATCTACTTGCACTAGTATAGGTACAAAACGTATGTGAGAAGTATATTTTACACTTATACTGAAGACTTATGTCTTCATGTAGGGGCTCTAAGCCTCAAGGCTTGGAGCACTCTGTTCCTGTAACAAGACACTGGTTCTTGTACTGGAACAAAGCTTCCTACACCGATTATTCCAATTTACTTTTGGGAAAAATAAAAGGGCATGTTAGCTATAAAAAGAATTGAAAATGTGAGTTGAATCTAAAATAAGTTGCACACAAAAAATAATGCTTCAATCAACTGAATCTTGCAAAATTTAAGATGAAAACAATCTTCAAAAGTTAAAGTAGACTTCTTCAGTGAAAGGGTTTTACATGCAATCAATTCTAACTCGAAACGGGTTCACTATAATATTTCAGATTACTTTTAATCCTTTTCCTTAAATCATGAGGTGCAGTCATAAATTAAGATATTGCAACGACACTCTTTTCTATCTCATGAAGTCATCTTTAATCTTTAGAAGTTTAACTTTTAATATTAGAAATGCTTCCTTCTAATGATGAACACTTACTTTGCAGAAATATATTAAATCATATAAAGGAAAAAGAATGAAACACTTGTTGTAAATGAACTAGCAAACTAGAGTGAAAAATCCTACATGCACTAGTACATGAATAATCTTATCTGACTAGATCTCATAATAGAAGAATTACATCCCAGGTTAGTATAGATTTAGATGTGCTGTTATTAGATTACAATAGCATAGAATTAGATTAAGGTTTGAATCAGAATAGCTTCGGTAGGAATTGTTAGATCAGCAACATCAAATTCTACACACACACACTCATAGATTGGGAAATTGGTCCCCTTATTCTCAGTCAGACCCGCTATACCAAACGGATAAGGAGCTGCCAACCAAGGTCCAGACTGGGCGGGTATCCCCTTGTTGTCGACCCGATTTTCAGGGCTACAACAGTACCCAAACTGCTATTTATAGCCGTGCTATTTTTAACACTTCTATTTTTAGCATTTCTTGTTTCTATTTTCAGCATGATGAGGAGCCTTGGGTGTTTCAACAATTTCCTGATTGGAAGTGAAACCAACCTCAGGACAATGAGGGCCTGACATAACCATCAGCTCAAGATGAAGTGCCTCGACAGTCTGCGGGGTTTCGATTTCGTCGACAGATAGATCATCATAAATGTAGGAATTTACAATGTAAGTTCCACAGAAAGAATACCAAAAGGACACCGCTCACAACCAGATCTCAAATCAATACACCAGTATTTTTGACGTGGTTAAAACCCTCAGAGTGCAAGGAGGGAAACAGTCCACGGCCTGTCCCAACGTGGGTACTACAGGCAATTTATTAATCAGAGAATGAAAATTTACATAAGCTTCTCTCATGCACAGATTACCCGAACAATGACCCTCCATGCGCTTTAAATAGAACTCATGGACCAATCGGGTGTCAAGCCACGGATCAAGTGTCGGTAATACCGAGGTGAGAGTGAACCATCGGATCACTACATATCGTGACCGTCGGATTGTAAGTTACAAAATGTACAACGGTAAAGAAACACACTTTACCTAACTCTAACCTAACTCTATACTAGACCAAGTTGAACTTAACTATATCCTATGTGTCGGAATATCCTAACATCCCCCCTTAAGAACAACTTGGGATAGGATTGAAGGATTTACAAATATGACACAATAGGAGAAGGAAGGAGGCACTAGAGCCTATCCCCCCTTAGTGACAACTTCCTGAACTCCAAGCATATATCGAAGTTTAGTGAACTTCGCCTCTGTGAGAGCCTTTGTGAAGATGTCTGCAACCTGATCATCTGTTGGACAATATTGCACTTCAAGAACATGGTCATGAATGAGCTTTCTAATGAAGTGCATGTGTAGTTCAATGTGTTTGCTGCGCTGATGTTGGACTGGATCTTTGCATAGCTGAATGGCACTTTGATTATCACACCAAAGTGTGGTTGGATGCTGCTGCTCAAAGCCAAACTCTGATAGGATCTGACGAAGCCACAAGGCTTCCTTACTAGCTTCCACGGCACCACGATACTCTGCTTCTGCTGACGAAAGAGAGATGGCAGCCTGTTTCTTACAAGCCCATGTAATAGGTCCTGAACCAAGAGTGAAGACATAACCGGCAGTAGACTTCCGATCATCAGGGTCACCAGCCCAATCAGAATCAGTGAAACCAACTAACAGAGGAGCTGCTTTGGCACTGTAATGAATCCCAAACTGTACTGTACCTCAAACATAACGAAGTATTCTTTTAGCTGCTTTCCAATGACTTTCACGGGGGTTTTGCATAAAACGAGCAACAAGGCCAACAGCAAAGGAAAGATCAGGACGAGTATGGGTTAAATACAAGAGTTTTCCGACAAGTTGACGGTATAAGGTAGCATCAACTTCAGGAGAAGTACAAGAGACTGAAAGTTTGACTCCAGACTGAAAGGGAGAAGGGGCTGGCTTACAGTCTTCCATGTGAAAATGACGAAGAATATCACAAGCATACTTGGACTGGGAAAGGAAAATACCCTCTTGGGATTGCAAGACTTGAAGACCGAGAAAATAGTGTAAGTGTCCTAAGTTTGTCATTTCAAATTTCCTTTTAAGGCTGAACTTCACATGGTTTATAAGGTTGGGATCACTGCCAGTAAGAATAAGATCATCAACATAAAGAACAAGGATGATAAGAGAGTTGCCCACTTTCTTGGTGTAGACAGTATTGTCAGAATGACACCTAGAAAAGCCAGATTCTAAAAGAAAGCTATCCATTTTGGCATACCAAGCCCGAGGAGCTTGCTTGAGGCCATAAAGGGATTTCTTAAGTCGACAAACAAGGCTGGAGTCTGTTTGTATGAAGCCAATGGGTTGTTCCATATAGATTTCTTCCTGCAAGTCCCCATGCAAGAAGGCAGATTTAACATCCATCTGATGGACTTCCCATTTTAAAGAGGAAGCAAGGGAAAGAACAAGGCGGATAGAGTTCATTTTGGCAACGGGGAGAAGGTTTCAGTGTAGTCAATGCCTTCAACCTGTGAAAAGCCCTTAGCAACGAGACGAGCTTTATGTTTATCAACTTTCCCATCTGGTCCATACTTGGTTCTGTAAACCCATTTACATCTAACAAGTTTGCGTCCCTTTGGTAGAGGAACAAGATCCCATGTATCATTTGTCATTAATGAATGATATTCTTCATTCATAGCTGCTTCCCAATGTGGATGGCCTGAAGCTTCTGCAAAAGTGTCAGGATCATGATTTACTGGAGCTTGAGCCAGTAAAGAAGAGGCTCTTTCAAACTGAGAACGTGTACGTCGCTGATCTGTAGGATCACCGGCAAGATCACCTGCTGCATCCCGAGTAGCACGGACCCATCTTGGAAGTTGAGGATCCTGAGAAGGTGGGGGAGGATTATCATCCTCGCTTTCATCATCTGAAGAAGAAATGTTTTCAAAAATAGAAGAGATAGGAAGAGGTGGCACATCCGCCGGACTAGGCTCGCAGGCCGATTTATTTTCATCAAATTTTACATCTCTTCTAATGATAACATTTTTGGACTTAAATGGAATAAGTCTATAACCTTTTACATCTTCAGAATATCCAACAAAAGTACATTTCTCACTCTTAGGTTCTAAAGCTTTATGCTTTTCATCTGGAATATGGGCCCATGCTTCACTTCCAAACACACGAAAGTGACTTACATCTGGTTTAATGGAACTCCAGGCTTCTTCTGGAGTGATATTCTCTAGAACCTTAGTAGGAGTGCGATTGATTATATAATTTGCACAATTAATTGCTTCGGCCCAAAAACTAAGACTGAGTCCTTTAGATTGCAGCATACAATTAGCCATTTCCTTTAAGGTGCGATTTTTCCTTTCAGCTACACCATTTTGTTGTGGAGTGTATGGAACAGTATGTTGCATTTGAATTCCATTTTCGGTGCAAAAGTTGATGAATGTGTTTTTAACATATTCTCCACCATTATCAGTTCTTAGCTTAAGAATTTGATGTCCAGATTGTTTTTCAACAAAGGCTTTGAAGGCCAAAAAAGTGTTAAATACTTCGCTCTTGAGTTTTAAGAAGTATACCCAAGTGCGTCTGGAGAAATCATCAATGAAAGTTAAGAAGTACTTGCAGCCAGAGAATGAAGCAACAGGAAGAGGACCACATAAATCACTGTGCACAAGCTGTAAAGGGGCTGAGGCGTGCCAAGAGGCACGTTTGTCAAAACTGTCCCGATGATGTTTTCCGAGTACACATCCAGAACAAACACCATCTCTGCAAGATACCATAGGAAGACCTGTCACCATATTTTCTTTACATAGATGCTGAAGGGAGCGATAGTTTAAGTGACCAAATCGCTCATGCCAAAGTTTGCTCACTTCATCATTATGAGCAACAAATACTGAGGGAAGAGTGGATGACCCAAAGTTGTGAAACTTATACAACCTTTTGGAATCATCAGCAAGACCAGTAGCTAGAATCTGTTTAGGATCTTTTAGATCCTTGATTACAACATCATGAGGTGAAAATTCAACAATTTTACCTTCACCTGAATCTGATAGACAGATAGAAGGTTGCAGGATAAGGTTGGAACACATAATACATCATTAAACTGACCATTGTCTAGATGAACAGTTCCAGTCCCTACAACATTAAGAGATCTATCATCACCAATATATATATTTTTGGTGTTACAATCATTTAAAGAAGAAAACATGGCTTGGTTTTTGGCCATGTGACAAGAGGCTCCAGAATCAATGAGCCACTCATGAGAATGAGAAGAAGAAGAAGATACATTTAATGCATAACCAGACTGAGATGATTGACAATGACATGCAGAAAGTGCCATTCCGGAAGTTGAAGTTGAAGTAGGCTCCACATGGATGTTATGTTTCTTCATTGCGGCTTCCAAGGCTTCCATCTTCTTAAAGCATTTAGATTCTAAGTGGCCATCTCGATTACAAAAGTTACAATGTCTATCAGTCTTCTTCCATTTGTTTTTATTGGTCTTATCATTTTGCTGAAATGATCTTTCATTTTGAGGCTGAGATGGTTTAGGACCATTCTTTTGAGGATATGACTTCTTAGGATTCTTTGAATTTGGTTGTTGTTGGGCGGCTAACGCTTTCGTGGAAGAGTTTCCAAGATTAAGAAGACCAAGGTGTAAGAGTTTTTCTTGTTCTCTTATTAAGGAATCACAAAAGGAGTCAAAGGAAGGGGCCTTGTAGTCTTGTCCTTGACAAATGAAAGCTTCCCTTGTAGAATGGAAAGTGGAAACAAATACAGAGTAGGCTGGTCCCAACTTAGTAAGGATGGAATAAATAAGGTTACCATCTTCTTTCTTAACTTTAACACCTTCCAAGAGATATCTAAGGGTCTTGAATTTGGACAAGAAATCTTCAATGCAAGAAAAATTATTAGGATCCAAAGTAAGCAGCTCATTTTCAAGTTGATGGGCTCTAATTTCATTTTTAATCCCAAAAACTTTAGCAAGTTTTTCTAATGCTTCATGAGGAGTCTCAAGTCCTGCAATGTGGAATCTAAGATCAGGAGAAATAGACATCCCTATCAAACCTCGTGCTTGATCTTGTCTATTTTCCCATTTTGCCGCCTTGTCTTCATCTTTTGGTTTCTTCTCTTGGTCTGTGGCTATTCTGAAGAGACCTTTACTTCTAAGTAAATCTTCCATGTAGTCTACCCATTGGAAGTAGTTAGTGCTGTCAAGAATGACTTGGCATGGAATTTCCATTTTTTTTTAAAAAACTGAAGCTGAAGATGCTGAAAGTAAGTGTTCCAACGGATAGATCTCGAAAAAATAGGCGGTTTTAAAAAAAACGGCTCTGAAAAAGGCTTCCGGATGAAGAAATTATGGCTTTTTGAAAACAAATTGTTGACGTTGCCGGCAAAGTGCGCGAATGTGCGGGAATGAAAAAAATCGCCCCCACAAAATGGAGACTTGAACCCAAGACCTTTACTCTCTTAAAATAGCTTTGAACCAATTGATCTATACAAAAAATTTGAGAGAGAGAGAGAGAGGGAGGGGGGGCCTTGGTTTGTGTGCTTGCCTTGAGAAAGCTCTTTTTCCCTACAAAACACAAAACACAAAACCCAACACGAACATGCAAAGAAAAACGAACCTTGTGGCTCGAAGTTAGCTTTAGCCAAAAAACTAGAAATTTAAAAAAAAATCTCAAAGTTAGCTTTAGCCGAAAAACTAAATATTTTTCTCAATGTTTCTGATTTTCCGAGATCACACTAAGGTGCAGGGAAAAGAGCATACGCATGAGAAAAATCCTTCCTTTCTGTTTCTGATTTGCCCAGATCGCACAGAGTCGCAGGGAAAAGAGCATACGCAGAAATGAAAGGTATAGATCCGGTTAAAAAAAAGGCTAAATAAACTGAGACCGAAATAAGCAGAGAGAAAATAACAGTAAACTGCAAAAAAAAACACTGTATACCTCCCGATCTGAAAAATGACGCAACTAGGGCTACCGGAAACCTTTTCGCGTGAAACGAAAGGGGTTCCTCACTGGAACAGATGCTCCGAACGCAACAGAGCAGTCCTCTCGGCCCGAAAGCAGTCAGAAATAGCAGATCTAGGAAACGACAGCCGCATGCAGTTCTACCGGCTTCAGATTTGGATCACCAACGGACGCGGCCCTCAAATAGCTCTGATACCATGTAGGAATTTACAGGGTAAGTTCCACAGAAAGAATACCAAAAGGACACCACTCACAACCAGATCTCAAATCAATACACCAGTATTTTTGACGTGGTTAAAACCCTCAGAGTGCAAGGAGGGAAACAGTCCACGGCCTGTCCCAACGTGGGTACTACAGGCAATTTATTAATCAAAGAATGAAAATTTACATAAGCTTCTCTCATGCACGGATTACCTGAACAATGACCCTCCATGCGCTTTAAATAGAACTCATGGACCAATCGGGTGTCAAGCCACGGATCAAGTGTCGGTAATACCGAGGTGAGAGTGAACCGTCGGATCACTACATATCGTGACCGTCGGATTGTAAGTTACAAAATGTACAACGGTAAAGAAACACACTTTACCTAACTCTAACCTAACTCTATACTAGACCAAGTTGAACTTAACTATATCCTATGTGTCGGAATATCCTAACAATAAATAGGTGGCTTTGAAAAATCAATAGCAATAGAGTCATCATCATGATCGAATACAGGTTTAAATAGATCACGACAGCTATGATTAGAAAAATTAATGATTTCATCGGCATCCTCATGATCTCATGAATCAAACTGAGGGGTAGATGAGAAGCGGAAAAATTCACCCTCTGCGTTTCCGAAAAAAGTAGATGAAAAATCAAGTGGATTTTCAAAGAATTATTTTTCCTCTCCATTTTCAGATGATGGACTTACATCTGGTGTGCTCTGTGAATGTTCATTAATGGGTGCATCCGTTAATAGAGATACACACATGAAATCAGGGATGGAAAAATCACCAAAGATATCAGGGAAAAACAGAGGAGGCACGGACAAAAGGGAATAATCCTTTGTCAATGGTTGATGTTCAGGTTCCCAATCATACTCTTCATGAATAACAACATAGTTTGATTGTGCAACACCAACTCCATTCATAGCTTGATCATCATTCACAACAGGTGTAGTGTCTAGGATGGAAGAACACAAGAAAGTGCAATCCAGAGGATCACCAGAACACGAAGACAAAGTTTGAGGTAAGACATGCATGTGACAACCCATGGGCTTTCCAACCAAATCTACACGAAAATTGAGAGAAGTGTTGTTGGGAGGATGTGACAGTTGAACGGACATGTGTGCATTTTCTCCCACATCACTCTGTGGTGGTGGAGCTGTTTGATGAGAGGACAACAGACAGTTTCTCGTGACATCGACGTGTCCATCTGTGATTACGCAGCTCCATCACCGAAGTATGCTGTGCGGGGTTTTAACTTCAACTTCTTCTTGGGATTGAAAGATTTGGTAAGGAAATATTCAAATCTATCCATGAGATATTGGAATTTCATCTAACCTTTCAGAGCTTCAAACTGCAATACATGGAAGTGGTCCCAAAAATTCGTAGGCGATTCTTGCGGAGTCTTCCGTTGTTTCAACAATTTTTTGTCAAGAGGTTCTAGATCAAAATCATGGAAAGTAGACTCAATGAGATAACATAACTGCTCAAGTGAGTGCATGTTGACGGGTGGCAGACTACAAAAACACCGTTGTGGGGATTCGTGAAGTGTGTGTAAGCAGCAGGCTAGTCTCTTCATCAGAGAAGTCATATGCATCATCAAGAAATGTGCAGAAGTCTTGCGAGTACGTAGGCTAGGCCACTTCGCCTTCACCATCCTACGTGAATTCCGATAAGACATCAAAAAACTCCCTAGTGATGTCTGATGGGTGCAGGAATTACACTTAAGAAAGCTCCTTCAACACTTAATTATCAACCCAGGAGTTTTGTAAACTTAGAGACGAAGCACAGGTAATGTCATAAGTGGTATGAACTTTTCCTATTTCTATTCCTACTTCTCAATTGAAATATTGCAGAATCAAACAGAAAAATCACAAAGGTCAACTGACACCATAGTAATTCTAGTGTTGGAATGCAAAAGAATGAATTTGTGAAGAAATCAAATAAAGGAACTTTCACATTGCTGTAAACAATCTTAACTGTTGAAGTAAAACTCTATGTTTATCCTCAGTATAGGTGGTGGTAGTTTAACAAGTGGGCCGTTGAAAAGATCTGCCTTCTAAATTATTTTCCTTCTCACACTAAGTGGTCATTCATGTACTCTTGCAATCTACTTGCACTAGTATAGGTACAAAACTTATGTGAGAAGTATATTTTACACTTATACTGAAGACTTATGTCTTCATGTAGGGGCTCTAAGCCTCAAGGCTTGGAGCACTCTGTTCCTGTAACAAGACATTGGTTCTTGTACTGGAACAAAGCTTCCTACACCAAGTATTCCAATTTACTTTTGGGAAAAATAAAAGGGCGTGTTAGCTATAAAAAGAATTGCAAATGTGAGCTAAATCTAAAATAAGTTGCACACAAAAAAGAATGCTTCAATCAACTGAATCTTGCAAAATTTAATATGAAATCAATCTTCAAAAGTTAAAGTAGACCTTCTTCAGTGAAAGGGTTTTACATGTAATCAATTCTAACTCGAAACAGGTTCACTATAATATTTCAGATTACTTTTAATCCTTTTCCTTAAATCATGAGGTGCAGTCATAAATTAAGATATTGCAACGACGCTCTTTTCTATCTCATGAAGTCATCTTTAATCTTTAGACGTTTAAATTTTAATATTGGAAATGCTTCCTTCTAATGATGAACGCTTACTTTGCAGAAATATATTAAATCATATAAAGGAAAAAGAATGAAAGACTTGCTGTAAATGAGCTAGCAAACTAGAGTGAAAAATCCTGGGAAACGAGTTGGTTGGGTAGGGCCCAACCAACCCAACTTGTTTACCCTCTTGCTTTCATTATCTTGAAGGTGTTTGTTAACTTTGTTTATTTGCAGAAGCGTGGTTTGAATCTTAATTTCGTTCTTGCTTACGAATTCTGATTTATTTCATTAAATAGTCAAAGTGTGAATGGATCCGTTTCTGATCCCTACCTTCACTACCTTCGTCTTCTTACCTTAGGCTCTCTTAAGTTGTTAGGTCACCTTCTTGAGACACTTGTAGAATTTAGAAGCCTGAAACTTCCATACCTTCACTTGACAATTCTCTTCTTTGGCCTCTTCTGCCAACTCTATCTTGCCTTGCTTCTACCAGGTCTGCTCCTTGATGACCTGGTTTAATGCCTCCAAGTCATGAACTTGTTGTTCGAGCTCTACTATCCAGTTATTTAGACAGAGGGTAGAGGTCTCCGTTTCTAGCTCATCTGGTGCAAGCAATTTTTTTGCAACTAATTCAAAACATGTACCGTGGTTGCCAAGATCAAAGTTATCTTAGCCATTTAGCGTCTGCATCATAATATCACCAAGGGTTTCAGTGCCAATAGCTTCCATGTCACCGAGGGTTTCAGTCCCCATTGCATAAATCATCAGGGGTTTTCATACCCTTTACATCCAACTCATCAGGGGTTTCAGTACCATATTCATCAAAATTGTTGAGGGTTTCTATGTGTTACGCCTTGTCATCTACCTCACCCTCTGTCGGGGCTCTACCTGCACTCAATGTCATTCTTTTCTTCTTCAACTTATGAATGAAGGTTGACAAGGGTATGTCTTCCTCCTTCTGTACATTTTCTTCATTCACCACAATATGAGTTGTTGCATCCGCGAGAATCGAGAGGTTCAATCTCCAGGTGAAGCCTGGCGTGACTCATCAATAAAAATCATGGATCTCGATCGAGCACGACTTGTCCCCAAAGAGATAGTCCTTTTCTTATTCAAGGTCCTGGTCACTCTTCATTTTGCTGAGGATGGAGTTTCTTCAACAGATTTCTCCTCTGCTTTCACTCGTTTGTTCTTTCTTTTTGTCTTGGCAGGGCACGAGGTCTCGACTTTTCGTTTCTTGCTTGCACTCGTTCCAGCTAACTCCCCTGCACTTATTTTCCGAAAATATTTCAAGAACGCTTCCCAGGTTATTTCCTTAGCCTCCAACTCTTTCTTAACCATGATTGCAATGAGCCCATGATGGTACATTTTATATGCAACCCGGCTCACACCCCCATTCTGTACTCCTTTAGCTATTTTCTCTAAACTTCAGAGCATGTAATAAGGGAAATTGATGTGTTTCTCTGATTCAAAATGCAGCAACAACCAGATATGGTACATGAACATTAATGTGTAATGTCCCTCATAGGCCAAAAACTTTTGTAATATGTACAAGAGGTCTCGCCATTTTCCAAGCATGGCACTTTGCGGAAGCCCTTTCTTCTAGTTGACTTTGAGCTTTCGGTCAACTACAAATTGATGCCATCTTTTCTTTTTGATCCTCTCCTTTTTGAACCATTGTTCCCCTGCGATTGACAAGCCTGTATCTCACGCTATAGATTGTTCCGTGACCTAAAATTCCAATGAGCCTACCTTAGCTTGGCCTCCCTCAAATGTCTTTGCAAATTCCAAAGCCACGGCCATATCAAACCCATCAAATTTTTGCAAAAATGGAAGAAATCTCGATTCTTGCAATAGTGCAAGACTATTTCGATATTCAGCTGTCTGCTCTATCTCCTTCATAGATGATGGTTCATGTCTCACAGGTGCCATATTGTTTGAATCCACCTCAATTCTTTGTCACAACCTTAGGAAGATTTCACACTGTGGAGTGAAAAGGGGTTGCCGAGAATTTTATGACACAGATCCGTTCGTCCAATGCCTTATTGATCCCTTGCATACAACAATGTTCAATCATTAAAATCATCCCTTCAGGATGGATGCACACACATATCAATCCGCTACGAGAAGGCAATGATAATTGGAGGAGGCGGAAGTTTTTATGGTGGCAGTGTAATGGTCATGGATGATCAGATTATGAGGTAAGGTTATCATGAACAAGTGATGGAGGATATTTTCAAAAGGAGGTAAGTGTGGGGTTTCAAGTAGATCTGTACTATCCACGTTTTCCTCATAATTCACATAAGGTGTACTTTGGTACTCATTAAAAAGATTAGACCTCAGAACCTAAAATATCTTGCACTTTAAATGATTTCTCCCTAAATTAGTAGATAATAAAGGAAAGTCATAACCCAAATTTAAATAATATAATTCTATGATCTATTATCGTGGTATTCATTCAACTGTAGAAATAAAAAGTGAATTTCCCAATAAGTGTTTGCATCAAGCGCTCCTATACTGTGTTAAACATTTTTGTACTATGTTTTCACAATCGGGCGCGTGTCTGCACTAATTGTGCTTGCATTGAACCTTCTTGCACTGCAATGTGCTTGCATTGAACCTGCCTACACCGATCATGCACGTTCCTGCACCAGGGATTTCTGTAGCATCGAAGAAAGAGGGGATAATTTTTTTTTGATAGAACACAGTTCTTTGGCTGGACTAAAAAAATTTGCCTGAATATACAAGAGAAGTTTTATTCGTGATTCTTTGGTGTTTCATGAGCATCCCTTCTGATATGACTGCATCAGACCTTGCAATCAATCCGTGAGGGAACAGAGAAGTGGGAAGGGGTAATTTTCAAAATGGGAAGGAATATCATAACAGGGATTCCAAGAATAATACCACCAAGGGAGATAAATGAAAACGGGATGTGGGAAAACATTCAAGGGGGAAAGACGGATTTTACGAAATCGGATAGGGATAATTTGCTTAGAAGAAAAAGGAGGGTGATTCATTATGGGATTAAGAAAAGAAAAACAATGGGAATTACAAAACGAGAAAATATAAGAAAGGCAGAATTTTATCTTCAAGATCTACATGCACTGGTGCCAGAAAAAGTAAATGCAACGGGAGTTAAGCATTCACTTGGATAGAAATTTGCATGCTAGTTACCTCAAACTTGGGTAAGGGCTTGGTTCCTTGAACCTGATTCTTCTTGGTGACAACCAGCATATCTAAAAATCAAGTAACATTCCCTTTTTTATTGAAACTTTGATCTTCCTGCCAACATGCTAGTTTTCAGGTTGATCCTTTTGAAATCATGTCAATCAACTGATTTTCATGTTTATAGGAATTTTTTTTTACATTTTTCTATTTTTGTCATCTATATATATGTATATATATATCTATATATATATATATATATATATATATATATATATATATATATATATATATATATATATATATATATATATATATATATATATATTTATATTATGAGGAAAATAAAGGATCAGATATTCAACAGGTTGGTGTTGCCACCTACCATCTCCTTTTCAGATTGTTATTAGACTTGTTGCATAAAATCTCCTTTAGTAAGGGGCTAAAAATACACCTTCAATCTATGCCCATTTACTAGGAACACAAAATTCTGTCCATCAATAGTTTTGATTTCTACCACTCCATTATCAAACATTTTGACCACCTCATAAGGTCCCATCTAGCGTGTATGGAATTTCCATTTAAAATATTTAAATCTAGAATTGTAAAGGAGTACCCAATCACCTAGTTGGAACTGCTTCTTCCGGATAGACTTATCATGCCACTTCTTGCATTGTTGTTGAACCAATATGTTTTGCTAAACAACATCCCTTCGAAATTCATCTAACTCATTCAACTGTAGAAGATGTTGTTGTTGTGCTTCAGAGAGATCTAGCCCCAATTGGACTATAGTCCTGAAAGTCTTGATCTGGAACTCTATCAGCAAGAGGACTTGTTTCCCGTACACCAGCTCATATGGTGTGTGTCCCATGCTATTCCTCCAAGTGGTTTGATATGCCCACAAGGCTTCTGGTAATTTGTCAACCCAATCCTTTCTATGGATATTTACTATCTTTGTAAGGATGGACTCAATCACCTTGTTTGTGGACTCCACTTGACAATTTGCTTGTGGGTGATACGGTATAGATTTCCTGTGCCGGATTTTGCATTTCTCCATCGCACCTTGTACTAGATTAGAAATAAACTACGGATCATTGTCAAAAACAATTTCTCTAGGCACACCAAATCTAGTAAATATTTCACTAAAGAGAAAATCAACAACAACTTTTTTAGTAGCAAAAGAAACAGCTTTAACTTCTACCCATTTTGTAACGAAATCTGTACAAACCAAAATATGCTTTTTATTTAATGATGTTGGATTTATTGGTCCTACAAAATCAATGGCCCATTTTTGAAAAGGCTCAATCATAACCTGAGGACATAAAGGAATTTCATTGGTTCGATTAGGTTGGCCAATTCATTGATAGCTATCACATCTCTTGACATATTGTTTGGCATCCTTAAACAAGGAGGGGCAAAAATAGCCAGCTCCTAACACTTTGTATGTAGTCCGCTTATCAGCGAAGTGACCTCCACAAGGTTCGTCATGGGCAGATTTTAAGATATCAAACACTTCTTCCTCTCTTACACATCTATGGATAATAAGATCTAGTCCAGTGTAAAAGAGGTCTCCTTGAATCCAAGAATATGCAACACTTTTCTGTATAATACTCTGCTTTTCACGAGCGGATAAGTGAGGTGGTGTTTTTCCAGTGACTAAATAGTTAGCTATGTCAGCGAACCACGGGGATTCTATCGACACAACAAAAAGATGTTCGTCAGGAAAATCATCATCAATAGGAATTGCTTCACTAGGATTATTTAATCTTGAAAGATAATCTGCTACTACATTAGATTTTCCTAGTCTATCAACAATAGTAATGTTAAATTTCTGCAACAATAATAACCACCTAGTCACTCTAGCATTAGTTAATGGTTTATTCATCAAATATTTTATTGCGAAATGGTCAGTATGCATAAAGACTTCATATCCTGTAATGTAATGTCTAAATTTATTAATGGAAAAAATTATAGCTAAAAATACTTTCTCAGTAACTGTGTAATTTAGTTCAACGGGTGACAAGTTTTTATTGATGAAGTAAATAACATAGGATTATTTTTCTTCTTCTTGTCCTAAAGTTGCACCAATAGTAGTATCTTAGGCATTAGAGGAAATATGAAATGGCAGGGACCAGTTTGGTCCTCTCAAAATTGGTGCCTGAACTAGTTTTTCCTTCAATGTCTCAAAGGACTGTTGGAAAGCTGGGTAGCTATCTTGGACAAATTCTCAATGAATCTCCTATAGTAGCCCGCATGTCATAGAAAATCTCTCACTTCCCTTTGATTTTTGGGTACAGGAAGACTCAAAATAATTTCTATTTTTGCATGGTCAACTTGGATACCTTTGTCGAAAGCAAGATAACAAAGAACCACTCCCACCTTGCACATTAATCTACATTTTTTTTCACTCAAGGAAATATGAGCTTCTTGGCAACAAAGAAGCACTTTTTCTAGATTTTTGAGGGCTTCCTGAAATGAATCACCAAACACAAAAGCTCATCCATATAGATTTCCACACACTCAAGGTCAGCAAAAATGGCCAAGACTGCCATTTGAAAGGTATCCGGGGCATTACATAGCCCAAAGGGAAGCACTCAGTAAGCAATTGTACCCCATGGACATGTAAAAGTGGTTTTGTCTTTGATCCTTGGGTGCAATCTGCATTTGGTTATAACCACTAAAGCCATCTAGCAAAGAAAATTACTTCTTACCAGTAAGGGTATCAAGAACCTGGTCGATGAAAGGAAGGGGGAAGTAATCCTTTAAGATTGCCTTTTTTCAATTATCTGTAGTCAATGAAAATGCACCATCTCCAATCTTTTTTTGGGACTAATACCAATGGAGAGACCCACTGGCTGTCAGAAATAGGATATATGAAATCAACATCTAAGAGTTTTTTCAATTCTTCCTTTACAACATCTCTTAGAGATGGGTTCATATGCCTTTGGGGTTGTCAGACAGGTCGGGCTCCATCCTGAATATAGATATGGTGGGTACAAATTTCAGGAGGGATGCCTTTCATATCTTCATAGCCCCATGCAAAGGCATCAAGATGGTTTCACAACAAATTCACAAGCTGCTCTTGCTAGGATGAATCCAAGTCTGAACTGATATGCAAGGATTTGCCTAGACTAATCTCAACAAGAGTAGTATCAAGATCAAGAGTAAACAAAGGTGTTTCTACAGATGGGGGTGAGGGAGGTAGAGAGTCATGACTTTCTTAAAAATCTAGACTAAAAATATCACTCAATGAGTCAAAATTGGGCATGGTGTCTAGATTGTTCAGGAAGTATTGAATCTCACCCTCCTGTGAGGACTCATCATACTGATGTGTCATGGAAACTGACTGAGTCTCCTCATCACTACTGTAGTCTAACCAAAATGTGTCTCAGAGCTCCTGAATGGATCTAACAGGTGGATACAAGGTGACATTCTTCTTAGAATCTCCATGGGAAATATACATGTCACTAGAACGAAATCTAGTATAAGCATCTACCGTAGCAAGCCATGGTCATCCCAAGATCAAGGGATGTCCTCACACAGGATTATTTGGCTAAAGCACAATGAAGTCTGTGGGGTATTCCCAAGAGTCTAATGAAATGACCAAATCATCCAACACCCCTTTTGGCTTGATTTTAGATCTGTCCACTAATTCAAGCAGAGTGGGAGTAGGACAAATATGGACCAATCCAAGTTGATCCATGGTTTTCTTGGTCATAACATTAATGGTTTCCTCTAGGTCTATAAGTACATTAGAGACAAGGAAATCACCTATCTAAACAGAGACAACACGGTTTATGGGGTCAGTATATTTCTCCATGTGCATACACCTCGTCATTAACTCTGCGTCTCTACAAACAAATTGAATAGTTTGAGGTTCCAATCTTCTCCTTCCTGGCTTCTTGAGACAAAGTTCCCTAATGATTTTTGTGCAAATGGGGATCTCTTTGATAGCTTGGAGCAAAGGTACCTTTATGAAAGGTTCCTAAGCTCGGAGGCCAGGCTAGACTCAAGAATGGGGTCACTCTTCTCCACAACTAACTTCTTCGGATAGGGAGGCTGGTTGCAAGAAGATGGAAAAGGCTCTGAGGGTATGGGGATGGGCTAGATGGTGACATATTTTTTAGAATGGTTAGGAGTTTCCTCCTAACCTTTCTTGTCGATAATCACCATAGGCTGCTTATGTTTTTTCTGAGGTTACTCACTTCCCCAATCTCAATTGGAGATCATTGACTCCAACTAGCATGGACCGATATCTAGATGAAGAAAGTGAGTGCATAGAATGGATCATTTGTACCGCTTTATTATTGGGGTTGGGTAAGGGTTGGGTAGGCAGCTGAGGAGGTCAAAACAGTGGAGGTAAAGGTAATGGTGGCATTGGCTGACTCAGCTGAGGTAATGATGGTTGTGGAATTGGGTAAGGTGAATATGTAGGTGGGTATGACTACATAGGTGCATGATAGGAATGGTGTGAATGGTTTGGCCCTCTCCATACTTCTTGCCAAGATTGGGAGGGTTTTCCATAATGATATTGGTTCCCATGCTTCCAATGTTGAGAGTGACTAGTGTTAGGATAAGAATATGGATGTGCATTATAACCAAAAAAATGTGGTGGAAGTTCAGGAGCCATACCTGCACTTACCTGAGGCCAGTTTCTTCGTGCTCCCATAGCATGCAATGATTCGGCTTCAGGTTTCCCTCCTTCAAATACAACTTTCAACCTAGGTGTGGAAGGACATTTTTCCATGGCATGGTTCTATGTACAAATTGCACATTTATTAGTTCCTTTAATATCAAGATGACATTCTCTTAAATATTTTTTTTCCTACATTTTGGACAAAATATAGACAATGACTCTTGTTCCTCTACAAGTTTTTGCTGAAATTTCAAAGAGTCTATTTGTTTGCTAACAGTATTCATTATTCCAATTTTCATATTGTCCATTTGTTCTCAAATCCAATAATCATAGTATCAGTAGATTCAATTTTCTTATTTCTATTATGAATTCCTTTATCATATGTATATTGGTTCCTCAAGATTTTCCTGCTCAAGTCACAGATTTGATAAAAAGATTTATGAGCAATATCCCCTTGTCCTAATAGATTTAGATTATTCCTAGCATCATTAGTAAGCCCACGAAAGAACAAGGTTCTAATGCTACTTATATAAATTTGTGCTTTGACCTCTGAGGATGTACAAGAATCTCTCTAAGTAGTCCTCCAGAGTCTCATCATCATTTTGCACAATAGTAAAGATTTCAACTTGAATATCTCTAGTTTTACAATATTCCTAATATTTTGACAAGAACACTCTCTTCATCTATTCCCAAAAAGCTATAGTGTTTCCTCCTAGTCCCATGAACCAGCGGAGTGTTGCGTCCTTGAGAGTTGCAGGAAATAACTTTAACTTCTGAGCATCAGATGAATAATCATAACTTCTACATAAAATATCAAACTCAAATAAGAAATATTCTAGGTATTCATGTACCTTACCATATAAATGAGGAAGAGCTGATGGAGGAATATTTTTCGTTTGTACTTGTATATCAGGATCCAGAATTGGGAATCCAAAAGTGGATTGTTCCTCATTTACCTGATTTTCACCAGTTCCTTCTACATGGTCTTCATGATTTTCCATTATTACTCCTCCAAGAAAACCGCTCTCAATAGGATGAGAAGGCTGACTATGGGTTCTAATAGTTGCCTTCTTCCCCTTTGTGGGTTGTGTCACACCTGTAATGCTGCTGCCAGAGTTCAAGTAAATTGTTCATGCGTGATGAGTCTAGGTCAGCTTGGAATTTCTGCATGCAAAAGAAGGCCCAATATGAGATTTGATTTCATATTTATCAGTATTTCCTTGGCCCTTAGTGGGCTTCAGACCCCTACCTCTCTTAGGCATTAATTTCAAAAAAATGACAAAACAAAATTCCAATAAAATGTTGCAACTCAAAAATAACTCAACACCTATAAATTCCTTCAATCAATAGAAGCACACTGCAGAAAAAATAATAGCAGACTTACCCCTATTGTAGAAAAACGAAAAATTCTTACCAATTCAAATCGCCTCCCCGACAATGGCGCCAAAATGTTGGGTGCAGGAATTGCACTTAAGCAATCTCCTTCAACACTTAACTGTCAACCTAGGGGTTTCATAAACTTAGAGACGAAGTACAGGTAATGCCAGAAGTGGTATGAACTTTCATATTTCTATTCCTAATTCTCAATTGAAATCTTGCAGAATCAAACAGAAAAATCACAAAGGGCAATTGACACCAAAGTAATTCTAGTGCTGGAATGCAAAAGAATGAATTTGCGAAGAAATCAAATAAAGGAACTTTCACACTACTGTAAGAAATCTTAATTGTTGAAGTAAAACTCTATGTTTATCCTCAGTATAGGTGGTCGTAGTTTAACAAGTGGGCCCTTGAAAAGATCTGCCTTCTAAATGGTTTTCCTTCTCACACTAAGTGGTTGTTCCCGTACTCTTGCAATCTGCTTGCACTAGTACAGGTACAGAACTTATGTGAGAAGTATATTTTACACTTATACTGAATACTTATGTCTTCATGTAGGTGTTTTAAGCCTCAAGGCTTGGAGCACTCTGTTCCTGCAACATGACACTGGTTCTTGTACCGGAACAAAGCTTCCTACACCAAGTATTCCAATTTATTGTTGGGAAAAATAAAAGGGCATGTTAGCTATAAAAAGAATTGCAAATGCGAGTAGAATTTGAAATAACTTGCACACAAAAAAGAATGCTTCAATTAACTGAATCTCACAAAATTTAAGATGAAAACAATCTTCAAAAGTTAAAGCAGACCTTCTTCAGTCAAAGGGTTTTTCATGTAATCAATTCTAACTTGAAACGTGTTCACTATAATATTTCATATTACTTTTGATCCTTTTCCTTAAATCGTGAGGTGCAGACATAAATTAAGATATTGCAACGACACTCTTTTCTATCTCATGAAGTCATCTTTAATCTTTAGAAGATTAACTTTTAATATTAGAAATGTTTCCTTCTAATGATGAACGTTTACTTTGTAGAAATAGAATAAATCATATAAAGGAAAAAGAATGAAACACTTGTTGTAAATGAACTAGCAAACCAGAGTGAAAAATCTTACATGCACTAGTACAAGAATAATCTTATCTGCAGGATCAGAGCAGAAGCAAACTAGAAAGGAAATTACAGAAAGTAAAGTAATTCAATTTTACTTTCACACAATGGATCCATTCACTTTGACTGTTTAATGAAATAAATCAGAATTCGTAAGCAAGAACGAAATTAAGATTCAAACAACACTTCTGCAAATAAACAAAGTTAACACACACCTTTAAGATAACAAAATCAAGAGGGTAAATGAGTCGGGTTGGCTGGGCCCTAGCCAACCAGCTGGTTTCTCGTTTTAGGAAACAAAAATCTTCAACACGTTAATAACACAACAATGAAGGATTAAAACGTAGAGTGAGAAAATCATGGTGCAACTCCTTGTATTAATTCCAATCAACAAATATACATTATGAGTTCAAGTCCAACCCAGAAAGAGGGTGACAATGAGATTACAAATTAACCAAAAATTATGATTGCATTGTTATCTCTAACGCTAACCTAGTTCTATTTGAGAGCTATAATTTATACAACCCTTCGGCCTATGGCCATAATAGAAAATTACATAGTCGTTCGAAATCGAACCTTTCGGATGAAACGAATTAACAAACAAAATTACAAAAATAAGCCAACGACTATAATAATTTGCGAAATATTCGTTGGCCATAGACGTTAACCTCAACCATATCCTTGACTATCCTCCACTTGAGTTTAACTCCGGATGACCGCAACTGAACTAGATGACGTGCACCAATATGCCCGCGTGAAGTGATCGAGCTATTGCGGAGATCATAGAATGGATAGTTGATGGTGGTGCAAAAATCTACCTACACTAGATCAAGCTAGTACAATGATTAACACTTTACCTTATCAAATACTTTAGGAAAGTAAATATAAATTACAAGAAATATCAAAGGCACAAAATCTATTTAAAATGATTAATTAAGCACCTAATAAACCTTGAACATGAAATATGAAGTTTATGTAGGAATAGACAGTATTCTTGGACTAGTGCAAGAATGAGGAGGTTTATGGAGATAAAAAACGGTTAACGATTGTGGTTTTGTAATAAGAAGGGAGTAAAAGTAGAGCATTTCGGCCTACCAACAATGTCAAGAGATTCAGCATGGAAAAAACATTGCAGAGGGATGCATTTGACTGTATCGATGACAAATGTGCAAAGATTCAAAACAAGATAAGAGGACATAGCTTGTCATATGGCCCTCCTTCTAGCACTAGAAATGTTGACGGTGTTGGAACCACCAACATGTCATGGGATCTCCTTGGTAGGAAGTCCCAACTGGACCTCAGACCATTTGCTATAAGAGTCCCAACAGTGGCTCATGTGGTATCGCCTTGACCGCGATTTCACATAGAGGTAAGTAAGATGTCCTTGTTGGTAGCAAGGGTGTGACATGTGCAACAAGCCAAGGAAGATGCATGAAAGGTTCTAACACACGAAAAGTCAGGTGAGTGCGCCCCTTGGAAACATGTGGAAACACGCGGCTTGGAAGGGAACTCATGAGCAAAGATGCATCACAAACTAGAAGGCAGGTGAACCAAAAGTCCAAAGTGATGGTTAAACCAACAACACATTTCAGTAAGATTCATACATACATGTACAGAAAGAGTCTACACATACATGTGTAAGAAAACATACACATATATCATTAGAGTAACCAAGATAACCAAAATACAATAACAACATATGCATGAAATGTGCTGGCTCTATTATATTAAGATGTGAAAGTTCCAAACATACAATACAACCATGACCAACCACTAGACTTCATGATAACAGAACGTTACAGTCACTTCCCCTACTCCTCCAAAGAGATGTACTAGCTCTGCACTGTGGAGAAGTCAAGGTTTGTTACAATACTCTCCAAGCTTTCTCTAAGATACTCCTATTGGAAGCATGGCTTCCTGAAAGCCTCTACAATGAGTTATGAGGTTCTATAAATAGCAAAGGGTGGGGTGACCCTTGAAATTCCCCTTTATGACTATTCACCTACCCTCATGACTCTTCAACTACTCTACAACTGTTACATTCAACTATCGACACTTGGACTTTCACTTTAAAAGATGTTACATTCAATCTGCACATGTACCCATGTGAGACAAAATAGGCTTGAGAAAGCCATGTAAGACATAAATAAGACTCAACCAACTGTGGGAAGATCAACTCTTTGACATCCTCACCATGGTAGATGGTGGCGAACTACTGCGAAGCTTGGTAGTCTGTGATGGTGTCTTTGTACTCTGTGGTAACATATTTCTAGAAATGAACTCTTGCCTCTGTTGCATTCCAAGTACACTAATTTAGCTCTATCCAACTCGTCTGATAACAAGTGCATAATTGTCTTGAGTGTGTATGGGCCAATGACATACTGACGCATAGTGTCTGCGTTGATCGCCAAGTGTGCAGTGGTGGCTATGCGCATCAACTCATCAAAGTACATGTCCAGCTCCAGTCATACTTGATTCTTTTTTATTTTCCTCGGTGAGTGTCCCAATGGATGGGATCACATGCATGCACACAACAACATCCATGCTTCTGAACACCCATGCATGTTAAGGTTGCAAATTGGTGATGAGCTGTCGGAGTTCCTCATAGTTCCGGATCAGACTCCAGATGCGTGCCTTCAACTCTACCGCCTTGGGATTCATCAACTTGGGCAGGTGTAACGAGGATCCCTTGTATCTCATTGCCCATGTTTGCATGTGGTTGATGACAGTACGAAGATTTGACAAGATGTGTGCTCTCCTAGCACAACATTGCTGCCAACCGTTTAGATGGACAACTGCCTTATGCACAGTACCGAAACTAGAATACAATATTCACATGACTGTCTCAAGTAACGATACTTCATCCAGTATCGCTTTCTTCAACTCTGCTCTGGCAGATGTTGTAACCTGTTCTCCTCCCTGCTTGGCCATTTGTAACTCCTTAGACATTCGCTCATTCTCTACTATCAACAGGTGAACAATCGAGCTGGTGGCTTCGGCATATGCTTTGGTAGCATCGGCCAATGATATTGGATTCTCGTGAATGTTAGATACGATCACTCATTCTTCAAACTATGCAGGAGATATGTGGACATCCGGAGTAGTCACTCTACACGATTGCATAACTCTATGCTATGACTTGTCGAATGATATGTTGTGAATCTCTGCTTTCGGATTGTCTCCAAGGATCTCAGTATCTCCTTGATCGCTTAGGACTTGCTCTTCTTCCGGATCTGGTGAATCTGGTGGGTTGAACTCTTGATTTTAAGGCATGAGGTCAATATCCTTTTCTGACTCTGGCTGCTCCATGTTTGTATCCACCTTCTCAAGTATCTCTTCAATCTCTTCAGTGAAGTCTTGCTCCCACGACTTCTCACCCTGCCTGCTTTGTGCTAGCTGCTCAGAGGATTTTACAACCTATATGGGTGTAATTTCATTAATCTGTGCATGTTGCACCTCCTACTATGTCTCTCCCTACCGTGCTTCCTTTTCCTTTTGGCGCAACTCTTGTTCTTCCCAGAGTTTTTGCTTCAACTCTTGCAGCTCCTTCACTATTTCCTCCATCCTCTATTTATCTCTTGCCTTTGCGCGTTCCTCCTGTCACGTTGTCACCTCTTCGCCTCTATCTCCAATGCTTCTTTCTCCACAAGTGGGTCTGCTTTAAACATGCAGATTTGTTCTACCTCTGTGTTGTCAATAATCTTTCTCTTGCCTTTGTCACGCGAAGGTATGCTTCCCCCTACTGCTGCTGATGATGGTGCTCTCCCAGATTTTTCTTTGCTAGCATTACACAACTATGTCGACCGGTTCATTGAGCCTAGAGAATCTATGGCAATATCTCCATGGGTTTTCCTCATCCTAATGACACGCCTTGTGGATCCAAGGAAATTGCACTCTCGCATAGTGGTCCTTTACAAAGTAATGTGAGTCATACGGATTGAACCTTCTGGGGCCGAAAGTAAATCTTTTGAACTCTTCTATCTCAGCATCAACATGCCTTAGATTCTATATCTCGTACAACTCGATCCACAATGGAAGAGCAGGCCAGGGTGCCTTCTTCTTCTGATGCAGTCTAGCTGACAGTCCTGTCGAGATGTGGTATGACACTTCTTTCTTGATGAGATTGTCTATGGAAAACATTGGTAAAACACGAGGAGGCTTCTTCGCACTCTACATCTGTATGAAGGTGTTAAGAGGTGAGGAACACCAATTCTCTATGTCGATCAATGCCTCCATTGCTTCTTGCAACATGCAAGGTGGATCCTGCTCAAATATCATCTTGTATACTAGGGTGAAAAAATGGTCTGACAACTATGTGTTGACTTCGCAGAAGCTGCATTTAGAAAACAGTCTGCAGTAAGTGTGTAGAGAGGTTTCCGTTGATGTCCATGCCCAACCGAAGCCTGGGAACTACTGACGGGCACATATTACATCTAGAATGTATGCGAACATGTATATCTCTACTTTCTAACCTTTGGGCAGCTGTCAGGCTCCTGTTACATGTTCCTTTAGTCTATGAGCCAACATTTCTGACCAGTTGCATGGTTTACCTTCACTGGCTAGCTGGTCCAATGTGATGACCCAACATTATCGGAAGGTCTTTGTGCTCTATGGTCGTACAAGCGGCATGAAAATGTGACCAAGTACTGACATGCCTTTCGAAGTATCTTCATCTTGTAAACCTGGTTGGGTGTCATCCTGAACTTGGTTGGCTCCTTCACCCAACTCTCCAAGATATACCTGGAATTTGCACTACTGCTGGGTCTACTGAACGGTGTTTCCATTATGATCACTGGTTGTGGCAAGTGGTACATCTATTGATAGTCATGTGCCCTAAAGGTAGCAATCTCTGTCCCACTAACACTACTTAAAACCATTGTCTTGGGATCAGTGTGCGAGAGGATCCAATGTATCATGTCCATGCATGGAAACGCAAGATACCTGCATGCAATCTGGTACAGGCTAGACTTGTGAATATTCACATAGACCCTGCAGTCTTCAAGATCTTCCCCATATGTGCCTAAGAATGTATCATTTATGACCTACCATTTCATCTTGATGTCTTTGTCTACGAGTAGCTTGGTGTCTTCGTAAATCAACAAACTCATAGACACTTGCTCAACTACGTCTCTAGTTGTGCTTCCGTCGATGTCCTCTGACCCTAACCTCTTGGAGGCCATTGGACCTAAACGGCTAAGAGACAGAAGAACACCTATGATACTTGGAGACATGGTGACATTCATGGAATGAATTTGCTAGTTGAAAACTAAAGAAAAGTTGAGGACTGAAATGTAACATAACCGGGAGACTGATGGCAAGGATTGCACAATTTTCACTGGGAGGCCTAGAGACTGACTGTCGAAACTGCGTAAAAGATAGTTTGGACTACCAGGAGGTTTGTTGACTACTGGAATTGTGCAATACGAAATCCAGGCTGACTTGCTGGGGGGTGAGATTGGTAATGCACAATTTTAGTCAACGAGGCATGTAGGCCCAGGGAGTGCATTGCACAATTTTCTTGGCCAGCAAAGCAGTGCCTCTCAGAATTGCATACAACAAGCTTGGAGGACAGTGTCTACCACTTTTTCACATTTTTTTGGGAGGAAGGCAGAGCCTTCCCTCTTAGAAATGCACAATGTTGTCCGGGTAAGGCAAGGCCCAGGCCAATGTTGCCCAGACCTGTTGACAGGCGACTGAAAACATGTGAAGCTTCGAATGCATGGCGAAACTGAGTGCAGGGAAGAGTGAATGGTCATGCATGAAAACTATGAATGAAAGATTCATAAAATGTGAAAACATGCATGCATGTGAAATTGGTCACCACATTGGCGACCGTCGATGCAAAAACAATGTCATGCATGCGACAATAGTGAGATGTAAACAAAAACTAAAATGGTGCTTGTACAAGCTAACATCATGCAAATGATAGAAAGCGTTCATAGAAATCAAGCAGTCAACACTCACACAAGCCAAAACACAAAAAGTGAAAAAAATGTTTCAAAAGACATGTAAAGCGGGATTACCTAGAAATAGCTTAATTGAATGTGCCAAATACTCCTAGATGTGTTGTGGGATGCTAGAGATCTAAGATTGATGTGAAGAATGAGATCTATAACATCGAATAAATAAGTTTGAGGTTCATGAAACACATGCCACAAGTCTAGCAAAAGGGACACTTGGAGGGCAGTTTCTAAAATGATCTTTTCATGTAACCTCCAGCTGCTAAAAATAGATCCCTAAAACCTAGGGATGATTTTTGCATGTTTCTTTTTGCTATTTCAAGAAAATCAGCCCATGCATGAAAATCAGGTTTGTTGGGTCCTGAAGGGAACTAGTCAACCTGAAGGCACATGCATCGGTTCATGAGACTGGGAGAGGGATTTACGTAGTTTCTCGGCTAGCTGTCCCTTAAGGATTACACAATTTCTAGGCTGAGCAAGTGACTGTGTCCTAGAATTGTGAAACTTCTGGGTTGAGGCCTAGTGTCAGGCCAGATTACACAGTTTTATGTGGGAATCACGTCAGACTATTCTGTGCAATTCTGGAGCCTAGCAGACTGCCTAGCAGATTTGCGCAATTTCTAGATGGAAGGCTAGTTCCCCCCCAAAATTGCGCAATTTTTTGGGGGAGATGCCCAGCTAGAATATAGTCTAAGCTTGGGATGGAAACCTATGAAGGGATTGAAGCGAAATGACATGCATAGGCTAGCAAGCCACTAAAAATTAGTTGAAGCCTATGTACTTGATAGTGCAAGACATGTTGCTAAGGATGTTTGGTAGGGAGGCTCCAAAATGTAGCTAAGGCAAAATTTTGGATGGTGGTTGTAGCCGCTACAACAGGCTCTTAACAATACTCCTGAGCTCTTTCTAAGCTTAAGCCTATCCAAAAACTTGGCTCCCCAAAATCCTGTTACATGAGTTACGAGGTTCTATTTATAAAAAGAGGGGGTGACTCTTCAAATCCCCTTTGTGACCTTTGGACTACCCTTGTGACTCTTCAACTTCTTTACAAAATGACACATTACATTGTGTGATGACTCTTCATATTCCAATATTAGCACTTGGAATTTCACTTACAACATAGTTACAAATGATATTACATTTTACACTCATGCCCATATATGACAAAATAGGCTACAAACAACTTGACAACCTAACAAGACAAAACACTATGATGCTTGAATTTGGGAACACTTTAGCTCAGGAACTCCCACTTGATGCTTCTCGATCATGTATTGATGCCAAGCTTGGTACTCTGTGATGACCTTCCCAATGAACATGATGGTGTCAGGTTGGAAGAAGACTCTAGCCTCCATAGCATCTGGGTACAATGATTTGGAACCAATCTTAGCTTCTTTCTTGAACATGAGAAACATTGTTCTGATCTGGATGGGACCACTGATGTAGTTCTACATGTTATGTATGTTCAGATCTAAATCCTCCTTGGTTGCGACCTGTCTCATTTGCTCCAAGTACTCTTCAATCTCCTTCCTAACTTGGTGTTTGCGCTTATATTCAATGACTGCACTGATTGATGGGATATTGTGGGTTCTCACTATGAAATCAGAATTGCTATACAATGATACATATGAGGCCTAAATGTTTACCATGAATGAGGTGAGCTGCTTGTTGTTCTAAATAAATGTTCAAACTCTTGCATTCTCTAGCTCTACATGCGGCTTCATCTCCTTTTCCAAAGTAAGCAATGCCCCTTTTTATCATGTTGTCCATTCTAGCACAACAGTGATGGTATTTTGCACATTCCTGAGAGTGTGACAAATTCCTTGTTCTATTGTTGCAAGCTATGCAAGAGGGAAACTTCCTTATGTATGGTTATGAGCTCCTAATGGAGGTCCCTAATGGTCTCTTCAAGTATTGGTACTTCACCAAGTATCACTTCTCTCATTTCCTCCAAGTAGACCTATGTGAATACTACATTCTGTGTTGCTTCACAGAGATGTTCTATCTCTTTCCAAGCATCTTGCAAGTTTTGTGCCAATTTCTTATTCTTTTCCATCAAATATTGAGTGCTTGATCTTGCTACACCTACAAAGTCTAAGTTGGCTCCAACAATGAAATTTAGATTCTTGTTGGTGTCCACCACTATCACCCTTTCTCTAATGAATGTAGGTGATACATGACCATACGAAAAATTCACTCTTTTACACTTATACAATACTCTTATGAAATTCATTATATGACAAATTGTACACTTCTATTCCTAGATCATTAGAAAGGGAAAGTATGTCCCCCTCCTTGCTTGAGGATAACTCTGCAGTTGGAGGTGGTGGACATTGAACGATGACCTGTGAGGCACTCAACATCAGATCAATATCTTCATCCTATGGTTCCAGTCCCAACTCCATGTCCGCAACTTCAATCAAATCTTCGATTAGCTGAGCAAGCTTCCAATCTTGCATATGTTCACTTTTTCCCTTTGCTTCTCCCTAGTTTTGTTCTACCATTGCGCCTTGCCTTTCTTCTTCTTCTTCCTACTTTAGATTCTCTTCATGTTATTTCCTCCTAAGCTTCCATTCTTCCTTCAGTTCTTGTTCTTCTTGCATCGATCATAATTTTTCTTCCCGCAAGCTATGCCATTCTCTCTTCCTTCACTATGCTCTTTGCCTCCTCTGCTTCCTTTGCCAAAGTTGCTTGCATAAGGATTGAATCTGCTTTCACTCTGTAGCTTTTTTCTCCCTCTATTCCATCAACAACCTTTCTCTTTCCTTGATCTTGTACTGGATATCTGCCTTCTGCTACAGCTATTGGACTCGTTGCCATGTTAGTGTTGACTCCCTTTCTATAAACAGTTGAGTGTTTGAATATATTGGAAATTTAACTAGCACATGCTCAACTGCTTCCCCGATACTGCTTTTAGTGGTCTCTATTGAAGAGGCTCTCTTTGGTACCATGGTAACAATGACTGCTGGAGAGAAGTGCTTCACAAGTGTGGTACCTATGGGACAAAAAGGACACTCATGGCAAGAAAACATTAGCTTCAACAAATCTACCTTCAAAGCATGATCAAGAAAAATACTGAGCATCTCATGGGAAGGATTGTGCAATTTTCATTGGCAAGAGGGACGAGTTTCCTATGGGAATCGTGCATTGTGTGGTGCCAACAACTAAGAATGAATCTTGAGGCTTAGAACTGTGTAATGCGTAGTCCCAACCTAGGAAGACACTGGGAGAGACTACGCATTGTGTAGTCTTAGTGGCCAAGGTGATAGGTTGACCCATGGAACTATGTAGTGCACAGTTGGAGCAAACCTGTACTATGCACCATGCAGTTCCAGAGGCCAAACTTATGGCTTCATCCTTAGGATTTCATAGTTACTAGCTAGGCAAGGAAAAATCCAGTAGAGGGAAGTGTGGATCTGTGCATGGGAAGTGTGAAAAAGGAGTAGATCTAAGTAATGGTGTGAGCTTGAGTGCATATCTGACTAAGTGTGATTAAATCATTATAGATCAAGTGCAGAAACTAAGTGATCTGGAAGAGATCAAATCGGTGAGGAGAGTCACTACAATGAAGACCAACGGTAGAAAAACCAAAGAAACTGATGTGATACTTGTGAAAGGAAAATGATAACTTGAAACAAGACTTATAAAAGTTAAAACAAGTTGAAACACCAACAACCATGAAGAGAAATAATAAAAACAACACTCACACAAGCGAAATGACAAAAAGTGACATAAAAGGTTGCAAAAGGTGATCACTGTAACACTCACTCGAAAAAGCGACAATGATCCCACCAAAGGTTCCCTGATCTCTTTTGGAATGCTGGGGCTCCAATATTGAATTCTCAAATGAGCTCTTGAGGTGTAGATTAACTGGATTTGAGAAAATGAGGTTTTATGACGTGCATGCCTGAGATCAAGGAGAAAAACGATACTTGGTGGAAACTTCTAAAAATAGCAATGTGCCACCTTCGGGAAACGAATAATAGATCCTTACTTCCTAGGTATTCTTTTTTCTCTTTAATTTTCTTTCTTTTCTGGGGGAAACTAGCCATGCACATTGTTGGGCAAGACTATGCAGTTCTGGGGAACTGGGCAACATTCTGGCTCAATGTGCACTACGCAGTTTATGAGCTTAGTGAGGGTTGTGCAGTTTTTGGGCTCAGTACTAGGATGCCTTCCATGACTGTGTAGTTTCTGAGCTCAATGCTGACTGCTAGTCTGATATGTGCAATTCTGATCATCAAGGTTGGCTGCCTTCCATGAATGCATAGTTTCTGAGCTTAAGACTTATTTCCAATCTAAACTGTGCAATTACAATCATCAAGGTTGACTGCCTTCAAGGATTGTGTAGCTTCTGGAGACAAGCCTAGAACTGTTGTTTGACCAAGTTGGGAGATCAACTTGTGACTTAGAAGAAGAAGCTAAGTGAGAAGATATAAGCAAAATTGAAAAGATAAGTCTAATTCGAAGCATGAGTATCTTGATTAGCGCAAGATGAGTTGTTGTAGATAAGAAGGTAGGCTCCAAAATCGAAGCATAGGAAAAATTTTGGAGGGTGGTTGTAACTACTACAACATTGGCGACACACTAGTAGAACTAGAGCTCTCTGTATAGACCTTGTCTCATGCAAAACAGGCCCAATTCTTTTGGAAGTATTGTTCAGTTCTTCGATTATCATAGCTTCTTCACTTAGCTTGAGTTAAATATGTAGTCCCTATCATTCTCTTCATCAAAAACGCACATACCAAGACAACTCAAATTGAGTTGTTTCGATTGGGGATGAGGATTATATAGAAGCACAAATATAATAGATTGTCAAAGTTTTAGTTTCAACTCTGGTGTTTCTCTTCTTCTAGCAAGCCTCGACTGTACCCCGACGGAGTCACTTCAGGAACACAAGCATTGCTTCGTTCTCAGCGAGCCTGGATAGTACCGCGACGAATTTACTTGCTCAACCTCCCTACATAGGAATCCTTCATTAGGGGAGTTTTGAGGTCTAAAATGGGCCTCCTAAGGAAATTATAAAATAATAGTGGAAGTAATAAAAGAAGATTTGATTACATCATCAAATTTTAGAGGGAAAAAAGAAAAAACTATTTTTTTAACTCATATTTTCAACTTATCTCCCTGTGGGTTTACTCAAATTTCGAGTGGGAGTACTCATTAGATGCAAAATTTAATTCCTCATCCAAGGAGTACCCATGTTCCATACTTTCTATGGACCTTGCTACAAGAAAAATGATCAATACATGAAAACACGTGATTGCAATCACGATTTTTCATGTATTTATCATTTTTCTTGTAGCAGGGTCCATCAAAAGTATCCAACATGGGTACTCCTTGGACGAGGAATTAAATTTTTCATCTAATGAGTACTCCCACTCGAAATTTGAGTGAAACATTAGGGAGATAAGTTGAACATATGAGTTGAAAAAATAGTTTTATTATTTTATTATTTCTTAATCTTTTTACTTTTTTACACAAAAAATGTGAATCACCCCCCATGGTTGACATCATCATATTGAATCCTATTGGTTCTTATAAATTTTATTTTGGTTGTACACTTTTCTTAAGAGGCCCATTTTAGACCTCAAAACTCCCCTAATGTCTCTTCTTTCACCCTTTATTTCATTTTTTTTTTCATTTTTCAAAGAACTGTGCATAGGAACTTACATATATCATAAGGCGGAAGAGGGATCCTGAATTATTGAGAGAAGAAGAGGTTTTCCCTTCAAAGAAGGATATTTATATATACCTCTGACATACTTGTTAAGGTTTTTCCCCTCTCCTTACTCTACTTGACTTAGTTGACAATGGTTAACCGAGAATAGAAGACCGATTAGAGTAGGTGGTACTAGTTAAAAATGCAAGCTTCATGATTTCAGCATGACTCTCTCTGCAAGGAACGTATTTTCCATAAGGGTATCATCAACTAAAATAATTGAAAGATTCACATAAAGAGAGGGAATAGATAGAGAAACAAGCGTTTTAGCAGTACAACTTCCTCTTGGACTTCATCTATATTTCCTAGAAGCCAAACATGGTTTCATGCAGAAACTAACCTACAGTTGGAAAGAAAGGAAACTGAAGGAAAGAAGAAAAGAAAATGAAATGAAGAAAAGTGAAGAAAATCAAAGAAACAACAAAGAAAAGATACACTACTGCTACTCCTAACCTAAACAGAACATAGGCCAGAATTAAGTAAGGTGATATTTCCAATGCAGCCACCAACACATTGGCTAGCCTATACAGGAGAGGGAATTCATGTCAATAAAGATATAAAACCATACACAAAAAAAGAGAAATATAATTCAATACAAACCAAAACGTTCGAAGTTTGAATGCACCCGCAGAAAAGTAAAAACGGAAAGTGCATGAAAGGAACTCTACGGATGTACCATGGTCTCCAAACACATTTCGAGTTGAAGGCAAGAAAGCACACACTTTCGAACTGCGAAGGCAAGTGAACATGATGAAAGAAGAATTTTTTTTGTTTTGCAATAGTGCTCGCTATGTATGACTCCTCCAATAACTGAGCGATAGGATCGTGTAATACACATCAAGGGTCTGATAATTGTAAGAAATATTGATTTTCGATATGTGATATAGAGTGATGAGGAGCCTCAGAATATTCAATGCCATTATGATCAGAAGAGGAACTAGCCTTAAGACTACAAGACCCTAACATTGTTGAGAAATGGCAATAAGAAATTCCAGTTTAATTTGTCCTTGAATTAAACTGTGAATTAAATTTGAATTCTATTCTCAACTTAAAATAGTTAAATTAAGTTTATTAAACTTACTTAACATAGAAAATTCAAGTTGGAAGTCTTTTGGAAGTCATGTATATGTTCTACCTACTTTGTAGAAGTCCAGTGTGAGAATTGTGAGTTGTAAAATAGAAGACTCAATTTCATGAGTCAGTTCAGTTAAATTAGTTCTCAAACTGACTGAGAGAACTATTAGTGTGTTAACAGTCAGTGGTGATAGTAATGAACTCTACCAATGCTACTCTATTTAACTAAATATGTACTCATCAGAAACTCATGCATGTTGATTCCAAGAAAGACACAATTGAGGATAGAGTGTAGGGATAGTGTACTATTTATTTTAGATTTTTTTGAGTTGCACTGATAGTGCATGTAATCAGGAACTGATCCTTGAGGGATTGTGCTATTTTTAGAGGCTTTATTTCCATTTAAATACAAGCTATCCTTCATAGGAATTACACATTAGAATAAAGACTTGGAGAGCTTGTGAAGAGGCTAAGATTTGGCCTTGAGATTTCTTATGAGTTGGAGATTGAATTTGTTGAGAGCTGGGATTATTCTTGAGAGAACAAGCATTGTAATTTCATCTTGATTTTCCAAATTAATACAAAACAGATAGTGGGGTTTTGAGCTGTGGATTTCCTTAGATATTTATTGTGTTATGTGCCTTTGATTCTCTTCCTCTATTGATTATTCTTTTCTTGATGTTTATGGGCTTCCGTTGTAAAGAGTAGAAGTAGGTTCTTGTCTCTTTCTTTAGAAAATTACATTAGCTTGTGAATCTATAGGATTTTCTACATGGTATCAGAGCGAAAATTGTTTTTTGGGCTGAGAGTTTATAGAGAAGATTTGAAAATCCATGTGAAAAAAATTCAGAAAAAAATTGCAGATTTGGATTCCTTGGGAAAAGATACCCAGATTCAAAAAAAAAATGATCGAATCGGAGTTCCAATAAGGGAGATATCGCTGATTTAAAATCAGCTCTCTACAGGATATTTCAATGTTTTGAGTTTCTGAGTTATAGGTGAAAGTCGAATTTGCAATACATACTTCAATATCGGTAGATGATGTTCCATGGTTTGAGGCTTGAGTATGCCTTGGAAGGCAGCTCGAATTTCATAGCCTCGAGGGACAAGATGGAGGATGTGCTAGAGGACAATGGCTTGAAGGAATTTGTTGAACAAGAAATTCCTAAGCCAGCAGCGATTGATGCACAGAACTTGGTCAAGTCGAAGAAGTGTGTGGCGAAATCATATTGTCTCGAGTCCCTATGGAAAGGAAACCCCACATGCTATGTGGAAAACATTGACAGACTTGTATCAAAATAACAGTGATCAAAGGAAGTTGGCACTGAAGGACAAAACTTTATAAAATCAAGATGGAGAAAGCCGAGATGATTCCAAAGTACTTGACCAAGTTCACTCAATATTGGGATGAAATTGGAAGTGTTGGAATCACAGCTACCGAAGAGGATATCGTGAGCCTTGCTCTTCTTGGACTTCGAAAGAGTTGACATAGTTATCAGGTGTAGGAATTTACAGGGTAAGTTCCTCGGACAGAACACCAAAGGATACCACTCACAAACAGATCACAGACCAATACACTAGTATTCTTGACGTGGTTAAAATCCTCAAAGAGGGAAACAGTCCACGGCCTAAGTCAACGCGGCCACTTCATGCAATTTACTAATAAAAGAATGAAAATTTACATAAGCTTCTCTCATGAACAGTTACCCTACAAATGACCCTCCATGCTCTTTAAATAGATATCATGGACCAGTTGGGTGTTAAGCCACAGATCAAGTGTCAGTAATACCAAGGAGAAAATGAACCGTTGGATCACTTCGTGTCTAGAACATATCGTGACCGTCAGATTGTAAGTTACAAAAGTACATAGTAATGAAGTACACTTTACCTAACTTTACATTAGACCAAGTTATACTTAACTATTTCTTATGTGTTGGAATATCCTAACATCCCCCCTTAAGAACAACTTGGGATAGGATTGAAGGATTTACAAATATGACACAATAGGAGAAGGAAGGAGGCATTAGAGCCTATCCCCCCCTAGTGACAACTTCCTGAACTCCAACCATAAATCGAATTTTAGGAAACTTCACCTCGATGAGAGCCTTTGTAAAGATGTCTACAACTTGATCATCTGTTGAACAATATTGCACTTCAAGAACATGGTCATGAATGAGCTTTCTAATGAAGTGCATGTGCAGTTCAATGTGTTTTTTGCACCGATGTTGGAATGGATCTTTGCATAGTTGAATGGCACTTTGATTATCACACCAAAGTGTAGTCGGATGTTGTTGTTGAAAGCCAAACTCTGACAGGATCTGACAAAGCCACAAGGCTTCCCTAATAGCTACTACGATACCATGATACTCTGCTTCTACTGAAGAAAGAGAAATGGCACTTTGTTTCTTGCAAGCCCATGTAATAGGTCCTGAACCAAGAGTGAACACATAACCTACAGTACACTTCCAATCATCAGGTTAGAATCAGTGAAACCAACCAATAGAGGAGATGCTTCTGCACTGTAATGAATCCCAAAATGAACTGTACGTCGAACATAATGGAGTATTATTTTAGCTTCTTTCCAATCAATTTCATGTGGGTTTTGCATAAACCGAGCAATAAGGCCAACAACAAAGGAAAGGTCAGGACGAGTATGGGTCAGATGCAAAATTTTTCCTACAACTTAATGGTATAAGGTAGCATCAACTTCAGGGGAAGTACAAGTGACTGAAAGTTTGTCTCCAAACTGAAAGGGAGAAGGGGTTGGATTACGGTTTGTAGAAGATCACACGCATACTTGGACTGGGAAAGGGAAATACCTTCCTTGGATTGCAAGACTTGAACACTAAGAAAATAATTCAAGTGTCCTAAGTTCGTCAGTTCAAACTTCTTTTTAAGGCTAGAATTCATATGGTTTATAAGGTTGGTATCACTACCAGTAAGGATAATATTGTTGAAAATTGGCAACAATAAATTGTTAAAAATAGCAGTTTTGGCATCAACGCTAGATTGGGCAACAGGGAATGAAAAATGGAAGTGCTAAAAATAGAAGTTCTATTTTTAGCAGTTTAATGTGGATTCCTATTTTAGTCAGTCCCTGGACAAGAAATAGGAAGTAAAATTTGATTTTGATATTAACAACAGTTTGTAAATTAATTAATTAATTCAGTTTGAGTTAATTAGTTAAGAAATTATGAACTCGAAGTCTATGTTAGGACATGCAATAGTTTCTCCTTTGATTGAGGGATTTAACCATCAGTTAAAGGATGAGGATGAGTTGTAATTAGTTGGCTCAATTAAGTGAGTCAAGTCCAGTTAGATTAATTTAACAAGTTGTTAAATTAATGAGATTCAGTTTGTTAATGCTTGCATGCATGTAACAACTAGTATTTTTAGATAACTGAATATTATAGCTTAAATAACTCATGCATGTCAGTTCAGATAGAGACCCAGTTGAGATCAGAGAAGGGACAACGTATTATCAGTTGGATGAATAAAGGAAGCTCATCCATGATGAGTATTTATCTCCTTCAAGTTTGTGCAGTTAAATCAGAGGTTAGTGAGTGTGTGAAGAAGCCAATTCACACAGGTGGTAGCACTGGACCCCAAGGAAACTGCACAATGAAATAGGAGGCTTGGAGGGCAGAGGAGAAGGTTTCTGAGAAGCCTTTGACTGTTTATGAGCAGTAGAAGGATTGTACTGAGAGCTGGATAGCTTCCGAGCTAAGGCTTTGTGTAATCCAAACTATATTTCCACTTGTATGATAATGCAGAGATGGGGCTTTAGGCAGGTTCTTTCCTCTGGTAAATTCTTCTATGTTATGTGTGATTGATTCCTTCTTATCAGTTACATGTGTTCTTATTGATGTTGCTCATGGTTGATTAAGCTTCCACTAAATTGTTTGCAGAAGTAGATCAAGTATTTTGCTTTAGTAAATTGTATTACCAGGTTGATCTACAGGTGGGAAATTTCTACATGGTATCATAGCTAGCTGATTTGTAAAAAAAGTTCTACATGGTATCAAAGCTAGCTGATTTGTAGGAAAAATTATACAAAATTCTACAAATATCATCAACATAAAGAACAAGAATGAGAAGAGACTTGCCCAATTTCTTAGTGTAGATAGTATTGTCAGAATGACACCTAGAAAAGCCAGTTTCTAAAATAAAGCTATCCATTTTGGCATACCAAGCCTGAGGGGCTTGCTTGAGACCATAAAGGGATTTCTTAAGTCGACATACAAGGCTAGAGTCTGTTTGTATAAAGCTAGTAGGTTGTTCCATATAGATTTCTTCATGCAAGTCCCCATGCAAGAAGGCAGATTTAACATCCATTTGATGGAATTCCCATTTGAAAGAGGCAGCAAGGGAAAGAAAAAGGCCGATAGAGTTCATTTTGGCAATAGGGGATAAGGTTTCAATATAGTCAATGCCTTCAACTTGTGAAAAACCCTTAGCAACAAGACGAGCTTTATGTTTATCAACTTTTCTATCTGGTCCATACTTGGTTCTGTAAAGCCATTTGCATCTAACAAGTTTTTGTCCCTTTGGAAGAGGAACAAGATCCCATGTATCATTTTCCAATAATGAATGATATTCTTCATTCATAGCTGCGCCCTAATCTGGATGGCTTGAAGATTCTGCAAAGGTGTCAGGATCATAATTCGCTGAAGCTTGAGCCAATAAAGAAGAGGCTCTTTCAAACTGAGAACATGTATGTCGCTGATCTGTAGGATCACCGACAAGAGCACCTGCTACATCCCGAGTAGCACAGACCCATTTTGGAAGCTAAGGAGCTAAAGGAGGATCCTAAGAAGGTGGGGGAGGATTTTCATCCTCGCTGTCATCATCTAAAGAAGAAATATTTTCAGAAGTAGAAGGGATAGAGAGAGGTGGCACATCCATCGAACTAGGCTCGTAGGCCGATATATTTTCAACAAACTTTACATCTCTTTTAATGATAAATTTTTGGACTTAAATGGAATAAGTCTATATCCTTTGACATCTTCAAAATATCCAACAAAAATACATTTTTCACTCTTAGGTTCTAAAGCTTTATGTTTCTCATCTGGAATATGGGCCCATGTTTCACTTCTAAAAGCACGAAAGTGACTTACATTTGGTTTAATTGAGTTCCATGCTTCTTCTCAAATGATATTCTTTAAAACCTTAGTAGGAGTGTCAGTTACTATGTAATTTGCACAGTTAATTACTTCTGCCCAAAATTTAAGACTAAGTCCTTTAGATTGAAGCATACAATTAGCCATTTCCTTTAAGGTGCGATTCTTCCTTTCAGCTACACCATTTTGTTGTGGAGTATATGGAATAGTATGTTGCATTTGAATTCCATTCTTAGTGCAAAAGTTCATGAATTTGTTGTTAACATATTCTCTGCCATTATCAGATCTTAGCTTAAGAATTTGATGTCCAGATTGTTTTTCAACACATGCCTTAAAGGCTAAGAACATGTTAAATACTTCACTCTTGAGTTTTAAGAAGTATACCCATGTGCGTTTGGAGAAATCATCAATGAAAGTTAAGAAATACTTGTAGCCAGAAAATGAAACAATTGGAAGTGAACCACATAAATCATTATGCACAAGTTGTAAAGGGGCTAAGGCATGCCAAGAGGCACGTTTTTTAAAACTATCTCGACGATGTTTTCTGAGTACACATTCGGAACAAACATCATCTCTGCAAGATACCATTGGAAGTCCTGTCACCATATTTTCCTTACATAGATTCTGAAGGGAGTGATAGTTTAAGTGACCAAATCGCTCATGCCAAAGTTTGCTCACTTCATCATTATGAGCAACAAATACCAAGGGAAGATTTGACGACCCAAAGTTGTTAAACTTATACAACCTTATAGAATCATTAGCAATGCCAGTAGCTAAAATCTATCTAGGATCTCTTAGGTCCTTAATTACAACATCGTGAGGTGAAAATTCAACGATTTTACCTTCACCTAAACGAGTTATATGATATATAGATAGAATATTGCAGGAAAAGGTTGGAACACAATACATCATTAAATTGACCATTGTCTAGATGAACTGTTCTAGTCCCTACAGCACTAAGAGATCTATCATCACCAACATATATATTTTTGGTGTTACAATCATTTAAAGAAGAAAACATGGCTTTGTTTTTGGCCATGTGATAAGAATCTCCAGAATCAATGAACCACTCATGAGAATGAAAAGAAGAATATACATTTAGTGCATAACCAGACTGAGATGCTTGACAACCACATGTAGAAAGTGTTATTCCTAAAGATGAAGTTGAAGTTGAAGAGTGCTCCAAATGGATGTTATGCTTCTTCATTGCTGCTTCCAAGGCTTCCAACTTCTTAAATCATTTGGATTCTAAGTGGCCATCTCGATTACAAAAGCGGCAATGTCTATTAGTCTTCTTCCCTTTGTTTTTATTTGCCTTATCATTTTGTTGAAATGATTTTTCGTTTTGAGACTGAAATTGCTTAGGACCCTTCTTTGGTTTAGGACCATTCTTTTTAGGATACTGCTTCTTAGGATTCTTTGAATTTGGATGTTGCTAGGCAGCTAAGGCATTCTTAGAAGAGTTTCCAAGATTAAGAAGACCAAGGTATAAGATCTTTCCTTGTTCTCTTATTAAAGAATCACAAAAGGCATCAAAAGAGGGGGACTTGTAGTCTTTTCCTTGAGAAATAAAGGCTTCTCTAGTAGAATGGAAGGTGGAAAGAAACATAGAGTAGGCTGGTCCCAACTTAGTAAGAGAGGAATAGATAAGGCTTCTTTCTTAACCTTAACAACTTCTAAGAGAAGTCTAAGGGTCTTGAACTTGGACAAAAAATCTTCAATGGAAGAAAAAATATTGGGGTCCAATGTAAGCAACTTATTTTTGAGTTGATGGGCTCTAATTTCATTTTTAATTCCAAAAACTTTAGTGAGTTGTTTCATTGCTTCATTAGGAGTATCAAGTTATGCGATATGGAATCTATGGTGTGGAGAAATAGACATCCCTATCAACCCACGTGTTTGATCTTGCCTATTTTCCCATTTGGATGCCTTATCTTCATCTTGAGGTTTGGTTTCTTGGCCTGAGGATATTTTGTAGAGACCTTTACTTCTAAGCAAAACCACAATGTAGGACCACCATTGGAAGTAGTTGGTGCTGTCAAGAATAACTTGGCATGGACTTTCCATTTTAACATAAACTGAAGTTGTAGTTGTTGGAACTAAGTGTTCCAATGGAAAGATCTCGAAAAATTAGGCTAATTAAAAAAAAACGGCTTTCGAATGAAGAAGTTATAACTTTTTGAAGAAAATTTGTTGAAGATGCCAATGAAGTGCGTGAATGTGTGGAAATGAATGATAATGTTATATTTAAAAAAAAATTCCCCACCCTTTTCAAACTTAATCTAATTAGCTCACTTTAAAAAAAAAAGATTTTTGTGACTCACTTTTATAAATAAGTGAAAGTCACTTTTACAATGGTACTTTATGAGCTACCCACTAAATTGTAACTTAAATAAAAGACAAAGAGACTTTAGAATTATAAGTGACTCAATTTTTATAATGGGTGACAACACTTTTACATAAAGTAACTTTAAAACATAAATTACATGTGCTTTTTGAAAATGTAACTCAACAAAAAGAAATACTTGAACTCAAGACCTCTATTCTCATAAAGTAACTTTGGACCAAGTGAGCTAGTTTAAAACATTAGTAATTTTTGGAAAATAGGAAGGTTTTTTTTTTTTAATCACTGAAGCTTTGGGGTGCATGCTTACTTGAAAAAGCTCTTTTTTGCCTAAAAAACAAAAATACAAAACAAAAACCACAAAACCCAACACGGACATACAAAAAAAAACAAACTTTACGGCTTGAAGTTAGCTTTAGACAGAAACTAAATATTTCCCTCAATGTTTCTGATTTTCCAAGATCACACTAAGGCGCGGTGGAAAAGAGAATACGCATGAGAAAAATCCTTCCTTTCTATTTCTGATTTTCCCAGATCACACATAGTCGTGGGGAAAAGTGCATACGCAGAAATGAAAGGTACATATCCATTAATAAAAAACAGAGAGCTAAATAAACCGAAATAAACATAGAGATGAATAGCTAGAACTGCAAATAAAAACTGTATAGCTCTAGATCTTAAAAAACGACGTAGCTAGGGCTACTAGAAACCTTTTCGCATGAAATGAAAGGGGTTGCCCACTGGAACAGATGCTCCTAACAAAATAGAGCAGTCAGCTTGGCCCGAAAGCATTCAGAAATAGTAGACCTAAGAAACAACAGTCGGATGCAGTTGTACCAGCTTCAGATTTGGATCACCAACGGATGTGGCCCTCAAATAGCTCTGATACCATGTATGAACTTATAGGGTAAGTTCCTCGAACAGAACACCAAAGGACACCGCTCACAAACAGATCACAGATAAATACACCAGTATTCTTGACGTGGTTAAAACCCTCAAAGAGGGAAGCAGTCCACAGCCTAAACCAATGCGGCCACTTCAGGAAATTTATTAATAAAATAATGAAAATTTACATAAGCTTCTCTCATGAATGGTTACACTACAAATGACCCTCCATGCTCTTTAAATAGAGATCATGGACCAATCGGGTATTAAGCCACAGATCAAGTGTCGGTAATATCAAGGAGAGAATGAACCATCAGATCACTTCATGTTTAGAACATATCATGACTGTCGGATTGTAAGTTACAAAAGTACATAATAAAGAAACACACTTTACCTAACTCTACACTAGACCAAGTTATACTTAACTATTTCCTATGTGTCAAAATATCCTAACATCAGGACTCTATCAATGGTCGAAGAAGCTGCTAGATTGGGAATGACTATGGTCGGATTTGATGCAGGATGAGATTAGGAGGAACACCAGGGATGGATCTTCATCAAAGACTAAGGATGAAGAGAATTGTGCCTTAGAAATTAAGGTGAGGAAGGGAAAAGGTAAAATTTCTCATTCCAAATCAGATTCTTATCATGGAGGTAAGAAGAAGGACATGACAAAAGTTAAATGATTTCATTGTCACAAGATGGGTCACTTTGCTACAAATTTTCCATTGAAAAAGTCCAAGGAGAATTCCTTAGGAGGAGCACCAGGTGAGGCTTTGGCCTCACAATTCGAATTAGACTTTTCCCTCATTGCATGCATGGTGTCTTCAATGATGGGAAGTGTTTGGTACCTAGACAGTGGACTTTCTTTCCACATGACTGGAAATAAAGAGTTATTCAGTGAACTGGAGGAGAAAGATCTCAAGATGGATATCGAGATGGGTGATGACGGTAAGTATAGTGTTACTGGTGTGGGCACTATTACTTTTCAGAGGGAGCATTCGGCTCCAATCACCTTGAAGAATGTTATGCATGTACCCAGATTGACAAAGAACTTGGTATCCATTGACATGCTTGAGAATAGGGTCTAGGATGTGATCTTTTTGAAAGGAAAGGCATTCCTTCGACACATAGCCATAGGTCAAGTAAAGAAGATAGGGATTCGAGTTCAGAATATCTATAAGATAGAGGTATAGGATTATGCTCCTTTGAGTTCAAAAGCAGAAAAGATGTTGAGATGAGACGTCGGTGAGTTGTGGCAAAGGCAATTGGGCCACTTGCATCATGGGGCTTTTAAGATATTGTAGCAAATCTCTATCGGTCTTCCCAAAGGTACGCTTGAGCAGGTTGATACATGCAAGGGTTGTACTTTGGGAAAATACACCAAGTCTTCCTTTGGAGACAGAGATAGTCGAGCAAAGTCTATTATGAAGAGAGTCCATTCAGATGTGTGTGGACCATTCTCGATAGCATCCATAGCCAAAAACATGTATTATGTTATATTTTTTGATGACTATTCTCGTAAATGCTAGGTATTTTTTATGTAAAAAAATGATCAAACTTTCACAAAGTTTTGTGAGTTCAAAGCATTGGTAGAGAAAGAATATGGCAAGAAGGTTAAATCTCTACGAAGTGATAATGGTGGTGAGTATGAATCCAATGATTTTAAGAACTTCTGTGTAGTGGAAGGGATTAAAAGAGAGTGGACGACACCCCATAACCCTCAACAGTATGTGATCCGGATTTAAGCTGGAACGCAACAAATTATAGAGATAACCATAAATACAGAGATGGAGTGGAAATAATACTTCATTTCATTCATGTAAAATACTGAAATATGCTTACAAACAGAAATGGAAATAAACCAGCTAGGGCGATGGTAGCTTATCTTTGAGAAGAGATGTGGCAGCTACATGCCTCTGAAATCTATTACAATGAGGCTCGAAGGCCTATTTATTATTGAGAAACAATGGAAAACCCTAAACATCCAAAAACCTAACCCTAGAAGATGAAACGCCAAACTGTGGGCCCCGTTTTGGGTAAATTGGTACATCAACTTCTCGAGGTCATAACTTTGGCACCCGATCTCTATTTGATGCGTACAATAGCTCATTAGAAATATCTATCTGAGAACTATAACTTTGGGAAGAGGAACATTGGTCCATGGCCCCATGTTGCTCCCAAAACACGTTGTTTAGGGCCTCAAAATTCCTCTGGAAGTTCAGGACCCAAAAAACTACTAAAAATAGTAAACTGTGCTACAATTAAGGAAACTGAAAAGCTAAAAGAGACAGTTGTGGGGGTCCAAGTGGGATAGGTGGGTGGCCACCAACATCCACCTGGATCATTCTTCCCCCCTTAGGACGCAATGGTCCCCATTGCGTTGAGTTCCTCCCTGAGATGAGGAAGCTTCTACTGAGTTGGGTCCCTGGTGAGTTGTTCTGCAACCTCTGATGTGTCCAGTAATGGTGGGAAGCATGGTTGAGGGTGGTCCACATTGAGCACTCGGTGCAAGCGAAGGAATGGGGGAATTTTGTGCTCCAAAGCATTATTACTCGCAACCTTGGTACTGGTGTAAGGACCATGCTAGAGTGGTCTGAGCTTCTGATGGGTTCTGGTAAGACGTTCTTTCTGCCGATGCAACCAAACTTTGTCACCCACCTGAAACTTGTGTGGTATCCCTGTGGGTGAGGAGAAGTTGTTCTTGTGTTCTCTCATGAATGTATCTATTATCGACATATTTGGGCACTGCAACCCCAATAACATATGTCCATAAACCAAGGGCTTATAAACCCCTAAAAGTGTTGTTTCATACCCTAAAGGAACAAGGTCAGCTGATTACATCATCTCCCATAAGTTCTCCATGGAAAACTACTTAGAACTGGTCAAAATTGGACCATACAGACTGCTCTATGCATAAGGTGTGATGCATCTCACCTATTACACACGGGGGGTGCGATCCATACTGGAAAGCCCTTTTGTAGGGTGCGATGAGCGAGAGAAAACAAACGGCAGAAGCAGTTTTCTAGGTGGAAACCCAGAGAATCTTCTAGAAACTGCTCATATGGCACTTGCCTCTCTGAATTCACCCAGGGATGAGTAAGAGATTTGAAATATCCAAGTGGAACCAAGAACTATCAGTGAAATGACACTAATCAAAATCCCAGAAGCTGACTCACTCTCTTGTAAACATCTATATATGGATCCCTCATCCTAGAGATCCAGAGGCTGGAATTTTGTAATTTGCAAGGAAGTCCTATTGGTTTCTCTTTGAAGACATTGTTGGGTGATATTCCTTTGTATGGGTGAAGAGGGCTTTCATGCTGGGAGGATGATGCTAGATCAAACAACCTGGTTGTAATCCTCTCTTCTACTACTTCTATCAATAAAGCTATTTGAGTTTTCCTCCATATCCTTGTATATCTCTGAATCTTGTATTTGTATATGCATTTATATGGTTAATGTACATCTGATCCTACATTATTTATGGTTATAGATCTCTATGCTTTGATGGTATTTTGTTGCCTTGACTCTATAGGTGTTCTTTGAAGCAGGACAAGTGAGAAAGGAGTCAAGGGAGATGGGAAATGAGTAAGGAGACTAGTGAAAGACCGAGGTTGGTACTCTTTGCTTCTCTCTCATCTATCTCTCATAAAGGAAAATGCCAGTAACTTTAGTTTGTTTGTTTCTAAGATAGCTACCTGTCTTAGTGGGACTAGAAGGTCTGAATGGACACTAGTTTCCCTGATAACAAAATGGCAACTTTGCTGGGGAGTGAATAGTTTGTTTGTTTTTTTACTATTGTTTACTTTGTAAACCACAGACGGAGCCTGAAGTTAAGCCATCTAGCCTTTGAACTGTTTTTGCTATGCAACTGCAAAGTAGATCAATGCTGCTTCAGTCAATCTCCAGGTTGGTTTATGAACTGAACATCTAGCTTGCAAACATCCTAAGTGCCCTAGTGGTAGCTCAAATAACCTCATTAGATTAGCCCCTATACTTTGTGTTTACTGACAATCATTAGCTCAGCCTAAATCCCTGAACTTAGCTGCAAACTATGAGTGAAAACCAAGCACAGTCTCGTCCCTGGACCATCACACTGTCTCTTCTTGGCAACCTGGATGCATCGCACCTCCCATGTGTTGCAGGTGGGATGCATCTCTGTTTCCCTGTGTTACAGGTGCGATGATTGACTAAGACTGTTTCTGCCTCCAGGTTTTGGTTTTTTTTCATTGTCTTCAACTTTATTCAGAAGTTTTGCTGTATATGATCAGTATATCTCTGTTGAAACCATATTCCTTTGCATTATTCAGTCTCCATCAGAAGGAATTGTGAATGTTTTTTTATGTATTTTTCATCATTTACAGTTCTCCTTTGCAAATAGTAGCTTAATAGAACTGTCGTCTTTTCATTTGAAAGTGTCGCAAGTGTCGTTTTCAGTCAAGAAAAAGAGTGTCACAAAGCATTCCTCTTTTAGATAGTCGATTACACTTTTGCCATTGTATTTGATTTGAATCATTAGTATTTCAAGTGTCGAATTAAATTTTAATTTCGAAATCACAAAGTGTCGTCTTCGCTTTACTTTCATTTTTTTTGAAAAGAAAATTGTTAGTACTGTCACTTTGAAAGAAGATAGTTCAGATCTATACTTTATTTTCTTTTTGTCATTCTCACATTAAGGAAACCGAAAAACAATACATGCATGTGCATTTGCATTAAGACTGCATGCTGAAGTTGATTTAGGAAAAGTTCATCTAGTGTGTGCTCTCTGCTTTATGTTGAAAGAATTTCATTTATCTTTCCTTAGTAGCTAGGATTGTCATTGCAAAAAGAAAGTAAACAACTGTTTATCATCTTAAATTGCATATTTAGGAACTGTATATCTAAGTCACGTGGTGAACCTTAAAGGAAAACTTCTTAAGAAAGATCAATTGTAAAATAAACTTCATTGAACATAAAAACACTTTGGAACCTAACGCACAACATTTAAAAATCTAGGCTAGAGACGTATTTCGGCGTCGTAAAGCCTGGTAACTATCACTTTCATTGTAGGTTGGGTGATTCCTCCTCTTTGAGACAAAAAGTGCCAGTACAGACTTGTGTTTCCATGTACCGTCGAGTATATATTGGGAGACCACAATAGGCTACATCCTTTATCCTTAGGAAGCCGTGTTTGTCACCCTATCGATCGCAATGCACTGAACACAACATTCGGGAAGATTGACTACCGTACCATAAAAATTATTCTGCAGTTTTGCGATTGGTTTGGTAATCCCTTTGTATAGATTTCCAAATCAGTCACTTTCATTCCTTTTCAGACTCCCTAAAAGAAAAGGTCCATCTAAGCACTTGTCACTTCAGGTTCATTAAAAGTCGAAGGCGACTAGAATCATCTTTAGCTTTTTCTCGATTCTTAAATATTGAAAAAAAAAGTTGTGTCAAAGCATCATAAAATTTATTTTAATCGGAATAAAGTCACTATTCCCTCGTTGGTCTTTAGTTTGAGAAATGGAGTCTACCAATCAAGGATTTCCCCTTAGAGGAAATCCTAGTCCCTTCTCTTCTTGGGGAGATGTTGGTGCTCCACATATGGCTACGTTGTCCCTTCTAGGGCTCAAATTGGCCTGCCAGTTTGGCTTTTCTTGACCTTTGTCATTCAAAACACCGCAATTCCTCAACAATCCAACCAGCAACCAGATGAAGTTTCTCCCCAACCTTCCACTACGTTTGTTTCTCCCTCTCCTTCTTCCTCTTCGCTTGGTGAATCTAGCAACGCTAAAAACCAAGTAACTGAGAAGAAGAAGAAAGGGAAGGAGAAGAAGAAGAAGAATCCAACAGCAAAAGGGGGAAACCGCACATCATCTGGCAAAAATCCACACACTGCACATTCCAAACCTAAATCTCCATGTGTCATTTGCAAGGGAGACCATTATCATCGAGATTGTCCCTGCATCCCATGGATCGTGAGGGACTGGTCTCCCCGCTTGCACAATTTGGTGTCTCCAACCGCTAACAATCATGTTGAGAGCACACCGTCAACTAGTGAAAATGAAATCAATGGACAAAAAGGAAGATCCAAATTTCCTTATATACTATGTGAACACGATCATGCCCTCCACTGTTGTCCCTTCCTAGATGAAGCTAAAAGAGTCTTGGATAATTGTCCTACGTCACCGCAACGACTTCCTCCTGGATACAGGAAACTCTTGTCGAGTCCATCGCTAGTTGAAAATCTGACTGACACACCGTTTTTGTCAGTCGAAGCACCTATCATTGAAGATAAACCCTCTGAGTCCACATCGAACCAAAGTCAACAGTTCGAGACAGTAGTCGACCCAATCTTGTCTTCAGAGGGTCCACCTTCAGATGATACTATCACCAAAGAAAACGAGAATGACACAATTCAAATTCTCTTCGTAAACACAAACTCCAATGAACATGGGGGAAATCTACCCATTCCTTTACTGTAGGAAGGAAGTTCGTCAGAAGTTTATCCGGCCGTTTATTCAGTCCCAACTCTAAGCAATCTAGTCGTTTCCTTCGATTGGAATCTACTAGACAAACCTTGCCTACCATCTAATGTACCATTCTGAATCATAGTACAAGCTTACAGAATGATCATGGTTGGTACTATTATATATGAAGGGGCTTCTGTGAGTATCCTTTCCTCAACTGCTTGGAAAGCGCTTGGTTTGCCATCACTTCTTCCCGAGATTCGAAATCTGACAGGCTTCAACAAAGGAACCAATCGACCGTTAGGGATCCTTCCAAATTTGCCTATAACTTTGCGAAGGAAAATTGTTCATCTAAACGTGATGGTAATCCATGGACCTCTAGATTAAAATCTACACCTTGGGCGTGACTACATTTATAGCATGGGAGCTATCATTTCCTCACTCTTCCGAGTGATGTATTTTCCACATGAAGGTAGAGTGGTCCACCTAGTTGACCAGCTTTCATTTCCTGGTTCAAACACAGCTATTAGTCGAATTCCATCCCTAACTGGTATTTTTGCACAAAGAATGTCTCATCAATCTCCAGTCTGTCCACCTGATGATCGCGAGTGATTTGGTGATTGTGACTGAAACCCAGGTGTTATAGACATTTTTGTGCCTTACAACATTGAGCATGAAATGTCCATAATCCAAGGGATCCAAAGTCCCTAAAAGAGTTGTTCCTACCCCTAAAGGAACAAGGTCAACAAAAGACAGCTTCTCCTAGAAGTTCTCCACCAAAAACAACTCAGAAAGAGTCAATTCAGGATCAATTCAGAGGCTCCACTAGCTGACTGCGCTAAAATGTAGAGATTAAACTGGCTAGGTGCATTGCAACGCAGGTGGAAGCACTACCAGGGTGCGCTGAGCGGGAAATGACAAATGGCAAGTTCATTCAACGAGGTCGAAAAACCCTGGAAGCTTCCAGAATCTTCCTCAATGACACTTGCCTCAATGAATTCGACTAGTGATGAGTAAGAGGTTCTCAACCTCCAAGTGGAAGCAAGAACTGACAGAGAGAAGCCACAAGTCAAAACATGAGCTGACTCATCCTCTCTGCTCACATCTATATATGGATCTCTCACCCAGAGGTTCAGGGGGCTGGAATTTTGTACTTTGCAGAGAATTGCTGTTGGTTTGAGATTGAGATTAGTACATTGGGTGATTTATGCTTTGTTGGAGGAGAGGAAGGGATTCCCTTGCTGGGAGGTAGATGCTGGATTGGGACTCACTTGGTTGTATCTCCTCTTGAACCTTGTTATCATATCAATAAAGCTATTTGAGTTTCTCCTATATGCTTGTATTTCAATGATGTTTTGTTATATTTGCATATTTAGTTTATATCTGATCCTAAACTAGTTATGAATGTGAATCTATGTCTTTTGTGTAGTTTTCCTCTCTTGTGATCTTGCAGGAACTGGGTGAAGCTGGACCAGTGAAAGTGCAGGCACCGGGAAGCGAACAAAAGAGAGAGAGTGATTGGATCGACAAACTAGCGGAAGACACCGGTTAGTTACATCCTTCTTTCTCTATTTACATCTCATAAAGAAGAATACTCAGATAGTTTTCCTTGTTTGTTGCTAAGGCACTATCACCTCTTAGAGTGGGATAGGGGCATTCCGAATTGGATACTTTTCCCAACAACAAATTTGCGACTCCACTGGGGAGAGTATCTTGTTAGTTTATTTGTGTTTCTATTGCTATTCATTTCATAAACTCAAGAGTGCCGAGTTGAACTGCATTTGCCATTTACAAATGCAAAGTAGAGACCAGCTACTCTATTCCACTCATTGGGCCTGTTTATGATCTGAACAGTTGATCCACAAGTGCTCTAACAGCCCTTTGTGATAGATCTTAGTCCTCCTGTAAATCATCCCTCTAATTGTACCTAATTGATAGCTTTTATCCGGCCAAAAACTGTAGATTAAACTGCAAACCGTAACCCAGAACCCAGAAACAACTCTCGTTTCTGCTTCAATGCAGACTCTGTGAAGAGGTTCTGCATTTCAACGCAGGTCCCGTGAAGGCTACCTGCGTTGAAGTTCAGTTTCTCTGTGCTGAGGGTGCGCTGATCAGTCTTTGCCTTGTGCAGCTGTGGTTCCCTGCTTCCTTTTGCTCAGTTTTATCTCTGTTTTTTGCAGCCTGTTGTCAGTCAGCGTACCTATCTGAAACCCCTTTTCTTTGCCTCAATTCCACCTCAGTTGTATAAAGAAACTGTATTTGTTCTTTGTGTATTTGTTACATCATTTGCGGTTTCCCATTACAAAAGTAAACTAGTCATACTGTCGCCCTTAGATCTAGACCCGTCGTAAGTGTCGTTTTGATCTTAGGAGTGAGTTTGTTTGCTGTTCACAGTTGATTTAGCTTTTACTTTTGTCTTTTGGTTTGAATTTATACATTTCAAGTGTCGAAACAAGTAAATCATAAAGTGTCGTAATCGTCTTTTTGATTTCGAAAAAGGAACTTGTTTGTGTATTTCACTTGAAATCGAATTCAAATTTGTACAACAGCTTTCTTTTTAGGCATCAATATTAAGAAAGTGAAAACAAATACATGCATATGTGCATTTGCATTTTGACAGTTTGTATGTTGATTTAGGAAAAAGTGCATTACTGTGTGCTCTATGCTCTTTGAGAAAAGATGGTGTCTTTCTTTTCCCTTTGTAGCTAGGCTTTTCATTGTTGAAAAGATATAAAAGCTTGCTTATCATCTTTAGATTGCATTTAGGAATTGTATCATACATCTCGTGGTGATCCAAAAAGGCAAACTTCTAAGAAAGATCAACCTAAAATAAATTGAATGAAATTAACGCTTTGTAACATAACGCACAACATAGAGGTCTAGGCTAGAGACGTGTTCCGGCGTCGTAAAACCTGGTCACTGGTCGCCTCACTGATGGTTGGGTGATTCCTCCTGAGAGACGATAAGTGCCAGTACGGATTGTGCTCCCACGTACCGTCGCGTATATATTGGGAGACCCCTATAGGAATAAAACCTTTATCCATAGGAAGCCGTGTCGACCGCCCTACTGATCGCGATGCACTGAACACAGCATTCGGGAAGATTGACCGCCCGTACCTTAAAAAGTATTCTGCGGTTTTGCGAAAAGTTTGGCACACCCTCTACCTAGAACTCCAGAGCAGTTCCTTTTGGCCTTTTTTAGACTCTTTAACGGAAAAAGTCCATCCGAGCATTTGTCACTTCGGGCTCGTTAAAACATCCAAGGAGGCTAGAGTCATCTTTAGCTTTTTCTCGACTCTTTAAAATTGAAAAAGCAAGTTGTGTCTAAGCATCGTTAAAATTTATTTTAAACGGAACAATCACCCCCTTTTTCCTGCGTTGATCTTTAGGTTGAGAAAATGGAGCCCACCAACCAAGGAATTCCCCTTGGTGGAAATCCTAGTCCCTTCTCCTCTTGGGGAGATGTTGGTGCGCCCCATATGGCCACATTGTCGCTTCCAGGACTGACAATTGGCCTGCCAGTCTGGCTTTTCTCAACCAATGTCGTTCAGAACACCACTATTCCTAAACAGTCGAATCAATAATTAGACGAGTCCAGAATTTCCCACCAACCTTCTACTTCCTCTAATTCATCTTCTCTTCCTTCCTCTTCGCGTGACGGGACTAGTAAAGCTAAAAACCAAGTTCCTAAGGAGAAGAAGGAAAAGAAGAAGAAAGAGAAAAAGAAGAAAGAGCCAAAGGCAAATAAGGGAAAACAAGTGGCGTCTAATGAAAATCCACACACAACACTGACCAGGCCTAAATCGCCATGCGTCATCTGCAAGGGAGACCACTTTCATAAAGATTGTCCTTGCATCCTCGGATACTAAGGGACTGGTCTCCCCGTTTGCACAATCCGGTGTCATCAACCTCTGATAGCCATGTTGAAAGCACACCGTCAACTAGCGAAAGTGAAGTCCCTAGACAAAAAGGGAGGGCTAGACCTCCCTGCAGACTGTGTGAAGGCAACCATGCTCTCCACCGTTGTCCCTTCTTAGACAAGGCTAAAAGAGTCTTGGAAGATCGCCCGGTTTCACCGTTACGACTTCCTCCTGGATATAAAAAACTCTTGCCAAGTCCTTCGTTAGTTGAGAATCCAGCTGGCCCACTCAAGTGGTCAGCTGAAGCGTCTATCATTGAGGATAAACTGACTGAATCCATACCAGACGAAAGTCAAAAGGTCGAGGCGGCAGTTGACCCGGTCTTGCCTTCAGAGGATTTATCTTCAAATGATACAGTCACTGAAGAGGATAAGGATGACACCATCTAGATTCTTTTCATCAACACAGACTCTGACGAACACGGGGGCAATGCACCCATTCCTTTATCGCAGGAAGGAAGTTCGTCAGAGCGATATCCGGTCGTCTACTCAGTCCCACCACCAAGCAACCTAGTTGTATCCTTCAATTGGAACCAACTAGGCAGACCCCGGTTGCCAGCCAGCATACCATTCAGAATTATCGTTCAAATATACAGAATGGTAATGGCTGGCACCATCATTGATGAGGGGGCATCTGTGAGTATCCTTTCCTCTATTGCTTGGAAAGCGCTTGGTTCGCCAACGCTTTTGCCTGAAATGAGAAATCTAACAGGCTTCGATAAAGGAACCAGTCGACCTTTAGGGATCCTCCCCAATGTGTCGATAACATTGAAAGGGAAGACCGTTCAAATGAACGTGATGGTTGTTCAAGGACCCTTGGATTATAACCTACTCCTTGGACGAGACTATATATATTGCATGGGAGCCATCGTCTCCTCACTCTTTAGAGTAATGTGTTTTCCGCACGAAGGAAGAGTGGTCAAGCTCGTGGACCAGCTTTCATTTCCCGGATCACGCATCGCAAATAGTCATATACCATCCCTAAATGGTCTCTTCACACAAGAAATGTCTCAACCTACGGTCCGTCCTCCCGATGAGCGCGAGTAATTCGGAGGGATATGACTGGACCCCAGGGGGCATGTGTCCTGGTCTGCTTCGGCAGGAAAACTTTGGGTATAGGGTAGGTTTCCACGGGAGAATATGACTAGTCCGTACCCCGTCCGTGATTGGAAGAGGGGTTGTTCTAGAATAAGATTCTTTTGTCAAAGTTATGTGTTTGACAGAACAGAGTCACTCACCTTTGTTCATCTCAGTGGACATCGCCGAAGAAGTGTTTTTTTTACGCTGTAAATAGAACAATCTTTGGTAACCTGAAAGAGGTAGGCCTCTCTCGGTAAAACAAATGTTTTGGCAGAAGTGAAGTAGGGGTAACCTTGAAATCGTACTTTATACCTGGGGGCATGCAAACCTTTTGGAGTGCAAGCAAGGGATGGTTATTTATTTTTTTAAATTTTTAGGTCCTCCCTTTAAACCTGTAGGTCTAACCCTTTAAACTCATAGGATTAGTCGTTTCCAAGCTTGCATAAAGAAAGGATGTGGGGCAAAAATCTAAAAGTTTTCGTTTTTATATGAGACTTTCTTATCATATGACTGGATTAATTGAGCAGTTTTAGCACATAGTTCATGCTCGTTGAAAAATAAACATAAGATCGAGCAAGTGTTTCAATCCGCGTTTAAGCTCGTTAAAAAATGAACTACCCGGTAAATAACCACTGCGAATGTAGATTTATCAGCCATTAAAGCCTTGGTCGTGTTTGCACCGTCACCTCCACTTTTCCATTGGCCGATCATTCACCTCCATTTGATTGTTTACCCATTTTGAGGAACAGCTGCGAAGAGTGATTTCACTAGCCATCCTTGTGACACTGCAGTGATTGGAAAATTCCAAACCTTACCTGGAATCAGCTGCTAACCCGTTTATCACTCGTTCCTCGAAAGACGAGTCTTCTTTAAGCTCTTTTCATCTGACTCGTAAAATATGAAAAGATTGCCGAGTTTTGGCCTTCCAGCTCGTTAAAGCGACCGGAAGTGCTATCCCTCCTCTAGATTTTAATCTTTTTGGACCTGAGGGATTATTGCACAAAAAGATCGAGCGCTTGTTTTGTTCGGCTCGTTAAAACTATCGAAAACTCATCCCTTCTGTATTGTTTTATACTTTTTCGGACTTAAGGGATTAGATGACGAAAAAGGAACTTTGGAGTTATCTTTACGTACCTTTTTAGACTCTCTAAAATTGAAAAGGACCGAGTTATCTTTGTCGTTAGACTCGTTAAAAAACATTAATAGCGACAAACTTGTCTTTAGACGAGAACGAGTTTCACTATCGCTAGGCTCGTTAAAACATAGCGATGGGTTTGCCCGAAGGGCAAATTATAGAACAAGCATATGTTATCCTCCTCAAGCTTGACAAAAATAAAGAGGTACTGGTCAGAAATGACTGGGGAAAAATTGGGAAGAAACTCAAAGAACTTTTATTGGTAGCAAGTCGCTCTTGAACATGACACTTCCACTCCGTGCCTGAGTCGGGTTGGGTTGTTTCATTCACCGGTCACATCGCCATGGTCTCGCCATACCATCCACCTTTGGGGTAAATGCTACCAATCCATCACACAAATGTCGCCGATATGTTCAAGAGAAGTCATCCAGAAGAGTCAACCATGTCCCATCCACTACCAGACATTATCCTTCATCCTTTCATGACCGCCACCCTGAACCATATATCATCAGATCGTTTTCACCTCCATCAAAATCATTTGCTCATTTCTGTGTCACTGATGTGGGATACGTTAAGGCCCTCCTTTGACGGATCGCTTCTTGTTGACATCAGCTCATTATCCAAGAAGTTGATCTAGGAACACCCCCTTCAGTACTTTGAAGCTTGCATGCCTCAATGGCAAGTTTCTCACTTCCGGCGACAGGTATACATCAAATGACCTTCGACCGAAAGATTTTGCGTGGTGTTCGACGCCAAGTCCTTTATTCACACCACGTGAATTGTACTGCAGTACCTTGAGGGTCATTATCATTATCAGTGATTCCTCTCGCGCTTGTTAACAGTTTACATCATTGACTGGTAATCAAGCGATGTCTTTCCATGTTCGACTTCAGAACATTTCTCACATGGATCGACTTGTACTTAGAGTGAAGATTGGACGAGATTGAAGACCCCGGATCTAGTTTCATCCATCCAGGCTGCGATATATATTCAGGAAAATAAAGACATTGACATGTATAGCATTGCAGCAGATAATCATCCTACCAAAAGGATGATGATTTCATCAAAATCATCAGTCTACCATTAGACGATTGTCTGTTCGATGTACAGAAAAATGAATTTATAAAGCTGAGCATGGGAATGCCCGCCTCAGCTAGATCGTGAAAGCAGTATGAAAAATAATGTATTGTATTGTATCTTATTACAGGTCTCCTCCCAGCATTGGAAGAACTTCGGATCCTCCTAATAAAGCATTTCACCCGATAAACGGCCTCATACTTTAGGGGGCAACTGTTATAGACATTTTTGTGCCTTATAGCATTGAGCATGAAATGTCCATAATCCAAGGGATCCAAAGTCCCTAAAAGAGTTGTTCCTACCCCTAAAGGAACAAGGTCAACAAAAGACAGCTTCTCCCAGAAGTTCTCCACCAAAAACAACTCAGAAACAGTCAATTCAGGATCAATTCAGAGGCTCCACTAGCTGTCTGCACTGAAATGTAGAGATTACACTGGCTAGGTGCACTGCAACGCAGGTGGAAGCACTACCAGGGTGCGCTGAGCGGGAAATGACAAATGGCAAGTTCATTCAACAAGGTGGAAAAACCTGGAAGCTTCCAGAATCTTCCTCAATGACACTTGCCTCAATGAATTCGACTAGTGATGAGTAAGAGGTTCTCAACCTCCAAGTGGAAGCAAGAACTGACAGAGAGAAGCCACAAGTCAAAAAATGAGCTAACTCATCCTCTCTGCTCACATCTATATATGGATCTCTCACCCAGAGGTTCAGGGGGCTGGAATTTTGTACTTTGCAGAGAATTGTTGTTGGTTTGAGATTGAGATTAGTACATTGGGTGATTTATGCTTTGTTGGAGGAGAGGAAGGGATTCCTTTGCTGGGAGGTAGATGCTGGATCGGGACTCACTTGGTTGTATCTCCTCTTGAACCTTGTTATCATATCAATAAAGCTATTTGAGTTTCTCCTATATGCTTGTATTTCAATGATGTTTTGTTATATTTGCATATTTAGTTTATATCTGATCCTAAACTAGTTATGAATGTGAATCTATGTCTTTTGTGTAGTTTTCCTCTCTTGTGATCTTGCAGGAACTGGGTGAAGCTGGACCAGTGAAAGAGCAGGCAGCGAGAAGCAAACAAAAGAGAGAGAGTGATTGGATCGACAAACTAGCGGAAGACACCGGTTAGTTACATCCTTCTTTCTCTATTTACATCTCATAAAGAAGAATACTCAGATAGTTTTCCTTGTTTTTTGCTAAGGCACTATCACCTCTTAGAGTGGGATAGGGGCATTCCGAATTGGATACTTTTCCCAACAACACCAAGAGGCATGCGCCTTGGTCTGCTTCGGCAGGAAAACCGTAGATATAAGGTAGGTTTCCGTGTAGGAATATAACTAGTTTGACAATCCTGTCTGTTTAGGAAAATGGATCAGACTAGAAAAGGATTCCTCTGTCAAAGGTTATGTGATTGGCACTGACAACAGTCACCTTTGTCCATTTCGATGCAAATCGCCAAGGAAGTGTTTTGTCTGCGATGCGGATGGAATAATCTTGCTAATGCAAGAACTTCCATATGGTGACCTGGAAACTCTACTTTATACTTGGGGGCATGCAAACCTTTTTTCATGGAAGTGAAAAGCGACCATTTATTTTCTTAGTTTGTAGGCTCTTAACCCTTTAAACTCGTAGGTTGGTCATTCCTAGCTTGCATAAGGAAAGGCTCCGGAGCAAAGTTTCGAATGGTGCAAGCTCCCTAAAAAATGAACCTATCAATGAGACATCCTTATTATATGACTGGCACGAGCAGTTTTACGCAAAGTTCAAGCTTGTTAAAAAATAAACCTAGCCACGAGCAGTTTTACGTGAAGTTCAAGCTCGTTAAAAAATAAACCTAGTGATGAGCAAGTGTTCCCATAGAGTTTAAGCTCATTAAAAAATGAACCCCACCTTCAATAAATAATCTTTGCAATCGCATAATAATCAGCTTTTGAACCTTGGTAGTGTTCTTACCATCACCTCCACTCTTTTTTAGCTGATCATACGCCTCCATTTGATTGTTTACCCTTTCGAGGAACAACTGTGGCGAGTGATTCTATTAGCCACCTTCTTTACACTGCAGTGATTGAAAATTTCCAAACCTTACCTGCTATCCAAAAACATCACTTGTTCCTCAGAAAACGAGTCTCCTTTAAGATCTTTTCATCTGACTCGTAAAATATGAAAAGATTACCAAGCAATTGGCGTCTCTAGCTCGTTAAAGTGATCAGAAGTGCCATCCCTCCTCTAGATTTTAATCTTTTTGGGCCTGAGGGATTATTACACAAAAAGATCGAGCGCTTGTCTTGTTCGGCTCGTTAAAACTATCGAAAAAGTCATCCCTTTTGTGTTATTTTATAATTTTTCGGACTTGAGGGATTACATTACGAAAAAGGACCACTGAAGTTTCCTTTTTGTCCCTTTTTAGACTCTCTAAAATTGAAAAGGACCGAGTTATCTTTGTCATTAAACTCGTTAAAACAATAGCGACAAACTTGTCCATGTAGACAAGAGCGAGTTTCACTGTCGCTAGGCTCGTTAAAACATAGCGACGAAGGGAAAATTATAGAACAAGCAAATGTTATCCTCCTCAAGCTTGACAAAAAAAAAGAGGTACTAGTCAGCAATGACCGGGGAAAAAGGGAAGAAAACTTGAATAGATTTATTGGTAGCAGGTCGCTCTTGAACATGACACTTTCACTCCATCACCATGATTGAGTTGGGTTGGGTTATTCCGTTCACCGATCATATCACCAGTGGTCCACCATACCATCCACCTTGGGGTTAATGCTACCAATCTATTTCAGTGTCACCGGTATGTTCAAGAGAAGTCGCTCAGAGAATTCACCAACCTAGCTAACGTCTCATTCGCTGCAATACCTTCACTCTCCATTTTTCATGACCGCCACCCTGAATCTTATCATTTTCACCTCCAAAAAATGATTTGCTCCGTTCTGTGTCGTAGATGTGGGATTCATTAAGGCCCTCCTACGATGGGTCACTTCTTGTCGACATCAGCTCATTATCCAAGAAGTTGACTTAGGAACAACCCTTCTAGTACTTTGAAGCTTGCATGCCTCAATGGCAAGTTTCTCACTTCCGGCGACAGGTTTACATCAATGGCCTTTGACCGAAAGATTTTACGTGGTGTTTGACATCAACTCATGTATTCACACCATGTGAATTGCACTGCAATACCTTGAGGGTCATCATCATTATCGGTGATTCCTCTCATGCCTGTTAACAACTTACATCATTGGCTGGTAATCAGGCGATGTCTTTCCATGTTTGACTTCAGAACATCTTTTCACATGGATTGACTTGTACTTCAGGCGAAGATTGAACGAGTTTGAAGACCCCGGATCTAGTTTCATCCTTCCAGGCTGCGATATATTCAAGAAAATAAAGACATCAAATGTACATCACATCTCTATAGATAATCATCCAAACTAAAGGATGATGGCTCTACCAGAATCATCAATCTACCACACAGATGATTGTCTATCTTATGTACATGAAAATGAATTTATAAAGTTGAGCATGGCAATACCCAACTCAGCTAGATCATGAAAATATTATGAAGATAATGTATTGTATTGTATCTTATTATAGGTTACCTTCTAGTTCAAAAAGCCTCGGATCCTCATTATAAAGCATTTCACCTGACATCAAAAGATTTACAACCTCATGCTTTAGGGGGCAATTGTTATAGACATATTTTGGCACTGCAACCCCAATCACATATGTCCATAAACCAAGGGCTTATAAAACCCTAAAAGTGTTGTTTCATACCCTAAAGGAACAAGTTCAGCTGATTACATCATCTCCAAGAAGTTCTCCATGAAAAACTACTTAGAACTAGTCAAAACTAGACCATACAGATTTCTCCATGCATAGGGTGCGATGCATCTCACCTATTTCATAGGGGGGTGCGATGCCTACTAGAAAGCCCTTCTGTAGGGTGTGGAGAGTGAGAGAAGACAAATGGCAAAAGCAGTTTGCTAGGTGGAAACCCAGAGAATCTTCTGGAAACTGCTCATATGACACTTGCCTCTCTGAATTCACCCAGGGATGAGTATGAGATCTGAAATCTCCAAGTGGAACCAAGAACTATCAATAAAATGACACTAATCAAAATCCTAGAAGCTGACTCACTCTCTTATAAGCATCTATATATGGATCCCTCATCCTAGAGATCCAGAGGCTGGAATTTTGTAATTTGCAAGGAAGTGCTATTGGTTTCTCTTTGAAGACATTGTTGGGTGATCTTGCTTTGTATGAGGTGAAGAGGGCTTTCATGCTGGGAGGATGATGCTGGATCAGACCACCTGGTTGTAATCCTCTCTTCTACTACTTCTATCAATAAAGCTATTTGAGTTTTCCTCCATCTGCTTGTATATCTGTAATTCTTGTATTTGTATATGCATTTATATGGTTAATGTACATCTGATCCTACATTATTTATGGTTATAGATCTCTATGCTTTGATGGTATTTTGCTTCCTTGACTCTATAGGTGTTCTTTGAAGCAGGACAAGTGAGAAAGGAGTGGCAAAAGCTCTATCAAGGGAGAGAGGAAACGAGCAAGGAGACTAGCGAAATATTGAGGTTGGTACTCTCTGCTTCTCTCTCATCTATCTCTCATAAAGGAAAACACAAGTAACTTTAATTTGTTTGTTTCTAAGATAGCTACCCATCTTAGTGGGACTAGCAGCTCTGAATGGACACTAGCTTTACCAACAACAGTATCCCTTTGCTACTACTACTGCTGCGTGGAGGAACCCTTCGTGGGGGTCATGGATGTGGCTATGAGCTTCCCCTTACTTTAGGAACGAACCAGATAGAAAATGAATTTCCTAGTCTGGGAGATGATCTTGCTGCATTTCTTAGTAGAGATCAAAGAGGTGGCGGTAGGTGGAGCTACCTCCGGTATCTTTTATAATGAATTACCCAAACAAATAATGACATCGCAAGGCCTTGAATTATACATAGCATGTCACCTCCACAGGTATGGTTGGCCTAATAATACATCACAAACATCGAGAGGTGCAACATCACACAATACCTCATTTCTGAAGGACTTGATGCTGTAGGGAAGGCGACACTGCTGGGGGACTTGGAGATCTCGTCCTTGGTGAAGCCACCAAATATTGTATGGATGTGGGTGTGGTGTAGTTGGTAGGCCCAACCACTTCATGACCTCTGCTAAAATGAGGTTCTTTCAGTTGCCACTATTGACAATGAATTGCAACGACGAACCCTACACCCACATCTGTGAGTGGAAAAGACATTCCCCCTCCTCTGGATCTTCGGGCTCATTCTTCTAGATCTTGGAAATGGCAACAGTGGCACTAGGCTCTGCATCAACGATATTCTTCCCTTTGCCATTCCCCTTGTTGGGTTCTAACTCAGGGTCGAAACATGCATTTGATTCAGAAGCCTTCAACTCAGCCACCAATGACTGCTTGGTCCGACACTCACTTGTGTGATGAGTGGGGCTCTTATGGAACTCAAACCACTTTACTGTGTCCTTCTTCAACTTCATGGTGTTGTTCTTTTGTTGCGGCTTCGACGGGTTTCCTTAGGCCACCCTGCCTTGGCTTTGTCCTTTGGTTTTCAGATTTGCAGATCCAAAGTCTTGCTTCTTTGTTTCAACTTCTGCTCGATTTTGACAGCGTATCGGTATGCCATGCCAAGCAAGGAGATGTTCAGGAACTCCATCTCTTCCTGGATGTACCTATGTAGGCAGCCGCGGTATTTGAGTACCAAATGCAGCTCATAATCCTTCATACCCAACTATGCGAAGGGTATGAAAAATGTTTGTAAACTCTGGCACATCTTGGTCCCTTCCCTGCTGCAATGTGGTCCATTTCATGTATTTGTGCTCATAGCTTTTGACAAGGTAGTACTGCTCCTTGATGACATCCTAGAATGAATTCCAAGTGGGTATGGCTGAAAACAGTGAGCCCGTACTTTCATCCTTCTGCTCACAATAAGTTTCCCACTAGTCCTTAATGTGGGGGCTACTTTGAGAAGAGAGAAGACAATATTTTCCAGACTCGAAAATTCATGAACAGAAAAATACCCTTCTAGTAGATTTAACCATTTATCTATGACATCTGCGTCTATCTGACCCTCGAATATGGGGATTTCAAAATTAACTTGTACCTTAAACGGTGTGGCATTTCCAGAGTAGCTATTGTAAGCCGATGTGTCGCCTCTGGGTAGCCGCTGAAGGATCTGCGTAAAGTTGTCCATCATCACGTTCCTTTGTTGCTTGAGGGCTTCTTCGAGCAAGATTTTGATAGGATCTCCTGCCCCCTCGTCTTTCTTTTCATTCGCCATGGGAGGTCGTCAGGATTTGCGAGGCTGGTCTTGCAAAGGTTCGACTAGTTCAAGCCCTAACTCCTTATATCCCGACCTCGTTGGGGACATGCAAAGAAAAATAGAGAAAAAGTAGACCACTGTGATACCACTAATCCAGATTTAAATGGGAACACAAAAAATTATAGAGATAACCATAAATACATAGATGTAGCAGAAATAATACTTCATTTCATTAATGTAAAATACTGAAATATACTTACAAATAGAAATGGAAATAAGCCATCTAGGGCGATGATAGCTTATCTCTGATAAGAGATGTGGCAGCTACATTCCTTTAAACTCTATTGCAATGAGGCATGAAGGCCTATTTATTGTTGAGGAACAATGGAAAACCCTAAACATCCAAAAAACTAACCCTAGAAGATGAAACGCCAAACTGTGGACCTCGTTTTGGGTAAATTGGTACATCAACTTCCCGGGGTTGTAACTTTGGCACCCGATCTCTGTTTGATGCGTACAATAGCTCGTTAGAAAGATCTATCCAAGAACTATAACTTTGGGAAGAGAAACATGTCCATGGACCCATCTTGCTCCCAAATTTCCCAAAAAAACATCGTTTAGGGCCTCAAAACAGCTCCGAAAGTTCAGGACCCGAAAAACTACTAAAAATAGTAAACAATACTACAATTAAGAAAACTGAAAAGTTGAAAGAGATAGTTGTGGGGGTCCAAGTGGGATAGGTGGGTGGCCACCAACATCCACCTGGATCATTCCCCACCCCTTAGGAAGCAATGGTCCCCATTTCATTGAATTCCTCCCTGATATGAGGAAGCTTCTGCTGAGTTGGGTCCCTGGTGAGCTGTTTTGCAACCTCTGATGTGTCGAGTGATGGTGGGAAGCATGTTCCAAGGTAGTCCACATTGAACACTCAGTGGAAGTGAAGGAATGGGGGAATGTTGTGCTCCAAAGCATTATTCCCTCAGCCTTGGTACTGGTGTAAGGACCATGCCGGAGTGGTCAGAACTTCTGATGGGTTCTGGTAAGACGTTCTTTTTGCCGATGCAACCAAACTTTGTCACCCACCTAAAACTTGCGTGGTACCCCTGTGGGTGAGGAGAAGTTGTTCTTGTGTTCTTTCATGACTGTAACCCCCTGCTGCTATTATTGCTACATGGAGGAACCCTTCGTGGGGGTCATGGATGTGGCTACGATCTTCCGCTTACTTTGGGAATGAACCAGACAGAAAATGAATTTCCTAGTCTGGGAGACGATCTTGCTGCATTTCTTAGAAGAGATCAAAGAGGTGGCAGTAGGTGGGGATACCTCTGGTATCCTCTATAATGAATTACCCAAAGAAATAATGATGGCGCGAGGCCTTGACTCATACATAGCATGTTGCCTCCACAAGTATGGTTGGCCTAATAATACATCACAAACATCAAGAGGTGCAACATCACACAATACCTCATCTATGAAGGGCTTGATGTTGTAGGGAATGCGACACTGTTGGCAGACTCAGAGATCTCATCCTTGGTGAAGCCACCCGATATTGTATGGATGCGGGTGTGGTGTAGTCGATAGGCCCAACCGCTTCATGACCTCTACTAAAATGAGGTTATTTTGGCTGCCACTGTCGACCATGAATTGCAGCGGCGAACCCTTCACCCACATCTTTGAGTGGAAAAGACATTCCCCCTCCTTTGGATCTTTGGACTCATTCTTCTAGATCTTGGTGATGGCAACAGTGGCACTGGGCTCCGCATCACTGATCCCTTTGCCATTCCCCTTGTCAAGTTCTAACTCAAGGTCGGAACATGCATCTGATTCGGAAGCCTTCAACTCAGCCACCAACGACTGCTTGGTCCAGTACTCACTTGTGTTATGAGTGGGGCACTTATGGAACTCACACCACTTTCTTGTGTCCTTCTTTGACTTCGTGGTGTTGTTCTTTTCTTGCAGCTTCGATTGATTGTCTTGGGTCACCCCGCCTTGGCTTTGTCCTTTGGTCTTCGGATTTCTAGATCCAAAGTATTACTTCTTTTGTTTCAACTTCTACTCGATTTTGACAGCGTATCGGTACACCATGCCAAGCGAGGAGATGTTCAGGAACTCCATCTCTTCCTGGATGTACCTATGTAGGCAGCCGTGGTATTTGAGTACCAAGAGCAGCTCAGAATCCTTCATACCCAACTGTGTGTGAAGGGTATGAAAAATGTTTGTGAACTCTAGCACATCTTGGTCCCTTCCCTACCGCAGTGTGGTCCATTTGATGTATTTGTCCTCATAGCTTTTGAAAGGGTAGTACTGCTCCTTGATGACATCCCGGAATGAATTCCAAGTGGGTGTGGCTGAAAACAGTGAGCCCGTACTTTCATCCTTCTACTCGCAGTAGGTTTCCCACCAGTCCTTGACGTGGGGGGCTGCTTTGAGAAGAGCGAAAACAACCTTTTCCCAACTCAAAAATTCATGAACAGAAAAATACCCTTCTAACAAATTTAAACATTTATCTATGACATCTATGTCTATCTGACCCTCGAATATGGGGCTTTCAAAATTAAAATGTACCTTAAACGGTGTGGCGTTTCCAGAGTCGCTATTGGAAGCCGATGCGTCACCTTTGGGTAGTAGGTGAAAGATCTAGACAAAGTTGTCCATCATCGTGTTCCTTTGTTGCTCGAGGGCTTCTTCGAGGAAGATTTTGATAGGATCTCCTGCCCACTTGTCTTTCTTTTCATCCGCCATGGGAGGACGTCAGGATTTGTGAGGCTGCTCTTGCAAGGGTTCGACTAGTTCAAGCCCTAACTCCTTATATCCCGACCTCATTGGGGACATGCAAAGAAAAACAGAGAAAAAGCAGACCGCTCTGATACCACTGATCCAGATTTAAACATGAACGCAACAAATTACATAGATAACCATATATACAAATATGCAGTAGAAATAATACTTCATTTCATTAATGTAAAATACTGATATATGCTTACAAACAGAAATGAAAATAAACCAGCTAGGGCAATGGTAGCTTATCTTTGAGAAGAGATGTGACAACTACATGCCTCTGAACTCTGTTAAAATGAGGCTCGAAGGCCTATTTATTATTGAGAAACAATGGAAAACCCTAAGCATCAAAAAACCTAACCCTAGAAGATGAAATGCCAAACTATGGGCCCCATTTTGGGTAAATTGGTACATCAACTTCTCGGGGTTGTAACTTTGGCACCCGATCTCTGTTTGACGCGTACAATACCTCATTAGAAAGATCTATCCGAGAATTATAACTTTGGGAAGAGCAACATGTCCATGGCCCCATGTTGCTCCCAAATTTCCCAAAAAATGTCGTTTAGGGCCTCAAAACTGCTCCGGAAGTTTAGGACCCGAAAAATTGCTAGAAATAGTAAATTGTTCTACAATTAAGGACACTGAAAAGTTGAAAGAGATAGTTGTCAGGGTCCAAGTAGGATATGTTGGTGGCCACCAAAATCCACCTGGATTGGAATGGAGTTGTCAAGAGGAAGAACAAGAGCATAGTAGGGGTAGCCAGGGCGATGTTGCATGATCAGGGCCTACCACTACACTTGTGGGTTGAGGCATGCAACACAAAAGTTTATGTTTAGAACCATATCCCACATTGGATACTTGAGATGAAGACACCAGAGGAGGCTTATTCCAGTAAGAGGCCAGATGATGGTCACTTCAGGATTTTTTAGGTCATCGGTTTATTGTCATGTGACCAAAGATGTATGGAAGAAGCTTGAACTAACAACATAGTTGGGGATCTTTGTGGGGTACACTGATACACCCCACAACTATCGGGTTTACATGCTGACCAGTTGGATGACAGTGGTTCGTAGGGATATCAGGTTCGATGAGGAGAAGGTCATGCGAGTATCCCTTGAGAGGGAGTTTCGGCTACATGTGGATGAGGAGATTTTAGCTCCTACGGTTGAGGGGCCTCATATTGATGTGGAGCAACCACATGCTGAGGTTCAGAGAGTGGAGACATCCACTCAAGAAGAGTCTTTTTCTTACAACAAAATGACCTCCTCATCAACTCAGAGGTGAAAGACATGATGACTGAAGCAAATACCACAATTGCAGGCCTTGATTCCACACTAACGCTGGTTGCACACTGAAAACCTGCTTTATAAAGCTTGTTACCAAGCCTAAGGGAGCATTAGTGACCCCACTAACTCATGTTACTAGTGAAGGGGTAGTGTTAGTGAAACTAAGGGAAGTTCAATGGGTCAAGCCAACGAATTGACTCACAAATATCTAGATATTTATCCCTAAATTTGCTCAAGAAAAGCAAGGAAACATCCAAAATCAAGATATTTGGAGGATTTCTAATCTAAGAAAAGAAGGCAAATGGGAAAGAGCTGAAAAGCAGAGCAAGTTCATTGCTTTTTCCCTAGTGAACTCTAGGAGGAGCTTGGCAACCCTAACTCGATTGCTATATAAGCAAGGTGAGGGTTATTGTGAAAGGGGTCAGAGCATTTGAAAGGATAGCCCACTAAGTTGTTGTGAATTGTCATACACTTGAAGAAGTGAGCTGAAAGAGAGAGAGAGAGAGAGAGAGAGAGAGAGAGAAGAAGAAGGGGCAAGGGAAGACTGATACAATGGATGGTTGTAATCACTCTTCCATTATTAATACAAAACTACAGTTGTGTTCCCTACTCCATAGTGTCAGTAACATTGTTCATTAAGTTGTTCATTTCAATACTTGTTTAGATGAGTGGTTTAGTTGTATGCAAATAGATGTTCATTGTGCATTCTTATATTAGTTTTCAAGATTGTATGTTGTGATTGTGTTTGCCTTTCCTTTCTGCAGGAATTGTTTGGAGCCGTCTTTGAGGGAGTTCTTCTTAGCTGCATAGCGATCTCCAAAAAAAATCTAGAAGGAGACTTGAGGTAATCCTCTTTCCATAATTTGTTAACTTATATTTGATAGATGAACATGTTTATAACTTGGTAGCTTCTGAAGATAATCTTACAGTCTATCGAAGGTCCTGGGAAGGCCTTTAAGGGTAGTTTTCATTCTCCATACACCATGCATTTTACCCCATAGCAGAATTGGCGACTCCACTGGGGACTATACATCTAGTTCCCAGTTTACCCAGAATCTTCTCTGTTCTCTCTTCCTTCTAAGAGCTCCCTATTCTTCAGCAATCATTTTTCTGATCCACTAACTATCTTGCTGCATCCTACTAGTGTACATTCATCTTAGAAACTAATCTTGGAAACCCTTGTTGTGTAAGATTTCCCACACTAACGCAGGTTACCAGGCTACACAGAGCTTTATAAAGCACTGTGCATGTGTATAGGGAGCGTTAGTGAGCCTACTAACTCTCTGTAAACACTATTACAGAGTGTTAGTCTCCCTTTGCCTTCATTTCTAGTAGTATCTGTGGACCAAAAGGGATGGAAAATCTTCTCATGGGCTGAAATAAGATTTGTAACTATATTATGTCAGCAAAACTGGTGTCCTGGAAATTTCTTTTTAGGAAAAAGTTTTGGTTTTTCTCTCTTAAAAAACATTTTTCCTGAAAGAAGGACTAATATTTTGTATTCATCCTTCTGTTTAAATAGTTGTGAGTTGCTTCATTTTGGTTTTCAGTAGTTGTTAGGAAATATTATAAAAGAATCTTTTGGTCATGCATGTGTTGAAAGACTATAGATGCATAGACAAAACTATGAATATGTGAAGAATATGAATGTGTAGAATAAAGCTTGTTTGCATCAAATTGAATTTTTTTTTCAAAGCATTGTTTCTACATGATTTATTGAGTCAAGAGTCTCACCATATTTCATACGTCAACACCCCTACTGAAGGCAAATAATCAAGTACACATAAAATTTACATTAAAATCAATCAGTTAATCTTTTGAGAAAACCAACATTAGCTAGGCTAGGATCTTGGGATAAGCATGTGAGTGAACTACCCAAGGTTGAAAACCAAAACTAGTGTTGTTAACAAGCGAAAAATTCCTTCTGCACTCATATTACTAGGACCACTCCAATAACAATGGAGCAAAATACAAGACAACATCAGATTATAATTGAAGGTAGCCCGCCTTCTCTTACAAATCCTTTGGGCATTCTATGTACTGGGGGTCCCTTCAGGGATTTCGGAACTGAGTCAGGGACTTAGGTATCCTACCCACATAGCATGCTGTCTACGACTATGTCCCCCCCGGTGATGTCTATGATTTGAGGTATCTCTAGTGGCCAAACTTATAGGGACTTACACAAGGTGACTGGGATGGGCTATCCTGGTACCTAACACAGATGGACCTACTTTGTCTTCAGTTTTTGGGAGGGTGCTCGTCTTCACGAGAGTACTTGGCCCCTCAATCTGAGGTTCATGCGAAGCTCTAAAGTAACCATAACTGTACATCTAGCCATCCTTCTTTTTTACTCATTGAGATACCGGGTTTCATCTCCGGTGATCGATGCTTATTAGATGAGGTATTTTCCCTCTATTTGTTGATTGATAGACTTAGTGTATTTTTTATATTAGGTACCCGAGTGTTATCATTTTGAGACTTTAACAAACATCACGTTAAACATTTATTGATAAAGTTAATGGTCATCGTGGCTACATCTGGCCCTTGTTTTCACTCTAGACGATTGTTAGGACATCCTCCACTCATTGTGGAGGATCTTCCAAGCTCCAGTGAACTGGATTCCCCATCTTCGGGGAATCAGTCTCCCAGATCTCACACGGGATCTATTTGGACAACTGACGATTCAAGTTTGCCAGAGGATTTCTTCGTCGTTTTAACCCTCCACTCACAAGTCAGTTGGACCCACTCTTGATTCCAGTGGCACCAGTACTTCCTACTGTGGTAGTTGGAACATTTCCATCTATCCAATCAAAGACTAATGGGTTGTGGGACTTTAGGGACGCTTTTGGTCCTTAACCACTCCCCCAATTGACAGTCTCCACAACATCGGTAATGGTGAATCTCGCTATCCCATTTGTCCCAGGTACAACCACTCACACGACACCCTCTATGAGTGGAACCAAGCAGATGAGAGGTTCCACCCCTATGGTGCCACCATACATACCTTCGACAAGTGCCACATATAGTGCACCTTATAACATTCAATGCAACACTATGGGCGCAGTTCCCATTTACCAACAATATGGTCGGCCGCCAATATACAGTTCAAACCCCCAAACTCATATACCTGTGGGGTTCAGAATATGCACATGCCGGTAGGGAACGTAACAGTTCCCCCTCTGTTCTCAGGCATGCATGGTCAGTCACTAATTGACATGAGTGTCCCCTCTGTCAATCAAGGCCAAATGGTTAGTTCCGTGTTAGGTGGGAATCAACAAGGGGTTCCCAACTAGCCCATGGGGGCACCCTACTCACATACTCAAATGAGTCAAGGGGGCACTGCTTATACTAGGCGAAATTTCATACCCCGGTATCAAAATCCTCATGGAAATCCACTCTACAACACCATACCACAAAGCAACTGCTACACCATGCAACCCATGTACACTATGGGGAACCAAATGATGGGAGGATTACAAAGCTCCTCAAGTCATCCGTCATCACCATGGTCCGAGTCGGGGGCACTTAACTCTCTGCCTTTCTTGGCAATGTTTGATATACCTGACTTATACAAGCTGACAAATGACCCCATCTACCACAACTTACAATGGCCATTGATCCTGCATAAAATACAAATGGACATCCCAAAGTTCGATGGAAAACAAGGGGAGGATCTGGGCACCCACATCACCACCTAACATCTCAGGTGTGTTTCAAACTCTATGTTGGATGTTAGTGTCCGGTTACGTCTTTTTCCCCACACCCTCACTGGTAACATAGCGAAATGGTATATTGAGTTACCATGCGCATCAGTAAACACCTTTGGCACTTTAGCGATGGAATTCCTAAAGCACTTCCAGTTACCAATCCACTATGAGACTGGAACAGAGCTCCTCACTTCATTTCATCAGGATAGGGCCACCCACATCTCTGATCATATTCATGAATAGAGACATAGGAAAAGGTTAGTAAAAGCTCCCATCCCACACTTTCTCTAACAGACTGGTTCTACAAGTCCTTACTCCCGCAAATTGCTAGAGATGTCACTCTAGGTGGTGCGATCACAGAAGACCAATCCATACGTCATGCCCAACACTTAGATCTAATATATTCATAGCCTGGCACTCTTTATGACATAATCCCCAATGCTCCTAGAAACCCCAATGCTTCTACCACTCAGCACCTTGGAATGCACGCCGATGGGATCGTCGGCACAACCTCTAGGGTTGCTGTAAAACAACTCAGTGGTTCCATTGCCAAGTTGGTAGTGGACCCCTTTACCAATATGACTTCTCTTCCTGCCACTACGATAAACTCTATGCAGTCTACGCAAAAATCCAGTGGCAAGAACAAGAAGAATAAGAAAAATACTGCTCCTTCTGAAGAGTAGTCACCCAAGCAGCCCAACCCAAAACAGAAGGTCATTGCACCTACTGATGAGGAAAAGGATAAACCCACCAGATATCCATGTAAACTTTGTGCTGAAGACCACACGACTTGGTGTTGTCCGTGGCTTCAGGAATGCATAGACTACCTTGCTAAAAGGGATTCTGGTAAGGCACCTGTTATCCTTAGAAATCCTTTTCCTACTCAACAGTAGCAAAATCTTATTGTCAAATAACCGCAACCCCTGCAAGGGGGCAATGATGGTTCGCAACATCCTTCAGCTGGTGAAGGATCTTCTACCATTTACACATTTGAAATGGTAGAACTCGCCACAAGAGCCAAATCTTATGGAGCTCCTGTCGCTCTGGCAGCAGAACCATCCTCAGGTCAAAACCCATCACCGCCCAACGATTTGCATATCGAAAGGTCGGTTGAGGACTTTGTAATTAGACCCCCAAAAGGGGCACTTCGATGCACAACACACAATACATCTGCACATGCCGCCCAACACTACAATATCGTAGAGGATTTGGTGCAAGTGTCATCGGCTATGTTGGCGCTCGAAGTATTAAAAACATGCCCAACACAACGGAAAGCTTTGCTTTCAGCTATTGGAGGTATTGACCCAATGGATTCCATGCTTGCTATTTTTGACATGGACAAGTGTAAACCTCCCCTTTCTCACCAGCTTGCATTCCAGGTGCATATCACTTCGAAAGGTAAAGGTATACACAGAACTATCATTGACGAAGGTGCTTCTACCTGTGTCATGTCGGCTTCATGTTGGCTCGCCCTAGGTTCTCCAACCCTAACCCTGCTGTCAAACTCCCTAAAAGCTTTCGATGGCCACACCTTTATCCCAAAAGGGTACCTAGCCAGTTTCCCCATCACTTTGTATGGGAAAACTGTAATGGTGGACATAGAAGTTGTGGACAAAAAACTCGACTATAATATATTACTGGGTCGTAGTTGGATATATGCCATGACGGCCATCGTATCTACTGTCTTTCACATCATCCTATTTCCATTGGATGGAAAGGTAGTTACAGTAGATCAGTTGTCTTTCTGCACCCCTGATTATTCACCATTACCAAGTGGCTCCGTACCCCTAGTAGGAGGTGGAACTGACTCTTATGTCAGTTTAGGTACCGGTCTACTGAAGGCTTCTTCCCTCATGGGTTGTTTTCCTCTTCAGCCACCCAAGGTTTCATAAACGGTCAACATGCTTTCATCTATTCCTCATGAACTGACCAATCCATGGATCTTGCTAGCTCCTTCAGACCTTGACACATTTGGAGACCAAATGCCACTGTCACCAGCTGAATTGGCCCACCAAGCCATTCAATCCACATCTCTGGTCATGTTGGTTACGGTTGACGGTACCACCGCCCTTCCCATAACCACTCCTCCTTTAGATCCATTCAATCAACTCCTTCCTACGAATGAGATTGTTCAGGAAATCATGAGTTTTGGAGAGCAACATTGGGAGGATTGGCACCATTGTGTCCCAATATCTGATTCAGGCATGATGCCTTTTCAAATCTTGTCCCCTAACATACCAGAAATTGTTTCCTCACCATACGAGATCATCCAAACTTTGGATGCGGAAGGAAACATGGGCAACACTTCCAGAACATTGCCCATAGATATTTCAGTCATGACAGGCATCGTGGAAAACATCTAGATGCGAGCAGATTGTAGTCTTGAGGAAATTGCAAGCTCCACTTTCCTATATGAGGAATTCCACAATGAATTTTTCTGGTCTCATGAGGAAATGCCTGACTTTAATCCGTTGTTTGTCGCGCATGAGATCCAACTTTACGATGAAGGAAAACAAAATGGGTGGCCAATCCCTCCCCCAGAAATAGTCGTTGAACCCATACCCGGCACCACTGCTGAAGAAGAACACTTACTCTACCTTAAATAGATGGATAAAACCCGTCGAAATGCCAACTTGGCACTTGAGGCTCACAAGTGCTAAGTCCAATCCCGATTTGCAAAAGAGATTAAGTTTCTTCCATACCAAGAGGGCGACCTTGTGTTGCTTTATCATCCAAAAGATGACCTCTTGGAGGCATGCACGCTTCAACCCAAAAGGTTAGGTCCCTATGTCGTAACGAAAGTCCTCCCACGGGGGCATATGAACTGTAGGACCGGGAAGGATTCCCGCTCAAGGAGCCCACATATGAGCTCTATCTGAGAAAGTATTATGCCTAGTCTTGCACTAGGCATATGCTTTGTAATTTAATGTATTCATAAGTTTTTCTTTTCTTTTTTGGTGTGATTGCATTGTCTTGTTATTTAGTGGAGCACTTATCTCATGCATCCTTCTCACAATGCAGATGTCATCATTACCTTTAGCATACGTAAGATACATGGATGGTGCCAGTCGTCACACACGGCACATTGCATCAGCTGCTTGGGTCATTTACACACCCGAGTCAGAACTATTTTGCTTCAGAGGGGTATTTCTTGGTACTGCCACCAAAAATATTGCCGAGTACATATCTGTTGTTTCACTTCTCACAGAAGCGTCGTCAAGGGACATCTCCAATCTAGTGGCCTGGTTAGACTCCCAGCTAGTTATTATGAAATTGACTAACCATTATCACATTCGTAATCCAACCTTGTTACGTCATTATCTAAGGTGCGACTCCTGGAACGTTGATTTGAAATAATCACATATGAACATGTTCCTCGAGAATTAAATACAGTTACTAATTCATTAGCTAACTATGTATTAGATTGGCATTTGTCTCATTCTTTATAGAAGCATGCATGAAAAGTAAAACATTTACTAAGTTAAAAATTTGTTGCAAAAAACATTTAAAAAACACATTTACACCACCAAAATACGAAAAATGTCTGTATATATATATATAGATCGTCATCCAGTCTTTTACATCAAAATATTCCAAAACTTGGATGTTTTAAGTACAAAATGGCTATAAAATCCTAGCTACAAATACTCATGTGGCTATGCCAAAACACCTGCTAAAAAGAGCCTATTGCTCCAGAAATGCTAAAAATGCTCTAGCTACCCTCCGAAGAGGAACCAGAAACTGCTTAGGTACACCAATTGTCTGTCGTTACATATGAGCGGGAATCTCCCTCATAGGAAGGGGGGAGGACACCCATGGTCAAACCCTCTAGGTTCCTCAGAACCTCGCAGAGACTGTCGGCATTGCCCCCTCTAGCAAGTAGTTGGCCTCCTTGTCGCACATGGCGAGGTTTGCCTGTAGGTCGTAATGGCGCCACATCTATGTTAAGCATAAAAGTTTCATGTCAGTACTTATCTCGCTTATAAAAACGTTACATAAACATTCAAAAGCTAAAAAATACTTAACGTACTGTCAAAATTATGCTCACCTTGAGGACCCGAGTTGATCCTAGGGGGTAACATAAATTCTGGGTCACTGGTGAAGTCCATGCCTTCATAAGCATAGCCATCAATAATCACAATCTGGCTATGAAGCCACTGGAAGAAGTCTTCGTCGAAGAAATGCCGGATCGGTCCTCCTCTTATGCGAGGATCGAGTGATGACCAGTGACCCTGCCTTGGCTCCCTTGGATCAAGGGGACCTAAGCTCATCCGTGGGCACATGATAGGTACCCTCTCAAGGAAAATTGAGACTATGATAGTACCGTACCCAAAACTATGTTCGGTACGGGTCTTGCATGCTGTTAATTCTGCCTTCAACTGGTGAAGCACTGCTTCACACCAATTAAACATCTGGGGATGGACAAAGTCAACCGCAAGCAACAGTTGGGCCTTTGTCACAATGTGGGGACCCTTTGACCCTACCCACCACACAATCAACCATAAAACTGCCCTCATAGACCGGGATCTTATCCTCTCTATGGGGACTCTGTTGTTGACTAGTCCACTCTCAGGGATGCAGTAAGTTTGTACCAGCTCTAAGGTAGATCGCGGATCTGGCCTGCCACCGGTGAGGTTTTCCTGTGCCCCACAGCACAACAAACCAGTCAAAAAATATATGTCATCCTGGTCAATAGCCAGCACTTGATCTCCAATCTTCAACACTTTCTCGTGTTCATCCCAGTGCTGGATAATCCATCTCAGTAAATCCTCCTGCCCTTTCATCAGCTCCAACTTTGCATACTTCAGTAAATCATAGCAGCGCAATGCAAGTATGCATGCTAGATTGTTTCACATCAACAATTCCTCATTATCATGGGCCCATTCTCTCCATAGGTGAGTCATTTCAGCTTGAAACCTGCACAAAATAACCCTAAAACCAGTTAAAATGGGGCAAAATCACCTAAGGAATCCATGCATGAGGGTTTTAACTATGCCCTTTAGCTCTAAAGCTACCCCCAATGCTGCGCAGGGAGGATTAACGCCCTCCAGTGGCTTGTACAGATCATTTAACGCTCCCTACTGGCCATCTGGAGGGCATTAGTGCGCAAATAAGGCTTCAGGGAACCTCAGATCTACAAAATTCCACTCATAAAACTGTCAACTGTCAAGAAAGGTCAAGTAATGCATAGAATAAGTTTTTAGCTTTCACCTAGGACAAAGACACATCAAATGGTTGCCTGGATCTCCTGCAATGATCCGTGGAAAATCTGCTCCTCTTTAGCTCTAGAATGCTCTCACAAAATTCAAAATAGTGAAAATGATGCATGTGAAAGCTCCAAGCATATCCTTATATAATTTTGGAGATATGATTTTTTGAAAATCATTAAAGAGGAAGTAGTCCATTCTCCATGATTTTTTATCATGCATGAACCCATATGATAGGAATTGCTGCTTTTTTTATACTTTTTGCCGCTTTTGATGAAAGTACTTTCAGGAATGAAAAGCAGTAAAAGTTGCATGCAATTCTCAATAGAGCACTTTTTGTGATATTTTATTGCTCTTTAAAAAATAGAAACATCTCCAAGTTTTCATCGGTGCGCTCTTTAAATCCATACAATGATGCTCTGAGCAAATCTTTTTTGATCTTTTCCCAACTCATAAACAGAAAAAGACCAAAAGAGCATTCTTTTTAGGCATTTTTTTTCTCGCTTTTTAAACTGAAAAAATCCCAAGCTTAGTCTTTCTGCTCATTAAACTTGATGAAGATGACCCGAGCATTCTTTTAGGTACTTTTCTCGCTCGTTAAACTGAAAAATCCCAAGTTTTTGTTACCGGGCTCATTAAAAATATACAGCAACAGCAAGAGCACTTTTTTTGGGACCATTTCTCACTCTTAAATCGAAAAAACCCCGAGTTTTTCCCCTCCTTCGAGCTCATAAAACTATGAAGAATGGATGAGCTGTTCTTTTCCCTCCTTTTCTTGCTCACTAAACTAAAAAAGATACCTTGAGTTTTCTTCATTTGACTCATTAAAAATTTTGATGAAGGTATTGAGTTTGTTGTCGCTTGACTCATTAAAAATTCACGATGAAAAACGAGTTTAGTCCGTTGCCTCATACTCATAACAAAATGAGGTCGACATATATTGAAAATAGGTTTCTCTTTATCCAAGTTCAATAGATTAACTTACGGAAAAGTAATCGATCCAGGTATACTATTAACTTTTTGTCGCACCCGGTTAACAACTATGACAAAGGGACCACCATGGAGTCTCTCTTTATGATCTTTTCAGACTCTCTAAATATGAAAAGACCACTGAGTTGTCTAGTCTGGACTCTTTAAATTACATAGACAAGATATAGAGTCATTCTTTTTACGATACTTTTCAGACTCTTAAAACATGAAAAAATCGATGAGTTTGCCTGTCTGGACTCATTAAACTAATCAGATAGGGCAAAGAGTCGTTCTTTTTGCGATCATTTTCAGACTCTTTAAACATGAAAAGATCGATGAGTTTATCCATCTGGACTCATTAAATTAATCAGATAGGGAAAGTGGAAAATACAACTATATTCCGTATTAGAAAGCGTAGTTTGGCAGTGGGCGTTCCCTTGAACATGGCACTCCCTCAGATAAACCTTCCTTTTGATGGCCTCTCAATATGAACCCTACCATTCTATGAGTTTTAGCCTATATATCCTAATGTAATTGCATCTTTGTATCCTAACACTCTGTAGTGTTCATGATTCTAGTGTTGTCTGGTTAAAACCGTTGTCATGCCTTCTATTGTTCAAGTGTTACCCATTTGTTTCCTCCATCAACTAATCAAACATATCCTTTCATCATGCCCTCCATTGTTTAGACCCAAATGCTCAAAAGATTCCTCAATAAACAAATCATTCTTGTCCCGTTTCGTGTCGATTGATGTAGGACACATCATTTCCTACCTTTCGATAGGTTTCTTCCTATCGAATTCAACACTCTATCTAGGATGATAACCCAGAAACACATTCAGTGCCTTGGTACTTGTAGACATTAGTGGCATGTTACCTTGTGTTTGATTTGGGGTTCTCATTATTGGCTCCTGGTTAAGCGATTCTACGGGTGTTCGATGACAAATAAATCTTTCACACTCGCTAGTTTGTGTTGTGCATCTTGGAGACCATCACCATTATCGGTGGCCTTCCTCGTATCTGTTAACAGTCTTCATTATTGACTGGTAATCAGATGATTTTGTGCATGTTCGACATCAACACATATTTTTCACATGTATCGATCTATGTTGTTCAGTGAAGCAGAAATCAAGACCTTGGGTAGAGGCTTGCATCATTCAGCCTTGTTTCCTCTCCCAAGCTGCGGATATTGTTTTTTGGAGACAGCTATTTCAGGATGATTCTATTATGACACTAGATCTGCATTATGCTTATCGGTGGCCAGTGTTGTTATATATCTTTGGAGAAAATTACTCTAACGTATCTACTGAGCATGGGAATGCCCAACTCAGAGCATGATTTTAGCAGTTTTATATATGTGTTGTATCAGGTTTTCCTTGCCACCCGAAGCTTCTCTCTCTCTACAAATTTTGACAGGAAAAATTACAGTTTTAGTAAAGTATTTTGGCAATAATCTCTGCCTCTAATCTCATACTTTAGGGGGCATCTGTTATACAAAAAATGACCTTCTCATCAACTCAGAGGTGAAAGACATGATGACTGAAGCAATGGCCACAATTGTAGGCCTTGATTCCACCCTAACGTTGGTTTCACACTGAAAACCTACTTTATAAAGCTTGTTACCAAGCCTAAGGGAGCATTAGTGACCCCACTAACTCATGTTACTAGTGAAGGGGTAGCGTTAGTGAAACTAAGGGAATTTCAATGGGTCAAGCCAAGGAATTGACTAACAAATATCTAGATATTTATCCCTAAATTTGCTCAAGAAAAGCAAGGAAACATCCAAAATCAAGATATTTGGAGGATTTCTAATCTAAGAAAAGAAGGAAAATGGGAAGAGCTAAAAAGTGGAGCAAGTTCATTGCTTTTGCCCTAGTGAACTTAGGAGGAGCTTGGCAACCCTAACTCGATTGCTATATAAGCAAGGTGAGGGTTATTGTGAAAGGGATCAGAGCATTTGAAAGGATAGCTCACTAAGCTATTGTGAACTATCCTACACTTGAAGAAGTGAGCTGAAAGAGAAAGAGAGAGAGAGAAGAAGAAGGGGCAAGGGAAGACTGATAGAACGGATGGTTGTAATCACTCTTCCATTATTAATACAGAACTGCAATTGTGTTCCCTACTCCATAGTGTTGGTAACATTTTTCATTGAGTTGTTCATTTCGATACTTGTTTAGATGAGTGGTTTAGTTGTATGCAAATAGATGTTCATTGTGCATTCTTATATTAGTTTTCAAGGTTGTATGTTGTGATTGTGTTTTCCTTTCCTTTGTGCAGGAATTGGTTGGAGTTGGCTTTGAGGGAGTTCTTCTTGGCTGCATAGCGATCTCCAAAAAAATCTAGAAGGAGACTTGATGTAATCCTCTTTCCATACTTTGTTAATTTATATTTGATAGATGAACATGTGTACAGGAGATGATGAACATGGGGCTCATGCATTACTTTCTTGGCATGGAGGTATGGTAGGTTTGATGGGGAATTGTTTGTATCTCAGCGCAAGTATACCAACGAGATACTCAAGAGATTTTGCATGGAGAGCAGTAAACCCATGGGGACTCCTTTAGCTAGTAACTCGAGGAAGGAGGATGCTACTTTATGCAAAGTAGTGGAAGCTACTGTTTACAAACAGCTTGTGGGTTCACTCACGTACTTGGTGAACACACAACCAGATATGTGCTATGCAGTTAACCAACTTAGTTAAGCAATGGTTAGGCCTACCAAGCTGTATTGGAAGGTAGCAAAGCATGTATTAAGATACCTCAGAGGCACTACTCAGTTTGGGTTATGTTATAGACGAACAGAGAGAGTGAAGCTTCAAGGCTTCACCGATGCAGATTGGGTAGGAAGTCCATCTGATAGGAACAACACATCATGAGGAATATTTAGTATTGGATCAATGACAGTTTCTTGGTACAACAGGAAACAGAGATCAGTTGCACTCAATTCGGCAGAGACAGAGTACATGGCTACAAGTCAGGCATCATGTGAGGCTATCTGGATTGGGAAGATCCTGGTTGGTTTGTTTGGTCAGTAGATGGAATCGACAGTGATTTATTGTGATAATCCAAGTTATATCAAACTCTCTGAAAATCTAGTCTTTCATGATCGGTCCAAGCATATTGATATCTGGTATCATCATCTCATAGATTTTTTATTGAGGTAGATCATGTTGTTATATTACATTCCCACAGAGGAGCAAGATGTTGACATCTTGACAAAGGCATTGTCAAGATGTAAATTCAAGTTTCACAGAGATAGGATCAGGGTAGTTGATAAACTCTTTCTTGTTGAGAGGGAGTGTTGAGAAATGGAAACAAGAAATTCCAGTTTAATTTGTCCTTGAATTAAATTGTGAATTAAATTTATATTCTATTCTCATAGCAACCTAAAATAGTTAAACTAAGTTTATTAAACTTACTTAACATAGAAAATTTGAGTTGGAAGTCTTTTGGAAGTCATGTATATGTTCTCCCTACTTTGTAGGATTCCAATGTGAGTTAATTGTGAGTTGTAAAATAGAAGACTCGGTTTCATGAGTCAGTTCACTGAAATTAGTTCTCAAACTTATTGAGAGAACTAATAGTGAGTTAATAGTCAATGGTGACACTAATGAACTCCACAAGTGCTACTCTAGCTAATTGAATATTTCCTCATCAAAAACTCATGCATGTCAATTCTAAGAAAGACCCAGTTGAGACTAGAGTCTAGGGACAATGTACTATTTGTTTTAGATTTTTCTGAGTTGCACTGATAGTGCATGCAATTAGGAACTGATCCTTGAGGGATTGCGCTCTTTTTAGAGGGTTTATTTCCCTTTAAATACAAGCTATCCTTCATAGGAATTACACATTGGAATAGAGACTTAGAGAGCTTGTGAAGAGGCTAAGATTTGGCCTTGAGCTTGCTTATGAGTTGGAGATTGAATTTGTTGAGTGCTGGGATTGTTCTTGAGAGAACAAGCATTGTAATTTCATCTTGATTTTCCGGATTAATACAAAACAGATAGTGGGGTTTTGAGCTATGGCTTTCCCCAAATATTTATTTTGTTATGTGCCTTTGATTCTCTTCCTCTATTGATTATTATTTTCTCAGTGTTTATGGGCTTCCACTGTAAAGAGTAGAAGTAGATTCTTGTCTCATGCTTTAGCAAATTCATTAGCTTGTGAATCTACAGGATTTTCTACAGACATAACCATAAGCTCAGGTTGAAGTGCGTCAACAACTTGGGCAAGTTCCAACACGTTAGAAGGTAGATCGTCATAGATTTGTGGCTAGGAAAGATTAGCAGTGAAAAAATTGGAATCATGACCGAATGAATCAATGAAGAGGTCATGACAACCATGATCAAAACATTCAAGATCACAAATAGAGGCATCCTCATGATATGATGAATCGCAAAGAGGGGAAGATGAAAAACAATAAATTTCACCCTCTAAGTTTTCATAAACATGAGATGAGAGATTACGAAGATCGAGAGTAGATAATGCATCCTCTCCACATTTGGATGAAAAAATGACATCTCACATGTTCTATGAATGATTAGAAGTAGTAACATCATCATGAACTAAAGTTTCACAAGATTCAACAGAACTGACAAAATCACGGGAAATGCTAGGATGATGAAGGAGAGGTGTGGAAGGAAGAGAATCATCCTTTGTCACAGATTCTTCTTTAGCTATGGGATCCCCCACATAATCATCTTGAATGATATCACGAGTTGGTTTCTCAACACAAACTCCAACCAACACTTGATCCTCGTGAGCATCATAACAGAGATTTGAAACAAGTGAACACAACACATCATGATCTAGTGGATGGAGGACGAGGAGATAACACTTTCTCACAATCATCAGATTGACAGTCTAAACCTCAGGTTAAATTTTGAGTAAGTGGGGTAGGAGGAGATGGTGGCAGATCAATTAGGGATTTCTCAAATTCTGCTACCTTGACTAATCCAGGTGGCTCCAGAAACATGCAAAAGTCCAAAGAACACGTATTTCATTAAATTTGGAATTAAACGGTGAATCTAGAATTTCAAAATAACCAAAAATCTCAACTCTAGTGATGTCTTTGTAATAAAAAATTTCCAATTTTAATGAAATATGTGTTAAAGGGGCTAAAAAATGGTCAAAATTCAAAGGGGTCAAATTCCCTCAAACTCGGCATCAGATCGAAGTGCTCGTCACCCTGATTCCAACGGTGTGAACAACACTCAAATCCGAGATCATATGGAGGAGATAGAGTCAGTCAATGTTTTGGTCAAAGTTGTCATGTGGGCTAGGTTTAAGTGTCCTACAAATTCACCATCAACCGGCGTGGAAACTTAGCTCTCGAGAGCGGGTGAAATTGTTGCCTCTTTAAAATGCCCAATGACCCTTATTTTCATTTAAATAAAAAAATATCAATATTTTTATAAAAAATGAAAAATAAAAAATAAAAATGTAATGAGGTGGTGGGCCATGACCCCTGCCACCCCCTCCCCCAAAAAACCATATATATATTAGAAAAAAAAATTAATTAAAAGAAATGGGTCAACGGGCCATGACCCCCGCCGGCCCCAACCGCCACAACCAAAAAACGTAAGTTATCAAGGGTGGGCGAACATGACCCTGCTGCCCTTGGAATCATGACTCAATATACACATGAGACCATTGTGTGGGGATGGGGGCGGGCCACTGTTCTGGCGAACACACCACCTAAAAAAAAATGTGGACCATAACCATTACAAAAAACCATACCACGCCATTTAAAAAAAAACAGTTTGCCAAGTTCAGGGGGCAGTGGGGTTGGAACCCCTGACCTCCTACCTAGTCACCTCCACCTTCTAGCTTCCTCTGCTACTAATGAGCCATGAGCTCAATCTTTGTTAACTCCGCCCATCAAAACATATCATAACCGTCTCATGCCATTCGACCGGGAGGGAAGGCCAAGTGGATTTGAGAGTGATGGAGCATTTACAGGCAGAACCAGAAGCCAATGCCAAAACTGTGCGTGGGCACAATTTTTGAGAAGGAGAATATTCTATAGGAATATTTACAGAGAATCTTTTGATGTTGTGAGGAATCTTTGAGATTCCTTGGGAGGTAAAATTTTACATTGTCAGAATGTTATCAAGTCTATAGTCATTTTTCTTGGATTTTCACAGGGAACGAAATGACAAGGTCAGATTCACCTTTTGAGCAGCGAATTTGCAGATTCCCAATAGGGGAGAATCTTTGAGAATCTTGAGGGAATATTCCAGATTCGTTGGAGGATGAAATTTCCGAGATCTAGAATGCAACCAACTTTATACTCATTCTTCTCAGAATTTCGCAAGGATGTAAATGGAGAGATCATTTTTTTGGTTTGAGTTGCAGATCTTCAGTCAACCCAGAGGAGGGAATCTTTGGAGAATCACGAGGGGATCTAAAAGATTCCTACAGGACCAGATTTTGCCGGTGTCAAAATTCAACAAATGGAAAGTTGATTTTACACCTCTCAACGACACAAATTCAGTGGTGTAGTCAGTTTTTGTAGGTGAGCCTTATATGTCTTGGCCATTTTCCAGATTGGAGTGATAGTGTCAAATTTCAGAGTGTGGACAGTTGATTCTATGCTATTCGATGCCACGATTTCAATGGTGCATTCAAATCTAGCAATCGAGTATCACATTCTTCAGTCAACATCAGATTTGAGGTATATGAAGTGTTGTTGTCATGTAATTTTTTGATCATTTGCTATGAGATGTACTATGTTGTTTCAATTCCTGCTTGAGGTATGATGTAGAATGTTCATGTCTATTTCATGTGAGATGTATTCATCATGGATTGTTATGTATGTTTTGATTGAGATCCCTTTGTTTCCATGATGGCGGGATACTCATTGTCACCATGGGTGTTTTGGTTGAGATCCCTTTGATGCCATGATGACGGGATACTCATTATCACCATGAGTAAGATTATGTTATGCTGATAGGAGGTCTATTGTGAGTGATAGTTCCCATAGCGGAACATCTCGTGGAGAGAATTTGCCACTCATGTAGAGGGCATGTGTCTTTCTATGACAGAAAGCATATTCCATCTACATCTTCACCATTTCTATCACTGAATGAAGAGGCCAACACCATCTTGACACCGGGCCCGGAGAAGTAGTCCACATTGGACAAACTCTGTTATCAACGTCTCATGTTTATGATTTTTTGATTGCCATTATGTTTCCATTTTCTTAAGCATGCATATATGTTCATTTATGATCTATTAAAATGAAATTCTAACCACATCACGGGAGTAAAAGATCTTGGTTAAATCTGGGAGTTGATTCAAATCGGATCAAGTTTGGTATCAGAGCGGTCTTTGTGTGGATGTGAATTGCGAGCGTGAATGTGCAGTAATGGAGGATGACAAAGAGATGTACGAGACCATGCTCAGAGTGTCCAAAAAGATGGATGTAATGTATGAATCTATACAGGAAGAGACAAAGGAAAAACATTGATCCGGCTTCCATTGCAAGCCACGAAAGAGGCCCTGGAAGAATTGAAGCACAACAACCAGAGTCTTCAAGCAGATAACGCTGAATTGAAGATCTTTCTATGAGAAGAGAAAGAGGAGAAAGAGAGGTTTCTACGACAACTACAAGCTAAGGATGAGGCCTTGGAAAAGTTGCAGCATGACCCCTGAGAGGTAAAAAGTAATTCTCTGACTTCATATATGTTGCTTGATGATGATTTCGTTGTTTTTGAAAATCATACCACATGAATTGGCTCCAAACTGCTGAAGTGAATGGGGTATGAAGGAAAAGGCTTGGGAATTAATGGGCAAGGCATTGTCAACCCCATCAAAGTAGAGGAATTACCCCGTTAGGCAGGACTTGGGTATGCCAAGAAGGAAGTTGGGGAATGTGCCAAGACAGCCAGCGAACCACCACCAAAAGATGATGAGAAGCCCTCATCAATTATTTCCAAATCGAAAGTGGAGGTAAAAGATGTTGATTTCCCTTCAGTTTCATCTTCACATAGTAAAATTTCCATTGGAAATGTGGAGATACCAATTATAGGGACAAACATGAGGCTCCTTACCAGGATGAGGTACAAGGAATAAGAAGAACTTGGTGTTAATAGCTAAGGCATTAATCAACCTTTGGAGGTCGTGCAAAGACCACGATTCAGAGGCTTGGGATACACCAAAGGAGAATGATCAAAGGTGTCAGATGCTTCCGAGACATCATTGAAATCGTCAAGGAAAGAGAATGATGGGAACACATCACCATCATCCCATGGCAATGCCAATTGCAAGGAAAGAGATAAGGCAAGCTCTCATCGCCATAATTACACCAGAGACAGCAAGGAAAGGTATAAAAAGTCTCAATCTTCGAATGTTAATTTTGATTACAATCATGTTTTTAATGATGGACATAAATCATGGCATCGAAAAACATGTACTTTTTGTGGTTTACATAACAATATATTTGATGAGTGCTAGAAGAGAATGGAAACATGAAAGAGGATGAGGCATGAAAGACCTTCTCCACAAAAAAGAAAGAAGCAGGTTAAGAAAATCTCGAGGAAGAAGACTTATTTTAGTCATTGCAACAAAAGTGGTCATCAAAGAGCCACGTGTTGGAGGCTCCATCTAGAGCAGCGCCTTAAAGACAAAGCATCCGCGCATGAACTAGATGAAACAATTGTTCGACTAGTGAATGCGCCACAAGGAGGTGACCCATTCATTTTGATAAGTAAGAAATGCTTCCTCTAGGTGTGGTATAATGTCATGGTCTTATTTTTTCCAATCATGTGTTTCATTTTAAACAGTAAAAGTGATGATGTGTTTTCCATCACTCGTTGCAGCAACAATGATGTCTCACATTATTTTGTGTTGCATTTTAAACTGTGAAAGTTGTGATGTGTTTTCCATCATTTGTTAAATAAATAATAGTGTTTGGCCTTATTTTTGTAAATCATGTGTTGCAATGATGATGTGTTTTCCATCACTTGTTGAAGAAACAATGATATTTTGGCCTTGTTTTGATAACTGGGGTATTATTTCCATTTTGATGTAAACTTGACCACTGAGTATGCTTTATAAACTTGTGGAAAGTATGGGATGCTTGGGTCATTAGTTGGTCATGTGAATTAAGCATGTAATTTGCAAAATAATGTGCTACAGGGTTGCAGGGGATGTAGGTGTCGGCTCATCGCTTATGTCTCCAAATGTCAAAGGTGAAGGAGAAGGAAGTGTGACTTATCAGACACTTGTGGTGCAGATAACGTAAAAAAAGTTGCTGATTATTTTCTCACATTTGGAGGAACAAAAGCTCCTTAGTGAGGAGGATTGATCCAGGTGGCTACAAACACATGCAAAATTCCAAGGGAGCTCATAAATGGTCAAAATTCAAAGTGGTCAAATTCCCTCAAACTCAGTATTAGATCGAAGTGCACGTTGCCCTTATTGCAACAGTGCGTATGACACTCAAATCCGAGCTTGTATGGAGGAGATACAACCAATCAAAGTTTCGGTCAAAGTTTCCATGTCGGCCAAGTTTAAGTGTCCTACAAATTCACTATCAACCAGCATGGAAACTTAGCTCCCGAGAGAGGGTGCAATCATTGCCTCTTTAAAATGCCCAATGACCCTTATTTTTGTTTAAATAAAATAATATCAATATTTTTATAAAAAATGAAAAAAAAAAAAAAAAAAATGTAATGTGGTGGCGGGCCATGACCCCCATCACCCCCCCCAAAACCATATATATATTAGAAAAAGAAATTAATTAAAAAAAATGGGCCCACAAGCCATGACCCCCGCCGGCCCCAACCGCCATAACCAAAAAAAAAAGTTATTAAGGTCGGGCAGCCATGACCCCGTCACCCCCGGAACCACCACTCACTAGACATATGAGACCATTGTGTGGGGATGGGGGCGGGCCACCATTCTGGTAGACCCACCGCTCGAAAAAAAACGTGGACCATAACTGTTACAAAAAACCATACTGCGTCATTTCAAAAAATATAGTTTGCCAAGTTCGTGGATCGGAGAGGTTGGAACCCTAGACCTCTTGCTAGTCGCCTCCACCTTCTAGCTTCCTTCACTGCTAATGAGCCACAAGCTCAATCTTTGTTAATTCCACCCATAAAAAAATATAATAACCAACTCATGCCATTAGACCGGGAGGGAAGGCCGAGCAGATTTGAGAGCATAGAGCATTTACAAGTGAAACTAGGAGCCAATGCCGGAACCATGCATGGGCATGATTTTTGAGAAGGAGAATATTTTGCAGGAATCTTTGCAGAGAATCTTTTGATGCTATGAGGAATCTTTGAGATTCCTTGGGAGGTAAAATTTTACATTGCCAGAATGTTATCAAGTTTACAGTCATTTTTCTCATATTTTTGCAAGGAACGCAATGGCGAGGTTGGATTCACCTTTTGAGTAGCAAATTTGCAGATTACTAGCAGGGGAGAATCTTTGAGAATATTGAGGGAATCTTCCAAATTCTTTGGAGGCTGAAACTTCCTAGATCTAGAATGCAACCAACTGTATACTCATTCTTCTCAAAAAATTTGCAAGGATCTCAATGGCGAGATCAGTTTTCTGATTTGAGTTGCATACCTCCAGTCAGCCCAGAGGATGGAATCTTTGGAGAATCACAAGGGAATCTAAAAGATTCCTATAGGCCCATATTTTTCCGGTGTTAGAATTTGACAAATGGATAGTTGATTTTACACCTCTCGATGACACAAATTTAGTGGTACAGTCTGTTTTTGTAGATGAGCCTTCTATGTTTCTACCATTTTCCATATTGGAGTGATGGTGTTAGATTTTAGAGTGTGGACAGTCAATTCTATGCTATTCAATGCCACGATTTTGATGGTCCATTCAGATCTAACAACTGATTATTCCATTCTTTAGTCAGCATCAGAGTTGAGGTATATGAAGTGTTGTTGTCATGTACTTCTTTGATCATTTGCTGTGAGATGTATTATGTTGTTTCGATTCCTCCCTGATGTATGATGCAGAATCTTCGTGTCTATTTCATGTGAGATGTATTCATCATGGATTGTTATGTATTTTTTGATTGAGATCCCTTTGTTGTGATGATGGCAAGATACTCATTTTCACCATGGGTGTTTTGGTTGAGATCCCTTTGATTCCATGATGGCGGGATACTCATTATCACCATGTGTAAGATTATTTCATGCTGATAGGAGGTCTATTATGAGTGATAGTTCCTGTAGTGGAACGTCTCATGGAGAGACTTTGCCACTCATGTAGAGGGCACATGTCCTTGTATGACAAAAAACATAGTCCATGTACATCTTCACCATTTCCAACACTAAATGAAGTAGCCAACACCATCTTGACACTGAGCCTGGAGACATAATTAACATTGGACAAACTCTGTTATCAACATCTCATGTCTATGATTTGCTGATTGTCATTATGTTTCCATTCGCTTAAGAATGCATTTATGTTCATTTATTCTTTGTTAAAATGCAATTCTAACCACATCGCGGGAGTATAATATCTTGGTTAAATTTGAGAGTTGAGTCAACTCGAATCATCGACCTGCGGAGCTAGAGATATTTGATGAGAAGGGGATGAAGGGTCACTTGGGAGAAAAACCTTGTCCATATTAGATTTAGAAGCTCTAACACTAAGACATGTTGGGAGAGGTTTGAAAGATTCTAATTTGTGTGGATTTTCTAAAATGTGTACAAGATATTGAAATCTTCCTCTCAAGAACTTCCAATCAACTTCATATTCCAGATATTCGAAACACATGCATAAAATGAATGTGAAAATGATGCAATGATTCATCAGGTGATTTTTGCAATTCTAAAATTTTCTTGCCCAGACGTTTACGATCGAACATGTCAAAAGTGTGAGACAGTTCTGTGACAAGATGATCGAAAGAGTGTATGGAGTCATTAGTCAACGTGTTATGCCATTTACTTATGCGCCCTTCAAACACGAGGATGGAAAAAATACAAGAAAAATCCTTAAGGTGGATGATTTTCTCTATGCAGAATTGAAGAAAACGAACTATATTCTCAAGCAAGGTTGTCTCACCCTAGTCATTGAGTTAAGGGTTGAAATGTCATCTACAATTCCCACCGACACTTGCAGACTTCGGTCTCCATAAAAACATGCTAGGATTATGATTATGGAAAGTCATTAAATGAGTGGAGAAATTCAAAACAAACTTCAAGGGCTCATCTTGTCATCTAGCCCTCCTTCTTGCACCAGAAATGTTGATGGTGTTGTACCTACCAACATTTAGGGGATCTCCCCGATATGAAGTCCTAACAATACCTTACACCTTTTGGAGTAGGAGTCCTAATAGTGGGTGGTAATGTAATTCCTTGACCACGTAAACCCGTAGAGGAAAGTATGATAACTTTGGGTAAGAGCAAGTGTGTGACTCTGCGAAGAGTCAAGTATGATGCATGAAGGTTCCAACACATGGAGGGAAAAGTAAGTGCATCCCTTGGAAGCCTGTAATAGTACGTAGCTTGAAAGGAACACATGAGCGAAATGACATCACAAGCTAAGATGTGGAATATTCCACAAGTTAAAGTGATGAGTTAATCCAACAACATGCATTCAACATGATTAGTACAGATGGAAACAAAATAGTTCATAAACATATGTGTAAGTTAAATAACATACATTGCCAATACAACAAGAATAGTCCTACTTTATTAACAATATATGCATGAAAGTGTGATGCCTATGATTTAATTATTCTAAGTGAAATTTCCATCCATACATACACCATTGATGACCAATAGCCCCAATAGTGGAACATTACAGTCAAGAACACCTTCTCCTCTAAATAAGTATACTCGCTCTATGTTATGGGCAAGCCAAGACTCTTTGCAATACTCCTAAGCTCTTTCTAAGCCTAAGCCTAGAAAAAAGCTTGGCTTCCCAAAATCATGCTACATGAGTTATGAGGTTCTATTTATAACAAGAGGGGGTGACACTTCAACTCCCTTTTGTGACCTTTGGACTACACTTATGACTCTTCAACATCTTTACAAAATGACACATTACATTATGTGATGACTCTTCATATTCTAATATTGGCACTTGGAATTTCACTTACAACATAATTACAAATAATATTACATCTTACACTCATACCCATATAGGAAAAAAATAAGGTAGATAGAACTTGACAACCTAACAAGTCAAGGCACTATGATGCTTGAGTTTGGGAACACTCTAGCTTGAAAAGTCTCACTTGATGCTTCTCGGTTACATATCGATGCCAAGCTTGGTACTATGCGATGACCTCCCCAAACTAAATGATGGTGTCAGGCTGGAAGTAGACTCTAGCCTCCATAGCATCCGGGTACAATGATTTGGAACTAGTCTTAACTTCTTTCCTGAACAGGAGAAACATGGTTTTGATCTGGACATTACCACCGATATAGTTCTACATGTTCTATTTGTTCAGATCTAAGTCCTCCTTGGTGGCAATCTATTTTAGAAGATCCAAGTACTCTTCAATCTCCTTCTGGACTCGGTGTTTGCACTTAGATTTGATGAGTGAACTGATTGATGGGATCTTCAAGGTTCTCACCATGAAATTTGAACTGTTGTACAACCATATATATGAGGCCTAAATTTTTACCATGAACATGGTGGGTTGTTTGTTGTTCTAAATTGACGTTCAAACTCTTTCTTTCTCAAGCTCTGCCCACTGCTTCATCTCCTTTTCCAAAGTAAGCAGTGCCCCTTTGTATCGCATTGCCCATTCTTACATGATGGTGATGGTATTTTGCAAATTCCTGAGAGTCTTGACAAATTCCTTGTTCTGCTACTACAAGATATGCAAGTGGAAAACTACCTTCTGTATGATCATGAGCTCCTCATGGAGGTCCTGCATGGTCTCTCCAAGTATTGATACTTCATCAAGTATGACTGCTCTCTTTTCCCCCAAGTAGACCTATGCGGATACAACATTTTGAGTTGTTGCACGAAGCTTTTCTATCTCTTGTCAGGCAATTTTTAAGTTTTGCTCCAATAGCTTATTCTTGGCCATCAAATATTAAGTGTTTGATATTTCTACATGTGCAAAGGCCAAGTTGGCTCCAGTAATGGCATTTGGATTCCTACTGGTGTTGGTGACTATCACCCTTTCTCTAATGAATGCAGGTGATCCATGACCATTCAGAAAATGCTCTCTTCGCGATTGTAAAATCCTCTTTTTAAATTCATTATATGACAAATTGTACACATCTATTAATGAATCATCATCAAGGCGAAGTATGTACCCTTCCTTTCTTAGGGATAACTCTGTGGCTGAAGGTGGTGGAGACTAAACGATGACCTGTGGGGCATTCAACATCATATCAATATCTTCATTCTGCAATTCTAGTCCCAACTCCATGTCAGAAACTTCAATCAAATGTTCGATTAATTGAGCAAGCTCTCAACCTTGCATCTGTTCACTCTTTTCCTTTTTTTCTTATTAGTTTTATTCTTGAATCGACGTTGTTTCTTCTGCCATTGCCCTTTGCCTTTAATTTTTTCCTACTTTGGCTTCTCTTCCTGTTCTTTCCTCCTCAACTCCCGTTATTCCTTTAGTTCTTGTTATGCTTGCTTCAATCTGAGTTCCACTTCCTGCAAGCTCTGCCTTTCTCTCTTCCTCCACTCTACTCTTTGTCTTCTCTACTTCCTCTGTCAAAGACACTTGCATAAGGATTGAATATGCTTTCACTCTGCAGCTTTGTGCTCCCTCTATTCCATCAAACCTTTATATTTCCCTTATATCGTACTAGAGTGCTGCCTTCTACTACTGTCGCTAGACTTGCTGCCATGTTAGTGCCTCATTTTCTATAAATAGTTGAGTGTCCACATATATTGGTAAGTTAACTGGAGTTTTCTCAACTACTTCCCCAATACTACGTTTAGTGGTCTCCCTTGAAGAAGCTCTCTTTGGTGCCATGGTAATAATGACTGTTGGAGAGAAGTGTTTCACAAGTGTGGTACATGTGGGAAAAAAAGGACACTCATGGAAAGAAAACATTAGCTTCAACAAATTTACCTTCAAAGCATGATCAAGCAGTAAACCGAGCATTTGATGGGAAGGATTGCACAATTTTCATTAGCAAGAGGGACTGGCTACCTATGCGAACTGAACATTTCATAATCCTAGCAACTAAGGATGAAGCTTGAGGCTTGGGACTATGCAATGCATAGTCCCAGCCTGGGCAGAGACTGGGAGAGACTGCACATTGCGCAGTCTCAGTGGCCAAGGTGATAGGCTGACCCCTGGAACTATGTAGTGTGCAGTTGGAGCCAACCTGTAATGTGCACTACCCAGTTCCAAAGGCCACGATTGTGGCTCAAGCCTTAGGATTGTGCAGTTCCCAGCTGGGCAAGGCAAAATCCAACCGAGGGAAGTGCAGATCTGGCCATGGGAAGTGTGAAGAATGAGAATATATAAGTGTTGGTGTGAGCTTGATTGCAGATATGACGAAGTGTGAATAAATCATGATAGATCAAGTATAGAAATTGAATGATCAGGAAGAGAATCAAATCGGTGAGGAGAGTCACTACAATGATGACCATCAGTGAAAAAACAAAGAGAACAATGTGATGCTTGTGAAAGGAAAATGACAACTTGAAACAACACTTTTACAAGTTCAAACAAGTTGAAACTCTAGCAACCATCAAGAGAAATAAGCAAAACAACGCTCACACAAGTGAAATGAATAAAAGTGACAGAAAAGTTGGTAAAAGGTAATAACCACAAAACTCAAGCGGAGTGACGATGATGCCATCGAAGGTCTTTTGATCTCTTTGGGAATGCTAGGGCTCTAAGATCAAATGATCAAAAGAGCTCTAGATGTGTTGATTAACTAGATTTTAGAAAATTAGGTTTTATGACACACATGCTTGAGATCAAGGAAAAAAGTGACACTTGGTGAAAACTTCTAAAAATAGTAGTGTGCCACCTTTGGGAAGCTAATAATAAATCCCTACTTCCTAGGGATTATTTTTTCCCTTTTCTTTCTTTTCCGGGGGAAACTAGCCATGCACATTTTCATGAAAGATTGCACAGTTCTGGGGAACTAGGAAACTTTCCAGTTCAATGTGCACAACGTAGTTTTTGAGATTTTTGAGTGTTGCATAGTTTCTAGGCTCAATTCTGGGTTGCTTTCCATGACTGTGCAATTTCTGAGCTCAAGGCTAACTTCCAGTCTAACTTGTGCAATTTCAGTAATCAAGGTTGACTGCATTCTATGACTGCACAGTTTCTGAGCTTAAGGTTGATTTCCAGTCTAAACTACGTAATTCCAATCATCAAGTCTTACTGCCTTCAAGGATTACGCAGTTTCTGGAGGCAAGCCCAAAAATGTTGTGTGACCAAGTTGGGATATCAACTTGTGACTTAGAATAATCATCTAAGTGAGAAGACACAAGCAAAAATGAAAATAAAAGTCTCATTCGAAGCATGAATACCTAGATTAGTGCAAGAAAAGCCACTATAGATAAGAAGGGAGGCTCCAAAATCAAAGCATAGGAAAAATTTTGGTGGGTGGTTGTAGCCACTACAACCTAACCCATATGTTGAAGTATGTGATTCCTTAGTATTGAATCTTATAAAACATGCATTGGATGAGATGACCTTGTGCAAGGTAGCAAAAGATACATCTTCCTTGGAAGCATTGAAGACCATGGAAGTATAATTTCGTATAAAGGAAAGTGACATAAAACAACAAATTTTGTTTCAGTTTGTTGAACAATCAATGATCAGGTGCTCATGTCCCAAGTGTCATAAAATGCTCAAAACTGAAAGTGCTCAAAACTAGTTCAAACTTGAACGACTGAAAAGAGCTCGTCCTTCTGATTCCGGCGCTATAAACGGTTCAAAAAACGGTCTCCGTATGAGGAAGTTATGCCAAAAAGAAAAATTGCCCAATAACATTGAAATTTTGAATTTTTTTTCACAAAAAAAAATTGAAATAGAATATTCCCAGAATATTCCAGAGAATATTCCTTTTGGGCAGCGAATTGTAGGATGCCACATCACCCAAGATGACATCATCATATCTATATTGGGCACATATATAAAACTTTTGGTGTTGGTAAGTTTTGAACACGGGACCTCCCTCGCATCAATGGACAGTCTTACCATTAGGCCAACGCTGTGGGTTTTGATATGGAGGCGGCAAAAACCTTTTTTTAAAAGTTTGAATTGTGTTGAGGCGGGGCCCGAAGGGGGCCAGCCCCCACGTAATACGACCTCGTGCCCGGAACCGCAGGCCTAACTCCTAACCACGTGCCCAAATTCAAACAGTCACGCTGATGTGTTCACATATGCAAGAAATCCGGAGGTTAACACTCAATTTTATTAACCGTTCATTAAAAGGCATGGCGCGGAATCCGATGGAGAGCCTAACCACCGCCGAACTTCGTTCACATGCATTAAATCAAATGGATAACTGGCGGGTAATGTGCGGTTAGACTGGCGGATTTTCGGCAGACCACCAAATTTGGGCGATCCCACCATAATTGGCGGAGTTAACTGGACTCAACTACAGTTAGCTGGAGTGATTCTAGGCCTAATTGGGGGAAAACTTCAATGAGCCATAACTTTGGCTAGGGAAGTCCTTTTTGGACGAATTTTTTTTTTGATTTTGACTATTTAGATGATTTTGAAGCCATTGGCACAGGTTAGAGAGCAATCAGAGGTCGTTTTCAGGTGTTTTGTCTCCATGGAAGTTCTAGGAGCCACTAGGGCTCAGTATTGTGGGAGTTGTATAGGGTTGCAGGTACCCATTGGAGGAGAACTTGTAGTCATTCCTGACTGATTTGAGTGTTCTGAATCCAGTTTTATAGTCTATTTCACTTGTTGAGGCTTTTATTCAGCTGTATATTCATTTTGAGCTTTTAATCAAAACGAGGACATGCCCAGTTGGGAGCCTTGGACCCAGCAGATGTAGCCCAAGAGGGGTGAACTGCTTTATCAACTTCTTTTTCATCTGTGGTTGAGTTATTTTGTAGAACAAATTCGTTTTAGTGTGTTAAACAGTAAAATGAACTAATTCTTCTATACTTAAATGGGTCATGAATAGCTGAAAATTTCATTTGTTTTTAACTGCAAGACATGTACATCTTTTAAACATGTATGTTACTGAATTGAGTACCTTGCAAAGCATTTACAAGTAGCTTCAAATTCAGATCAATCAATAGAAAGTCAACTGCAAGTCTGAGAGTAGATGAGCAAGATTCTAGGATGAAAACAAAGCTTACAGAATGCCACTTAAATGTGGATGATCTTCATAAAGACTATAAAAGTGAAACCCATCATGCAAACATGCATATGGATGAAGAAGACACATAAAAAATTTCATAGTGAGAAGTTTAAGCCACTACATGTAAAGTAGAGAAAAAGAATATAGATACTGAAGAACCTCAGTGGAACATTGATGGTGAAGATGATGGTGAATCCCACTATGACAAGACACATGTGTATGGTGTATACAAAGTGAGTTGTGAATTGGTGAATCCAACAATAGACCTTGTTTATGATGGTGAAGCTTCCAATAAAGAAGTGAATAACATGTGCGATCTAGTTGGTATGATTGTAGTTGATGATGACCTCTTTGCATTAGAGTTTGAGGCATTTAAGTTTGAGAAGAACAAAGACAATTTTTCATATGAAGTAATGAATTTTAGAGATGAAAGTGCATCTCTCATGAATCTAGCAACAAATTATGAATTTGGTGAAGTTGAAATTGTTAATGAGCATATACATGCTCAAATATCTCACCACAGAGTAGATGAAAATTATCTTGATGGAATTTGTGGTCTCCTTTTTGAAACAAGGACTAATTTTGGAAATATGGAAAGTGCCATGTTTTCTTAAGAATTTATGGTTGAAGCTACCACTGTAGTAGCAAGTTATGAAGCGATAGTTAGATTGCTCATGAAGTAGTGCACGATCTAGCAACAATTGATGGTTAATAAGAGGATAGAGTGATTCATCAGTTTTTTATGAGAATATCCACTAACATCATAGTAGTGGAAGATAGCCTCAATGTATTTGAAGAGGAAGAGAATAAAAAATAAGTAGATAAAGCTCTCACTGCATAGTATAATGAATACATTTTTGACATTGATTTTGAGTGTGCAAGTAGACAGGACAACAATGCGACTACAATTATCGCTGAATGAGAAGATGAAGAAAAATATGTAGGAAAGGGCATGGAATTTTCTGAAGATGAAGAATAAGGAATTGAAACAACCTTTCAATAATTGAGCCAATAAGAGATCAAATTCTACTATTAAGAAATATCGCAGAAAGAAGGTCAAGAATATGAAGATGAAGAAGCATGTGAAAGTTCATAGTTTGAAGACGAAGAGTTGTGGTAGTAGTCCATAGTGAACAGATATTTCAAGAGGAAGTTACAGAAGTGTTGTAACTGCTACAACAACACCCAAAATTTTGGGTATATTTAAAATTTTGGGTTCCCCCTCTGCTCGCTTCGAGCCATTAAGGTTTTGATCATGTTTTTCAGCTAGTTACTCTCCCTGCGACCCTTCCTAACAAACCCTGTTGGTGTGCCCATTCACACTTCACATATTGAATCCACACATAATGTGTTCTCTTAGATACTGACCTTATGACCACATTAGGGTTTTGAAGGTTTGTTGCTTCATTTATGTGTGGAGAGCCTCCCCTGCATTAGAAACTTAACTTTCCATAGTACTCATCGCCAATTATTGGAGACACTATGCATGGACAAACAAGACTTCAAACTAGTTTTCATTAGGTTGACCATATTAAGGTTTGGGAGAAACCCTAAATTGGAAAGAGAGTGATCCCATTATTGTTTTGACCTAATTTGCATGCCTCTATGAGTGCATTCCCATCATAATCACACAACATCATGGTGAGAGTTATTGGAGAATATATTCCCTTAGGTTCTTAGCTGATCCTACACCTAAACATGTGCATTAGGTTTTCCAAGAATTATATATTCCCCTTGTGTCCTTGTAACCCTAAATGCATGTGATTGAATTTCCAACCTTTCTTTGAATTAATCCCCACTCTTTAGGGTGTTTATCATCTTCACCCTGCTCATATTATATCGAAGCATGATCACATCAATAGTGTTAGTGTTTATGGGATTACCTTTTTGTGAATGACTTCACCTCACCATCATCCTCATCCCTTCCAAATTCGTTAAGGTTTATGTATTGATACTCTTCTCATGCACGCCTGAAACCCTAGATGTTTGATTAGAGTCCCAAGCTTGTGAATTGCCACCAATGTCTTACGGCACTGACAACACACTGTAACATCATCTTGGCATTGTTGGGTCATGTTTCTGTGACTGCACTAAGGTTGGAGAGATTTTCATGACCCGATATTATAACTTTTATCTCTTCTCTCTCTAAGATGCAATCATAATTTGGGTTGTAGACATGAAAGCTACATAGCCATTATTGAAATTGAGACAATTCACCTGTTAAGGGGTTTAATACATTTAAGAATGTGTCGTTCACATACCCAAGGTTAAATTCTTGGAAGATACTCATGCACACAATTTATCATGCTTTTGAGGAGGTAAGTTACATTAGTGGTATTTATGTCATCATTCATAATGCCTCTAACATTTTTTATAACAAGTATTTTAAGACTCAACCCCTATTCATTTCACTTTTAGGTCTTATCATTTGAGTGTGCAAAGGATTTTATTAGTGACATATAATATTACCTACATCTAATATTATCTTCATACATGCAGGCTCAACAATAGGTGAGATTTTGTGTCATCTCACTAAAATCGTGATAACACCTCTAGCATATGGAGAGAAAAGTATCTAGGTCATTGCTAATGGACAACACCCATGAGATCTCTACATTGCAAAACCACTTTTATGAGCACGCCAAAGGTGAATGGTTGACCACATATTGGATAAGCTATGAAGGGGTCATTAATGTGCATAGAATAGAAGGAGCACACTAGTATTTATGAAGCAACAATGAGAGTGTAATTCAAGGGGTTTAAAGGGGGCATGTTAACACGACTAAGGCTTTTTTCTTCATTTCATACTAAGTGTTAGGTTTGAATTGGGATGCATTACATTGACGGGGTTAACGAGATCACATTTCGAAAGGGACTAGAGCGTTTTCATCTAAGGAATGGGATGAGGGATGAAGACCCTTTTTTCATGATCAATGGTGCAAGACCATGCAGGAATTAAAACAACTCTCCCTTAGAAACATAGCAGTGCATGAAAACACTCAACCATGTGAGCCGAATGATGATTTTTAATAAAGCTGATTCTTGAGAGGGTGTTGCTCACTCCTAAATTCCAATAGTCAACAATAAACCAAGCTCACGATGACATTACTATTATTATCCTGCGTTGTAAGCATGATCGCTTTAGATATAACATTTACACGAAAAGAGTAAAAGATGGGGTCTATTGACTGATAAAAGGTGCCTTTTAAAACTCCTAATTATCCCACATTAATTATCAACCCAGGCAAGTCCTCTTATTTCAAGAGTGTACATAGTATGTGGCTGCTATTAATTTAGAGAGTAATGTTTCCTAAATTACAGTGTAGATCTTTAAATACAAGAGTAAACAGATGCATCTAATAAACTCCAATTGCAATCATTAAAGGGAATATAACATCTAAACTTTAGGACTCAATCTTCTACCGAAATCATAATCAATCCTTACTCAAGCAATTTGACTAGCAATGGCATCAGCTGAGAGTACAGTAGCAATAACTCATTTCTTCTTAACTGATTTAATCTAAATCAAACCCAATCTCCAGTAAATAATCCAAACAACAATGATATCAATCTGAGAGTCCAACAACGATAGTTAAACCCTTTATAGTTGATTAAATCAAGTTGAATGTTTATCTAAGTAACTCAATCTGAAATGAAGGTGAACTGAATTAAATGGCTATGCTGTAAGTCAAATAAAGCATAGATATTCTGTCAACACAAGAAAAGAATAAACAACATTAAGAGATAAAACCAAAGAAAGAAAGAGAACTATCAAACCATCACACTTGCGAGAATTGGAAATGTATGACACAAAGAAAGCAGTTAAATCCACCAAAGGCCGGGCCCTTAGCCGCCAGCGAACAATGCTAAGTTACTTCAGATAACATGAGGGAACAACAACTTCACTTATGTATTAATCATCGAATGTAAGTAGCATCACAATATAACCGTGTTCTCTCAATAGTGAGAGTCTGTAATTAGAATTACAAATTCAATAATAACAGAGCCTTTCCCCCCCTTTCTTCTTATAATCGTCTCCTTTTATAATTAGAAAGGGTAAAAGGTAAATGGTAAATGCAATCCCTCAGGATCTCCTGATCTTGAGGGATTTGCAACTGATTTCCAACTTCAAACATCCTTTCCTTTCTCGTGTTGATCCTATTGATTCGTCTTTAGCCTTGGCCACAACAACCGCGTTCCTTTCTTTGCTTTTTGATCTTTGTTGTTCCTCCGAAAGGGAACAACAATTGTCCCTTTTGTTGTTTTCCTGCATAAGGAAGGGTAATAATTAGCTAAATCGTAACTGCAAATAATTCCTTCATTTATTACCATAATTCCTCAATATATTAACACATTAGAATATAGAAAAGATAAGAATAGAGGAAAAGGATGAGGAGATTAATAGTAACTATACCCATTTCGTGACTCAACATACTCCCCTGCTTACCCTGTTTCATGTCCTCATGAAAAGCAAGTAATTCGTGTCCAGAGCAGTTAAAGAATAAGCTGGAGAAGGAATGTCATAAAGTGGTCTAAACCATGGTTCTTGGCCAAGAGCTCAAAGATGGACCCTATCTGTCCTTCAGGCAATTCATATATAGCCCAATAACCTTCAACAGGATACCAAATGATACGGCTACGAAACCGACATCCTAGCCAATAAGTACCTTCTCTCAAATGAGATTGCTATATGTGATAAAACGGTCTACAGCTAGCTTAAAATATTTATAATTAAATGGCTCTCTATTCTGTAAATTACTAGTGGAAATTGTCCACCTGAGCTTGGCTGTAGCCAAGGAGCCTTCCTGAATGGAAAGGAATAATTCTACTTCCTTCTGAACAATCTCTTTCTGAATAGGCCCCAAATTTTTAATTACCCCTTCCCTTATCATCAGAATCTTGTGATTGGCCAGCGTTTGCAAAGGGTGCTTGGGTTCACTTCTAACCCAAACATCCAGCCCATGCTTTTGCCTTTGGAACGCGTTATGAGACTTGAACCATTTTAGTTGATTGACTGCAAATGAGATAAAGGCTTGGAATTGAACATGGCCCACAAAAGGGTTGGAGTTATTTTCCACCTCTTCCTCTAATACAAAATTGTGTAGGTAATATTCACAAACCAACCTTTGAACTTTTACCCCATGTTGTTTGCAACAGATTATAGAAACCTCAATTGTTTTTAATTCGATTGGTTTTCCAGCTCTCACAGCTTTAATTTTTAATAGCAATTATCATTCTAACAAAAATAAGGCATAATTATTGGCAAGAGATCTGCATGCCAAGACATCAGTGTATAATTAGTAGATAGTATCCATTTGACTCATGACCTTCTCTAATCTTAGATTCGTTTTCTCAATTTTCTCTTCCGCTTTTCAGTATTTGTTGAAGGTCTCGCTCTCTGATGTATTCATGTCCTGAAGCTGCCTCTGTAATTCTTGGTATTTTTGCTGGGAGACAGTTTCTTGTTCAAGCCGTTCTATGGCAAGTCGAGCTTGTGTTAAATCTTCTTAAAGATTCAATATACTGGGGTCATTGCTCTGCAAAATCAAACAAAGAGCTGACACACATGCATAAGTACACTAGAGGTTTCTCCTCGTCCCCCTTTGAAATAATAGGTCACCTTCGACCGAATGAGTGAAAGGATAACGTGCTGGCGGCGAAGTATAGGGGTGATGAAAGTGGCAAGGTATGCATATTAATGAAAGGATCCCAAAAGATATCGGAGTGCTGAAATCAATGCATATAACGAGAATTATCAATAAGTGAGGAGATGTTGTGAGGTGATTGGGAAAGGAAAAAGGAAAATTGACACATGAAAAATACTTAACCGTCATTATTCCACTTAAAACTATTATGATTGATTTTTAATAATATATCACATGCATAAAATTTCAAAGTAAATTAGGAACATAATCTCTCTGTAGTAAAGATAAAAGATAAGAAAAGGGAATTATAATAACTATTGATGTTGAAAATACGACTTCAAAACCATCAGCAGAGTTTCTGCTACCTGCAGGGGTCTATAGCCTCGACAGAGTTTCTTTCTAACCCTTTGGAACCATGGTCCTCTATGTATAATTGGGGAAGTGCATTATGATATCAGAGTAGAGACCAATGTGCTAGCTTGGTAACCAGATGAACACATTGCCACTCACTGGGAAGGAGCGAAAGGTGGGCAGGCTGGCTCGTAATGAGACCTCCTGTTCCAAGGACTTTTATTTCTTGATGCATCCATTGGATCACATCCCTAGTCTAGTGGCCATAGTGGGAATGCCACTTCGTTGCTTCCTTATGACCATGGTAGGTTGGCTCATGATGAGACCCCCTATCCTCCATCTGTGAAAAAAATCATAGAATTTTTAGTAAACATATGTATATATTTCTATTTTTTTTTTTGAACAGCGCTTCCTATTTATATATAGAGGGTGGCTCAACACTTCTTAGGAGTAGGTATGGCGGAAGAAGTCTAAACATATCAATAGAAAGAAAAGTATGCCGTTAATTTTATTTGATGATAATGAACAAAGAGAATTATAGGGGTTAGGAGAGAACCAGCATGGTACAAATAATTAGTCAATTCAATTTATAGTGGAAATGAGGATGGTGAAGTGATATAGATGGTTGTGTCCTCTCTTTTTTGATCAATACAAAGAAATCTTGTTAAAGATGATAATATTCAATATATTTGCTTGTTCCAATAAACTTCAGATTTGTACACTTGTGCCCTATAGAGGACCATAAATAGTGAGCAAAGGAAATAAAGTGTGTTCTCAAAAAAATATTCACAAAGTGTTATTTCCTAAAGGAAACAGCAAAAGAAAACCTCACACAAAAAGTGTTGTTCCTTATAGGGAACAGTAAAGAAATACACGCACATAGATGTTGTTCCTTAGAGGGAACAACAGATGTTCCCTGTAGGGAACAACAAAGAAAATACATACAAAAATTGTTATTCCTTAGAGGGAATAGCAGCTGTTCCCTGTAGGGAACAACAAAGAAAATACACGATAAAATTTTTTGTTCCTTATAGGGAACAACAGCTATTCCCTGCAAGGAACAACAAAGAAAATGCATGCAAAAATTGTTGTTCCTTATAGGGAACAGCAGCTGTTCCCTGTAGGGAACAACAGTTGTTCCCTGTAGGGAACAGCAAGACAAAATGCACGCCGAAAAAAGTTGTTCCTTAAAGGGAACAACGATTGTTCCTTAGAGAGAACAGTAGCTATCCCTTAGAGGGAAAATCAGCTGTTCCTTGTAGGGAACAAGAAGAAAAAAAATTCACACGGAAATTGTTGTTCCTTATAGGGAACAACGACTGTTCCTTAGAGGAAACAACGGTTGTTCCTTAGAGGGAACAATAAGAAGAAAAAAATTACACATCGAAATTGTTGTTCCTTAGAGGGAACAACGATTGTTCCTTAGAGGGAACAACAACTGCTCCTTGTAGGGAAAAACAAGAAGAAATAAAATTGCACACAAAATTTTTGTTCCTTAGAGGGAACATAAGTTGTTCCTTAGAGGGAACATAAGTTGTTCCTTAGAGGGAACATAAGTTGTTCCTTAGAGGGAACATAAGTTGTTCCTTAGAGGGAACAGTAGCTGTTCCTTAGAGGGAATAGCAGCTGTTCCTTGTAGGGAACATTAAAAAGAAAAAAATTGCATACGAAATTGTTGTTCCTTAGAGGGAACAACGGTTGTTCCTTAGAGGGAACAACATCTGTTCCTTAGAGGGAACAACATCTATTCCTTGTAGGGAACAACAAAAAGAAAAATTGCATACGAAATTGTTGTTCCTTAGAGGGAAAAATAAAGAAAAAATAGAAAAAACAAACTTATATATAATTTATTATACAAGCAAATTCAATGAAACAGACAGGGAAATTTATGTACAAATTTCAAAAAAAAAAAAAAAAATTCACTGGACCGATGCTATGGATGGGTTTCCCTCCTCAGCAAGAATTTGTATAGTGAAATCTTCTCATAACTGTTGGCAAAAGGACTCCTTGGTAAGTGGTTTGTGATAGAAGCATTATCGATGTCCATTCGCTTTAAAAGAGTAGCCAAACCCATCAATGGTGGCTAATGTGAGGGTGCCATTATCATGCACCTCTTGTATCTCATAAGGGCCTAACCATCTGGTCTGGAGTTTTCCCAGGAAATCCTGGAACCTATAACCATACAGAAGTGCCCCATGACCTTCGTGGAAGATCTTCTTCTTGATAAGGGCATTATGCCATTTTTCTCTTTGTTGTTGGATCAATGCAGTATGTTGAAGAGCTGATAGATGAATTTCATCCAAATCATTGATTTGATGTAGCCTATTAATCTGTGCTTCATTTAAGTCTAAGCCTACTTCCTGAGCTATCCTCAATGTCTGAATTTCAAATCTGATTAGGAAGATAGGTTCTTTGCCAAACACTCGCTGATATGGGGAATATCCTGTGGTATTTCTCCATGTTATGTGGTATGCCCACAGGGCTTCTGGCAATCGGGTAGCCCAGTCACGTCTATGTGATGCGACTATATTTGTGAGTATTGCCTCAATTACCTTATTGGTACTTTTTACCTGGCCATTTGCATGCGAGTGGTATGGAGTTGTGATTCTGTGCATGATATGATGATTTTTTAATGTCGCAGAAATCTTATGGCCTACAAATTGGGGCCCTCCATCCATGATTATTTCTCTAGGCAAGCCATACCACACAAAAAGTTGGAAAAGAAAGTGGATTACTGAGTCCTCCGTTGCCCTTGGTAATGCTTCTGCCTCCACCCATTTAGTCACATATTCTATTGCGACTAGTATGTATGTCTTTTGATTAGATGATAGGTTTATTGGACCAATGAAATCTAACGCCCATCGTTCAAAAGGTTCAATGACTAACTGTGGATGCAGGGGCATCTCGTCAGACCACCCAGGGTGTCCCATTCTTTGGCAACTATCGCATGCCTAGAAAAAATTCTTGGTGTCCTTAAAAATGGTGGGCCAATAATAGCCCATTTGTAAGACTTTGTGACCAGTCCTGTGGTCTGCAAAGTGTCCCCCGCAAGGCCCATTGTGGCAAGCTTTCAAGATGTCGAAGATTTCATCTTCCCTGATACATCTTTGAATATGCATATTGGCCCCTGTATGAAATAAATATCTTTCGATCCATGAGAACTGAGTGCTATGTTGTACTATTTGTTTTCTTTCACTAGGCATCAGGTGCTTGGGTAATTTTCCCACTACTAGGTAGTTTGCGACATTCGCGTACCACGCTGTTTTCACAGTTACAACAAATAAGTGCTCATCAGGGAACTGGTCTTCTACTTCTGCCGAGTCGTTTATCTTTGGCACATGTGAAAGGAAGTCTACTACTGGATTTTCCTTTCCTAGTCGATCTTTGATTGTTATGTCGAATTCCTGCAAAAGGATCAACCATCTTGTCACTCTTCCATTTGTAACAGGTTTATTAGCTATATATTTAATAGTAGAGTGATCAGTATAAAAAACCACATGGTATCCTGTTATATAATGTCTGAATCTATTAATAGCATAGATTACAGCCAGAAATTCCTTTTCGGTCACAGTGTAATTCAACTCAGCAAGGGATAGATTTTTGCTGATGTAGTATATCGCATAAGGTTTCTTATCTTCCTCCTGGCCGAGAACTGCTCCAATGGTCGTATCTGATGCATCGGATGAGATCTGGAATGGCAAATCCCAGTTTGGGCCCCATAATACTAGGGCTGTTGATACTAGCCGTTTTAAATCTTCAAAAGCAGTGTCACATTTGTCAGTCCATATGAAATTGATATTTCCTGTTAATGCATATAATGGTGCAGAAATTTGAGAGAAATTCTTTATAAATCTTCTATAATATCCAGAAAATCCCAAGAAACTACGTACCTCATTTTGTGTGGCGGGGGTAGGTATTAAGAGAATTATCTGAATTTTTGTTGGATCTACCTGAATTCCAGCTAGTGAGATGTAGCAACCCAGGATGAGACCCTCGGTCATCATCATGTGGCATTTTTCATGGCTTAAACAGAGCCTGGTAGCAATGCATCTTTTCAGAACTTTCCCTAGTGTTTGTAATGCTGTCTCAAAGTCATCTCCGTAGGGTGTAAAGTCATCGAGGTACACCTTGAGCCCCTCATTTATCAAGTTTGAAAAAATGCTGAGTATAGCCCTCTGGAATGTGGTAGGTGCATTCCACAGTCCGAAAGGTAAGACCCTATAAGCAAATGTTCCCCAAGGGCAGGTAAAGGTAGTCTATCCTGGTCTTTAGGGGAAATTTGAATTTGATTGTAGCCGCTGAAGCTGTTTAGGAAAGAAAAGAATTTTTTTCCTGCCAATGTGTCCAAGACTTGGTCGATGAATGGAAGGGGAAAATGGTCTTTTTGGGTTGCTTTATTAAGCTCTCTATAATCAACACATATACGCCACTTTCCATTCCTTCTAGGCACCAGAACTAATGGAGAAACCCATTTGCTATCAGATATAGGATAGATGAAATTTACATCTAACAGTTTTTGTAGTTCATCTTTAACAATATCTTTAAGGCGAGGGTTTAACCGTCATTGAGTTTGTTGAATGGGCCTTGCATATTTCTCTATATAGATGTGGTGCATGCATAATTGGGGATCAATCCCTTTCATGTTTGGGTAATCCCATGAGAAAGCCTCTTTATATTTTCTCAAAAGTTAAACAAGCCTCTGCTCCTAGTCATCAGTCAGGTTTTTGTTGATATTTAGGACTTTCCCTCACTCAATTTATATGGTTTTGCTATTATAAATAGAAGTTGTTGGTATTGACTGGTCATTAATATCTTTTAAGGGATCTTCCTTAATTTCATTATCTAGGGCTGCTTTGATCATGTGACATTTTGGATTGGATACGGCATCTGGTTGGTTAATGTAAGTGTTAATGATGTCATCTCTGTTTGATCCTTAAATTCAAGAGCATCTTCTATAGTTAGTGGTGATCGAATGTTTTCAATTAAATATGATACAGGTTGTTTTCTAGTTTTTATTGTTGTTAAACTTGGTTAAGATAGAGGATATAAAGCTAAATTCTTCACATTACTTCCTCTTGCTATAGTCATGCTGCCTATTCGATAGCTTATGTAAGCATCTGTGGTTGCTAGCCAAGGTATTCCTAGAATTAGGGGATATCCATTGTTATGAAACCATCTCACAAAAAGATAGAAAAGATAGATCAATGCCTTAGAATTCAGCCTCTTCGAGGGGGCAACCTCCTTTACATTACACAAATGAATTATTCCTTGATGATTCAAATTACAAAACCTCCTTTCTATATATAGGAGTCTAAGGAGTTACAATATAACCCAGTCGACCTAACAATAATAATATAAAGGCACAAAAATAACAATAAAGGGATTCTATGGGGCACAATAATAACAATATGGGGACAATAGGGGCACAACAATATTAATAAGGGATACAACTACAATAGTAATGGGGTAATCACTAGTATTATAGGGACCTAACATTCCCCTCTCCTTCAAAAAAGTGTTGTCCTAAACTCTTGAGTAGTTCTGGATGCTTCTATATAAAATTCTCATCCTCCCATGTGGAATCTTCAGCAGATAAGTTCTTCCACTAGATGAGATACTCCGAAATTGATCGATTTCGTAGCTGTCGAGTTCTTGTTTCTGTGACTGCTTTCGGTTCTGTTATACTCCTATACCAATAGGTGTGATATTTCATGATTGACTAGTAAAATCCCAAATATGTTCATCCTTTCCCTGTTGCAAAGGTTTCCATACTTTGAAAAGACCAAAAAAATTAAAAAATGAAAAGAGAGTATGCCCTAAAAGAACGATCAAAGGGCAAAAGTAATCAAATGGTCAAGAGAAAAAAGAAAAGAAATGAACCCCAAATAAAGAAGACCATGAAAGTGTGGTAGTCCAAAATGCCACTACTATTCCATTTTTGCAGAAGAATCTCATTATGTGCAGTTAGTTTCACTCTTGCCACAGTTGATGAATGGCCAAACAGCTTAATCTTGGACAGTTCTTGTTTCAATTTCTTGTTTTAGAAATAGAGAATAAAATCTGTCCAAATAGTTCAAGCTTGGCAGATAAATAGTTAGATAGAGAAGCAAAGGTGCTCAACAGTTAAATCTGAGCCCTTGGAAGAAATAAGGGCAGACTTAGATAGGATTGCAGTAAAAAAAAAAAAAGAGAGTGAGGGTTTGCTAGTCCAAGAACACCCATGGAACAAGAAGGAAAATGTTAGGTATAATAGGTTGGGTAGGCAGTTTTGGTGTTGCAGAAGCATGCTTATGATTAATTTTTTCTCCTTGAAAGGTGTTCATCTTGTTAATATCATAAGTACAATGGCAATAGTTTGGCTACAAATCAAGTGATGCGTGTCTAACTTCCCCTCACACTTCTCCCAAAAGCACTTACTGACCCCCTAGAGGATATTCAGGTCTGCTCAATACTCCTAAATCACTCCATTTCATGAAAAATCCTAAGAAGTATAACATTCTTGCCATAGGCAAAGAAGCCACATTTCTTGTGTAAAACCTTTGTTTTCTCCTAAGCCTAAGTTGATGAACCTTATAGCTTGGCGCTTACCCTTCATAGATCCATTTTTAACCATTAACATTACTATATAAATCCCTATGTTCCTCCCCCTGTCCATATTATGTAAACATATAAAAAACCCCAAAAAACTTTAATATCCCACCCCTAGTCGATTACGGCCATATTTCGGTTTACAAAGGGATTATAGGTTCATATAGAACCATATGATAACCCTCCCCACGTGCAAATATTCAAGGTTAATTAACATCTGGTTAATTAACTGTTAAGCACCCTGACAGCCAATCGAACTCGCCCTGATATATTTAAATCATTGTTTATTACATAGGCCCTGTGCCATAACCATTAGCCACCTCAGACCTGCGCCAGCCGTTCGATCTGGGCCTGCGCATCCAACTGCCCACGATTATATCCCAACGCCCTTCGCTACTGACCTTTACTGCCCGGGGAGCCAGCAGTATTACTGCCGTACCAGGGATACACAGTGCCCTCCCGGCATGCTCGCGACCCCTCCAACCAAAACCACCTTGGCGCATAAGTAGTGTGGGCCAATACCGCTTACCGCCTTCCTGCTGACCCCACCCGCTAACATCATTGCCATGTCACCTCCATGTCAGCACCCGTACCCCGCATCACGACAAAACATCACGTCTCGGTGACATCATCCGACCAAAAAGTTCCAAAAGCCCCGCGAAGCCAATTTTTACTAAAAAACCCATAAAAACCATCTTTTTTGTTCATTTTCATTTGTTTGTTTCCCAAGACTGTTGCATGAAAAATTACGTCCAGCAGTTGAAGAAGCTCCAGTCCACCACCCCGACCAGCAAAGTCCAGCATCCTGCTCTGCAGCTTGTCAATCAACCTACCAATTGCACTCGTGCAATTCCAAAACACAGGTATTTACCCCGTCCACCTCTCGAACCTGGTTTTTTAGTTTTCCTCTGCAAAATTGTACTTGTAAGAGCCAAATTCAAGCCAAAACAGTCCATAATTGCCATACCAGCCCATTTAGAATTGCTTTTTTGTCCTTTTTTCCACATAAATTCAACCTCCAGTTCAAAAACATAGAGAAATGAACAATGGAAGCCCCTGTGGCCCTCAACATAGCGCCCCTCAATGCACCTCATACAAACCAACATCATTTACCCTTGGCCGATAGAGATTTCCAAATAAAAGACCCAATTGGTTGCCAAAATCATCTTCATACATTCTGCGTAATCAGAAATAGTCATTTGAACAATTCTGATATCTACGGAATATGGGAATCCAATCTCCCCATGTACTACCTTCCCTCAGTCAATATATTCCTAGATATTATTCGCCACTGTTGTGCCAATTATGACCCTGTCAGTAAAGCAGTCATCTCTCCATCACAAACTATCCTTTTCTACATAACTACTGAGTCTATCAATGAAATGTTTCACTTCTTTCTAGTTTAGCCTCGTTTTCCTCTTTCCATGGGATTCTTGCTTGAGCAAGGCTCTCACCTGTCCAGTGCAGAAATAGCCAGGATTGCTAAGTTATTCATGAAACCAGAATGCCAACCTCAAGGCCCACCTCCTTATTTATATGTCTCCTTCAATGAGACTGGAAGAATTCTTCTTGACATCATATCAGTGATCTTGGGATTCAGGTCCAGTGAATATGTGGATGAGATGGTCCTGGTTCTGTTATCCACCTTTACTCCAGGACAATCCCCTGCTATTAAGTATGACTATGCCTCCTTCATTGCTGACAAAATCCATGGTCAATTTATGAATTTGGAAAGAGAATGAGTGTTTAAATACACAACTTTCATATACCATCTACTATTGTATTATCACCCAGATATTTTTATATTTCCCATCAGGAAATTGGATGCCAAAGGAGAGAGGAGGTTTGTAATATTTTGGACCTCTGTCTTCCACAGAATTGCTGAATCCCGTTACACCTACTGTGAATTCATTGACATGTTTATACATCCAGCCTCCACTCTACTAATAGGAGCTCCTCCTCCTAGGCTCTCTGGTGAAATAAGGAAGATTTTACAGCTCTCCAAGAACTACAGGATAGGTGACTGGTACTTCTACTAGGATCACACTGAAATCAGGATATATCGCTGTGAGTTGTGCCCTTATAAGCTGCCCAAATATGTGCCTATGAGAGTGTTTGCTCTGGAGTATTTCAGGAAACTTATTAATGCAGATTTAACTCACTTTTGCAATGTCAAGAAAAAGGCTCAGCTGAGAATAAGAAATCAATTAGGCCCCTTTATCGTTAACAAGAGAGAAGCATGGGAAGATGTTGATACAATATTAGGGGAAGACCTTAAATTGAAGAAAAGCTTCTGGTGGGTACCATATGACCCAAATGGCTTTATAAGTGACAAAAAAGTAAAAAATCGGCTGTCATCTTACACACATCATAGGATCCCTGAAGTAGAACAGTATGCTAATCAGGATGAGTGGATAGAGGGTACATTAGTAGAAGAACTTACTCGGCAAGAAAAATGGAACAAGCTATGAAAGATTTAGAAAATACCCTTGACCTGGACTCTTTTGGACAGGTATCTTTCAAGCTACCTCAGTAAATGGGAGTGGGTACATTTTCTGTTGGTACTTCACAACAACCTATACAAGAGGCCAACACACCCGTTTCAGGTTCTTCAAAGGGCAAGGAAGTGGCAGGCACAGAGCAGCAAGAAATGACTGATCAGCAGGACCAAATTCCTCTAGTGCAGACCAAAGTAGAAGAGATTCCTGCACTACAGACTCCTCTAAATGAGGAAAATGGAAAGAAAAGGGATAGAGAAGAGGCCACACCCATCAGTGGACCTACAGAACAGCCAGGTGCAAAGAGGCAAATACTGAATCCTCTATCTGAAGAGGAAATCGTTGAAGAAACAATAGAAAGCCTAAGAGGTGAGAGGGAAACTAGCCCACAAACCTCCCCAGTGATAGATACATCAACCAACTCACATAGGCAGGAGTTGGAAAGGCAGCATAGTGTGGAAGTTTCATCCACAAGACCACCGAGCAAGCAGACCTCTGATGTCAAAAGAACATTTATAGAGATTAAGACTAGAAATGATCCATTGAGGCTGCAAATTTATGACCAATATCTTAAGATGGCTCCCACAAAACAACAAAGATTAATGTCAGCATATGACATTAAAGAAGGCAAAATGATCATGAGCTATTTCAAGCCCAAGGTGCAGCAACTACAATAGGCAGCTGATTATATCAGAACAAATCTAGAGGTCTTGGCCAAAGACATTCATCCAATAGACCAGATTGAGCTGCACAAATAGATAAGAGAGATGGTGTATTCTACACTAGCTGACAAAGCAATGTTGGCTCACAAATTGCAAAACTCATTGGAGAACACCTCTGCTCAGCTAGATTTAGAGAAAGCTTCTTCCCTAGAAAAGGACAACAGGATTAAATCCTTGGAAGATATTATCATTGATTTGGGACATGATCCCAAAGATGCCAAAGGCATAAAAGCATTACTGAGGAAGAAGGAATAGGACATTGCTACCCTCAGAAAACAACTCAAAATGCCTCCTTCTATGCATCTACAAATAGTAGAAGTCCGAAGAGGACATGATGGACCTGCTCATGAGGTTGAATGAAAGATTGAGTGAGACAGAGCAGGCATTGGAGAAAGCACTACAAGAAAAATAGGAAGAGTCAACCTCCCAGCCACCTAAAGTAGCTCCAACAGTCACCACTGCCCCTCCCACAATTATAACAGCAGTGCCTCCCACTGTCCCAACATCAACAGCAATAGCACCAGGCAGCAGCACTACTATGACCACAGAGAAATTAATTAAAGCCATGGAGGAGTTGAAACTCCAAGTATCTGAATTGAAGCAAGTCAAAGAAAAACTGACAAAGATTGAGCAAAGCTATGATAAATCTAAAATGAATGTAGCAGAGAAAACAAGGGAAGTCAAAGCATTGGAGAACAAGGTAAGAGCCTTAAAAAAGGATCTCTCTCTGCATAAGCCTCTGGCAGAAATCAGAGGAATTTTGTGGACCAACATCATTCAATCACTTAGTGGTGTATGGAGGTCTATTCAGACCATTTATGAATAGATTGATTTGATAAAAGTAGCCCAAGTAGAAATTCAAAAACAAGAGCCGTACTGGGGCAAATGCCTAAGCAAGCTAATAGGCTAATTCATTTTTTGAATACCAAGACCATTGAAGAACTGGAAGCACTTGATATTAGAGACAGAACAGGTACCATTTTGGACATCAAGATAGTTCTAACCATGAGAACTCTAATGCAAAATTTGGACAGAAGATGCCAGGACATGCAGGTAGAGATAGATTCTTTCACAGACAAATTTACAGTCCTAAATCAAAAGGGTTTGCCAAGTCCTGTGGGAGATAATGATCGTTTGATGAAGCACAAGGACTATATACACAAATTAAATACATTTTCTGTCAATCAAGCTAGTGCATTTTCAAGTACTTCAACAAAAAAAGCACTTCCATCTAGCCAATCCCTTTATGACAGCATGGAAAATCTATTCTACATAGAGCATGAGGTGAAGCATCTGTTCACCATCCCACCTAATTTCTTCAGGTACACAGACGCTGATGAGACTTTAAGGAAGCTACAGAGACATAAAATACTAGGACCAGAGTGGTGGCAGAGCATGCTAGAGATCCTCTAAATTTATCTTTGATTAAATCAAAATTGTGCACCATCAGTTATAATGCGCAGAACAGAAATAAGCCACTGTCCTGCAAATCAAAGCCTATCACATCAGCATTAAAGAAAGTCTAGCCAAAGCAGAAAACCAACACAGAGGATCAGTGGAAGACAGCTGGGAAACCAACTTGCAGCACCTACCTCTAGTGCTCGTCATAAAGACGGATCAGCCAGCGCAGCACGAATTTATTACCTCTATTTATTATCTCCCTGTTTTTTAGACTTTCTGTCTCTATCTATGTAAAAGAAACATTAATTGTCAGCATATATTTATTTCTATCAGATATTTTTCATAATATCTTGACATTTTTGTATAAATACCCCCCTAGAAAAATTATTTGGGGTTGGTTGGTTGGTGGTGGATATTCATAGCTGTGACTGTAATACTGAGAAATTTTGGAATAAAAAGGCTATTGGAACCATTTTGTCTTGCTCACTGGATGAAGAATTGATGCTAAGGACCATGTTGCAGAATTCTTAAATCATTTCATGGATCAATAAGTCTCTTCTAACTTGTGTTTTACAGTTTCTATGTCTATTATATAATCTATGTTTCATGACCTAAATAATAGAGAAAAAGAATAACTCAAAATTTGCTTGTTTGCACTATGTGTTCAATCTCTGTTATTATCAATGTTTTCTTCAAAATTAGCATAAAAAGTGAATTCTTAATTTCTCATGTTTCCCCTGGTTCTTTCATCCTGAATATTAGCTAAGGAATTCTTAATTGCTCCTTGGTAGTAATCATAAATTTTCCCTCTGTCAACATGATGAAGGATTCTTAATTGCCCTTCACCCAATGACTCTATTCCATAAGATTTCAGCCTACAAATTGTTCCATATTTGAGTACCTTGCTTTGTGATAAATTCTATGATAAAAAATCTAACCTAGGAAGCCATCCTTCTTGACTTCATCATTCCCAATGGACTGAAATGTTTCAGTTTTACCTCACTGTTCTAGTGAGTCCCCATCCTTCCAATCAAAATTCAAAACAAACCTTTGCACTTCATAACTAGCCTAATACACCTCAAAAGAAAGCTAAATCATAAAGAGAGAGCCCTCTCTGGATGCAGATTGGCTAGAATATGTGTCTAAAAGATTGGTCTATGGTTACCTCAGCCGTATTCCCTTTCTTACAACTTCGGGAACAACCTGAGTGATAACATCATTGGCGACTCCGCTGGGGAGCTGAATAAATTGTTTGTTATTGCTGTTTATTTTTTAAAGTTACAGATGGAGCCTTAAGTTAGCCAGGTAGCCTTTGAAACTGTTTTTGCTATGCAATTACAGGAGTAAATAAAAGATCCTTCAGTCTATCTCTAGTCTACTTTTAGGCTTTGAACAACTGTCTCAAATACTCGATCAGTTCACAGTTTCAATAGATGTTTAGGAAAATTCAAAACTCCCATATTAAAAAAAAAAAAAAAAAAAAAAAAAAAAAAAAAACTTCCTACAACATATTTTCTAAAGTTGTATCCTTCAAGTATTTCAAGAAAAACAAAAAATATATTCAGAAGCTGGCTCCAAAGAAGAAGATTCGTTACACTAGATCAAATCCAGATCTAAATCCCCTACCTGTGTTTCAAAATCCTAATCTAATTCCTAAGAACCTTAAAAGACAGCAGAGCATTATCCAATCTGAGCTTACTCCTGCAAAAGCATCAGTCCTTTCTGTCATTACTGTTGCTTCTCCAAGTTCACCATCAACACTGCAAACCATGTTTTTTCACTCCCCCATCCACAGCACATATTTCAACTAATATCCCTTCTCTTCCAGCTGTTACACTTATCTCAGTAAATATGGCAAATCGATATGCTCCTCTGCAATTACCTGCAAATCCAAGGGCTATGCCTCAAGATTATCAAAGTAAAATCACCTATTTTGATGGTACTGGCACTTACATAGCTCAACAACATACCAAGAAAATGATGGATTATTTTGAAAACTATGAGATTGATGATGATGATGTAAGAATGAAAATTTTTGTCCAAAGCTTAACTGGATATGTTAGAACCTGGTTTACAACACTCCCTGCAAACACTATCAATGATCCTGAAGCTCTTTATCAGAACTTCCTAAACAAATGGGAAAAGAATAAAGATCCTCTATACATTTTATCAGAATATGAAAACTTGAAAAGAGGTCCACAAGAAACTATTCAAGATTACTGCACCAGATTTAACAATGTATATAATGTTATTCCTCAGAATCTTAGACCTCCACCAAATTTGGCCTTAATCAAATTTCCTGATGGATTTGACTCTGACATGGCATACCAGCTTAGGGAAAGAGCTCCTCGAAGCCTAGAAGACATGCAGAGTATAGATGTCAGTGTTGAGGCCAACTTGATTTCTAAATGAGCCCGAGCTAGAGCTGAAAGGAGGATACCCATCAAAGAAGAACCTTCTGCATTTGAGAAAAAAATAGATGCTATCATTAAAGGAATGGACCGACTTTGTGATAGAGTAGAAACAATTGAGAGGAAGTCCCCTTGGGATGGTCAACCGAGCAACACTGCAAGAAACCCAAATTTCAGAAAAATTAGAATCCCAATATTGCAAAGGTTGGCCCAGACCAAAATATTAGACCTCCATTCCAAGAAAACTATGTTGAAGCTTCAACTTCTAGTGAACCAACAGAAGACACTCAAATTAACTTAATGGGGCTCAATAGTGAACAACAAATTTTCTTGACCCTAGAAGACCAAGAGGCTCACACTCTTAATCAGTTTCAAATCCAATCAGGTGAATCATTTGATTTTAGAGAAGGATATGACACTGCCATCTATGAAGTCCACAAGAAATATAATCTAAGAAGCAGGACAATAGATGTCCCTGATGACACTAAATAGAAAGAAACTAAACAGCCTAGCAGAGCCAAAGTTAGGAACCCTCCTATACAAACCCCTCCTAAAGAAATTCCTAACCCAAACAATCGAACAGTTGAAGATGTTTCAGATAATCAACAACTTAATAAACAGTCTTCAGCTTCCATTCCTCCCAAAGAAATTGTGGGAAAACCTATAGAAATTGATATGAAAGAAACTTCAGGCCATAATACTACTCTTGATAAAGGAAAAAGCACTGAAAAACAGTTGAAAAAGAGAATCTCACTGCCCAAAATGAAAAAATTCAAATAGAAAAACCTTTTAACCTTGAGACCGAAATAGACAAATTAAAGATAGCAATTCCATTGTTAGAATTGGCTAAGCATGATGCCTATAGAGAACAAATCAGCAGATCACTTCAAATTTCAGAAAACAGAGTTGCAGTAAATGTCCTTGATGACCAACCAGAATTAATTTTTGGTCCTGAAGTAAATGGTAAATCAGTAGATGGAGGGGTTCCTCCTTTCTATGTAAGTTTGAATATTCATGACAAAATACTGCACAATGCAATGTTTGATTCTGGAGCTTCCCATAATTTAATGCCCAAATCTATAATGGAAAAGTTCGACCTAGATATCACTAGGTCATACAAAGACTTGTTCTCTTTTGATTCAAGCTATGTCAGATGTCTAGGATTGATCAAAGATTTATGTGTATCACTAGTTCAATACCCTACCAAGACAATCTTAATGGATGTAGTGGTAGCTGATATTCCACCAAAATATGGCATGTTGCTGTCTAGATCTTGAGGTGGTAAGCTCCAGGGATATTTACAGTTGGACATGTCCTATGATACCATTTCAGTCTTTGGCCAACCAAGAAGATTGTACCGTGAAACTATGATGAAATATGTGGTCCTGAAGTAAACGGTAAATCAGTAGATGGAGGGGTTCCTCCTTTCTATGTAAGTCTTAATATTCATGACAAAATACTGCACAATGCAATGTTTGATTCTGGAGCTTCCCATAATTTACTGCCCAAATCTGTAATGGAAAAGTTGGACCTAGATATCACCAGGTCATACAAAGACTTGTTCTCTTTTGATTCAAGCTAGGTCAGATGTCTAGGATTGATCAAAGATTTATGTGTATCACTAGTTCAATACCCTACCAAGACAATCTTAATGGATGTAGTGGTAGCTGATATTCCACCAAAATATGGCATGTTGCTGTCTAGATCTTGAGGTGCTAAGCTCCAGAGATCTTTACAGTTGGACATGTCCTATGCTACCATTGCAGTCTTTGGCCAGCCAAAGAGATTGTACCGTGAAACTATGATGAAATACGTGGTGAGAAACCAAGAGAAACCCCCGAATTTTCTCATCTATTTCATGCATTCTGATATGGACTCCTTCATCCTATACAATGCTGAAATTTACCCTCCAACTGATGACAAGGTTTTAGCATTAGCACAAGAAGAAATCATAAATGTAAAATCTTTTGTTTAGATTCAAGAAATTTATGTGAACAATGGTATATCAGACATACAAGGTAAACCACATGAAACTGAAAGCCTAAATCTCCCTAGTAAGCAAATTTCTAAGACCCCTGATACTCCCTGTAATCATGAAATCTTATGGTATTTAGAGTTTGATGGATCAGTCAATAAACTAGGAGCCAGAGCAGGAATTTGGATACATAATATGGAAAATGATGATGTTGAAGGATATGCATACAGATTTAATTTTAGATGCACTAATAACATAGCTGAATATGAAGCCCTCTTACTAGGACTTAAACTGATCAAAAGTCTAGGGGCAGTTAGGGTATCAATTCTGGGAGACTTTGATTTAGTTATTCAACAAATGAAAGGAAACTTCCTCACAAATGATCTCAGATTAAGGTCTTATAGAGGGGTAGCAATTGAAATACTTAATAACTTTCTAGAAACACAACTTGCCAAAATTCCAAGAAAACATAATTTGCATGCTCACAATTTGGCAACATTTGCCAGCACTTGTAAACTGGCATTTGAGCCTAATCATCATTTTACAGCTGAAATTAAACACTGGCCAACTGTACCTGACAATGTAAAAAATTGGCAAGTGTTTGACAATGACACTCAGATTAAAAATTTCCTGACCTTAAAAGAAGAATTCTCCAGCACGAATATAGACACAGGCACTATTTGTGAAATTGATCGAATAGACAAAATTGAAACACATATTTCAGCTGAAACATCAACTCAAATACTACAGCCAACAAAATTTCCCAGCAAAGAGTTGCAAGAGTTTAAAGAAATAAACTTTGATGAAACTATTGCAGAAGAGTCTGAAGTTATTGATTTAAAGGACACTTTTTTACCCACAGGATTAACTCCTCTGGAAGACATTTTTGATTCTAATGACATCCCAAGGAAACCCAAAATGCAGCATTTAAACACAGACATCGAAGACTGTAACATAGGGACTAATCAAAATCCCAAAATGATAAAATTGTCCAAAACTTTGCCTCCTGACCAAAATTTTAAATATATTGAGCTGTTCAAAGAATTTCAAGACGTTTTTGCATGGAGCTATGAAGATCTCAAATCCTATGACACTTTTGTGATTCAACATACAATACCCTTCAAATAAAATCAAAAACCTTTCAAGCAAAAACTCAGAAGGTTCAACCCTGTACTCCTCCCTCTAATTGAAAAAGAAGTCAAAAGAATGTATGAAGCTGAGATAATTGCACCCATTAGATTTTCAGAATGGGTCTCTAATTTAGTGCCCACTAGGAAGAAAAAAGGAGAGATCAAACTCCGTGTTGATTTGAGGAATCTAAACAAAGTCTCTTTAAAAGACCACTACCCCTTACCTAAGATGGACCACATTTTACAAAGGGTAGTAGGTGCCTCTAGAATTTCACTACTAGATGGGTTTTCAGGTTTCAACCAGATTTTAGTTCACCCTGATGATCAAGAAAAAACTACTTTTACAACTCCATGGGGAACTTTCAAATATGTAAAAATGCCATTTGGACTCAAGAATGCAGGGGAAATTTTCCAACGTGCAATGGACATAGCTTTTGCTAAAGAAATTCATGATTTTCTAGTCATATACTTAGATGATCTCACTGTGTTTTCCAAATCAGATCAGTAGCACCTAGATCATATCAGACAAGTGTTTTTAACCTGCAGAAAATATGGTATACCGCTGAATCCAAAGAAGTCATTATTTGGCCTAGAAGAGGGCAAACTGTTAGGTCACATAATCTCAAGAGATGGCATCAAAATTGATCCTGACCGAATACAAGCCATCTTACAAATCCCACATCCTAGAAATGTCAAAGAACTCCAAGATTTCCTGGGGAAAATTAATTTTTTAAGAAGATTCATATCCAACTTGGCTGAATTAATTAGATTGTTGAATAATATGCTGAAAAAGGATTCCAAGGCCAAATGGACATTAGAAGCAAAATAGGAATTTAAAGAAATCAAGATAGCTTTAACCAAAACGCCAGTCCTCACAAGCCCAAAATTTGACAGAGACTTTATGATATTTTCATTTGCATCAGAACACACTATTTCCGTTGTTATGCTATAGAAATATTATCAAGGATGTGAAAAACCCATAGCCTTCTTCAGCAAATCACTAAGGGATGCACCTCTAAAATACCCAATCATGGAAAAACAAGCTTATGCACTTGTGAAGGCCATCAAAGATTTCAGAATCTATATACTATACTCTCATATAATAGCTTATGTGCCAAGCACTATTGTCAAAGATATCCTGACCCAAGAGGGGATTGAAGGAAAAAGAGGTAAATGGATTGCTACTATATTAGAGTATGATATTGAGATAAAACCTACAAAGATGATAAAAGGACAGAAATTGGCTAAACTAATGACTGAAACCAATTGCCAAGCCCTAGATATTAATGAACTGGATAATGAACAGGAGATGGCGACTCCACAAATCAGTGAGGCCTTCCTTGAATCACCTTGGTATGCTAATATATATTATGTATTATTAAACCTGCAGGCTCCTCTAGGGTTATCCAGAACAAAGAAAAGGTTTATTAAAATGAAGGCTTTAAAGTTTTGTATTTTAGATGGTGCTCTCTTTTGGAAAAATCATGAAGGTGTTCTACTAAATTGTCTGATAAAAAATGAAGCTGACAAGGTACTCAAAGAATTTCATGCAGGGGACTATGGTGGACATTTGTATTGGAAATCAACTGCTGATAAAATCCTAAAGGCTGGATTTTACTAGCCCACCTTGTTTTCTGATGTCAAAAAGTTTGTTACTGCTTGCCATAAATGTCAAATCTTTCAAGGCAAGAGGAAACTTCTGCCTCTACCCCTTAAACCAATTTCCACCAAAAGACCATTTCAGCAATGGGGTTTAGATTTCATTGGGGAAATTCACCCTCCCTCTTCTGGCCAGCAGAAATGGATTTTGACTGCCAAAAATTATTTCACCAAGTGGATTGAGGCCATCCCTTGTAGACAGGCCAATGACTCAGTGATCATGCAATTTTTAGAAACCAACATCCTGTCTAGATTTGGCTGTCCTAAAAAAATTATAACAGGCAATGTTGTTGCTTTTAAATCCAAGAGAATAATCAATTTCTGTCACAAATAGCACATTAACTTAGGCCACTCCACAACCTATTACCCCCAAGGTAATGGTCTAGCTGAATCATCCAATAAAAGCCGATCAATATCATCAAGAAAGTACTGGAAGAAAACAAGAAAAATTGGCATAAAAAGCTTATAAATGCATTATGGGAAGACAGATTGACTACCAAGAGATCCATTGGAACTAGTCCCTATGAGCTGGTATATGGTATGGAGGCTGTATTTCCTTCCTCCTTGGGAATACCTGTAATGAAATTGTTGCAAGAAGTCCAAGTACAACCCAATGACATCCAGAGAAGAATAAATCAGACTATACATTTGCAGCAAACTAGAGAAGAGGTATATCAAAGATCTCAAGTGCTACAAGAAAAACTTAAGAAGATATTTGATAAGAGGACTAAAGCAGAGGATTTTTTCATAGGAGACAAAGTACTAAAATGGGATTCCAGAAGAGAAGATAAAGGAAAACATGGGAAGTTTGACTTCCTATGGAAGGGACCTTTTATTATTCAGGCCTCACAGGGAAACAATACCTACTTTTTGAAAAGTCTGGATGGTACAGAAGCACAATATGGACCAGTTAATGGTCGGATGCTGAAACATTATTTTGATCCAGTTTGTTGATATGTCAAGACTCTAACTTGTACATAACGATGCTTAGTTTCTGCAGTTTATTACAACAATAAAAATGGGACGGAATATGTAGGAAATTTTGAGGAAGAGTCAGGTAACTTTACCACCTTTTTGTGTTACCTTTTCAAGTTTGAACAGAGGTTGAAGAAGAAGACTTGGGAGCTGAAAGAATGAAAACAAACATTCAGACAAACCATCCAAAACAGAGCTGTAATTGTTTGGAGCAGCTCACTAGAGATGTGTATATTTTACATCATCCTCTGCGCAGTATGGTTTGTTTACAGCAAGAGAAGATTCAGAATACAGCAAGAACTATACATAAGGCCATCTGACCCGCTATTCTTGACTTTTCACCAGGAAAAGCCATCCCCAAGTGGAGCCAGTGTTATACTCTTATACCAATAGGTGTCATATTTCATGATTGACTGGTAAAATCCTAAATATGTTCATCCTTTCCCTGCTGTAAAGGTTTCCATATTTAAAAAAGACCAAAAAAATTAAAAAATGAAAAAAGGGTATGCCCTAAAAGAAATATCAAAGGGAAAAAAGAATCAAATGGTCAAGAGAAAAAAGAAAAGAAATGAACACCAAATAAAGAAAACCATGAAAGTGTGCTAGTCCAAAATGCCACTACTATTCCATTTTTGCAGAAGAATCTCATTATGTGCAGTTAGTTTCACTCTTGCCACAATTGATGAATGGCCAAATAGCTTAATCTTGGCCAGTTCCTGTTTCAATTTCTTGTTTTAGAAATAGAAAATAAAATCTGTCCAAACAGTTCAAGCTTGGTAGATAAATAGTTAGATAAAGAAGCAAAGGTGCTCAACAGTTAAATCTTAGCCATTGGAAGAAATAAGGGCAAACTTAGATAGGATTGTAGTCAAAAGAAAAAAAGAGAGAGAGGGTTTGCTAGTCCAAGAGCACCCATGGAACAAGAAGGAAAATTTTAGGTATAATAGGATGGGTAGGCAGTTTTGGTGTTGCAGAAGCATGCTTATGATTAATTTTTGTCCCTCAAAAGGTGTTCATCTTGTTAATATCATAAGTACAATGGCAATCATTTGGCTACAAATCAAGTGATGCATTTCTAACTTCCCCTCACACTTCTCCCAAAAGCACTTACTGAGCCCCCCAAGGATATTGAGATCTGCTCAATACTCCTAAATCACTCCATTTCATGAAAAATCCTGAGAAGTATAACATTCTTGCCATAGGCAAAGAAGCCACATTTCTTGTGTAAAACCTTTGTTTTCTCCTAAGCTTAAGTTGACGAACCTTATAGCTTGGCGCTTACCCTTCACAGATCCATTTTTGACCATTAACATTACTATATAAATCCCTATGTTCCTCTCCCTGCCTGTATTATGTAAACATATAAAAAACCCCAAAAAAAATTAATATCCCAGCCCCGGTCGATTACGGCCATGTTTCAGTTTACAAAGGGATTATAGGTTCATCTAGAACCATATGATAACCCTCCCCGCATGAAAATATTCAGTGTTAATTAACATCTGGTTAATTAACTTTTAAACACCCCGAAAGCCAATCAAACTCGCCCTGATATATTTAAATAATTGTTTATTACATAGGCCCCACGGCATAACCATTAGCCACCTTAGACCTACGCCAGTCATTCGATCTGGGTCCATGCATCCAACATCCCACAATTATATCGCAAGGCCCTCCACTGCCGACCTTTACCACCCAGGGAGCCAGCAGTATTACTGCCATACCTGGGACACGCGGTGCCCTTCCAGCATGCTCGTGGCCGTCCACCCAAAACCACCTTGGCGCATAAGCGGTGCGGGCCAATACTGCTTACCGCCTTCCCGCTAACCCTGCCCACTGACATCGTCACCACATCACCTCCACGTCAGTGCCCGTACCCCGCGTCATGACAAAACGTCACTTCCCGGTGACGTCATCCGATCAAAAAGTGCCAAAAGCCCCGTGAAGCCATTTTTTGTTAAAAAAACCAGTAAAAACCGTCATTTTCGTTCATTTTCATTCATTTTTTTCCCAAGACTGTTGCATGCAAAATTACATCCAACAGTTAAAGAAGCTCCAATCCGCCACCCCAACCGGCAAAGTCCAGCATCCTTCTCTGCAGCTCGTCAATCAACCTGCCAATTGCACTCGTGCACTTCCAAAACATAGGTATTTACCCCGTCCCACCTCCCAAACTTATTTTTTTAGTTTTCCTCTGCAAAAATTGTACCTGTAAGAGCCAAATTCAAGACAAAACAGTCCATAATTGCCATACTAGCCCATTTAGAACTGCTTTTTTGTCCTTTTTTCCACAGAAATTCAACCTCCAGTTCAAAAACACAGAGAACTGAACAATGGAAGCCCCTATGGCCCTCAACGTAGTGCCCCTCAATGCACCTCATACAGACCAGCATCATTTACCCTTGGCCGACAGAGATTTCCAAATAAAAGACCCAATTGGTTGCAAAAATCATCTTCATACTTTCTGCCTAATCAGAAACAGTCATTTGAACAATTCTGATATCCATGGAATATGGGAATCCAATCTCCTCAGGTACTATCTTCCCTCAGTCAATATATTCCTAGATATTATTCGCCACTGCTGTGCCAATTATGACCCTGTCAGTAAAGCAATTATCTCTCCATCACAACCTGTCCTTTTCTACATAATTGGTGAGTCTATCAATGAAATGTTGCACTTCTTTCCAGTTCAGCCTCCTGCTCCTCTTTCTATGGGATTCCTGCTTGAGCAAGGCTCTCAACTGTTCAGTGCAGAAATATCCAAGATTGATAAGTTATTTATGAAACCAAAATGCCAGCCCCAAGGCCCACCTCCTTATTTATATGTCTCCTTCAATGAGATTGGAAGAATTCTTCTTGACATGATATTAGTGATCTTGGGATTCAAGTCCAGTGAATATGTGGATGAGATGGTCCTAGTTCTGTTATCCACCTTTACTCCAGGACAACCCCCTACTATTAAGTATGACTATGCCTCCTTCATTGCTGACAAAATCCATGGTCAATTTATGAATTTGGAAAGAGAAGGAGTGTTTAAATACACCACTTTCGTATACCATCTGCTGTTGTATTATCACCGAGACATTTTTATATTTTCCATCAGGAAATTGGATGCCAAAGGAGAGAAGAGGTTTGTAATATTTTGGACCTCTGCCTTCCACAGAATTGCTGAATCCCCTTACACCTATTGTGAATTCATTGACATGTTTATACATCCAGCCTCCACTCTTATTATAGGAGCTCCTCCTCCTAGGCTGTCTGGTGACATAAGGAAGATTTTACAGCTCTCCAAGAACTACAGGATAGGTGACTGGTACTTCTACTAGGATCACACTGAAATCAGGATATATGGCTGTGAGCTGTGCCCTTATAAGCTGCCCAAATATGTGCCTATGAGATTGTTTGCTCTGGAGTATTTCAGCAACTTATTAATGTAGATTTATCTCACTTTTGCAATGTCAAGAAAAAGGCTCAGCTGAGAATAAGAAATCAATTAGGCCCCTTTATCATTAACAAGAGATAAGCATGGGAAGATGCTGATAAAATATTAGGGGAAGACCTTAAATTGAAGAAAAGCTTCTGGTGGGTACCATATGACCCAAATGGCTTTATAAGTGACAGAAAAGTAAAAAACCGGCTGTCAACTTACACACATCATAGGATCCTTGAAATAGAACAATATGCTAATTAGGATGAGTGGACAGAGGGTACATTAGTAGAATAATCTACTCGGCAAGAAAAAATGGAACAAGCTATGAAAGATTTAGAAAAGACCCTTGACCTGGACTCTTTTGGACAGGTATCTTTCAAGCTGCCTCAGCAAACGAGAGTGGGTACATCTTCTGCTGGGACTTCACAGCAACCTATACAAGAGGCCAACACACCAGTTTCAGGTTCTTTAAAGGGCAAGGAAGTGGCAGGCATAGAGCAGCAAGAAATGACTGATCAGCAGGAGAAAATTCCTCCAGTACAGACCAAAGCAGTAGAGATTCCTGCACTACAGACTCCTCTAAATGAGGAAAAAGGCAAGAAAAGGGACAGAGAAGAGGCCACACCCATCAGTGGACCTGCAGAATAGCCAGGTGCAAAGAGGCAAAGACTGAATCCTCTATTTGAAGAGGAAATCATTGAAGAAACAATAGAAAGCCTAAGAGGTGAGAGGGCAACCAACCCACAGACCTCCCCAGTGATAGATACATCAACCAGCTCACACAGGTAGGAGCTGGAAAGGTAGCATAGTGTGGAAGTTTCATCCACAAGACCACCAAGCAAGCAGACCTCTGATGTCAAAAGAACATTCACAAAGATTAAGGCTAGAAATGATCCATTGAGGCTGCAAATTTATGACCAATATCTTAAGATGGCCCCCACAAAACAGCAAAGATTAATGTCAGCATATGACATTAAAGAAGGCAAAATGATCATGAGCTATTTCAAGCCCAAGGTGCAACAACCACAATCGACAGCTGATTATATCAGGACAAATCTGGAGGTCTTGGCCAAAGACATTCATCCAATAGACCAGATTGAGCTGCACAAACAGACAGGAGAGATGGTGTATTCTACACTAGCTGACAAAGCAATGTTGGCTCACAAATTGCAAAACTCATTGGAGAACACCTTTGCTCAGCTAGATTTAGAGAAAGCTTCTTCCCTAGCAAAGGACAACAGGATTAAATCCTTGGAAGATATTATCATTGAGTTGGGACATGATCCCAAAGATGCCAAAGGCATAAAAGCATTAATGAGGAAGAAGGAAGAGGACATTGCTACCCTCAAAAAATAGCTCAAAATGCCTCCTTCTATGCATCCACAAGCAACAGATGTTGTATAGCAGAAGTTCGAAGAGGACATGATGGACCTGCTCATGAGGTTGAATGAAAGATTGAGTGAGACAGAGCAGGCATTGGAGAAAGCACTACAAGAAAAGCAGGGAGATTCGACCTCCCAGCCACCTGAAGTAGCTCCAACAGTCACCACTGCCCCTCCCACAGTTATAACAGCAGTGCCTCCCACTGTCCCAACATCAATAGCAACAGCACCAGGTAGTAGCACTACTATGACCACATAGCAATTAATTAAAGCCATGGAGGAGTTGAAACTCCAAGTATTTGAATTGAAGCAAGTCAAAGAAAAACTGACAAAGATTGAGCAAAGCTATGATAAATTTAAAATGAATGTAGCAGAGAAAACAAGGGAAGTCAAAGCATTGGAGAACAAGGTAAGAGCCTTAGAAAAGGATCTCTCTCTGCATAACCCTCTAGCAGAAATCAGAGGAATTTTGTGGACCAACATCATTCAATCACTTAGTGGTGTATGGAGGTCTATTCAGACCATTTATGAATAGATTGATTTGATAAAAGTAGCCCAAGTAGAAATTCAGAAAACAAGAGCCGTATTGGGGCAAATGCCTGAGCAAGCTAACAGGCTAATCCATTTTTTGAATACCAAGACCAGTGAAGAACTAGAAGCACTTGATATTAGAGACAAAATAGCTACCATTTTGGACATCAATAGAGTTCTAACCATGAGAACTCTAATGCAAAATTTGGACAGAAGATGCCAGGACATGCAGGTAGAGATAGATTCTTTCACAGACAAATTTACAGTCCTGAATCAAAAGGGTTTTCCAAGTCCTATGGGAGATAATGATCGTTTGATGAAGCATAAGGACCATGTACACAAATTAAATACATTTTCTTTCAATCAAGCTATTGCATCTTCAAGTAATTCAACAAAAAAAGCACTTCCATCTGGCCAATCCCTTTATGACAGCTTGGAAAATCTATTCTACATAGAGCATGAGGTGAAGCATCTGTTCACCATCCCACCTAATTTCTTCAAGTACACAGACGTTGATGAGACTTTAAGGAAGCTGCAGAGACATAAAATACCAGGACTAGAGTGATGGCAGAGCATGCTAGAGATCCTCTAAATTTATCTTTGATTAAATCAAAATTGTGCACCATCAGTTATAATGCGCATAACAGAAATAAGTCACGGTCCTGCAAATCAAAGCCTATCACATCAGCATTAAAGAAAGTCCAGCCAAAGCAGAAAATCAGCACAAAGGATCAGTGGAAGACAGCTAGGAAACCAACTTGCAGCACCTACCTCTAGTGCTCCTCATAAATACGGATCAGCCAACGCAGCACGAATTTATTACCTTTATTTATTATCTCCCTGTTTTCGAGACCGTCTATCTCTATCTATGTAAACGAAACATTAATTTTCAGCAGATATTTATTTCTGTCAGATATTTTGCATAATATCTTGACATTTTTGTATAAATACCCCCCCAGACAAAGTATTTGGGGTTGGTTGGTTGGTGGTGGATATTCATAGCTATGACTGTAATACTAAGCAATTTGGAATAAAAAGGCTGTTGGAACTATTTTGTCTTGCTCACTAGATGAAGAATTGATGCTAAGGACCATGTTGCAGAATTCTTGAATCATTTCATGGATCAATAAGTCTCTTCTAACTTGTGTTTTACAATTTCTATGTCTATTATATCATCTATGTTTCATGACCTAAATAATAGAGAAAAATAATAACTCAGAATTTGCTCGTTTGCACTCTGCGTTTAATCTCTGTTATTATCAATGTTTTATTCAGAATTAGCATAAACAATGAATTCTTAATTGCTCATGTTTCCCCTGGTTCTTTCATCCTGAATATTAGCTAAGGAATTCTTAATTGCTCCTTGGCAGTAATCATCAATTTTCCCTCTGTCAACATGATGAAGGATTCTTAATTGCCCTTCACCCATTGACTCCATTCCATAAGATTTCAGCCTATAAATTGTTCCATATTTGAGTACCTTGCTCTGTGATTAATTCTCTGATAAAAAATCTGACCTAGGAAGCCATCCTTCTTGACTCCATCATGCCCAATGGACTAAAATGTTTCAGTTTTACCTCACTGTTCTAGTGAGTCCCCATCCTTCCAACCAAAATTCAAAACAAACCTTTGCACTTCATAACTAGCCTAATACACCTCAAAAGAAAGCTAACCCATAAAGAGAGAGCCCTATATGGATGCAGATTGGCTAGAATCTGTGTCTAAAAGATTGGTCTATGGTTACCTCGACCGTATTCCCTTTCTTACAACTTTGGGAACAACCTGTGTGATAACAGGTTCCAATATAGTTTTTCCTTCCTCGTCAAGTTTTGGCAATATTGTTTGAACTGGGAGCTTGTTGCCTATAACCTTCTTTAAACATGAAACATGGAAAACTGGGTGCACTTGAGAAGCTGCAGGAAGCTCCAATTTGTATGCCATAGTACTAATATTTTGCAACACCTTGTACGGACCATAATACTTTGGTGATAATTTATTATCCTTCTTAGCTTACTTGAGGGACATTTGTTTATATGGTTGTAGCCATAGGAATACCCAATCACCGACATCAAAACTTCTTTTGCTATGATGTTGATATGCCTATTGTTGCATTGTATTTTGCAGCAACACGAGGTTATACTTTAAGAGTTGGAGGACTTGTTGTTAATGCTCGATGTGATGTTCCACTGCTTGAACCTTAGAATTCTCTCTTAAATATGATGTGATGGATGGTGGCTGATATCCATAAAGTGCCATAAATGGGGTCATTCTTGTTGCTGTATGGAAGGAAGTGTTATACCACCTTTCAGCCAGAGGCAACCATTTGACCCATTGTGTCTGTTTATCAGATACAAAGAAACGAAGATACCCTTCCAAACATTTGTTTACTATCTCAGTTTTCCCATCAGGTTGAGGATGATAAGATGAGCTATGAGCCAACTGAGTACCGAGACAAGAAAATAATTCTGTCCAAAAATTTCCAATGAAAATGGGATCTCTGTCACTTACAATAATCTTTGGGTTTCCATGCAGCTTTTGAATTATTTCCATAAATGCAGTAGAAACTATATTGGCTTTAAATGGATGTGATAATGCACAAAAGTGTGCATACTTGGTAAGTCTGTCAACTACCACCATGATGACACTCTTTCCCTCAGACTTGGGTAAACCTATGATAAAATCCATTGAAACCTCCTTCCAACGTTGGCTTGGAATAAATAAAGGTTTTAATAGACCCGGGGTGTTAATTGTTTCAACTTTGTTTTGTTGGCAAACCAAACATTCTGCCACAAACTTTTGAATATCCGATTTAAGGCCATCCCAAAAAAAATTCCTTCTTAACCTTGTGGTAAGTTTTTAAAAATCCTGAGTGCCCTCCTAAGGGAGAAGTGTGCAATTCCACAAGAATCTTTTTCTTGAGTTGGGAATTCTTACAGAGGTATAAGTGATCTTTGTACCATAATGAATCATTTTTCCAACTAAATGTATCAGATGTACTAGAATCTTGTTGCAACTTTCAAAAAGTGCCCACACTTCTTCATCATTCTTCCGTTCCTCCCTTTCTTTGTTTATCCAATCTGGTTGGATAATAGAAATGGCGCACAACAATGCTTCCACATCCTCATCCTTTCTTGAGAGTGCATCTGCCACCACATTTTGCTTCCCTTTTTTTTAGATGATTTCAAAGTCATAACCCAACATCTTTGTGACCCACTTTTGTTGCTCTTCAGAGGATAATCTTTGTTCTAAAAATTATTTAAGGCTATCACAATCTATTTTTACGTTGAAGTGTCTTCCCATTAGGTAAGGTCACCATTTCTTAAGTGCATGTAGTATTGCCATCATTTCCTTCTCATAAATAGCTTTGTGTAAAAACTTTCCCTTGATTGGACGACTTTCAAAAGCAACGAGTCTTTCATCTTGCATTAAAATAGCACCAATTCCATTTCCTGAAGCATCACATTCCATAATAAAGGTTTTTGTGAAGTCCGGTGTAGCTAAGACCGGTGCTTGGCACATTGCCTCTCTAAGATGTTCAAAGGCCTTTGTTGCTTCTAGAGTCCATGAAAATACATCTTTCTTCAATAATTTTGTTAGAGGTGCTGCTATTCTCCCATACTTCTTAACAAACTTGCGATAATAACCTGTCAACCCGAGAAATCCTCACAGATGCTTTATGGATGTGGGGATTTTCCATTCCTTAATGGCTTTAATTTTGCTAGGGTCTACCTTGACTCCTTCATGAGATACAATATTACCCAGATATTCCACCTCTTGTACTCCAAAGAAAAATTTGGATCTTTTTGCATATAATTGTTTCTCCTCCAATAGTTGTAGCACCCTATCAACATGTTCAACATGATCCTTCCAAGACTTGTTGTAGATTAGTATATCATCAAAAAACACTAACACAAATTTTCTAAGGGTTTGAAAATGGAATTCTTCAAACCTTGAAATGTAGAAGGTGCATTGGTAAGGCCAAAAGGCATGACCAAAAATTCATAATGACCCTCATGAGTTCTAAATGTTGTTTTCGGAATGTCTTCAGTATTCATTCTGATTTGATGATATCTTGAACGAAGATCCAACTTGGTGAAGTAAATTGATCCATGCAATTCAGCCAGTAATTCATCAATGACAAGAATGGGAAACTTATCTTTAATAGTGAGCTTGTTGAGCTCCCTATAATTTGGACACATGTGCCATGATCCATCCTTCTTGTGCACCAATACTACGGGAGCAAAGAAAGAACTTTGACTAGGTTGAATTATGCCAGCCTCTAGCATTTATGCAACCATACGTTCAATCTCACTCTTTTGGGCATAGGGATATTTGTACCGCCTGATGTTTGGAGGAACACTTCTTGGAATCAGATGAATAGCATGATCATGATCACGAACAAGTGGGAGACCTTTGGGAGTCTCAAATACCTTGGAATGATTGTCCAAGACTTTTTGGAGATTTGGAGAAATAGATGATTTCAATGTGGAAACATCTAGCGAACATAATTGTGCAATTACACCTCTTTGTTCCTTTTTTAGAAGCTTTGTCATACCGTTAGCGCTGATTATCTTTCTCGGTTTCCCTGCAATACCCCTTAATTCAACTTCCTTTCCTTCCATAGAAAATTTCATGAAAATTTCTTGAAAATTAAAAGCTATTGTACCCAAGGATTGTAGCCATTGGACTCCTAGTACAACATCAGCACCTCCCATTGGAATGGAAAGCATTGGGCTAGTCAATACATATTCTCCCATGGATAGCTTGATATTATGGCACTTTCCAGATCAATTTATTGTTCCTCCATTTGCAACCATCACTTGACACTCTGGTGCTAGATATAGGAAGCAATTCAATTCTTTTGCTACCTTACAATGAATAAAATTGTGGGTACTTCCTGAATCAATCAACACTATTACCTTTTTCTTCTTGATTTGTCCTTCTATCTTGATGGTTTGGATTCTAACCAATGCATTACAAGAATGGTCGGATTCATTTCTTCTTTATCGAGGCTTTGTTCTTGGAGTATATCCTCTTCTTTTGAACTTTCTTGCTCCTTTTCTTCTTCCTCTTCACAATCTATGTAGAATAATTTCTTCTCAGTACACTTATGACATTTAGTGTATTTGCTATCACAACTGTAACAAATCCCTTTTGCTCTTTTTTTTTCCAATTGTTGTGGTGTCAACCTTATAGGTTGTGGAAGACTAGGGGCAACAACACTTCCATCTTTATAGTTGTGAGTGGTATGCTTCCTGGTTGCCATAATTTTTCTTGCTAACCTGAATGCCTTCTCTAATGAATCAGGTTCCCAAAGGTGAACATCATGTTGGATATTATCACTTAAACTCCCTATGAACACATCAATCCTATGCTCCTTTAGAATACTTTTTACCCTTATGTTCAATTTTTGGAATTCCTCAATGTGCTCCATTATTGAACCCTTTTGTTTGAGACTTATCAATTGGATAAAAAAACGTGTTGATTTTTGTATCCTCATAATGTGCTGTCAATTCTTCCGTAAAAATTGCCCAAGTGATAATTTTTTCACGAGAGCAAAGCCATTGATACCATACAAACTAATTTGGTTCCAAATATAAAGTTGCAATACGTACCTTTTGTTTGTTTTGCACATTATTGAGATCAAAAAATTTCTCCATCTGTAATATCCATGTTGCGGGATCCTTGCCATCAAACTTCCTCATATCGATTTTTGGAATATGGTGGGTCTTCAATCTAACATTAGAGTCTATGAAATCATGATTAACATTTCTTTTTTTCGCATCATGAGTTTCCTTTAGTACCCTTTCACCATTAGTAAGTATTTCTTGTAGAAAATTTGTCAAATCTGTCTTTAAATCTACCATCCCTGTCTTCAAATTTGTGTTCAAATATATCTTCAAATTGTCCGTCTTAGCTTCCATGCCATTCATCTTAGCTTCCACGTCATTTATCTTAGCTTCTGTTAGCTTTTGTGAGAGTGACATTTGTTGCACTTGGTCTTGTAATTTTGATATATCATGTAGCATTTCTTCCTCTTCTTCATGAGTCATGCTAGAGATTTCAGGTTTCTTAGTAGGTGTTTGCATTTTATTTCCTCGGGGCATCATTTATCAATAATAATGCTCTACTATGCCCTTTGAATTCCTTCAAAATACTTTTTCAAACCAAGCTTAAGCAAGAAGTTAAAAAAAATCTACACACATTTTTTCACTTTGTAAGAGCTCGATATTGCCCCTAATGTATCTCTGTAATCTCGGATCATATAGTTTTGAAATTGCAACCTGCAGTAGCCCTCCATGTCCTCTTTCTAATGCCACCAGTATTATCCAAATTAGATTCTCCAAGGAAGAGTTATGCCAAATCTCCCATAGTGACCTGATTATAGACTAGTTCAGTAGAGCGAACTTGTATGACGTCCCATGTGTCCCTGTTTCGACCTTTGGCTCTAAAAAATATATACAAGAAACTAAAGTTCGTCCTCTTTCTGTACCTTTTTACAAAATTTCAATCCAATGCTGAGAGAGAAAGTTATGACGATTTTTCCCAGGTCACCTGTTTGGAATGTAATTCAGAAGTTTGAAAAAGACCAGCTTCCTCAGATCATATCTCCGCAAATATAGCGCAAAAAGCTCTGAAATTCGGACCTAAGGTTTAGTGCGATTTCATCTCAAATGGTTTTTTTTTTTCACTTCTGAAATGTCGCAAACAAAAAGTTATAGCAATAATGCCACGATGACCTATTTGGAGTAGCGAAACCCTAGAATCCAAAAGCTCTGATACCAAATGTTATGAAACCAGCTCACAAAAGATAGAAAAGATAGATCAACCCCTTAGAATTCAATCTCTTCGAGGGGGAAACCTCCTTTACATTACACAAATGAATGATTCCTTGATGATTCAAATGACAAAACTTCCTTTCTATATATAGGAGTCTAAGGAGTCACAATATAACCAAGCCGACCTAACAATAATAATATAAAGGCACAAAAATAAAAATAAAGGGATTCTATGGGGCACAGTAATAACAATATGGGGACAATAGGAGCACAAAAATATTAATAAGGCATACATCTACAATAGTAATGGGGTAATCACTAGTATTATAGGGACCTAACATCCGTCTAACCGGTTTCTAGGATTGATGATCAAAAAATCTGCTGGGTATTCCCAAGAATCTATAGACACCATTACATCCTGTAATGTTCCTTCTATTTTGACTACCGATCTTTCAGCCAGTTCCAGCAAGGTTGTGGTTGGATCCAAGGATGTAATGCTAAGTAGTTGACAGGTTGTTGTTGTAAGAATATTAATGGCTGCTCCTAGGTCAACTAATGCATTAGGGAAGGAGCATCCATTTGTTTGTACCATGACTATAGGGTTTCCTGGGTCCTCATATTTTATGGTGTTTCTTTGCCTGATAATAAATCAGAAAAAGTTCTGACTACATGGACAGTTGGGGTTGTTTTCATTTTCCTCTTTGGCTTTTTCTTACACAATTCCTTAATAGTTTTTGCATAAATTGGAATGTCCTGAATAGCCTGGAGGAGAGGTATTTTAACACGCAAATTTTTTAATTCTCCCAAAATATCAAAATCAGGATATTCGATTGAGCGGGGTATAATTAATCTCTCTAGGGATGGTGGAGAATAGGTAATAGTTTGATCGTGACTTTTCTGTTTAACTGTATTCTCCACTTGAGGTGCTTGTTCTATAGGTAACAGATCTTCTAATTGTATATTTTTATCCCCCTCTGACTCAATTATCCATCCAGACCTTAATTTGAGTTCATTACACTCCCTCAACTCAGTTTCTAGCTCTGGTCCTTCAATAATTTGCACAGATTGGACTGGTCTATTGTTGGGGTTCGGGTTGGGTTGGGCTAGGAGCTGTGGTCGTAAGTTGGTCTGATGGTTCTGTTGCAATGTGTATGGTGTTGGTAGTGTAGGTTGAGATAAGGGGATTGTTCCTACTGGCTGGTTTGTAGGTCTTTGCTATCTTGACTGCCAATTCTGGTTTTGTGAAGTGGAGGGTGCCCATTGAGATGGATGTGCATTATTCTGCCAGAATGGTGGAAAGTAAGAGGAATTTGGTGAATTGTTGTTTTGATTTGATTGGTTGGACGAAGGTGGCATAGAGAATGGTTAATATGACCAATTAGGAAAAGGTGGCTGGTTCTGCCACATAGCTCCTGGGTAATTTTGTGAATTGTATTGCAAGGGTTGAAAGAAAGAAGATGGGTTAGTAGGCATACCTGTTTGTCATGCTTGCCATTGGAAATGTTGATTTAGTAGGTAGACTGGTTCTATTTCTTCCTTTACCTCCTTATAGACTGCTTTTAACCCTGGGAGTGATGGGCAGCTTTCTGTGGCATGATCTTTAGTACATATGGCACAGGTCTGTACCATATCCAGTGGGAATTCTTTATGACTATGCTTTTTCCTGCATCTAGGACAAAATATCACGAAGTTTTTCTCTGCTTCAGCTTGCTTCTGCTTGGCTTGCATGATGTCTAATTGTTTCGTCAAAGTTCCCAATATCTGTTTTGAAATCCCCCAGCAGGTTGCCGATTTCTACACGAGTAATGCTCCCACCAAAGATTTTGCTATCCCTAGTGGTCATGTCACATTCTGCTGGTTTCAATCTTGTACTGCCTCTTGAGGACCTGATACAAAAATTAATAATATTAGCATAGTCTTCTTGATATATATCACCTTTACCCATAATATTTAATGTCTTTATCCATTGGTCTTTCATTCCTTTAATCAATGTAGTTTTTAACACATTATGAGGCAAGGGCAGAGTTGCATAGGTAGACAGCTGGAGGTTATATTGAAAACGTTCCACATATTCTTCCAATGTTTCACTAAGTCTTGCTACCATTTGTAATATTTTGTCTTTCAATTCCCTAGATCTGCAATAGTCTTGATATTTTTTAAGGAAAGCGGTTTTCATTTGATTCCAATCATTTATTATGCCCCCACCTAGTCCCACAAACCAACATAGGGCTGCTCCTTTTAATGTAGAGGGAAACAACTTTAGTTTTTGGGGGTCGGTGGTATAATCATAACCCCGACATAATACATCAAATTCAAACAGAAATGCATCTAGATCCTCTTATGTGAGTCCATGAAAGGTGGGAATATTTTGTAGAGGGATAGCTTTCATGGGTGTGTTGATAGCAGTGTCAACAATGGGATACTATAATGTAGAGGTCTAGGGTGCTTGTGGATTGTTGGCCATTTGATCAAATATATGCCAGTACCCTTCTGGGATCTCTAGAGAGTTATTCCTAGGGTGACTAGAAGGGGTTGGAATGATCTTAACAACACTCCCTTGGTCTGGGATACTGAGTGTTCCTTGCTCAATTACTCCCTGAGGGGATCTTGGTTCCTCTATTTCCCCTGTTTCTCCTCCTCCTTCACGAATATTACAAGAATTCCCTTCTTGTGAGGGACTTAGGCACGAATTTTCAATATCTTCAAAACTCTGCTCAGTTCCTTCTGTTTTACTATGGACCTCAACATAAACTACAGACGGTGAGCCTGTGGCATGAAGGGAGATAGTAGGTTGTCTGGAAGCAACTGTTCGAGGACTTACTGATGGCTGAGATTCAGATTTCTTTAAGATGTCATCTATGAAAGTTGATCGTCCAAGGGTCACTGATCCCTTAGATTTTTCAGGTTTGGGTAGTGGAATTGGATTGTTTTCAGGTATTTTCTTCTTAGTCATTCATGCAGACAATTCAAATTTTTATCTCTACCCTAAGTTCCTAACAACTCTGCTGGAAAGTAGGCGGGGGAGTAGGCATTTTACTTTCTCCATACGCAGGTTCTTACCTTCCGTTTTTATACCCATTTCTCTCTTAACAGACAAGCATCAAATACCTACTTTAGTTTTTTGTAATTATGCTGAAAAGCGGGCGGAGGAGCAAGCACTTTCCTTGCTCGTTACATAGGTTCTTACCTTCCATTTTCAATACCCAATTCTTCATCAATAGCAATTATTAGATGTATATCACTCTTTTTAAATGTCTACACTCTCCCCGGCAACGAAGCCAAAATGTTGACTGATAAAAGGTGCCTTTTAAAAATCCTAATTATCCCACATTAATTATCAACCCGGGAAAGTCCTCTTATTTCAAGAGTGTACACAGTATGTGGCTGCTATTAATTCAGAGAGTAATGTTTCCCAAATTGCAGTATAGATATTTAAATACAAGAGTAAATGGATGCATCTAATAAACTCCAATTGAAATCATTAAAGGGAATATAGCATCTAGACTTCAGGACTCAATCTTCTACAGAAATTGTAATCAATCCTTACACAAGCAATTCGACTAGCAATGGCATCAGCTGAGAGTACAGTAGCAATAACTCATCTCTTCTTCACTGATTTAATCTAAATCAAACCCAATCTCCAGTAAATAATCCAAACAACAATGATATCAATCTGAGAGTCCAATAGGGATAGTTAAACCCTTTACAGTTAATTAAATCAAGTTGAATGTTTATCTAAGTAACTCAATCTGAAATGAAGGTGAATTGAATTAAACGGCAATGTTGTAAGTCAAATAAAGCATAGATATTCTGTTAACACAAGAAAACAGTAAACAATGAAGGAGATAAAATCATAGAAAGCAAGAGAACTATCAAACCATCACACTTGCGAGAATTGGAAATGTATGACACAAAGAAAGCAGTTAAATCCACCAGAGGCTGGGCCCTTAGCTACCAGCGAACACTGTTAAGTTACTTCAGATAACGTGAGGGAACAAAAACTTCACTTATGTATTAATCATCGAATGTAAGTAGAATTAAAATATAACCATGTTCTCTCAACAACGAGAGTCTGTAATTAGAATTACAAATTCAATAATAACAGATCATTCCCCCCCCCTTTCTTCTTACAATCCTCTCCTTTTATAATCAGAAAGGGTAAAAGATAAATGGTAAATTCAATCCCTAAGGATCGCCCGATCCTGAGGGATTCGTAACCAATTTCCAACTTCAGACATCCTTTCCTTTCTCGCATTGATCCTCCTGATTCGTCTTTAGCCTTGTCCGCAACCGCCACGTTCCTTTCTTTTCTTGTTGATTTTTGTTGTTCCTCTGTTAGGGAACAACAATCGTCCCTTTTATTGTTTTCCTGTGTAAAGAAGGGTAATAATTAGCTAAATCATAACTGCAGATAATTCCTTCATTTCTTACCATAATTCCTCAATATATTAATGCATTAGGATATAGAAAAGATAAGAATAAAGGAAAAGGATGATGAGATTAATAGTAACTACATACCCATTTCATGACTCAACAAGGTCTAAAGCCCCACATTATGTAAAGAGCGAAATATTATTCCTACAAAAAAACCATGCCTTGCTATATATGTACAATAAGACATCGTCAAAAGGGATTTGACATCTAATTCCAGCAAGATGGTCCTATATTTATATATCTCTTGGCATCAGATAATTGCGAAAGGGGTCATGAAAATATATGAGAAGATTACATTTGACATTATATGGTAGCATACTTGGAGCTCTAGGAAGATGTGATGTGTGTGCCACTTGAAATGGAGTTGCTCAATCACCAAAAAATTCCTCTTTGACCACCCCAGCAAGGCTTGAAGACCCCCAGTTCGAATAAAGACCCTCTGAATGTCGTGATTAAGACAAAGGCATAAAACTGGCTTCCCAATTGCAAATATGGGTCGAATGACAATGGACCACTCAGAGGGATGAGTGTATTAAGGAGAGAATGCACGTGTCCACTGTTTCAATTTCGTGAATGAATGTGACTTGGTATTAGGCACACCTCCAATTTTTGGTTTGAATCGAAGTTGCAACATCATCCTACTAGACATGAGTGTATTTTAAACTCCAAAAAAACTCTCGGGAAGTGTGACTTACAAAGGTCGCATCTCTTGCTTGCGACCATTTTCTAGATCCAACAAACCATCCAAAGGTGCGACCTTCTTTATACTACAACTCAGTACAGTATGGTGCACAACATTAGAGCTTCTCCACATCATGGTGACATTCCTAATGGTTGAAGTTTAGTAAAATTCTCAGAGGCCATCCTCAAGTAGTAGACCACCCAAGCCATCTTTCTCATATCACTCTTCATCATGGGGACATCGCCATTGTCAAAAGGGATATAAATGGGACAGTGAAAGATGTAATCACCAGAGTGTTGGCTTCAGGATTTGTGCAGTATTTTAATTTTTGATATGCTAAATATAGTTCACACATGAAGAAAGAATCTAACCTTCGAATTCAGACACTTTTCTAGTCAATACGAGAACTTCTCCTAGACTCCATCCACTAGGGTACATGATGGAGAAGAATCAACAAGACGCGATAAGGGCAATAGATTCAGCTTATGTGCACCTCCCATCCCGTTGCTCACGCATGACCATTTCCTGGATCACTGCATGGAAGACAAGGGAAGGTTAAATAAAAAGAAATCATCATTCAAAGTGCCATTCAGCTCATCCCTTACGACATTAATCGCATGAATTTTTGGCGTAAATCTTGTGATTTACCTTCCATAATGACAATTTTTAAATAGTACCCTAATTTTCTCAAACGTACCAGGACTGGTGGAAGAAGTTGAAATGTTCAACAACTTAGTTACTCATCTCACTGCTACTGTCTCTAGACTGCCTAAGGGACCAGGTTTTCATTTTCAAAGCCAAGTGTGGAATGGTTTGTAGGTTTTAACCCTGTAGAGAAATTACCTGCAAAAAAATTCTTAAAAAATAGAAAATATACAATGGCGAGAAACAAAAGACAAATACACAAATATTTTCCCCTGGATCCCAAAACCAAGACTACCAGATTGATTTTTCATTATATTTGTTTTAATGTTATAGTACATATACATATACATGCTGAAGCATTCATAAACCCCAATCCATTAACCACGGATTAGAACATAACCATAGTTCCCTTGACCAGATCTACAAAAAAACATCGTCAGAAAACCATAATGCCCAAAATCATGTGTGAAGCCCATGCAAAAAACCATAGGTAGGTCCAGCCACCTAATATAAGGTCCAAAACAAATTTCACGGTGCACTTCCCCGGACCCCGTGTACAAGGGCTACCACCCCCCTGCAAACCCCCCAACAAGGGGGGATGTAGCCCCCGATGTAACTGCCCAGTTGCGACCAGCGCAATGAAGGGGGGGCTAGCCAGCCCCCACTAACCCTCGGCTTCGTGCGTGGGGCTATTCGTGGAAAGAATATTACACAAACCAAATAGGTTCAACTTCTAGCTATGGATGCACAAGATATTTTCTAAATCCTGACCAACTTTGCATGGACTGGGCTTACACACTCAATCAAATGAAAGAAGAATCTCTACTTATTTCAGTTGAAAGTTTAGAATGAAATTGGTACCTCTGGTTTATCAGGTCGTGGGCGAAGAATGTTAGACTCTTCCATGTTTAAAATGACACTTTGAAATATTCTAAACACTAATTATCAAAAGAAAAAGGAGCATTAAATAAATGTTTCAACGTCTTTTAGTCATGAACCATGTTTCCAAGGTTGCTGGCATACCCCTAGATGCAAAATAATATGACCATCATTTCTCAAGCCTCATTCATGCTCCCAAATTCGCACTACTGGTTAAGTCACATCGTTGGTGTGTGGATGTTCTAGTTTCATCACAAAGCAATGACTTTATGGGGTCAACAGGTAGAAACATCGTCCACTCGAGGAAAATATAAGTGAAGGCATATAGTCGTAGAGTCACGTGGATAGTTTCAATTCACACCTGGGAAGTGTGACCATCATTGAGATACGATCACTCGACCTCTCTCAAGGTCGCACCATCGTGTTACAAGGCTTTGAAAAATATCCAAGATGTGATCCTTGTTGAATTACTAATTTATGACCTGCCTGGTGAACCTCTCAGGTTTGTGGCAGCGATGGGTTTCGATCTACATTACATACATTAGTGGGAATATTTGCAAGAGCGCATCCTCTCATGTGACAACGCCTTGTATCACGACGCGTTGGGATGCTAGGCAACAATTGGAGAATGGGTGTAAGTGGCATTAACACATACACGGAGCATTACTCAACATAGTCAATTCGTGAAGTCACAACTTTGGGAGTCACCAGAAAATGTGACCTAGCCTCCTTTGCGACTATGCGACTCCTCCCAGAGTCGCTAAGTCGCAAAATTGTTCTCAGAAGAAAATTCGACCTAAGTCCCCATATGATGTACAACTTGCATTGAAGGCCACATTTGCAACCCACGATCAATGTGACCTGCCTAATTCCCATCGCATTTTGTCTCTTCGTCAAGCGATAAGGCATGAAAGAATGAATTATCTCATGTGGTTGCATATTCTTATGCTCTTTTTCATCCCATTAAACAACGCTATCAAGTCCTAAAAGGATGGTGCAAAGTAGTGGTAGGATAATAGAAATAAGAACATACCTAATGAAGCTAGAGTGGAAAAAAATTGTAAAAAACTCATTAGTGTGCATGGTATGGGTTTTGAGTACGAGTATGGAATCAATTCCCATGAAAACATGAAATCGGAAGATGTGACTTGCAAAATAAAAATTGAGCCAAGTCGCATATTCAATGAACACAAATGGAAGGCTTCTCACACAACCATGGATGTTTTATCATTATGTCACTGGATGAATGCAAGCTAGTCCTACATAGAAGTAGCTTGGTCATATTTTTATAGGAAATCCTCCATCCATGAAGTTGACCCTATGTACAATTAGAATTTCCATGATATCCTTAATTAATTATCTTATGGTATGCATTGGTGAATAAGCTGGAAATCCTTGGAAGACACCTCATAGATCAATTGTAACAATCATTCGATGCTTTGTATTGCAACGAATGAGGTAAGAGACTCGAAAAAAGAAGAAATCGCTAAGAAAATGGTACCTAAAGCTCACTTATTAGTGCACATTATAATGGGAAAACACTTGTATCCATTACAAAAGGTCTTAGATTCTAAACCAAAGAGGCATTGTCCAAAAGGCCCTTTTTCATGTACATGGATGGTGGAAACCTTATATCTTTCACACCAGTTGATAAAGGACCTTTTGAATCAGACCATAGATCCTACATAGGTTCTACATGCATTATAACATTGTGGCATAGCAACTGAACACACAGGGGTCTCAACTAACGTTATTTGTTTTAATATTTTTCTTTCAATTAGTTGATTGTATTTCTAGTATCATTCTTTGTTATAAATATGTATGATCAATGTTATTTTCCTACAAGAAGAGAAAGGGGACAATGATGTTGATTTATGCGAAGAATCCAAGACTTCTCGTAGATTATGCAATTAGGGTTCTGATTAAAAACCAACCAGATGTGTGTGGTTTCTTAGACATTATGTCAATATCAATGGAAGATTGCAGGGAAATGAAAGAATGTTGACCTCGAAAAGGGATCTAAAGTTTTTGCAAAACTACGCAATGAGGGTTTCAATGAGATTGAAATTGGAACCATTCAGGCTCCTAAAACTTGGTGGCATAATATGACTGGATGCAAGCGACACATGATGACAAGAATTTCAACCATTCATGCAAGTCTTCATGGTTTCATGGCAATGTTGGCAACAAGAACCAACCCTAGGGTTTCTTGAAACTTCTCTTTTCTCCTCACATTCTCTCTTCTGTCAATGTTAAAATGTTCTCATCATGATTTCAACATTTATGTTGAGATCAATTCAACATGTACTAGACGATAGGCTTGTGAGAGTAGTAAGGCAGTTCAAGGGTCATGAGGGGAGGTCAAGGGTCATGGTAGGTGAATAGTCACCCCATTTCTATAAATGTGCCCTTATGCCTCATTGAAAGTGGACTTTTAGCCCTTGAGTTGAGGCTAGGATTAGATAGTTGATTTTTGCTTGAGACCTAGAGGTACTCAGCTCTTGGTAGCTAATAGAGTTAGCTATAGTGAGGCTATGGTTTTGCATTGGGCAATGCTATGAGCAACCCATGTTCCATTGTTATGTTTTGACCAACTACAATATAAGTACCTGGAATTGCAGAAACATTAATAAGATTTTCTTCATGTTCAACACTGATTCCCATGCTTACTCATGGTGGTTGTATTGGTTGTCTTATATTTTCACCGTATTTGTATGTGTTCTTTCATATACGTAATATTTTATGGACTGGTTCATAGTTAATGCATGTATGTTTTTCTTTCGAATCTGTGTTTACTTATTTCTCACTATGCTGGTGATCTATTGTGAACTATTTTCCAATTAACTTATCACATGTTCTTGTTCATGTATGTGTGATTGGGTTTTAGCTCACTGATCCCTCTCATGGCATACCCTTTCTTATTTCTGCTGAGACTTGTTTGTGCCTCTTTTTGTGATTTGTCAATCTTGGGTTGATTTTTTTTCACTATCTTTTCATTTAATTCTTATCCCTACTCTGACACCTTCTCATTTGATAGCCAAGAGCTGAAACTTTCATGGTGACATTTGGGTCCACATACTATATGGGGCTCCTATCCCAAACAGTGTGAGGTCTAATTGGGATTTGACACCTGGGAGACCCACTAGTTGTTGGTGATACATTCCAGCCTGTCAACAAAATTGGTGCTAGAAGGAGGGGAAAATGACAAGATGAGTCCTTGGAGTCTGCAGTTTAGTCTCATATATGTAAATGGCCCTATCCTGAATATTGCTCCCATGGTGTTTCTCTGACTTATCCATTTGTCAATTTTCAATCCCCGGTGAGCCTCTTTATCACTTGTCTCTGTTAAAGTTCGATGGTGAGGATGGAACATCCATAACCAAGAACTTTTCTAATTTTCTTAGGTTTTGTGAATCTTACAAAATTGATGATGAAGCATTTTCTTGTATGCTTTTCTCCCTCACCCTTCAAAGTCGTGTCAAGAAATGGTGCCACACATTTCCAGCAACTTCCATCCATTTGTTTGAGCAACTCCTTAGTAATATCCGAAACGCTTTTGACAAGTACGATTTTCAAGATGTTTTTAGAAGGTTAAATAAGCTTAGGGTGAAACCTAAAGAATATTTAGAGGATCTTGCTACTAGATTTGTTAATATTTGTTTTTAATTTTATGAAATAGATGTCGATTGGGAGTATGTGAGTAAAAATTTTCAACGGTTGGTTCTCGTTTCTCTACAACACCTTTGATTTTAAACAAAACCCAGTTCTTATGAGTATCATGATAATTTTCAAGTTACAAGTTGCCCAAACCTTATCCCTAAGATCGTCTTACCTACCTCTATGAGTCAGGGACAACCTCAAGCCTTCAAGGAGGAAATTACCGCTTTCATAATTTCTCATCCTCTTCCTTCTTTGTTACCTAATGAATTTTTGCTCATAAACAGTTCAGATGATGAAAAATGCTTCCAGGAAAATCAACCAACTTGTATCACCTCTGAGACTCTCATACATCCTATTGAATCCAAGCCAAAAGATCCAATTGATATAACATTTTTCCCTGTTGATGAAACCAAGCTCGAGTCCATTGAGCATATGCCTCAATCTATTCCTAAACTTCATTCACTTGTTGGTAATGATTGGGTCTTGTCTCAGATAAAGCTAACTATCCTACCAAATCCACGAGCCATGATATGCATGAAAATCCATTTGTGCAAGATGTGAGTCCTGGTCTGATTGGTGCCCCTTCATATGACCCTTTTCATCCATTATTACCATATTTATTTCATGTTCCTACTACGCTAGCAATTTCTACAAATCATTCACATCTGTATCATGTTGGTGTTTATTACAATCATGTATATGGGGGTGATGTTCCACAGACATAGTATGAGGATCTTGAATCTCTTGCTCCTAATCTCTTCAATCCATAGTATTTAACTGGTGAAGAAGAAGGCTTTACATCTTGACCAATTCAAGATGGTTATCTCATTGATTCCTCTTTAATTTCAATCTAAGAGGAGCCTTATGTGCCAGATACCTAACCTGACCAAATTGGTGGCTTCAGTGATTTTCATTCTATCGAAAACATATTCACCCATACTTCTCATGGTTTTCATTCATATCCACCTACTAATCTTATGAAGCCACCAAGGTTTGATGATGCACCTTGTGAAGGTTCAGGGACTCATAAGGAAGTTGAGGCACTTAAACTTCCATTGATGATTATGTCAGGTTCTCACGATCCTGATGAGACCCATGAACCAAGTCAAATTAGGGTTTCCACACACCATTCTCCTCTCGGCATCATCTTGACGGATGCCATCTCATCTTGGAAAACCTCTGACTTGAGTGATGTTTCTATGAGCACATTTTTCCATCCTCTATCAGTTGACATGCATCAACCTCTATACCCTAATTTGTTTTCTTGAGCGGGTACACAGACCATTATCTCAAGCCTTTTTTACTGCTACCCCGCCAGTATGGTTTGTGAACATATACACGCAGATGATGTCTTACAATCCTCTATATGTGAAGGTACCAATCACCTAACCTCTCCTTTTCTTGAGACTCTTTCGGTTGATTCACTTCATTCTTGGGAATATAAAGAATCTGATATGTTGAACTACCAATCTATCAGCATTCGAATATCTGATCCAATCAACAATATATTCACTGATAGTTGTCCTGTCACAGCTAATGATGACCATATGAATTCACCTATTAATCTTATGAAACTACCGATATTTGATGGCTTGTTGTTTGAAGGTTAAGAGATTTGTCAGGACAGTGAGGCACTTAAGTTCTGTAGATGGTTATGTCAGGACCTCATGTACTTGACAAAATTCATGGACAACTTCAAAATAGGGTTTTCAAGATTAGGGTTTCCACACTTGAATCCTTCTGTATCTCAGTTACACCTGGTGGAAACCCCTCTTTTCAAAGTCATCAAGTTAATCATCATCAATATCATGATAAGGTTGTTGATTGGCTTGAAGGATCTTATATAGCAGATTTATCTACTAGCAGGAAACATCTTGCCTCACTTACATTGGATTTAGGGTTAAGTGTGAATGGATGTATGTCATGGCTGGATGATTATAGATTTCAAGTGTGTGATTCTGTTTACTAGGATTGGATTGTAGTTTGGCTTGAATGATCTTTTCTGGCGCATTTTCCTATAAGTAGAAATGACCTTCTTGCCATTGTAAATGTTTATGAGGTGAGCATTCTGGTTTTTGCACGATTCTTTTTTCATATTCTAATCACTGACATCTCTATTCTTCTAGGTCAGGAAATGTTGCGATGGTTGCATTGGAAGTTTGATTTCACATAACACGACCTCCTCTCTAGTTAAATTAGGGTTTAGATTAGTTAGGTTTTAGGTTTTGCTTGTTATTTTTCTAATTAGGGTTTTCTTATCAAAGTTTTCTTATTAGGATCTCTTTGTCAAAGTTTGCTTACTATTGTTTGCTTCTATGGATAAGATCTAGAAATTCTTGGTTGTGTTTGTGTTAACTTCAGAACTAAATTTTTGCATAATATTTGGAATTTAAGCATGCATTCATATTTTGCATTGAAATCTATGCATATGCACTGCATTGGTATTCTAATTGCAATTGGATGTTTGCTTCCTTGCATTAACATAATATTTTATTACATCATAAATCTTGCCCGTCACATTACATCATGTGTTTTTCTTCTTGCATAACATACATTGGTCATTGACCTAGCCTTTCATTTAACCTCTATATTTCATTCCACTGCATGAGTCTTCCTGAACATATAGCCTTTGATCCTTTGGTGTTATGGATATCTTTCTCACACATGTCTGCACATCCTCAAACCTTAAAGGGATTGCTTTGACCTCTTCACATAGGTTGACACCCTTAGATGGTTGCCTTATCACCTTGCGCTAATGTGGAAGCCCTAACCCTAATGATTGTGTGTGGTTGTGATGGTTGCTCCAAGAGGTAGCTTCTCTTAGAATCAATCATCAAATTTACATCCTGGATATCCTTCCTATGAGTCTAACGTGTTAGCAAGGAAAGTATGAACAGGTTGCTTGTCTCAAACCCTAATCAGTTTGAATGACCTATACCCATAACCTAAATCTTATGCTCAACATAGTCTTGGATATCTTGTTGAAAATAGCAACAAGAAATGTTAAAAATATCATTTAGAAATTCTAATTTAATTTGTCCTTAGTTAAATTAGGAATTAAATCAAAATTATATTCTCATAGAAACTTGTAACAATTAAGTAAGTTAATTTAACTTAGTTGGCTCATCAAATTCGAGTTGGAAGTCTATCTAGATTCATGTAGAATGATTCCTAAATTTTTGGGGTCCATGTGAGTTCTTTTGAGTTGTAATTATTTAATTCAGTCTAACTAAGTTAAAGTCAATTAAACTAGTTCAAATAGTTTGAGGAACTAGTAGGAGTTCTAGTAGTGGGGACAAGCACTAGTCCATCTTCACTTCCACACCAGTTAACTAAAGATTCACTCATAAATAACTCATGCATGTCAGTTCAGAGGAATACCGAGTTGAGATTAGAGTTCAGGGACAATGTACTATCAGTTGTATAATTATCTTAGTTGTATAGATGGTGCATGCACCAGTTGAGGGCCTATGGATGGATTGCATAGTCATGGGTGGAGAATTTCCAAATTAAATATGGGCTAATTATCTTAGGAATTTCTTAAGGAAGTAGGGGCTTGGTAGACAATAGAATTGGCTAAGTGTTGGCTTGAGCTATCTTGTGAGGCAAAGAGATAGATTGTACTTGTGCAGGAATTTTTCGGGTTGAAAAAGCATTGTATTTTTTCTCAGATATTGTGGTTAATACAATATAGATAGTCAGGGTTTTGAGCAGTTTCATTCCCCAGAGAAATATTGTGTTATGTGCGATTGATATTCTTCCTTTTCTACTTATTGTTTTCATTGATCAATTTTGGTTTCCACTAAATAGTAGAGTATATTCTTGTCTTGTGTTTTAGCATATCACATAAGTAGTTTGAATTTACAGTAAAAATATACATGGTATTAGAGTTGAAGACACTATAGAAGAGGAAAATTTGAGTTTGTTGTGCAGCTGAAATCAAATTTGCAATTCATACTTCAGAGTCAGCAATATGGCTTTCTACGGTTTGAGACTTGATTATGCCATGGAGGGCAACTCGAATTACATATCTTGGAAGTACAAGATGGAGGCAGTGCTCGACGACAATAGGCTCAAGAAATTCATAGATCATGATATTCCGAAGCCTCGAGCATCTGATGCTGAATATTTGGCTAAATGAAGAAATTGTGTGGTGAAAGCAAGAATGATTATCCTAGAAGGAGTTCGAGATCACATTGCCTCAAATATCCATGGTGTGGAAACTCCATTTACAATATGGAAGGCATTGACAAACCTGTTTCAAAATAGTAGTGACCATAGGGAGTTGGCACTGACAAACAAACTCAGAAAGATCAAGATGGAGAAGGGAAACTCTATTTCGAAGTACTTGACCAAGTTCACCCTATGTCGAGATGAGCTTGGAAGTGTTAGAATTACTATTTCTGAAGACGATCTGGTGAGCCTAACACTTCTAAGACTTCCCAAGAGTTGGTACAGTTACTAGGACTCAGTTAATGGGAGGGAGAAGCTACTATAGTGGGAGCAGTTGTGGTATAACTTGGTACAAGAAGAGTTTCGATGAAACACCATAGATGGGACCTCATCCAAAGAAGTGGAAGAGGACATTGCATTAGTCAACAAAGAAAATAAATCCAAGGGAAAGAAGTCCCAAGGTGAGGAGGGTGGAAAGAAGAAGGACTTTTCAAACATCAAGTGTTTTCATTATCACGAGTACGGGCACTATGCCACGCATTTCCCACAGAAGAAAGCAAGTGAGAAGGAGCTTGTAGTTGCAACAACGAGTGAAGATCTAGCTTCACAATTTGAACTTTATTTCACTCTCATTGCATGCATGGCCAACACTGTAATGGGAAGCATGTGGTATCTCGACAATGGTGCTTCGTTCCATATGATGAGGAATAGAGATCTCTTGAGTGAATTTGAGGAGAAAGACCTCAAGCAGAACATAGAGTTTGGAGATGATGGGGGGTATAAATCGACTGAAATTGGTACAATTACCTTTCATAGGGAGTATGGATCCCCTCTCATAATTACATATGGGATGTATGTTCCAGGACTAAATAAGAATCTTGTTTCCATCGCGGTATTGGAAGACTGTGGCTACGATGTGATTTTTGGAAAAGGAAAGGTTTTCCTTAGACACATCGCCATGAGATAGGTGAAATAGAAAGGTGTACGAGTCAAGAACATGTATGAACTTGAGGTATAAGATGAATGCAATGCCTTTAGGATCATGGAAAAGGTTAGAGACTAGGTTGTGGAGAGGGAGCATGAATTACATCTCAACATGTCGCCTTAGAAGCATCCTCAAAAATTTGTGGAGAAGCCACAATTAGAGAAGTAGAGAGGAGACCGAGTGGAGGCATCGACTCAAGTAGAAGCCTCCAGTAGGGGGAAATTTCAAGCCAAGTGGGCAAAGGGAGAACATGCAGCCATACCTCCAGGTGAGAGGTGGGTCAATGTGAAGTAATAGTCCCAAGAGTGCAGAAATTTGGGTAGGTTCCATTGAGATATTTTGTCTCATGGATAAGTACCTTACTGTGGGAGCCAACAGTGCACAGTAGCATGATGGATCAGTGGTGGTTGATGCAATCAGATGTCAGAGTGACAAAGGCAGAGACTAGCAGCAGTCAGATAATGGATAATGGAGAGCAGAGAGCAGAGTTAGCACAAGCGCAGAGTTTTCAGTCAACAGAGGCAGAGCTAGCACCAACGCAGAGTTTTTAGTCGACAGAGGCAGAGCTAGTAGCATTCATCATGGGGACATCACCATTGTCAAAATGGTCGTAAATGGGACAATGAACGATGTAATCACTAGAGTGTTGTCTTTAGGATTTGTGTGGTATTTTAATCGTTGATATCCTAAAGATAGTTCACACATGAAGAAAGCATTTGACCTTAGAATTCAAACACTTGTTCCATACAAGAACTTCTCCTAAACTTCATCCATTGGGGTACATGATGGAGAAGAATCAGCAAGGCATGATATGGGGCAATAAATTCAAATTATGGGCACCTCCCATCCCATTTCTCATGGACAACCATTTCCTGGATTACTGCAAGGAAGACAAAGGAAGGTTAAATAAAAGGAAATAATCATTTCCTTACAACATTAATTGTGTGCATTTCTGGCGTAAAACTTGTGATTTACCTCCCTTACTGGCAATGTTTGAACACTACCGTGCTTTTCTCAAATGCACTAAGACCACCGGAAGAAGTTGAATTGTTCAACAAATTAGTTATTCATCTCACTACTACCATCTCTAGACTTCTTAAGGGAATGGGTTTGCATTTCCAAAGCTACGCGTGGAAGGTTCAACTTCTAGCAATGGATGCACAAGATATTTTCCAAATCCTGACCAAATTTGCATGGACTGAGCTTAAGCACTCAATCAAATGAAAAAAGAAGCTCTACTTCTTTCGGTCGACAATGTAGAATGAAATTGACACTTGTGGTTCATCCGACCGTGGGTGAACAATGATAGAATCTTCCATGTTTAAAAGGACATTCTGAAATAGTTTAGACACTAATTATCAAAAGAAAAAGGAGCATGAAATAAATGTTTAAACATATTTTAGTCATGAATCATGTTTCCAAGGTTGTTGGTAGACCCTTAGATGCAAAATAATACGATAATTTCTCCTCAAGCCACATTCACGCTCCGTAAGTAGAACTACTGGTTAAGTCACATCACAAAACAGTGACTTTATGGGGTTAATGAGTAGAAACATCATCCACTCGATGGAAAGATAAGTCAAGACAGATAGTCGCAGAGTCATGTAGATAGTTTTAGTTCACACCTGGGAAGTGTGACCATCATTGAGATGCGATCACGTGAGCTCTCTCAAGGTCGCACCATCACATTACAAGGCTTCGGAAAATATCCAGGATGTGATCCTTGTTGAATTGCTACTCTTCGACCTGTCGATGAACCTCTTAGGTTTGTGGCAGTGATGGGTGTCGAGTTGCATTACATACATTAGTGGGAATATTTTCAAGAGCGCATTCTCCCATGTGACAATTCCTTGCATCACGACGCGTTGGCTTGTTAGGAAGCAATTGGAGAATGGGCACAACTGACATTAACACATACACGGAGCAGTACTCGATAGAGTCAATTCCTGAAGTCACAGACCTGGGAGTAGCCTAAAAATGTGACCTGGCCTCCTTTGTGACTGTGCGACTCCTCCAGAGGTTGCTAGGTCATAGAATTGTTCTCAAAAGAAAATGCGACCTACGACCCTAAGTGGTGTGCGACTTTCATTCAAGGCCACATTTGTGACCCACAGTCAATGCGACCTGCCCAATTCCCATTGAATTTTGTTTCTCAATCAAGCGATGAGGTATGATCGAATGAGTTATCTCCCGTGGTTATATATTCTTATGTTCTTTGTCATCCCATTGGACAATTCTATGAAGTCCTAGAAGGATGGTGCAAAGCAGCGGCAGGATAATGGAAAGAAGAATATACCTAATGAAATTATAGCGTGAAACAACATTGTAAGAAACTCATTAGAGTGCATGGTAGGGGTTTCGAGTACTAGCATGGAGTCAATTCCCATGAAAAAATGAAATGAAGATGTTACTTGCAAAATAAAACTTGAGTCGAGCCGCATATTCAGTTGAAGACCAATGAAAGGCTTCTCACACAACCATGGATGTTTTATCATTATCTCGCTGGATGAACGCAAGCTAGTCCTGCATAGAAGTAGCTTGGTCATATTTTTGCAGGACAACCTCCATTCATGAGGTTGACCCTAAGGACGATTTTAATTTCCATGATATCCTTAATTAATTATCTTATGGTATGCATTGGTGAATAAGTTGGAAATCCTCAGAAGACACCTCATAAATAAAATGTAACAATTAGTCACAGCCTTGCATTACAACCAATGAGGCAAGAGACTTGAGAAAAGAAGCACTCGCCAAGAAAATAGTACCTAAAGCTCACTTATTGGTGCACATCGTAATGGGAAAACACTTGTAGCCATTACAAAAGGTATGGGATTCTAAACCAAAGAGGCATTGTCCAAAAGGCCCTTTTCATGTATATGGATGGTGGAAAAGCCTTAGATATTTCACACTAGTTGATAAAGAACCTTTTGAATCAGACCATAGATCCTACAAAGGTTGTACATGCATTATAACACTATGGCATAAAAACTGACCACATAGGGGTCTAAACTAAAATCATTTTTTTTAATGTTTTTCTTTCAATCAATTGATTGTAATTCTAGTATCATTATTTGTTATAAATATGTTTGACCAATGTTATTTTCCTGACACGTTCAAAATTTAGCAGTGACTATGGAAAAGCTAAAAAATAAAAGTAATCGTATTGAATTGAAACCTAGACTAGAATGTAGTGCTCCTCACCCTGACTACAAGGGTATGAAAGACACTCAAATCCAAGTTTGTATGCTCAAGCTATCGTCGGTTAAAGTTATGGTCAAACTTAGCCAAGTGGTAATCACTAACTAGGAAACAAATTGGCAAAGGGATGATGCCCGAAAATTGGTGGTTGGAAATGGTGAATTTGTCGCCTCCTTAATTTGCATAATAACCCTTAAAATCATGTGAAAATATTTTCTATAGTAGCCTATATATATATATCATTTTTTTTTGGTGTGGCGGGCCACTAACCCCGCCACCCCTCCCAATGGCAATGATAATTTTCTTATTAAATGGATTGGCGGGCCACTCTCAGTGGACCTGCCTGACCCAAACCATATGTTATATATATAAGGTAGAAAAATTGGCGGGGCTTGAACCTGCCTAGCCCAGTGGGTTGGCCCGCCACCCAGGTGGTTTCAAAACGTATACCATATTCAAACCAAAGTATTAACCACCAATAGTTAAAAATAAATCATTTCTGCATTTTAAACAATGACCAAACCTTTATATGGGTTGCAGGGATTTGAAGCTGGAACTGCCCACATACGACGCACCACTGCCATCAATGGGCCAACCGCCCCACATTGGTGGCTCCACCCGAGTTCTTTAAAATAAATCCTCAATTCATTTTCCTAGTAGACGGCAGAGCAGTGGAGCACGAAACCCTGAGAATCCATGAGGGTCAGAACCATGAGTGAGGGATCTGCCTAGATGCTAAAAAGATTTCCTTAGAGGACCGGAGGTGCCAATGTCACAATTTGACAAGTTTATAGTTATTTTTGCACGTTTTCTTGCTAGGAATCCAACCTTGTTGTCCGCAACAAGGAATATTGGCAGAATCTTGAGGAATCTAAAATATTCCCTTGGAGGTTGATTTATGAAAGATGCATAATGATGCCAAATTTATAGTCATTTTTCACAAACTTTCCCAAGGAGCATAGTGGTGTGCTCATAATTTTCATCCGAGCAGTGGAATTATTTTCCATCTCCAGGAAGGAATTTTTGGGGGAATCTTTGAGATTCCTCAGGGTCCATATTTTGATAGTATCAGAAAGGGTCCAAGTTTATAGTCGTTTGACACGATTTCGCACCACAAGTTCAGCGGTGTAGTCCATTTTGTCGGCAGAGCTTTACATTTTCCTTCCATCCCTAAAAGTGGAGGTATATGATCCAGTTATGCCATGTGTTTCTTTTGATTTACTGAGATGATGGTTTTGTTGTCGAGATCCTTGATTGCATCATGTTTAAGGATAATTGTATTCCATGTCATGTGAGATTTTATTAGCTTGTCATGCTGAAGGAGGGCCCATTTGAGTGATAGTTCCTATAGGAGAACATATCATGGAGAGACATGCCGCTCTGGTTGAGGGTATTATCCTTGTAATGAAAAATATTGTACTATGTACTCATCATCATCTTGCAAGTTTTAATGAAGAGACCTCCTCACTCTCGACACTAGGGCCAGAGACATAACCCACACTGAATGAACTCTATTATCAATGTGTCTGTGTTCCTTGATTTCATGGTTTTCGTTATGATTTATCTTATTTAAAGCATGAACATGTGGATTTTCATACTCTTTCATATTCAATTCTACTAACATCACATAAGTAAAATATTTTGGTTAATTCTGATGGCTGAAGAGATCTAGATTATAACATCTCATCATGTATAATTATAATGTGATGTAGTGAAGGAAGATGAAGGAAAGGAAGGTTGAATATAAGGATAAGAAGAAGACAATATCAAGGAAGATTATCCTTGCATGTGTGATCAAAGATATGAAATTTCTATGGTACAAGTTTGAAACTAAGAGGCAAAGGAGAGGCCAAAATTCATCCCTAGAGAAGACCTAGTACAAACTTAGGAAGATGCATCATGAAGTATTTTGGTGAAGCCTTGAATTGGAATCTTGGGCATCTTGTGGTTGTCATCTTGGTGGTTAGTTTGACTTTGATGTATCTCTTGTTGCATTTATTCTCTAAGGAAAAGGTTGGCTAGGTTTTTCCCCGTTTGTGGGTTTTCCTAGGGTAAAATCTTTTTATCTCTTTGTACATTGTGATCTCTATTTCTCTATTGTCTCTATGGTTGAATTTCTGAATGTGTGTAACAACCCTAGGTTAAAAATCCATTTTATAAAGTTAATAAAGGAAAAATAAGACCAAGGTCATGAGACACGTATTCCAAGATGAATGTTGGGCAAAACATCCTAGTGTGGGTGTTCATTTGGTTATTATGGATAAAGGAAAGGGAAAAGGAAAAGGAAAATGATTTGAAAAGGCAAAGATGCATTAATTATAATTTTATTTATGAAAATAAGAGAAAATGAAGGTGAAAGGTCACTTGTTGCATGTCAGGAGGAAAATGAAGAAAAATAATAGAAATTGAAGAAAATGGAGGCCTCATTGAGAAAAATACTTATGAGGAACAGTTCAAAACTTTTGTTAGTTTATGATTTTATTAGTTCAGTTTTGGAACTCTCTCTCTATTCTCTCCACTCTCTCATACTCTTGCACACATAGAGCATTCTTGGAGCACTCTAACATTGGAGAAAACAAAAAAGGAAAGGAAGGCCAAGAAAGAAAAGGAAAGGAAGGATCAAGTGAGGAAAAGTTTGGATCAAGCAGCTACAATGGGAATACTTGCAGGGTTACATGTACAATTTCCTTGCTATTTTTGACATGCATGGTACATGTATGTGTGTATTTGGTTCTCTTGTTGTCATTGGCATGGGTTTTTCCAGATGTGATAGTGTTGTCATCCTTGCCTTTCCATTTCAAGATAGCCATGGTGTGATGGGGTTCTTTTACTTGGTTGATTTGGATTGATGAATGGTTTCGAAACTAAGTGGGGTGGTCTGAGGAAAATTCCCAAAGGCCCAATAATCCCTTGACTAGTAATGGAGGGATACACAGTAAATCCTGAGGGTGGAGATGGGAAATTCCTCATGGTTTACGTGGAGATATCTAGAGGCATCCATGCTTTTTTAGGGCCTAGTCATCGCTTAACCGATATATGGTGATATTGTGGTAAAGCTCGGTAGTGTATGTTTATTGTTTTGCCTAGGAATCTCTTGACCAGTAATGTCATGATACATGGTAAATCCTAGTTGTATAGATGAGGTTTTCATGCCTAGGAATCCCTTGAATGGTAATGGAAAGATACACGGTAAATCTCGAGGAAGCCTAGGTTGGTTTTATTGTGAGTCTCGCATTCATGCTTGGAATATGGCACGGGGGTGATTGGTGGAAAGAAAGATTTGCTTCAGCCTAATATATGGTTGGGTGGTAGATGGAAGTCCCTGACATGGTTAAATTTTGCATATATTAATAAGAACTCTTTTCCTCTTGTATTCCATGAGTATTTATACTTGTTATTATGTGGCATTAATGATTGTTGTATCATTAATATATTTTTGGCTATACGCTAGTTATGAGCATGGTTTATGATAGAATTGAGTTATCGCTCTCATAATGTTTTGATTAGTAAATGATTGAATAATGAATGTATCCCCTAATAGATGATAATGCAGCTACTATCAGATGGCATTAGACCTTCTTGAGGATTCTTAGATAAGTATGAGATCCCTATGTTATGAATCTATTGTTATGACATGTAGATTACATGTTCATGATGTGTTTGATGGAATGTATCTCATGGATAGGACTTGCTAAGTCATGTTATTATCTCAATTTTGTATGGAAGGCTTTTTCCTTGTGTCATTCATTGTTAAAGGAAGTCTCATTAAGTTATCGACAGAGGTATGGTTGCTAGCGTGAAAACGTGGCTTAAATATCATGGTCGTAGGCAGATAATTGAGTGAAAAAGACTACAATTGCTCCGTTGAAGGCATCATGTGTGTGACTGGAGGGTCACAGTCAAAATTCTACAACTTTGTGTCGACGTTTGGGAGATCAGGGCACTGAAAAAGAGTCTTATCTTAGGGCTTGGGCACCTGGAAGGGTGATTTAGCCCTTGGGGGTCCCACAACACTTGAGGGTCCCACAGCACTTGAGGGAAGTCAATAAGGTTTGGTTGAGTCAATTCCACTTCCTTAAGGTGATCTAGGAGGTTGAGTTATATCATAGTAACTCTTCGCCACATGTTTACACTTGCAAGTCAGAAAATTGGCTAAATGTGGGAAGAGGGTGTTACAAAGTGGTATCAGAGCATGGTTCAACTCTTGGACTCGATGGGAAGAATGTGTTTTTCGTGCATGCATGAATATTGTGTGTGTTCTTGTTATGTATGCATGGTGATGGTCCTTATTATCATTGTGTTGTCATGTAGAAGTTGATGATGTTGTTGCTGGGATGAATTTGTCATGAATGCTTGTCAAATGTATATGTATTTTTTATTCATGCTAGTGTCTATATGGATAAATGTACATGTAGTGTTATGGTTATGATTGTCATGCATAAGGTCATGATATGCAGTTGGTGTTGTCATTCATGATGTTGGTATGGTCATGCATGATAACTGGATAATGGTTAAGATGATGTTAATATATTTATACAATTATGATTATATATGTATCATGCTAATTTGGTTGATCTTGTAGATGAGACATCCTCCCCTTAACTATACTAAGGTATGTTGATTATGATTATATTTTGGTTTAGCTAACATGATATACTTGCAGGAAGAAGATCAAATATGACTAGCAAGATGGTATACTATATAGTTCAAGAGAATCTTTGTATCAATCACATGAGCAACATGGTGATGAGTACTCCCCTCACATAGCAGAAAATTTGAGAAGTTTGAAGGCAAAAATAAGAAGTTGCAAAGAAGAAAATGACAAGATCATTCAGTCACACGAGAGACTTTCCAGAGAATAGGAGAAACAAGTAGAGGTCAATGCAGTTATTCTTAATAGTTTTTCAGAATTGGAGAGACATGGAAAACCACAGGTCAGTTTTGAGCATGAGGAAAGGACGAATGGGTAATATGGTAACATGTCTCATGGTATTCATAGGTAGGATAGGGTGGACATGATCAGAGATGACAGTTTCTTGGATATACCGGATATAAGAGGTGATGGAAATAGGTTCTATTCTAGTTCTAGTTCTGACATGCGCCATGGTCATCATCATTATCATCCTTACATGAGGAATGAGAGGGGATATTTACCAAATGAGTTCAAGAAAGCTAAGCCACCTACCTTTGATGGGGAGTTGAAGAAGTCGGAAGATGCATATGCATGCTATCTTGGAATGAATAAGTTCTTTGAGCTACATGATTACATAGAGAACATGAAGGCCATAATAGCTATCTTCAGCCTCAAAGGGAAAGTAAACATCTGATGGGAAGATGTGAAGTGAGTTAGAGACATAAGGAAAGAGGAATTGAGTTGACATGAATTTAAGAGACTATTCAGGAAGAAGTATTTGTCAGAGAGATACTATGATAGTAAGGCTAAGGAGTTCTATGAGTTAAATATGGTATCGATGAAAAATGAGGAGTATATGACCAAGTTCCTGGAGTTATTGAGGTATGTACCATATCATAAGGATGAGAAGGCCAAGGTTCAAATATTTGTTAGTGGATTACCCTTAGCTTTTAAGGATCGAATTTAGTATTATAACCTCAGTCACTTGAAGAATTCATTGTTAAGTTGAAGCACTATTATGAGCAATCAAAGTGTAAGACAAAATTTGAGCAAGGATGGAAAGGGAAAGATGAGATTAAAAGTAAATGGCGTCTGAAGCAAATAAGACCCTAGGATGCAAGTGAGAAAGAGAATATCTTTCCTTACAAGAAGTTTAATGTAGTTGGATAGGGACATGGGTCATAGTCTAGAGGGAAACAAAATAAAGGTGATGGTAAGGGATAGTTGCATTGTTAGATATCTGGCAAGGAGCATCTCAAGATGGATTTTCTGTCATATTATATTGGTAGGCCTAAGATTTATAGTGCACAGGAAGAACAGACAGTTGGGGATGTTGGGCAGAGAATTCCTCATATCTATGTAGCATTGGATAATAGGAAGACATGTCACTAGGCATTTATTATCAAGATGGACAATAAGCTTTATGATCAAGTTGTTTCTATTTTGATTGACCCTAGATCTAATTATAGTTATGTTAACCATGAATTGGTGGATATGTGTGGCTTGAATAAAGAAGTACATGTAGGTTCTTGATTAGTGTAGTTGGCTATAGGAACAACTAACAGAGTCCATCATTGGGTAAGAGCTTGTACATTTGAGTTGAATGGTATGCCTATGTCAACACATTTGAATGTACTTCCATTGGGATCATAAAATATGCTTGTAGGTATGGATTGGTTGTATATTCACAAGACTAAGGTGGATTTTTATGAAAATTCTATTGAGTACTTGGATAAAAATGGGGAACAAAGAATCTTGCAGGGTAAGAGGAAGGCTACATCAGTTAGAATGGTTACAACTATGAAAGAAAACTGTTGTCGTAGTAAAGGGTGTGTTATTTTCAGTGCATATTTCTAGCAATAAAGGTAAGGATGTTGAGGATGCAGAGGTCTTGAATAGTTACTCCATTTTACAGTAGTTTCAAGATGTATTTCCAACAGAGATTTCAGGATTGTTGCCTCATAAAGAAGTGGAATTTTCGATTGAGTTGGTATCAAGGGTAACACTAGCATGAAAAGCACCTTACAGGATGAGCACTCTAGAGCTAGTATAATTGAAGTTACAGCAGGAGGAAATTCTTGGCAAGGGATACAATTGGCCAAGTGTGTCACCTTGGGGTGCACTGGTATTGTTTGTGAAGAAGAAGGATGGTAATCTCAGGTTGTGCATTGATTACAGGAAGTTTAACAAAGTGACAATTAAAAACAGATATCTATTACTGAGGATTCATGACTTGTTTGACCAGTAGAAGGGAGCAACAATGTTCTCAAAGATTAATATGAGACTGGGATACCATCAGGTTCACATAAAAGAAGAGGAAATTTAGAAGAATGCTTTCCTGACCAGGTATGACATTATGAGTTTGTTGTAGTTCCATTTGGTTTAACTAATGCTCCAGCTAATTTTATGTGCTTGATGAAGAGTGTGTTGTGTCCTTATTTAGACAAGTTTGTGATAATATTCATCGATGACATCTTGATATATTCTAAGAATGAGGAAAAGAATGTAGAACATTTAGTCGCAATATTGATATTGCTAAGATAGCATTAGTTGTATGCCAAGATTAGCAAGTGAAGTTTCTTTTAGACAGAGGTTCATTGCTTGGGGCATGTTGTTTCCAAGGAAGGCATAACAATGGATCTAGAAAAGATAAGAGCTATCATGGAATGGGAAGCTCCTAGGAATGTGGATGAGTTAAGGTAATTTATGGGGTTAGAACATTATTAGAGGAGGTTCATTAGGAAATTTTCACAGATTTCCTATCCTATCACATAATTATAGAGAAAAGGGAAGAAATTCAAATGAATAGAGGAATGTGGAGCAAAATTTGAGTAGTTAAAACAATTGTTGACAAACACTCTGGTATTAAAGATTATAGATCTAGATAAAGAGTTTGCGGTGTGTAAAAATGCTTGCAAGAGAGGGCTTGTTGGAGTCCTTAAGCAGGAGGGATAGGTGGTGTGTTATGAATAAAGGAAATTTAATGAGCACAAGCAGAACTATGTGACACATGATCTTGAGTTGGCAGCGATCATCCATGCATTGAAGATGTGGCGGCACTATATTCTTAGAAGGAGGTTTGTAGTGATGAGTGATAACAGTGGATTGAGGTACTTATTTGATCAATTGAATCTAAATTCTAGGCAAGCTAGATGGTTCGCCACGACTAGTGATTTTGAATTCGAGATCAAATACATTAAGGGAAAGGAAAACAGGGTTACAGATGCTTTTAGAAGAAGAGTGCGGGTGCATCATATAGAAACTATGAGTTATTATGGGATATATTTACAGGATCAGATCTTACCGGAAAGACATAAGGATGACAGGTATAGGGAGCTTAGGCACTGGTTAGGGTAGGGTATAAGTGAACAAGATGTGTAATATCATATCACAATAGATGGTGTGGTAAGATTTAGGGACAAGATCTATGTGTGGGACAACAGTGAGCTCAAGAAGTTTATCTTGAGGGAATTTCATGATAATTTATATTTAGGTCATTCAGGATATCGGAATTCGTTGAAAATGGTGAATAAGTTCTACTATTGGATTAATCTGAAGAAATAAGTGGCAAAGTTTGTGGCTAGATGTTTGGATTGTCAACAGGTAAAAGCAGAATGTAAGAATCCATGTGATTTACTACAACCAATCCTAATTCCAGAGTGGAAATGGGAGGTCATTTATATGGATTTAATTAGAGGTTTGCCGAGGAAATCTAGATAGCATGATTCCATCATGGTTGTGGTTGACAAGTTGAAAAGATGGCGCACTTCATTCAAGTGAAGTGTACAAATTCATCTAGTGAGGTAGCACAAGTCTTCATCAGATATATAGTGAGGTTGCATGGTGTTCCAAAAGTGATTGTATCAAACATGGATGCTAAGTTCACGTCCAGGTTCTGAATAGATTTATTTGTAGGATTGGGTATAGATTTGGCCTTCAACATAGTTTATCATCCATAGACAGATGGACAGACAGAGAGGGTCAACAAGATTCTAGAGGACATGTTGAGAATGTATGTTATGCATCAACAACGAAAGTGGGAAGAGTATCTTCCAGTAGTAGAGTTTTATTACAACAATGGGTACTAGGAGTTACTGAGGATGAATCTATTTGAGGCACTTTATGAGCGAAGTTGTAACACTCCCATCAATTGGAGTGATCGAGTGAATAGGTTGTTGATAGGGCTAGACATGTTGGTAGAAATGGAATAGGAAATTCAGGTTATCAAGAATAATCTAAAGGAAGCACAATACATGAAAAAGAGATATGCAGATCAACATAGGTTTTTTAACAAGTTTCATGTTGGGGAACATATATACTTGCACATGAAGCCTAAGAAGAGCTCCTTAAGGATTGGGTCATGTGCGAAGCTATCACATTGGTATGGCGGGCCTTTCGAGATCCTTTAGAGGATTGGAAAAGTGGCCTACAAACTTGCACTACCTCCGATAGATAAATTCAATGGTGTTTTCTATGTTTCATTGCTTAAAATATATGTTGTAGGATAAGGTTGGAACATGTTAGTCCTTACAATCTCCTAGGTTGAAAAGGAAATCGACAAGGGTAACCTCAAACCACTTTAGCTTAGTAGCTATCCCTACTGAGCATGAGAGGGATCTCTCTAAGTCTCTTATCAGTGATATCACTTTAAATCAAATGAATTTTAGGCTAGATATGTGTATTTGTTTGTGAAAATTTGGTTTTTTTAAAGGATTTGCTGAACTTAGGGTTTGGAGCCACAAGTAGGTCTAGGATGTGGGAATACATGAGCAAACATAAGAAGGAGCTAGATGTCAGAAGCCATGGTGTAATTTGAGTATTTTTCAGTGTAGTATAGAGGATATAGTGTGGAAGAAACTAATGAGCATAAATAAACAATATTTCATTAGCTTAGGAAGACAAAACACATGACTATGAAAACCAGATAACAGAGCTTGAAAAACAAGAATTATGAGTATTTTATCACAAGGAATTCATAGAAAGAAGAGACATAATGTAGATAAATATGTTTATACCATGAGAAAAAAAAGAATGAAGTCCAAGCACCATCAAATCACTGGGCTAGAGTTCCTTGAAAATAGCTGCAACCTGTATTTGTATTAACTAAAAGATGATTACAATGCAAGCCTCCTTCACAAAAAGTTTCAACTACTTCTCCTGAAGTGAAATGATACATATAGACTCTCCTAGACCACTTGTCTACCTTCAGGAGTCAAATTCCTTGGTGGAGTAACTAACTCCAAGATTCTCTCAAACAACAGGTGAGAGTGAGAAGGTGAAACTCAAACATTTCATGAAGAGTTTGTTTAGGAGTTTGCTTCTTTTATGAGGCCTAATAAACATAAAAAACAACCTATGATGTAAATTTATTCATGCCTACATCACCTAACCTCGTAACTAGTGCCATTACATAGAGAATCTTGACTTTGACCAAGTCAGACTAGAAACTTGAAATTTTACACAGTGAAATATTCCAAATAAAAACATAGAAAGTGCAGAAGCGCAGTGCCAACTTTGCACTAATTTTTAGGTGCCTTCCAAGGGTCAAAATTCAAATATGAGAGAACGATAAACTAGCCCTTCAAGTCTAGTTTCCATAACAGTTTGAATTTATGAATTTGGAGCAAGAGATGACCTTCAAAATCCATTCTCCCAACATCACTCCAGAAGCGCAGTGCCTGTTAAAAAATGGTCCAAAATGCTAGCTTTTTGCCACTTTTTTGCATTTTTCTCCAAAGCTAAGCCACCTCTACAAAATATTGGAAAATGGGTTTTTAGAGGATAGCAAGACCTTTCCAAAAATGTAGACCTTTCCTCACATGGAGGCCTTAGGAAAAAGTGTAGCGCTTAGCTGAATTTCTGAACTTAGACCAAAATTTGTCAAAAAACTCAAAATGCTCAGAATTTGCTCAAAATTGGAGGGAAGGTATAAAAATAGGTTTTTTTATAGCTTCATGGATGCTTCAGCATGAATCTCCAAGTTTTCCTCATTCTTTTGCTGTTTTTTGGCCTCCTTGAGCTTATTTTCAAGTTGTTTCACTTTGTCATTGGCGATCATGTTTTGAGCTTGATAGTGATGCGCCATGTGTCTAAGCAATTGATTGCCTATGTTTTCCTTCTCAAGGAGCTTCTCCAAGTGTTCATTCACCCTATTAAGCCAATATTCCTTATCTTGATGAACCTCTAGGGCGATTTGATCTTCTAGGTAAAGATCCTCATTAAGCAGAATTTTTCCTTGTTCCTCTTGAAAATATTTCTTGAGGCCTCTTGTTCTTGATCTTTTTATTTTTCCTCTCACTTTTGATGCTTTAGGCTCGCTTGATGTCATGATCTCCTTACCTTTTCTAACTTGCTGCAATAACTTGGCTTTTTCCTTTTCTAGGATCAACTCTTTTGCTTTGAGTTGATTGTTTTCTTGTTCAAGGAATGATATGACATATTTTTCTCTTTCAAAATTGATTGCTAGCTCCTTGATTTGATAGTCCTTATCCTTGTTTTTCTGTTGCATGTTTGAAGTCTGACCCTCAGCCTCTGAATCAACCAGTTCAAACTCATGCTCAACTGTGTGTTTCTCTTTTGTTATCGGTTCCTGCTTTGTCGATGAAGAAGGCTTGGCCCCTTTCTCTCTGTGAGAATAAAACACAAGCCTTTGGCCCTTCTTGTACACTTTAGTCACCTCAGGTTTGGATAGCTGATTATTCTCCACTGATTTGCTAGAGGACCCCACCTCCATTTGAATGAAAAAATAAACTGTGAGGTGTGAATGGAAATGAAGTGATGTGAAGGTGGATTTCGACAAAATGATAGAGGAGGTTTGAAAAAGGTGGATATTAAATTTGGAATCTAATGAAAATGAGTAAAGAAACATTGGAAGAGTGATCTCCTTGCAAGGAGTAAAAACAGGGTTTGTAATGAAAAATGCCCAAAAACCTCAAGGAATGAGCTAGGGTTTTACTTTTTGTGGGGTAAAACTTTGTTTTGAGGTGAATTCAATGGTTAAAATTGCTTATCAAACATGTATGCAGGTGTAGGAAACCATTTTACATGTTTTAGAAACCAAAAATAGAGATGGCCATTTTCACCCTATCATTTCCCATGCAAATTTAACTACAAACCCTAACTTGAAGAATCATTGACATGAGATGAATTTGGAAAAGAAAAAGAGGGATAATGATAGTGTAATTACTTTTCAATAAGTCAATAAGTCAATAAAATCAAGCTTTCAAGTGAAAAATTGAGATTTGGGAGAGTTTTGAAGGATTTCTGGGCACTCTGTCCTGTGCGCAGCGCAATTCACAGAAGCACAGTGCCATCTTCCAAACCACTTTTGGAGGCCTTAAACTGCTCCAAATTGAGATCTTGATAGCTTGTTGCAAATATGTTGAACTATGATATAATATGGACACCTCAAGCATGTAATGTGGACACTCCATGAGGGAGAAAAATTGATGTTCCCAAGGTCACTCCAAAAACTCAAGGTTTCTCTCCCAAAAGAGAATCTCCAAATTGGATAGCACTTTTGGATGCCTTTCACTAATCCAAATCATGATCTGAAGGTACCATTGGAAATATTAGGATGTCTGATACACAATAGAATCCTTAAGAACTACCAACAGCTGCCCCAAACCCCTGAAAACCTGTCTTGAAGTCAAGCTGTCCAGAATTGCATTAACTTTCCCGTAGCAAGTGTATTTGGGGAATATATTTCAAATCATAACACATGTGCATAAACGGAAGGAGGTTTTTGTTCCTTGGACTATGTTGGACACAAACCTATTTCACTTTTGTAAAATTCTTCCCCATTTGGTTGCAAACGTATTTTGAAGAAAACATGTCCCTATGCGAAATGATGAGGTGAGGTAGTGTACTGCAACATTGTCTTATTTGAAATAAAACATTACCTTTACCTTTATTTTTCCTTCCCTAAGCTGCTAAATCCCTTTACCCTCTTAATCACATGATGGATATACTTTTGGCAACATATGGTATCATGATGACACATGAAGTGAAACCCTAGACCATGACCTAAAATGAGGTATTTAACCATTTCATGACCCAAGACATTTAAATGAAGATATGATACCTTGAAGAAGACAATGAACATGATGAGTGACGGAGACCATGAGTAAGTGAAGGGAGCAACAATGACCTCGACACCATAACCAGTGACCAAATTTTTATTTGAAGACTCACTAAAATGACAAAAAATTGACTTGACACCCTAACAACACCTTGTAAGAGCATATTTGATCACTGGTGACAGGTTGAACTGACTGACACTAACATTGGCTCCAACTGGGGATGGCAGCTCCTTGGAGGTGTCAAGAAAACGGTAGACCAAGTAGCCTTATCCATTGGGCAATGGAGTCATAATGTAAAGACTAAACTCAAACTGAAAAAATGCTGACTAACCAATTGACTTGACTATAAAAAACATACTGAATGAACTTACTTATGGTAGCAAACCATCGGGATCTTAGGACCTTCACTTCGGGCTTCAAATCCTGATGATAACTGCCCACCTACTGAAGATGTATATACAATCATGTGTAATGATCCCTCCAGTGTAACAAATCCAACAAGTTGCTACTTACTTGAATTCTGCTTGTACTTTCCTTGAGCAGGTAGAACAAACAAAAGCTAGGGAACTCCGAGTGTCCATTGAATATGCACTCATGATCCATTAATACAAGAAAATTCATCTTTCCAGATGGCTGCAACAAATTGGTAATAGGTTCTATAATAATCTGGAACATTAGCATATCTTGAAAGTCAGAAGAAATACAAGCACACTCTTCATTTTCTGAATCTGGAGGAACACCATCATGTGCAAGTGGCTCTAAAACAACCTCTTCTTTATCACTACTCTCCTCTTCATAATCTGCTTGTAATGTTTGATAATTATTCTCTGCCATAATTACATTTTCTGAAACCTTCACACATGCCAATTTAAAATTATGATTTGCATGAATCTGCCCTTGAAATAGTGCTTCAGAAAATGGATGAGCTGGAGAGATATATGAGTGGTGAATGTCTAGAGATCCTTGTTCATACATTTCATCAAAAACCTCATCTTGGTCTTCACAAACCTGATCTTGAAATAAAACCTTAGAGAAAGAACAATCTAAAAGAACAAGTGAATGACTATCTTCATGCCTCTCATCCAAAAGACAGGGTTTTGGATGCTCATGGAAAACTTTAAATGCAGCAACCACTTCAAGTATGTTTGATTCCTCATGTGCTTCAACAGGAAGAATATCAATTTGACTGCCACAAGAATCAATGGAAACAACTTATTGTTCACTATTTCCTTGCAAAAGTAGATGATTATTGTCATTAGATGGTTCACTGTGTAAGTTTTCTGTACATAAAATTTTAGAATTCTCACTTGGACCAATTTCTTCTTGACTGTTAGGATGCAGATCTATTTCATCTTCAAGCAAAGAAGGAGTTGATGCGTGTTGTAAATGATCCTTTGTTTCAAAGCAACTAATCTTTGTTATTTTTTGTTGGAAGAATATTCATAAAGGGCCTCTATGATCTCATAATCTAGACATTCTTCATCACCAAAAGTTTCTTCAGCGTATTGAATGAAGTTTTCACAGGATTCACAACAATCTTCGAACAACAAGAATGAATGATGATACTTTCCATAAAACTCAAAGAATGTTGTGTGGAATTCTTTAAGAGAGAATAAGCTACATGGCTTCGATCCTTCATACCATGATCTTGCTTTTCCTTCTAGTGTAGCCATAAACATTTTCATCAACGAACCCTCATGAAACTTAATCCTAAGCTTATATATATGCCAATGATATTTGATTAGATGGAGAATAGCCTCATCCCTGTTTCCATCTATGAATTTGGGCAAATTAATTTTCCAATCTATGCAAGTAATTCGATTCGAAAAACCAGGAATATGAGCTTGATTCATAGGAGCATACCTTCGAGTAGTTGAATCCATATTGAAAACAATTAAGACACCAAGAAGTTATTAAAACTACAGGTTTTTGAACAGTGGAGTCGCCATGAAAATTATGAACCTTTTGATTCTTCGACATTGGAGTCACCAGGTGAAAGATGCACAACCTTTCTTGTGTCTGATCACTATTCACCATCAACAATCATATCTGATCCTTGTCGTTCTTTCCTAGGGAAGATATGATATTTTGTTCCCCGACAACGACGCCAAAAATCTTAGTCCTTACAATCTCCTAGGCTGAAAAGGAAATCGTCAAGGGTAATCTCAAACCACTTCAGCTCAGTAGCTAGCCCTACTAAGCATGAGAGGGATATCTCTAAGTCTCTTATCAGTGATATGACTTTAAAGAAAATGAATTTTAGGCTAGATATGTGTATTTGTTTGTGAAAATTTGATTTTTTTAAAGGATTTGTTGAACTTAGGGTTTGGAGCCACAAGTAGGTCTAGGTTGTGGGAATACAGGAGCAAACATAAGAAGGAGCTAGATGTCAGAAGCCATGGTGTAATTTGAGTATTTGTCAGTGTAGTATAGAGGATATAGTGTGGAAGAAACTAATGAGCATAAATAAACATGATTTCATTAGCTTAGGAAGACAAAACACATGACTATGAAAACCAGATAACAGAGCTTGAAAAACAAGAATTCTGAGTATTTTATCACAAGGCATTCATAGAAAGAAGAGATATAATGTAGATAAAGATGTTTATACCATGAGAAAACAAAAAGAATGAAGTACAAGAACCATGAACCCACTGGGCTAGAGTTCCTTGAAAATAGTTGCAACCTATATCTATATTAGTTGAAAGATGATTACAATGCAAGTCTCCTTCACAAAAAGTTTCAACTACTTCTCCTAAAGTGAAATGATACATATAGACTCTCTTAGACCACTTGCCCACCTTCAGGAGTCAAATTCCTTGGTGGAGGAACTAACTCCAAGATTCTCTCAACCAACAAGTGAGAGTGAGAAGGTGAAACGAAAAAACTTCATGAAGAGTTTGTTTAGGAGTTTGTTTCTTTTATGAGGCCTAATAAGCATAAAAAAAAAACCTATGATGTACATTTATTCATGCCTACATCACCTAGCCTTGTAACTAGTTCCATTACATAGAAAATCTTGATTTTTAGGTGCCTTCCAGGGGTCAAAATGCAAATATGAGAGAACAGTAAACTAGCCCTTCAAGTCTAGTTTCCAGAACAGTTTGAATTTATGAATTTGGAGCATGGGAACACCTTCAAAAATCCATTCTCCCAAGGTCACTCTAGAAGCACAACACCTGTCAAAAAATGGTCCAGAATGCTAGTTTTTTTGCCACTTTTTTGCATTTTCCTCCAAAACTAAGCCACCTCTGCAAAATCTGGGAAAATGGGTTTTTAAAGGATGGAAATACCTTTCCAAAAATGTAGACCTTTCCTCAAATGGAGGCCTAAGGGAAAAGTGCCACACCAAGGTGTTGCGCTTCTGGAGCAGCTGAATTTTTGAACTTAGACCAAAATTTGTCAAAAAACTAAAAATGCTTAGAATTTTCTAATAATTGGAGGGAAGGTGTAAAAATAGGTTTGTTATAGCTTCATGGATGCTTCAACAAGCATCTCCAAGTTTCCGTCATCCTTTTGATGTTTTTTGGCTTCCTTAAGCTTATTTTCAGATTGTTTCACTTTGACATTACACGATCATGTTTTGAGCTTGATAGTTATGCACCATGTGTCTGAGCAATTGATTGTCTCTATTTTCCTTCTCAAGGAGCTTCTCCAAGTGTTCATTCACCCTATTAAGCCAATATTCCTTATCTTGATGAACCTCTAGGGTGATCCTATCTTCTAGGTCAAGATCCTCATTAAGTAGAATTTGTTCTTGTTCCTCTTGCAAAGATTTCTTGAGGCCTCTTGTTCTTGGTATTTTCCTTTTTCCTCTCACCTCTGATGCTTCAGGCTCGCTTGATGTCATGATCTCCTTACCTTTGCCGACTTGCTGTAATAAATTGGCTTTTTCCTTTTCTAGGATCAACTCTTTTGCTTTGAGTTGATTGTTTTCTTGTTCAAGGAATGATATGACATATCTTGCTCTTTCGAAATTGATTGCTAGCTCCTTTATTTGATAGTCCTTATCCCTGTTTGTCTGTCGCATGTTTGAAGTTTGATCCTCAACCTCTGAATCAACCAGTTCAAACTCATGCTCAACTATGTCTTTCTCTTTTGCTGTCAGTTCCTGCATTGTCGATGAAGAAGGCATGGCCCATTTCTCTCCGTGAGAAGAAAACACAAGCCTCTGGCCCTTCTTATACACTTTAGTCACCTCAGGTTTGGATAGTTGAGTCTTCTCCACTAATTTGCTAGAGGACCCCACCTCCATTTGAATGAAAAAATAAACTGTGAGGTATGAATGGAAATGAAGTGATGTGAAGGTGGATTTAGACAAAAGGATAGAGGAGGTTTGAAAAAGCGCAGCGCCCAGCTGAATTTCTAAACTTAGACCAAAATTTGTCAAAAAACTCAAAATGCTCAGAATTTTCTCAAAATTGGAGGGAAGTTGTAAAAATAGGTTTGCTATAGCTTCATGGATGCTTCAACAAGAATCTCCAAGTTTCCCTCATCCTTTTGATGTTTTCTGGCCTCCTTGAGCTTATTTTCAAGTTGTTTCACTTTTTCATTGGAGATCATGTTTTGAGCTTGATAATGATGCACCATGTGTCTGAGCAATTTATTGGCTCTGTTTTCCTTCTCAAGGAGCTTCTCCAAGTGTTCATTCACCCTATTAAGCCAATATTCCTTATCTTGATGAACCTCTAGGGTGATCCTATCCTCTAGGTCAAGATCCTAAATAAGTAGAATTTGTTCTTGTTCCTCTTGCAAAGATTTCTTGAGGCCTCTTATTCTTGGTCTTTTCCTTTTTCCCCTCCCTCTGATGCTTCAGGCTCGCTTGATTGCATGATCTCCATACCTTTGCCAACTTGCTGCAATAACTTGGCTTTTTCCTTTTCTAGAATCAACTCTTTTGCTTTGAGTTAATTGTTTTCTTGTTCAAGGAACCATATGACATATTTTTCTCTTTCCAAATTGATTGCTAGCTCCTTGATTTGATAGTCCTTATCCTTGTTTGTTTGTTGCATGTTTGAAGTCTAATCCTTAGCGTCTGAATCAACCAGTTCAAACTCATGCTCAACCGTGTCTTTCTATTTTGTTGTCGGTTCGTGCTTTGTCGATGAAGAAGGTTTGTCCCCTTTCTCTCTGTGAGAAGAAAACAAAAGCCTCTGGTCCTTCTTATGCACTTTATTCACCTCAGGTTTGAATAGCTGAGTATTCTCCACTGATTTGCTAGAGGACCCCACATCCATTTGAATGAAAAAATAAACTGTGAGTTATGAATGGAAATGAAGTGATGTGAAGGTGGATTTCGAAAAAATGATAGAGGAGGTTTGAAAAAGGTGGATATGAACTTTGGAAGCTAATGAAAATGAGTGAAGAAATAGTGGAAGAGTGATCTCCTTGAAAGGAGTAAAAACAGGGTTTGTAATGAAAAATGCCCAAAAACCTCTAGGAATGAGCTAGGGTTTTACTTTTTAAGGGTTAAAACTTTGTTTTGAGGTGAATCGAATGGTTAAAATTGTTTATCAAACATGTATGCAGGTGTAGGAAACCATTTTGCATGTTTTATAAACCAAAAATAAATATGGCCATTTTCACCCTATCATTTCCCATGAAAATTTAACTACAAACCCTAACTTGAAGAATCATTGACATGAGATAAATTTGGAAAAGTAAAAGAGGGATAATGATGGTGTGATTACTCGTACCTTGGCTTAGAAGTGAATAAAATCAATCTTGCAAGTGAAAAATTGAGATTTGGGAGAGTTTTGAAGGATTTCTGGACACTCTGTCCTGCGCGCAGTGCAATGTTCCTACGTGTTGCGCCAAAGCGCAACGTAGTTTATAGAAGCACAACGCCATCTTCCAAACCACTTGTGGAGGCCTTAAACTGGTCCAAATTGAGATCTTGATAGCATGTTGGAAAGATTTTGTAGTCTGCTATAAGATGGACACCTCAATCATGTAATTTGGACACTCCATGAGGGAGAAAAAATGATTTTCCCAAGGTCACCCCAAAAAATCAGGGTTTCTCTGACAAAAGAGAATCTCCAACTTACAGAGAAATTTTGGATGCCTTTCACTAATCCAAATCATGATCTGAAGGTACCATTGGAAAGCTTAGGATGTCAGCTACACAGTAGAGTCCTTAAGAATTGCCAACACTTGCTCAAAACCTATGAAAAACTATATTGAAGTCAAGCTTTCCAGAAGTGCATTAACTCTCCCGTAGCAAGTGTATTTTGGGAATATCTTTCAAATCATAACACCTATGCTTAAAATAAAGGAAGGTGTTGTTCCTTATACTATAGTGGACAGAAACCTCTTTCACTTTTGTAAAATTCTTCTCCATTTGGTTGGAAACATATTTTGAAGAAAACATGTCCCTATGAGAAATGATGAGGTGAGGTAGTGTACTGCAACATTGTCTTATTTGAAATAAAACATTACCTTTACCTTTGTTTTGCCTTCCTTAAGCTGCTAACTCCCTTTACCCACTTAATCACATGATGGACATACTTTTGGCAACATATGGTATCGCGATGACACATGAAGTGAAACCCTAGACCATGACCTAAAATGAGGAGTTTAACCCTTTCATGACCCAAGACATTTAAATGAAGATATGATACCTTGAAGAAGACAATGAACATGATGGTTGATGAAGACCATGAATAAGTGAAGGGAGCAACAGTGACCTAGACATGATAACCAGTGACCAAATTTTTATTTGAAGACTCACTGAAATGACAAAAATTTGACTTGACACCCTAACAGCACCTTGTAAGAGCATATTTGATCACTAGTGACAGGCTGAACTGACTGACACTAACAGAGCACATAATACATCATTAAATTGACCATTGTCTAGATTAAGAGTTCCAGTCCCTACAACACTAAGAGATCTATGATCCCCAACATATATATTTTTGGTGTTACAATCATTTAAAGAAGAAAACATGCCTTTGTTTTTGGCCATGTGATAAGAAGCTCCTGAATCAATGAGCCACTCATGAGAATGAGAAGAAGAAGATACATTAAGTGCATAACTGGACCGAGATGCTTGAAAATCACATGTAGAAAGTGTTATTCCTGAAGATGAAGTTGAAGTTGAAGAGTGCTCCAAATGGATGTTATTTTTCTTCATTGTTGCTTCTAAGGCTTCCATCTTATTAAAGAATTTAGATTCGACGTGGCCATCTGGATTACAAAAGTTGCAACGTCTATTAGTCTTCTTCCCTTTGCTTTTATTTTCCTTATCATTTTGTTGAATTTATTTTTCATTTTGAGAATGAAATTGCTTAGGACCCTTGTTTGGTTTAGGACCATTATTTTTAGGATACAGCTTCTTAGGATTCTTTAAATTTGGTTTTTTCTAGGAAGCTATGGCTCTCTTAGAAGAGTTTCCACGATTAAGAAGACTAAGATGTAAGGGTTTTTCTTGTTCTCTTATTAAAGAATCACAAAAGGCATCAAAAGAGGGGGACTTGTAGTCTTGTCCTTAAGAAATGAAGGCTTCTCTAGTAGAATGGAAGGTGGAAATAAACACAGAGTAGGTTGGTCCCAACTTAGTATGAATGGAATAGATAAGGTTACGATCTTCTTTCTTAACCTTAACACCTTCCAAGAAAAGTCTAAGGGTCTTGAACTTGGAGAAAAAATCTTGAATGGAAGAAAAATAATTGGGGTTCAACATAAGCAACTCATTTCGAGTTGATGGGCTCTAATTTCATTTTTGATTCCAAAAACTTTAGTGAGTTGTTTCATTGCTTCATTAGGGGTATCAAGTTCTGTGATATGGAATATAAAGTCTAGAGAAATAGACATCCCTATCAACCCACGTGCTTGATCTTGCCTTTTTCCCATTTGAATGCCTTATCTTCATCTTTACGTTTAGTTTCTTGGCCTGAGGCTATTCTGTAAAGGCCTTTGCTTCTAAGTAAATCCAAAATGTAAGACCACCATTGGAAGTAGTTGGCACTGTCAATAATAACTTGGCATGGACTTTCCATTTTTATAGAAATAAAGCTATAGATGTTGAAACTAAGTGTTCCAATGGAAAGATCTTGAAAAATTAGGCCAATTAAAAAAAACGGCCCTGAAAATGGCTTCCGGATGAAGAAGTTATGGCTTTTTGAAGAAAAATTGTTGAAGATGCCAACGAATTGCGTGAATGTGCGGAAATGAATGATAATGTTATATTTAAAAAAAAGCCCCCTTTCCAAACTTAATCTAATTAGCTCACTTTAAAAAAAAAAATTATGTGACTCACTTTTATAAATAAGTGAAAGTCACTTTTACAATGGTACTTTATGAGCTACCCACTAAATTGTAACTTAAATAAAAGACAAAGAGATTTTAGAATTATAAATGACTCACTTTTTATAATGGGTGAGAACACTTTTACATAAAGTAACTTTAAAACATAAGTTACATATGTATTTTTGAAAAAGTAACTCAACAAAAAGAAAGACTTGAACTCAAGACCTCTATTCTCATAAAGTAGCTTTGGACCAAGTGAGCTATTTTAAAAGGTTAGTAATTTTTGGAAAAGAGGAATTGTTTTTTTTGGTAGTCACTAAAGCTTTGGGGTGTGTGCTTACTTGAAAAATCTGTTTTTGCCTATCTTTCGCTAGAAACTAAATATTTTCCTCTATGTTTTTTATTTTCTGATATCACACTAAGGCGCGCGAAAAAGAACATACGCATGAGAAAAATACTTCCTTTTTGTTTCTAATTTGCCCAAATCGCATAGAGTCGTGGGGCAAAGAGCATATGCAAAAATGAAAGGTATAGATCCCGTAATAAAAAGTAGAAAGATAAATAAACTGAAATAAACAGAGAGATAAATAGCTAAAACTGCAAATAATGATTGTATACCTCTAGACCTTAAAAATGACGTAGTTAGGTCTACCAAAACCCTTTTCACGTGAAACGAAAGGGGTTCCTCACTGGAACATATGCTCCTAACACAATAGAGCAGTCCTCTCAGCCCGAAAGTGGTCAGAAACAATAGATCTAGGAAATGATAATTGGATGCAGTTGTACCGGCTTCCGATTTGGATCACCAATGGATGCGGTCCTCAAATAGCTCTGATACCATGTAGGAATTTATAGGGTAATTTCCTCAGATAGAACACCAAAGGACACCACTCACAAACCGATCACAGATCAATACACTAGTATTTTTGACGTGGTTAAAACCCTCAAAGAGGAAAACAGTCCATGGCTTGAGCCAACACAGCCATTTCAGGCAATTTATTAATAAAAGAATGAAAATTTACATAAGATTCTCTCATGAATGGTCACACTACAAATGACCCTCCATTCTCTTTAAATACAGATCATGGACCAATCGGGTATTAAGCCACGAATCTAGTGTCGGTAATACCGAGGAGAGAATGAATTGTCAGATCACTTCATGTCTAGAACATATTGTGACCGTCAGATTGTAAGTTACAAATGTACATAGTAAAGAAACACACTTTACCTAACTCTACACTAGACCAAGTTATACTTAACTATTTCCTATGTGTCAGAATATCCTAACATCCCCCCTTAAGAACAACTTGGGATAGGGTTGAAGGATGTACAAATATGACACAATAGGAGAAGGAAGGATGCATTAGAGCCTATATTGTAATGATAAAATATAAATTATATTTAAAAAAGAAAAAAAAAATATTTGAAGCATGTTCTTCATGCTTGCAAGAAAAATAAAATATTTATTTGTTTTATATTCAAAACAAATTTTTATAAGGCACATTCTTCGTGACTTTATCAAGAGTGGGAAAATAAAAAATTAATTTATATTCTAGAAACCACAAGATGTCCCCACCACCCATCCCAATGGAAATGAAAAAAACTATTATAAAATAGGTGGGTAGGCCACCCCCAGTAGACCCGCCCGACCCAAACCATATGTTATATGTACAAGGTAGCAGAACCAATAGGGCTTGAACTCGTTCGGCCCGGTGGGTTGGCCCGCCGCTCAGGCGGTTCCAAAACATATACCAAATTCAAACCAAATTATTAGCTTTCAACAATTAAAAATAAAACATTATCACATGTTAAAAAACGACCAAACCTTTATATGGGTTGCGAGGATTCAAATTGAAACCGCCCACATACAATGCGCCATCGCCACCAATGGGTCAACGACCTCACTTTGGTGGCTCCACCCCAGTTCTCTAATATAAAACCCTAATTAGTTTTCCCATGAGACCAACAGAGGAGCGGAGAATGGAACCCTGAGCGGCTAGGAGAGGCTGAACCATGAGCAAGGGATCTGCTAAGACACTGAAAAGATTCCCTTAGAGGGCCAGAGGTGCAGGCATCAAAATTTGACAAGTTTATAGTCATTTTTGCACGTTTTCTCACCAGGAATCCAATCGTGCAGTTTGTTTCTCCAACTAAGGTCTCCCTTTTTAGGAAGTCTGCAACAAGGAATATTCGCAGAATCTTGAGGAATCTAAAATATTCCCTTGGAGGTTGACTTTTGAAAGAGGCAAAATGATGTCGACTTTATAGTCATTTTTCAAAGAATTTTGCATGGAGCATAGTGGTGTGTTCAGAATTTTCATCCAAATAGTGGATTTTTTTGGTGATCTCTAGGAAGGAATCTTTGGGGGAGTCTTTGAGATTCCCGAGGGTCCAAATTTTGACGGTGTCAAAAAGGGGCCAAGTTTATAGTCGTTTGAAATGATTTCGTGGCACGAGTTCAACGGTATAGTGTATTTCATCAGTCGAGCTTCACATTTTCCAGACATCCTCAAAAGCGGAGGTATATTATGTCATGTCCTTATTTTGATTTGTTAAGATGATGGTTTTGTTTTCGAGATCCTTGATTCCATCATGTTTATGGATACTTGTATGCCACATCATGTGAGATTTTATTATCTTGTCATGCTGAAGGAGGGCCCATTTGAGTGAGAGTTCCAATAGGAGAAAATCTCATGGATAGACATGCCACTCTGGTTGAGGGTATTTATCCTTGTAATGACAAAGATTGTACTATGTATTCATGATCATATTGGAAAATTTAATGAAGCGGCCTCCTCACTCTTGAAAGAAAACCCAGAGATGTATCCCACACTGGGTCAAATCCATTATCAATGTGTCTGTGTTCTTTGATTTGATGGTTATCATTATGTTTCATATTCTTTAAAGAATGCAAATATGGCTTTTCACACTTTGTCATATGCAATTCTACTAACATCACAGAATCAAAAGAGCTTGGTTAATCTCGGTAGCTAAAGAGATTCAGATTAAGTTTGGTATCGGAGAGGTATTTTTGTTGATGTGAATTGGGATTGTGAAGAAGGGAAATGGGGAACAATAGAGATCTCTACGAGGACTTCCTTGAGATGGCATGCATGGTGGACATAGTGTATGCATATTATCAAGAGAAGATGGTAAGAGGAACGGGAGAAAGAATGAGCAGAGGATGATGCTCCATCTACCTCCTCAAATAAACATTCTTCTTCCTCGTCATCTTTTAATCATTCAGATGAGGAGATCAATCAGATGAGGAGATCAATCAGAGACTTCAATAAGATAATGTGTAATTGAGGAGACTTCTACAAGAAGAAAAATAGGAGAAGTAGATATTGCAACTTCAGTTACGAGCCACAAAAGAGGCCTTGAAAAAATTGAAGCGCAATGAAGGCTTAGCAAAGCCATCATCACTTGTTTCAGAATCGAAAATTGAGATAAACAATGTTTATCATTCTTCAATTTCATTTTCACATGATGTTATTTTTGTTGGAAGCCTTGAGGTACCCATTTCAAGAACTAGCATGAGACTCCTTACCAAGATGGGGTATCGAGGAGGAGGAATTGGTGTTAATGGCCAAGGAATGAATAAGCCATTAGATGTTGTACAAAGACCTTGATTTTCATGTTTGGGATACACTTAAGGAGAGTTCTCAAAGGTTTCAGAAGTTTCCAAGGAATTATCGAAGCCATCAGAGAAAGAGGATGATTGGAACACATCACAATCCTCCCTTGATAGTGGAAATTGCAGAGGAAGAGCTAAGGCAAGCTCTGTTATGTGGAATGATGCATCTAAAATAAATGCAATTTCCCTAGGTGGGTAGGTACACCTAGAACAACATAATTAAAGCACTTAACCTTTTTCTATAGAAGATCAATAAGACAAGGGACCTACTTGTTATCTTTCACTTTCTCTTTGTCTCCTTTGTATGGATCTCGTCGCTCCTTCTCGAACTTAATCCGCTCGACAAGTACCTGCAATCATAAATAGAGGAAAAAATGAATCAAAGTAAGAGATATATCTACTATAAGCAAATGGAATCGAAAGAATTTACACATATAATCATCATACATACAGAAAAGAATATGGGAAAAGGTGTAAACAACTTTATTAAGTAGAAGGAAGAATTACAACCATGAAGTCCGATCCATTGTCACTCTTCCAGCTTAGGTTCCAACCAACATCGCATCAAAATAAGAACACTTCGGCATCATAATAATACTTTCTTACAATCTCAAACGTCACACCAATAGTATCTCCTTACAAAATCTCAAAGTTCAGCCTCTGATCACTTAGATGAGTGCACAATTTATAGGAAAATGATGGTGGTTTGGTCATAAATGAGGGTATTGAATGGCCTTCCAAAATTAGAGTTAGTTTCCATGGAGGAAGGGATGAGAGGATAGGAGGTTACTTAACTCATTCGCTATCCAATTTCGAGCTCATAGTAGATGATAAGTGTGGGAATCTTCTAGATGGCTCTAGAAGATAAGAATATTCCCAGAACCCTATGAGGATTTCACTCAATCTCACCCAACGTAGGTCAAAGTGGGCCTAGGTACTCTGAAATGCACCCTAACATGGGCTACCTACACTGAAGCACACTTACCCTTGACCAAGGCTGTGTTGGTCCCTCAAGGAGGAATTTTCGGAGGGCTTCAAGCCAGGAAACGCTCTGGGAAGGAGGCATTCAAAGTGATGACTTCTTTAGGGCATGTCGCGACTGAATTAGGGTTTGATGAGCCCCAAAATTATTGATTTGAATGATGGTAGTGATGCACCAAAATGGATCTGTAACAAGCTCTCATCACTAAGATTGTACCAGAGACAGCTAGGAGAGGTATAAAAGTATCAATATTCTAAAGTTCATTTTGATTACAAGCATATTGATAATGATGAGCAGAAATCATGGCATAAAAAACCATGTAGTTTTTGTGGTTTGCATAACCATGTGATTGCTGAGTGTTGGAAGAGAATGGAAACAAGAAGGAGGATGAGGTGTGAAATTCCTTCTCCGCATCAGGAAAGGAAGAAGGTAAAGCAAGTCTGGAGGAAGAATATTTTTTATAGTCATTTCAATAGAGGTGGACGTCAAAGAGACGTGTTGGAGACTCCATCTAGAGCAGTGTTTCAAGGACAAAGCGCTCGTGTAGGAACTAGCTAGTGACGATGTTCAACAAGCGAATCCGCCACATTCCTGGTGGTTCACCAGGGAAACTTTTAGGGGCTAATATTTGTAGGTGGGCTAATTTTCCATGTTTTTCCAAAAGAAATATTTGCCAATTTCTAGTTTTTCTAAAAATGATTCGCCCACATTTTACATTATAAAATTACTCTACTTTAAAAATTGCAAATTTGTTATATAAACTAATATAAAATCATTAGAAATCTAAATAATTTTACAAAAATATTGCCAAACATTTTACAATTTTCATATGAGGTACTAGTAAGATTCACCAAGGTTTCTAAACTTTAAGAAAAGCATCCATCCTTAAAATTTTCCTTGTGGTTCACTTTGTTGAGTAAGAGATGGTTTTACTATATATGGTAGCTTGTCATGGCTGCATTTTGTAAATCATGTGTTGCAATATAAATGTAAAAGTGATGATGTGTTTTCCATCACTTATTAAAGCAACGATGATGTTTTGGCCTTTTATTGATAACTGGGGTATTGAATTCTATTCTGATGTAAACTTGACCAAAGAGTGTGTCTTATAAACTCTTGGCAAGTATGGGGATGCTTGGGTCATGGTTGGTCATGTAATTGAGCATGTAATTTGCAAAGATGTACTACAAGTTTGCAGAGGATGCAAGTGTTAGCTCATCACTTATGGCTTCGAAGAAAAAGGGTGAAGGAGAAGGAAGTGTGACCTGTCAGTACAATTGTGGTGCAGATAATGTAATGCAAGAATTGAAGATTATGTTCATGATTTAGGAGGACCAAAAGATCCTTAGTGGTGAGGAATGATCCAGGTGGCTCCAGACACGTTCAAAATTTAGCAGTGACTATGGAAAAGCTAAAAAATAAAAGTAATCGTATTGAATTGAAACCTAGACTAGAATATAGTGCTCCTCACCCTGACTACAAGGGTATGAAAGACACTCAAATCCAAGTTTGTATGCTCAAGCTATCGTCGGTTAAAGTTATGGTCAAACTTAGCCAAGTGGTAATCACTAACTAGGAAACAAATTGGCAAAGGGATGATGCCCGAAAATTGGTGGTCGGAAAAGGTGAATTTGTGGCCTCCTTAGTTTGCATAATAACCCTTAAAATCATGTGAAAATATTTTCTATAGTAGCCTATATAGATATATATATATATATATATATATATATATATATATATATATATATATATATAGATATATATATATATATATATATATATATATATATATATATATATATATATATATATATATATATATATATATATCTATATATATATATATATATCATTTTTTTTTGGGGTGGCGGGCCACTAACCCCGCCACCCCTCCCAGTGGCAATGATAATTTTCTTATTAAATGGATTGGCGGGCCACTCTCAGTGGACCTGCCTGACCCAAACCATATGTTATATATATAAGGTAGAAAAATTGGCGGGGCTTGAACCTGCCTAGCCCAGTGGGTTGGCCCGCCACCCAGGTGGTTTCAAAACATATACCAAATTCAAACCAAAGTATTAACCACCAATAGTTAAAAATAAATCATTTCTGCATTTTAAACAATGACCAAACCTTTATATGGGTTGCAGGGATTTGAAGCTGGAACTGCCCACATACGACGCACCACTGCCATCAATGGGCCAACCGCCCCACATTGGTGGCTCCACCCGAGTTCTTTAAAATAAATCCTCAATTCATTTTCCTAGTAGACGGCAGAGCAGTGGAGCACGAAACCCTGAGAATCCATGAGGGTCAGAACCATGAGTGAGGGATCTGCCTAGATGCTAAAAAGATTTCCTTAGAGGACCGGAGGTGCCAATGTCACAATTTGACAAGTTTATAGTTATTTTTGCACGTTTTCTCGCTAGGAATCCAACCTTGTTGTCCGCAACAAGGAATATTGGCAGAATCTTGAGGAATCTAAAATATTCCCTTGGAGGTTGATTTATGAAAGATGCATAATGATGCCAAATTTATAGTCATTTTTCACAAACTTTCCCAAGGAGCGTAGTGGTGTGCTCATAATTTTCATCCGAGCAGTGGAATTATTTTCCATCTCCAGGAAGGAATTTTTGGGGGAATCTTTGAGATTCCTCAGGGTCCATATTTTGATAGTATCAGAAAGGGTCCAAGTTTATAGTCGTTTGACACGATTTCGCGCCACAAGTTCAGCGGTGTAGTCCATTTTGTCGGCAGAGCTTTACATTTTCCTTCCATCCCTAAAAGTGGAGGTATATGATCCAGTTATGCCATGTGTTTCTTTTGATTTACTGATATGATGGTTTTGTTGTCGAGATCCTTGATTGCATCATGTTTAAGGATAATTGTATTCCATGTCATGTGAGATTTTATTAGCTTGTCATGCTGAAGGAGGGCCCATTTGAGTGATAGTTCCTATAGGAGAACATATCATGGAGAGACATGCCGCTCTGGTTGAGGGTATTATCCTTGTAATGAAAAATATTGTACTATGTACTCATCATCATCTTGCAAGTTTTAATGAAGAGACCTCCTCACTCTTGACACTGGGGCCAGAGACATAACCCACGCTGAATGAACTCTATTATCAATGTGTCTGTGTTCTTTGATTTCATGGTTTTCGTTATGATTTATCTTGTTTAAAGCATGAACATGTGGATTTTCATACTCTTTCATATTCAATTCTACTAACATCACATAAGTAAAATATTTTGGTTAATTCTGATGGCTGAAGAGATCTAGATTATAACATCTCATCATGTATAATTATAATGTGATGTAGTGAAGGAAGATGAAGGAAAGGAAGGTTGAATAGAAGGATAAGAAGAAGACAATATCAAGGAAGATTATCCTTGCATGTGTGATCAAAGATATGAAATTTCTATGGTACAAGTTTGAAACTAAGAGGCAAAGGAGAGGCCAAAATTCATCCCTAGAGAAGACCTAGTACAAACTTAGGAAGATGCATCATGAAGTATTTTGGTGAAGCCTTGAATTGGAATCTTGGGCATCTTGTGGTTGTCATCTTGGTGGTTAGTTTGACTTTGATGTATCTCTTGTTGCATTTATTTTCCAAGGAAAAGGTTGGCTAGGTTTTTCCCCGTTTGTGGGTTTTCCTAGGGTAAAATCTTTTTGTCTCTTTGTACATTGTGATCTCTATTTCTCTATTGTCTCTATGGTTGAATTTCTGAATGTGTGTAACAACCCTAGGTTAAAAATCCATTTTATAAAGTTAATAAAGGAAAAATAAGACCAAGGTCATGAGACACGTATTCCAAGATGAATGTTGGGCAAAACATCCTAGTGTGGGTGTTCATTTGGTTATTATGGATAAAGGAAAGGGAAAAGGAAAAGGAAAATGATTTGAAAAGGCAAAGATGCATTAATTATAATTTTATTTATGAAAATAAGAGAAAATGAAGGTGAAAGGTCACTTGTTGCATGTCAGGAGGAAAATGAAGAAAACTAATAGAAATTGAAGAAAATGGAGGCCTCATTGAGAAAAATACTTATGAGGAATAGTTCAAAACTTTTGTTAGTTTATGATTTTATTAGTTCAGTTTTGGAACTCTCTCTCTATTCTCTCCACTCTCTCATACTCTTGCACACATAGAGCATTCTTGGAGCACTCTAACATCGGAGAAAACAAAAAAGGAAAGGAAGGCCAAGAAAGAAAAGGAAAGGAAGGATCAAGTGAGGAAAAGTTTGGATCAAGCAGCTACAATGGGAATACTTGCAGGGTTACATGTACAATTTCCTTGCTATTTTTGACATGCATGGTACATGTATGTGTGTATTTGGTTCTCTTGTTGTCATTGGCATGGGTTTTTCCAGGTGTGATAGTGTTTTCATCCTTTCCTTTCCATTTCAAGATAGCCATGGTGTGATGGGGTTCTTTTACTTGGTTGATTTGGATTGACGAATGGTTTCAAAACTAAGTGGGGTGGTCTGAGGAAAATTCCCAAAGGCCCAATAATCCCTTGACTAGTAATGGAGGGATACACAATAAATCCTGAGGGTGGAGATGGGAAATTCCTCATGGTTTACGTGGAGATATCTAGAGTCATCCATGCTTTTTTAGGGCCTAGTTATCGCTTAACCGATATATGGTGATATTGTGGTAAAGCTCGGTAGTGTATGTTTATTGTTTTGCCTAGGAATCTCTTGACCAGTAATGTCATGATACATGGTAAATCCTAGTTGTATAGATGAGGTTTTCATGCCTAGGAATCCCTTGAATGGTAATGGAAAGATACACGGTAAATCTCGAGGAAGCCTAGGTTGGTTTTATTGTGAGTCTTGCATTCATGCTTGGAATATATCACGGGGGTGATTGGTGGAAAGAAAGATTTGGTTCAGCCTAATATATGGTTGGGTGGTAGATGGAAGTCCCTGACATGGTTAAATTTTGCATATATTAATAAGAACTCTTTTCCTCTTGTATTCCATGAGTATTTATACTTGTTATTATGTGGAATTAATGATTTTTGTATCATTAATATATTTTTGGCTATACGCTAGTTATGAGCATGGTTTATGATAGAATTGAGTTATCGCTCTCATAATGTTTTGATTAGTAAATGATTGAATAATGAATGTATCCCCTAATAGATGATAATGCAGCTACTATCAGATGGCATTAGACCTTCTTGAGGATTCTTAGATAAGTATGAGATCCCTATGTTATGAATCTATTGTTATGACATGTAGATTACATGTTCATGATGTGTTTGATGGAATGTATCTCATGGATAAGACTTGTTAAGTCATGTTATTATCTCAATTTTGTATGGAAGGCTTTTTCCTTGTGTCATTCATTGTTAAAGGAAGTCTCATTAAGTTATCGACAGAGGTATGGTTGCTAGCGTGAAAACGTGGCTTAAATATCGTGGTCCTAGGCACATAATTGAGTGAAAAAGACTACAATCGCTCCGTTGAAGGCATCATGTGTGTGACTGGAGGGTCACAGTCAAAATTCTACAACTTTGTGTCGACGTTTGGGAGATCAGGGCACTGAAAAAGAGTCTTATCTTAGGGCTTGGGCACCTGGAAGGGTGATTTAGCCCTTGGGGGTCCCACAGCACTTGAGGGAAGTCAATAAGGTTTGGTTGAGTCAATTCCACTTCCTTAAGGTGATCTAGGAGGTTGAGTTATATCATAGTAACTCTTCGCAACATGTTTACACTTGCAAGTCAGAAAATTGGCTAAATGTGGGAAGAGGGTGTTACAAAGTGGTATCAGAGCATGGTTCAACTCTTGGACTCGATGGGAAGAATGTGTTTTTCGTGCATGCATGAATATTGTGTGTGTTCTTGTTATGTATGCATGGTGATGGTCCTTATTATCATTGTGTTGTCATGTAGAAGTTGATTATGTTGTTGCTGGGATGAATTTGTCATGAATGCTTGTCAAATGTATATGTATTTTTTATTCATGCTAGTGTCTATATGGATAAATGTACATGTAGTGTTATGGTTATGATTGTCATGCATAAGGTCATGATATGCAGTTGGTGTTGTCATTCATGATGTTGGTATGGTCATGCATGATAACTGGATAATGGTTAAGATGATGTTAATATATTTATACAATTATGATTATATATGTATCATGCTAATTTGGTTGATCTTGTAGATGAGACATCCTCCCCTTAACTATACTAAGGTATGTTGATTATGCTTATATTTTGGTTTAGCTAACATGATATACTTGCAGGAAGAAGATCAAATATGACTAGCAAGATGGTATACTATATAGTTCAAGAGACTCTTTGTATCAATCACATGAGCAACATGGTGATGAGTACTCCCCTCACATAGCAGAAAATTTGAGAAGTTTGAAGGCAAAAATAAGAAGTTGCAAAGAAGAAAATGACAAGATCATTCAGTCACACGAGAGACTTTCCAGAGAATAGGAGAAACAAGTAGAGGTCAATGCAGTTATTCTTAATAGTTTTTCAGAATTGGAGAGACATGGAAAACCACAGGTCAGTTTTGAGCATGAGGAAAGGACGAATGGGTAATATGGTAACATGTCTCATGGTATTCATAGGTAGGATAGGGAGGACATGATCAGAGATGACAGTTTCTTGGATATACCGGATATAAGAGGTGATGGAAATAGGTTCTATTCTAGTTCTAGTTCTGACATGCGCCATGGTCATCATCATTATCATCCTTACATGAGGAATGAGAGGGGATATTTACCAAATGAGTTCAAGAAAGTTAAGCCACCTACCTTTGATGGGGAGTTGAAGAAGTCGGAAGATGCATATGCATGCTATCTTGGAATGAATAAGTTCTTTGAGCTGCATGATTACATAGAGAACATGAAGGCCATAATAGCTATCTTCAGCCTCAAAGGGAAAGTAAACATCTGATGGGAAGATGTGAAGCGAGTTAGAGACATAAGGAAAGAGGAATTGAGTTGACATGAATTTAAGAGACTATTCAGGAAGAAGTATTTGTCAGAGAGATACTATGATAGTAAGGCTAAGGAGTTCTATGAGTTAAATATGGTATCGATGAAAAATGAGGAGTATATGACCAAGTTCCTGGAGTTATTGAGGTATGTACCATATCATAAGGATGAGAAGGCCAAGGTTCAAATATTTGTGAGTGGATTACCCTTAGCTTTTAAGGATCGAATTTAGTATTATAACCTCAGTCACTTGAAGAATTCATTGTTAAGTTGAAGCACTATTATGAGCAATCAAAGTGTAAGACAAAATTTGAGCAAGGATGGAAAGGGAAAGATGAGATTAAAAGTAAATGGCGTCTAAAGCAAATAAGACCCTAGGATGCAAGTGAGAAAGAGAATATCTTTCCTTACAAGAAGTTTAATGTAGTTGGATAGGGACATGGGTCATAGTCTAGAGGGAAACAAAATAAAGGTGATGGTAAGGGATAGTTGCATTGTTAGATATCTGGCAAGGAGCATCTCAAGATGGATTTTCTGTCATATTATATTGGTAGGCCTAAGATTTATAGTGCACAGGAAGAACAGACAGTTGGGGATGTTGGGCAGAGAATTCCTCATATCTATGTAGCATTGGATAATAGGAAGACATATCACTAGGCGTTTATTATCAAGATGGACAGTAAGCTTTATGATCAAGTTGTTTCTATTTTGATTGACCCTAGATCTAATTATAGTTATGTTAACCATGAATTGGTGGATATGTGTGGCTTGAATAAAGAAGTACATGTAGGTTCTTGATTAGTGTAGTTGGCTATAGGAACAACTAACAGAGTCCATCATTGGTTAAGAGCTTGTACATTTGAGTTGAATGGTATGCCTACGTCAACACATTTGAATGTACTTCCATTGGGATCATAAAATATGCTTGTAGGTATGGATTGGTTGTATATTCACAAGACTAAGGTGGATTTTTATGAAAATTCTATTGAGTACTTGGATAAAAATGGGGAACAAAGAATCTTGCAGGGTAAGAGGAAGGCTACATCAGTTAGAATGGTTACAATTATGAAAGAAAACTGTTGTCGTAGTAAAGGGTGTGTTATTTTCAGTGCATATTTCTAGCAATAGAGGTAAGGATGTTGAGGATGTAGAGCTCTTGAACAGTTACTCCATTTTACAGTAGTTTCAAGATGTATTTCCAACAGAGATTTCAGGATTTTTGCCTCATAAAGAAGTGGACTTTTCGATTGAGTTGGTACCAAGCGTAACACTAGCATGAAAAGCACCTTACAGGATGAGCACTCTAGAGCTAGTATAATTGAAGTTACAGCAGGAGGAAATTCTTGGCAAGGGATACAATACGCCAAGTGTGTCGCCTTGGGGTGCACTGGTATTGTTTGTGAAGAAGAAGGATGTTAATCTCAGGTTGTGCATTGATTACATGAAGTTTAACAAAGTGACAATTAAAAACAGGTATCTGTTACTGAGGATTCATGACTTGTTTGACCAGTAGAAGGGAGCAACAATGTTCTCAAAGATTAATATGAGACTGGGATACCATCAGGTTCACATCAAAGAAGAGGAAATTTAGAAGAATGCTTTCCTAACTAGGTATGACATTATGAGTTTGTTGTAGTTCCATTTGGTTTAACTAATGCTCCAGCTAATTTTATGTGCTTGATGAAGAGTGTGTTGTGTCCTTATTTAGACAAGTTTGTGATAATATTCATCGATGACATCTTGATATATTCTAAGAATGAGGAAAAGAATGTAGAACATTTAGTCACAATATTGATATTGCTAAGATAGCATTAGCTGTATGCCAAGATTAGCAAGTGAAGTTTCTTTTAGACAGAGGTTCATTGCTTGGGGCATGTTGTTTCCAAGGAAGGCATAACAATGGATCTAGAAAAGATAAGAGCTATCATGGAATGGGAAGCTCCTAGGAATGTGGATGAGGTAAGGTAATTTATGGGGTTAGAACATTATTAGAGGAGGTTCATTAGGAAATTTTCACAGATTTCCTATCCTATCACATAATTATAGAGAAAAGGGAAGAAATTCAAATGAATAGAGGAATGTGGAGCAAAATTTGAGTAGTTAAAACAATTGTTGACAAACACTCTAGTATTAAAGATTATAGATCTAGATAAAGAGTTTGTGGTGTGTAAAAATGCTTGCAAGAGAGGGCTTGTTGGAGTCCTTAAGCAGGAGGGATAGGTGGTGTGTTATGAATAAAGGAAATTTAATGAGCACAAGCAGAACTATGTGACACATGATCTTGAGTTGGCAGCGATCATCCATGCAATGAAGATGTGGAGGCACTATATTCTTAGAAGGAGGTTTGTAGTGATGAGTGATAACAGTGGATTGAGGTACTTATTTGATCAATTGAATCTAAATTCTAGGCAAGCTAGATGGTTCGCCACAACTAGTGATTTTGAATTCGAGATCAAATACATTAAGGGAAAGGAAAACAGGGTTACAGATGCTTTTAGAAGAAGAGTGTGGGTGCATCATATAGAAACTATGAGTTATTATGGGATATATTTATAGGATCAGATCTTACCGGAAAGACATAAGGATGACAGGTATAGGGAGCTTAGGCACTGGTTAGGGTAGGGTATAAGTGAACAAGATGTGTAATATCATATCACAATAGATGGTGTGGTAAGATTTAGGGACAAGATCTATGTGTGGGACAATAGTGAGCTCAAGAAGTTTATCTTGAGGGAATTTCATGATAATTTATATTTAGGTCATTTAGGATATCGGAATTCGTTGAAAATGGTGAATAAGTTCTACTATTGGATTAATCTGAAGAAATAAGTGGCAAAGTTTGTGGCTAGATGTTTGGATTGTCAACAGGTAAAAGCAGAATGTAAGAATCCATGTGATTTACTACAACCAATCCTAATTCCAGAGTGGAAATGGGAGGTCATTTATATGGATTTAATTAGAGGTTTGCCGAGGAAATCTAGATAGCATGATTCCATCATGGTTGCGGTTGACAAGTTGAAAAGATGGCGCACTTCATTCAAGTGAAGTGTACAAATTCATCTAGTGAGGTAGCACAAGTCTTCATCAGATATATAGTGAGGTTGCATGGTGTTCCAAAAGTGATTGTATCAAACATGGATGCTAAGTTCACGTCCAGGTTCTGAATAGATTTATTTGTAGGATTGGGTATAGATTTGGCCTTCAACATAGTTTATCATCCATAGACAGATGGACAGACAGAGAGGGTCAACAAGATTCTAGAGGACATGTTGAGAATGTATGTTATGCATCAACAACGGAAGTGGGAAGAGTATCTTCCAGTAGTAAAGTTTTATTACAACAATGGGTACTAGGAGTCACTGAGGATGAATCTATTTGAGGCACTTTATGAGCGAAGTTGTAACACTCCCATCAATTGGAGTGATCGAGTGAATAGGTTGTTGATAGGGCTAGACATGTTGGTAGAAATGGAATAGGAAATTCAGGTTATCAAGAATAATCTAAAGGAAGCACAATACATGAAAAAGAGATATGCAGATCAACATAGGTTTTTTAACAAGTTTCAGGTTGGGGAACATGTATACTTGCACATGAAGCCTAAGAAGAGCTCCTTAAGGATTGGGTCATGTGCGAAGCTATCACATTGGTATGGCGGGCCTTTCGAGATCCTTTAGAGGATTGGAAAAGTGGCCTACAAACTTGCACTACCTCCGATAGATAAAGTCAATGGTGTTTTCTATGTTTCATTGCTTAAAATATATGTGAAAAATGTTGATCATGTTATTGATTGGTCTATATTGTATGTGGAGCTAGAAGGAGAATTCCAATCAGAACCTTAGTGCATTTTGCAGACAAATATTCTCATGCTTCGGAACCAGAAAATCGAGTAGGTTAAAGTGCAGTGGAATCACTTTGGGACTGATGAAGCTGCATGGGAGATGGTTGATTAGATGCAGGCTATGTATCCTCCCTTGTTTTCCGATTGAGGCAAAGAAGGTTTTTTATATGTATATAGATATATATGTATATGGATGTAAATACCACAATGAGTTGTGTTATAAATCTTTAAAAGGTGGTATTTTTGTCATGTTGTTATGTTTGCCATGTTGGTTATGTTGGTTTTCTTTTCAGTAGGTTGTTCATTGTATATATTACATCAAGCTAAGTTATAAAGCTCCATGGGAAATATTTTTTGGTTTTCAGTGGTCTTGCTGGATGTAAGTGTCATTGAACAGCAAGGACAATGTTCCCCTAAGGGGGAGGGGTCTGTAACAACCCCTGGTTAAAAATCCATGTAATAAAGTTAATAAAGGAAAAATAAGACAAGGGTCATGGGATATGTATTCCAAGCTGAATATTGGGAAAAATATCCTAGTGTAGGTGTTAATTTGGTTATTATGGCTAAAGGAAAAGGCAAAGGAAAAGGCCTTGAAAAGTAAAAGAGGCATTAATTGGCATTTTATTGATGAAAATAAAGAAAAATAGGAGAAAAGGAAGGTGAAATGTTACAAGTTGAAAGTGAGGAGGAAAATGAAGGAAAATAATGGAAATTGAAGAAAATGGAGGCCTCATTGATAAAAGGCTTCTGAGGATCAGTTCACAAATTTTGTCAGTTTAACCTTTTGTCAATTCAATTTTGGATCTCTCTCTCTATGCTCTCTACACTCTCATACTCTTTCACACTTAGAGCATTCTTGGAGCACTCTAGCATTGGAGAAAGGAAAGAAAGAAAAGGAAAGAAAGGATCAAAGAAGGATATGTTAGATCAAGTAGCTATATTGGGAATATTGGTAGGTAACATGTTTCATGTATGATTTCCTTGCTATTTTTGGCATCCATGGTACATGCATATGTATATTTGGTTCTCTTGTTGTCATTGCCATAGGTTTTTCTAGGTGTGACAGTGGTTTTAGCCTCACCTTTCCATTTCCGGATAGCCATGGTGTGATGGGTTTCTTTTACTTGGTTGAGTTGGATTTCCGAATGGTTTCGAAATTGAGTGGGGTGGTCTCGGGAAAATTCCCAAAGGCCTAGGAATCCCTTGAATAGTAATGGTGGGATACACGGTAAAGCATGATGGTGGATATGGGAAAAATACGCATGGTTTAGGTGGAGAGATCTAGAGGAATCCATGTTTGATTATAACTTAATGATCCCTTGACTGGTATATGGCAATATTGTGGTAAAGCCCGATAGTGTATGTTTATTGTTTGGCTTAGGAATCTCTTGATTGGTAATGATAGGATACACAGTAAAACCTAGTTGTATAGATCAGGGTTTTGGGCCTAGCAATCCATTCACTGGTAATGGAGGGATACATGGCAAATCATGAGGAAACCCTGGATGGTTTTGTTGTGTGTCCCACATTCATAGTTGGAATATGGCACAAGGTTTATTGGATGAAAGAAAGATTTGGTTTAGCCCAATCTAGATTCTGCTTGAATCCGTATCAGGGGTTATCAACTCCTTATAATCCTTTAGGAGGAAGCTTTGCTGGTTATGGAGGCTTTGCGGCTGGAGTTGGTCAAACTCTGAATTTTACTGGATCACAAGGCTTGCCTTTTGGTTGAGCTGGTTCTGCTGGTTACTTCGGGTAGCCTGGTGCCTTCCAAAATCCAGGCCAATCTTTTCAAAACTTTGGGAGCTCCACCCAGTCTGGGTGGAATCCCCAAGGTCCTCCTAGGCTTCTGTTTCTGGCAACTTTGAACTTGCCAGATCTCACTAAGTTAACAGACGATCCAATCAAATACAATCCAGCCTGGCCTCTGGTCCCAACCAAACTCCCTTCGGACATTCCAAAATTCGAAGGGAAGAGTGGTGAAGACCCAGGCGACCATGTAACCACATTTCATTTGTGGTGCTCATCGAACTCCCTTATTGATTACTCGATTAGGTTGAGACTTTTTCAACGCACCTTGACTGGTAATGCAGCCAAATGGTATATAGAGTTTCCAGGGGAAGCTTTACATCTTTTGCTGACTTAGATAATATTTTCTTAAATCATTTCCAGTTGCCTGTCCGTTATGATGTGGGAACTGAACCTCTAGCCACTTTTTGTTAGGATAAGGCAACTCACATTTGTTATAGCTCCAAATCTCACTCTTATGGTTTGTGATGCTGTACTCATGGCCTAGGGCAACCCCTCCTTCCAGACCTGGTCCTAAAATTTAAAAAACAGTGTTTTATCCCTTATACGCGACATTGCCCTGAGTTAAACACGTGTATACGCGGGTATGTGTATAGCCAACCCGTGTGTATGTATTAAAACACTTAAAAAAATATAAAAATCCTTATTTTCAGGTGGAGATCGCAGGTTTTACCTGCTGATCACCTGTTAGTGCCCGTGGCCCAACTGTTCCCAACCAAATCCTAACTAAAAAACTACTTTGGGAGTGGTATAAAAAGACCTCAAAGGGAAGGCCTAAAGGAAGAGAGAAGAGAGAGAAAGGTTATTATGCTGAGATTTTTCCCTTGACCAGGTCTGAAGTCCCTTGTGCCTTCTGCACTTCCCCCATTTTGTACAGGAAACCTTTGTTTCCTTGTGTGTTGATGTTCATCCACCATTTATGACATCATGGAGAGAGTCATGGAAGGATTTTGTTAAAGGCTTGAGGTTGGAACAGATCCGGAAGGAAGCTTTGCTTGGAGCTTGCTAAAGGTGACTCAGGTGAAAATATTCCTTTTCATGTACTTTATTTGTCTATAATAAAAGAAACACATGTCTTAGTTCCCGAAATGAATCTTCTTTATGTTAATGATATTCACATTTAGAATTCATATGTAAATGGTTGTTTGGATTTCATAACTAACTACCTTTCTTTATAACATGAAGATGGTTTCTTTATAAGTTTTGTCCATGTACTACTGTGTTCTTTGAATTGGTTGTTTTGCAGGACAAAAGAGAAGAAGGGGACTCCAAGAAGGGTTTGGACCCTAAGGGCCTTCTCAAACGTAGGACCGAAGGTAGATACCCCTATCATAGAATTTGCTTATAATAGCATAATGGGTGTATGAATCCATGTTTCTTTGAATAGACAACTTTCAGTCTGCTAGGGTTTCAACCCAAAAAGCCCTAGGGGAGCAATTCCCTCTACCAGAATTAAAGACTCTGCTGGGGACAACACTCTTGTTGTTCCTAGTTTGGGTATTTTTCAAGCCAATCAAGGCTCAGCTGCCTTGTCTGCTTGCTATTACTGTCTGGTCTGTTCTTGAACTTTAAGCTTTGCCAGTTTCTTTAGTTTGTTTTTTATTTTTCTTGAAGCTTTTCATATACGTTGTTTTTCTTAGTTACAGAGGCATATGTACGCATGTTTCTTTAAGTGAACCCGCGTATACACAGGTTTCCTTAGTTACAGTAGCGTATACACACATTCTGTACATAAGTACAACTGCGTATATCTTTCAATTTTCAAGATTTTTAAATCTTAGTGTCTCTGAAGGTTTGTCTGGTAGTTTGAGTCAGTCTGAAACAATCACTTTCCAGTATCAGCCTTTGTTTTTATAGCAAGCATATTGTTATGAATTCTCTCTGATTATAAGGAGTATTGGTCTTGTTTTTTGCTGATTGCAAGCGTCATCGTTTTTTGCTAAAGCACGCAAGATTTCTTGCTAGGAATCTTGGCTGCTCTGATTTATCAGGGTAGGAAGATTGATCTCAATCTTTGTGTTAACCTTGCTTTTGGTTACCTTTTGTTTTCTTGACAAAAATCGCTTTTTGTGACCATCCACTTCTTTGTTTCATGAAAGTTGTTGTTTGACACTTTCTTGGAATTTGTCTTTTTGATCTTTTTGGTTTTCATTGCCAAAGCTTTCATTGCTGCTTTTGATTGTTAAGAGCAATTTTAAACACATTTATTTTTGTTGAGTTTTCATCCATTGAGTGGTGTCGATTCGCAAAAGTGTTTGATTTCCTATTCTTCAATCACAAGTTTCAGTGTTGTTGAGAGAATTTTTTGAAAAGACTCTTTTTATTGTTGCTTTTGAAGAAAATCTTTGTGAAAATCTTAGTTTTTCTTTCTTGAACTTGCTTTTCATTTGGTTTCCTTTTATTGAGTGAAAGTGCTTTATGTTTGTCTTAGAACTTGTTTTTAGTGTTTAGACGAAATGAATGGAAGCATCTCATATTCCATCTAGACATTTTAAGTGGCAAGATAAAGATTGATAAGCAAGCAACTTTCATTTTTTTTGTTTTTAGAGTAGTTTTAAAATCTTGCATCTTTATATATTTGTTGCATTAGGATAGATTTGCATATCTTTTTAGGCATACATAGCTTTGTTAGCTTTTGTGAGTGTGAAGTGTGAATTAACGAAAAGAAAAGAAAAAGTTCTTTTATTTGAAGTTCGTCTAAACCCTGGAGAGATTACTTTTCATCAAAAAACAAAAAGTGCATGTGCATGTAGTTAAGTTTTTATTAATTTCTTTTGCGTCAAAAAACACCACTAGTTTCACTTCCGTTACCTTGTGACTTAAAGAACAGCCTATTTGAAAATCAAGCGCTAACTAAAATTCACTAGAACTTTTTGTTTTAGTCAGTTACACCAACAAGATTAGGATTTTAGGGCCTCGGATTAGGCGAGTGGAGAGTTAACTCTCTAAGGCCATATAAACGTCAAACATAGGAGTCTGAATAACGAGAGAAAATCCAATAGCGTTAGGAAGACCAGGAAAGCTCCAGATCTGGGAGTTAAGCACGAGGGTCTGTGAAGACAGGGAAGAGAGATACCCCGTCTCCTACTTGTCCGAACTTACCTCACGACTGTTCCGCCTGGCTTCTGCGACGAGTTGGTATCCATAGTTGCTACTCCTAGGGAACTACACAGGTGGCTGCGGAGGGAAATCCCGTGGCACCTGAGGTTGACATTGCATCACTCTTGACAGTACTACTCGAGGGCACCCTTGCGAAGCATGGGGGCTTGCACCGGCGCAGGCTGTTGTTAGGAGGTCAGCGTGACTTCCTCTGTTACCTTCACTGGTAGGACTGGGCCGTCATTATCCTAGACTATCTTCGGAAGGCGCGTTTCTCCACTTTCTTGTATTTTGGTGTCCGGTCCTCATTACTCGGAGCGGAAATACTTGGAAGTTGTTTGACTGGCTGATATCTTTAGGGACTTTATAGTGTGTTATCTTTGTTCCTTGTATATAGTTGGCTTTAGGTATTTTTGTCTAGTCACGTTTGGACTTTGTGTTCTGAGTGACTGGCTTACCACTCTACCGATCTTGAAAGGCTTTTGGTCGTTCTTTCAGAAGTTGAGGAGTTGCCTCCGCAAGGGCAAAGGTTTTGATTGCTTATCCATATTCCTTGAAAAGTTATTTCTACATTCCCGTAAGGGAAGGGTCTTTGGATCAGTTAAATATGGCCAATATTCCTGTGGAAACCAACCAAGGTGCCCTCCCAAAAGGGGATCCTTGTGCTTTTCCTTTCTTTGGAAACGTTGGTACTCCCTTGAGGGCCACTTTGAATATTCCTAGGTTGAATGTTGGACTACCCGTTTGGCTGTGGTCCACTCTGAATATTCCAAATGCTCTTGAAGCTTCTCAGTTGAATGCTTTATTTCAAGGGCATCACATGGGTGCTAATTGTTCATATTCTTTCAAAGAGAAATCTACAATTCCTTCTTCTCCTCCTTCTTGTAACAAAAAATCTAAAAAGAGGAGAAAGAGGAAGTCAAAGAAGAAGAATAATTATATCCCTTCATCCTCAACCTCTGCCAGTCATTTTGGAGATTAGCCTTCAGCCAGTGCAAGTCATGCTGGGGGCACAAGTCTAGTCACTGCAAGTCACACTAGCACTTCATCTTCAACCTCTGCCAGTCATGTTGGAGATGAGCCTTCGGCCACTGCAAGTCATGCTAGGGGCACAAGTCTAGTCACTGCAAGTCACACTAGCACTTCATCTTCAACCTCTGCTAGTCATGTTGGAGATGAGCCTTCAGCCACTGCAAGTCATGCTAGGGACACAAGTCTAGTCACTGCAAGTCACACTAGCACTTCATCCTCAACCTCTGCCAGTCATGTTGGAGATGAGTCTTCAGCCGCTGCAAGTCATGCTGGGGGCACGAGTCTAGTCACTACGAGTCATACTAGCAAAGAGTCACTGACCTCTCCAAGTCATGTTCAGGACTCTCCGCAAACCACTGCTAGTCATGTTGGCGGAATGGAGGTTGATAAGAAACCTAGACGTAGAAGTTTTAAACCTAAGTTCCCTTGTAAGATATGCAAGGGATACCATCTTACTCATTTATGCCCTGGTATTCCAGAGGTTCAAACGATATGGTCTGAGTCTGAAAGTACTTCTACTCCTAAACCTGATATGGTTTCTCATCAATCCCATCAACCATTGGTTGATAATGTGGTTGTGTTAGTGCAATCACTTGCTGATTACACTCCTCTTTTGGGGGGTGAATGTTGGCATTATGATACATATGTTGTACTTGATGGCAACCCACTCATCTCAGATGATAAATTATAGTGCAGCAAAGTTCACGCACTTTCATGAAGATAAAAGTTTCTTTCATGAAGATAAAAGTTTCTTTCATGTAGAGAAAAGTTCACGCACTTTTATGCAGAGAAAAGTTTATTTCATGTAGAGAAACGTTCACGTAATTTTATGCAGAGAAAATTTTATTTCATGTAGAGAAACGTTCACGCACTTTCATGCAGAGAAAAGTCCCTTTCATGAAGAGAAAAGTTCACGCACTTATATGCAGAGAAAATTTTATTTCATGTAGAGAAAAGTTCACTCACTTTTATGCAGAGAAAAGTTTATTTCATGTAGAGAAACGTTCACGCACTTTTATGCAGAGAAAAGTTTATTTCATGTAGACAAAATTTCACGCACTTTCATGCAGAGAAAAGTCCCTTTCATGAAGAGAAAAGTTCACGCACTTTCATGGTTAGCTCAGTTTTTGATCCTATGGTTTTGGTCCGTCGTATTGCATCCAAAAGTGTTGATCTCACACACTTTCATGGTTGGTTCATGGTATTAGTCCTATAGTTTTTGATCCTATGGTTTTGGCTCGTGGTATTGCATCCAAAAGTGGTGATCTCACGCACTTTCATGGTTGGTTCATGGTATTAGTCCGACAGTTTTTTGATCCTATGGTTTTGGACCGTGGTATTATGGAAGGCCTAAGACTATAAAAGAGGAAGGAGATCATTTGGCAAAGCATCATCGAATGAATTGAATATCTAATAAGTGCTAGATCTGAAATATTTGTGATTGGGTTATGGTGCAGATCTGGATCTGAATGAAGGAAGAACCTTAGCGCATAAAGAAGGATAAGTTCTTTTGATGGGTCATAATCTTTATGCTTGAATAATAGTATCTTTGCATGATTTTGATCTGTTATATGAGGCGCATGCTTGATCTATAAATCTAACAATCTAGGTTAATTAGTGTCTGAATATTTGAAAGAAGGAATTATCCTTTATAGATCTGCACGCAAGTTTCAGGTTGTTGAAGTAGCGTATATCTTTAAATTATGATCTAGCTGCCTCTGTCTATTGCTGCAGTATTCTGGGTTCAGAATTTGGTGTGTGTTTACTGTTACTGTGTTCTGGGTACAGCTGTCAGAGAAGTGTTTACTTGATTCAATGCTAATTGGGAAAAGGAGATTGTTTGATGCAGATATACTTGATGATTGATTGATGTTCATGGATCCAGTCTGAAAATTTATGAAACGTGGTCCTAGGAAGAAAGTGAAGGTTGTAGCCTTCAGTAGGCCAACACCTACGTACTAGTATCTTGGCTAGTACAAGAGATAAGGGGGTTGTAGCTCCCTTCCAGGAGAAGTTGGAGAACGAGAGAGGGTTGTAGCTCTCTGTAGGTTGTAGCCTGCGTACTGGTAAAGGACTACACCAGTACAAAATCATTGTAAAAGGAGTTTCTAATTGAAAGAATATAAAGACATATTGCAGCAGGTGGTTTTCACCCACATTGGGTTTCCACCTTATATCTGGTGTTCTTTTGTGCGACTATTTGCTTTTCTTGTTCCTGCTCATTATTTTATGATACTGACATACAAAGTAATGATCAATATTTGAAGAATTATTCAAAGTATAAATAAGGAAGATAGATTGATAAGAATTTGATAATATTGATTCACCGCCCCCCTCTCAGTATTATTTCCAACAATTGGTATCAGAGCAGGTCCTTCTGAAGAAGCTTGATCGCTTGAAGGAAGATCTAACATCATGAGCAACTACGAGAGGGAAGCATCAATCAGGCCACCGATTTTTGATGGAACAAACTTCGTATATTGGAAGGTAAGAGTTACTGCCTATCTTCAATCTTTGGGTACAAAAGTATGGGACATTATAGAAACAGGGTATACTTTTCCATCAGCTACTCCTACAGATTCAGCTGAGAAGAAGAAATATGAAACAAATGCAAAGGCGGTTAATACTCTTCTAGGATGTCTATCTCAATCTGAATTTGTGAAGGTTATGCAATATAAATCTGCAAAAGAAATATGGGACAAGATTGTTTTGAGCTACGAAGGAGATGAACAGGTAAAATGTGCTAAACTTCAAACCCTCAGGATTCAGTATGAGAATCTCAAAATGTATAATGATGAAAGTGTGGCTAACTATTTCCTTCGAGTAGATGAGATTGTTAATTGTATGAAAAACTTGGGTGAAGAAATAAAAGAAGCTGTTGTGGTTGAAAAAGTCCTAAGATCATTGTCCCCCAAGTTTGAATCTAAAGTGTCTGCAATAGAAGAAAAGGAAAATCTACGAACTCTTACTATGTCTCAGCTACACGGAATTATAACTGTTTATGAAATGAGAAAAGGAGGTCCATCAGACAGGAGAGAATCTGCTTTTAAGGCTTCAGACAAAGGAGACTACTATGAATCAAGTCACGTGCCAGAAGAAGAAGAAGAATCAAATTTTGTCAGAAATGTTCAACGGGGTACTGGAAGGTTCAGAGGTAAGCTACCTTTTAAATGTTTTTCTTGTGGAAGAGTAGGTCATTATGCAGCCAAATGTCCTCATAAGGATAAGATTGACAAAGGAAAGGAACCTACCAGATGGAACAAGAAACAGAATGCAAATAAGAAAAGCTATTACACTCATGAAGACAGTGACGGTCTATCAAATAGTGATGAAGATGAACGAGGTAATGACTATAAACTTTTAATGGCATTTGAAGATGATGATTACATGGATGCTATAGATGTGGATAGTTTTTATGAAGAGATTTCTAGACTTAAGACATGTATAGAAGAAAAGAATATGATCATTGATACTCTACAATTTCAAATTGATGAAAAATAAAAATATCTTGAAAAGTTAGAAGGTGAAATTGTTGGCCTTAGAAAAGAAATTGAGAAAACAAAGGCTATTAATCTTAAGTTTGTCAAAGGATCTGAAACTCTGGATGAGATCATCAATGTACAGCGTTCTCCGCTAAACAAGACAGGTTTGGGGTATAATGGAGAAACATCTCAAGCATCCACCTCAAAGAGTTATCTTGATGCAGCAAGAAGGAATGAGAAAAAGCACAATGGAGATCACCAGGTAAAGCAGGGACAAATTACATCAAGAACGAACAAATACTATCAGGTAAACCAGGGGCAATCTGTCTTAAGGATGAACAAAGCTACAACCAGCCACAGGTAAAATCTTCTCAATTTGCTTCAAGAATGGATGACAATAGAAATTACAATCATTTGGCCGGTAGATTTGATAATCGCAGAAGTTTCTTCAATGGGCAATGTTTCTCTTGCCATAACTTTGGTCACAAAGTAGCTCAATGTGTTGCATATAAAACAATCATGACTAGAGAAGCTCAAAAACAAAGAAGTATGATCGGTATTACAAAAAAGACCTATAACAACTTTTCGGCTCTTGAAAATGAAGTTGAATGTTCTATTTGCAATAACTTTGGTCATGAAGATTCTGAATGCGGGAGCAGGTTTCAGCAGACAAAGGAACAAGCCTCAAGCACCAAAACATGGAGAATAAAGGAACCACAAACAGAAAGATGTGGGATAGCCTTTTATGCAGAGGGACAGGAAAATCTATGGTACATCGACAGTGGATGTTCGAAGCATATGACAGGTGATAAAGAAAAACTTGAATCATATTTTGCTTTAGAAAAGGGAAAGAAAGTTTCTTTTGGAAATGATACTCCAGCAACTATAAAAGGAAAAGGCACAGCTCAGTTAAAAGAAAAGGTCAAAGCTGGAAATGTTTTGTATGTTGATGGCTTGAAGCATAACCTTCTGAGTGTCACTCAGATGTGCGATCAAGGAATCGAGGTAATATTTCGATCAAATGGATGTAGCGTTCGTGATCTTGATACAAGGAAAACAGTGATCAAAGGTAGAAGAACTCCAAATAATCTATACATATTTGAAGAAGGACAACAACAATGCTATTTGAGCAAGGATGATGAACATTGGTTATGGCACCGGAGGTTGGGGCATCTAAGCTTTTCACAAATAAGGAAGGCATGCAAATATCAGGCAGTTCGTGGTCTTCTAGATATCAAAATTCCAGACAACACTATATGCAAATCATATCAGTTTGGTAAGCAAACCAGAACCAACTTCCTGGAGAAGGAAGGATCAGCCAGCAGGCCTCTTGAACTAGTCCATACAGATGTATGTGGTCCTTTCAGGACGAGGTCACCTTGAGGAAAAGAATACTTGATATTATTCATTGACGATTTCTCCAGGTTTGTTTGGTTAGGACTTTTGAAGCACAAAGACGAAGCATTCAAAAAATTCAAATCCTTCAAAGCCTTGGTTGAAAATGAATCAGGTTACAAAATTAAGTGCCTCAGGTCCGACAGAGGTGGGGAGTTTACCTCAAATGAATTTTTTGATTTCTGTGAAGAACATGGGATAAGAAGGGAATTCTCTACAGCTAGAACCCCTCAGCAAAATGGAGTGGTGGAAAGGATGAACAGAACAGTCCAACAAATGGCCCGTGCTATGCTTGATGAGTCCGGAACTCCCGCAACTTTCTAGGGTGAAGCTGCATATGCTGCGGTTGTTATTCTCAATAAAACAAATGTCCGAGTGAACAACACTCAAACTCCTCATGAACTCTGGTATGGTGAGACTCCTTCGGTAAAACACTTCAAAATCTTTGGGAGCAAATGCTATATTAAGAATACTGATGAGCAACTTGGAAAACTTGAACCTAGAGCAGATGAAGGCATTCTTCTTGGTTATTCTCCACACAGCAAAGCATATAAGTGCTACAATAAAAGACTTGGAAGAATTGCTGACAGCATTGATGTAGTGGTTGATGAAAAAGGATACATTCCTAGGCAAGTAAATCATGAAAATATCGAAGAAGATGAAGACTAACCTCAAAGACAGAATGATGAAGAAGAAGAACCTCAAGAAGCACCAGAGGAACAGATAAGGGTAGAAGAGAAGACTCCATCCAGGTACGTTCAGAAGAATCATCCAGAATCTTAGATTTTGGGGCAAAAAGAAGCAGGTGTACAAACAAGAAGAACAATTGCAGAAGCTTCAAGCTATTTGGCATTACTCTCATCCACTGAACCACAAAATGTAAAAGAGGCAAGCAAAGATGAATGTTGGGTCAAAGCAATGGATGAAGAACTTGAGTAGATCGAAAAGAACAACACTTGGGAGTTGGTTCCTAGACCAAAGGATAAGAATGTTATAGGGACAAAATGGGTCTTCAAAAATAAGTTGAATGAAAATGGGGAAGTAATTAGAAACAAGGCCAGACTTGTTTGTAAAGGGTATGTGCAGCAAGAAGGAATAGATTTTGAAGAAACTTTTGCTCCTGTTGCAAGACTTGAGGCCATCCGAATGTTCCCTGCTCTCTCAAGCTTTCAAAAGTTCAAAGTATTTCAAATGGACATGAAATCAGCCTTTCTGAATGGAGACTTAGAAGAAGAAGTATACATTGAGCAGCCAGATGGTTTCATTCTTGGAAATGATCCAAATCTTGTATGCAGATTGAAAAAGGCTCTCTATGGTCTTAAACAAGCTCCAAGGGCTTGGTACTATCGTTTGGACAAATATCTTCATCAACAAGGTTTTTCAAAAGGATCAGTAGATAGAAATCTTTATATAAAAATTGAAAATGACAAATTGTTGATACTTGTTGTGTATGTAGATGACATTATCTTTGGCAGCAATGAAGAATCTATGAGTCAAAGCTTTGCCTTGGTGACGCAGAAAGAATTCGAAATGTCCTTGCTTGGAGAATTGACATATTTTCTTGGCCTGCAAATCCAACAAAAGGAAGGAGGGATCTTCTTGTCTCAAACCAAGTATCTCAAGCAGATTTTGAAGAAATATGGCATGGAAGATGCAAAACCAGTATGTACACCCATGGTCACAGGATGTAGCCTCAGTGCAAATGATGAATCAGCAGCAGTACATCAACCAACCTACAGATCTATGATTGGAAGTCTACTTTATTTGACAGGTACCCAACCAGACATCATGCATGCAGTGGGAATAGTTGGAAGATTTCAGGAAAATCCAAAGGAAACTCATCTTCAGGCAGTAAAGAGAATCTTCAAATATCTTCAAGGGACTCAAAATTATGGCTTATGGTATCCTAGAGATACAGATCTCACACTTCATGCTTATACTGATGCAGATTGGGCCGGAAGCGTGGATGACAGGAAGAGCACAAGTGGTGGTGCATTCTTTATGGGTTCTAGATTAGTATCTTGGTTCAGCAAGAAACAGAGTTCGATTGCCTTGTCTACAGCTAAAGCAGAATATGTTGCTGCTGCATCTTGCTGCACTCAACTCCTTTGGATGATGCAGACCTTGCAGGATTTTCAAATCACTTTTACACCACCCATCTCCATCTTATGTTATAATACAAGTGCAATCAACATTTCAAAGAACCCAGTCATGCATTCAAAAACCAAGCACATACCAATCAAGTATCACTTTCTCCGGGAACAAGTGCTTGAACAAAAGGTCAAGTTGGAGTATGTTCCTTCTAAGGAACAAGTTGCTGATATACTCACCAAACGATTGCCTAGGGAGACCTTTGAATACCTCAAGCAAAAGCTGGGGGTTGTTGATGCATCATCTTGTTGTTGAATCTCTTCTGATTGTTGGTTGTACGCAAGGTTCATCTGAAGTATATGCGTACATGTGCTGGGTTGTGGATTGGTCAAAGATCGAATGGCACAGGTTCAACGGGAGCATATCATGCATTGTTGGCATTATGGAGGAAGTATAGAAGGAGATCATGGATGTTGGTCTGAATATTGCTGCAATACGTCTCTATCTCTTTCATGGTCATTTATGGTGTTTGATGGATTATGGTTCTTCTTTGCAGATCTGGTTTATAGTCAGGGGGAGCATGTTCTTAGGGGGAGCATAACCCTTTGCCCTAGATGTCAAAGGGGGAGAATGATTGGTTGTTGTTGCCATCAAGTCCAAAGGGGGAGATTGTTGGCATTATGATACATATGTTGTACTTGATGGCAACCCACTCATCTCAGATGATAAATTATAGTGTAGCAAAGTTCACGCACTTTCATGAAGATAAAAGTTTCTTTCATGTAGAGAAAAGTTCACACACTTTTATGCAGAGAAACGTTTATTTCATGTAGATAAAATTTCACGCACTTTTATGCAGAGAAAAGTTTATTTCATGTAGAGAAAAGTTCACGCACTTTCATGCAGAGAAAAGTCCCTTTCATGAAGAGAAAATTTCATGCACTTATATGCAGAGAAAAGTTTATTTTATGTAGAGAAAAGTTCACGCACTTTTATGCAGAGAAAAGTTTATTTCATGTAGAGAAAAGTTCACGCACTTTTATGCAGAGAAAAGTTTATTTCATGTAGAGAAAAGTTCATGCACTTTCATGCAGAGAAAAGTCCCTTTCATGAAGAGAAAAGTTCACGCACTTTCATGGTTGGCTCATGGTATTAGTTCGACAGTTTTTGATCCTATGGTTTTGGTCCGTGGTATTGCATCCAAAAGTGTTGATCTCACGCACTTTCATGGTTGGTTCATGGTATTAGTCCTATAGTTTTTGATCCTATGGTTTTGGATCATGGTATTGCATCCAAAAGTGTTGATCTCACGCACTTTCATGGTTGGTTCATGGTATTAGTCCAACAGTTTTTTGATCCTATGGTTTTGGACCGTGGTATTGTGGAAGGCCTAAGACTATAAAAGAGGAAGGAGATCATTTGGCAAAGCATCATCGAATGAATTGAATATCTAATAAGTGCTAGACTGAAATATTTGTGATTGGGTTATGGTGCAGATCTGGATCTGAATGAAGGAGGAACCTTAGCGCATAAAGAAGGATAAGTTCTTTTGATGGGTCATAATCTTTATGCTTGAATAATAGTATCTTTGCATGATTTTGATCTGTTATATGAGGCACATGCTTGATCTATAAATCTGACCATCTGGGTTAATTAGTGTTTGAATATTTGAAAGAAGGAATTATCCTTTATAGATCTGCACGCAGGTTTCTGGTTGTTGAAGTAGCGTATATCTTTAAATTATGATCTAGCTGCCTCTGTCTATTATTGCAGTATTCTGGGTTCAGAATTTGGTGTGTGGTTACTGTTACTGTGTTCTCGGTACAACTGTCAGAGAAGTGTTTACTTGATTCAGTGCTAATTGGGAAAAGGAGATTGTTTGATGGAGATATACTTGATGATTGATTTATGTTCATGGATCCAGTCTGAAAATTTATGAAACGTGGTCCCTGGAAGAAAGAGAAGGTTGTAGCCTTCAGTAGGCCAGCACCTACGTACTAGTATCTTGGCTAGTACAAGAGCTAAGGGGGTTGTAGCTCCCTTCGAGGAGAAGTTGGAGAACGAGAGAGGGTTGTAGCTCTCTGCAGGTTGTAGCCTACGTACTGGTAAAGGACTGCACCAGTACAAAATCATTGTAAAAGGAGTTTCTAATTGAAAGAAGATAGAGACATATTGCAGCAGGTGGTTTTCACCCACATTGGGTTTCCACCTTATATCTGGTGTTCTTTTGTGTGACTATTTGCTTTTCTTGTTCCTGCTCATTATTTTATGATACTGACATACGAAGTAATGATCAATATTTGAAGAATTATTCAAAGTATAAATAAGGAAGATAGATTGATAAGAATTTGATAATACTGATTCACCCCCCCCCTCTCAGTATTATTTCCAACAGTGAAGTGCCTAACAAAAGAGTCTGTTTGATCTCTAATACGGAGTCTTCTGGTATAGGGGGCATTCCAGTTTCTTCAAATGTTCCCCCTCCAAGCTCTAAGAGCGTTTCCTTTAATTGGGATAGTCTTGTTGAGCCTCGTCTTCCTTCTGCTGCACCTTTCCAAATAAAGGTCAGAGTTAATTCCACAAATGTCTATCGATGTATGGTGGATGAAGGATCCTCTGCAAGTATTATATCCTCTTTGACTTGGAAAGCTTTGGGTTCCCCAAAGTTGTTGACAGCTCAGAGTCAGTTGTTAGCCTATGATAGAAGACCCGGTGAATCTATGGGTGTTCTTCCTCAATTGCCTATCACTTTAGGTGGGAAAATTGTCTTAATCGATATGATGGTGGTTGATAGCCCTTTAGACTTTAATATGCTACTTGGGCATGATTATGTCTATGCTATGAATGCTGTGGTGTCTTCTCTCTTTCGAGTAATGTGCTTTCCTCATAATGGGAATATTGTCACTATTGATCAACTTGCATCTGATAATCACCACCCTAATTCGACTTTACTGCAAAATGCCCCTTGGTTTGTTCCAAGTGTTCAGGTAGACTCTACCCCACCACAGGTGAATTATGTGGCATTGAGTCCTCAATGTTCAATCGCTTCTGAGAAGGATCCTTTGACCTATTATTATCCTTCTTGGGACTTGGTCACAGCAGTTGACCGAGAGATTCTTCCTATAGGGACATGGGACCCCTTAATTCTCTCTTTTGATCCTTGTAGTTCTCATGATTTCTTAGAACTTGTTTTGCCTTCACAGGAGGAACTCTTTGAAGCCATGAGTTATGACTACCAAAGAAGCCCTTGGTCCAATCCCTGCAAGGGGTTTTTCCAGAAGAACTATTATACGTAGGTCGCAAGGTTGCGTGGTTCCCTGTACCATATTGTATATATAAGGTACGCATTTTCAAGTTTTGTATTCTATAACACAATATTTTATATGAAGTTTATATGTGGGATGTATTAACTTCGTGTCTAGCGTTCCTATTTATGTTTACAGAACTTGGAAGATTTCTCCTTTGGAAGTTTATGGTTGGTCCGTTCTGACAGGTATTGGTTCTCGAAACTGGCATATAGGTTAGGTTTTTCCGCCTGCAATGTGCACTTATCAGTTTCCTTTCCCATTTTGCCTTAGGATCGACCCCACCAAGTTATGGTGCAGAACCTTCTCATTGATTAGAAGTATCATGACTTGTGTGGTAGAGCCTACCTTATCATCGGCGCCCTAGTTAGTACCTTGTTGTCACTTGGCACTCATGCTGATTTTTCATCCTTAGGTTCGAGAGTCCTCTGTAGGCCCGCCATGACTTATGCGATCAAGACTCATTCCTCTTTGCTTCTTCGCTTTGTTTTGGCCTTATAGACTAGAGGCTCCTTTGTGTTGAGTTGTACTACTGCATTGCATGTTGACCACCTGCACCTTTTGGCCTAGAGCCGGCTTCACTTGGACTCGTGTTTAAGCCAACGTTTGACCATGACAACTACAAAATCAACCTTGCATACCTTTGACTTCTGCAGCTTGACACACCTTGACCCATGGAAGGAACACACCTTTGAGTGTCACTGACCAGTTTTCACCTCCCTGCATTGAGCATAGGAATGTTCCATTCCCAGGAACTAGATCATCTGTTTCACCGACACTTGTTCTTTCCACTGTACCATAGCATTCTTTTATTATTTTTCCGGCTTAATAAAAAAAGACAAAAAAAATAAATATTCCAAAAAAGAGCGGGAACGGGACAATATTTCCATTTATTGTTGGCAGCTAGAGTCAGTCATGTCACCCTTGAACAAAACACTCAAAAGAAAGTCTCCTCCGTGTGGGTGGGATTTAGTTTGACATAGGTACACCTTAACCTTGTTATTGAGTCAGTTCTCCCCCGATTGGTTATCTCTTCGAATCATATGGAGGGTTCGTTCGTGCCTCCTTCATGTCAAACTTATACAGAGTCATCATATGCTGCCACATAGTTACATTGAGTCGTGCTTTTGTTCAAGGGAAGTTAGCCTGAGTCGGCCTTTCTGTGGTGTCTCTTGACTCATTTTTCAGTCGGCCATCCCTGGTTGTCAGTGTCATGTCTATCATCACATCAGCTATATTGGTCCTTTACTCATGCCAGTTTGAGAAGGTCCCCATTGACTTCTTGCTGGCGGGTCTTTTCCTTATTGACGACGACATCTTGCTCTGAGGACATGCCTAGAGCTGCACCCTGGCCCTATTTTCATTATTGATAGGTCACCTTGTGCTCAACATCGATCAGTATCATGGGTCTTTGACTGAGTGGTTTCCCTTGTGTTCAACATCAGCTTCCATTATCACACATTGGGATTCGTGCAGTACCTTGGTTTCCATTTGACCCTATTGGTGGATACCTCACCTCTTTGTCAGCTTTCATTATTGGTTGGTTCAGAGGGTTTCTGTCGTGCACTAGCCACATCTTGTGTACGCTGGAAACGTACTTCGGTTGGGTTACTACATCTTTTTCATCCGATTCCTTCCACATTATTTTCCTACAGGTTACACTCATGCTAGATTGATGAAGGATGCCTTAATGCCTTCCTTCTAACAGATCTTTCCCTATCGACTCCGACTTATTGCTCTGGGGCAAAGATCTAGAGTCCATTTGGTAGTACCTTGGGGTTTGCAGTCATTAGTGGCAGATCCTTCGCTATCGATAGTGGGAAACCATCATTGTCTCTTGATCGATAGATTCTTACAGGTGTTCAACTTCAGCTCATCTATTCACACTTGTTAGATTGTACTGGGTACCTTGACACTCATTATCATTATCGGTGAGTAGTCTCGCATTTGTTAACGGTATACATCAATGACCGGTAATCAAACGATTTCTCACATGGTCGACTTCAGATCATTTATTCCCATGGTGTAGAAATGTACCACGGTGGTCGGTGAAGACCTCAGGTTGTATCAGCATTCATTGGTTCACTTGACAGTTGCTCCTGTTGTTGCTAGTTGATACCACTCCACTTTATATGTTGCAGTCAGTCATGGCGACATTCTATATGCTGGCACCTGAGTTTGCAGTGTAGTACCATCCTATTCCATCATCTTCAGTTGGTACCTTTTGGGATCAGTCTTTGATATCAGTGATCCGTTGCATCTTTCAGCATCATTGGCAGTCTTATATGTGATATTCAGACATGTATTTGTTCATTATGATCAGATGATCCATTATGTATCTTTTAGTCATTTATACTTGTATACTTAGTGGATCCGCTTGTACTTGATACGTGGACATGCTTTACTTTTTCTGAGCATGGGTATGCCCGCCTCGGACAGTGTTTCTTTCTGATCTCCTTTCGTGGCTTGGCAGGTTGAATTTTGGTGAAGTCCTCCTCGGTTTTTGACAGACTTCCTTTCCATGTACTCGCATAATATATTTCGGCCATCATGTACCCCTTCTGACCTCATATATTAGGGGGCATTTGTTATAGCTCCAAATCTCACTCTTATGGTTTGTGATGTTGTACTCATGGCCTAGGGCAACCCCTCCTTCCAGACCTGGTCCTAAAATTTAAAAAACAGTGTTTTATCCCTTATACGCGACATTTCCCTGAGTTAAACACGTGTATACGCGGGTATGTGTATAGCCAACCCGTGTGTATGTATTAAAACACTTAAAAAAATATAAAACTCCTTATTTTCGGGTGGAGATCGCAGGTTTTACCTGCTGATCACCTGTTAGTGCCCGTGGCCCAATTGTTCCCAACCAACTCCTAACTAAAAAACTACTTTGGGAGTGGTATAAAAAGACCTCAAAGGGAAGGCCTAAAGGAAGAGAGAAGAGAGAGAAAGGTTATTATGCTGAGATTTTTCCCTTGACCAGGTCTGAAGTCCCTTGTGCCTTCTGCACTTCCCCCATTTTGTACAAGAAACCTTTGTTTCCTTGTGTGTTGATGTTCATCCACCATTTATGACATCATGGAGAGAGTCATGGAAGGAGTTTGTTAAAGGCTTGAGGTTGGAACGGATCCGGAAGGAAGCTTTGCTTGGAGCCTGCTGAAGGTGACTCAGGTGAAAATATTCCTTTTCATGTACTTTATTTGTCTATAATAAAAGAAACACATGTCTTGGTTCCCAAAATGAATCTTCTTTATGTTAATGATATTCATGTTTAGAATTCATATGTAAATGGTTGTTTGGATTTCATAACTAACTACCTTTCTTTATAATATGAAGATGGTTTCTTTATAAGTTTTGTCCATGTACTGCTGTGTTCTTTGAATTGGTTGTTTTGCAGGACAAAGGAGAAGAAGGGAACTCCAAGAAGGGTTTGGACCCTAAGGGCCTTCTCAAACATAGGACCGAAGGTACATACCCCTATCATAGAATTTGCTTATAATAGCATAATGGCTGTATGAATGCATGTTTCTTTGAATAGCCAACTTTCAGTCTGCTAGGGTTTCAACCCAAAAAGCCTTAGGGGAGCAATTCCCTCTACCAACATTTCTGACCATATTCAGCAATGGAGATGGAGAAAGAGGCTCATTAAAGCCGAAATCCCTTTGGAGTACCGTCTCGAATGGTTTTTGAAATCTTTACAAGTTGAGATCTCTAAGGATGTCTCCATGTCCGGAGTCTATTCTGAGGAGAAAGCCATTTTTAGGGCCCAACAATTAGAATTGATCTACTCTCAGTCTGGGATCCTACAAAAATACTTGCCAGATGCTCCTGCGTCTAAGGTTGATATAGCCAAGTCGAAGCCAGGTCCCCATGCGGATGGTATTGTTGGGTCGGTAGACACAAATGCGGTGAACTTTTTGAAACAATTGTAGCAGTTGTGTTTGCAAACTGCTCCTAACAACCAAGTCACATCGTCTAACCCTCCGGCTTCCCAACCCTCTTCGATTAATGTCGTCCAATCTGATAATCCTAAAGGAAATCAAAATCCCAATGGGAAAAAGAAAGGACGAGGTGGGAAAAAGAACCAAGATGGGAAGGCTAACGCAAATAATCCTGGCAATAATGCTGGTGGTGGTAGAAATGAGTCTAGAAAGAAAGTCAAGTTTCCATGCAAGCTATGTAGTGGAGACCATTTAACTCATCTCTGCCCAAAGATTCAAGATGCTCAGTGCTTGTTAGGGCAGCAAGGGACTTATAGTTCTCAAGCTGTATTAACCAACCCTTTTCCCCAAGGGCAGCAACTTCTTGCTGGCGCAAGTTCAAATCCTGGTACCTCCGCAGGGGGCAGCCAGGAAGGGAATAAATCATCAAATGTTTTCATGATGGATTCTCACGCCAATGTGGCCACACGGTCACACGATTATGGTGAAGGTGAAACTTCCAAGGGTAAGGCAATTCCTGAAACTAACAACCCACTTCATATTGAGCGACCCTCTGTCAAGACTATACCACGGGTACCGAAAGGTTCCGCTAAACGCGCAACTATCAACCCTAATATTAGGGCAGCCCAGAACTACTCCATTGTTGAGGATCTGGCTCAGAGTCCATGTGCCATGTCCACTTTAGAGGTTCTCCAGTCGTGTCCGGCTCAACGAAGTGCTTTACTTTCTGTGATTGGGGCAGTTGATACAACTAACTCTTTAGTGCTCACTTTCGACATGTTAAATGTCAAAAAGCGACTCCCTCATCATATGGATTTCCAAATAAAGTCTACATACCAGAAAATTAACATTTTTCGTACTGTTATTGATGAAGGAGCTTCCATGTGCATCATGTCAATGTCATGCTGGAAGGCTATTGGATCGCCTTCGGCTGTTCCTTCACCTACTGTCTTGACTGCATTTGATGGTCATTCTCATAAGCCGCATGGGATTATCCCGGCCTTTCCTATATGTGTTGGGGGGAAGGTCGTCAATATTGAAGTAGAAGTCATTGATGCTAACCTAGACTACAATCTCCTCTTAGGAAGGAACTAGGTATACGAAATGGACGCCGTTTTTTCGACTCTCTTTCGTGTCATTTGCTTTCCTCATGAGGGGAAAATCGTTAAGGTTGATCAATTGGATTATTGTCTAGTCGATCCTCAAGCAATCTCTGACTCTACTGTTCCCTTAGTGGATAACCCTCATCTGTCTACTGAGAATATAGGAGTGGGGATGTATTCCTCATTGATGGGTACCTTTGATCTTCCCTCTCCTATCGCTAGAATCAATGTCGTTTCATCATCTAAGGAGTATCCTCGAGAAGAGTTCTTCCGAACTTGTTATTTTTTAGACCCTTGGACCTTGCCTTCACCTATGACCACATTAGCTGAAGGACAAGTAAATGGAATGGCATTCCCTATGTCTGCAGCAGAGCCTAGAGGTGAGTTTATCACCAACTCTGCGGACAACCATTCTACTCCTTCCTTTGAGAATGAGATAGATGGTGATGTGGCTCATCCTCAGAACCTTGATTCCACTTATGCGTTGGATTGCTCAGATATTGTTTTTCCATCTGAAGAAGTGATATTCGAAGCAATGACGGTTGTAGATCGACCTTTGGAAGATTTACATCGTCGGTCATGTTTTCATTCCCCTTTGCATGAAGTCGAATCCAGGTCCTCCAGTTTGACTAGGGATATTTGTACAGTCCCTTTGGCTCCAACACAGTCACTTGCCGAAGGAAGTATATTGATTGGTTCAATTATTGTACCGATAAACATCCCTAGCAGCAAGTGGGTGGAGTCCCCTGATGGGCTCTACCTTAAGAAGTACTTTGCTTAGCAACTAGGCTTCTTTGTACATTATGTATATTTATACATATTTCATCGAGAGATTTTGATATCAACACTTTTTGGTCTGCTATGGCGGGTGTTGATGGATGACTTGGTCTATTTTGGATTCGTCGATGGTTCTAGTTGGCACACTCGGAATCTTGCTTCCGCAACTTGGGTACTCTATTATCCAACTGGTCAGTTGATGGTATCAAGGGGAGTATGTATTGGTCCCGCTTCAAACAATATGGCTGAGTATACTTCCGTTATTAATTTACTATCCAAGGCAATTTCTCACGAAATCGACTCGTTGGTAGTTTATCTTGATTCAAAATTGATAGTGTCACAATTGAACAACATTTATCGGGTAAGGGATCCATGTTTATTTCGCCAATATTTAAGGGTGAGGTTGTTGCAAAGGTCATTTACTTATATCAATTATTTGCACATTCCAAGATCTCATAATTAGTTAGCTGATTCTATCGCTAATCAAGCATTAGACTGGCACATCAATCATTCATCACAATAAAATCAAGCATCAAAAAGTTGAACTGTATCTCTCTCTCTCTCTCTCTCTCTCTCTCTCTCTCTCTCTATATATATATATATATATATATATATATATATATATATATATACATATATATATATATATATATAGATATACATATATATATATATATACATATATATATATATATGTACATATATATATATATATATATATATATATATATATATATATGTATATATATATATATATATATATATATATATATACATATATATATATATATATATATATATATATATACATATATATATATATATATATAAGTTTGTCCAAAAAATATACAAAATTGGGACTCAAATGCCCATAATCATGTTCGGTATATCTAGTGCCCCGGCTCAGGATGAGCAGCTAAGTAGGTAGCTATCGCATTGGCCACATGCCAAAAAGTGCGAACCCAGTCACGTGGCATGCCAACCACATGACGCTGCATATCCTCAGGAAGGTCCTCTACGACAGCCATCAGTACTCGGTGACTTAGTCTCACCAAGTGTCGCTGAACGGTATGTAGAGGTCGTTCTATATCAACAGCCGCCTCTTCGGCTCCTTGGCCGCGTCGTCCATGCTGCGGGAACCCATCTGGTCGTACCGGCCTAATATCTGGAACATGATCATCATATTAGTCATTTGAATCCCATCAAAAATATTTTTCAAAATTCATTATTATATTTGAAAAATCCAAAAAATAAAAATAAAAAAAAATCATAAAATCAAAAATACTTACCAATGTCGCCCCATGCTGCGGTCGGTGGTAATGCTAGATCGGGATCTCCTTGGAAATCCAACCCAGCATAAGGGTAGTCATCTATGGCGATGATCTGCTGATCCCACCAGGTAAAGAAGTCATCGTCAATTGCAGTCTGTGGGACATCCCCACCCCCTAGAGGTTTCATCAGGTCGGCCCACCTGCCCATGCATGGATCTCGTGGGGTGTTGATGGAAACTGCTACCCTAGGGCAGAGTGCTGGGACCCTCTCAAAAAAGAAAGAACATAGAATAGTCCCATATCCAAAATTTTTGGTCTACCCCCTCTTGATAGAAGCAAGCTGGCTCTTCATGCTGGCCAAAAGAGGAGTACACCAATCAAATATAGTGGTGAGACAGTCAACTGCCACGCTCATGGTCAGTCGTGATGCCTGGTGCAGAGAAGCTAATCCGTTCACTCGAGCTATGGTGAACATGATTATCCTCAGCTGTAAACTCACCACATGTGTGATGGAGATTTTACTTCCAACCTTTTTTGGATGTCTGAGGAAATATATCTGTACGTAGTCCTCGATCGAGAGACTGCTCCGTGTCCTGCCCCGGGAATGTACTACCTCTCCCCTTCGAGAAAGGCCCGTGATGAAATAGATATCTTCCACTTCTATCCTGAGTGGCATCTGGTCAATCATAAAGGCATCCTCCTCGATATTCCAGTAATCAATGAGCATCTCAAGCAGACGTGTGTTTGCTTTCATATTCGACAGTTTGAAGAATTTAAGCAAACCACATCCCTGTAGGGCATCCAAAGCATCAGGATCGTTCATGACCTCATCGTCCACTGCGGTATGCTCTCTTTCTCGCCAAGTGACTGGCATCCTAAAGAGAAAATGATTTTCAATCATTAGTTTTTTGTTTAAAAATGTTCGCGGCATATACGCGGGTCCCTGTGCACACAATCGCGGTTTCATATTACCAACCCGCGTATACGCCGCGGTGAAATTTTTGGCAAAAATTCAACGGTAAAACATTAATTAAAAATTCTAAAACTAGTCACAATCAATTGCAAGACAAGTATAAGAGTTACCTGGAGGTTTTTGAAGAATCTGAACGGTTGAATTTGGCGTATGGAAAGTTTGCTCCTTTTGCTCCACTTCTTTGCTCTCAAACTCAAATGGTGAAAATGGTGAGTCCAAAAGCTCTTTTATAGGTTTTGAAAATGCAATTTTTTTCAAAATTTTATTTTGTTTGGCCTCGTGTGACTTTTAACTTGGGAGCTTGGAATGTCGAGAATGGTTTGATTTTCAGGACATTTTGGACATTTTTTCGACTGTTTCGAGACGGTTCCATGACTACTGACCCGTCATGGCAGGTATCATTTTCTCACTGGCATATAGGTTAGGGAAGCCATTTTTCTGTTGCAGTATGCATACTAGCCTCCATTTGTAGATACATCTGCCATAGGGTTGATCCCATCATGTTATGGTTCGTAAGCCATCTTCACTCGCCGATTTTTTAAATCATGACATGATGGTATAGCCATCCTTTACAAGGGCATCATAGTTAGCACCTCACTGACATTTGTTTCCCATGCTGCTTCGATTTGAGTAGGCTCGGGAATCCTCTGTAGTCCCGCCATGACTTATTTGATGAAGACTCATTCCTCTTTGCTTCTTCGCTTCATTCTGGCCTTATACCCTAGAGGCTCCTTTGTGTTGAGTTGTACTACTGCATTGCATGTTGACTACTTGCACCTTTTGGCCTAGAGCCGGCTTCACATGGACTCGTGTTTAAGCCAACTTTTGACCATGACGACTGCAAAATCAACCTTGCATACCTTTGACTTCTGCAACTTGACACACCTTGATCCATGGAAGGAACACACCTTTGAGTGTCACTGACCAGTTTTCACCTCCTTGCATTGAGAATAGGAATGTTCCATTCCCAGGAACTAGATCATCTGTTTCACTGACACTCGTTCTTTCCGCTGTACCATAGCATTCTTTTATTCTTTTTCTAGCTTAACAGAAAAAGACAAAAAAATTATATATTCCAAAAAAGAGCGGGAACGGGACAATATTTCCATTTAATGTTGCCAGCTAGAGTCAGTTGTGTCGCCCTTGAACAAAGCACTCAAAGAAAAGTCTCCTCCGTCTAGGTGGGATTTAGTTTGACTTAGGTATGCCTTAACCTTGTTATTGAGTCAGTTCTACCCCGATTGGTTATCTCTTCCAATCATATGGAGGGTTTGTTCGTGCCTCCTGCATGACGAACTTATACAGAGTCATCATATGCTGCCACATAGTCACATTGAGTCGTGCTTTTTGTTCAAGGGAAGTTAGCCTAAGTCAGCCTCTCTGCGGTGTCTCTTGACTCATTTTTCAGTCAGCCATCCCTGGTTGTCAGTATCATGTCTATCATCACATCAGTTATATTGGTCCGTTACTTGTGCCGGTTTGAGAAGGTCTCCATTGACTTCTTGCTGGCGGGTCTTGTCCTTATCGACAACAACATCTTGCTCTGAGGACAGGCCTAGAGCTGCACCCTGGCCCTATTTTCATTATTGATAAGTCACCTTGTGCTCATCATCGATCAGTATCATGGGTCTTTGACTGGGTGGTTTCCATTGTGTTCGACATCAGCTTACATTATCACACATTGGGATTCATGCGATACCTTGGTTTCCATTTGACCCTATTGGTGGATGCCTCGCCTCTGTGTCAGCTTCCATTGTTGGTTGGTTCAGAGGGTTTCTGTCGTGCACTAGCCACATCTTGTGTATGCTGGGAATGTACTTCGGTTGGGTTACTACATCTCTTTCATCCGATTCCTTCCACGTTATTGGCCTACGGGTTACACTTGCTCTAGATTGATGAAGGATGCCTTAACGCCTTCCTTTTAGAGGATCTTTCCCTATCGACTCTGACTCATTGCTCTGGGGCAAAGATCTAGAGCCCATTTGGCAGTACCTTGGGGTTTGCAGTCATTAGTGGCAGATCCTTCACTATCGACAGTGGGAAACCATCATTGTCTCCTAATCGATAGATTCTTACAGGTGTTCGACTCCAGCTCATCTATTCACACTTGTTAGATCGTACTGGGTACCTTGACGCTCATTATCATTATCGGTGAGTAGTCTCGCATTTCTTAACGGTATACATCAATGACCAGTAATCAAACGATTTCTCACATGGTCGAATTCAGATCATTTATTCCCATGGTGTAGAAATGTACCACAGCGTTCGGTGAAGACCTCAAGTTGTATCAGCATTCATTGGTTCACTTGACAGTTGCTCCTGTGCTGCTAGTTGATGCCATTCCACCTTATATGTTGTAGTCAGTCATGGCGACATTCTATATGCTAGCACCTAAGTTTGCAGTGTAGTACCATCTTACTCCATCATGTTCATTTGGTACCTTTTGGGATCAGTCTTTGATATCAGTGATCCGTCGCATCTTCCAACATCATTGACAGTCTTATATGTGATATTCAGACATGTACTTGTTCGATCATGATCAGATGATCCATTATGTATTTTCCAGTTCTTTATACTTGTATACTTAGTGGATCTGCTTGTACTTGATAGCATACATGCTTTACTTTCTTTGAGCATGAGCATGCTTGCCTCAGATAGTGTTTCTTTCTGATCTCCTTTTGTGGCTTGGCAGGCTGAACTCTGGTGAAGTCCTTCTCAGTTTTTGACAGATTTCCTTTCCATGTACTTGCTTAATACATTTCGGCCATCATGTACCCCTTCTGACCTCATATATTAGGGGGCATCTGTTATAGCTCCAAATCTCACTCTCGGGGTTTGTGATGATGCACTCATGGCCTAGGGCAACCCCTCCTTCCAGACCTGGTCCAAAATTTAAAAAAAAGTGTTTTATCCCTTATACGTGACATTTCCCTGAGCTAAACGTGTGTATACGCGGGTAGGTGTATACCCAACCCGTGTATATGTATTAAAGCACTTAAAAAAAATTAAAACTCCTTAATTTCGGGCGAATATCATGGGTTTTACCTGCTGATCACCTGTTAGTGCCCGTGGCCCAACTATTCCCAATGAATTCCCAACTAAAAAAATACTTTGGGAGAAGTATAAAAAGGCTTCAATGGGAAGGACTAAAGGAGGAGAGGAGAGAGAGAAAGGTTATTATGCTGAGATTTCCCTGACCAGGTCTGAAGATCCTCGTGCCTCCTGCACTTCCCCCATTTTTACAGGAAACCCTTGTTTCCTTGTGTGATGATGTCCATTTACTACTTGTGATATCATTGAGTAAGTCATGGAAGGAGTTTTTTAAAGGCTTGAGACTGGACAAATCTGGAGGACGGTTCCTTTTGGAGCCTGCAAAAGGATGACTCAGGTGAAATTATTCCTTTCTGTACTTTATTTGTCTATAATAAAAGAAACACACGTCTTTGTTCCTGATGTAAATCTTCTTCATGTTTATGATATTCATGCTAGAATTCATATGTGAATGGTTGTTTAATGGCATAAATAACTACCTTTCTTTATAATATGAAGATGGTTTCTTTATAATGTTTAGTCCATATATTGTTGTACTTTCTTGAATTGGTTGTTTTGCAGGTCAAAGGAGCAAAAGGAACTCCAAGAAGGGTTTGGACCCTAGAAGGACCTTCTCAAACGTAGGACCTCAGGTATGCCCCTTATCGTATAATTTGCTCGTATTAACATTATGGCTGTGTGGAATGTGTGGAATGTGTGTTTCTCTGTATAGACAACTTTCAGTCTGCTAGGGTATTAGCCAAGACCCTAGGGAAATTTTCCCTTAACACATGTGTGAATTATGCTTTTGTTCCAATCTAGCATACATCTCTCTTTTGTTCTCTGTTTCTTTTAGTACCAAAGTGCAATAGCCAATTAATAATGAAGAGATCCATCCTCCGTACCTATTCGGATGTGTATTCTCAACTAAGCATTGGTGGCAAGGATTTCCACCCTGTCTCTTTAATAATGCTAATATCTTCTAGAATGAGGCTTTTCATATTGAATGTTACCCTATTAGCATAGGGACAATTCAACGATATTGTACAGTTAGTGAGGAAGTTTTGGATTCAGCATTATTCAAGTTTATGTTACCCTTTAATTATCAATTTTCACTTTACATTCTCAAATTCAAACTTCCAATAAAACTTTATGGCTTTATAAATAAAATAGTCAGCAAACTAGTAGAATACATACCTCCATCTACAATTGGCTCAATTGCACTGGGGTAGGCTAGTAATACAATGTAAATTACTTGGAATTTTATATTCTTTTTTGTGTCTTCTATATCCTCAGAATACATGTTATGATTATATTAAGTTTAATATTTTGATTCATCATGAATTTTATACAGACAACCAGTAAATAACAATCTGCTCGAAGATTGGTATAGCACCCTGATCTTAAGCATTTCCATCACTGTTAATAACCTTTGTCTTGTAGTTGTAGGTTGGCCATTGACTTCAACATTGAACTTATAACCTGGTTATTCCATTCAATCATAACGTTTGAACATTATATAGTTATGCTAATCTTCGCTATATAGCAACATCTATGATGTGTTGCTGAATTGATAAACTGTACATATCTAGTTCAATGGCTAGTAACCATACTATTTTCTTCCTGTTAGGTCCGAGATTTGAACCTAGGGCTCTGATACCATCTGTCACATACCGAGGGTTAGCACAAATTTCTCACATACCAACTCACATTAAAATCACATCATTGTTATATATATATTTTTAATGTATCCAAGCATTATACTGTGGAGATGAACAGTCTAGTTAACACCATGGGTATATTTACTACACTTACCATTCTAATATTAGATAATTGTCTCTCGCCTTCTCTTTTATAATTATGAATTCAAGGATATTCTTGGTATGATTGGGTTTAGTGTTCAATTTGGAAGGGGTGTTCTAGGGTCACAATCCCTCTTGTTGGGCTACCATTATAAACATTGAGGTTATGGAACCTAACAATGGAAAAGAGGTGCCCCAAAGACTTTGTTGATGAAGACAACCTAATACCCCACCCTTATTCTCTTAATTATTTTTTCCTAAAATCTATCCTCTCCTCCCTGATTTGGGTTTTTACCCTTAGTTATATTCAGGTGCGGTCCATGTTATTTTGTTATCCCTTTATTTAAATTCATACAAGGTGACTAGGGTTCATCCTTATGTTAGCGCTTTTTGTGGGGATCTAATGGCATCTATTTTCTTGCATGACCTGTCGCTTCTTTATATCCACCACACATCTCTGACCACGTGATCGGGTACCACGACCCTGCAGTTTCCGCATTCACCAAGGAGATGAGCCATCTATGGTTTAGATCACCAGGATCAAATCAACGACATACATTTACTTCGAAAACCCTAAACTCTAGCGTTGGCCTCCATTCACCTATTTGGTTTTTGGTTTCACTATGTAAGAGGGAGGGTTTGGCATTCCTGCTCTGTGTTGACACTCTCAGTTGCGTAACCATTTCATTATTCTATATGACCACATGGTTACATCTCGAAGTGATTCCAGTCCTCTCCTACTCTATCCTATGTATTACTCTCTTCAGGATAGAATTGTGGTTATATTTGGAGGGGCGATAGGAGATCTGTAACTCTCCCTCAACCAGGTAATTCAACTAAAATCTATTTAGGTCTATGAGTTTTATTTTTTTACTACGCCCCTTTTTTTTCTTTAAGTTCTAACTCGTTACTGTTCCTCTTTTGACATGTATGCAGAGGACTGGATCTCCAAGTTTGGCATGAACTCCGTCCTTTTAGCATGAATGCGTCTCTCCATTTCAGCTCAAAGTAAGAAGCTTTTTTCTCACGAACATGTGTTTCAACTAAGTTTTTTTCCAAGAATGCTCACAGTTTTTCTAATTCCTGTATGCTTTCTCTTACTATCTTGTCTAGACACACTATTCTAACATTTGCAGGCTTTTTAGTCGTCGCCCCTGTTTCAGGTATTTATATGCCCTTCTCGCAATCCTTATTCAATTTCTTTTATCGTCATTTAAGATATTTATTTTACTAACGCCTTTGCCCCTATGGTGGACTATGTCGCAAGTATTTCATTTGCCATTTCTTTTGTCTAGTTGTCATTGCTCCTGAAAGGGCGAACCCTGATACGTCCCTCTCCTCTCTCCAGGTTGGTTATGCAATGTTTCCCTCCTTTTGCGGGTTCCTTGTTCACCAGTTGAACAAAACATTTTAGAACATTAAAGAGAAATTGGGATTATTTACAATTTTTGAATGAGGGTGTCCATAGTGCCCCTGGATTGTTTGTTTTCTAGTTCATGATTACTGGACTCCTTCCAACAGTCGGCTACATGCCCTAACTCAGGGGTTTAGCCATTCATGGCTGGTAGACAGTATAGTCGATTGAAAATGCCTCTTAAGTAGGTTGTACATTTAATGTATCTATTTACTATTTCACTGTTATGAATCACTATCATTATGAATATACTCCTATTTTTTTCATGTTGTTACTTCCATGCACTTGTCCATTATGTGTTGATTTCTTCATAAATTTCTTTTGTTACAATGTTTTGTTTATGTGGAGGTATTTAGCTATAATTTTCTCTCTCATCTCTCTTTATCTATTGTCCCTTGCAACCACTAACAACTTTGATGGTATTCCCATCATCCATTCCCTTAAGAGATGACCATATGTCAATTTTATGAGTAATCTGTTTCAATACTATTTTATATTTTGCGCAATGAATGGCTTATCATGCTATACTACAGTACAGAATGTTAGGATATTCCGACACATAGGATATAGTTAAGTTCAACTTGGTCTAGTATAGAGTTAGGTTAGAGTTAGGTAAAGTGTGTTTCTTTACCATTGTACATTTTGTAACTTACAATCCGACGGTCACGATATGTAGTGATCCGACGGTTCACTCTCACCTCGGTATTACCGACACTTGATCTGTGGCTTGACACCCGATTGGTCCATGAGTTCTATTTAAAGCGCATGGAGGGTCATTGTTCGGGTAATCCGTGCATGAGAGAAGCTTATGTAAATTTTCATTCTTTGATTAATAAATTGCCTGTAGTACCCACGTTGGGACAGGCCGTGGACTGTTTCCCTCCTTGCACTCTGAGGGTTTTAACCACGTCAAAAATACTGGTGTATTGATTTGAGATCTGGTTGTGAGCGGTGTCCTTTTGGTATTCTTTCTGTGGAACTTACCCTGTAAATTCCTACATGGTATCAGAGCTATTTGAGGGCCGCGTCCATTGGTGATCCAAATATGAAGCCGGTAGAACTGCATGCGGCTGTCGTTTCCTAGATCTGCTGTTTCTGACTGCTTTCGGGCCGAGAGGACTGCTCTGTTGCGTTCGGAGCATCTGTTCCAGTGAGGAACCCCTTTCGTTTCACGCGAAAAGGTTTCCGGTAGCCCTAGCTGCGTCATTTTTCAGATCGGGAGGTATACAGTGTTTTTTTTTGCAGTTTACTGTTATTTTCTCTCTGCTTATTTCGGTCTCAGTTTATTTAGCCTTTTTTTTAACCGGATCTATACCTTTCATTTCTGCGTATGCTCTTTGCCCTGCGACTCTGTGCGATCTGGGCAAATCAGAAACAGAAAGGAAGGATTTTTCTCATGCGTATGCTCTTTTCCCTGCACCTTAGTGTGATCTCGGAAAATCAGAAACATTGAGAAAAATATTTAGTTTTTCGGCTAAAGCTAACTTTGAGATTTTTTTAAAATTTCTAGTTTTTTGGCTAAAGCTAACTTCGAGCCACAAGGTTCGTTTTTCTTTGCATATTCGTGTTGGGTTTTGTGTTTTGTGTTTTGTAGGGAAAAAGAGCTTTCTCAAGGCAAGCACACAAACCGAGCCCCCCCCCCCCCCCTCTCTCTCTCTCTCTCTCTCTCTCTCAAATTTTTTGTATAGATCAATTGGTTCAAAGCTATTTTAAGAGAGTAGAGGTCTTGGGTTCAAGTCTCCATTTTGTGGGGGCGGATTTTTTCATTCCCGCACATTCGCGCACTTTGCCGGCAACTTCAACAATTATTTTTCAAAAAGCCATAACTTCTTCATCCGGAAGCCTTTTTCAGAGCCGTTTTTTTTTAAACCGCCTTTTTTTTCGAGATCTATCCATTGGAACACTTACTTTCAGCATCTTCAGCTTCAGTTTTTTTTAAAAATGGAAAGTCCATGCCAAGTCATTCTTGACAGCACTAACTACTTCCAATGGGTAGCCTACATCGAAGATTTACTTAGAAGTAAAGGTCTCTTCAGAATAGCCACAGACCAAGAGAAGAAACCAAAAGATGAAGACAAGGCGGCAAAATGGGAAAATAGACAAGATCAAGCACGTGGTTTGATAGGGATGTCTATTTCTCCTGATCTTAGATTCCACATTGCAGAACTTGAGACTCCTCATGAAGCATTAGAAAAACTTGCTAAAGTTTTTGGGATTAAAAATGAAATTAGAGCCCATCAACTTGAAAATGAGCTGCTTACTTTGGATCCTAATAATTTTTCTTGCATTGAAGATTTCTTGTCCAAATTCAAGAACCTTAGATATCTCTTGGAAGGTGTTAAAGTTAAGAAAGATGATGGTAACCTTATTTATTCCATCCTTACTAAGTTGGGACCAGCCTACTCTGTATTTGTTTCCACTTTCCATTCTACAAGAGAAGCTTTCATTTGTCAAGGACAAGACTACAAGCCCCCTTCCTTTGACTCCTTTTGTGATTCCTTAATAAGAGAACAAGAAAAACTCTTACACCTTGGTCTTCTTAATCTTGGAAACTCTTCCACGAAAGCGTTAGCCGCCCAGCAGCAACCCAATTCAAAGAATCCTAAGAAGTCATATCCTCAAAAGAATGGTCCTAAACCATTTCAGCCTCAAAATGAAAGATCATTTCAGCAAAATGATAAGACCAATAAAAACAAATGGAAGAAGACTGATAGACATTGTAACTTTTGTAATCGAGATGGCCACTTAGAATCTAAATGCTTTAAGAAGATGGAAGCCTTGGAAGCCGCAATGAAGAAACATAACATCCATGTGGAGCCTACTTCAACTTCAACTTCCGGAATGGCACTTTCTGCATGTCATTGTCAATCATCTCAGTCTGGTTATGCATTAAATGTATCTTCTTCTTCTTCTCATTCTCATGAGTGGCTCATTGACTCTGGAGCCTCTTGTCACATGGCCAAAAACCAAGCCATGTTTTCTTCTTTAAATGATTGTAACACCAAAAATATATATATTGGTGATGATAGATCTCTTAATGTTGTAGGGACTGGAACTGTTCATCTAGACAATGGTCAGTTTAATGATGTATTATGTGTTCCAACCTTATCCTGCAACCTTCTATCTGTCTATCAGATAACTCATTCAGGTGAAGGTAAAATTGTTGAATTTTCACCTCATGATGTTGTAATCAAGGATCTAAAAGATCCTAAACAGATTCTAGCTACTGGTCTTGCTGATGATTCCAAAAGGTTGTATAAGTTTCACAACTTTGGGTCATCCAATCTTCCCTCAGTATTTGTTGCTCATAATGATGAAGTGAGCAAACTTTGGCATGAGCGATTTGGTCACTTAAACTATCGCTCCCTTCAGCATCTATGTAAAGAAAATATGGTGACAGGTCTTCCTATGGTATCTTGCAGAGATGGTGTTTGTTCCGGATGTGTACTCGGAAAACATCATCGGGACAGTTTTGACAAACGTGCCTCTTGGCACGCCTCAGCCCCTTTACAGCTTGTGCACAGTGATTTATGTGGTCCTCTTCCTGTTGCTTCATTCTCTGGTTGCAAGTACTTCTTAACTTTCATTGATGATTTCTCTAGACGCACTTGGGTATACTTCTTAAAACTCAAGAGCGAAGTATTTACCACTTTTTTGGCCTTCAAAGCATTTGTTGAAAAACAATCTGGACATCAAATTCTTAAGCTAAGAACTGATAATGGTGGAGAATATGTTAAAAACACATTCATCAACTTTTGCACCGAAAATGGAATTCAAATGCAACATACTGTTCCATACACTCCACAACAAAATGGTGTAGCTGAAAGGAAAAATCGCACCTTAAAGGAAATGGCTAATTGTATGCTGCAATCTAAAGGACTCAGTCTTAGTTTTTGGGCCGAAGCAATTAATTGTGCAAATTATATAATCAATCGCACTCCTACTAAGGTTCTAGAGAATATCACTCCAGAAGAAGCTTGGAGTTCCATTAAACCAGATGTAAGTCACTTTCGTGTGTTTGGAAGTGAAGCATGGGCCCATATTCCAGATGAAAAGCATAAAGCTTTAGAACCTAAAAGTGAGAAATGTACTTTTGTTGGATATTCTGAAGATGTAAAAGGTTATAGACTTATTCCATTTAAGTCCAAAAATGTTATCATTAGAAGAGATGTAAAATTTGATGAAAATAAATCGGCCTGCGAGCCTAGTCCGGCGGATGTGCCACCTCTTCCTATCTCTTCTATCTTTGAAAACATTTCTTCTTCAGATGATGAAAGCGAGGATGATAATCCTCCCCCACCTTCTCAGGATCCTCAACTTCCAAGATGGGTCTGTGCTACTCGGGATGCAGCAGGTGATCTTGCCGGTGATCCTACAGATCAGCGACGTACACGTTCTCAGTTTGAAAGAACCTCTTCTTTACTGGCTCAAGCTCCAGTAAATCATGATCCTGACACTTTTGCAGAAGCTTCAGGCCATCCACATTGGGAAGCAGCTATGAATGAAGAATATCATTCATTGATGACAAATGATACATGGGATCTTGTTCCTCTACCAAAGGGACGCAAACTTGTTAGATGTAAATGGGTTTACAGAACCAAGTATGGACCAGATGGGAAAGTTGATAAACATAAAGCTCGTCTCGTTGCTAAGGGCTTTTCACAGGTTGAAGGCATTGACTACACTGAAACCTTTTCTCCTGTTGCCAAAATGAACTCCATCCGCCTTGTTCTTTCCCTTGCTGCCTCTTTAAAATGGGAAGTCCATCAGATGGATGTTAAATCTGCCTTCTTGCATGGGGACTTGCAAGAAGAAATCTATATGGAACAACCCATTGGCTTCATACAAACAGACTCCAGCCTTGTTTGTCGACTTAAGAAATCCCTCTATGGCCTCAAGCAAGCTCCTCGGGCTTGGTATGCCAAAATGGATAGCTTTCTTTTAGAATCTGGCTTTTCTAGGTGTCATTCTGACAATACTGTCTACACCAAGAAAGAGGGCAACTCTCTTATCATCCTTGTTCTTTATGTTGATGATCTTATTCTTACTGGTAGTGATCCCAACCTTATAAACCATGTGAAGTCCAGCCTTAAAAAGAAATTTGAAATGACAGACTTAGGACATTTACACTATTTTCTCGGTCTTCAAGTCTTGCAATCCCAAGAGGGTATTTTCCTTTCCCAGTCCAAGTATGCTTGTGATATTCTTCGTCATTTTCACATGGAAGACTGTAAGCCAGCCCCTTCTCCCTTTCAGTCTGGAGTCAAACTTTCAGTCTCTTGTACCTCTCCTGAAGTTGATGCTACCTTATACCGTCAACTTGTCGGAAAACTCCTGTATTTAACCCATACTCGTCCTGATCTTTCCTTTGCTGTTGGCCTTGTTGCGCGTTTTATGCAAAACCCCCATGAAAGTCATTGGAAAGCAGCTAAAAGAATACTTCGTTATGTTTGAGGTACAGTACAGTTTGGGATTCATTACAGTGCCAAAGCAGCTCCTCTGTTAGTTGGTTTCACTGATTCTGATTGGGCTGGTGACCCTGATGATCGGAAGTCTACTGCCGATTATGTCTTCACTCTTGGTTCAGGACCTATTACATGGGCTTGTAAGAAACAGGCTGCCATTTCTCTTTCGTCAGCAGAAGCAGAGTATCGTGGTGCCGTGGAAGCTAGTAAGGAAGCCTTGTGGCTTCGTCAGATCCTATCAGAGTTTGGCTTTGAGCAGCAACATTCAACCACACTTTGGTGTGATAATCAAAGTGCCATTCAGCTATGCAAAGATCCAGTCCAGCATCAGCGTAGCAAACACATTGAACTACACTTGCACTTCATCAGAAAGCTCATTCATGACCATGTTCTTGAAGTGCAATATTGTCCAACAGATGATCAGGTTGCAGACATCTTCACAAAGGCTCTCACAGAGGCGAAGTTCACTAAACTTCGATATATGCTTGGAGTTCAGGAAGTTGTCACTAAGGGGGGATAGGCTCTAGTGCCTCCTTCCTTCTCCTATTGTGTCATATTTGTAAATCCTTCAATCCTATCCCAAGTTGTTCTTAAGGGGGGATGTTAGGATATTCCGACACATAGGATATAGTTAAGTTCAACTTGGTCTAGTATAGAGTTAGGTTAGAGTTAGGTAAAGTGTGTTTCTTTACCGTTGTACATTTTGTAACTTACAATCCGACGGTCACGATATGTAGTGATCCGACGGTTCACTCTCACCTCGGTATTACCGACACTTGATCCGTGGCTTGACACCCGATTGGTCCATGAGTTCTATTTAAAGCGCATGGAGGGTCATTGTTCGGGTAATCCGTGCATGAGAGAAGCTTCTGTAAATTTTCATTCTTTGATTAATAAATTGCCTGTAGTACCCACGTTGGGACAGGTCGTGGACTGTTTCCCTCCTTGCACTCTGAGGGTTTTAACCACGTCAAAAATACTGGTGTATTGATTTGAGATCTGGTTGTGAGCGGTGTCCTTTTGGTATTCTTTCTGTGGAACTTACCCTGTAAATTCCTACACAGAATGTCTACCTATTTATTTTCACTTGTTGGTTAATCTATAACCATATGTTTTCTGTACAGTGATTTATACGCATACTTGAGGAATGGCTTGTCTATATTTTGTTATGAGAAGTTTTATGTTTACCTTCCCTGAAAATTAATTTGAATGGTGAACAACAGTCACTTCATAGGTTACTGTTTCATTTTTGTAGATCCTATTCATTCCTTAAGAAAATAATTTAACCAGTATAAATTAATCATTTCATATATACAGAGCACTGTACCAGTGTTATCGTAGTCCTACTCATTCCATCTCAATCAGTTACCCTTATTGTTCTAAACAATGTTAAAAATATTGTTCTAATTATCTCCCTTGAACATTGCACTAGATCAAGGTGTATCTAGTGCACTGTTTGGATGGGTTCCACAGATCTCATGAACTTTTGTTAATTCTTGATTTAACTCAAATCCCTATTCAACTCCTTAACATTATCTCAAGTATCTTGGATACAAATATCTTCGTCGCAATGATTCCTAAGAACTTTCTTAGTAACCCGTTCATACGAAACTGGTTCACAATACCTAGTGACACAAAGTTGGTTCATAATAACCATAGCAGTTGTAATGAATTTATCAATGCTATCTGAATCATATATTTTACAAGTCTCTAAACTATTTTTTATGCATGAAGCGTATTATTGACCTATCTGTTTATGTCCGAAGCTTTTCTGGCACCACTTGCGACAATGATTTTGGGCAGCATCGTATCATCGGGCGCACTCATAATAGAATATTAATTCAAAGGTACTGTTGTGCTTCACTTAGTCATAGAATTCATTATAGAAAAGAGGTATATAGCACTAACTTGTGTATGGGCCTGATATTTGGTTCTTCATGCACCCTCACCCTTCCATTCAAGAACTATATTGATTTCAGGATTCATTAATTCAACTAATCTGGTCGGGTGATCAAGTGGATTGAATTTAGTGGAATCATAAGGTGATTAGTATTGAATTCTTACTGAAGCGATAATGTATAAAACATATTAATAACATGTTACTTCATAGGATGTAATACAACTCGGATTTATATGCATGATGCATGTATTTAACCTGTTGGTGGTAATTTCGTTGGTTATACTCATCTAATTGAACATTTCTCACGTGAAATAAACAATCAATCTTTGTATCTAATCTGTACAACTTCCACCTCTTTCGTTTCTATAATTTGGTTAACCATATTCCTACATGGATACACTATACTGACTGTCTTATAATTAATTGAGTTATTTACCCATAAACACATTGAACTTGTTTATAGTAATATTGTAAAGAATGTCAGTACCCATTTCCAGTTTATTTAGAACCCATAGTCATATTATCATTGTAACCCATAGTTTATGACTGTATCTTTTCCTAGGCTAGCATCATAACCTACTATAAATTTCCTTTTTAGAAAGCAAATTTACAATATTTAGGTAAATTCAAATCATATTATGAAGTTCAGCATAATAACTAATCATTTAACCTCTATTATGCATTCGCTTTCATCTACCGAACTTCTACTCCTATGGTGTGTGCATACAACAATACTATGACAAACTTTTCCCACAACATCTTGTCCTGACGATGAACCACACTGGTTGGTTCGAAACGCGTCGACAAACGATTGATTATGTGATTTTGCCGAAGATTATCTAAACATCCCTTTTATATTTAAATTCTTATAATGTCATCTCTTCAATTTCAAATCAGAAATCCGACATTTCTATTTTTTTCTTAAAGCGAGTAACTTAGGTATCTATTGAGGAATTGGAGAATAATTAACATAAAAGCAAATGAAACCAAAGAAACTCATAACACAACTAATTCAAACCAGTATGACCAACAGGAAGTCACTTGAGAATCGAACACCATGTCCCACCCAATAACTGATTTCCTCGAGTTCACCCCTGAGTAGAGAATGCTTGCCCAAGATTCAAAAACCTCTTGTTGATCCCTTCCGTGGGTATTTAATTCTCTTCTTTCATGATAAGGTTTCCTTTAGCACCATCTCACTTTTTTGGATATTTTTATCCACTTGCCTAGGCTTTTCCCATTAAAGATCACCTTTCTCTCCCATGATGTTTTAATTTTTGTTCCAAGTTTAACATCTTTCTCCATCTAAGCAACTTAATAGATATTTGTCTCACATCCATTAAGCTTATCTACAATTTGATCTAGAATTATTATCATGAAAGAATTATATATTCTCATTCACCAATGAGTTTTTATTTCGCAAGAGTCTCATCTCTAGGTGTCTCATTCCCGAGTACATACACTCTATTTATTTATTTATTAGAAATTATTCATTTACATCATTGTTCCCATATTTTTCATGGATTTTCCACCATTCTATCCCCAAACAAGATGATGGAAGGGATATTACACTTCCCTTTCCCATGACAAATACTTCCTATTAGTCCCTAATGTCACTTCAGATTTCACACTTTCATCTAGATTGGAAAACATGTATATGTTCCCTGTCATGTGGTTGTTGCACCCTGAATCTAGAAACCATACATCACTTTGCTTTTGTTGTGCTACATTACAAGCTAAAAACATGTTATCTTGGTTTTGATTTTCCTTTGTGAAATTTACACTTTGTTTGTTACTTATATCATGTTGCTTCTTTCTAAATTCATTTTCATAATGACCATACTTCTTACAGTAATGACATCGAACTTGAGATTTATCATACCTCTCACCTTGTGCTTTATTCTAACTTGGGCCTGATATTTGGTTCTTCATGCACCCTCACCCTTCCATTCAAGAACTAGATTGATTTCAGGATTCATTAATTCAACTAATCTGGTCGGGTGATCAAGTGGATTGAATTTAGTGGAATCATAAGGTGATTAGTATTGAATTCTTACTGAAGCAATAATCTATAAAACATATTAATAACATGTTACTTCATAGGATGTAATACAACTCAGATTTATATCCATGCCGCATGTATTTAACCCGTTGGTGGTAATTTCATTGGTTATACTCATCTAATTGAACATTTCTCACGTGAAATAATCAACCAATCTTTGTATCTAATATGTACAACTTCCACCTATTTCATTTCTATAATCTAGGTAACCATATTCTGACATGGATACACTATATTAACTGTCTTATAATTAATTGAGCTATTTACCCATAAACACATTGAACTTGTTTATAGTAATATTGCAAAGAATGTCAATACCCATTTCCAGTTTATTTAGAACCCATAGTTGTATTATCATCGCAACCCATAGTTTATGACTGTATCTTTTCCTAGGCTAGGATCATAACCTACTATAAATTTCCTTTATAGAAAGAAAATTTACAATATTTAGATAAATTCAAATCAGATTACGAAGTTCAGCATAATAACTAATCATTTAACCTCTATTATGCATTCGCTTTCATCTACTAAACTTCTACTCCTATGGTGCATGCATACAATAATACTATGACAAACTATTCCCACAACATCTTTTCCAATTCCCTCATTACTGTGTACATCCCTTTTAGATTTAAATTCTTATAATGTCAGCTCTTCAATTTCAAATCAAAAATTTGACATTTCTATTTTTTTTAAAGGGAGTAACTTAGGTATCTATTCAGGAATTGGAGAGTAATTAACATAAAAGCAGATGAAACCAAAGAAACTCATAACACAACTAATTCAAACCAGTATGACCAGTGGGAAGTCTCTTGGGAATCAAACACCACATCCCAACGAATAACTAATTTCCTCGAGTTCACCCCTAAGTAGAGAATTCTTGCCCAAGATTCAACAACCTCTTGTCGATCCCTTCTGTGGGTATTTAATTCTCTTCTTTCATGATAGGGTTTCCTTTAGCAGCATCTCGCTTTTGTGGATATTTTTATCCACTTGCTTATGATTTTCCCATAAAAGATCACCTTTCTCTCCTGCGATGTTTTAATTTTTGTTCCAAGTTTAACACCTTTCTCCATCTAAGCAACGTAATAGATATTTGTTTCTCATCCATTAAGCTTATCTAGAATTTGATCTAGAATTCTTATCATGAAGGAATTATATATTCTCATTCACCAATGAGATTTTATTTGGCAAGAGTCTCATCTCTAGGTGTCTCATTCCCAAGTACATACACTCTATTTATTTATTTATTAGCAATTATTCATTTACATCATTGTTCCCATATTTTTCATGGATTTTCCACCATTCTATCCCCAAACAAGATTAAGTATCGAAGGGATATTACACTTCCTTTGCCCATGACAAATACTTTCCTATCAGTCCCTAATGTCTCTTCAAATTTCACACTTTCATCTAGATTGTAAAACATGTATATGTTCCCTGTAATGTGGTTGCTGCACCTTGAATCTAGAAACCATACAAAACTTTGCTTTTGTTGTGCTACATTACAAGCTAAAAACATGCTATCTTGGTTCTGATTTTCCTTTGTAAAATTTACACTTTGTTTGTTACTTATATCATGTTGCTTCTTTCTAAATTCATTTGCATAATGACCATACTTCTTACAGTAATGACATTGAACTTCAAATTTATCATACCTCTGACCTTGTGCTTTATTCTGGCTTGGGCCTTGACTTGGATTTTTATTGTTGCCCCTTTCACTTAAGTTTGAAGGGCTCCCTCTTCCACCTTTGTATGGGCTTCTTCCTCTTCCTCTAGCATTTGAACTTCCTCTGTCTCTACCTTGACCACATGAAACTTGTGCCTTGAAGGCATGCTCCAATGAGTTTTTTGCTCTATTTAGTCTATGTTCATGAGAAATCAGTGATGCATGAAGCTCATCCACTAAAAATTGTGAGAGATCCTTTGTCTCTTCTATGGCCATAACAATGGCATCAAACCTTGCTGGCAGACTTCTCAAAATTTTCTCAACTATTCTCCTTTCCTCAAGTGTCTCACCACGAGACATGATTTGAGTAACTAGTCCATTTACATGTGTAAAGAATAACTCTACATTCTCATACTCTTTCATACAAATAGTCTCAAAACCTCTCCTCAACATTTGTAGTTTTGTTGTATTCACTTTTGCCATGCCTTGGTAGGTTGTTTGGAGCGTGTCCCATGGTTGGTTGGACTTTATTACTGCTGCAATCCTTGGGAAAATACTTCCATGAACTTCTTAAACAATTTAGAAGAGGGCTTTTGAATCCTTCTTCCTATTGTCCCTCAATAAATCCCTTTCTGCTTGTGTCAAGGCATTGTATGGTATTGCATCTGCTGGTTCTTGGAACCCATTTTCCACCAAATCCCACATATCTTGAGAAGAAAACAGAGTCTTCATTGCTATATCCCAGTAGTCATGATTTTTGCCATTAAACGGAGGGATTTGAGGATTAGTCAAGCTTGTGCTTGATGCTGCAATTTCTGAGTTGTTGGGTTGTGTTATATTCTTTCCACGTAGTTAATAGGGGGTTTCAAGGGCACCCGTAACCCCACTTTATGGGGTCCGGGGCAGCGCCCCGGAAAATTTTGGTTTTGGACCATATGTTAGGTTGGGCGGACCCACCTATGGTTTTGTGCATGATTTTCGCACATGTTTTTTGGACGCGATGGTTTTCGGTCCATGGTATTGGATGCTTCGGCATGTATAAATATGTATTGTAACATTGAAAGGAATATAATGAAAAATCAAGCTGGTAGTCCCGGTTTTGGGATCCAGGGAAAAATCTCTGTGCATATGCGTTTTATGGGTTATTCTCTCGCATTGTTTATTTTCTTTGTTTAAGAATTCGTATGCAGGTAATTTCTGTACAGGGTTAAAACCTACATTTAGTATCAGAGCTGTTTTGGCTTCAAGGGGACACCTTTGTTGCTGAGGGGTTTCGCTCGGGCCTGTGGTAGACCCTGTTCAGTGGGAGATCTGCGAGATCGATTCTAGTGGTGAAAGAAGATGGCGAGCAGTGGAAAGATAGAGATTGAGAAGTTCAATGGTCAGAATTTTGAGTTGTGGAAACTCAAGATGGAGGATCTATTGGTGGATAAAGATCAGTGGATCGCGGTAGATCCGGGTACTAAACCATCGGGAGTGACCGATGAAGAATGGAAGAAGTTGGATCGGAAGGCAAAGAGCACAATACAATTGTGTGTCTCAGATTCAGTATTGCTGCATGTATCAGGGGAAGCTACGGCAAAGGCTTTGTGGGTCAAGTTAGGGACTTTGTACCAATCTAAGTCTCTGGTGAATAAACTGTTCCTGTGGAAAAAGCTGTATAACCTGAGGATGAAAGATGGAGACTCAGTGACAGAGCATCTGAATGCATTTAATACTGTGGTAAGTCAGTTATTATCTGTTGATATTAAAATTTCATATGAAGATAAGTGCATCAGTCTGTTGTGTTCTCTACCAGATTCGTGGGATAGTCTGGTTATTGCAATAGGTAGCAATGCAAGTGCTTTGCAGTTTGATGAAATAGTCTCAGCCTTGCTGACGGAGGAGATGAGACGGAAAAATATGGACAACTAGAATGGTGATGCCTTGTCTGTACGAGGATGGTCCCAGAACAGAAACAAAAATAAGTCATCGAGTGGGAGATCTAAATCTATAGGGAGATCTAAATGTCCAGGAAAACCTACAAAGGTGGTGTGCTGGAAATGCAGAAAGGAAGGGCACTTCATAAGGGATTGTAAATCTAAAGCTCCTGATAAAGGAAAGGGATCTGATGATGCTCCTTCTGCAGAGGCGAAAACCACCTCAGATGAAGGTGGGGATGTGTACTTGGCTTCTTCAAGTACACATGTATATCATGAGGCATGGTTGATTGACTCAGGTGCATCCTTTCACTTCACTCCCCATAGAGAGTGGTTCTATGAGTATGAGAAATACAATGGTGGTGATGTCTTCTTAGGAGATGATAGGAAGGCTAGAATCATTGGTCGGGGAAAAGTAAAGTTGAAGTTGCAAGGTGGAAGGGTTAGAACACTTCCGGGTGTTCTACATATTCCTGCATTGGCCAGAAATCTGATTTCTGTAAGCAAGTTGGATGATGCAGGTGTAAAGACATTGTTTGAGAAAGATACCTGCAAGATGGTTCGAGGAGCACTGATATTGATGCGGGGAGTTCGGATTGGAACTCTGTACAAGTTGCAAGGTAGCACTGTTCTTGATGGGTGCAATAGTTCTATGGTTCCTGAAAATGGAGTAGAAAATCTAGTGGTCTCTGGAGAGAAGACCATGTTGTGGCATCAAAGGCTTGGACATATTGGAGAGAAGGGCCTTCGAATACTTCATGGTAAAGGTATGGTAGAAGGTATGAATGATAGCTCTCTGGATTTTGATTTCTGTGAAAATTGTGTGTATGGGAAGCAAAATCGGGTGAGTTTCCCCTCTGGTGGTAAGAGGACGAAACATATATTAGAGCTTGTGCACAGTGATGTGTTTGGACCTGTGAAGGTTCCATCACTGGGTAAGTTTGTGTACTATGTATCATTCATAGATGACTTCTCAAGGAATACATGGATATATTTTCTTAAGAAGAAATCTGAAGTCTTTGACAGGTTTAAAGAATTTAAGGCTCTAGTGGAAAATCAGACAGAGAAGAAGATAAAGGCGCTGAGGACAGATAATGGTGGAGAATTTTGCAGCAAGGAATTTGAAGAATTTTGTAAGAAGTGTGGTGTAGCACGGCAGAAGACTACTCCATATACACCTCAGCAAAATGGAGTCGCAGAAAGAATGAACAAGACGTTGATGGAAAGGGCAAGAAGCATGCTCAGTGGTGCTGGGTTAGGACAGGAATTCTGGGCAGAGGCGGTGGATACTGCATGTTACCTGGTCAACAGGTCACCTTCATCAGTGTTGGAGGATAAGACTCCACAAGAAGTCTGGACTGGTAAGAAACCCTCTCTTTCACATCTGAGGGTATTTGGATGTGATGCATATGTACATGTTCCAAAGGAGAAACGAACCAAGTTGGATAGTAAATCTGAAAAGTGCATCTTTATTGGGTATAAGGATGGTTTAAAGGGTTATAAGCTTTGGAACCCAGTCACACGGAAGGTTGTGTACAGCTGAGATGTGTTGTTCAGAGAGGTAAAAGATGTTATTCAACATGAAGTTCAACCAAAGGAACCTGAGAAGATAGAGTTTGAGCCAAAGGAGGAAGAGTCAGACTCTGCAGCAGAGGAGGAATCAGAAGATGAAGAGCCACAAACTCCGGCTGTGAGAAGATCAGTTCGAGAAAGAAGGCAGCCAGAAAGGTATAGTCCATCTGCTTTCAGTTCAAATTTTTCTTTGTCTGTTACTGATAATGATCCCAGAACTGTGAAGGAAGCAATGGATTCAGAGGATGGAAAACTCTGGAAAGAGGCCATGGTCGATGAAATGGCATCTTTGCACAAAAATGAGGCTTTGGATCTGGTGGAGTTGCCGGCTGGAAGGAAACCCATTGGCAGCAAATGGGTGTTCAAGAAGAAGACAAATGCAAAAGGAAAGGTGGAGAAATACAAAGCTCGGTTGGTAGCAAAAGGTTATTCCCAGGTGTCGGGAATTGATTTTGGTGATATTTTTTCTCCTGTTGCCAAGGTAACTTCTATTAGATTACTTTTATCTGTTGTTGCTGCTTTTGATTTTGAGGTAGAACAGATGGATGTGAAGACAACATTTCTTCACGGGGATTTGGAAGAGTAAATCTACATGAAGCAACCTGAAGGCTTTGCGGTGAAGGGTAAGAAAGAACTGGTATGCAAGTTAAAGAAGTCTCTGTATGGGTTAAAACAGTCACCAAGGATGTGGTATCATAAATTTGATACATTTATACGGGGACTTGGCTTCACTAGAAGCAAAGCAGATCATTGTGTGTATTTTAAATTAATTAGTGACCGTATTATTTATCTGGTCTTGTATGTGGATGATATGTTGCTGGTTGGAAATGACAAAGAAATTATTCAGGATTTGAAGACCCAATTGTCCTCCAAATTCGACATGAAAGATCTTGGTGCTGCAAACTATATTTTGGGCATGGAAATTAAAAGAGATCGGTCAAGGAGGAAGCTCTGGTTAAACCAGAGAAAGTATGTCGAGACAATACTCCAGAGGTTTAATATGCAGGATAGTAAACCGGTGAAGGTTCCTATTCCTGTAGGTGTGAGGTTATGTGCTGAACAGTGTCCCAAGACACAAGAAGAGGAAGAGGACATGTACCGTGTTCCATATGCAAGTGCAGTGGGTAGCCTGATGTATGCAATGGTCTGTACTAGACCAGACATTGCACATGCAGTGGGAGTATTGAGCAGGTTTATGTCAAAACCTGGGAAGGAGCACTGGACAGCAGTGAAGCGGGTTTTCAGGTATTTGCGTGGCACTAGTGATTATGGTTTGTGCTACCAAGGAAGACCAGGATTGGACAGAGTGTTGGATATTCATGGCTTTGTTGATGCAGACTCGGCTGGAGATCTGGATCAGAGAAGATCTACAAGTGGGTATGTGTTTAACCTATTTGGAGGTGTAGTTAGTTGGATGAGTAAGAAACAATCTGTAGTGGCACTATCAACTACAGAGGCAGAATACATGGCAGCCACTCATGCAAGCAAGGAAGCAGTTTGGTTGCAAAGATTGTGTTCAAGTATGGGGTTAGTACAGGGAGCTATAAGAATAGACTGTGACAGCCAAAGTGCAATTTTCTTGGCAAAGAACCCTGCTTATCATTCAAAGACAAAGCACATTGATGTTCAGTATCACTTTGTAAGGGATATGATAGAAAACAGAAAGGTGTTGCTGGTAAAGGTGGACACTTTGAAGAATACTGCAGATGCATTGACAAAATCTGTGAGCTCTGAGAAGCTCTCTTGGTGTAGAGAAGCAATGAGAATCTCAGGGCTGAAAAAATGACTAAGCTCTCCTGTGGCCCCCTGTGGAAAGAAAACAACAAGTGGGAGATTGTTGGGTTGTGTTATATTCTTTCCACGTAGTTAATAGGGGGTTTGAAGGGCACCCGTAACCCCACTTTATGGGGTCCGGGGCAGCGCCCCGAAAAATTTTGGTTTTGGACCATATGTTAGGTTGGGCGGACCCACCTATGGTTTTGTGCATGATTTTCGCACATGTTTTTTGGACGCGATGGTTTTCGGTCCGTGGTATTTGACGCGATGGTTTTCGATCCATGGTATTGGATGCTTCGGCATGTATAAATATGTATTGTAACATTGAAAGGAATATAATGAAAAATCAAGCTGGTAGTCCCGGTTTTGGGATCCAGGGAAAAATCTCTGTGCATATGTGTTTTATGGGTTATTCTCTCGCATTGTTTACTTTCTTTTCTTTGTTTAAGAATTCGTATGCAGGTAATTTTTGTACAGGGTTAAAACCTACACTGATTCTTGGAACCCATTTTCCACCAAATCCCACATATCTTGAGAAGAAAACAGAGTCTTCATTGTTATATCCCAGTAGTCATGATTTTTGCCATTAAACGGAGGGATTTGAGGATTAGTCAAGCTTGTGCTTGATGCTGCAATTTCTGAGTGTAAAAAAGAAGAAGACCTTCTCGCTCCAAAAATTTGTGTTCAAAACAACCTTTTAATTTCTAGTAAAAACACTTGTTTTTACACTAACAAAGGTTTAACCTGCTCTAATACCACATGAAAGAAATCATGGGCAAAGAAGAGGAGTCTTTCTCTCAACAATTGAGTTGTTGAGATCAAATAGCAATTAGACATGAGATTAAAACACACAAAAAGTGACTATACCACGTGAAAGAAATTATAGGCAGAGGAGAGGATTCTTTCTCTCAATTTGTCTAGATCAAATCGCAATTAGACATGAGCTTAAAAAACACAAAAAGTGACAGAACAGAGTAAAATAGAGTGGTTGCAGTAAAACTAGAGGTATATACTTGAGATTATATTTTAGAACACATGAAAATATATTCGCTTAATAGATGGAGGCTGCAACTCCTTCACCAAGTAAAACAAAATTCTTACGAGGTTAAAGCACCCAAAAAGTGACTCATGATAGCACATAGTAAAACTGGTTAAAAGTAGACGAAATTTTAAAACCATATTGCACCAAACTATATTTTAGATTATATTTCAAAACACATGAAAATACATTCGCATAATAGAATGGAGGTTGCACCTCCTTCACTAAGTAAAACAAAAATTTTACCCACCAAAATTTGCTCCACGATTTTCTCCTCTTCACCTCTCACACTTACACCCACCACTAAACTAAAGACTTTTACAAATATATATTCAAAACATACATTTCACATTTATGCCTACCACCAAACTAAAGACTTTTACACATGTATATTCAAAACATACATTTCAACACATAAATTTATGACAAAGTCAAAGTATGAAGACATGGTACGGGAATTTGTATAAAATAAATGATTTTCTGAACTTGTAGATGTTGCCGAGTGTAACTAATACATTTCAACACATAAATTTATGACAAAGTCAAAGTATGAAGACATGGTACGGGAATTTGTATAAAATAAATGATTTTTTGAACTTGTAGATGTTGCCGAGTGTAACTAATACATTTCAACACATAAATTTATGACAAATTCAAAGTATGAAGACATGGTACGGGAATTTGTATAAAATAAATGATTTTCTGAACTTGTAGATGTTGCCGAGTGTAACAGAGTGAGTGTTTTCCCAACCCTTCATTAAATAAGCATTCCTTCTTAATTACTTGATGTGTGTTGCGGAATGGTGTGATATGTACTCATGCTCAGAACTTCATGTATTCTGTCCTTCAACCTACAAACAAAAATCCAACCTGCAAGCAATATCTAGTTGGCGAGTATGGTTGTTGTGAGTGTTTTTAAAGCGATGGTTAGGATTAATTTTCCAACAATTAAGATATTGAAGGCATCTTTCTCCTCTATCCAGTTCGGCAGGATTAATTTTCCAACAATTAAGATATTGAAGGCATCTTTCTATTCTATCCAGTTCTCCCATATATACCGAAAACAAAACGCCCCTATTGATCGGCTGTCTAAGCGAGGATATTCTGCCACTCCTCGACAGACAGATACACTATGAGCTCATCTACAATGGATCAACCATATGTGTTGGATCCGTCCTGCACCAGGCTGCTGGAATCTGCTGGAATGTAAGAAAGGCACTGGGGCTGGTCTTGCCTAGGCTTTTTCCCTGCTAGTTTTCTTTTTGTTCTAGGCTCTCTCCAATAGCCACTCTATGTTATCAGGTTATGGAAATTTTGAAATATGCTCTCTACCGTAACTGTCAAATTGAATTATTTTCTGAAATCTGCTCACTACAGTAACCTGCAAATTGAGTTATAATTTATATATAACTTCACAATCTATAAATATTAACATCTAATATGAGTACATATCATTTTGATTTTTGATTTATATGAATCTATCATCTGCCATTTGTATTTTTCTCTTCTAGTCGCTAGCTTAGGGCTTAGAATATATTTTTTGAAATATTCCTGGTTTTCTCCATGTTGGAATTTCTCTTTCAAAAGCTAACACAGCGTAGGCGTCACTGCTTTTACCTTTCGAAATGTTAAAGGCATGACGTTACCTTGGGACCCAAACCCTTCAGCGACCGCAGAAAACAAAATTATTTTGACAATGTAACAAGGGCGGGAGCCTTGCCTGTACATTCAACATACAATCTTCTTGGAATTTTACCGTTGGAAAGCAAGTATTCGACTTCAAGTTACAAAATCTTAATTATTTTGACAATGTAACAAGGGAGGAAGCCTTTCATTTCCCATTCAACATACACTTTTCTTGGCAGTTTACCCCTGGACAACAAATATTTGACTCCAAATTACGAAATCTTAAGTTAATTGTTGAAGTTGAGTGGAAGTTCCATCGGACAAAAATAAATAAATTATAGTAGTGCATCATCACTTGGCAGGTATACCTTCTGCTTGCATACTTGTCTTCGATTTGATTCAAATTCCATGTATGGTTTTGATTTGCCACTCATTCCACTTCGACACAGTGGACGTCACTTGAGTTATGATACATGACTGACTATTCAAATTCGCTTGGGTAAACTATTAGTTCCCTCTTTCATGAAATCAAGATCACATATCAAGATTCAAATCTTCATGTGATAATATAGAAAAAAATGTGAGATGTTTTCAAATTTTCATTGATCTTCTAATTAATATTTTAAAGTGCTTGAAATGGGAACAAGAAACATCCGTCATCTGAATTATAAGTTAGAACTTAGTAAATTCAATGTTTTAAGGTTACTCTTGAATCTTTAGCTTTACTTTCTTTAGCTTTACTTTCTCATACATGAAAGCCTCTTTAAGCTCTCCTACTACCTCACTCATGCTGGGCCTCCAAGATGATGTATGCTCAACACTGTTGAAAATGTAATTTCAACGCGCACGAAACCACCAAACAGAACCTTAAAACCGCCAAGGAATATCGCACCGCTATCAAACAAAAAGCAGTTTCCATACTCGTTGCTCCGATGCGATTTGGAGGCGACGCGTGTCATCCGCATGACATCAGCAAACGAAAGCCATCGGAAGTTAAAGCTCGGTGGAAATCTGCCTTCCGATATCCTCTCCACCGTCCGATCTCCCTGCGTGTTCTCCGCCGTCGATCTCCGGAAGGTGCACGGGCCCCCGACAAGTCAGATTTTGCGTGAAGTTTTTGTTGACCGCTGAGAAGGGAATTAAAATGCTTTTAATGTGTTTACGTAGTTTATGGTGGCGGCTATTAATGAAATAATGGGCATACGTCCCATGTGTTTAAATATAGTCATGGGCATATATTATTATATGTTTTTTTATATATATTTTTTTATGATGTAGTAAATAGACTACGTGCGGTAGTTCAGTTCTTTTTGGGATGTATGTTTTACATAAAACATTGTGTCAAGCCCGTGAGTGAGTGTGTAGTTTTATGTAAGTTTTTTTTAGTTGTGAGTGGAGTGGCTACGCACGAGAGTGAGTGCAATTTTTGGAGGCACAGCAGTGCTGTAATGTTTTATCTGCAAATCAAAAACACAGGAATGTTTTGAAGAACCGTTTATGTAATCTCCACAGCAGTGAAAATCTGTGAGAGCAGCAGAGTTTTGTTTTTTTTTTATTCCCTCTTTGCACAGAGGAAGAAATATGTATCAGTTTTTGTTTTAATGAATAGAATGTTTTATGGTGGTGAAATACTCTGTTCTCTCAGTAAATTTTTTTTGAGTCTTCCTGTGCACAAAAAGATCCTGGAGTAAAGTAAAACAGAGCATTGTCTCTGTGTGTGTGTTTGAAATTTGGTTTTGGTATTTTCTCCCATTGAAAAATACCCAACAGTGGTATCAGAGCAGGCTCAGGCTCTTTAAAGAAGTTAAAGAAGCTGAAGGGAGAAGGTTGTTGCTGCAGCAAAACTCTCAGGCAGATAGAAGACTCAGACAACAAAGGGTTCAGGTATTTTTCAAAGATTTTTCTTTGTGTTGCTGCTGAAAGAGACAGTCAGTTTTTTTTTAAATACAGAGTCAAGGAATGGCCAGCACAAGCACTGGTATGGGTATGTTTAACACCCAGCTCCCACAGTTTAATGGGAAGAATTATGACTACTGGTCTATAACTATGAGAGCCTTGTTTGCCTCTCAAGATTTATGGGAAATAGTTGAATCTGGGTTTGAAGATGTAGCAGATGAAAATGAGTTCAATGCACTAACTCAGGGAGAGAGAGATCAGCTGAAGAGCAATAGGAAGAAGGATGCAAAGGCCATTTTATTGTTGCATCTAGCAGTAGACCAGAGTATATTTCCAAGGATAGCAGCAGCTAAAACATCAAAAGAAGCATGGCAAACCCTCAAGACAGCCTATCAAGGCATGGAGAGAGTGAAGACAGCAAAACTACAATTGCTGAGGAAGGATTTTGAGAATCTGAACATGAAGGAGTCAGATAACATTGACTCATTCTTCACTCATGTGATTGGTGTAATCACACAAATGAGAACTCATGGAGAAACAATTGAAGATAGAAGAATAGTGGAGAAAATATTGAGGGTCTTACCCTCAAGGTTTGATGCCATAGTCACCACCATTGAAGAGACAAAGGATCTCTCAAACTATTCAGTTGATGAGCTACATGCATCACTGATAACACATGAGCAGAGGTTGAGTAGGAATGAAAACTCATCCCTTGAGCAAGCCTTCAAGACCCAGATGTCCTTTGGAAGAGGAAGAGGTCAAGGCAGAGGAAACAAAAGAGGAAGAGGCAGAAGCCAGAACAGAGGTGGAAGGAACAGCCCATCAAATGCACAAGGAAGAGGCAGCAATCCAAATCAGAACCAAGGTCAAGGCAGCAGCCAACAAGGAGGACAACATCATGCTCAAGGACAAAGGTATGATAAATCTAATGTTCAATGCTATTATTGCAAAAAGTATGGACATTATGCTAGTGATTGTAGAAAGAAACAACATGATATGAACAGCAGACAAAATGCAAATGTTACAAGAGAAAACAGCAGTCAAGACAATGTCCTGTTAGCTTGTAACATGGCTGAAACACATAGTGAGGACATATGGTTTTTAGACTCAGGTTGCAGCAACCATATGACAGGAAACATTGCCCTCTTCTCAGCCTTAAATCAGAATTTGAAATCAGAGGTCACACTAGGAACTGATAGTAAAGTGTCTGTTATGGGAAAAGGAGAAATAAAAATACTTTCAAAGCAAGGAGAAAGGAAAACCATAGCAGATGTATACTATGTCCCCGGAATGAGATGTAATCTCTTGAGTATTGGACAGCTTGTCCAAAAGGGTTACAATGTTTATTTTGTAAATTATGTGTGCACCATCATGGACATACCACCCAGCAAAAGATGCATTGCTGAAGTGAAGATGACAAGGAACAGGATGTTCCCTCTCAGGATCCGGGCAGATTTGAAAAACAAAGGAGAAATTGCAGCAGTTACCCAAGAGGCTTTCCAAAGCGTGCCAAAGGATGAAAATTGGTTATGGCACTTGAGATTCGGGCATCTAAATTTTGGAGGCCTAAACTTATTGAGCAGGAAAGGAATGGTGAAAGGATTGCCATTGATAGAGAAGCCGGACAGCCTATGTGAAGGCTGCATTTTGGGAAAACAACATAGAGAAAGTTTTCCATCAGGGAAGAGCATAAGGGCAAAGGCACCCTTAGAAATCATCCACTCAGATTTGTGTGGGCCAATGCAAGCTCCATCATTAGCTGGCAGCCAATATTTCCTAACATTCATTGATGACTGTACAAGAAAGACTTGGATATATTTCCTTAAAAACAAAAGTGAAGTGTTCGAGAAATTCCAAAACTTCAAGGCATTTGTTGAAAACCAAAGCGGGCTGCACATTAAAGTTTTGAGAACTGATAGAGGAGGTGAGTATATCTCCAAGGAATTCCTAAGATTCTGTAGAGAAAATGGAATTCATAAACAGTTTACAACTCGGTACACCCCACAACAAAATGGAGTTGCTGAAAGGAAGAACAGGACCATCATGGATATGGCGAGGAGCATGCTAAAGGCAAAGCATTTGCCAAATGAGTATTGGGCTAAAGCTGTACATTGTGCAGTTTATATATTGAACAGGTGTCCTACAAAAGCAGTCATGAACAAGGTGCCAGAAGAGGCATGGAGTGGGAGAAAGCAAGGAGTCACCCACATGAGAGTTTTTGGGTGTGTGGCCTATGCACACATTCCGGATCAGCTAAGGAGGAAGTTGGACAGCAAAGGGGAGAAATGCATCTTCATTGGATACAGTGATGAATCCAAAGCCTACAGGCTGTACATTCCATCTACCAAGAAGTTCTTTGTCAGCAGGGATGTTCAATTCATTGAGGAAGAAGCTTGGGATGGAAGCATAGAGAAAACAGTGAATGTCAAGAGTTGTTTGTCTCATGATGAAGATGAAGAGGAGGTAGCTGAAATACATCCCCAAACAGCAGCGCCAACACAAGGACAGCAAGGGACACCATTGAGGACAACACAAGGACAGCAAGGTACACCATTGAGGATCAATGAGAGTGCTTCTCCAAGCACACCACAAGGAGGAAATTCAAGTGCATCTTCAAGCACTTGCACACCAAGTGAACGAGGTAAGAAGTTTAGAAATCTAAGTGACATTTATGATGAAGGAATGAATTCCTTATTTGCCTTGTATTGTCATGTTGATGATCCTATTCATTTCGAGGACGCAATCAAAGATAGGAAATGGATAGAAGCTATGGATGAGGAAATTAATGCCATAGAGAGAAACAAAACATGGGATTTGGTAGAGCTACCGAAAGGCAAAGAAGTCATTGGTGTGAAATGGGTCTATAAGACCAAGAGCAATGTTGAAGGAAAAATAGAAAGACATAAGGCAAGGCTGGTTGTCAAAGGGTACAAGCAGCAGTATGGTAGAGATTATGAGGAGACTTTCGCACCGGTTGCAAGAATGGAAACCGTGAGAGCAGTGTTGTCCATAGCAGCACAAAACAAATGGAAAGTCTACCAAATGGATGTGAAATCAGCATTCCTAAATGGAGTGTTAATGGAAGAGGTCTATGTGGAACAGCCTCTCGGATATGAGAAGAAAGGTGAAGAGCACAAAGTGTGCAAATTGAAGAAAGCTCTTTATGGGCTGAAGCAAGCGCCAAGAGCATGGTACAGCAGGATAGATTCATATCTATTGGATAATGAATTTGACAAATGTGAAGGAGAACCCACCGTCTACATCAAAGAAAAGGATGGTAAAATTTTAATTGTTGTCTTGTATGTTGATGATGTGATTTTCACAGGTAATGATGATCAGCTCATTGAAAATTTTAAATCAGTCATGAAGGATGAATTTGAAATGACTGACATGGGTTTGTTGAGATACTTCTTAGGCATAGAAGTAGATCAAAATGAAAAAGGGATTTTTATATCTCAAGCAAGATATGTAAATCAAGTTTTGGGCAGATTTAAAATGGAAGAATGCAAGGCAGCAATCACTCCCACAGTGATGGGATTAAAGCTCAGCAGAGAGGACAGCAGCAAGGATTTTGATCCTAGCTTGTATAAAAGTATTGTTGGCAACCTTATGTATTTAACAGCAACTAGGCCTGATTTAATGTATGCTGTTAGTTTAATTTCCAGGTTCATGGAGAGGCCGAAGGAGGCACATTGGCAGGCAGCAAAGAGGATTTTGAGGTATGTCAAAGGTACCAAAATGTTTGGAATTTTATATAATACCTCAGAACATTCAGATTTGGTTGGATATACTGACAGCGATTGGGCTGGAAGTGTAGATGATCGGAAGAGCACTTCCGGTTATGTTTTTCATATGGGTTCAGGAGCCATTTCATGGGCTTCTAAGAAGCAGTCCATTGTAGCATTGTCTACAGCAGAGGCTGAATATGTGGCAGCTACAGCAGCAGCATGTCAAGCAGTGTGGATGAGAAGAATGTTGAGAAGCTTAGGCCAAGAGCAGGCAAAAGCGACAGTGATATTTTGTGACAATAGCTCAGCTATTGCATTGTCAAAGAATTAAGTGTTTCACAAGAGAACGAAGCACATTGATACAAGGTTTCACTACATCAGAGAATTGGTGAACAATGGAGAAATTATCTTAGAACATTGCAGGACTCAAGAACAGGTTGCGGACATCTTGACAAAGCCGCTGGATCAGAAAAGCTTTGAATTTTTGAGGAAGTGTTTGGGTATGACCGAATGCCCAGCAGTTGAAATTAAAGGGGAGTGTTGAAAATGTAATTTCAACGCGCACGAAACCACCGAACAGAACCTTAAAACCGCCAAGGGATATCGCACCGCTATCAAACAAAAAGCAGTTTCCGTACTCGTTGCTCCGATGCGATTTGGAGGCGACGCGTGTCACCCGCATGACATCAGCAAACGAAAGCCATCGGAAGTTAAAGCTCGGTGGAAATCTGCCTTCCGATATCCTCTCCACCGTCCGATCTCCCTGCGTGTTCTCCGCCGTCGATCTCCGGAAGGTGCACGGGCCCCCGACAAGTCAGATTCTGCGTGAAGTTTTTGTTGACCGCTGAGAAGGGAATTAAAATGCTTTTAATGTGTTGACGTAGTTTATGGTGGCGGCTATTAATGAAATAATGGGCATACGTCCCATGTGTTTAAATATAGTCATGGGCATATATTATTATATGTTTTTTTATATATATTTTTTTATGATGCAGTAAATAGACTACGTGCGGTAGTTCAGTTTTTTTTGGGATGTATGTTTTATATAAAACATTGTGTCAAGCCCGTGAGCGAGTGTAGTTTTTATGTAAGTTTTTTTTGTGAGTGGAGTGGCTACGCACGAGAGTGAGTGCAATTTTTGGAGGCACAGCAGTGCTGTAATGTTTTATCTGCAAATCAAAAACACAGGAATGTTTTGAAGAACCGTTTATGTAATCTCCACAGCAGTGAAAATCTGTGAGAGCAGCAGAGTTTTGTTTTTTTTTTATTCCCTCTTTGCACAGAGGAAAAAAATATGTATCAGTTTTTGTTTTAATGAATAGAATGTTTTATGGTGGTGAAATACTCTGTTCTCTTAGTAAATTTTTTTTGAGTCTTCCTGTGCACAAAAAGATCCTGGAGTAAAGTAAAACAGAGCATTGTCTCTGTGTGTGTGTTTGAAATTTGGTTTTGGTATTTTCTCCCATTGAAAAATACCCAACAAACACATCTGAGCGCTAGTTTGGCAACAATAGTGATTGATTTCATGTCATATTTTCCGTCCATATCCTTGTCTATGATTTTCACCATTTTTCCAGGGGTTTCATTGATGGCCACATAGTCTTTCACCTGTGATGACGTGCAAATATAATTATTCGTACACACACTTAAAATGAAAGCGTATGTCGTAAATTTGGATGATTAATTACAAATAAATTCCTTACCCATCTCAAGAGATCAATTTCTTCCTCAGGTAGAGTGTGATCGAAGGGTTTTCTCCCACATATAATTTCTAATAAAACCACACCAAAACCATATACATCGCTCTTTGGAGTGAACTGTCCAGTACTTATATACCTGTAAGAATATCCAACGATAAAAGTGAAATTGCCGTGGCTCTTAATAATTAATCGAATTCCTGGGGCATCAAAAATAATATTTCGCAGAGAAATGCAAGGTATATGTGTCATTTACACTGGATCCGCGTATCCCAAAGTTCCTTTCACTGTATCCTCGATAGGAGTGTTCCGATCCATTGTCATCATCGACAAACCGAAATTCACTAATTTTCCATTCAAATCGCTGTCGAGGAGGATGTTTGAAGTTTTCACATCCCTGTGGATTATCATTGGAATACAACATTCGTGCAGGTATTGCAGTGCTTCAATCAGAAACAGACGAGGAATATGGTTAATCACGATTTCTCTTATTTAGTTCTATTCAAATACATAAAATTAAACAGCGCTTACACTACAAGATTGTAGTGTGAAAAAAAGTATTTATATAAATTACCCTCAGCCACATCGATTGCTATTTTGAGCATGCTTTTCCAATTTAGTTTGGAAAGTCGTGCCAACTAACATTCAAGCGATGAAATATAATATTACGGATCATTAAAAAAAATCCCACGGGCCATCGTTCCTTGTTCTTCGTGTAAACCAAAAGTTTGTGTCGGACTTTATGATTTCGATGAAGAAACCGTTCACTTTGATGTGACTTGAGCATTTGCCTATGAAATCGATCACTGCATGCTCGTCGTCAGCTCGCTTTTATCCTGAAATATGGATTAGGATAAAATATGGATTAATATAGTGATGTTAAATCATTTTAATTGAATTATTTTGTTGGTGATTTGTAAGGGATAGATTTTAAGCATTTCACTTTTATTAAATGTCATTAAAAGACTTAGTAGACTTATTACATGTCACCAAGGAGGTATGGGCACTATAATATAGTGAAGCATGACCCGTGTTAAATTTGCAAGTACTCACGGGTTTTGGTGGGTTCTATGTCGAGCCGGGTCATTCGCATAAAATCCGCATTTAATATCCAAACTTTGCAGGTATCTTATAGAACTCGTCTAATCGTATAAGACCCGCGAGTATTCTATAGGACCTGTATAGAACCCGAGCCTCAAAAGGCACAAAATGTTCAATTCTTTTATTTTTTTTTTTATTTTTTATTTTTTTCTTTTGTGGAAATGAGGTGATCTATCTGTTGCGTTCCAATTAGACTTATACCATCTAGCTCTTTCAATTATTTACTTCCTTGAGGTAAACATCCCGCCACTACCAATGGCTTCTTTGCAACTCTACCCTTCTGAATCAAGGTCTCCATGGCTTATTGATTGAGTGACTTTCCTATGCATTTGTTCTAAAAGCATATAGTTATTCACCTTGTGTGTATCATCCATGTCCATAGTCCTTGAAACCCTCATGAATTCTAACCAAAGAGTTTCAATTTCTTTTCGTTATAATTCTTTTAATATTTGTATAGTAACATACTTGTGTCTACCCGCCAATGGGCTTTATTTCTTTGCACCACCACCTTCTTGGAAAGGAAATTACCTCTTTGGAAGAAAGTTACATGCTTGCTAAATGTGAGTTATGCTCCAAAATAAAGTGAGGGATGAGGAATGATCATTTGGCTCAAAATAGTTTCAAAGGTGGGTGTACATGCTTTTCTTTTATGGTGCAATTTTGGCCATACCTGTCACTCAATTGAATGACCTTTAAGCTTGCATTATTGGGGTCACACATCATATTTGCTAGCATGCTTTTATACATGAGTTTGATTTAGATTTAGAGTAGAGTTTTCTTTTATTGTGCTCTTTGCTAGTAGATGCATTCTTGCATTCCTTTTACAGTTGTTGATGCATGTTAACTTATTTTGGTCATTTTTGGATGTTAATCAAATTTCAATTTTTGTACAACTTGCATACATTTTTCTCAAAGTCCCTCCTAAATTTTGTATAAAAGTGTCAATCTAACCTTCCTCCTTTGAACTAGGTTTAATATCCCTTATCTAGTATCAACATCTTCTCTCTAAACTTCATCACTACTTTATCTTTCTCCTGCTTGGTGAAGTTTGGTGGTTTATGAACTTTATTCATTTCCTGTTGTGGTGGCTTTGGTGGCAGCCCCTCATCTTATTTTTGCTTCTACAGGCCCCCTTGTATGTGCTTACTTTGAAGAATGTAATCTCTAGTCCCTTCAACCTAGTTTCATATTTATTGGTGAAGAATGTAATCTCTAGTCCCTTCGACCTAGTTTCATCACTATGAATGTAATATCTAGTCCCTTTTGTGCTTAAAATTTACCATATTTTAACATTTTTTTTGTATTTTGACGATTCTTATAAGGGTCATTCATGAGTCTTATACGAGTTGACGAGTCAATGACGTGACGAGTATTATACGAGTACGAGTCGTCCAACATTTCTACAACACATAGGGGATTTTACGACAATATTTGAGACAATTTTTGGGTAAATTGTCTTAAATTGAGACAAAAATAAAAACTTCTATATTGTCTTAAATGTTGTGTTTAAGCGAGCATCTTAAATTATTGTCTTTATAGAGACAATAAAGAATTATATTCAAAGACAATATAATATCACTTTTGTTTCTTTAGAGAAAATATACAAAAATGAATCCACAAAAATATCACACCATTGAAATAAATCAATATAAAAAATTTTAATTAAAAATGAACTACAATATCATTGATTAGTTCATGTTAGGGCACAGTGGAATCGAACCACCAACCGCCTTCTTATAAGGCAAGTGTTCTGCCATTGAACTAACACCATTTAAAGAATTATGTGATGATATAGGCATTGATTTTAAAAAAATGCTTGATACATAATGACATAATATTTATAAAATCTATAATTGCACAACCCCTATTTTTAACTTAATAAAAAATAATTCAATAGAGTTAGATCAACATCACACCCATGTGGCATGACTCGCGCAACAATAATTACAAACAAATTAATCTAGTAATTCTAAAAAACCGTAACTAGAATTAGCACACGCTGTTAAAATCTTGCCACAACTATTGAATGGTTTCTATTTAGTGTGTTTCCATTGTTCATCTCTTTCTCTCGTTCCTCTTTGTCCACACCATTGGTTAAAATATTATATTGAAAAAAGATAAGAAAGGAAATTTTTTGCAACTTGGTAAAGCAAGGAAAATCTTTAAAGTGATTATCTTTGAAATCTGGTTAACAAAAGAAATCAACAACGACGTGTCTACACATTCTAGATTGCATATTTCATATAAAAAAAATTCACCTCAAACTCGAAATACCATTTTTAAGGGACATCCCCAGATGAAGCATTAGCATGTCAATTTGTAGGAAATCTGGAGAAGGTTTTAGCCATTTTAAATCATGTTCTATTGTTCATCAGCTTATATATAAATGAGGCAGATGTCCAAAGAGAAGAGAAGCACATCTTAGGAGTCTATTGCATGCTTAAAGAAAGTCTTAGATCAGCCCAAAAAAAACCAAAACAAAAGAAGGATCAATGGGGGAAAAGGGGAACCCAACAAGGAGTGGACAAGTGGGTTGTTGGCATGAAAATGACAATAGGGAAGAGACCTTAGGGTTCAAGCTCAAGGGGCCAACAAGGCTATGCTGTAGTCTATCACAACGCTGACATTTTCAGCTTACTCGGAGAACAAGGAGTCTTAGTTGAGGCATGCCACAACTGAAGTTAGATGGAGCAGGAGGGGTATCGAGGAAATGTAAATAACATACAACAATAGCTCATCAAACTCAATTCATTGTACTATCTAAGGTTGTCATTCTGTGCACACCATCACGGGAAACTACCTAGTTATTGATCATTCATTTAAAATTTTAAATAGCCCATCAAGAACACAATAATACAATAAGGAACCCAAAATTCTTCCTTCATTAACTAGAATATAAGAGAGTACATGACAGAATATAAAAGGCTCAAGGCCCGTTCATCAAATACCAAAAGAGTACTTTCCATAGAACACAACTAACAAGAATGGACATAAGTAGAGTCAAAGACAGTCCTAGCTCTTCCATAACCAATCCGACTCTAAGGATCCTACCCTTGCTCACCCACTTCATCACCAACCCCTTCCTCATGATCGTTTTTGCTTTTTATCCTTTGTTCTACATTCCCACTGACAGTTTCATTCGGTTGAAGCTGCCCTCGCCTGCCTTCTATTTCCCTTGCTCAACTACTTCTGTACTCTTCAGCCACATTGCCGCAACTTCCCGTTCACTCTTAGTTCCCATCCCTTTCCTTTGGTTGTGAGCTCTGCAACCCAAGCCATTGTCCCCGCCCCATGTTGTTGACCTTTCTTCCCACCAAAATCCAAAACGAAGGCCCCAACAGGCGTTGACTATAGTTTTTTGACTCATCCCCAAGTTAATCTATCTTCAGTGTTGTCAGCTTTGTTGTTGCTCCTGGTGGGGTCTATCATTATTGTTTGTTGTTGTGTTGGTTCCTCCTCTTGCGGCACTGTTGCTTCTTCCCTTGGGTGTGTTCGTCCTGCTTCGTGTGGGGCTGCTTCTGCCACATTTTGGCCCTTCTTTCCCAAACGAAGGCCCCAACTCAGTTACTGTGAAAATCGTTTCCTGGTGGAAGCAGTTATAATCTTCCAATGTCGTATGCCAAATGCTTATGAGGGTGTATGTCTATTGGAGAAATTCAACTGCTGATGTGTAGTTTGGTTTCTCGGGCCAGGCATTTTGCAGGGTGCTCCACTTTTCTTCAACATCATCACATACCTCCCACAGTGATTTTACATGTTTAGGGACCGGTGACCTCAGATCACGAATTTTGTCTTTTGTTTCGTCCAACTCCTCCTCACGAGAGAGGCAATCTCGTCATTGATTTGCTTCAGCTGGCCTTTGTCCCTACAGGTCTTTCTATCAACGATGCGTTGATGGAGTTGTTGGCAAAGTGGATAGATTGGCTGGTTTTTCATGGAAAAGCTGCCTGACCAATCATTGACTTGCTCTAGTAGCACATAACCATCTCTCAGGGCATCAGTTAGCAAGCTTTTAGTGCAGTGAAAGTGTTGAGTTTATGCTCGATCTCCATGATGCAGCTTGTGTTGGGACCCCATATTGTCTATTTTTCACCTTCTATTTTGTCATAATATTACCCTCTTCAGCCCATAGTTGAAAGCCTTTGCTAGTGTTTTGAATTAATCATTCCAAAGGTATACAGTAACTCTCCTCATTGCTATATGTTTAATTATTCAACACATAATCATGCTATCTTTATAATTGATCCTTGAAGTTGACTAAGTTGTTGAACAATTATTGAAACTGCCTAAAGCTGGCAGGACCATATTTTGCAGTTGCTGAAATAGCAGAAATAGCACGAACCTCGAAGCTGAAACAACAAGGACAACATGCGAACCTCGAGGAGACAGTTGAGATTTGCGTATCAGATCTGCAACAGCAAAGGAATCCGATTGATTATTGAATAAACGGTTACATTGGTCGTAACGTTCATGATCCACATTACTGTAACAGCATTCTGTTAACGGGAACTGATTTCCCTATTTTTGTATAAAGGGTCGAACTAGAATGTATAATGAAAATCTTTTGTAATAGATGTCTCCTCTATAAAGAGGAGACATCTACATTAGAGGGCGGATAGAGAGGATGAACAAGTTGTAACACAGGAATTGTAGTGGAAGGACGAGATTGAATCTTTCTTGTAATATGATATATTGACAGATGAATAAAGTTCTGTTCTGAGTATTTCGTCTTAGTTTCCGTATCCTAGGGAATCTTGTGAGAAGGATAGGGCCCACCTTCATCACAAGATTCACCCATCTTCTTTATGTTGTGTGTTGTGTGTTGTGTGTGATTTCTGTTCATACCTTATTCACGAGTATTGCTTCTATGATATTTTACTTTTGGTAAGACTCTGTTTTTCTTTTAATCGATTGATGTTGTATATGAGTGCCTCACCAGTGACTAGTATTTACAGAGTTTATTGGCGAACTAGATAACAGAGGCAGGTGTTGAATGTTCCTACTCTGGGGATAGGGTCCTGATCCTTTGTTATAGGATAGCCATCACTTCCTTTTGCAGATTTATTCTCTTTAATTAATTATCTGTTCTTATTCCATTCCTGCAACAGACTATAACTGCTGTAACACAGAGTAAGGGTTTAACAGAGAATGAATTGTTTATACTATAGCTTTTAATGCTATTAAAATCGAGTACATACAATACGTAGTCACCTTTGAAATAATCGAACTTTCCCGAGTTGACAATTTATGTGGCACTCGACTGTTTAATTAATAAACAATTAAAGTGACCAACATTTTGGCGCCATTGCCGGGGAAGGCGACTGAAGATTTTAAAAGTATTAACGATTTTCTTTTAGAAATGCAGGATGCATGAGAGGACGCAGGAAGGCTAACCCTACAGGCGACAAGGGCAAAGGAGGAGGAAGAAAAACTTTCATTGATGATATTATTTCAAAAGCTGAGACATCCCAAAGGTTAAGCTCTCAAAGGCCACAAACCCAACACTCTTTCCAAATAGACTATCAGACAGAGGAAGTAGTGGGACCGAAGAGGGTTATAGAACCATCAGAATATACTGAGGAACCGGTGGAAGAAGTCGAAGGACCAGTAGAAAATATTGAGGAGCCAATAGAGGAGACTAAAGTGGAGGAACCAGTGCAGGACATTGAAAGTCCAATAGAAAACACCAAAGACCGGGCAAGCGCATCAGGAAAACAACCAATGGAGGAAAACAATGAAGGAGTTTTCGATGGAGGTCGCAGAGGAGAAGGAAGGGTAGGGAATTCTCTCTCCACCCTGGAATTCCCTATTGGGGAACTCCCTAGAGGAGAAACTCCTATGAAGAATATCCCACTTTCAGCATTACCCAATTTCCATGGTTTATCCTCAGAAGATCCTGATGAGTTTCTTTTTGAATTTGATATATTGTGTAGAAGCTATGACTATGTTAATGTTGCTCAGAAATTGAAGTTGCTTCCAGCTACATTAAAAGGGAATGCACTAAGATGGTTTATGAGCTTGGGAGCTCATGTGATTACGACATGGGACCAGATGAAGGAGAAATTTCTAGCCAAATACCAATATTATTGCCGAACAAGAGAAAGGAAGGAGGAATTATTTAAGATGGTTCAGAAGGAGGACGAAAATCTGGAGGACTTCGTGGAAAGACTACAGTATAATTTGCAACGATCTGATCATCCGGATACGAGTAAGGATATTCTTAAGTCAATACTGCTAAAAGGGGTATGAGATGATTGTTTAGATATGTTGAATATGCTTGGAAAAGGGGATATATCTAAGGAATCATATGATGAGATTGTCAACCTCTGTAAGAGATGTTCAAGAGGAGTAGCAAGCAGACCAAAAAGCAAGGATAGTATATACGCAAGAGTCCAGAAATCAGCAAGTGGAGGAGCAACACAGGCCGAAATAGGTAACTTGAAGAATTTAAAACTGAAATGTTAAGCTCTTTTGCTTCACAAATTGATACCTTGCAGGTTATAAAGAAGCAGGCAGAAGCAAAAGCTGCTCTGGCTATTTTCTGCTCTAAATGCAGAGAAAAACACCTACTAAGGGAATGCCCACTGGACAAGGTACCAATTTGCACTATTTGTGAAAAGGACCATGAGACTCAACAATGCCCTTCTTTTCCAGGAATAAAATCAGCGCTGCAGCCAACTGAAGAAGAAGCTGAAGCAGTGTATCTGCTGACTTAGAGGAGGCAATAGCAACGACGAGGACAAGGTACGAATTCTAACATGCCATTTAATCGTTGGAATAATCATCCTCTTTTTTAAGCAAGTTACCCGCACTTGAATCAAATGCAGTACCCACCCTTTAATCAAATGAATTTCCCACCCATGCAGCAGCCAAATCCTCCTTTTGTTGATCCTGCGATATGGAATCCCTGGGCTCTACAACAATCCTATTTTAATCAATGGAACCCAAATTGGGCAGCTCAACGGATCCCATTTCCAAACCAATTTCCTCAGTATCAGCAATCTCTCTCCTTACCATCAAATGCTCCACCAAATAATCAGACAATGAGACCCCAGCTGCCTGTACAACCTAACCCCAACCCAAATAACAATAAAGCTTTGCAGGTAATTGATATTCAAAACCAACCTGTTTCCCCTATGCAATGTAATGATATTCATTTACGCTTTGGGAGAATAGTTGAACCCATTATTGATGACATTACTTCTTCTGACTCTGATAAAGAAGAAACTGGAAAAGAAAAGTCATCTAATAACAATGCTGAAACAGTTGAATCATCCTCTAATAAGACTGCTGAAGCAGTAGAGCCACCATTCCCTGAACGTCTGGCTCTTACCAAAACACTTGAGCCACCTGCTTTTAATCTTTTAGGAGAACTGCAGAATTTATATGTTAAAATTCCACTCTTACAAGCACTGAGAGATGTACCAATTTATGCTAGAACTGTGAGAGATATTTCTATTAAGAAACCTGGAAGAAAAGCTAAAGATCCCATCACAGTTCATGTGATGGGTGATCTAGCTACTCTAATGTCAGAAAAAAACCCCTTGTGAAATATGGTGACCCTGGTCATCCTACAGTCACAGTGCAGGTTGGAAAAACTTTTGTTTCTAGTGTTCTAGTAGATCTAGGTGCTGCAATAAACATCATGACACTTGAAACCGCACAGTTACTATAGTTAAAGAATGTAATTAGGGAAACCCCAACCATTCTAGAGCTAGTTGACCTCTCCACAATCAAACCTGAAGGAGTCATTGAAGACCTGATAATTTCAGTCGAATCTTGGAACTACCCAGCTGATTTTGTTGTATTATAGACTAAAACAAAGTTGGGGGGTCATCCATTGATTTTAGGGAGACCTTGGCTGGCTATAGCAGATGCCTTCATCAGCTGTAGATCAGGTTCAATGACAATTTCTAATGGATGTGAAACCAAGCAGCTTACTCTTTACCCTCATGCTACACCTATCATTAATAATGATAACTCTGTATGGTTAGATTATGAGGATGATGAGACCCAACCCATCTTGACTGTCGGACAAGCTTTAACTTTTAAAGATTCAACTGAAGATGAATTAATTAGCAACTTTATTTCTGAAGCTTCTTCGGTTAACTTTGAAATACATGATCACTTGACTACAATCTGCATCTCAGCAAAACCTTAGAAATGAAAATTTATCTCAGACATCAGCTGGTATCTCCTCCAAAGGTCTAACAGTAGAAATCGAGCCTGACAAAACATTAAATGTAAACCCTAACCTAACAGATGCTGAAACACAACAGTTAATGAAGTTACTCCGTGAGAAAAAAGAAGAATTTGCATGGGATTACACAAATATGAAGGGAATCTCTCCTGAATTATGTACTCATCGTATTTATATTAAAGAAGGATCTCGCGTAGTCTGTCAACCCCAACGACGAATGAATCCCAATTTAAGGGAAATTGTGAAGGAAGAACTTCAAAAATTGTTGAATGCAGGATTTATATATCCTATATTTGATAGTGAATGGGTTTCTCCATTAGTAATTGTACCCAAGAAAAATGGGAAATGGAGAGTGTGTGTAGATTATAGAGCTCTAAATAAGGCCACTCAGAAAGACCATTTCCCCTTACCATTTATTGATCAGGTACTAGACAATTTGGCAGGTAAGAGATTCTTTTCCTTTTTGGATGGATTTAGTGGATATAATCAGATCAAGATTGCACCCCAAGATCAGGACAAGACCACTTTTACTAGTCCATGGGGGACTTTTGCCTATAGAGTTCTTCCATTTGGACTATGTAATGCCCCAGCAACATTTCAAAGAGCAGTGATAGGGATTTTTTCTGATATGCTTAATGATTCCTTAGAAATATTTATGGATGACTTTATTCCTTATGGTGTGACTTTTGAAGATGCATTACAGAACCTTGAAAAGGTACTTAAACGATGTATAGAAGCACATCTTGCCTTAAGTACCGAAAAATGCCATATGATGATGAATCAAGGTATTGTATTGCGACACTTCATCTCATTCCTAGGAATTCAAGTTGATCCGGCTAAAGTACAAGTAATTCAAACTCTTCCTATCCCTAAAACACAAATTGATGTAAGAAGATTTTTAGGACATGCTGGATATTATAGAAGATTTATCAAGGATTTTTCTAAAATAGCTTCTCCTTTGTTTGTGTTACTTATGAAAAATGTTGAATTTAAGTGGACTGATGGTTGTCAAAAAGCATTTAATGAACTTAAACATCAATTGTCTACAGCTCCCATTTTAAGAGGACCTGACTGGGCACTCCCCTTTCATATATCCTCTGATGCTTCAGATACTGCAATTGGAGCTGTCTTGGGTCAAGAAGAAAACAATCTTCCCTATGCTATCTATTTTATTAGTAAAAATATGACCCCTACTGAACTTAATTATATAGTTACCGAGAAAGAATTCTTAGCAGTCATTTATGCTATTAATAAGTTTCGACATTATATTACCGGTTACACTACTTTTGTTCATACTGATCACTCGGCCATTAAATATTTAATGAACAAATCAGTTACAAATGCTCGAGTTACCAGATGGTTATTATTATTACAAGAATTTGATATCACAATTGTTGATCGACCAGGTAAAGAAAATGTAGTGGCCGATTTCCTTTCTCGGTTAAAAACTGATGAAAATATTCTACTAGATGATTCTTTTCCTGACGAATATTTATTTGCAGTATCTACTCACTCACCTTGGTATGCAGACATTTCCAGTTACTTAGTTGCAGGGAAACTACCATCACACCTATCACACAGAGAGAAAAGAAAGATCGTTCAGCAAAGTGCTAGGTACAGATGGATAAGCGATTGTCTTTTTCACACAGGACTCGATCAGGAAATTCGGAGATGCATCAGAGAAGATGAAGTTTATGATATATTGAAGGCTTGTGACGATGGCCCTTGTGGAGGGAATTTTGCGGATAAAAGAACAACACACAAAGTTCTTAGAATGGGTTATTATTGGCCCTCACTTTTCAAGGACGCAAAGAAATATGTTAGGGCCTGTGATAGCTGTCAGCGAATGGGCTAGCCTAATCACAGGGATGAAATTCCACTCAACCCCCAGGTAATACTTGAACCTTTTGAAAGATGGGCGCTAGATTTTATAGGTCCCATCAATCATCCATCCAATCAAAGAGTTTATATACTAGTTTGCATAGATTATATGACTAAATGGGTAGAAGCTAAGGCACTCCTCAAAGCTAATGAAGAATCAGTGTTAACCTTTTTATTTGAAGAAATCTTTGTTAGGTTTGGTTTCTCTAGAGAGCTAGTCACAGATGGAGGACCTCCTTTTAACTCCCATGGCTTCAAAGATACACTCCAGACATATCACATTAAGCATAAAATGACTACACCTTATCACCCCCAGGCAAATGGGTAGGTGGAAAGTACGAATAAAGTCATAGAAGCCATTTAAACAAAAACCGTAAAGGAAAATAGAAGGGACTAGTTTCAAAGGTTGCCTGAAGCATTATGGGCTTACAGAACTACTTGGAGGAACACTACGGGTTTTTCACCTTATGAATTAGTTTATGGTAAAAATGTTGTTTTTCCTGTGGAATTTGAAATCAAAACCTTAAGGACTGCTTTAGCTGTTAACCTTGACTTGACTGATGCACAGATAGCTAGGCTGTAGTAGCTTCACGAATTGGATGAAAAGAGGTTGGATGCCATCCATCAAACAACCATGATACAACAACAAAGAACCAGGTGGCATGACAAAACTATTAAGCATAAGCAGTTCCAAAAAGGTAATTGGGCTCTACTGTATGACTCCCGTTTTGAAAATTTTCAAGGTAAATTAAGAACAAGGTGGCTAGGACCTTATGAAGTAGATACTATTTTTCCAAATGGAACAGTCAGACTCCTAACGATTGATGATTCTAGAACACCATTATTAGTGAATGGGTATCAACTCCATTTGTATCAACAACCTATTTGTAAAGAAGATTTCAAAGCTACTTGCATGACAAACATACACTATGCCTTTTTGGGGGGACCTGCTATCCCTCAATGCACTTAATTTTCTGTTTATGTATTTATTTTTAGATTAGATTTCTTAACTAATAATCCCTGTCAAGGGTTGCCATGTTACAATTAATTATTTTGCAGATCTTAGCTTCGGAGGGTGGCTGAGAAGAAAAATTCCAATATAGGAAGAACTAATTTGCGGCTTGGGAAGCATTGCCATGTCACTTCAGATCATAATTCATTCCCTCTTACATTTTTCTCCACCATTTCCTGTTGCTGAAACACCATTTCCCATTGCTGAAACACCATTTCCCGTTGCCGAAACACCATTTCCTGTTGCTGAAACACCATTTTCCGTTGCTGAAACACCATTTCCCATTGCTGAAACACCAAATCCCAGTGCTTAAACACCAATCTTTTCCATTTTTCCTAAAAAGCACCAATTTCCCCATTTTTGTTCCTGAGAATGAACTATTACTCCGATAGAAACATATCATTCTTCATTAAAGGAATCAGCCATTCATCCTGATAATTATGTTCCTTCACTACTACTTCATGTGAATAATGAAAAACTTGTGTATAAAAACCCTCATACTTTACAGACCCTTTTTATAATTATCATCGATCTATTAAGGATGAGATAATACTTTTTGGCACAACAACCAAAGGTAAATATAAAGGTATGCATGTTTAAGTGCGAATATTAAATTGTAGTTAATGAGGAGATAATTGATACGACTGTTGAAAGCATCGTACCACCAACCATATCATTCAGCTGCAGTTGGGGGGGATTACCGAAATATTATAATCATTACATGACACGCCAATCACCGCCATCTCTATTTCTCGTGGTAGTATCTAAGTCACATCGTCTGTACCTTATCATGTCATAACTGCATTTGTAACGTTCTGCTCTGTTTCGACCTCAGCAACTTGACTCTGCACTTTGTATTTTGTCTAAACCATTAACTATGGGAGGAAATGCTGTTAGACATGAACCTGGCTCGACGGCATTACTGGAACTCTTCCAGGAGGCATACCAAATCTTTTTACAAGTAGGATGGGTGGATTACTTCAGAAGACTTCTGGATTTTGATTCACAGCACGTTCTGGAATTTGCATGCAATTTGAGGGAAGGATACTCCACTGTCCAAGGGGTGCGAATTCCAGCAACAGAGGAGGACATAGTGCAAATTTTGGGACTACCAACCAATGGTACTCGTTGCTTCAGCAGGAAACACCTCATTGTCAATGCACATCAAGATTTTTTGTTACCAGGGGAGAACGTTGAAACCAAAAGCAGGGGTGTTGCACTTCGATCACTACCACCACCATGGCCAAAGGTTGCAGAATTTGTTAAGCATTATTTCGCCTGCGAGGGTCGTTATCAGGTAGTCTACCAACACGACTTTGTTTTATTAAATCATTTGAGGCATGGTTGTTTAATAAATATGCCCTATTATCTGCTTGGCTGTCTAAAAAATATGGCACACTATACCATGAACGCAAGGCACTAACTCCCCTGCCTCATGCACCATCGTTTGGTCCAGCTCTTAATAAATAGAGGCTTTGCCCTGCACAATCCACCTGCCCTCAATAACCCTCCTCAGCAAGCTGAGGAAAATCCTCAACAAGACGAAGAAAATTTCCAGCAATATGAGGAAAACTCCCAGCAAGCTGCCGAAAATTAGCAACCAACAGGAGAAACACCCCAATTGAGCACTAAAAATTTGCAGCGGACCCCACCCCTTAATAAAGTTGAACCATCCACTCCCATAGTCCATATCACCACCGATGATTTGGATGACAATACCCCCATCATTCTCCTTAAGAGGAAAAAGCAACAAAAAGCTGCAACCCCACTAAAAAGAAGAACTAGGGCCTTAGTTAAGGAAGCCACCATTTCTGATAATCCCCCTACCCTGAGGAAAAGTGCTCATAAGAGAAAAACTATTGTTTTTCCTAATTCCTTACCATGGCAACGAACAAGGTCGTCTGCAGCAACTGAGGCCATTATCCCAAATTCCCCACCTATCATTCTAAATTCCCGTATTCCGCCTAGCCCTGAACCTTCACCTTCCTCACCCTCGGGTGCTGAAATGCAGAGCGTTCACGATTTTGTGACATCATTTTTTTCAAAAGAGGCAGTTGCTCCACAAGAACCAGCTGCCAATACATCTAAAGTAGACACCCAAGACGATATAGGGTATGTGGCTGTTACACAAGAACCATCCACTGACCCAACAGGTGCCACACAAGAACCACCTGTTGGAGAACAAAAAGAAGATGACCAAGATGTGGCTGATACACAAGAACCAACCACTCTCCAAACAGGTGCCACACAAGAACCACCTGTTGGAGAACAAAAAGAAGGTGACCTAGATGTGGCTGATACACAAGAACCAGCCACTGACCCAACTGGTGATACACAAGAACCACCTGTTATGCATGCAAATGATGAAGTTGATGCTGAACAACAATTCTCTCCTCCATTAGAACCTGCAACTACAGAAGCCCTAGTTACTTTAGCCTCCCTGTAGGAAGAAAATGAGTTTTTGAAATCGGAAATTAAGGCTTATCAGCAAGAGTTAACAATGGCTAGGGAAACCTATAAAAAGGAACTCAATCTGTACATGTTAGCTCAGGTAGCATCTGCAGCGGAAAAGAGTGCACAAAAGGATCAATACAGTGAATACATGTGCAGTGAATGTGGTGATCTCTATACTCGAGCAGGTTGTAAGATAGTTGAAGTTCCATTGTCTGGAGCCAGTCTAGTACTTTCTTCTGTTATAGTAAAAAAGGAACACCCTGCTGTTACACAAGAACCAGCAGGATCTTCAAGAATTTTAGAAGAAGAAACAAAACCACCCTGGCCTACCCAAGTTGTTACAGAAAAAAAACCAGTACCAAAGTCTTTTACAACTATGTATACACAGACTGAACCTTCCCGTGTCAGCAATGCTTACACACAGACTTCCAGTCTTCAAAAACTAAGTGACATATGGAAGACAGAGTATGAGCTCTCACAAGGAAAGGCATTTCAGCAACAGAAGTCATTATGGCTGAACTATGCATACAGAAATTGGGAAGTGCTTGAACAGTCTTGTGCACAACATAAGGAGAATAAGAAATTAAAAACCAGACTATCCCTCATCTTTGACTTGGTCCAACGATTACTCGCTACAAGGAAACCCTCTTTTAACTATTCTGTATTTTTGAGAGAATGCTTAGTGTTCCTCCAAATAAAAGCAATCAAGGATGGAAGACCCCACCAGGTCTCTACACCGCAGCAATTTATTGAGACTTTCGCAAAAGCACCAAATAGTGACCAGAACTTGCTGTGTGAACTCTATCTTCACAATGAGGCTATGCCTGAAGATAGAAAGATTAGTTTACTTCCTCTTGTTGGCGATATCCAAATAAGAGCCTTTATTTCCTTCTTGGCCAATCAGCTTACTTGGCAGAATGCTTTTATGTCGGCAGCACACAATGAGGAGAACTGTCTTCTTTGGATTCGTGCTGAACCACAGAATGCAGCTATCTTCATTGCAGAACATCAACGAATTCTACGAGAACCAGGGATGACTGACCATATCAGGAAACTGCAAGCAACATTCTTGGAAGACTCCCAATATTATGTGAAAACTAAAGGAGCTCTGGCTATTAAAGCAAATAATCTATTCTGGGAACACTTTCCTAAAGAAAGACGGGAATATCATCCTTATAATCCTCTCAATCTTCAGGCGAAAATCTCACGCATACCTGATTATGTTAAATGCATTAGACAGTGTGCTGAACGATGGATTGGTTACCACTTTCATTTCCCTCTCCTATGGCTACCTGGACAACAATATAAGGCTCAATTTAAATTGACCAAATAGGAGGAGTTGGCAGCATGGCAGAAACTTCAGAGTGTCCATGGGTTTAGAGACATGGTTGACAACACCTTCTATAGTTACTGCATAAGAAATTTGCACTGTTCATCCCAGTATTCTGACTCAGATTCAGAGTAGACGTTGCATGCGGACATGCAACCTTTTCAGTTGGGGGGGATGTTAGGACCCCATATTGTCTATTTTTGACCTTCTATTTTGTCATAATATTACCCCCTTCAACCCATAGTTGAAAGCCTTTGCTAGTGTTTTGACTTAATCATTCCAAAGGTATACAGTAACTCTCCTCATTGCTATATGTTTAATTATTCAACACATAATCATGCTATCTTTATAATTGATCCTTGAAGTTGACTAAGTTGCTGAACAATTGTTGAAACTGCCTAAAGCTGGCAGGACCATATTTTGCAGTTGCTGAAACAGTGGAAACAACACGAACCTCGAAGCTGAAACAACAAGGACAACATGCGAACCTCGAGGAGACAGTTGAGATTTGTGTATCAGATCTGCAACAGCAAAGGAATCCGATCGATTATTGAATAAACGGTTACATTGGTTGTAACATTCATGATCCACATTACTGTAACAACATTGTGTTAACGGGAACTGATTTCCCTATTTTTGTACAAAGGGTCGAACTAGAATGTATAATTAAAATATTTTGTAATAGGTGTCTCCTCTATAAAGAGGAGACATCTACATTAGAGGGCGGATAGAGAGGATGAACAAGATGTAACACAAGAATTGTAGTGGAAGGACGAGATTGAATCTTTCTTGTAATATGGTATATTGATAGATGAATAAAGTTCTGTTTTGAGTATTTTATCTTAGTTTCCGTGTCCTGGGGAATCTTGTGAGAAGGACAGGGCCCACCTTCATCACAAGATTCACCCATCTTCTTTCTGTTGTGTGTTGTGTGCGGTTTCTGTTCATACCTTATTCACGAGTATTGCTTCTGATGATATTTTACTTTTGCTAAGACTCTGTTTTTCTTTTAATCGATTGATGTTCTATATGAGTGCCTCACCGGTGACTAGGATTTACAGAGTGTATTGGTGAACTGGATAATGGAGGCAGGTGCTGAACATTCCTACTCTGGGGATAGGGTCCTGATCCTTTGTTATTGGACAGCCATCACTTCCTTTTACAGATTTATTCTCCTTAATTAATTATCTATTCTTATTCCATTCCTGCAACAGACTATAACTGTTGTAACAAAGAGTAAGGGTTAACAGAGAATGAATTGTTTATACTACAACTTTTAATGCTATTAAAATCTAGTACATACAGTACGTAGTCACCTTTGAAATAATCGGACTTTCCTGGGTTGACAATTTATGTGGCACTCGACTGTTTAATTAATAAACAATTAAAGTGACCAACATCTTGTAGTTGGATCAGGAAACGCTGCTCTAGCCATATCTAAACTCTTCTTCAGCTCCTTGTTGATGTCCACAAGTTCTGTGCATGATGTCTGAAAATGGTCACAACAGTCGGCCAAAATTATGGCTGAAAAATCATCAGGCACTTCGATTATTGAATCGACCATAATTGGCCAAAGTGCTCTTAGCTTTGATGTCACTTGCTCGACCTACGATTGTAGTTGTTGATTGTTATGTCAGAGCTAATCTCGCTCAATCGTGATAGTGACAATTTGTTTCTTCTCTTGTTCATGCTTGGTGACCATGTCATTGTTTCTCTGCTTATCCCTCTAAGCTTCCTATTGGATAAATCCGAAAAATTGTGTAGATGACCAATGCTGAAGGTTCTTAGGATTCATTGTTGATGGGTCCAGGAAGTTTCTTTATAGGGGTTGTCCACTAGCAATGGATTTTTTTGAGTGGCCTCGGGGGGAAGTTGCAGGTTGTGTGGTTTCAAGAAATTGGGGAGTAGGAGGGATAATTACTCACTCTGGAACCAGTGGGAAATTTATAGGAAATGAGGCTTCAAACAGTTTGATCGCAGTGGAGTGTGGTTTTGATGTGATTGGTTCTTCAACTAGGAGTTGGCCCATTCCTAGCAATAAGGATATTAGGGATGTTTGAACAACAGTATGGCCTTCACCCCAGTTTAGTGACTTGTTGGATTAGATAGCCGAATCGACTTCCATTTCTTTTGTGGTTATTCAAGTACCTGGAGGGACTATGTTAGATAGGGTCACGAAGGTGGAAGTTGTATGGGGGGGTGGATCCCACAACCTCGGTGAGACAATAGAGGTAGATTATGAGTTTTCTTCAACAATTAGGGAGGTTGATGCTGATTGGAGTCCATCTCCGGTGAGGTCAACAATAGTCACGACAGGAATTATCTTTTGCTTCTTGGTCGCTGGTGCCTTGGTACCTTTGGGCTGCCTAGGTTTGGGGATGGTTGGCTTTGTCTAAGAGTGAGGGCTATGATGGGGGATAGCCACAGCGAGGGGAGTAGTTATGATTGGATTGAACAAAGTAAACCCTTGAAAAGCACTGGACTAGGGAGTCGTACATGTTGAATCGTGGAATATGAAAATTGTCTGTTGAATGGAGCTCATCTGTTGCTCCATTTGACAGACCATCGACTGTAATTCCTCCTCTGACCACCTCTTCCTGTTGCTCCCAACCATGTCTCTTGTCAGCCATTGTGGTTGCATGCCCCCGAACAAATATTTGAACTGGCCATCTGTAATCTCGCAGACGACCCCTGGCCATGATCCAACCTCCATGTGGAATTCCCCTTCTGTCATTGTGAACCACTGTGGCCTCATTTGAAAAATCTCTCGATGGACGCATTATCGCCTGATATAAGTCTGGCCATGTGTTACCCCAAACCAGATTTAGTGCAAGTAGTTATTGAGCAATCCCTTGGGGATTCTTTCCATCACCCTTATGATGGCAAAAATCTTCTGGTACCAATCCTTAAATCATACCTCATTGAACTCTTTGCTGCTAAGGTCGCTGGATGTCCTCCATGGTGTGTATCTGAGCGTCAGTGGTCCGCTAGGTTCCTCCCTGCTGGCACGCACCATTTCCACATTGCCAAAGTCATAATCAAATACCCAAAAATGGAATTTTTGGTTTGTCTGTATAGATCCTCGCAAGCTTCAAATAGCTCATTCAGTAGAAATGTCAATCAGTTGAGCGAAATTCCTTCACAACAGTGCTCCCCAACTGATATGGTGTACAATGTGCACTCATTTCTAGAGAAATGTCTCATTACTTTCTTTGCAATGATGTAGCAAGTGAATCTGATGTGGTCCTTGTTGATCAAATCTATTTTAGTGCCCTTGCCACCACGCTTGGTGTTATACTCACTGTTATAATCATTTTCCCCCCTCCTTCTTGGCTCATTTCGACTTGGTCTTGAACGCGGTCGAGATTCCATCTCCTGTTGGTGAGAGCCTGGTGAGGCGTTGAATTTCCTCCACATGAATTGGACATTATTTGTCTAACTAGAGTGAGCCACCATGCATCTTGCTCACCAGAATGTTAATGCATTTCATCGCAGTGAAAGGCGTTCCAAAAATCGATAAACTCCTCAAATTTATCAAAGTCAAATGCTGAAGTGACTGAGATGTTCCTTTGATATTCGTTGCCATTATATCATCAACCTTCAGAACTTCTTTTGTATATAACTCTCACTTGAGCACTAGAAACTAGAAACAATTCAAAAGATCATTGTCTACCAGTGGTGCCTTGTCATATTTCCCATACAATGATTCTATAACAGTATTCTGTCATCTAGTTTGTCTTTAGGAACTGAGGTTATCTTCGTCATACTTATGCATTACTGATATATGATAGTTACAGGGCGCTGATAGCAAGTTCTTGAGTAACATTGTTGAGTTTCGAGCCGAGACTCGAAAAATTTTGTCACCTGAATTGGAACTTCTGAAAATTCCTACATAAACATGCAGATTAAGTAGACCAAATTCGACATGACATTGCTGACTAGACTCGCTAACTAATTACTATGACAACTTTACCTATGCATACTTGATCATGTTAGCTGGTCACTGGTTGAGTTGTACATAACTTGCATGACACATGATGGGAAAAGTACAAAGTGGAGCAGATGGGTAATAATGTGACCGTAATGGCGAATTTATTGGTTAACTCTTTCCATAACAGGAAACGATTCTATGGAAATTCACCTAGCAGGGGTATTATTACCTAATTATTACGGAAAACACTTTGAATATGATGGATAAGACTTGTGAAATGTGTGACTGACCTCCACAATGACTGTCAGTTGCAGTGAGGTGGCATAGGTGCCGCAACTGAGCTAAGAAACGAGAATTATTATATGGAAAATAAAATTAAAGAAAACTTAAACGGACTGACTGCTTGATTGTCTTATTCCTACTAACTCTAAACCTACCTATAGGCCCTTTTCAGAGACCTCATCAATTAGAATATTGGGTGTTGCACTGATGGAAAGGCTTCAAGCATGCGCCATTTGCCCATCCTGGTATCAATATTCCATCCAGTTGCGCAAGTTTCATTGCTCTGGACTCCCTAATTTCCATGACTATGAATGGACCAAGACAATGTGTCTGCAACTTACCTAGGAACTTTTGAAACTTGATGTCTTATAATACAAATTGTCCTCCAACTGTGAACAATTTTCTCTTAATGTGCATGTACTGTCATGCTTTCTGCCTTGTTTTCTCAATAGAATGGTGGAATTCAGCTAGAAATCTGGCTTGATCTAATTCCATCAATTCCTCCAACCGCTTTTGTAGCGATGCAACATCTTTAATCTTTGTATCTTGAGCAATGAATATGCTCGGTGTTGCAAATTCAGCAGTACTGTGGCTTCTCATCCATATACCAACTGGAACGGTGTTTGCTCGTGTGATCACTTGATTGTTGTTCGCTACACCCATAATGTGGCTGGTACACGCTCATCCCAATTGTCTCGACTTGGCAAACATATCTTCGTTAGTCCCTTCTCTAGTATCTTGTTGAATGCTTCAACCATCCCTTTAGCCTAAGGGTGGTATGGGTTGCTCTTATGATGTTGGACTAGGAAATTCTGTAGGAGGGACGTAACTATTTCATTTATAAAATGAGTCCCTTGGTCACTTGTTAGGATTTTTGGGCATCCAAACCTGGATATGATATTTTCAAAAATAAACCTTGTCATTGTGTGTGTTGTACAATATTTAACTGGTGCCGCCTTTGCCCATTGCATGATATATTCGGCAGTTGTGATGATATATCGTGCATGATAATGACATGCTGGTGGGTATATTGGCCCAATGAAATCAACTTCACAATTTTCAAAGATCTACACTGTACATATTGGTTATAGTGGGAATTCATCACGATGCAAAAGTTTTCCAACTCTCCGACACACATCATAGCCTTTCACATATTATTTGGTGTCCTTGTAGAGTGTAGGCCACCATAAACCTGCTTGCAAGACCTTCCTTGCCATTCTTTTCCCCCGACATGCCCTCCCGCAACACCAGAGTGGCACTCCCATAGTACATCTTTCCTTTCATGCTGGAGGAGAGATCATCACAAGACTTGATTGATGCCCAGCTTATAAATATGTCCTGCGATCAGCTGATAGTCAACTTCTCACACCACCATGTGTCACTTTTGCATTGTTGTATGTCCCTCCAGACATTGCCATGTGGATAGAAAAGCTGCAATTTCCTCCAAGTAGTCAGGTATTGCTTCTATGCGGAATAAATTAGCATCCGATAGTTGATCATCTAGGGATCCCCCACTTTCCCTTGATTCTAGTTTGGAGAGGTGATCTAATCCCACATTCAACTAGCCTGGTTTAATGATAACCTCGAATGTAAACTCCTGGAACAACAGTAGCCACCTGTAGATTCTTCCCTCTAAGACTAGCTTGTTGACCAAGTATTTTAATGTTGAGCGATCTGTAAAGGATTTGAAAGGGGCTCCAAGTAAATAGTGCTGAAACTTTTGCAATGAGTATACCATGGCTAGTTCTTCTCTCTTGGTCATGGTATAGTTCTTTTCTGCAGTTGACAACTTCCTACTTGCAAAGAATATTGAATGATCCAAGTTCCCTTCCCCTGGTTGCACCAACACTACCCCTAGCACAATTCCTTATGTATTGATATGTGCATGGAATTTCTTGTTCCAGTCTGGGTATACTAATATGGGAGAACTTACCAATTTTTCCTATAGGATGTTCAATGTCGCTTGACAAGTCTTCACCCAATTGAATGTTTCCATATTCTTGAGTAGCTTCTCCATGAGGGCGGTTATGGATGCATAATTTTGGATGAATCAGTGATAATACCCTATGTGGCCTAGCGTCAACCGCAACTACTTCATATTAGCTGATGATATTCCATATTTAAAATTGCCGCACCCTTTGGAGGGTCCACACAAACACTATCTTTGCAATCGATGTGGCCCAAAAACGTACCAAATGGAACTGGAAGGATAACTTCTTTAGGTTTAGGGATACTTGTAGCTATCTACACCAGTCAAAAATTACTCTAAGTAAGTTGGCATGCTTCTTCGATAGGTTGTAAACTGTCCAATCGTCCATGTATACCTCCAAGAACCGATGATGTAGTCTCTGAGGGCGGCAATGAAAATTCAGGAGAACACAGCAGCGACATTCTTTAGGCTACAAGGCATGACGTGGTATGCGTACGAGCCCCATTATGTGTTGAACATTGTTTTCTTCTTATCCTCCTCTTCTATTCGGACCTGTAAGAACCTGTTGTAGCAGCTACAACCATCCTCCCAAAATTTTCCTCTGCTTCATTTTGGAGCCTCCCTACCAACCATCCTCGGCAGCGTGTCTTTCACTGCCCAGGTACTTATGCTTTCAGTTGAGTTTCTTCGGCATATTAGCTTGTGTTTCCTAACTTGTTTACCTTTCACCTACAAGTTGGCCTCCCGTGACTTAGTCTTCAGCTGGTTCTTGTGATGACTTGGAGAATTGTGCAGAACTTTAGGGTAGTCAACCTTTCTCTCCAGAATTGTGTAGTGCATACTGACAACCAGAACTGCTCTCCAAAATTGCGTAGAGTATGTAGGATGCCTTCCCCAAGAAAATTGCACAGAGAAACCCATCACTGGCCTTTCTCTCAGAATTTGCGCAGTTCTGACTGGAAACCTTGGCTTCTGTCTAGAATTTACGTAGAGCTTGAGGGGCAGCAAGAGCCACTCAACCCAAAAACTATGCAGAAATCATCCCAAGGCTTGTTTTCTATTACATGTGCTCACAGGTTGACTGGTTCCCTCCATGACTGTGTAATATTTCCTTGCGTGCATGGCCAACGTTTTCCCGAAAATGAAAAAGCAAAAAAGAAAAATCATCCCTAGATTTTAGGGATCTATTTTTAGAAGCTGGGGGTTACATTCAAAAGCCATTTTAGAAACCTCCGCAAAGTGTCACCTTTTCCTAGAATTGTGACATGAACGTCATAAGCCTCGATTGTGATATTGCGATAAGGAGATTATCATAATTGAACATCTCTCATACTTAATAAACCAATACAGTAATATCGCTATTGCATATCGGTGGGGTACTCAAAGAGAAGTTTTATTTACTATTTGAAAAAGTTTTAGGATGCGCTATATTAATGAATAATAAATAACCACGTGAAGCCATGATTTCAGTTATTAAAGGATTCTAACAGTATTTATGATTTCAAATCCCAAGGAGATTCGATGGCCTGTTTAGATTGATTCGCATTTAAAATTCCCTTTCCTTCATTTCAAAGCCTTGTGTGTTTTTATTCTTCCGTGTTCAACTCCTATTGCTCTTCATTCCTTTGTATTCTCAATTTGAAGGTTTCACCCAAGAAAGAATTGTGTAACAAGATGACTAAGTTGAAGAAAGGAAAGAAACCCAACGAAGCTACACAATCCTCTACTTCTGATGTAACAGAAATTCCCCCATTATTCTCACACACAGCATGCACTATTGACAGTGGTACTTCCTCATGGGAACCATGTATGAGTTGTTGGAGAGTGAGGGTACAAGGATAATTCAAAGTAAAGCAACAACAGATGCCACAACTTTTGAAGCCTCCCAATTTGAAGCTACAAGTTCTTTCCTTCACAGAATTGTTGTTGGACCTAAGATTTTACAATTCACCAATATGGTAAAATGGATAATATATAATATTAACATTACCGACTGAGCATTCCAGACCTCAAGGAAAACGATTATTGGATCCTTCACAGTGGAAGACTTGAAAAGCATGTATCATATACTAGACCCAAAGAAGGTGTATGATAAAGCCTTCCTCAAGAATTTTGTAGCCGAGAATGAGGAACCATCAGACCCAATTAAGCAATGGAGGTCCAATTCAAACAAGCACAAATATGAGAAATCGGGTATGTATTCTATATCATCTCTTGATGCTCCCTACTCTTACATTGCAGCTATGATGTGCAGATTATTTGAATATGCCGATACCACTGAATTCTCCGTTAAGTGGGTTCCCCTAATTGATGCAGTAGTAAATTATTTTATAATGGATTGGGGCACTATCTTGTCTAACAACCTTGCCTTACAAATTTGGGAATATAGACAACACCGATATGTCATCTCTAGAAAAGTCCCATCATTTTTTATGAGTGCCCACATTATGGATGCAGTCGATTTCACTACCAGTTTCCAAACTATGGGGTGTAAATGGACTATTCAAGATCATGTCCCCATTCATATATATCACAAAATCCTATGGGAATCCAATTTTCAAACCCATTTCTACAAAATCGGCGAAGGAATTATGCTACCCATCCACCAAGCTATTTTTGACAAGAGGGTCCCAAGGTTATCTAATGAGGCCAAGATTGATATTTTACCAATAGGTAGGTGGTTTGGGGAAGAACTGTTTACTTATGTTTGAGTCTTTGGAAGTATAGCACCTCCCCATGTTCTCCCATGGTATGTACCAGATAAACTGCTTGCCAGAGAAATTGCTTACTAAACTGTAGGGGATGGGATAACCAAGACCCTAAAAGAATCTAAAAATTCACTTTGGCCTTCCTTTCCCATCCAATGCAATGTTTATGAATTACATGATTTCAAGCATGCTACTCTTGAAATCGATCACATTACATATTTAAAGCTTATCACCATTCGTGGCAGACAGTTTGACCCCAATAAGGTTGCACAAAACTTCACTGCTTCAGTGAATATAAGACAATTCAACCATGAGGATGTTGATTTTGATGACTTGTTTGAGTTAGCTGAGATGTTTTCACAAGTGAAACATTTGGCTACTTTGAGATTGGAGCCACAAGAGTTAGCTCATTTCCACCAGTATAGAAAGAAAAGGTTACAAAAGGTCCTTTTAGATCTATTAGAAATCCTTTGGAGCATGTACTTAAATATATATATTTAGAAGTTTTTTGGATTAATATTTTTTAATCAAATAAAAATGGTTGATATTAATGATTGGGTGATTTCATTTAATTTTAATTAATACTATTTTTAATAATATAATTATATTAATTCATAATAAAATTATTATAATTATTTATTAAAAAAATGTATTATTTAGGTGGTTAATATATATGATTAAAATATTCTATCGATGATGATGATGATTCACTAAGACTAATATGGTTTATCGGACTTTAAGAAAGTACTAGTCTAGATTCTCGATCTATCATGCGCCGAGAGGAATTAAACCCTTGAGGTGCAAACCTTTTTTTGGAATGTAGAATTTGAAGAATTTGACTTGCAATAAGCTTGTAAAGTAAATCATAACTTGTTTTTTTACTATATTGAATTTTGATTGAGATAATTACTTGCAATGTTGAATATAAAATAAATCATTTATTTAATGTTCTCACTAATATTATGCAACTCTCAATTTAGCCAAATATATTTTATTTTGTGAAATCCTCAACTCTTCGTTAAAATTTAAACAACTTAATACACATTTAAATTTTATAATTTAACTATTATAAAAACAAATAGCATTAGAAAATTACATATCAATTTCATATCATATGTTTTCGATTAAGAAACTATGGATCACCTAAAGTTCATACTTACCAGTCAGATTGGTATCATTCATAACTACCAGTCAGACTGGTATCATTCATAGGTACTGTTAGCACTCCAGGAAGCTCTCTTAGGTTGTAGCCCGGAGATGCCTAGAAACATATAAATCTTCAATATCGTTCTCTGAACTATTGGAATGGATTAGGGTTTGGATCAAGTCAGGTGACTGTTTCAACTCTATTTTCACTCGAAACATGCATGAACACCCTCAGCTTGCCAAGGATTTCAACCACTAGTGCCCAATAGTTTATATATTCAATGAATAGATGGAGAATCCTAATTGTACCAGTAGATACATACATAAACACATATGAATGGCTAGCTACAGAAAGTAAATGAAGCTTACAAATCTAATTTATCAACACAGAGATAAGATGACAGTTATCTGACATTCGACAGAGAAGAAAACATGAATAAACCATTCAAGTGAAAGCTTAGAACAAAGGGAAGGATGGAGATTAAACATATAACAACAAAAGAAGCTTGTATTACTGGAATGAAGATGAGACGCTGAGAGGAGCAGAGTCTCCACAGTCTCCAAAAGTTGAAACCCTGATACTTCTAACTTTCAGCCATTTATAGGCTTTTTACAATGCTCTAGGGCTCTATGAGGCTTGAGGTGTCTTAATCTATCCCCTCTGGCTTCTAACTGCTTGATGCCGTGATTAGACAGACATGAGCCAGAGGTCTCTTTTTCTAACAACCTAGAAACCAAATTCTAGTAATTTTGTCGTGCTGTCAGGTAGCTCGTTCGTGCCAGTGATGCTCCATGATCTCTTCTGTTGGTTCGGCTGCATCATGCTATGTCTTTTTCCCCTTCCGGCCTTCTGTCTGCCGGCCTTTGTCTTGCAGCCTCTATACTGTAACGGAATGGGTCTTCAGGCCTTTGAAATCCTTTCGAATACTGAAAATGATTGTTTTCTGTTTTACACAGAGAAATGCTGCAACACTGTGAAACTCCGCCAAAACTATGTTCATTCCGAACTTCAAAAGTCCTTAAATATGGTCTATTCCTCTATCGGGTCTGTCCTCATCTCTATCGCAAGTTACTTTGGCCTTGATCCTTTGTATTTTGTTAAATAACAAAATATGTGAAAATACATTAAAAACGCCTTTCGAAGGATCTCAAAATCTATGCAATAATGTTTATATTGCCACCGGGTCCGGCTAATCGCATCGCATACATGTATGGGTATAGGCCCCGCTCCATAATGTTTCTCCCATTGTGATATCATGATGCGATTAGTCGCAATCGCATATCGCGATAGTCACAGGCTGTTGTAAGCAATCTATTGTGGTTTTCGATTGTGATTTTCCGATCAGATCTGGACCGTTGATCGGCCAGATTTGACGGCTACTGTTCCTTCACTTGTTTATGCCTCTGATACTTTGTTTTTCACTGTTTTTATGTGTTTTTGGCCTCCCGATAGTGTTTCTTCGTCATTCTAAGGGCTCTACTCATGCGATTGTTTTGATCTTTGGCATGATTTTACTAGCTTTTGAAGACTTAGAGAGCATATTTGGATCCATTTGGATGAGGACCCGATGCAATTATAGATGCGAGAGTAATATTTTGAAGTCTGGTTTATGGCAAAAGTAGAGCAAGAGGAGACGTGGCTGTAGGAGCTAAAACAGGGGACATTTCTGCTAAAAATAGTTGCACTGCACCTTAGGGGCTAACAGGTACCAGTCATTTCAGTGTTTGTAGAATGGTATCGTTCATAGGTACCAATCATTTCAGTGATGGTTGATTTTTCTGATAAGTCACTTATGTAAGGCTTGATTTGTTGATTCCCGAAGACATGTGGAAATTTGAATACATTGATCCAGTCGAGCATTGACCTTGATTTGACGTGAGCATTTGCATTTTGGGTGGAGAAAGCTAAGTGATGATGTAACTATTGGCCAACTAATTCATAATATAGTAATATTAATTCGTAATAAATTTATTATAATTATTTATTAAATAAATGTATTTTCAAGCGATTAATTTATATGATTGAAATATTTTATTGATGATGATGATAATGATGATTCACTAAGACCAATATGGTCTAGCATACCTTAGTAAAGTGCCATCCTAGATACGTCGAACTCCATATCTATCATGCGTTAACAAGGATTAAATCCCTCGAGGTGCAAACCTTCTTTTTGGAATGTAGAATTTGATGAAAAGTTTGTACCTAAAGGAATTTGATCCCTCTCAGTGCATGATAGATCCAGAGTTAGATTGATGTGGGTTGCTTCTAGTTGAGGAAAACATTGTCACATTTTTAGATTATCATTATTATGTATATGTTTGAGATAAACTTCATACTTTGAAATTTACACTATGTTTTCTTTGCTTGACATGACCATATCATTCTCTTCTTTAATTTAGTCTATATTGCTTGCCTTGAATGGTTTGTGTTTGGATGCTTTGAGTGGTTTGTGTGTTTATGCGTTTCGATTTGGATGGTATAATGTTTGTGAATGTATTGTGTTATATTTCTATATGTGTATGTAATTTTGTTTTGGTAATTAGTTGGTGATGAAGGAAGGAGACAATTTTTTAAATAGTTTGCAGGAAGATTGATACTGCACATCTATTTCATTTAATTTTAGGTATCACAAATTTTGAAAACTAATTAATTCTTAATAGTGGCCCTCCAGGTATTACTAAATATATCTTGAAGAGTAGTTTTAATTTTATATTTTCTCAGTTACTTCAATTTGTTGAGATGATAGATATTGTTAATAATTTTAATAATGAAATAAAAAATTTGAATACAAAGTGAAAGTGTAATAATGTTGAATGACATAAAATGTGAATAATAAGAATGTGGTCAAATACTAATAGTCTTAATTGTGATTAATCTCAAACTATTTTCTTCTACTATTCTTATTGTCACCCCTGTTAGTTTTACCAAATTTTCATATCGATTATATGGAAAGAAGAGTTGAAATCGTAAATCATTCAAATCTTTAACTCAAGTTATTGTAGTAAACATCATACATTCTCTCTCTTACTCTCCAATATTAATAGGTTGAATTACTAAAACACAAAAATCAATACTTATTATTAATACTTTTTTTGTGCTTACATTGAAATCAATGCACATTGTTAATCCAATCACTTTAAAGTTAATGTACCATCATACATCCAGTTAGATCAAATAAGAAATCAACATCTACACTAAAATCAATGCATATATCACAAGCCATCAAATAGGATTAGAAATGAACATCTACACCGAAATAAATGCATACATTGCAAGAAATAAAAAAGGATTAGAAAACAACATCTACACTAAAATAAATTCATATAATGCAAGCAATGAAATAGGATTAGAAATCAACATCAACACTAAAATCAATGCATCTAGTGCAAGCAATCAAATATAATTAGAAATCAACTTCTACACTGAAATCAATGCATCTAGTGCAAGCAATTAAATAGAATTAGAAAACATCTACATTGAAATCAATGCATTTAGTGCAAGCAATCAAATAGGATTAGAAATCACTACATTGAAATTAATGCATCTAGTTCAATCAATCAAATATCATTAGAAATCAACATCTAAACTAAAATAAATGCATCTAGTGCAAGCAATAAAACAGGATTAGAAATCACCATCTACATTGAAATCAATGCATCTAGTGCAGGGAATATTATTCTCTCTCTCTCTCTCTCCTCCATCTATATCTATATCCCCCTCCATATCTCCTTCTGTGTCCCTCTATCTCACCCCCAAACATACACACTCTCTCTCCATCTCTCCCTTTTCACTCCCTCTCTCTCTCTCTCTCCACTTTTCTCTTTCCATGTATTTCTTCTTCCCTCCCTCTCTCCCCTTTCAACTCCATCTCTTTTTTCCTCCCTCTCTCTGCTTCTCTCTCCCTCCCTCTCTCCCCTTTCAACTCCATCTCTTTTTCCCTCCCTCTCTCCTCTTCTCTCTCCCTCCCTCTCTCCCCTTTCAACTCCATCTCTTTTTCCCTCCCTCTCTCCTCTACTCTCTCTCTCTCTCATGTTCTCTCTCCCTCCCTCTATCTCATCCTTCATCTCTCTCTCTCTCTTCATTCCTCCTCTCCCCTCTCCTTTAGTTTATCTCCTTCACTGCAAGCAATCAAATATGATTAAAAATCACCATCTACACTAAAATAAAAGCATCTAGTCCAAGAAATAAAATATAATTAGAAATCAACATTTACACTGAAATCAATGTATCTATTGCAAGAAATCAAATAGAATTAGAAAAATTATACATTAAAATCAATCCATCTAGTGCAAGAAATCAAATAGGACTAGAAATCAACATCTACGTTGAAATCAAGGAATCTAGTGCAAGCAATCAAATATAATTAGAAATCAACATCCACACTTAAATGAATGCATCTAATGCAAGCAATCAAATAGGATTAAAAATCACCATCTACATTGAAATAAATGCATCTAGTGCAATAAATATTCTTCCCTCTCCCCCCACTTCCATATATATCTATATCTCCCTCTATCTCTCCTTCTTTGTCTCTCTATCTCACCCCAAACATGCACACACACTCTCTAGCTCTCCCTTGTCACTCCCTCTCTCTCTCCACTTTTCTCTCTCTATGTATTTCTTCTTCATTACATCTCTCCCCTTCCAACTCCATCTCTTTGACCCTCCCTCTCTCCTCATACCTATCCCTCCATCTCTCCTCTTCTCTCTCAAGCCATCTCTCGTCCTTCCTGTCTCTCCCTTTCACTCCCCCCCATCTCTCTCTCTTTTTCCTATAACCATTTCACTATCTCCCTCACTCTCTCCACCTCTCCACCCTCCATATTTGTGTTTCCTCTCTCTCTCTTGCCCTTCTCTCCCTCTCTCGCTCCTTTCTTTCTCTCTCTCTTTATTCCTCCTCTCCCCTCTCCTTCAATTTATCTCCTTAGTGAAAGTAATCAAATAGGATTAGAAATCACCATCTACACTAAAATCAATACATCTAATGCAAGATATATTCTTCCCTCTCTCCCCCCTCCATCTATATCTATATCTCCCTCCATCTCTTCTTCTTTGTCTCCCTATCTCACCCACCAAAACACACACACACTCTCTCTCCATATCTATTTATCTCTCCCTATCTCTATCTCTTTCTTCTTCCCTCTCTTCACCTTCTATCTATATTCTCCCTTTGTCTCACTTTTGTCTCTAATTCTCACCCCCAAAACATATACACTCTCTCTCCATGCCTATTTATCTCTCCCTCCATCCTCCTCTCCTTCTCTCTCTCTTTCTTCCCCTTCTCTCCCTCTCCCCCCCTTCTATCTCTCTTCCATCCTACTCTCCTCTCTTCCTCTCTCCCCATCTCCCTTATCGCTCCCTCTCTCTCTTTCTCTCCATATTTCTCTCTTTGTGTCTTTCTCCTCTCCTCCCTCGTTCTCTCCCTCCCTCCCTCCTTCTCTCTCTCACATCATTGCTCTCTTCCTTCCTCTCTCTGCATTTTTCTCCCACGTCCCTCTCTGTCACGCCCCTACACTGGCGGTAATCTTCCAACTGCACTATAGTGAGGTGCGGCACCACCGACCACTTTCTTTTCACCAATACTTATGATCGTGGACTACGCCTAACATTCGTACTTAGTTTATTTTCTGTTACCAAGTATTAGTTTATCCTTTATACACGATGAAACCATGAACATTCATCATAAACAACATTACACATATAAATGCACAACAGTATAAAGGGAGTGGCAGCTCCCCAATGTGAGTATGCCTATATATAAATATATATAATTTTCATATACAAGTTAAATCTTGCAGGAAACCCCAAATTTACACTTAGCCAATTTTTCACAACTTCGGCAAACTCGGTTGCCAAGCTCGTCGGCACCTCCAAACAGTCGCCGCACGACTCTTCAAAAATTCGTTCACCCATCGCACATCTTCACCCAGCTCGCTCTTGGTTCATTTAGCAAACGCCCAAACCATGTTACCCTGCCCGACATTATCGTTCAGCCCAACTGTTCCTTCGTTCGACGGGCACACATGCACCCGTGTCGCCACTCGCCCAAACTCTCGTTCACGGTTTCAACCTCCCTTCGTTTGGTGGGCCGCACATAGTACCACCTACACAAACTCCCGTTCACGACCTCTGGTTCAACCACCCTTCATTCGGCTAACGCCCTCACCGTGTCGTCCTGCACGAACTATCAACCTGTCGTTCAACCCTGCATGGACGCCCTACCCGGGTCGCCTGTCATTCAGCTCTACACAGATGCCCTACCCAGGTCACCCGTCATTTAGCCCTACATGAACGCCTTGAATGGTCGCTCGTCGTTCAGCTCTGCACGGACGCCCTACCCAGGTCGCCCGTCGTTTAGCCCTGCACGAACACCCTGAATGGTCCACCCGTCATTTAGCTCTACATGAACGCTGTGAAAGGTCTGCCCGTTGTTCAACTCTACACAATGCCTTCGCCCGTTCTTCCCATCGTGCGGACACATCCACATGCAGAACCTTTGCACTTCTTCGCTCTTCTCCTTGGCTCGTCCAAGTGATCTACGTCCAAGTGTTTGTTGGTTGAATGATTGAATGATGATCTCCACCATCCAACTTCCACCTTCTTATACGCTTGAATGCCCATCATTCAAATGCCCAGCCGACCTGCCCATCCATCGCACATCCGTCAGCTTACTTCTTCTTTCACACGTCAGCCCAGCCATTGTTAAGTCGGCTCACCCACTGGCTCGCCCAGGACTGCCCACCCGTGTGGTGGTTCGCCCTTCAACTTGCCCACTGGCTCGCTCGGGACCACCCACCCATGTGGTGATTCGTTCGTTGGCTCACCCGCTCGTCAGGTCGCCTGAGACCACCCACATGGTATAAACATACCAACGCCCAAACTTCACATTTTTCACCTAGCTCGTCTCGCTCCTCCACCCTCGCCCGATGCGCCCTCGCTCGTCTGCCAACCGAAGCTCGTGGGAATTACAGTCTTCCCCTCTAGAAATCATTTTCGTCCTTGACAATATCTCATCCCGGCAACCATCTATCACCAAGATCTCCATACCAAGGTATACACCTCATTGGTATGTCATACATCAGAATGTCTCCTCAATCCATGATCATCAACCACCTCGTTGTAATCTCCACATGCAGCTCCCATCGTGGAGGGCTGGCTCCTCCAACTCAAGCTACATGCCCACTACAACATATCGTGTCAACCCCATCATGTATCATCATTGTGTGAATTGTTGCCATGATACTCCAACACAATGCCAACACATCTCTGCACATTGCTAGCCCTCATGATTCGAACTAGTCGGGTGATCAGTCCAACTATCATGCTCAAACCATAAGAATGCACATCCTTATGCCATCATCAGTCTTTTCTCAGACTCTCGTCACAACATCAACTCGATAAAAAATCCATCTCCATATAAGTGTAAGCCATGCTCAGGTCCATGAAGTAGTCTCCATCTCATCTGCAACATGTTGTCCATGATGTTTGGTACCAATGTGCTACATGAAATTAGTCGTATCTATCCAAAATCATCATCCATATGTGTAACATCCATCTCCTCAAAGTGAAGAGATCCTCTCATCAAACTCTGACGGTCGATGTGCCACATCTAGGTCCATGAAGCCACCTCCATCATATCTACAATGTGCCATCCCTCAAGCCTGCCATAGAAACAAGTATACACCTATCTCATCTCCCATGTGCTGTCCATGATCATATATCAATCAGCTCCCATGTGTCAAAAGGTTGAGCTTATGCCCAAGTGTTGCCACCAAGGCATCATCATCGTTGTAACTCCATCACTTCAAAGTCTCTCATATCGATCCTCCACATCAAGTCACTCTTTAAAGCACACCCATACATGTACTCAAAAGTATGCACCCCATCCTGCATTAAAGTCCCTAACCTTAGCTCCTCAATGCATTAGATCCTCCAAGTCCACCATATATGAAGTCCCCAAAAGTCACAACCTCATGTCATCATGAGCTCCATGAGTCATCTCCAACTAACATCCCAGAAATCATACATGTCTCGGCCCAAATGTCTCTACAAGATGCCTAAGCTCTCCATGTAGTAGGAATGCTCCATAGTCTACTCACAAATCCATCCAAGTCCATGGACTTGTTGTACAAGAGTGCACAACCTCTCCGTCGGCTCATAAGTAATAAGTCTCCATGTCACACCAGCAAATCTACCTGCACAACCTCCCTGCCTTGACACTCCTCATTGGATACCCATAAGTGACACCTCTGCAAGTGCTCCTGCATAATGTCCCTGCATAAGACTGCCATTCTCTATGTCTCCAACCTGATGTCCATGACACAAGTTCCCCATGTTGTCTAACTAGGTAGACCCATTACAACAGTTGGTCATCATCATCCAAGTCTGCAATTCAGTCTAGTGAACTCGGTCACCCAACCATATCATCATCACATGAGTCTCTTCCACCATGGATCCCCCACTAAAGGTCCCACCAAGACTTTCTTTCTTGGTCTTGGCCATGAGAAGTCCACCCAAGTATCATCAAACTCAAGTGTGTGCCCTCCAATCTGTCCATGAGTCATGTTGGGCACTTAGCCAATTCTCCCATATGGCTAAAGCATGACCCATTCCTCCGCAACGATCATCATGTTCCTCCCTTTTCACGAGCCTTTGTACCTTCTACAATAAGGTCACAAACAACCCCAACAATTCCCACAACAGTCAATCGTTCTTGCTTCTCCATACAAGGTCTCATCGTAGACATCCATGGTAAGATCCTCCCTTGCATCGACAAACTGACTTTGCTCTTCCTGCATACGGTTCATCTACCAAATGCTCAACTGAAAAACAAGTATTAATAGTACTTACTTCATCATGATGCTCCTCTATGTGAGTATCCTCATCCACCCATGTCTGCAAACTACACGATCCTGGTCCAAATTGATCAATCTCAAGTTAATCCTCCATCGTTGTCACATCTGCAACATCCTCAATCATCACAGCTTCCTCTTCCTTATCAGTACAATCTGCATCTTCATCCTGATCCATTGTCAAACCAAGTTGAAGAAGTTCGTCTTCGACACTATTTTCCAAGACTTCAAGTTTATCTCGAATCCGTGGGTTCTCTTCTTTCATCCATTTCAATCTATATAAGGTCGGCAAGAGCTTCCCTTCACATTCTTCCAAACTTTCCATGCCTTGTCGTTCAGCTTGGCCCAAGCACTAAGCTTCACCTTTGCTAAACCTGTCACGAAGTATTACACTTCTTCCACCATTCATCTAAATCACACTGATATACAACCTGTCACTTGCAAAACTTGAACTCCCTGCCAAGTCTTCGGCCTTCCTGTAGAATCAGCTCCTTGATTCAGTTCACCAGCTCTGATACCACTTGTCACAAAGTGCAAGTGTGTATCATTTTCAACACTTCAACACCAGCTCTGATACCATCTATCACACCTCTACACTGGTGGTAATCTTCCAACCACACTATAGCGAGGTGCGGCACCACCGATCACTTTCTTTTCACCAATACTTATGATTGTGGACTACGCCTAATATTCGTACTTAGTTTATTTTTCGTCACCAAGTATTAGTTTATCCTTTATACACGATGAAACCATTAACATTCATCATAAACAACATTACACATATAAATGCACAACAGTAGAAAGGGAGGGGCAACTCCCCGATGTGAGTTTGCCCGTATATCAATATATATAATTTTCATGTACACGTTAAATCTTGGAGGAAACCCCAAATTTACACTTAGCCAATTTTTCACAACTTCAGGAAACTCGGTTGCCCAGCTCGTCGGCACCTCCAAACGGTCGCCGCATGACTCGCCCAACACTTCGTTCACCCATCATACGTCTTCACCCGGCTCGCTCTCCGTTCGTTCAATAAACGCCCAAACCGTGTTACTGTGCCCGACATTATCGTTCAGCTCAACCGTTCCTTCGGTCGGTGGGTGCACACACACCCGTGTCGCCACTCACCCAATCTCTCGTTCATGGTTTCGACCTCCCTTTGTTCGGTGGGCCGCATGTAGTACCGTCTACAAAACTCCCATTCCTGACATCTGGTTCAACCAACCTTTGTTCGGCTAATTTCCTCACCATGTCGTCCTGCACGAACTATCAACCTGTCATTCAGCCCTGCACGGATGCCCTACCTAGGTCGCCAGTCATTCAGCTCTACACAGACGCCCTACCCGGGTCACCCGTAGTTCAGCCCTGCATGAACGCCCTGAATGGTCCACCCGTCGTTCAGCTCTGCACGGACACCCTACCCAGGTCGTCCATCGTTCAACCCTGCACGAACGCCTTGAATAGTCCAGCCATCGTTCAGCTCTGCATGAACGCCCCGAACTATCTACTAGTCGCTCAGCTCTGCACGACGCCTTCGCCCTTTCTGCCCGTCGTGCAGGCACATCCGCACGCATAACCTTCGAACTTTTTCACTCTTCTCCTTGGCTCGTCAAAGTGATTTGCATCCAAGCTTTTTTTGGTTGAATGATCGAATGATGATCTCCACCATCCAACTTCCACCTTCTTATATGCTTGAATGCCCAGCCGACCTGCCCATCCATCGCACATCCGTCGGCTTACTTCTTCTTTCGCACATCAGCCCACCCATTATTAATTCGGCTTGTCCACTGGCTCACCCGGGACTGCCCACGCATGTGGTGGTTCGCCCGGGACCACCCACATAGTATAAACATACCAATGCCCAAACTTCGCATTTTTCACCCGGCTCGTCTCGCTCGTCCGTGCCCTCGCCCGGTGCACCCTCACTCATCTGCCAACTGTAGCTCATGGGTGTTACACATAGACACACTCTCTCTCTCTCTCCAACTTGGTCACTATCTCCCTCCCTCTCTCCTTCTTTCCCCCCTTCTCTCCATCTCTCCTTGTTTGTCTCTCTATCTCACCCCCAAACATACACACTCTCTCTTGATCTCTCCCTTGTCACTTCCTCTATGTCTCTCTCCACTTTTCTCTCTCAAATTATTTCTTCTTCCTTCCCTCTCTTCCCTTCCAACTCCTCTCCCTCCCTCCCTTCTCCTCTCTCTCAATCCCCCTCTCTCGTCCTTACTCTCTCTCCCTTTCTCTCGCTTTCTCTCACTTTCTTTGTCTCTCCACCTCTACCAATCTATGTATTTGTTCTTCCCTCCCATATATATATATAGAGTTAATATATATCATGATATATTAATATATATTATAAGTTTTATTGATTACTTTGTTCAACTATTTGAACAAAACAATTATTATATGAATGAATGTCTTTGTTTAACAAATAGAGTCATCTATATGCTTATTTGTAAATAAATATTATCAAACGTTGCACTTAGAAACCGAAATTTCCTGGGATAGAATAGTTATTCATATTTTTTACTTTTTTAGATTAAATCATTCATCCATTATCATTTTATTAGAAAACCACTCACTCATCCATCCCCTTTTTATTCATCATTGGGAAACTGGTCCCATTATTTCTAGTCGGAGCCACCACACCAAACGGAAAAGGAGCTGCACTAAAGTCTGGACCGGGTGGTTTTCCCCGATGTTGTTGCAGCGATTTTCGAGGCATCAACATTTTTGGCGCTAGAAGGAGGGCATGAACTGTGAATGGTGAGAAAACCCAAAGCTATAACCCATTATGAGAGTAAATCTCCCTCCACCTCTCCTCGTACCTCCCGTTTGCATGCTGGAACTCCAGTATTCAAGTGAGAAGAAGAGGAATCAACTACCACTGCTCAAACCCACCATACTTTAGAACAATTAAGTCCTGAGTCCCCTGAAGTTTAGTCTCTCATCTATAAACTTCAAGGATTTTCAATATCACCACAGAAATCTGAGGTATCTCAAGGCAGTCAAACTTCGCAATTCAATCTACCTCACCCTCTCACCAGACTTCAGAGCGGAAAGCTCGGTATTGAACCTACTGAGTTGCCTTTACCCAAAAGGAAAAGGGCAAAAAAGAATACTGAAGGATCTGAGAGTGAATCTTTCTCATCATCATCTTCCATCTCATCTTCCCCAGCGTGAAGTCAACCATCCACTCCTCCATTACATATTGTTGTTCAACAGGGATCAGGAACTTCAACATCCCAATCTATTCAATCCTCGATATCAATTCCTTCCCAAACATCTGGAATATCATGAGCAATATCATCCACTACTGGTATTTCAATGGCTCAGAATCCATGGAATAGTCCTAGTGCGGTCATCATGCCTGCACCATTACATCCATTACCTAATTCTCCTGAAAAATGGTTCCAAAATTTAATCTAGATGCTGGAACACAAGCCAAAGGACATATTAATAATTTCATGTTATCAATTAATTTGAAAGGGGTGACAGAAGAAGATGTTGTCGTTAGGCTCTTCCCTTATACTTTGCAAGGATCAGCTGGGTCTTGGTATTTTTCCCTGCCCTCTGGATCCATTACCAGTTGGAACATTTTCCAAGAACAGTTTCTTACTAAGTATGGCAATGATAGATCTTTAGCAACATTAATCAATGATCTCTCCAATCTTAGGATAGAGTCTAAAGAACCTATCAAGGAATTCAACTCACGATTTAATAAACTCTTGAATAAGATTCCAACCACCTCCGAACCAAGTGAACAAATCAGAAGTGAATGGTATATAACTTCCCTACCCTCAAATATAGCTATTTTTGTAGACAGGACTGAAAAACCAACTTTAGCTGAAAACATGAAAGAGGCGCTTGCTGTAGATAAACATATTAATGCTTTAGAAAAGAAAGCTACTCTTGAAGATAGAAAATCCAAAAAAGTTTCTTTCAAGGATGATTCAAAGAAGAAAACCCCTAAAGATCCATATGATATGGAAGGTTTACAAAAGTCCTTAAGACTATGTAAAATGAAATGGTCGAAATCAAGAAGCAAGTAGCTGAAACCTCAAAAAAAAGGCCATTTCGAAATTTCAAGAAACCTAAATCAAAACCACCAAATGTTATATCCAATGCAGATTCATATCCTGAGGAAGAAGAAGAAGATGAAACAGTCTTTCCATCTGAGGAACCCAAAGAAGAGGAGACTGTCGAATGTCATGGGATGTGAGATTTTATTTTACCCAACTCTGATACAGAAAATGAACAAGAGGCTTTTCCTGTGACTACTAGGAGTAAAGGTACTCCTAAACCTGTCCAGACAACTTCGAAGAAAAGGAATGCAGGTTCCACTACTACCAAAGAAAATATTCCTATAAAGAAAGCTTCAGCGATACCATCCCAAAATCAACCATCATCTTCGAATCTACCTTCAACATCTAAGACATTGGTAATATCAGATTCTATGGACTACAATATTATTAAAGATATGAAGAAGACTAAGGTGAATATTACTATGTTTGAACTTAGCAAACTCAAACATCAATAGAAATTACTTCTTAAAGAGTTAAATGTCGTTCCTTCTTCACCTCTTCCTAATGTTGTATTGTCAAAAGTTGCTAATGATTCAGGCCAACCACCTCCTCGTAGAGTGGAAGCTAATGATATAGTCTTAATTTGGGATAGATCAAATTCTCATACTCCTCCTTTCCTCTTAACCTATGAGATCTATAACAGAAATCTACACAACTATTTGATTGACTCAGGGGCTTCCTCTAATATAATGCCAGCTTTGGTTTGTTGAAAACTGAACATCGAACCCCAAAAGTCTGCAATTCATATTGTACAGCTGGATAGGTCCAAGGTCTAGGTTTTAGGGGAAATCAACTCAGTAACTATTAGGTTATCAGCTGATCCTAGAGTGGTTCAAAGAATTGATATTTTGATCGCTGATATACCTGAATTCTATGGGTTGATTTTAAGTACAGACTAGTCTGAAAAGCTCCATGGATATATTTCCACCGATTGGTCTCATATGTGGTTACCTTATAAAGGAAAACCAAATCAGATCAAGATTGATCGGGAGAAACACATGACTCATACCGTTACCGAGTTTGAACAAGAAAACCAACCAATAGCATTCAATAACAATATTTTGTGGAATTATTCATCTGAATCATTCTTTCGCAATTTCACTGCCCAACCATCCCCTTTCCTAGTTAATAATCTCACATCTCTGATCAAAAACTTTTCACAAACAGATAGCTCGAGATGTGTTAATGTTAATGAGGAAACTGTAAATAAAATTGTTGATAATTCTTTATTTTGGTCACTATATTTTGACGGGTCTAAATCTAGTGAAGGCTCAGGAGCAGGATGTATTTTAGTCAGTCCTCAGGGCGAAAAAACCATGTTATCATGCAGATTGGAATTTGAATGCACAAACAACACAGTTGAATATGAGGCCCTAGTTCAAGGACTTTACAAAGCAATTGGCCTCAAGGTTCAATATCTGAAAGTGTTTGGTGATTCAGAAATTGTTATTAAACAGGTTAGAAATTCAATTCATTGCCTTTCTGGTCATCTCAAACACTATCAGTCTCTGGTACAGGAACTCATCTCTCAATTTTTAGCATTCAATATTTCTCCCATCCCTAGGTCTCAAAATGTAGCAGCAATCCTGCTAGCTAATGTTGCTTCCAGACTCCTACCATCCGAAGATTACAGCCCGGATAGATTTTCAGTAGAGTTAATTTTTAGACCATCAATTCCTGATAATGTCACCAATTGGAGAGTGTTCAATCATGATGAAGACATTTTAAACTTCTTGACTTCTAACAAGTCATACGATGACCAAATCATTGATGAAAGTGATCATGACCTTCAGATGAAAGAAAAGAAAGAGGAAAACTCAATAACAAAACCAGTAGTCAAGCTTGAAGATCTTTATGACATTAAATACAGGTTTATACGGGTGACCAATTCAAAACTCCAGAGTTCCACTTTAAGATTTGAATTGATAAACCTAGGTACTGAAGAAAACCCTCAAAACATCAATTTGGGATTAGGACTTTCTTTTGAAGAAAGAACAACATTCATTAGGCTGTTAACAGAAAACAAATATGTATTCGCTTGGAAATATGATGATTTGAAAACATACAATGCATCAATCATTCAACATACTATTCCAATGCTTTCTGAACAAAAGCCAGTGCAACAGAAGTTAAGAAAGATTCATCCTAACCTAGAGAGTCAAATAAAGGCTGAATTAAATAAACTCTTGAAGGCTAAGATAATTTTTCCAGTGAGACATTCAAACTGGGTTTCCAATATGGTACCTGTTAGGAAAAAGAATGGCAACATCAGGATTTGTATCGATTTCAGAAATCTTAATAAGGCAAGCCAAAAGGATAACTTCCCTTTTCCTACCATGGAGCAGACACTCCATTCGGTAGCTGGTTCTGAACTAATGTCATTTTTAGAGGGTTTTTCACGATATAACCAAATTCTGGTCCATCCTGATGACAGGCTTAAAGCTACCTTCAGAACTAAGTGGGGAACTTATGCCTACCAAAAAATGGATTTTGGACTCATCAATGCAGGAGCTACATTTCAGAGAGCCATGGACATAGCATTTAAAGGATTGCTCAATAAATCATTAGTTGCCTATTTAGATGATATTACTATATTTTCCAAGAAAAGTTCCAATCATTTACACGATTTAAAATAAATCTTTGAACGTTGTAGAAGGTATGATATCTCTCTTAATCCAAAGAAGTCCTTTTTTGGTCTTAATCAAGGAAAACTTTTAGGCTTCATTGTTTCAAAAGATGGTATCTATATTGATCCAGAAAGAATTAAAGAGATTTCTAAAATTCCATTCCCTCATAATAAAAAATCCATGCAGTCATTTTTGGGTCAAATTAACTTTGTTAAAAGATTCGTTCCAGATTTTTTCCAGATTATTTTACCATTGCAAATGATGATTAAGAAAAATGCAGTGTTTAAATGGGGATCAACAGAAAAGGAGGCATTTGATTCCATTAAACAATCAATAATTAACGCCCCTGCTTTAAGCACTCCTAATTTTTCTAATCATTTCATATTATATACCCTCGCATCTGCTTCGTCATATGCAACAGTGTTGACTCAAATTAATGATCAAAACTTGGAAGCACCCATTTCGTTTTACAACTCAAATCTTCAAGGTGTTGAACTAAATTATTGGGAAGTTGAAAAACAAGCCTTTGCTATGTACAAAGCCATAAAACACTACAGGCCCTTCCTCTTAAAAGCTCACACAAAAGTTATAGTTCCCTTCTCAGCACTAAGACACTTATTAGTTCAAAGGGAATTAGGATAAAAGAAAGCAAATTGGGTCACGACATTACAAGAATATGACTTGGAAATTAAGTCAACAAAGATTGTCAAAGGCCAAGGTTTTTGCAGGTTGTTAGCGGGAGCATCCAACATTCAGGAACCTGAAAGTACAAAGGATACTGAAGAAATCAATCAGATAAGTACCACAGGTCCTGAATCACAATATAAAGATCTAATTTTCTATTTAAAAAATGGGTACGCTCCTTCCAACCTCTCTTATAAAAACAAACGCGCCATTAGATTGAAAGAAAAAAACTTCACAATTGTAGATGATGTATTGTTTAGGCGAAATTATGATTCAATTTTATTAAGATACTTAGAAAAACCTGAAGCTTAGAAAGTTTTCCAGGAACTTCATGATGGACCGGCAAGAGGACATTTTGGAGCTGATACAACAGCTCACAAAATTATTCATGCTGGGTATTACTGGCCCACCTTGTTCAGAGATATTCATGAATATGTAAGGAAATGCCAAAGCTGTCAAACATCCAGTGGAAGACAAAGAAAGCCAGCTTTCCCTTTGCAACCAGTCAACATTGAACAACCTTTTGAGCAATAGGGATTCAACATCATTGGAGAAATTACTCCACATTCATCTAAACATCATAAGTATATGTTAGATTTTAAGCTTCTGTGGTATTTTTTGCAGTGGTATGATCCGGATTATCCACAGTTTCGTGTTCATTCTGTCGATGTTTCAAACCTCAAAGGGGGTCCATCAATAGGACTGAATCAGAAAGAATATGAATGAAAACTTATTGAGAGAAGAGCTATAACGACCTGGGTATAAATAAACCTAGATCCCTAATTTTTAAGAAGCCGACACTTATATAAATAATTTTTCATTTATTTTTATTTATTTATATTATTATTATTATTTTCAAAGAAAAAAAGTTTTTATAAAATTTTTAATTATTTATTTATTTAGCTTTAATTATTCCTATTCATCTACCTAGAACCTAAAATATTTTAATTGATATATCTTATTCATTTCTTCTAATTGTTTTTATTAATTTAATTAACAAATTTTAATTTCATTTAATTTTATTTGATTAGTTAATTAATTAATTTAATTCTTACTTATTGATTTTATTTTCATTTAATTAATTAATTTGAATTTAATTGATTAATTAATTTAATTTATTGTTATTCACCATTCTTCATTGTTTAGCCCTAATTTTTAATTAATTAATTACTTTTATATCCTTAAGGAAGTTGTCATATCCTTACTGCCACTGATTACTTTACTAAGTGGGTTGAAGCAATTTCTTTGAAGACAAAAAACTCTGAGGTAATCATGGAATTCATAGATCAATTCATTATTACCAGGTTTGGTGTCCCAAACGCTCTTGTTTTTTATAATGCATCTTATTTCTCTGGAAATTCTATATATGAGTTTGCAATTAAAAGAGGATTTAAATTGAAGTATTTTGCAAATTACTACCCTTAAGGTAACGGTTTGGTAGAATCCACCAATAAAAATATTATCAAAATCATTAAGAGAACTATTGAGCAGAATCATAAAAACTGACATAAATCTTTGATATTCGCACTATAGGCTGATAGAATAACACAGAAGGCCTCCATAGGCACTTCTCCATTTAATCTAGTATATGGAAAGGAAGTTGTCATACCAGCTAATTTGGTTCTTCCATCCCTAGCTTTAGTGCATTTTATTGAAGAAAGTCCCTCATCTTCTATTCAATTAAGACACGATCAAATTTTGAAACTAGAAGAAGAAAGGGAAAAAGCCAAAATTATACATGCAAAACATCAACAAATTATCAAGTCATCTTTTGATTCAGCTTCATCCAGTTCAAAACAATTACAATTTGGTGATCTAGTTTTGAAATGGGACAAAGCTCATGAAAATAAAGGAAAACACACTAAGTTCTAGAAAATGTGGCTCAAACCATTTCAAATAAACAAGAAGATAGGCCATTCTACTTTCATATTGCAAGATCTATGAGGAAAGAGAGATTCTCTTTCTATTAGTGGCCTTAGCTTGAAAAAATTCTTCAATTGAGGAGGTAACCCCTTCTCCTTTTGTAAATATTCAATTTTCAGCAAAATTTGTGTTCATAATTTTTAGGATTATTAGGAAATAAAGTTGTAAGATATCTTCCATTGGCCTTTGCCATATTGAAAAAGTTGCTCAAAAGAAATAGTTTTGATATTTACTTTTAAAATGGAAACCTTAAACAAAAGGAAAATTTCTAGGAAATTAGGTATATTTAGATTCTGAAACGCCATTTTATTTTTGTGAAATCTTCTCGAGATTTAGAAGTACTGAAAATCATTTTAATGTTTTCAAATGGCCAAAAACAGTTATCAATATAAAAACATAAATTGATTCAATCTTAGCATCTTCAACTCTTACCCTATCATCCATGCTCTCTTAAGGAGAAAATTGTCTATCCCATTCATCAAAGTTTATGATTACTCTGAGTGTAAATCTAAAATATATTTGATATAAAAGATAAGGGGTCTTATTACAAGCCCGCTTACCATGATCATTGGAGAATAGTTTAACTAACATTACCAATACTGCATACCAAAACAGAGTAATGGATTATAGACAAGGGGTCTCATCACGAGCCAGCTTTTTCAGTTAGATTACAACCAGTGAATGGCATTGTCAAACAGTTGGCCACCAAACTAGGACAATGGCTTTTTATCTTGCAAAACAATAAAAAGGAAAAAGAAATACAAAATATGAAGACATATTTTTAGATTCATTCTTTTGATTATACTCTGAATTGGATGTGATAATGGACGATTAAATAGTTAAAAGGTATCCCTGTCGAGACTATGAACGTGTGCTGGCAGCAGAGGCTCTACCTATGACAAAGGAGTCATTAAAAGAAAGGTAAGTTGGAAAGGTTCTTTGTTTTATCATTATCAACTAATAAAGGCTAATTTAAAACTTAGAATGTCTTCAATTTTAACCAGAGAAGAAACTAGCAAAAATAGCTATTATTAGATTCAAAATTTATGTATACCTAGTTAATTTAAATTCTCCTCTTAGGTGAGATTTCTATATAAAGAAAGTTTAAATATTTCAACATTTTTCAGAGATAACTATTTCACCCAGTGAATCACCAATTGTTGTGCTGTATAACAACCCCCCATTTCACAAAATTTTTATTTTTAACTATAATATGAAATGGGTCCCTTTTATAGATGTATGAATAAAATTGGTATCAACACATCCTTCATCAAAGGTCCAAAAGAAACAATACATTATACACCTTTTGAACAAATATAAATCGGTCTTATGAAATAAATATATAATTCTTTATTATTGCGATAAAGTGATCCCAAGATCGCATATCGCAACAACAAGGGATGCATAACGCAAAGATCCATTGGTTTACCCCGATCCGAAAAGTGAATAACTATCGGATATCGTGAAAGGCAAACAAGTGTAACAAAAGGCCCTCCCACTTTTCTTCGATGCGATATTGCTATCGGCAATTGGGGAATATAGCACACACACGTTAAAGACACCTTTTGCAATAAAAGGTATCGCTATCGGCAATCGGCTATGGTAATCAATGCATTAAACGTGACACCTTCAAATCCCCCGATGCGATATAAGGCGTATCGCCATCGACAATCGGCAATTTCGCAATGGCACAAAAAAAGTGACCCGAGTCCTATCCCGATTGTGATGCATTAAATCAAGGCACGTGTTTCTAAGTAGATTAAAGATTGGCATGCATTATATCACCTTTGGTGATTGAGCGATATTTTGGACTATTATGAAAACCCTCCCTTTCACGTCGCCAATCATCAAATGCGATTAGCCGCCAAAAATCTAAGCCACGCTTGAATCAATTATTCACCATATAGACATTATGATGGATACTTAAAAGCTCCCTTATCATGATTGACAGGTGAAGCGGCCAATTAATGAAGCAGTTATGCCGATATTTTCCACTTAGATTCTATCTGTGGCAATTTTACTATGATCTTTGTTTATTCGTTAAAAGATATAACTCTTTCATTTTGGCTCTCGCTATCTATTTCTCTGTATCATGCTGGTCTCCTTCCCTGTGAAGAATTCCATCAAAGTATCAAGTTTTAAGCAAATGGAAAAGAAATCCAAGAAATCCGCTGCAGCAGCAGCCCCTGTAGTAACAGTCCAGCCCACCAGTGACCCAGGACCAAGCAAACAGGGCCTAATTTCGGACACTACATGTCTCGGCCTTGGAAATACACGCTGGCAAAACATCTATAATTTAATTGAGGCCGAAGAACCAGAGGAAACAGAAGAAGAAGCTACTGCAGGCTCGAATAATAAATCAGAAGCCTCCCTGAAAGATTTGGCTGACTCATTTTTGCATAGGATAGCAGCTCGGGAGAAAATTCTTCCTTACACTGATGTAGTCAGATGGGTGGTCGAACAAATTCCTGTCTCTAATAGGACGTTTTGCACAGTTGATGGAAGCATTTTTGGTTCATTTCAGCCTGACGACTTGAGGAAAATGTACCATTTTCCCGAACCTAAAAAGAAATACAACAAAGCTTTTCTGGAGAAATTCACAGAAGAGAATGAGACGGAATCAGCCCCGATTAGACAGTGGAGACAAAATCCCGCAAAGCACAAACATGAATCATCGGGTAAGTACTCCGTGGATTCCTTGGCATCTCCTTACTGTTATGCTGGGGCAATGATGTGTAGGATATGGAGAATGCATGATTTAACAAAATTTACTATCGAAATGGTTCCTTTAATGGAAGCGGCTGTTAGTAGTTATGTCATGGATTGGGAGAATATATTGTCTGATAAATTAGCCTCTACAATTCTTTATTTTAGATTCAAATCACGCAAAACCACCAGGATTATTCCCCCCTTCTATTACAGTGCTTATGTTATGGACATGCTTTGCTTTAATTCCGAATACCCGATACTTGGGTGGAGGTGGACGCCACAAGACCCTAAGCCAATCCACATCTATCATCAGATGTTATGGAAGGCACATTATAAAGACCACTTGTATCAAATCTGTAATAGTTTCATGTTTCCTATATATTATGCCATTTTTGATAAGCCTACCCCAAGGATTTCCGAGGAGGCAGAAGTTGACTTGACTGCTGTGGGAAATTGGTTCGGGGAAGATAAATTCACATATATACGGGTGTTTGGTAGTGCCACAAGACCTCATGTCCTCCCATTGTATGTACCGAATAAATTGTTGGCACGAGAATTAACTTACCAAATCACAACCGCTGGAACGTCCAAAACTCTTAGGACTTCCAAAAAGCAGCTATGGCCCATATTCCCTTTGAGATGCGATGTTTATACCATACTTGATTGGAAACATGCTGAGAAGGAGGTAGAAAAAATAAATATGCTCAATATTGCAACCATTCCTAACAGGCAATTCGATCCCTGGAAGGTTGCCTATAATGTGTTTGAATAGGTGAAACTTATTAAGTTTGACCATAAAAAGGATAAATTTGATGATTTATTTTTTTCAGCAGAATCATTGTCCCAGGTTAAAACATTGGCCAAGATGAAATATAATGACGAAGGATTGGTAGAATTCAATAGGCTCAGAGAACATAGGTTGCAAACTCTGCCTCTGGATTTATTGGCTACTACACCAACAACTAAGTCAAGCAAGCCTGGGCAGAAGAGTATTGGCGAGCCTCCTGCTACATAGAAAATTCCCGAAAAGGGAAAAGAGAAGGAAACAGAGCAAGAGAAGAAAACAGAGCATGAGAAAGAAAAGAAGCAGGACAGTGAAGTTATTGATTTAGAGACTCAAATTGATCCCAAACTCCTCCAAGAGTGGTAACAATTTGACTCTATTATAAACATTCCCGAGACTCCACCAGGATTCAGCATACCCCAAGTGACAGTCAGTCAAGAAACAACCACAACTACGGTTCCAAGTGAAGGGACCAGCGGCCTACCTAGTAGCAGGGATGCGGAAATAATTCCCAAAGATCCATCCGATCAGATTGTTTTACATATAGAAGACATATCACCATTAGATGTCTTTTACAGTCCTAAACACAGGGCTATGGTGAAAAGGCAGAGGAAAAGGAGGAGACTTGATCAATCTTCCCTTTTGCCAAATCAAACAGAAATGGCTAATGTGGTGTGGAAGGAAGAATTGAACCCTTCCAATGACCTTATGAAACTCTCCCAGTATGACGGAGCTTATTCGGTAGCCACCATGGATAAAGCCTCGGAAGTAAGTAGTCTCCTTAAGGAAAAAGATCAAATGATTGGTTCATTGCAGTCACAGATGTATGAAGCACAACGAAAAATAGAACAATTAGAACAGCAACTATCAGCACAGTGGCACACAAACAACCAATTAAATGAGCAATTGCTCAAAGAAAAATAGAGGATATATTCGAGTGCAGTGCAGAAACAAAAGGAATTGTCCGAAGCATTGGCCAGATTAAAGGCGATGAATGAACAAGTGAGCAAGACTAAAGATGAGCGAATCGCTCAGCTGTCACAAGAAGTAGAAAAGTTCAGAAGCCTTCCTCAAGTAGTGGAGTTTAGAACAGAAGCTCTACAAATCAATAAGGGATTGATTACATAGCTAAAACTGCTATGTCGTAACATTTCTTTGGCTGAACCTCTTTGTGAGATTACTACATCAATAGTTGATAAATCAGTTGAAGCTAGGCAGGATTTAGAATAGGCCGATGAGACCTTGACCAACTTTCTTGTTTGGCAAGACTCCAGTGAAGGACAGGCTTCGTATCTTCCCAAAATTCTAGAGTCACACAAAGACATCATGTTCCTAGAATAACAGATGCAACTAATGAACGCTGAAAGAGAAACCTCAAGATGTCGGTTATCTACTAGCAATTTAACTGAATTTGTCAATGACACTCTTTATCTGTCCAATATGATTTCACATTGTAATATAGGCAAATTGACATCGGCCAAAGCCTTGGAACAAACATGCAGTCAGGAATTGGAAAATAATGGAAGACTAATCACTGGCATCCAAAGTTTAACTTGGGATGCCTTTTGGTTTTTATTAATCAAGCCATACAGTCAGAGGGCCGCACTTAAATGTTTAACTGATGCCATCAGTTACATGATCCCCGAGATCCAAGATGCCACATATTCAGCTCAACTGAATTCTCGCCTAAGTCGCCCTCCAAAGTTGCAACTAATGTTAGATATCTGCTAGCTCAAGCCGAAGGGGAATCATAAAAAATAATGAATCATGTTGCCGACTGAGGACAAGCCGATTTTGAGGAGATATTCATAGCATAGTTGTATCAATTAAATAACACTTTTATTTTGTAATTAGTTAGATTAATTAATATTTATAGGCCCTTTGATGCATTTAGAAAGGGTCCTCAGTTTTTGTATGAGACTAAAACCTGAAAGTTGCACTATTGTACTTCGGGTATATTTTTTTATAAAGACTGAGCTAGTATTCCAAATTTCAACGAAGAAGCTTTTATGTGGATGTGTACTATTGCCTTGACATGAAAGTATCTCTGAGTTGAAAAAAGGAATTCGAATTGCGATTGATATCAGGAATGATTTACAGCACATATGGTACTACTATCTATGATCTAGTTTCATTCTTTTATGTGAATCGTTATTTGATTACTCTTGCTATCATTGAATATATGTATGTGTTTTCAACAACATTCCTTGTATTTTTCACTATTGGATGTTTAAGGGATGCTATTCTTTTAGTCATATATGTATCAGTGATATATAAAGGATAAGTGTAACAATGTTTTATTGATTACTTTGTTCAACTATTTGAACAAAGCAATTATTATATGAATGAATGTCTTTGTTTAACAAATAGAGTCATCTATATGCTTATTTGTAAATAGAGATTATCAAACGTTGCAATTAGAAACAAAAATTTCCCGGGATAGAATAGTTATTCATATTTTTTTACTTTTTTAGATTAAATCATCCATCCATTATCATTTTATTAGAAAACCACTCACTCATCCATCCCCTTTTTATTCATCATTGGGAAACTGGTCCCATTATTTGGAGCCGGAGCCACCACACCAAACGAAAAGGAGCTGCACTAAGGTCCGGAGCGGGTGGTTTTCCTCGATGTTGTTGCAACAATTTTTGAGGCATCGACAAGACCCAAACCCTTCAGCGACTGCAGAAAACAAAATTATTTTGACAATGTAACAAGGGCGGGAGCCTTGCGTGTACATTCAACATACACTCTTCTTGGAATTTAGCCTTGGAAAGCAAGTCTTCGACTCCAAGTTACAAAATCTTAATTATTTTGACAAAGTAACAAGGGAGGAAGCCATTCATTTCCCGTTCAACACACACTTTTCTTGGCATTTTACCCCTGGAAAACAAATATTTGACTCCAAATTACAAAATCTTAAGTTAATTGTTGAAGTTGGGTGGAAGTTCCATCGGACAAAAATAAATAAATTATAGTGCATCATCACTCGGCCGGGATACCTTCTGCTTGCATACTTGTCTTCGATTTGATTTAAATTCCATGTATGGTTTTGATTTGCCACTCATTCCACTTTATTATAGTGCATCATCACTCGGCCGGGATACCTTCTGCTTGCATACTTGTCTTCGATTTGATTTAAATTCCTTGTATGGTTTTGATTTGCCACTCATTCCACTATGACACAGTGGACGTCACTTGACTTATGATACATGACTGACTATTCAAATTTGCTTGGGTAAACTATTAGTTCCCTCTTTTATGAAATCAAGATCACATCATCAACATTCAAATCTTCATGTGATATTATAGAAAAAAATGTGACGTGTTAACAAATTTTCGTTAATCTTCTAATTAATATTTTAAAGTGCTTGAAATGGGAACAAGAAACATCCGTCATCTGAATTATAAGTTAGAACTTAGTAAATTCAATGTTTTAATGTTACTCTTGAATCTTTATAGGTTTGACAACGACAACCTTCTTTAGCTTTACTTTCTCATACATGAAAGCCTCCTTCAGCTCTCCTACTACCTCACTCATGCTGGGCCTCCAACATGGTGTATGCTCAACACATCTGAGCGCTAGTTTGGCAACCATAGTGATTGATTTCATGTCATATTTTCCGTCCATATCCTTGTCTATGATTTTCACCATTTTTCCAGGGGTTTCATTGATGGCCACATAGTCTTTCACCTGTGATGACGTGCAAATATAATTATTCGTACACATACTTAAAATGAAAGCCTACATTTGGATGATTAATTACAAATAAATTCCTTACCCATCTCAAGAGATCAATTTCTTCCTCAGGTCGAGTGTGATCGAGGGGTTTTCTCCCACATATAATTTCTAATAAAACCACACCAAAACCATATACATCGCTTTTTTGAGTGAACTGTCCAGTACTTATATACCTGTAAGAATATCCAACGATAAAAGTGAAATTGCCGTGGCTCTTAATAATTAATCGAATTCCTGGGGCATCAAAAATAATATTTCGCAGAGAAATGCAAGGTATATGTGTCATTTACGCTGGATCCGCGTATCCCAAAGTTCCTTTCACTGTATCCTCGATAGGAGCCTTCCGATCCATTGTCATCATCGACAAACCGAAATCGACTAATTTTCCATTCAAATCGCTGTCGAGGAGGATGTTTGAAGTTTTCACATCCCTGTGAATTATCATTGGAATACAACATACGTGCAGGTATTGCAGTGCTTCAATCAGAAACAGATAAGGAATATGGTTAATCACGATTTCTCTTATTTAGTTGTATTCAAATACATAAAATTAAACAGCGCTTACACTACAAAATTGTAGTGTGAAAAAAAGTATTTATATAAATTACCCTCAGCCACATCGATTGCTATTTTGAGCCTGCTTTTCCAATTTAGTTTGGAAAGTCCTCCTGAAAGACAAATTTATAATTAAATGTATACTGCTTTTGTTGCAATATCAAATCAACCAAACAACATTCCTGGGAAACATACTTACCATAAAGATGGTCCGTTAAAGACCCAGACATGTACTCGTGGATAAGCATAGGCTGTTGGGATTTAGCAAAACAGTAACCCAGTAGAGACACCAAGTTCTTATGATGGACTCTAGAAAGCAGATCCACCTGTTAACAAAGTGAATCTGTATACATCAATTTTACCATGCTCACATATATTTTTAGAAGCGAAATAATTCGAAATTGGAATTACCTCAGTGAAGAACTCCTTAAATCTTTCTACTGAATTGCACATTTCTACTGCTATCTCTTTTCCGTCCGGTAGTCTACCAAGGAACACCGGTCCAAGGCCACCAGACCCAGTCTGCTGACTAAAGTTTTCTGTGGCTTCCACAATCTGGTGTAGGGTAAAAACCATCGATTCGTCTGGGGTAAAACCCATCGATTCGTCTGTAATCATATAAAATTCGCAAAGTATGAAAGCACCGTCTATATGGGGAAATCCCACTATATTTCATATTAGAATGTTCTTAAAATGTAAGTTCTTGACCTTCATTATATAGTTTTTCCCAGTTTTTATTTTTTTCTTCTTCTCATGTTTTTCCCCACATGGAACATTGAACATCTGCATTTATATTCTCACCTTTATTGAGAGGCAGCTTTTCGCTGAATTTTTCCCCGGCACGCTGCTTTGCCCTGAATTTCTTCCAAGATACGGTAATACCCGCTATCATCACTAAAGTCCTGAAAAGCTACTTAAGTTGGTAACATAGGGAAAAACATAAAAGTTGATACAAACAGATGATATGAGCTTGATCAACCAAAACTCGATTCTAACAATGAATCTGGTGAGGAACTTGATTCTAACAATGAATCTGGTTAGGTGTACTTATGCTTAACTGACTCTCCTAAATTAACTGACTCTCCTAAATTAAGCCAATTTCTAACCATTTTGGAAATGACACCCTAAATTATTTGTGGTTTCTTGAATACAATCCCCGCCCTTATACATACAGATAAGGATTTCCAGAGTATCTGCAACACACCAAATGAGGGATTTTCACTGTAATCGTGAACCTCCTGCAGTAAGATTTTATAAACTTTCAACCATTTAGGTATTACTGTTGTACCGCGCATTCCTTGCTTTGCTGGTAACAAAAATATTAAATAAAAAACAGAACTTGAACATTTGATAATGGAAATTGTTGTGAATACAAATAAATGCTATATTGCTCAATTCAATGAAAGCTCGTCGAAAACGTGTGCACGAAATATACAGGTGAAACAATTGTTCCATATAAACCTGCGATAATAGTAAAGAGATTGTAATATGATATTTAGGGATTAAAATTCCCTTTAGGATATAAACATGGAACTCTTTAGGGTTTCTGAGATCAATACCCAGTCTGGAAAATTAGCACTCAAGTTGTTGTTTTGAAGATGTATGCACAACAAGCGAACCCATCCGCAGCAGTTTTCTTTGAAAATGACTATCAAGACAGAATTTATGTAAAGAAGAAACACTTGCAAAGAGAGAGCTTATCTCCAGAGGAAACGCTTACAATTTCTCCAGCAATCCGGCAAAGGTCCGATCTGACGGACTAATTGCCAGTAATCGATGCAAACCCTGTGGAAAATAAGACTACAATCAGGTATCACTAACTATTGTTATTCATAATTATTGATCCTATTTATAAATTTGGAATATCTTTTATAATTTATAATTATATTTATAAATTAGAATCTATATATATAAAAAATAATTTCAAAATAATATAGCTTATTACTATATTTAATATTTATAATATTGAGGAACAATTATCAATCATATTTACAAATTTGAAATGCACAATATGTCGTTCCTTGTTCTTTTCTCGTCGTGCCAACTAACATTCGCTCCTTGTTCTTTTCTCGTCGTGCCAACTAACATTCAAGCGATGAAATATAATATTACGGATCATTAAAAAAAAATCCAACAAATATGGGCCATCGTTCCTTCTTCTTTTCCCGTCGTGCCAACTAACATTCAAGCGATGAAATATAATATTACGGATCATTAAAAAAAATCCCACAAATATGGGGCCATCGTTCCTTGTTCTTCCTGTAAACCAGAAGTTTGTCTCGGACTCTATGATTTCGATGAAGAAACCGTTCACTTTGATGTGACTTGAGCATTTGCCTATGAAATCGATCACTGGATGCTCGTCAGCTCGCTTTTATCCTGAAATATGGATTAATATAGTGTTGTTAAATTATTTAAATTGAATTATTTTGTTGTTGATTTGTAAGGGATCGATCACTGCATGCTCGTCAGCTCGCTTTTATCCTAAAATATGGATTAATATAGTGTTGTTAAATTATTTAAATTGAATTATTTTGTTGGTGATTTGTAAGGGATAGATTTTAAGCATTTCACTTTTATTAAATGTCATTGTGTCACCAAGGAGGTATGGGCACTATAACATAGTGAAGCATGACCAGTGTTAAACCTGCAAGTACTAGTGGGTCTTGGTGGATTCTATGCCGAGCCAGGTCACTAGCATAGAACCCGCATTTAAGATCCAAACTTTGCGGGTATCTTATAGAACTGGTCTAACCGTATAAGACCCGCAGGTATTCTATAGGACCTATATAGAACTAGTAGAGCTTCAAAAGGCACAAAATGTTCAATTCTTTTATTTTTGTTTTTATTTTTTTAAATAGCCCATCAAGAACACAATAATACAATAAGGAACCCAAAATGCTTCTTTCATTAACTAGAATATAAGAGAGTACATGACAGAATATAAAAGGCTCAAGGCCAGCTCATCAAATACCGAAAGAGTACTTTTCATAGAACACCACTGACACGAATGGACATAAGCAAATTCGAAGACAGTCCTAGCTCTTCTGTAACCAATCCGACTCTCAGGATCCTGCCCTTGCTCACCCACTTCATCACCAACCCCTTCCTCATGATCTCTTTTGTTTTTTATCCTTTGTTCTACATTCCCACTGCCAATTTCGTTTGGTTGAAGCTGCCCTTGCCTGCCTTCTATTTCCCTTGCTTAGCTGCTTCTATACTCTTCCGCCACATTGTCGCAACTTCCCATTCACTCCCAGTTCTAGTCCCTTTCCTTTGGCTGTCAGCTCCGCAACCCAAACCATTGTCCCTGCCCCATGTTCTTGACCTTTCTTCCCACCAAAATCCAAAACGAAGGCCCCAACAGGCACTGACTACAGTTCTTTGACTCATCCCCAAGTTAATCTATCTTCAGCGTTGTCAACTCTGTTGTTGCTCTTGGCGGTGTTTGTCATTATTGTTTGTTGCTGTGTTGGTTCCTCCTCTTGTGGCACTGTTGCTTCTTCCCTTGGGTGTGTTGGTCCTGCTTCGTGTGGGGCTGTTTCTGCTACATTTTGGCCCTTCTTTCCCAAACGAAGGCCCCAACTCATTTATTGCGACAATTGTTTCCTGGTGGAAGCAGTTATAATCTTCCAATGTCGTATGCCAGATGCTTGTGAAGGTTTCTGTCTGTTGGAGAAATTCGGTCGCTGATGTGTAGTTTGGTTGCTCGAGCCAGGCATTTTGCAAGGGTGCTCCACTTTTCTTCAACATCATCACATACCTCTCGTGTTTACGGTGACCTCAGATCATGAATTTTATCTTTTGTTTTAGCCACTTCCTCCTTAATTTGTTGTACGATGTCCTCGAGAGAGACGATCTCGTCATCGATTTGCTTCAGCTGGCCTTTGTCCCTATAGTCTTTCTATTAGCGATGCATTGCTGGAGTTGTTGGCAAAGTGGATAGCTTGGCTGGTTTTTCATGGACAAGCTGCCTGACCAATCATTGACTTGCTCCAGTAGCAAATAACCATCTATCAGGGCATCAGTTAGCAAGCTTTTAGTGCAGTGGAAGTGTTGAGTTTATGCTTGATCTCCATGATGCAGCTTGTAGTTGGATTGGGAAACACTACTCTCGCCATATCTAAACTCTTCTTCAGCTCCTTGTTGGTGGCCACAAGTTCTGTGCATGATGTCTGAATATGCTCACAACAGTTGGCCAAAATGATGGCCGAAAAATCATCAGGCGCTTCAATTACTAAATTGACCACAATTGGCCAAAGTGCTCTTAGCTTTGATTTCACTTGCTCGACCTGCGATTGTTGATTGTTATGTCAGAGTCGATCTCACTCAATCGTGATAGTGACAATTTGTTTCTTCTCCTGCTCATGCTTGGCAACCATGTCATTGTTTCTCTGTTTATCCCTCTGAGCTACCTGTTGGATAAATCCGAACAGTTGTGTAGATGACCAATGCTGAAGGTTCTTAGGTTTCATTGTTGATGGGTCCAAGAAGTTTCTTTACAGGGTTTGGCCGCTAGCAATGGATTTTTCTGAGTGGCCTTGGGGGGAAGTTGGAGGCTATGTGGTTTCAAGAAATTGGGGAGTAGGAGGGATAATTACTCACTTTGGAACCACTGGGAAATTTATAGGAAATGAGGCTTCAAACAGTTCGATCATAGTAGAGTGTGGTTTTGATGTGATTGGTTCTTCGCCTGGGAGTTGGCCCATTCCTAGCTATAAGGATACTAGGGATGTTTGAACAATAGTATGGCCTTCACCCCTATTTAGTGACTTGTTGGATTGGATAGCCGAATTGACTTCCATTTATTTTGTGGTTATTCAAGTACCTCGAGGGACTATGTTAGATAGGGTCATGAAGGTGGAGGTTGTATGGGGGGATGGATCCCGCAACCTGGGTGAGACAGTAGAGGTACATTGTGGGTTTTCTTCAAAAATTGGGGAGGTCGATGCTAACTAGAGTCCATCTTCGGTGAGGTCAGCAATAGTCATGGCAGGCATTGTCTTTTGCTTCTTGGCCGCTAGTGACTTAGTAACCTTGGGCTGCCTGCGCTTGGGGATGGTTGGCTTTGTCTGAGAGTGAGGGCTATGATGGGGGATAGCCACAGCGAGGGGAGTAGTTATGATCGGATTAAACAAAGTAAACCCTTGAAAAGCACTGGACTGGGGATTCGTACATGTTGAACCATGGAAGATGGAAATTGTCTGCTGAATGAAGCTCATCTGTTGCTCCATTTGACAGACCATCAACTGTAATTCCTCCTCCAACCCCCTCTTCATGCTTCTCCCAACCATGTCTCTTGTCAGTCATTGTGGTTGCATGCCCCCGAACAAATATTTGAACTGGCCCTCTATAATCTCGCACACGACCCCTGGCCAAGATCCGACCTCCATGTGGAATGCCCCTTCTGTCAATGTGAACCACTGCGACCTCATTTGAAAAGTCTCTAGATGGATGCATTATGGCTTGATATAAGTCTAGCCATGTGTTACCCCAAACCAGATTTAGTGCGAGTAGTTATTGAGCGACCTCATTTGAAAAGTCTCTAGATGGATGCATTATGGCTTGATATAAGTCTAGCCATGTGTTACCCCAAACCAGATTTAGTGCGAGTAGTTATTGAGCAATCCGTTGAGAATTCTTTTCATCGCCCTTATGGTGGCAACAATATTCTGGTACCAGTCCTTAAATCATACCTCATTGATATATTTGTTGCTAAGGTCCCTAGACGTCCTCCATGATGTGTATCTGAGCGTCAGTGGTTGCTCATCTGTGATTTCCACTAGGTTCCTCCCCGCTGGCATGCACCATTTCCACATCGCCAAAGTCATAATCAAATACCAAAAAATGAAATTTTTGGTTCATCTGTATAGATATTCGCAAGCTTCAAATAACTCATTCAATAGAAATGTCGATCAGTTGAGCAAAATTCCTTCGGAACAGTGCTTCGCAACTAACATGGTGTCCAATGTGCACTCATTTCTAGAGAAATGTCTCACTACTTTCCCTGCAGTGATGTAGCAAGTGAATCTGATGTGGTCCTTGTTGACCAATTCTATTTTGGTTTCCTTGCCACTCTGCTTGGTGTTACACTCACTGTAATAATCATTGTCCCCCTCCTTCTTGGCTCGCTTCGACCTGGTCTTAAACGCGGTCGAGATTTCATCTTCTATTGGTGAGAGCCTTGTGAGGCATTGAATTTCCTCCACATGAATTGGACATTATTTGTCTAACTAGAGTGAGCCACCATGCATCTTGCTCACCAGAATGTTAGTGCATTTCATTGTAGTGAAAGACGTTCCGAAAATCAACAAACTCCTCAAATTTATCAAATTCAAACGCTAAAGTGACTGAGATGTTCCTTTGATATTCGTTGCCATTGTATCATCACCCTTTAGAAATTCTTCTGTATATAACTCTCACTTGAGCGCTAGAAATTGGAAACAATTTGAAAGATCGTTGTCTACCAGTGTTGCCTTGTCATATTTCCCATACAATGATTCTATAACAGTATTCTGTCATCTAGTTTGTCCTTAGGAACTGATATTATCTTCATCATACTTTTGCATTGCTGATATATGACAGTTACAGGGGGCTGATGCGAGTGCTTGAGTAACTTTGTTGAGTTTCGAGCCGAGACTCAAAGAATTTTGTCACCTGAATTGGATCTTTTAAAAATTCCTGCATAACCATGCAAATTAAGTAGACCAAATTCGACACGACGTTTCTGACTAGACTCGCTAACTAATTACTACGACAACTTTACCTATGCATACTTGATCATGTTAACTGGTTGTTGGCTAAGCTGTACTTAACTTGGATGATGCATGATGGGAAAAGTACAAAGTGGAGCAGATGGGTAATAATGTGACCGTAATGGCGAATTTATTGGTTAACTCTTTCCATAACAAGAAAAGATTCTATGGAAATTTATCTGATAGGGGTATTATTACCTAATTATTATGGAAAACACTCTAAATACGATGGATAAGACTTGTGAAACGTGTGACTGACCTCCACAACGACTGTCAGTTGCGGTGAGTTGGCATAGGTGTTGCAATTGAGCTAACACGCGAGAATTATTATATGGAAAATAAAATAAAATAAAACTTAAACGGACTGATTGCTTGATTGTCTTATTCCTACTAACTCTAAACCTACCTATAGGCCCTTTTCAGAGACCTCATCAATTAGAATATTGGGTGTTGCACTGATGGAAAGGCTTCAAGCATGCGCCATTCGCCCATCTTGGTATCAATATTCCATCCAGTTGCGCAAGTTTCACTGCTTCGGACTCCCTGATTTCCGCGACTATGAATGGACTAAGACAATGCATCTGCAACTTACCTGGGAACTTCTGAAACTTGATGTTGTATAATAAAAATTGTCCTCCAACTGTTAACAATTTTCTCTTAATGTGCCTGTCATGCCATGCTTTCTGCCTTGTTTTCTCAATAGATTGGTGGAATTCAGCTAGAAATTTGGCTTCATCTAATTCCATCAATTTCTCCAACCGCTTCTATAGAAATGCATCGTCTTTCATCTTTGTATCTTGGGCAATGAATATGCTCGGTGCTGCAAATTTAGCAGGTACCATGGCTTCTCATCCATATACCAACCAGAACGGTGTTTGCTTGTGTGATCGCTTGATTGTCATTTGCTACACCCATAACGTGGCTGGTACACGCTCAACCCAATTATCTCGACTTGCCGAACATATCTTCATTAGTCCCTTCTACAGTATCTTGTTGAATGCTTCAACCATCCCGTTAGCCTAAGGGTGGTACGGGTTGCTCTTATGATGTTGGACTAGGAAATTCTGTAGGAGGGACGCAACTATTTCATTTATAAAATGAGTTCCTTGGTCACTTGTTAGGATTTTTGGGCATCCAAACCTAGATATGATATTTTCAAAAATAAACCTTGTCGTTGTGTCTATTGTACAATATTTAACTAGTGTCGCCTCTTCCCATCGCATGAGATATTCGATAGTTGTGATGATATATCATGCATGATAATGACATGCTGGTGGGTTGATCGGCCCAATGAAATCAACTTCCCACTTTTCAAAGATCTACATTGTACATATTGGTTGTAGTGGTAATTCATCACGATGCAAAACTTTTCCAACTCTCTGACACACTTCATAGCCTTTCACATATTATTTGGTGTCCTTGTAGACTATAGGCCACCATAACCCTGCTTGCAAGACCTTCCTCGCCATTGCTTTTCCCTCGACATGCCCTCCCACAACTCCAGAGTGGCACTCCCATAGGACATCTTGCCTTTCATGCTAGAGGAGAGATCATCACAAGAATTGATTGAGGCCCAACTTATAAATATGTCTTGTGATCAACTGATAGTCAACTTATTACACCACTATGTGTCTCTTTTGCGTTGTCGTATGTCCCTCTGGACATTTCCCTGTCGCTATGAAATCTGCAATTTCCTCCAAGTAGTCAGGTATTGCTTCTATGCGAAATAAATTAGCATCCAATAGTTGATCATCTAGGGAGCCCCCACTTTCCCTTGATTCTAGTCTGGAGAGGTGATCTAGTCCCACATTCAACTGGCCTGGTTTAATGATAACCACAAATGTAAACTACTGGAACAACAGTAGCCACCTGCAAATTCTTCCCTCTAAGACTGGCTTGTTGACCAAGTATTTTAATGCTGAGCGATCTGTAAAGAATTTGAACAGGGCTCCAAGTAAATAGTGTTGAAACTTTTGTAAGGAGTATTCCATGGCTAGCTCTTTTCTCTTGGTCATGGTATAGTTCTTTTCTATAGTTGACAACTTCCTACTTGCAAAGAATATTGAATGATCCAAGTTCCCCTCCCCTGGTTGAACCAACCCTACCCCTAGCACAATTCTTGATGTATTGATATGTGCGTGGGATTTTTTGTTCTAGTCTGGGTATACTAAGATGGGAGAACTTACCAAGTTTTCCTTTAGGATGTTCAATGCCACTTGACAAGTCTTCCCAATTGAATGTTTTCGTATTCTTGAGTAGCTTCTCCATGAGGGTGGTTATGGACACATAATTTTGGATGAATCAGCGATAATATCCTATGTGGCCTAGCGTCGATCGCAACTACTTCATATTAGTTGACGGTTCCATATTTAAAATTGCCACAACCTTTGGAGGGTCCACACAAACACCATCTTTGCAATTGATGTGGCCCAGCAACGTACCAAATGGAACTGCAAAGATACACTTCTATAGGTTTAGGGAGATTTGTAGCTATCTACACCAGTCAAAAATTACTCTAAGTAAGTTGGCATGCTTCTTCGACAGGTTGTAAACTATCCAATCATCCATGTATACCTCCAAGAACCGGTGATGTAGTCTCTGAAGGGAGAAATAAAAATTCAGGAGAACACAGTAGGCACATTCTTTAGGCCACAAGGCATGACGTGGTATGTGTATGAGCCCCATTATGTGGTGAACATTGTTTTCTTCTTGTCCTCATCTTCTATTCGGACCTGATGGTACCCTGAGAACCTACTGTAGTAGCTACAACCATCCTCCCAAAATTTTCCTCTGCTTCATTTTGGAGGCTATCTACCAACCATCCTTAGCAGCATGTCTTTCATTGCCCAGCTACTTATGCTTTCAGTTGAGTTTCTTCAGCTTATCAGCTTGTGTTTGCTAACTTGTTTACCTTTCACCTGCAAGTTGGCCTCTCGTGACTTAGTCTTCGACTGGTTCTTGTGCTGACTTGGAGAATTGTGCAGAACTTGAGGGTAGTCAACCTTTCTCTCCAGAATTGTGCAGTGCATACTGACAGCCAGAACTGCTCTCCAAAATTGCGTAGAGTATGCAGGATGCCTTCCCCAAGAAAATTGCACAGAGAAACCCATCACTGGGCTTTCTCTCAGAATTTGCGCATGTTCTAACTAGAAACCTTGGCTTCTGTCCAGAAATTACGTAGAGCTTGAGGGGAAGCGAGAGCCACTCAGCCCAAAAACTACGCAGAAGTCATCCCAAGGCTTGTTTTCTATTACATGTGCTCACAGGTTGACTAGTTCCCTCCATGACTGTGCAATATTTCCTTGCATGCATGGGAAAATTTTTCTCGAAAAGGAAAAAAGAAAAATCATCCCTAGAGTTTAGGGATCTATTTTTAGAAGCTGGGGGTTACATGCAAAAGGCATTTTATAAACCTTCACAAAGTGTCACATTTTCCTAGAATTGTGACATGCACATCATAAACCTCGATTGCGATATTACGATAATGAGATTATCATAATTGCACGTCTCTCATACTTAATTAATCGATATAGTTATATCGCTATTGCATATCGGTGGGGTACTCGAAGATAAGTTTTATTTACTGTTTGAAAAGGTTTTACGATGCGCTATATTAATGAATAATAAATAACCACGTGAAGCCATGATTTCAGTTATTAAAGGATTCTACCAGTATTTATGATTTCAAATCCCAAGGAGATTTGATGGCCTATTTAGATTGATTCGCATTTAAAATTCCCTTTCCTTCATTTCAAAGCCTTGTGTGTTTTTATGCTTCTGCGTCTAACTCCTATTTCTCTTCATTCCTTTGTATTCTCAATTTGCAGGTTTCGCCCGAGAAAGAATTGTGTAACAAGATGACTAATTCGAAGAAACGAAAGAAACCCAATGAAGCTACCCAATCCTCTACTTCTGATGTAACAGAAATTCCCCCATTATTCTCAGACACAACATGCACTATCGAGAGTGGTAATTCCTCATGGGATACCATGTACGAGTTGTTGGAGAGCGAGGGTCCAAGGATAATTCAAAGTAAAACAACAATAGATGCCACTACCTCTTTTGAAGCCTCCCACTTTGAAGCTAAAAGTTCTTTCCTTCATAGAATTGTTGTTGGACCTAAGATTTTACAATACACCAATATGGTAAAATGGATAATAGACAATATTAAGGAAAACAATTATTGGATCCTTCATAGTGGAAGACTTGAAAAGCATGTATCATATACTAGACCCAAAGAAGGTGTATGATAAAGCCTTCCTCGAGCATTTCGTAGCCAAGAATGAGGAACCATCAGATCCGATTAAGTAATGGAGGTCCAATTCAAACAAGCACAAATATGAGAAATTGGGTATGTATTCTATATCATCTCTTGATGCTCCCTAGTCTTATATTGCAACTATGATGTGTAGATTGTTTGAATATCCCAATACCACTGAATTTTTGTTGAGTGGGTTCCCCTAATTGATGCAGTAGTAAATTATTTTATAATGGATTAGGGCATTATCTTGTCTAACAACCTTGCCTTACAAATTTGGGAATATAGACAACACTGATATGTCACCTCTAGAAAACTCCCACCATTTTTTATGAGTGCCTACATTATGGATGCAGTCAGTTTCACTACGAGTTTCCCAACTATGGGTTGGAAATGGACTATTCAAGATCCTACCCCCATTCATATATCACAAAATCCTGTGGGAATCCAATTTTCAAACCCATTTCTACAAAATCGAAAAAGGAATTATGCTACCCATCCACCAAACTATTTTTGACAAGAGGGCCCCAAGGTTATTTGATGAGGCCAAGATTGATATTTTACCAATAGGTAGGTGGTGTTAGAGTCGGTCTGGTCAGCCCTCCGTCAGAGATCAAAGCTCTTTGTGCATTTCAATTTTAGGTGTCCCGCTTCATCCACTCAGCTGCATTTCACTAGGGACATGTCATGATCTGACGGAGAAAGTCATGCTACTCATTTTCCCTCATGACGGGCCTCTGCTGGTTCAGGTCTTGGTCCAAAATCAATGAAATTCATGATAGTCAAGGTCTGGTCCTATTTCAGGACAGAGTCATTTTTTATTGTTTGGGTCTAGAAATTCATCAGTTTGGTCTCTGAAAACATGTCCAGAACAAGCCATGCAGGCCAGAGGGAGACCTTATACAGCTATGGTTCAGAAAGCTTCATCGTCGTCTGAAGAGACATCGACTCTTCTTGAAAACTCCGTTTTGAAGAAAAGTCAAACAAGGTCAACTATGACAAATTTTTCCAAAAATCGCCAGTTGACATTTTCAGATGCAGTCATGGATTTCAAAGCCAGGTGCCCTGTCATACAGTCCCTGCGAGAAAATGCCGAAAATTTCATTATTTGAGCCCAAATTTCAAAGAAAAATGAAAAGCAAAGTTTTTAAAAGTCAATGAAAAAAAAGTGCAAAATAGAAAACATTAGAAAGTGAATTTTCAAGGAAGAAAAAATCAAACCAATTTCTCTCAAGCCTATATATACATGTTTTGACCCAAAGAAAAGGTATTGTGCTACTAAATGACTTGGAGAAGACATTTGAAAAGGTGTGAAGTTGATACGGTGAGCGTTTGAGTGAGTTGGGAGGCGATTTGGGAAGTGCGGCGCACACAGGCAGGAGCGCGGCGCACTCACCAGGTGCGACGCACACGTAGCCAGCCCACCGTTGAAAGATTACATGGGCGCAGCGCAAACAAGGTGCGTGGCGCACTGGGAATTTCGTGCAGCGCACACAGTCCAACAACCCAAAACGATGCCAAACCACTTCAAAACTTGGAAAAAGCGATCAAATTGAAAGGTAAGCCTTGTAACAACACTTGCTCATCAAGTTTTGTCAAGAATATGGTATTTGTGAAGAGGTTGAATGATATCCAAAGCACAATGGCTAACCATGAAAAATTCACCATGAAAAACATTGGATGGGGTTGCAAGTCTGCGATGATGCCACCAAGGTTTTGCTCTCTTCCCCTTGTCCCCTCACTCCTCACCATTTTCATCCCCATTCCTCCTTGTCTTCGAAGCAAACCAACCTAAAATCCCCCTAAAACCCCTTCCCCTATTTTTCAAACAAAATTTGTGTCGTTTGACCGCGCACGGTGCACACACAATGTGGCGTGGTGCACTCAGGGCGTGCGGCGCACTGGGAGCTCGACCACAGTGTTAACTTTACACTGGCGTGGCACATACCCGGTGTGCGGCGCACTGGGAAAAGCGCGCGGTGCCCAGACCTGTGAGCCTAAGAATGCACCGAATCGCCCAAAAATTTTGGAATTGGCTCTTAAAATTTCAAAAGTGCCCATAAATCTTTTCACCACTGATCCTAAGCTTAAAGAAAAATATGATGTTGGTGACCATGAGACCAAAAAAAAATATTTTTAAGCAAACACAAAAATGACACAAAAGGGGTAAAAAATCTAGGGTTTTTGCTACAGTAACACAATTGCTAAATAAGCTCCTACCTTACCTTGATCAGCTGATTTCCCTGGAGCATTTTCCCCTGATAGTTACCCTAGCTACATTGCAATCATATCCCTTTGTCCCCTTTACTCATATAGCTCAAAAGTTCCTTAACCCTACCCCATCAAAAACACACCCCAAACACTCCCAAATCCCTGATAAATTTCCCCTTTAAACCCCTATTCCCCTTTTCATCATTCCCCTCCTAACACTCCCCTATTTTATTGTCCCCTTGGTAACATATTTTCAGAGCATTCATCAGTGTCATTGAATTCAAAGGGCAGCACTAAACTCAGGGTACAAGCAGCAGTGATGGCATCAGAAAATTCATCAGATTATGAGGGGGATACACACAGTGACACAGCTTCAGGAGAACAGGCTCCCCGGAGACCTAGGAGTGGCAGACATGTCAGGGATGAACCAAACACCCTCACTGAGTTGCAGGCATGCCCTCTCGCTATGTCTTGTTTCCAGCACTTAGCATGTTTCGAATTTTGTCAGAGGGTGGCAAATGTCAGAATTCATCATGAGTTGGCTTGTCTTTTTGCACTTCACCTACATGGAGGTCAGTCTATCTTGGCAGGGGTCACTTTCACATTGACACTCAAAACCATATCAGTGGCAACAGGCATACCAAATGTTGGAGAACAGTGGCACAAGAAGATGAAGGTGGAGAGGGAACTTTATGAGCCTTACATTAAGGTCAGTTGTTTGAGTCAGCTCACTAGAGTTTTCCCATTCAGATTTCTGAGATATGAGTATGCTCCGCTCATGAAATTGATCATGAAATACTTCAGTTGTGAGGGGAGGTTTTCTCGCCTTTATGCCTATCACATCAGGTTGCTCATGCACTTTACCAGGGTGCGTATGATGAACCTCCCATTTTTCATCTGTGGTAACATAGAGAAAATGAAAAAGTTCATGCAGCGCAAGACCCCTCGGCAGCAGCTCAACAGTGTATATCACTTCGCTTTTATCCAGATTTTGTTGGATCATCAGTTGGGATTGCAGGGCATTACTTGGGAGGACTTCATCGCCCGTGACTTCTTCAACACTCCACCGGTAGTATCAGAGGCAAAGCATGAGATAGGTGGTCCTTCTCATCAGCATGAGCGCCATGAGACCACTGTGGTGCCATTTTCCATCACATATCAGAGAGGCTATCCGAAAGGCACCAGGCCTTTGTTTGCAGCAGCAAAGCGAGTGTTATCTCCACCCGGGGTGGAAGGGGCCTCACTTCCTACAATGGTAATACAGGTACAGGACAAGGGAAAGAAGCCCAAGCATGAGGAGGGGCCTTCAGGTGTGCCACCAAGTGAACGAGAGACCAAATTCATTCTCCTTCATGATGATGATGATACAGTTACACATCCGCAAAGTGCACAGCTGAAAGAGACCATCCAGGAGCAAGACACAGAGATTCAATCCTTGACACTCAAGTTGGAGATGGCCAAATGGAACATCAGGTATTTGGAGCAGAGGAAAAAATAGCTAGAAGACCAGCATGTGATCATGGAGCTGCAGAACATCCGTGAGGATCGCCTAACTGCCCAGCAGAGGAGGATTGAATTCACTTCATTGGAGCAACAGGTTATTGATGATCGTGAGTCTGTGCTCGAGAGAGTTAACATGCACCTGGACAACATGTTGAACAAGGCCGATGAAGACAACACACTGCTGAGACACATGGCTCGTCATTACAGGGCACGAAACTTGAGCTTGAGAGCTCGAATAAGGAGTTTGAAAGCAAAATTAAGGAAAGCCACAAGAAGGGAAAAACGGGCAAAAGAGAAAGACAGGCTTAGAATCTTGGCTGAGGCTTCCTTGGCTCAACATGGTACTCCATAGAGAGCCCCCAGCCCAAATTTCAAAAAATTTGGGGCAATTTTGTGTTTTTGGAAATTTTTTGGTCAAAAAACAGGTTTTTTCTCCCTGTGCGTTGCGCACCCCACGCGATACTAAAATTCTAGACCTCCAAATGAGGAACGTCTTGCATATTTGGATTCAACATCGAAGAAAACGTCTACTGGTGTCCGGGCAAGAAATTTTGACAAGTTTTGGGTCTCCTTAAGGTCAAAAAACACCCAAAAATGGCCTCTCTGCCACTTTTTGGACACACAGAAAGCAGTCTTGGGAGAATGAAGTTTTGGAGGGGAAAATGAGCTTCAAATTCAGAAATTCTAGTTGGGTTGGAAAGTAGACAGGCCAAGATTTCCAACAAGCCCACTTGGGCACATTTTGGACACCTACAAGTGCCCCAAAACAGGCCCCAAAGTAGCGCAACGCACAGAGAAAAGCGCGCGATGCACAGAGGAAATTTTGCCCAGTTTGCTCCCATTTCGCGAAATTTCCAGTCACGACTTCTCCAAGTGGGCATGGTCATCCACTCTTCAGTTTTTTGGCACCAAAGGTGGCTTTTAAAGAGTTTTCTCTCCAGGTGGGCATCTATCCAAGTGGCAAAGAATGCAAAGGGTCACCATAGCCAAATGTCATGCTTGAGAGCGTTGCACCTGTAGCTGATGGTTGGCTCTCCATCTCCTTTTCGAAATGATTTGAGTAACTTCCAAAACCATGGGCATTCCATCTCTTCTCTACACTTTCTATATATTGTAAGCAAGTTATTTGCAAAGGGTTGGCTGGCTTGTAACTTCTGAGAGACTGTGGGAAAGAAACTATGTTTCTGCACTGTGTATTTTTAACAGAGAGTTTAATGAAAGGCAGTGGCTCTGTTTCATGAGATTCTTGTGGTTGTGGGTGTAGCAAATGTGTTCTTATGTTCCATATGTATCTTGTTATGTTTCATAATTCATTTCATGTTTCATTTCAGTGAAATTTTCTAAGTGAGATTAGGTAGAATTCAATTTATATTGCTCTGCCTGTGGGAAAATTTCATATGCAGTGTTATTCTTCTATTGAAAAGGATTCATGCGACCATGCCCTTTTCACTATCTTCGGCGATCTTTCCATTCTGCGTCACCTTAAGTTAAAATTGCTGCGCTTCCTGCCTACTTTGCCTCATGGAATAATTTGTGCCTTCATTTTCAATTCTTTGTTCTTTGTTAAGTGCTAGTTCCATATACATCTCAGAAGTTTAATCACTTCAAAAATCTTTTCCAAAATACTTGTTCACTTACTAGCCTAAGGTCAATATCGCAATTTTAAGTCATCTCAGACTATTTTTCTTATCCATTCGCTGAGCGTGATTTGGAGAGAGCCCTCTCCTGCTCTGGTAGGGCTAGCTACCAGACTGAGCGTGGTTTGTGGTTACCCTAATTTTTGCCTTCTTCAGCGTAAGGCAGATTTAGGTGCTAATAGGTGGTTTGGGGAAGAAATGTTTACTTATGTCCGAGTCTTTGGAAGTATAGCGCCTCCCCATGTTCTCCCATGGTATGTACCAGATAAACTGCTTGCTAGAGAAATTGCTTACCAAACTGTAGGGGATGGGATAACCAAGACCCTAAAAGAATCTAAAAAGTCACTTTGGCCTTCCTTTCCCATTCAATACGGTGTTTATGCATTACACTATTTCGAGCATGCTACTCTTGAAATCGATCACATTACATATTTAAAGCTTACAACCATTCGTGGTAGACAGTTTGACCCCAATAAGGTTGCATAGAACTTCACTGCTTAAGTAATATAAGACAATTCAACCATGAGGATGTTGATTTCGATGACTTGTTTGAGTCAGCTTAGATGTTTTCACAAGTGAAACATTTGGCTACTTTGAGATTGGACCCACAAGAGTTAGCTCGTTTCCACAAGTACAGAAAGAAAAGGTTACAAAAGGTCCCTTTGGATCTGTTAGAAATCCTTTGGAGCATGTACTTAAATATATATTTAGAAGTTTTTTGGATCAATATTTTTTAATCAAATAAAAATGGTTGATATTAATAATTGGGTGATTTCATTTAATTTTAATTAATACTATTTTTAATAATATAATTATATTAATTCATAATAAAATTATTATATTTATTTATTAAATAAATGTATTATTTAGGTGATTAATATATATGATTAAAATATTTTATCGATGATGAAGATGATTCACTAAGACTGATATGGTTTATCGGACTTTAAGAAAGTACTAGTCTAGATTCTCGATCTATCATGTGCCCAGAGGAATTAAACCCTTGAGGTGCAAACATTTTTTTGGAATGTAGAATTTGAAGAATTTTATTTGCAATAAGCTTGTAAAGTAAATCATAAGTTGTTTTTTTCACTATATTGAATTTTGATTGAGATAATTACTTGCAATGTTGAATAGAAAATAAATAATTTATTTAATGTTCTCACTAATATTATGCAACTCTCGATTTAGCCAAATATATTTTATTTTGTGAAATCCTCAACTCTTTGTTAAAATTTAAACAACTTAATACACATTTAAATTTTATAATTTAACTATTATAAAAACACATAGCATTAGAAAATTACATATCAGTTTCATCTCATATGTTTTCGATTAAGAAAATATGGCTCACCTAAAGTTCATACTTATTATTCAGATTGGTATCGTTCATAACTACTAGTCAGACTGGTATCATTCATAACTACCAGTCAGATTGGTATCATTCATAGGTACTGTTAGCACTCCAAGAAGCTCTCTTAGGTTGTAGCTTGGAGATGCCTGAAAACATATAAATCTTCAATATCGTTCTCTAAACCATAGGAATGGATTGGGGTTTGGATCAAGTCAGATGACTGTTTCAACTCTATTTTCACTCAAAACATGCATGAACACCCTCAACTTGACAAGGCTTTCAACCACTAATGCTCAATAGTTTATAGATTCAATGAATAGATGGAGAATCCTGACTGTACCAACATATACATATATAAACACATATAAATGGCTAGCTACAGAAAGTAAATGAAGATTACAAATATAATTTATCAACGCAGATATAAGATGACAATTATTTGGCATTCGACAGAGAAGAAAACATGAATAACCCATTCAAGTGCAAGCTTAGAACAGAGGGAAAGATGGAAATTGAACATATAATGACAAAAGAAGCTTGTATTACTGGAATGAAGATGAGACGTTGAGAGGAGCAGAGTCTCCATAGTCTCCAAAAGTTGAACCCCTAATACTTCTAACTTTCAACCACTTATAGGCTTTTTACAATGCTCTAGGGCTCTCTGAGGCTCGAGGTGTCTTAATCTATCCCCTCTGGCTTCTAACTGCTTGATGTCATGATTAGATAGACTTGAGCGGAGGTCTCTTTTTCGAACAACCTAGTAACCAAATTCTGGTAATTTTGCTGCACTGTCAGGTAGCTCACTCGTGCCAGCGATGCTCCATGATCACTTCTATTGGTTCGGCTACATCATTCTGTGGCTTTTTCCCCTTCTGGCCATCTGTCTCCCACCCTCTATAATGTAACGGAATGGGTCTTCGGGCCTTTGAAATCCTTTTGAATACCGAAAATGATTGTTTTCTATTTTACATAGAGAAACGCTACAACATTGTGAAATTCCACCAAAACTATGTTCATTCCAGACTTCAAAAATCCTTAAATGCGGTCTATTACTCTATCGAGTCCATCCTCATTGCAATCGCAAGTCGCTTCATCCTTACTCCTTTGTATTTCGGTGAATAACGAAATATGTGAAAATACATTAAAAAACGCCTTTCGGCGGATCTCAAAATCTATGCAATAATGTTTATATAGCCAACGGGTCTAGCTAATCGCATCACATATATGTATGGGTATAGGCCCCACTCCATAATGTTTCTCCGATTACGATATCGCGATGCGATTAGTCACAATCACATATCGCGATAGCCCCGGGCCATTGTAAGTGCTCTGTTGTGGTTGCCGATTGTGATTTTCTGATTAGATATGGACCATTGATTGGCCAGATCTGACGACTGTTGTGCCTTCACTTGTTTATGCCTCTAATACTGTTTTTTTCATTGTTTTTACGTGTTTTTGGCCTCCCGATAGTGTTTCTTCGTCATTCTAAGGGCTCTTCTCATGCAATTGTTTTGATCTTTGACATGATTTTACTAGCTTTTGAAGACTTAGAGAGCATATTTGGATCCATTTGGATCAGGACCCGATGCAATTATAGATGCGAGATTAATATTTTGAAGTCCGGCTTATGGCCAAAGTGGAGCAAGAGGAGACGTGTCCGTCAAAGCTAAAATAGGGGACATTTTCGCTAAAAATAGTAGCACTACACCTTAGGGGCTAACAGGTACCAGTCAATTCAGTGTTTGTAGACTAGTATCGTTCATAGGCACCAGTTATTTCAGTGATGGTTGATTTTTCTGATAAGTCACTTATGTAAGGCTTGATTTGTTGATTCCTGAAGACACGTGGAAATTTGAATACATCGATCCAGTCAAGCGTTGACCTTGATTTGACGTGAGCATTTGCGTTTTGGGTGGAGAAAGATAAGTGATGATGTAACTATTGGCCAGCTAATTCATAATATAGTAATATTAATTCATAATAAAGTTATTATAATTATTTATTGAATAAATGTATTTTTCAAGTGATTAATTTATATGATTGAAATATTTGAGTGATGATGATGATAATGATGATTCACTAAGACCAATATGGTGTATCGTACCTTAATAAAGTACCATCCTAGATACATCGAACTCCATATCTATCATGTGTTAAGAAGGATTAAATCCCTCGAGGTGCAAACCTTCTTTTTGGAATGTAGAATTTGCTGAAAAGTTTGCACCTAAAGGAATTTGATCCCACTCAGTGCATGAAAGATCTAGAGTTAGATTGATGTAAATTGCTTCTAGTTGAGGGAGACATTGTCACATTTTTAGATTATCATTATTATGTATATGTTTGAGATAAACTTCATACTTTGAAATTTACACTATGTTTTCTTTGCTTGAAATGACCATATCATTCTCTTCTTTAATTTAGTCTATATTGCTTGCCTTGAACGGTTTGTGTTTGGATGTTTTGAGTGGTTTGTGTGTTTATGCGTTTGGATTTGGATGGTATAATGTTTGTGAGTGTACTGTGTTATTTTATATGTGTATGTAATTTTGTATTGGTAATTAGTTAGTGATGAAGGAAGGATACAATTTTGTCAATAGTTTGCAGGAAGATTGATACTGCACATCTATTTCATTTAATTTTAGGTATCACAACTTTTGAAAACTAATTAATTCTTAATAGTGGCCCTCTAGGTATTATTAAATATAACTTGAAGAGTAGTTTTAATTTTAAATTTTCTCAGTTACCTCAATTTGTTGAGATGATAGATATTTTTAATAATGAAATAATGAAATAAAAAATTTGAATACAAAGTGACAGTGTAATAATGTTGAATGACATAAAATGTGAATAATAAGAATGTAGTCAAATACTAATAGTCTTAATTGTGATTAATCTCAAACTATTTTCTTCTACTATTCTTATTGTCACCCCTGTTAGTTTTACCATATTTTCATATCGATTATATGAAAAGAAGAGTTGAAATCATAAATCATTCAAATATTTAACTCGATTTATTCTAGTAAACATCATACATTCTCTCTCTTACTCTCCAATATTAATACATTGAATTACTAAAACACAAAAATCAATACTTATTATCAATACTTTTTTTGTGCTTACGCTGAAATCAATGCATATTGTTAATCCAATCACTTTAAAATTAATGTACCATCATACGTACAGTTAGATCAAATAAGAAATCAACATCTACACTGAAATCAATGCATATAACACAAGTCGTCAAATAGGATTAGAAATGAACATGTACACTGAAATAAATATACATTGCAAGAAATAAAAAAGGATTAGAAAACAACATCTACACTAAAATAAACACATATAATGCAAGCAATGAAATAGGATTAGAAATCAACATCAACACTAAAATCAATGCATCTAGTGCAAGCAATCAAATATGATTAGAAATCAACTTCTACACTGAAATCAATGCATCTAGTGCAAGGAATTAAATAGAATTAGAAAACATCTACACTGAAATCAATGCATCTAGTGCAAGCAATCAAACAGGATTAGAAATCACTACATTGAAATTAATGCATCTAGTTCAATCAATCAAATATCATTAGAAATCAACATCTAAACTGAAATCAATGCATCTAGTGCAAGAAATAAAATAGGATTAGAAATCACCATCTACATTGAAATCAATGCATCTAGTGCAGGAAATATTATTCCCTCTCTATCTCCTCCATCTATATCTATATCTTCCTCCATATCTCCTTCTGTGTCCCTCTATCTCACCCCCAAACATACACACTCTCTCTCGATCTCTCCCTTTTCACTCCCTATCTCTCTCTCCACTTTTCTTTTTCCATGTCTTTCTTCTTCCCTCCCTCTCTCCCCTTTCAACTCCATCTCTTTTTCCCTCCCTCTCTCCTCTTCTCTCTCCCTCCCTCTCTCTCATCCTTCATCTCTCTCTCTCTCTCTCTGATATGATAATCACCTTATGAGTGATCTCAGTTGAAGAATTATTAAATGAAGGTATTACAGACTCATGTGTTGGTGTGTGTCTATGTCATCTCAGGCAACGGATCGATCAGATTGCAAAATGCACAGACACTGAAATGGAAAACAACAGAGAAACACAGTAAGAAAATGCAAGAACACAACAAATTAACAAGGAGTTCACCCTATCCTCCAGGGCTACATCTTCGGTCTAGCTCTCAGTGGTGGCCTTCTTTTATTGTGTCTTGAAGTAGAGAATTACAATGAGGAGCTCAATCTGAGTCTCCTGAAATAGAATTGCTTAGCAGGATGGTTCTTGGATTCCCCAAGCCACTACAGTGCACAGACTCTTTGCCTTACCAGCGCTTGACCTCTCTGGTCTTTAATGGGAGGAGCCCAATGTGGTGCTCAGTTTCCCGACAGATCCTCTCAGGGATTGCTCGATGCTACCTTATGCTACAGGTCAGCTTGGCTCTTTGTCTTTGTCCTCTTTGCTTTACTGTCTCTTATTTTCTCTGTCTCTGTCTTCTTCTCTCTGGTTCTTCCTCTGGGTGTCCTCTCTGTGTCTTTTGTTCTTTGTTCATGGCTTTAAAGCAAGTTGTTCTCATGACTGCTCGTTTCCTCTTCCGCCCCCGTCGGATCGCCTGCTGTTGCTCGCTTGGAGTTCCCTGTCTCGACATCATCATTAATGGCTCACAGGGAGTGGCCACTTGTCCTCCTATGAACTATGCCAGCTCTTCCTTGTCGGTTGGATTCTTTGGTTACGTCGGGAAATGACTCGTCCGCCACCTCAGTGGTCAAATTGGACCTCAAATCCTTATACATCACGGCTCAATCCCTTGTCAAATCTAGTTCTTTCATCAGGCACATTCTCAACGATTAGATCTGGAGCCCCCAGATCCATCGTCATTCGCTTATTCTTCGCGGTTGACTTGCTCGACCGTTAGTGTGCGATGAGCGGAGATTTTCTCTCTCCTCCACCTGCCATGCCTTGAGTGCTGAATGGAATCACTAGGTTTCAGCCAAATCCGCTTACCACCCAAGGGTGCCCCCGATAAATACTGCTGGTTTTGGAGCGCGGGTCCTGCCTTTAGCCTTTAACGCTTTTCCTCATGGTTTTCCTCGCCTCCATGCGACTGAGCGCTCGAGGCCCTTCCTTCTTGAGGGGTTTTTCCCTACGATGTGCGATTGCACTAATCGTGCATCAAAAACTGCCTCCATTTCCCGATCTGGGCTTCCCAAGTGCCAGATTGGCCTCCTGCGCAGTCTCCATGGGCCTCAGTCAGTGCGCTTTGACTAAGGTCCTCGTCGTTCCTCGCTAGCTGCCAACTGCCACTGTTCAGAGGTCTTCCTAATCGCTCTGTGCTCTGGAATTCAAAGTTTTTCCCGATTTGATACAGTCATGGTACTTTGATTATTCTTCATGGATCCAATTCGGATCATGGCTTTCCCACTGAAAAAGCTTTTGGACCACCAAAAGTTGGTTTTCAAGCATCGACTAAGTGACGATACAATTATCTCACTTGTCCAATCTCGATCCACCTAGCACTGCTCGACTTTGAACCTTTGAGCCCAATTCTGAGGTACTCAACATCTCCTCTGCGCGTCGTCTTCACCTTCCTGTCTAGCACTTTGTCTTCCTGCAATTCATTAAGATATTCAGGTAGCAGGTCATCAATAGAAGGAAATTGACTCTTCTCTTCAAGATCCTCCATTAGAGAGGGTTCAAACAATATCAAGCAATCTACATTTATGATTGAATAGATGTGCATGTAAGTTGGTAGATCAAGGCGAAAAGCATTCTCACCAATCTTCTGAAGTATATCGAAAGGTCCATACCTGATAGGCTTTAGCTTTTTACCTTCACCCTGCATCCTGTCCTTGCTGATATATAGCCAGACTTGGTCACCAACTTGGAAACTATGCTCCATTCGATGCTTGTCATGCCTAGCCTTGTATTTGGCTTGGCTCTTTTCTAGCTGTTCCTGTACTACCTAGTGGATCTCATGGATTTGTTCAATGAACCTAGTTGCCTTGTCCACATCATTGTGTCCATCAACTGTGGTATCTTTACCAAAGACAAAATCCAAAGGAGACCTTGGTGTGAAACCAAAACAGGTCTCAAAAGGAGATCTCTGTGTAGAAGAATGTTTTTCTCTATTGTAAGCATGCTACACATAACACAAATGTTCATCCCAAAGCTTAGGATGTTTGTTGCAATATCCTCTGAGTAACTAGATTACTGTCCTGTTAACTACTTTTGTCTGGCCATTAGTTTGTGGATGAAAAGTTGTGCTTTTCTTCAGTTTGGTGTCCATCAGTTCCCACAGACTTGACCAAAACTTCCCCACAAATCGGGTGTCTCGATAAGATACAATAGAAGTGGGTAGTCCAAAATGAACCCATACATGTTCAAAGAACAATTTTGCAATTTGTTCAGCTGTAATCTGTTTATTACAAGGTATCAGAATACACATTTTGCTGAACCTATCCACAAAAACATACAGATAATCATGAGCTTTCATAGATTTAGGCAGTCCTCCAACAAAATCCATGGAAACACTTTCCCAAGAGTGAGAAGGAACTGATAGTGGAGTATACAAGCCTAGTTTTCTATTGTTGGGCTTGCTTTTAGCACACATAGCACACCCTCTTATATATCTAGAAATTGTCTCGTTCATTTTTGGAAAGTGACCTGATATCAAAGAAGTGTGTGCTTCTCTAATTATCTTTACTCTCTCAATTTGTGGAATGCAGAGTTTCCCACAATGATATAAGAGTCGGTCCTTCACATGATAATCCAATTCTTCTACTCGTTTGCCTTGACTTAAAGTTGCATATACATTTTTAAAGTCTATATCTTGAGCATATTGTTCAATGTAGCTTTCATGTAGCACATAATTATGCTTTTAAGTATAGTAGATGCATTTATAATGGGTCTAGATAACATGTCTGCAACTTTATTATGTATGCCCTTTTTATATCTGATGACTAAGTGAAAATGTTGTAGAAAACCCATCCATTTATAGTGTCTTGATTGTTGCAACTTAGTTTGGGAATGTAGATATTGAAGTGGTTGATGATTAGTATGTATTACTATCTCTTTGCCCATTAAGTAATGTTTCCACTTTTTCACACTCTGAACTAATGCATACAATTCTTTATCATATGTAGGATAGTTAACTACTGCAGGATTAAAAGTCTCAGAATGATAACATATGGGTTTATTGTGCTGTGTCAACATTGCTCATCACTGGCATCTGTTTGGATCTCAAATGGTCTTTGCAGATCAGGTAGTGCTAGTACAGGTGTTGTACTAATATTTTCTTTCAAGGTGTCGTAGGCTTTCTGGTGTTTGCCTCCCCACTGAAACACCTTGTTCAATCCTATTAAAGCATGCAAGGGAGCTGCAATTGAGGAAAAGTTAGAAATGAACTTCCTCCAATATTGTGTTGCCCCTAAGAAGCTTCTCACTTCTGTAGTAGACTTGGGTTTAGGTCAGTTTACAATGACTGCCACTTTAGAGGGATCTATTTTCAATTCACCACCCCCTACTATATGACCCAAATAATTCAGAGATGTTTTGCCAAATTCACATTTTGAGAGTTTAACATGAAGTTTTTCTCTTTTCAAAACATCTAATGTCTACTTAACATGCTTTAAATGTTCTTCCCACATTTTACTAAAAATCAGAATGTCATCCAGATACACAATAACAAAATCATCAAGAAAAGGTCTAAGTACATCATTCATTAATCTCATGAAAGTAGCAGGAGCATTGGTCAAGCCAAAAGGCATAACCAACCACTCATACAATCCTTGCTTTGTTTTGAAAGCAATCTTCCATGCATCTTGTTCTGCAACTCTGACCTGATGGTATCCACTGTGCAAGTCCAGCTTGGTGAAATAAACAGCGTCTTTCAATTGATCTAAAAGATCATCTATGTGAGGAAGGGGATAACGATTTTTGATTGTTATCTTATTCAGTGCTCGGTAGTCAATGCAAATTCTCCACGAGCCATCTTTCTTTCTCACCAAAACGATTGGTGACCCACATGGTGACGTGCTAGACGAAAAGTTTGTCTTGGACTTTATGATTTCAATGAAGAAACTGTTCACTTTGATGTGACTTGAGCATTTGCCTATGAAATCGATCACTGCATGCTCATGAGCTTGGTTTTATCCTAAAATATAGATTAGGATAAAATATGGATTAATATAGTGTTGTTAAATTATTTTAATTGAATTATTTTGTTGGTGATTTGTAAGGAGATAGATTTTAAGAATTTCAATTTTATTAAATGTCATTAAGAGACTTAGTAGACTTATTACATGTCACCAAGGAGGTATGGGCACTACAACATAGTGAAGCATGACCCGTGTTAAACCCGCAAGTACTCGTGGGTTTTGGCGGGTTCTATACCGACCCAGGTCAGTTGCATAGAACCCGCATTTAAGACCCAAACTTTGCGGGTTTCTTATAGAACTCGTCTACCCGTATAAGACCAGAAAGTATTCTATAGGACCTCTATAGAACCTGTCAAGCCTCAAAAGGCACAAAATGTTCAATTCTTTTATTTTTATTTTTGCTTTTTATTTTTTTCTTTTTTGGAAATGAGGTGATCTATCTGTTGCATTCCAATTAGACTTATACCATCTACCTCTTTCAAATATTTGCTTGAGGTAAACATCCTGCCACCACCAATGGCTTCTTTGCAACTCTACCCTTGTGAATCAAGGTCTTCATGGCTTATTGACTGAGTGACTTTATTGTGCATTTGTTCTAAAAGCATATAGTTATTCACCTTGTGTGTACCATCCATGTCCATAGTCCTTGAAACCTTCATGAATTCTAACCAAAGATTTTCAATTTCTTTTCATTATAATTCTTTTAATATTTGTATAGTAATGCACTTGTATCTACCAGCCAATGGGCTTTATTTCTTTGCACCACCACCTTCTTGGGAAGGAAATTACCTCTTTGGATGAAAGTTACATGCTTGCTAAATGTCAGCTATGCTCCAAAATAAAGTGAGGGATCAGGAATGATCCTTTGACTCAAAATAGTTTTAGAGGTGGGTGTACATGCTTTTCTATTATGGTGCAATTTTGGCCATACCCGTCACTCAATTGAATGACCTTTAAGCTTGCATTATTGGGGTCACACGTACTATTTGCTAGCATGCTTTTATACATGAGTTTGATTTAGATTTAGAGTAGAGTTTTCTTTTACTGTGCTCTTCGTTGGTAGATGCATTCCTGCATTCCTTTTATAGTTGTTGATGCATGTTAACTTATTTTGGTCATTTTTGGATGTTAATCAAATTTCAATTTTTGTACAACTTGCATACATTTTTCTCAAATTCGCTCCTAATTTTTTTAGAAAAGTGTCAATCTAACCTTCCTCCTTTGAACTAGGTTTAATGTCCCATATCTAGTATCAACATCTTCTCTCTAAACTTCATCACTACTTTATCTTTCTCCTGCTTGGTGAAGTTTGGCGGTTTATGAACTTTATTCATTTCCTGTTGTGGTGGTTTTGGTGGTAGCCCCTCATCTTATTTTTGCTTCTACAGGTCCCCTTGTATTTGCTTATTTTGAAGAATGTAATCTCTAGTCCCTTCGACCTAGTTTCATCACTATGAATGTAATATCTAGTCCCTTTTGTGCTTAAAATTTACCATATTTTAAAACCTTTTTGTATTTTGACGAGTCTTATAAGGGTCATTCCTGAGTCTTATACGAGTCGACGAGTCAATAACGTGACGAGTCTTATACGAGTACGAGTCGTCCAACAATTCTACAATACATAGGGGATTTTATGACAATATTTGAGACAATTTTTGGTTAACTTGTCTTAACTTGAGACAAAAATAAAAACTTCTATATTGTCTTAAATGTTGTCTTTAAGTGAGAATCTTAAATTATTGTCTTTATAGAGACAATAAATAATTATATTTGAAGACAATATAATATCACTTTTGCTTCTTTAGAGACAATATAAAAAAAGGAATCCACAAAAATATCACACCATTGAAATAAATCAATATAAAAAAGTTTAATTAAAAATAAACTACAATATCATTGATTAATTCATGTTAGGGCATGGTGGAATGGAACCACCAACCTCATTCTTATAAGGCAAGTGTTATGCCATTGAACTAACACCCTTTAAAGAATTATGTGATGATATAGGCATTGATTTAAAAAAAATGCTTGATACATAATGACATAATATTTATAAAATTTATGACGGAAATTGGCTCTGCTAGGGTTCTAAGCGACCCCCCAACGACACCGACAGCACACCAGGCAAGACCATCTCAGGGGGTGAGAAAGCCTCTGCAGCATTTCAGAGCTGCAGAGCATTAAGGCTACGCAATGGCACAACCTCTGGGGGGGGCGTCAGAGCCCTCCCCGTCGCAGCAAGATCCTGCGCAAAACGTCATTTTTGGTTCAGTGGACAAAGAAATCTTGAACAGGGGGAAAAAGCCCCAAAATGACAATAAGGAAAATGGAAGACGGAAAGAAGGAGAAAGCGGTCACAAGAAGGAACAGAAAACCCTGAAGAAGGTCCGAAAATTTCCTCAACAACGTGCAGACCAGTGGCCAAGGAGCGGCCACGAATAGAGCTACCGGGAGACAAGATTGACAGAAGAATAGAGTATATGCGAGATCATGCCCTCATTGGGAAGTTCATAGGGTTCTGGCCTACTGAGAAAGCCCTATATGGTTGGATAGCGGCGAAATGGAAACCTAAAGGAGATGTCACTCTGCAGCTAGGGCCGAAAGGCTTCTTCACAGCAATCTTTTTCTGCCTGGAGGACAAATACAGAATACTAGTAGAAGGGCCCTACTTTTTTAATTCAGCTGGATTATACCTGCGGGAATGGATCCCCAGATTTAACCCAGACAAGGAAGATCTGACGTGGGCGCCAGTTTGGATCAGATTATACTCTCTCCCGGACGAATACTGGGATGAGGACATACTCAGAGGGATCGGAAATGGGGTGGGAGAGTATATCAGAGCGGCAGAAGAAACCAAATCTCGTAAGTACATCTCCTACGCTCGAATATGTGTTTTCATTCACCTCAATGAAGCTCTTCCAGAGTCGGTAACTCTCGCCCATCGAGATGAAGAATGGATCCAGCCTCTCGACTATGAACATGTTCCATTTCGGTGTAGAAAATGTCATGCCCTAGGACATCTCTTTAGGGATTGCCCTCAAAATGTCCAAATCAGCATCCCTGACTCTTCTGATACCCCTACCCAGGACGGCTTTACTAAAGTCTCTAGCAGGAAGCGCTCTCACAAAAAACCCCAAAATGGGTATAAACCCCAGCCCAACAAATCCCATGGCCCAGTAACCAAGAACAGCTTTGATATTCTTGGACAATCCTCAGATGAGCTCCCTACCAATGCTGATGCCAACCCTGATCACCCATCTTCCTCTTCACCTCCCCCTCCATCTAAATCCCCTCCCAAATCTCCGTCCCCCATCATCATCCCTACCATTCTTAAAAGAGATCAGAAAGATACTGCAGAGATCCTCAAGGAAATGGAAGTGGACGGAAAAGTAGACCTCCCCCAGAATCTAGAGACCAGCATTGAAGACAACAATCAAGTGCAAATAATGGAAGAAGAGCCAGAAAGCATAGATCTGAATGGCTTAGACATCTTGGAATTAGAACTTGCTTGCAAAAAGAAAGCATACGATTCAATTCCAGAGCACCAACTTAATAAGCTCGAAGTGATCATCTCACGAGCCTATCATCAGCACCAACTCGGGATACAACCAGGAAGCCAATGGGATGGAAATCTGCGCCCAAAGGACACAAAAAAAAGAGGAAGAAAGACAGATCTGCAAAGAACAATAGAGATTGGGAAAATCCTGGTAGACTCAGGCAGATATGCTAAGTTGACAAAGTACTACAAGCCCTCTGTCAATGGTTAATCATGAAGCTGGTGTCTTGGAATATAAGAGGGCTAAACAGCCCTGGAAAACTCAGGATGTTAAAAAACATGATAAAAAAGGAAAAGCCACAAATGTGCTTTCTCCAGGAAACTAAGTGTAACAGTACTACGCTAGGCAGCATTCTTTCAAAAGCCTGGCCAGGATGTCGTTCGGTTGCAGTAGACGCCTCTGGAGCTTCAGGAGGGCTGGAAATAGCATGGAATACCCAAGCGGTATCCCTCTCAGATTTTCATGCAGCACACTACCTTATACAGGCGACCTTTCACATTTTGGGCACCAATATTCACGGCAACCTATCAAATGTTTACTTCCCACAAGACACCGGAAGTAAGGTAGCGCTCCTTGACACGATTGAAGCTCTAAGTAACAGTAGAAGACACCCACTTTGGATCGTTGCTGGGGACTTCAACATGATTACTAAAACTGAAGAGAAGCTAGGAGGGAGGAGTAGAATGGAACCTGAAGTCAATCGCTTCAAGGAATTCATCCAATCGACATCTCTCTTAGATATGCCGTTTTGTAATGGCATCTTTACTTGGAGTAATCACAGGGCTGGCAAACATCAAATCACCTCCAAACTGGATCGCTTCCTCCTCTCAGACAACGCGGTCCACTTAGGAGGAGACATCTCAGCAGCCATTCTTGCTCACACAGGATCGGATCACTGGCCAATAGCTCTACAATGGCAAAGACCAGGTAACTTAATCAAAAGACCCTTCCACTTTGAAGGATTCTGGCTTACGCATCCCACTTTCAAGGACTTTGTCAAGACCACCTGGGCCTCGTTCATTCCCCCAGAAGGAGCAAAAATGTATCAATTCCAGCAGAAATTAAGATTTCTCAAAAGTCACCTAAAAAGATGGAACAGGGAAACCTTTGGAAATATCTTCGAGGCGCAGCAAGAGTTAACTCAGGATCTGGAGGTTCTCCACCAAAAGATTATCTCGGAAGGGCACACGGAAGCCACTCTGGAGCAGGAGCGACTCATCCATAGCCAGCTGGAGGATAGGAGAAAGCAGGAAGAAATCTACTGGAGGCAAAAGTCAAGAGTCAGATGGCTGAAGGAGGGGGAACGTAATACCAAATTCTTCCACAGAACTACAGTTCAGCGAAGAATGCATAACAATATACCCTTCATCCAAAACCAAATGGGGGCAAAAGTAGAGACACATGAGGGAATTGAAGAGGTGCTCCTCAATCACTTTCAATAGATCCATCAAGAGCAAAGAGAAGACCGGCGACAGGCCATTAGCAAAATTACTAGCAATGTTCCGAAGCTCATTACGGAGGAACACAATGAACTCATAATGCACCCTATTCTTCCCCAGGAAGTGGATGAGGCAATGACACAGCTCAAAGAAGGTAAAGCCCCAGGCCCAGATGGATTTACTACCACATTCTTTCACTCTTTCTGGGATATGATAAAGGAGGAAGTCTGGCAGATAGTTGAAGAATCCAGGGCTACGCGCTGGCTTCTTCCCTCTCTCAACTCCACATTCATCACTCTCATCCCCAAAGAGGAGGACTCCATCACCCCTGATAAATTCAGGCCAATTGCCTTATGCAACGTCATTTACAAAGTCATATCAAAAGTCATAGCAAATCGACTCAAACCCCTCCTTCCCGGGCTCATCTCTCCGGAACAGTCAGGGTATGTGGAAGGACGACAAATAATGGATGGTATTCTACTCACTCACGAGATCATTCACTCCCTCAAGCACTCAAAGCAAGCAGGTATGCTTCTTAAATTAGATCTTTCCAAGGCCTTTGACAAACTAAGTTGGAACTATATACATCATATGCTAAAAGCTTTTGGTTTCTGCTCCTCTTGGGTCCGATGGATCATGAGCCTAATAACTTCCACTCATTTTTCAATCCTTGTGAATGGCATTCCCTCCCGCCCCTTCAAACCCTCCAGGGGTATCCGGCAAGGGGATCCCCTATCCCCCTTTCTCTTTGTTCTTATGGCTGAAGGATTAGGTCGTCACATTAAACAGGCCCTCCATTCTCATCAAATCAAAGGCATCTCCGTGCACAACTCTTCAGCCACCTCTCATCAGCAGTTCGTTGATGACACTATGCTTTTTGGTTATCCCTCTGTTCAAGAAGCCCTCCGTCTTAAATCCCTCCTCCAGGATTTTTCGGAAGCCTCTGGCACGCAGATCAACTGCTCTAAATCGCAGGTTTTCTTCTTTCATACTCCACCTTCGGTCAAATCTGCTGTAACTCGCATCTTGGGCTTCCCCTCTGCTTCCCTTCCCTCCAAATACCTGGGCGCACCCCTCACGGCATCAGCCATTAAGCAACCCGCATGGCGCTCCCTTCTTGAGAAACTTGATAACCGTCTCAACCTCTGGACATATAGATCTCTTAACTTAGCCAGTCGAGTTGTTCTCATCAAATCGGTCCTGCAGGCAATGCCTCTGTACTTGTTCTCTATTCTAGCCGCGCCAAAGTGGGTTCTAAAAAGCATAAGAAACCTTCAGCGTAATTTTCTATGGAGCAGCTCAGCCACCAATCGCAAATGGGCCCTGGTTAAATGGACCAATGTATGCATGCCCAAAGACAAGGGGGGCATTGGGCTAAGGGACCCTGAGTACAGCAATTCTATTATGAATGCCAAGATCTGGTGGCAATGGATCACTAACCCAGATAAGCCGTGGGTCAAAATCTGGATAGCCAAATATGCCGGAAATAGACCTCAAGAAGAACTCATCAGATTCATTCCTACCGAAAAGGGATCTCTAATATGGAATGCCGCCAAACAGCACTATCAGTTAATTCAAAAGCACAGCTTCTGGGAAATCAGGAATGGACGCACTGCAAGATTTTGGACTGATGCCTGGAACCAAATGCCCAAACTCAAAAATGTTCTTCACCCTTCTTTGATACCTGATAGGCAGGAGCAGCAGCAGGAAAAAGTTCACCAATTCTGGTCGCCGGAGATGGAGTATGGTTTTAGAAAATGGAAACAGAGCAACCAAATTCTCAACAGCACAGATGCGCGGAAGGAAGAAGAGCTGAGGATCGAGCTAAGGAAAAGAAGTATAAGGCAGGATAATGGTGGGGATATCCTCAGATGGGGATACCAACCCAAGGGATCCTACACTACCTCAGAAGCCTACAAGGTGATATGCAACTTCCCCACACCTCCAGACCCTTTGTGGAGCAAAATATGGGAGCTCGGACCCTGGCCAAAAATCTCCTACTTTCTTTGGCTGGTAGGACATAAAAAAATACTCACATGGGATAAGCTTAGAAAGCGCAACTTTCATGGCCCCTCGATTTGTCATAACTGCTTTCAAAGTGAAGAAACTCTCCAACACCTCTTGGATACCTGTCCTCTAGCCAATCAACTTTGGGATAAGGTCAGTTTCAGATGCCAAAAAAGATGCAGAGGGGAAAACGACATCATCAACTCCATAAGACAATGGCCAAAGCATCCCTACAAAAGCAAGATCCTCAACCATTTATGGAGTATCATCCCGGGGATCGTCCTATGGAATGTCTGGAAGGAAAGAAATCAACGCATATTCAAAAACAAACGATCTCCTACTGAAGAAACCTGGAGCAGGATACACAGGAACATACAAGAGACGATGGCGCTTCAAGTATGGACTAAGGAAGATCTCCCATCCACAGATAATGAACATAACATTCTAGACAATTGGCAGCTGCAGTTACCTCAAGAAATGCTCAAGAATAGCACACCTAATAGCAACTTCAAGGACATCTGCCATTGGAAAGCCCCCCCTAAAAACTCATATAAGCTGAATTTCGATGGGGCTTCCAAAGGCAATCCAGGAGCAGCTGGATTTGGTGGCATACTGAGGGACCATGAAGGCACTCCTATGCAAATATATTTTGGGAACATGGGGTGGGATACCAATAACTCAGCAGAGTTGGAAGGGCTTTGGCAGGGCCTTCTGCAAGCTTGGAATCTCAATCTTCAACCCCTGATTGTAGAAGGCGACTCCCAGATTCTTATCAACATGGCCACCCGTATACAGAATGGCTCGCAAGCGAGGAAAGTAGCACCCAGTTGGAGACTAGAAGCAAGGCTAAATGACATAGCACAAAAGCTAAGCAACACTAGAGCTATCTCCTTTACACACACTAAAAGAGAAGGCAACAAAATTGCAGACCTCCTAGCCAACATTGTGGTCGAGACTGATCTCCCCCTTCTATTCGGAAGCACGAATATCATTCCTAACAGGCAACAACTCCAGGAATGTGAAAGCCTGATCCAAGGAGAGGCTGTCTCCCCAGATGCGGGTGTCATCGAGCCAGGATATGGGGAGCCACATGCCCAGCATGTGCCGCCACGTGATGGACAAAGGATTTTAATGCCCCTCGCCGCCGAGACATTAAGACGGGAGAAGCATAGTGGAATCCTTAATGAGGATGCTGGGAACGATGGTGAGCCTGCAGAGAGCATTCAATGCGGGCAAAATCCAAGGGAATGTCAGCTGGCTTAAGAGGGATGGAATGTTGTGGTTCTGGGCTCAGAGTGCCGAGCAAGCAACTCAGATCTCTGAGGGAAAGTGTTGCGCCATTGATGCTGAGAGCGAAGACATTCATTTGGACGAGGTTTGCTCCCTGCTTGTTTATCCTGGGCTTTGTTTATGTACAGTTGAGCTCTGCCTCGAGTCAATTTGGGGACAGCACTCAATTGGGAGTGAACGCAGTAACAACAGGCCCTCAAGCACTGCTCTGGAACAAGCTGAGGGCGTCGTTGAAACCATGGTGCGACTGCGTGAAGGAATGCCGTGTAGAAGAGGTCCTGGGCGTGGTGAGTCTTCTCGTCCCCCTGCAGCGAATGTCCACCATCACTGCTGCTGCTGGTATTGCTACAGAAGGGCGGGAGCCACACCAATTCCAGCCAGTTAGTTTTTGGAGGCCGGCAGCTCCAATGATGGAGTGCCCATGCTTTCAGCGTTCGGCTCAGTCATTTTTACCCTGCGCAGCTCGCGGGATAATGCTGGCATTAACGCACACATCTCAGTTCTTTTTACAAAGGTTCCTGAGGAGAATGAAGAAGGAATGCAACCGGTCTCCGCTGAGGTACTTCCAGAGGGCAATAGGGAGAAACGCCCAGTGGTGCAGCCATCAAATGCAGAGGGTAATTTAGAGAAGGAGCTTCAGCAAGCCCCTACCCGACCTCAAGAGCAAGAGCTGTCGGCCCCCGCGCAGGATCCTATGGCAATGTGGGCAGGCATCCCAGAAGGCCAAGGCTGGTGCAGAATTATTGAGGAAAAACCTGAAGATTAATTCCCAGAGGCACTCTCTAGCATACATTTCTCTCTCTCAGGTCTGGTATAGGTTCGGGGTCTCGGTTGGTATCTGGATTATGCTAAATATCTATGTTTGTATCCTTTCAGTTCTTGTTCATGTTCACGTTTACTATAGTATGGGAAGTAGGCCTGGCAAAGTCTGTTATGCGTCTTTTTGTTGGATGCCCCTGCGCGGGCCGTTTTGTTACTACTTGGGAACATCTCTATGTCATGTGTTTTGGTATAAACTGGAAGTGCTGCCCCTGCGAGGGCAAATTTTGAGTCAAGTACAACTACCCAAGGTGCCACAGTCGGCCTGGGCTGCCTGTCTTTTTGAATGTAATGTTTACCTGTATATAATATAATAGATTAGCTAGCTTTGCCGAGAAAAAAAATATTTATAAAATTTATAATTTCACAACCCCTATTTTTAACTTAATAAAAAATAATTCAATAGAGTTAGATCAACATCACACCCATGTGGCATGACCCGCACAAAAATAATTACAAACAAATTCATCTAGTAATACAAAAAAATAGTAACTAGAATTAGCACAAGCTGTTAAAATCTTGCTACAACTATTGAATGGTTTCTATTTAGTGTTTTTCCACTGTTGATCTCTTTCTCTAGTTCCTGTTTGTCCACACCATTGGTTAAAATATTATATTGAAAAAAGATAAGAAAGGAAATTTTCTGAAACTTGGTAAAGCAAGGAAAATCTTTAAAATGATCATCTTTGAAATCTGGTTAACAAAAGAAATCAACAACGATGTGTCTACACAATCTAGATTTCATATTTCATATAAAATAAATTCACCTCTAACACGAAATACCATTTTTAAGGGACATCCCCTGATGAAGCATTAGCATGTCAATTTGTAGGAAATTTGGAGAAGATTTTAGCCATTTTAAATCATGTTTTATTGTTCATCTGCTTATATATAAATGAGGCAAATGTCCAAAGAGAAGAGAAGAACATATTAGGAGTCTATCGCATGCTTAAAGAAAGTCTTAGATCAGCCCAAAAAAAACCAAAACAGAAGAAGGATCAATGGGGGAAAAAGGGGAACCCAATGAGGAGTGGACAGGTGGGTTGTTGGCACGAAAATGACAATAGGGAAGAGACCTTATGGTTCAGGCTCAAGGGGCCAACAAGGCTCTGTTGTAGTCTTGCACAATGCTGACCTTTTCACCTTACCTAGAGGGCAAGGAGTCTCAGCGGAGAATTGCCACAACTAAAGTTAGATGGAGTAGGAGGGGTATCAAGGAAATGTAAATAACATACAACAATAGATCATCACACTCAATTCGTTGTACTATCTAAAGTTGTCATTCAGCTCACGCCATCGCAAGAAACTACCTAGTTATTGATCATTCATTTAAAATTTTAAATAGCCCATCAAGAACACAATGATACAATAAGGAACCCAAAATGCTTCTTTCATTAACTGGAATATAAGAGAGTACATGATAGAATATAAAACGCTCGAGGCCCTTTCATCAAATACCGAAACAATACTTTTCATAGAACACAAATAACAAGAATGGACATAAGCAGAGTCGAAGATAGTCCTGGCTCTTCCGTAACCAATCCGACTCTCAGGATCCTGCCCTTACTCACCCACTTCATCACCAACCCCTTCCTCATGATCTTTTTTTCTTTTTATCCTTTGTTCTCCATTCCCACTACCAGTTTCGTTCCATTGAAGCTACCCTCACCTACCTTCTATTTCCCTTGCTCAGCTACTTCTGTACTCTTCCGCCACATTGCCGCAACTTCCCGTTCACTCCCAGTTCTCGTCCCTTTCCTTTGGCTGTCAGCTTCGCAACCCAAACCATTGTCCTTGCCCCATATTCTTGACCTTTCTTCCCACCAAAATCCAAAATGAAGGCCCGAATAGGTGCTGACTACAGTACTTTGACTCATCCCCAAGTTAATCTATCTTAAGTGTTGTCGGATTTGTTTTTGCTCTTAACAGGGTCTGTCGTTATTGTTTGTTGTTGTGTTGGTTCCTCCTTTTGCAGTTGTTGCTTCCTTCCTTGGGTGTGTTGGTCCTGCTTCTTGTGCGGCTGCTTCTGCTACATTTTGGCCCTTCTTTCCCAAACTAAGGCCCCAACTCAATTAGTGCAACAATTGTTTCCAGGTGGAAGCAGTTATAATCTTCCAATGTCGTATGCTAGACGCTTGTGAGGGTTTATGTATATTGGAGAAATTTGGCCGCTGATGTGTAGTTTGGTTGCTCAGGCCATGCATTTTGCAAGGTGCTCCACTTTTCTTCAACATCGTCACATACCTCCCTCAGTGCTCTTACACGTTTACGGACTGGTGACCTCAGATCATGAATTTTATCTTTTGTTTTCACCAATTCCTCCTCAATTTGTTGTACCCTATCCTCAAGAGAGGCAATCTCGTCATTGATTTGCTTTAGCTGGCCTTTGTCCCTACAGGTCTTTCTATCAATGATGCGTTGCTGGAGTTGTTGGCAAAGTGGATAGATTGGCTGGTTTTTCATGGACAAGCTGCCTGACCAATCATTCACTTGGTCCAGTTGCACATAACCATCTGTCAGGGCATCAGTTAGCAAGCTTTTAGTGCAGCAGAAGTGTTGAGTTTATGCTCAATCTCCATGATGTAGCTTGTAGTTGGATCGGGAAATGATTCTCTAGCCATATCTAAACTCTTCTTCAGCTCCTTGTTGGTGGCCACAAGTTCTGTCCATGATGTCTGATTATGGTCACAGCTGTCGGCCAAAACGATGGCCAAAAAATCATCAGGCGCTTCAATTACTAAATCGAACACAATTGGCCAAAGTGCTCTTAGCTTTGATGTCACATGCTCGACCTGCGATTGTAGTTGTTGATTGTTATGTCAGAGCCGATATCGCTCAATCATGATAGTGACAATTTGTTTCTTCTCGCGTTCATGCTTAGCGACCATGTCATTGTTTCTCTATTTATCCCTCTGAGCTTCTTGTTGGATAAATCTGAATAGTTGTGTAGATGACCAATGCTGAAGGTTCTTAGGTTTCATTGTTGATGGGTCCAGGAAGTTTCTTTACAGGGGCTGGCTGCTAGCAATGGATTTTTCTAAGTGGCCTTGGGGGGAAGTTGCAGGCTATGTGGTTTCAAGAAATTGGGGAGTAGGAGGGATAGTTACTCACTCTGGAACCACTGAGAAATTTATAGGAAATGAGACTTCAAACAGTTCGATCATAGTGGAGTGTGGTTTTGATGTGATTGGTTCTTCGCCTGGGAGTTGGCCCATTCCTAGCAATAAGGATACTAGGGATGTTTGAACAACAGTATGGCCTTCACCCTCGTTTAGTGACTTGTTGGATTGGATAGCCAAATTGACTTCCATTTCTTTTGTGGTTATTCAAGTACCTGGAGGGACTATGTTAGATAGGGTCATGAAGGTGGAAGTTGTATGGGGGGATGAATCCCACAACTTGGGTGAGATAGTAGAGGTATATTATGGGTTTTCTTCAACAATTAGGGAGGCTGATGTTGACTGGAGTCCATCTCCAGTGAGGTCAACAATAGTCACGGCAAGCATTGTCTTTTTGCTTCTTGGTTGCTCGTACCTTAGTACCTTTGGGCTGCCTAGGTTTGGGTATGGTTGGCTTTATTCGAGAGTGAGGGCTATGATGGGGGATAGCCACAGCAAGGGGAGTAGTTATGATTGGATTCAACAAAGTAAACCCTTGAAAAGCACTGGACTGGGGAGTCGTACATGTTGAACCATGGAAGATGGAAATTTTCTGCTGAATGGAGCTCATCTGTTGCTCCATTTGAAAGACCATCGACTGTAATTCCTCCTCCAACCCCCTCTTCCTATTGCTCCCAACCATGTCTCTTGTCAACCATTATGGTTGCATGCCCCCGAACAAATATTTGAACTAGCCACTTGTAATCTCGTAGACGACCCCTAGCCATGATCTGACCTCCGTGTGGAATGCCCCTTATGTCAATGTGAACCACTGTGGCCTCATTTGAAAAGTCTCTCAATGGATGGATTATGGCCTGATATAAGTATTGCCATGTGTTACCCCAAACCATATTTAGTGTGAGTAGTTATCAAGCAATCCCTTGGGGATTCTTTTCATCATCCTTATGGTGGCAACAATCTTTTGGTACCAGTCCTTAAATCATACCTCATTTATCTCTTTGCTGCTAAGGTCCCTGGACGTCCTCCATGGTGTGTATCTGAGCGTCAGTGGTTGCTCATCTGTGATTTCCACTAGGTTCCTCCCTGCTAGCACACACCATTTCCACATCACCAAAGTCATAATCAAATACCTGAAAATGAAATTTTTGGTTCATCTGTATAGATCCTCGCAATGTGCACTCATTTCTAGAGAAATGTATCATTACTTTCCCTGCAATGATGTAGAAAGTGAATCTAATGTGGTCCTTGTTGATCAAATCTATTTTTGTGCCCTTGCCACCACGCTTGGTGTTATACTCACTGTAATAATCATTGTCCCCCTCCTTCTTGGCTTGCTTCGACTTGGTCTTGAACATGATCGAGATTTCATCTCGTGTTGGTGAGAGCGGAAATTATTTGTCTAACCAGAGTGAGCCACCATGCATCTTGCTCCCCAGAATGTTAGTGCATTTCATTGCAATGAAAGACGTTCCGAAAATCGACATCTTGCTCCCCAGAATGTTAGTGCATTTCATTGCAATGAAAGACGTTCCGAAAATCGACAAACTCCTCAAATTTATGAAAGTCGAATGCTGAAGTGACTGAGATGCTCCTTTTATATTCGTTGCCATTGTATCATCACCCTTCAGAACTTCTTCTATATATAACTCTCACTTGAGCGCTAGAAAGTAGAAACAATTCGAAAGATCGTTGTCTACTAGTGTGGCCTTGTCACATTTCCCATACAATGATTCTATAACAATATTCTGTCATCTAGTTTGTCTTCAGGAACTGAGATTATCTTCGTCATACATTTGCATTGCTGATATATGACAATTACAGGGAACTGATAGCAAGTGCTTGAGTAACGTTGTTGAGTTTCAAGCCGAGACTCGAAGAATTTTGTCACCTAAATTGGAAGTTCTGAAAATTCCTGCATAAGTATGCAAATTAAGTAGACCAAATTTGACACGATGTTTCAGACTAGACTCGCTAACTAATTACTACGACAACTTCACCTATGCATACTTGATCATGTTAACTAGTCATTGGCTGAGCTGTACCTAACTTTGATGTCGCATGACGGGAAAAGTACAAAGTGGAGCAGATGGGTAATAATGACCGTAATGGCGAATTTATTGGTAATCTTTCCATAATAGGAAAAGATTCTATGGAAATTTACCTGACAGGGGTATTATTACCTAATTATTACGAAAAACACTCTAAATACGATGGATAAGACTTGTGAAACATGCGACTGACCTCCACGATGACTGTCAGTTTCGGTGAGGTGGCATAGGTACTGCAACTGAGCTAACACACGAGAATTATTATACGGAAAATAAAATAAAATAAAACTTAAACGGACTGATTTCTTGATTGTCTTATTACTACTAACTCTAAACCTACCTATAGGCCCTTTTCAGAGGCCTCATCAATTAGAATATTGGGTGTTGTACTGATGGAAATGATTCAAGCATGCACCATTTGCCCATCCTGGTATCAAGATTCTCTCCAGTTGCGTGACTATGAATGGACTAAGAAAATGCATCTACATCTTACCTGGGAACTTCTAAAACTTGACATCTTATAATAAAAATTTTCCTCCAACTGTGAACAATTTTCTCTTAATGTGCTTGTTGTGCCATGCTTTCTGCCTTGTTTTCTCAATAGACTAGTTGAATTCAACTATAAATCTGGCTTCATCTAATTCCATCAATTCCTCCAACCGCTTCTGTAGCAATGTATCATCTTTCATATTTGTTTCTTCAGAAATGAATATGCTCAGTGTTGCAAATTCAGTAGGCACCATGGCTTCTTGTCCATGTACCAACTAGAATGGTGTTTTCTTGTGTGATCGCTTGATTGTCATTTGCTACACCCATAACGTGGCTGGTACATGCTCATCCCAATTGTCTCGACTTGCTGAACATATCTTCATTAGTCCCTTCTCCGGTATCTTTTTGAATGCTTCAATCATCCCGTTAGCCTAAGGGTGGTATGGATTGCTCTTATGATGTTGGACTAGGAAATTCTGCAGGAGGAATGCAACTATTTCATTTATAAAATGAGTCCCTTGGTCACTTGTAAGGACTTTTGGGCATCCAAACCTGGATATGATATTTTCAAAAATAAACCTTGTCATTGTGTCTATTGTACAATATTTAACTGATGCTGCCTCTGCCGATCGCATGAGATATTTGGCAGCTGTGATGATATATCGTGCATGATAATGACATGCTAGTGGGTTGATCGGCACAATGAAATCAACTTCCCACTTTTCAAAGATCTACACTGTACATATTGGTTGTAGTGGTAATTCATCACGATGTGAAAGTTTTCCAACTCTCCGACACACATCATAGCCTTTCACATATTATTTGGTGTCCTTGTAGAGTGTAGGCCACCATAACCCTGCTTGCAAGACCTTCCTTGCCATTACTTTTCCCCCGACATGCCGTCCCGCAACTCCAGAGTGGCACTCCCATAGTACATCTTTCCTTTCATGTTGGAGTAGAGATCGTCACAAGACTTGATCAAGGCCCAACGTATAAATATGTCTTTTGATTAGCTGATAGTCAACTTCTCACACCACCATGTGTCACGTTTGCGTTGCTATATGTCCCTCCGGACATTGCCTTGTGGATAGAAAAGTTGCAATTTCCTCCAAGTAGTTAGGTATTGCTTCTATGTGGAATAAATCAGCGTCTGATAGTTGATCATCTAGGAAGCCCCCAATTTCCCTTGATTCTATTCTGGAGAGGTGATCTAGTCCCACATTCAACTGGCCTGGTTTAATGATAACCTCGAATGTAAACTCCTGGAACAACAGTAGCCACTTGTAGATTCTTCCCTCTATGACTGGCTTGTTGACCAAGTATTTTAATGTCGAGCGATCTGTAAAGAATTTGAACGGGGCTCCAAGTAAATAGTGCTAAAACTTTTGCAAGGAGTATACGATGGCTAGTTCTTCTCTCTTGGTTGTGGTATAGTTCTTTTCTATAGTTGACAACTTCCTACATGCAAAGAATATTGAATGATCCAAGTTCCCTTCCCCTGGTTGCACCAACACTACCCTAGCACAATTCCTGATGTATTGATATGTGGGTGGAATTTTTTGTTCCAGTCTAGGTATACTAAGATGAGAGAACTTACCAAGTTTTCCTTTAGGATGTTCAATGCCGCTTGATAAGTCTTCATCCAATTGAATGTTTCCATATTCTTGAGTAGCTTCTCCATGAGGGTAGTTATGGATGCATAATTTTGGATGAATCAATGATAATATCCTCTATGGCCTAGCGTCGATCGCAACTACTTCATATTAGCCGATGGTTCCATATTTAAAATTGTCGCAACCTTTGGAGGGTCCACACAAACACCGTGTTTGCAATCGATGTGGCCCAGCGACGTACCAAATGGAATTATAGAGATACACTTCCTTAGGTTTAGCGATATTTCTAGCTATGTACACCTGTCAAAAATTACTCTAAGTAAGTTGGCATGCTTCTTCGATAGGTTGTAAACTGTCCAATCATCCATGTATACCTCCAAGAACTAGTGATGTGGTCTCTGAATGCGGCAATGAAAATTCAGGAGAACACAACAAGCACATTCTTTAGGCCACAAGGCATGATGTGGTATGTGTACAAGCCCCAATATGTGGTGAACATTGTTTTCTTCTTATCCTCCTCTTCTATTCGGACCTGATGGTACCCTGAGAACCTGTTGCAGCGGCTACAACCATCCTCCCAAAATTTTCCTCTACTTCATTTTGAAGCCTCCCTACCAACCATCCTTGGCAGCATGTCTTTCACTGACCATGTACTTATGCTTTCAATTGATTTTCTTCGGCTTATCAGCTTGTGTTTGCTAACTTGTTTACCTTTCACCTGCAAGTTGGCCTCCCGTGACTTAATCTTCAACTAGTTCTTGTGCTGACCTGGAGAATTGTGCAGAACTTGAGGGTAGTCAACCTTTCTCTCTAGAATTGCACAGTGCATACTGACAGGCAGAACTGCTCTCCAAAATTGCGCAGAGTATGCAGGATGCCTTCCCCAAGAAGATTGCATAGAGAAACCCATCACTGGGCTTTCTCTCAGAATTTGCGCATGTTCTGACTAGAAACCTTGGCTTCTATCCAGAAATTAGACAGAGCTTGAGGGGCAAAAAGAGCCACTCAGCCCAAAAACTACGCAGAAGTCATCCCAAGGCTTGTTTTCTGTTACATGTGCTCACAGGTTGACCGGTTCCCTCCATGACTGTGCAATATTTCCTTGCATGCATGGGCAACTTTTTACTGAAAATGAAAAAAGCAAAAGAGAAAAATCATCCCTAGATTTTAGGGATCTATTTTTAGAAGCTGGGGATTACATGCAAAAGCCATTTTAGAAACCTCTGCAAAGTGTCACCTTTTCCTAGAATTGTGACATGCACGTCATAAGCCTCGATTACGATATTGCGATAATGAGATTATCATAATTGCACATCTCTCATACTTAATAAACTGATACAGTGATATTGTTATTGCATATCTGTGGGTTACTCAAAGATAAGTTTTATTTACCATTTGAAAAGGTTTTACGATGCTCTATATTAATGAATAGTAAATAACCACGCGAAGCCATGATTTTAGTTATTAAAGGATTCTAACAGTATTTATGATTTCAAATCCCAAGGAGATTTGATGGCATGTTCAGATTGATTCGCATTTAAAATTCCCTTTCCTTCATTTCAAAGCCTTGTGTGTTTTTATGCTTTCGCGTTTAACTCCTATTGCTCTTCATTCCTTTGTATTCTCAATTTGTTGGTTTTTCCCAAGAAATAATTGTGTAACAAGATGACTAAGTCGAAGAAAGGAAAGAAACCCAACGAAGCTACACAATACTCTACTTCTGATGTAACAAAAATTCCCCCATTATTCTCAGACACGGCATGCACTATCGACAGTGGTACTTCCTCATGGAAAACCATGTACGAGTTGCTGGAGAGCAAGGGTCCAAGGATAATTCAAAGTAAAGCAACAACAGATGCTACTACCTCTTCTAAAGCCTCCCACTTTGAAGCTATAAGTTCTTTCCTTCACAGAATTGTTGCTAGACCTAAGATTTTACAATACACCGATATGGTAAAATGGATAATAGACAATGTTAACATTGTCGATCGAGCATTCCATACCTCAAGGAAAATGATTATTGGATCCCTCATAGCAGAAGACTTGAAAAACATGTATCATGTACTAGACCCAAAGAAGGTGTATGATAAAGCCTTCATCGAGCATTTCGTAGCCGATAATGAGGAACCATCAGACCCAATTAAGCAATGGAGGTCCAATTCAAACAAGCACAAATACGATAAATCGGGTGTGTATTCTATATCATCTCTTGATGCTCCCTACTCTTATATTGCAGCTATGATGTGTGGATTGTTTGAATATGTCGATACCACTGAATTCTATGTTGAGTGGGTTCCACTAATTGATGTAGTTGTAAACTATTTTATAATGGATTGGGGCACTATCTTGTCTAACAACCTTGCCTTACAAATTTGGGAATATAGACAACACCAATATGTACCTCTAGAAAATTCCCACCATTTTTTATGAGTGCCTACAGTATGGATGCAGTCGGTTTCACTACCAGTTTCCAAACTATGGGGTGGAAATGGACTATTCAAGATCCTACCCCCATTCATATATATCACAAAATCCTATGGGAGTCCAAATTTCAAACCCATTTCTACAAAATTGACCAAGGAATTATGCTACCCATCCACCAAGTTGTTTTTGACAAGAGGGCCCCAAGGTTATCTGATGAGGCCAAGATTGATATTTTACCAATAGATAGGTGGTTTGGGGAAGAACTGTTTACTTATGTCCAAGTCTTTGGAAGTATAGCACCTCCCCATGTTCTCCCATGGTATGTACCAGATAAACTGCTTGCCAGAGAAATTGCTTACCAAACTGTAGGAGATGAGATAACCAAGACCCTAAAAGAATCTAAAAAGTCACTTTGGCCTTCCTTTCCCATCCAATGTGGTGTTTATGCATTACACAATTTCAAACATGATACTCTTGAAATCGATCACATTACATATTTAAAGCTTACCACCATTCATCGCAAAGAGTTTGACCCCAATAAGGTTGCATAGAACTTCACTGTTTCAGTAATATAAGACAATTCAACCATGAGGATGTTGATTTCGATGACTTGTTTGAGTCAGCTGAGATGCTTTCACAAGTGAAACATTTGTCTACTTTGAGATTGGACCCACAAGAGTTAGCTCGTTTCCACCAGTACAGAAAGAAAAGGTTACAAAAGGTCCCTTTGGATATATTAGAAATCCTTTGAAGCATGTACTTAAATATATATTTAGAAGTTTTTTGGATTAATATTTTTTAATCAAATAAAAATGGTTGATCTTAATGATTGGGTGATTTTATTCAATTTTAATTAATACTATTTTTAATAATATAATTATATTAATTCATAATAAAATTATTATAATTATTTATTAAATAAATGTATTATTTAGGTGATTAATATATATGATTAAAATATTTTATCGATGAAGAAGATGATTCACTAAGACTGATATGGTTTATCGGACTTTAAGAAAGTACTAGTCTAGATTCTCGATCTATCATGCACAGAGAGGAATTAAACCCTTGAGGTGCAAACCTTTTTTTGGAATGTAGAATTTGAAGAATTTGACTTGCAATAAGCTTGTAAAGTAAATCACAAGTTGTTTTTTTCACTATATTGAATTTTGATTGAGATAATTACTTGCAATGTTGAATAGAAAATAAATCATTTATTTAATGTTCTCACTAATATTATGCAACTCTCGATTTAGCCAAATATATTTTATTTTGTGAAATCCTCAACTCTTTGTTAGAATTTAAACAACTTAATACACATTTAAATTTTATAATTTAACTATTATAAAAACATATAGCATTAGAAAATTACATATCAGTTTCATCTCATATGTTTTTTTATTAAGAAACTATGGCTCACCTAAAATTCATACTTACCAATCAGACTGGTATCGTTCATAACTACCAGTCAGACTGGTATCATTCATAGGTACTATTAGCACTCCAGGAAGCTCTCTTAGGTTGTAGCTCGAAGATGCTTGGAAACATATAAATCTTCAATATCATTCTCTAAACTATTGGAATGGATTGAGGTTTGGATCAAGTCAGATGACTGTTTCAACTTTATTTTCACTCAAAACATGCATAAACACCCTCAGCTTGACAAGGCTTTCAAACACAAATGCTCAATAGTTTATAGATTCAATGAATAGATGGAGAATCCTAACTGTACCAGTAGATACATACATAAACACATATGAATGGCTAGCTATAGAAAGTAAATGAAGGTTACAAATCTAATTTGTCAACGTAGAGATAAGATGATAGTTATATGGCATTCGACAGAGAAGAAAACATGAATAACCCATTCAAGTGCAAGCTTAGAATAGAGGGAATGATGGTGATTGAACATATAACAACAAAAGAAGCTTGTATTACTGGAATGAAGATGAGATGCTGAGAGGAGCAGAGTCTCCACAGTCTCTAAAAGTTCAACCCCTGATACTTCTAACTTTTAGCCATTTATAGTCTTTTTACAATGCTCTCGAGCTCTGTGAGGCTCGAGGTGTTTTAATCTATCCCCTCTGGCTTCTAATTGCTTGATTCCATAATTAGACAGACAGAGCTAGAGGTCTCTTTCTAACAACCCAATAACCAAATTCTGGTAATTTTTCCACGCTATCAGGTAGCTCGCTTGTGCCAGCGATGCTCCATGATCACTTCTGTTGGTTCGACTGCATCTTGCTGTGTATTTTTCCCCTTTCGGCCATCTGTCTCCTAGTCTCTGTCTCCCGACCTCTATACTGTAACAGAATGGGCCTTCGGGCCTTTGAAATCCTTTCAAATACCGAAAACGACTGTTTTTTGTTTTACATAGAGAAACGCTGCAACACTGTGAAACTCTGCCAAAACTATGTTCATTTCAGACTTCAAAAGTCCTTAAATACGGTCTATTCCTATATCAGGTCCGTCCTCATCATTATCGCAAGTCACTTCAGCCTTGCTCCTTTGTATTTCATTAAATAATGAAATATGTGAAAATACATTAAAAAATGCCTTTCAGCGGATCTCAAAATCTATGCAATAATGTTTATATAGCTATCGGGTCCAGCTAATCGCATTGCATACATGTATGAGTATAGGCCCCGCTCCATAATGTTTCTACGATTTTGATATCGCGATGCAATTAGTCACAATCGCATATCGCGATAGCGCCGGGCCATTGTAAGCATTCTGTTGTGGTTGCCGATTGCGATTTTCCGATTAGATCTGGACTCTTGATTGGCTAGATCTGATGTCTACTAGGCCTTCACTTGTTTATGCCTCCAATACTTTGTTTTTCACTGTTTTTATGTGTTTTGGGCCTCCCGATAGTGTTTCTTCGTCATTCTAAGGGCTCTTCTCATGCGATTGTTTTGATCTTTGGCATGATTTTACTAGCTTTTGAAGACTTAGAGAGCATATTTGGATCCATTTAGATCAGGACCCGATGCAATTATAGATGCGAGAGTAATATTTTGAAGTTCGGCTTATGGCCAAAGCAGAGCAAGAGGAGACGTGGGCATCGGAGCTAAAACAGGGGACATTTCTGCTAAAAATATTAGCACTACACCTTAGGGGCTAATAGTTACCAGTCATTTTAGTGTTTGTAGACTGGTATCATTCATAGGTACCAATCATTTCAGTGATGGTTGATTTTTCTGATAAGTCACTTATGTAAGGCTTGATTCCTTGATTCCCGAAGACACGTGGAAATTTGAATACATCAATCTCGTCGAGCATTGACCTTGTTTTGACGTGAGCATTTGCGTTTTGGGTGGAGAAAGCTAAGTGATGATGTAACTATTGTCCAACTAATTCATAATATAGTAATATTAATTCATAATAAAGTTATTATAATTATTTATTAAATAAATGTATTTTTCAAGTGATTATTTTTTATGATTGAAATATTTTATTGATGATGATGATAGTGATGATTCACTAAGATCAATATGGTCTATCGTACCTTAATAAAGTACCATCCTAGATACATCGAACTCCATATCTATCATGCGTTAAGAAGGATTAAATCCCTCGAGGTGCAAACCTTCTTTTTGGAATGTAGAATTTGATGAAAAGTTTGTACCTAAAGGAATTTGATCCCTCTTGGTGCATGATAGATCTAGAGTTAGATTGATGTAGGTTGCTTCTAGTTGAGGGAAACATTGTCACATTTTTAGATTACCATTATTATGTATATGTTTGAGATAAACTTCATACTTTGAAATTTCCACTATGTTTTCTTTGCTTGACATGACCATATCATTCTCTTCTTTAATTTAGTCTATATTGTGTGCCTTGAATGGTTTGTGTTTGGATGCTTTGAGTGTTTTGTGTGTTTATGCGTTTTGATTTGGATGGTATAATGTTTGTGGATGTATTGTGTTATATTTCTATATGTGTATGTAATTTTGTATTGGTAATTAGTTGGTGATGAAGGAAGGAGACAATTTTGTCAATAGTTTGCAGGAAGATTGATACTGCACATCTATTTCATTTAATTTTAGGTATCACAACTTTCGAAAACTAATTAATTCTTAATAGTGGCCCTCCAGGTATTACTAAATATATCTTGAAGAGTAGTTTAATTTTAAATTTTCTCAATTACCTCAATTTGTTGAGATGATAGATATTGTTAATAATTTTAATAATGAAATAAAAAATTTGAATACAAAATGAAAGTGTAATAATGTTGAATGACATAAAATGTGAATAATAAGAATGTAGTCAAATACTAATAGTCTTAATTGTGATTAATCTCAAACTATTTTCTTCTACTATTCTTATTGTCACCCCTGTTAGTTTTACCATATTTTCATATCGATTATATGAAAAGAAGAGTTGAAATCATAAATCATTCAAATCTTTAACTCGAGTTATTGTAGTAAACATCATACATTCTCTCTCTTACTGTCCAATATTAATAGGTTGAATTACTAAAACAAAAAAATCAATACTTATTATCAATACTTTTTTTGTGCTTACACTAAAATCAATACACATTGTTAATCCAGTCACTTTAAAATTAATGTACCATCATACATCTAGTTAGATCAAATACTAAATCAACGTCTACACTGAAATCAATGCATATAACACAAGCCATAAAATAGGATTAGAAATGAACATCTACACTGAAATAAATGCATACATTGCAAGAAATAAAAAAGGATTAGAAAAGAACATCTACACTAAAATAAATGCATATAATGCAAGCAATAAAATAGGATTAGAAATCAACATCAACACTAAAATCAATGCATCTAGTGCAAGCAATCAAATATAATTAGAAATCAACTTCTACACTGAAATCAATGCATCTAGTCCAAGCAATTAAATAGAATTAGAAAACATCTACACTAAAATCAATGCATTTAGTGCAAGCAATCAAATAGGATTAGAAATCACTACATTGAAATTAATGCATCTAGTTCAATCAATCAAATATTATTAGAAATCAACATCTAAACTAAAATCAATGCATCTAGTGCAAGCAATAAAATAGGATTAGAAATCACCATCTACATTGAAATCAATGCATCTAGTGTAGGAAATATTATTCTCTCTCTCTTTCTCTTCCCCATATATCTATATCTCCCTCCATATCTCCTTCTGTGTCCCTCTATCTCACCCTCAAACATACACACTCTCTCTGCATCTCTCCCTTTTCACTCCCTCTCTCTCTCCACTTTTCTCTTTCCATGTACTTCTTCTTCCCTCCCTCTCTCCCCTTTCAACTCCATCTCTTTTTCCCTCCCTCTCTCCTCTTCTCTCTCCCTCCTTCTCTCTCATCCTTCATCTCTCTCTCTCTCTCTCTCTCTCTCTCTCTCTTCATTCCTCCTCTCCCCTCTCCTTCAGTTTATATCCTTCAGGGCAAGCAATCAAATATGATTAAAAATCACCATCTACACTAAAATAAAATCTTATAGTCCAAGAAATCAAATATAATTAGAAATCAACATCTACACTGAAATCAATGTATCTATTGAAAGCAATCAAATAGACTTAGAAAGCTTATACACTAAAATCAATGCATCTAGTGCAAGAAATCAAATAGGATTAGAAATCAACATCTACATTGAAATCAATGCATCTAGTGCAAGCAATAAAATATAATTAGAAATCAACATCCACACTTAAATGCATGCATCTAATGAAAGCAATCAAATAGGATTAAAAATCACCATCTACATTGAAATAAATGCATCTAGTGCAAGAAATATTCTTCCTTCTCCCCCCCTTCCATATATATCTATATCTCCCTTTGTCTCTCTATCTCACCCCGACATGCACACACTCTCTCTAGCTCTCCCTTGTCACTCCCTCTCTCTCTCTCCACTTTTCTCTCTCTATATATTTCTTCTTCATTCCATATCTCCCCTTCCAACTCCATCTCTTTGACCCTCCATCTCTCCTCCTATCTATCCCTCCATCTCTCCTCCTCTCTCTCAAGTCCTCTCTCATCCTTCCTATCTCTCCCTTTCTCTCCCCCCATCTCTCTCTCTCTCTCTCTCTCTTTTTCCTATAACCATTTCACTATCTCCCTCCCTCTCTCCACCTCTCCCGCCTCCATCTTTGTGTTCCCCCTCTCTCTCTTGCCCTTCTCTCCCTCTCTCACTCCTTTCTTTCTCTCTCTCTCTTTATTCCTCCTCTCCCCTCTCCTTCAATTTATCTCCTTTAGTGAAAGTAATCAAATAGGATTAGAAATCACCATCTACGCTAAAATCAATACATCTAATGCAAGATATCTTCTTCCCTCTCCCCCCCCACAATCTATATCTATTCTCCCTCCATCTCTCCTTCCTTGTCTCCCTATCTCACCCACCAAAACACACACACTCTCTCTCTCCATATCTATTTATCTCTCCCTATCTCTATCTCTTTCCTCTTCCCTCTCTTCACCTTCTATCTATATTCTCCCTTTGTCTCTCTTTTGTCTCTAATTCTCACCCCAAAACATATACACTCTCTCTCAATGCCTATTTATCTCTCCCTCCTTCCTCCTCTCCTTCTCTCTCTCTCTTCCCCTTCTCTCCCTCTCCCCCTCCTTCTATCTCTCTTCCATCCTACTCTCCTATCCCCCTCTCTCTCCATCTCCCTTATCACTCCCTTTCTCTCCACCTTTCTCTCTTTGTGTCTTTCTCCTTTCCTCCCTCGTTCTCTCCCTCCCCCCTCTTTCTCTCTCTCACGTCATCGCTCTCTTCCTTCCTCTCTCTCCCTTTTTCTCCCACCTCCCTCTCTCTCTCTCTCTCTTTCCACCCTCCAACTTTGTCACTATCTCCCTCCCTCTCTCCTTCTTTCCCCCCTTCTCTCCATCTCTCCTTGTTTGTCTCTCTATCTCTCCCCCAAACATACACACTCTCTCTCCATCTATCCCTTGTCACTTCCTCTATGTCTCTCTCCACTTTTCTCTCTCAATTTCTTTCTTCTTCCTTCCCTCTCTCCCCTTCCAACTCCTCTCCCTCCTTCGCTCTCTCCTCCTCTCTCTCAATCCCCCTCTCTCGTCCTTACTCTCTCTTCCTTTCTCTATCTCTCCACTTTTACCACTCTATGTATTTGTTCTTCCCTCCTATATATATATAGAGTTAATATATATCATGATATATTAATATATATTATAAGATAACAAATTTAATATTGTATTAATTCAAAGTTATTAAATTTCATAATATTAATATTATAATATTAATATTAGATTTAATGATGTGTTTTACATGGCATTATGACAAATTTTATAATAAAACTATATCAAATTAATATTTTCAAATATTACAACTTTGACGTGGAAATATTATGTCTCTAAAGATTTAATGTATCCATAAGATATGGTTTTCCTTTTAAAGATTCATTTTACAAATATTTAATTAAAAGAAAAATTTTGGAGCACGATTTCTTTGTGTTGAATTAACTTTTTTACTTTGGTTTAATAAATGGTATTGCCTTTAGTAAAGAGTAAAGATGTTTAAAATTTTACCTAATTTGGAATTTTAATGTAGTAAAAAAATTTATTTCGAAGGTAAATTTCTGATCCATTTGAATTCAAAGTATATGATAAAAGAACTATTAAAGGAATGAGATAATTGTATTATAGTTTTTCTTATCTATATGGTTATTTTCATTTTGTCTAGGGAAGACATTTATGTTTTTATTGTTTTATTGGAAAAATATAATTACACATTGCCCTCAGATTAATTGAGATTTTTTAACATATTATTTACATGCTTGAAAAGAGTGGAGAGAATTGTTCCTAGATCATCCTAGTTTTGCTAGCTTAACAAGTCAAGAAGGTCGGTAGTGTGGCAAGGATTTTGAAAATTAGAATGGATGTGACTAATATCTAGAAAATTGAATAGAAAGTTTTTTTCATCTTCAACCCTGTTAGTATCCCAAATATGACTCTTTAGTTACAAGGATTTTTGGGACTTGACCAATGGCCAGTTTCACTTTGAAGCTGGCACAAATTAGTTTGTATTTTAACAATGTTCATTTTCTTCTTAGCACTATTCAAGACACAAAACAATATGATCTCCTCCTTATTGAGCATTCTTGTATCATCCTAGCTTGAACCAGAGGTGAAATATTTGGTTAAAACTAAAAGTCATTTTAGAAAACCTCTTGGCTTCCCATATAAATATATATTAACTATCTTTAATAATAATATTTAATTTAATAATAATATTTGGTTGATGTTTTTGTATGAATTGTGAGCCACGCTTGAACAAGGAAGTTGAAATAGTTGTCAAAAACTAATGAAAGAGGCAGCCAAGAATAAAGAAAATCCAAAGTAATAAATGTAGCTCATCGAATAACCCATGTTAGAGACGCAAAGGAGACTGCTATGTAAACCTAGATGTGAAGTATCTCAAAATAATAGACCAGATGATTACGTTGTTAATATCAAAAGCTAGAGAACAAGTAAAGATTAAATAGTGAGTTAGAAATGTAAGAGATCCAAAGGAGAGTCCTATGTAAACCTAGATGCTAAGTAAGTAAAAATAATAGACGAGGTGATTACGTTGATTAACTGGAAAGCCAGTGAACAATCAAAGATTGTAAATCGAGTTAACAAAAGTAAAGGTTAAATGGCCTTTTTATATCACTAAGCATGTAAAGTAAATTACATGTTGTTTTTTTCACTATATTGAATTTTGGTTGAGGTTAGTTGTAATGTTGAATAGAAGAATTAATCATCTATTTATGTTCTCATTAATATTATGCAACTTTCGATTTAGGTAAAGATCTTTTAAAACAATTTTTATTTATGCAACTTTAGATTTAGCCAAATATCTTTATTATGCAACTTTCGATTTAGCTAAAGAACTTTTAAAACAATTTTTATTTATACAATTTTAGATTTAGCTGAATATCTTTAGAACAATTTTTATTTCATGAAATTCTCAACTCTTTGATTAAAATTTAAACCACCTAATACACATTTAAATTTTATAATTTAACTATTAGAAAAACACATACCATTAGAAAATTACATATCATTCTCATCTCATATGTTTTCGATTAAGAAACTATGACTGCACCTAAAATTCATACCTACTATTCAGACTGGTATCGTTCATAGCTACCAGTTATTTCAGTGATGGTGTAACTATTTCCCAGCTGATTCATATTTGCCCCACACATTTTCGTGGTTAATTAGACTATATTAATGTCTAGCTTTAGGCAAGATCACGACATCAAAATCATCGAGAGAAATTAGAAAATATGGGAGATCCTCGATTTGTATCTGGATCAATAGCCATTCTTATTGATAGGGCAGTTCAAGTAATAGAGGGGCACATCAAGATTGCTCTTTGTTGCAGAAAAGAGTTGGGGATTTTGGAAAATTTAGTGAAGGAGATTCCGCCTATAAACATGGAAATTCAACAATATGGAATAGTTATTCGACAGTCTCAGAGTGATTTAGTTAACAAGATTGAACTTGTTATAGTTAACAACTGGCTTCAAACATTGAACAGAATTATGGAAGTTACAATCAAAATAGTGCATAAATGTCAAGTTCCAGCATATAATATGGTATCTCGATTCTTGTTGAGTGAGAAGATCAGGAAGAGTATTGATAGTCTGCAGAGTCATCTGGAAAGACTGCCTTTGATTGGATTCACTCAACAACTCCTTTTTGAACTGCAAAACATATAGTTACAGAGCCATGAAGCTGCTCAGAGCTAATCTTCAATTGCTCCAACAAGGTAACCAAGCCTTGCAAGTTACAGGCAGTAGCCAATTCAAGAGGCGTGCATCGTGGGACAAGATGAGGTATTCAAAACCCTTAAAATTCTGCTAACAGATGATAACGAAATCGCAGCCTCTGCGACATCCAGAATAGGCGTTGTTGGCATGGGTGGATCTGGAAAAACTCTGCTCCTCAAGAGAGCCTTGAATGACAAGCAAGTGCAACAACACTTTGAGAAAGATTTGATTTTGTGGTTGACAGTTTCCCAAAATTTGTCAATCATAAATCTCTGCAATAACCTTGGGAGACAAATAGACCTCCATTTAAGTGAGGGCTTTGACGTGAGATGAAGCCAAGAAGATGTCAAGAGATGGATTTATCAAAAAACTAGCAGCAGGAGGTTCTTGCTATTTTTAGATGATATTTGGGACGATAGTGAAAATCTGTTGGAGATGTTGGGCGTACCGGATGATCAGATGAATGATAGCTCCAAGATCATTGTATCGACAAGAGATTGAAGATTCCTTTCAAAAATGAGAGTGGGTACCCAAATTTCCATGGATAGTCTGTTTGCAGATGAGAGTTGGAGCCTCTTCTGCTTTCATGCGTTTGTAGGTATTTAGCACACTCCACATGTTGGAATCGAAAAGATTGCCTGGGATGTCTGTGGGGAGTGTGATCGGCTGCCGCTTGCTCTCAAAGTAATAGGAGCAGCCATGGCAGGCATCGTTGCGCCATCAGATTGGAGGTTGACTCTGGAGAAGTTGCAAAATGCAGATAAAGTGGACCCTCACGTAGAGAAGAAACTCTACAATCGGTTGAGATTGTTGGAACTACTACACACTTACATGCAGACTCTTAGTTAGAGCATGGGACTACATGCAAGATTCCTTCTGCATGATTTACTCATTGATTTGCTCCTTCTTCAACTTTGCAACTGATTAGTTCTTCTGCATGATTTACTCCCTGATTTGCTCCTTCTTTAACTCCACAATTGGTTAGTTCCTCTACATGATTTACTCCCTGATTTGCTCCTTCTTTCACTCCGCAACTGGCTAGTTCTCTCTTCAGAACTTGTTGTAGGTGTTGAGTCTTTTCATTGATCACCACTATGGTGCATTACCTTGGGATATTCACCCAGTAATGCTATATCATGAGCATTGTAACCTATTTTCTAATGAATCATTCTTTTGTTCTTTCGATTTTCTTTTAGTGTTTTTGCTCTGCAAAGCTGTGTGTTCAACCTTTACTAGCTAGATTCATCTGTGCAGGTTTTCTAACACATTTACATGGTATCAGAGCCCACAGGTTGCTAAATAAAAGGTGCATCAATACTTTATTTTGCAGGTATTACATCTTGGAGATCGAAGATCGACAGAAAATTGGAGTTTACCAAAGCATCGATCCTAACACCGTACAACTATCGCGAATGGAAGGACCAAATGGCTCGATACATTCATCAAAAAGGGTTGTACAGGATTACCATGGCTACAGAAGTGGAACCAAATTCAGCCATAGAGAAATCCAAGTACCTCAACCGTATGGATGAGGCCCACGGATCCATATGCATGTGCATCTCTCTAGAGTTGCAGTTTCATCTATCTGCCTGCAATACTCCCAATGAGATTTGGAAAAAGGTTGAAGAACTCTACGGAAAATAGGATGAGATGAAAGGACATCTGCTCGAAGTGGAGCTGCTGTCATTGGATCCACGGAACTATGACAGAATTCAAGACTTCTTCACCAAATATAATGATCTATTGCTGCAACTCAAGGGTTGTGGAATTGACAAATCCAAGGAGGAGAGTCGCCAAGTTCTCTCTATTATGTCAAAGCTCGAACCAGAATACTCTGTCTTTGTGTCTACATTTCATTCAGTAAAGCTCACAACAGGTAAATCCTACACTATGCCTTCTCTCAAAGAGTTCATGGAGTCCCTTCATTTGAGCAAGATAAACTCATTGGCATGGGGAAAATCAAACCTCCAAAATCGCATGCACTTGTTGTGCATGATGGCAGCCATAATAAAAATCACAGATTTGATTCAAATCTGAAAATTCAGCAGCAAAAAGACAAGGGAAAAGTGCATTCCCATCCAAAGAAGGAAGGGTACACCAAGCCCTTCAATGACTCCTCCGGCTCGAGAAATGAGAAAGGGAAGAAAGGAAACAGATGCACCTACTGTCAAAGAGGATTCCATCCAGAATCCTCTTGCATGAAGAAAAAAATTGACCAAATGGCAAAAATCCTTTAGAAGCACAATCTTGGGGACCACATCCCTCAAGGCACCAAGAAGAAAATTGAGGGTCCGCCAGATGGGAAAGGTAACAATTTTCATGCTTTAGTTGCAATTAATTCTTCCCCTGATGCATGGATTATCGATTCTGGTGCATCACATCATATGGCTATTGCAAAGGAAGTTTATTCCTCTTTGAATGCATGAAAAGGACCTCCCATCCTCATGGGAGATGACTCACCTATTGAGGTCACAGGAAAAGGTAGAGTGGAGCTTTTACACAGAAGCTTTGAAGATGTGCTTCATGTTCCAAAAATTTCGGTAAACTTGCTTTCAGTTTATCAGATCACTCATTCCGGCACCAGAAAGAGAGTGGAATTCACTCCAGATGTAGTGAACATATATGACCTACATAGCAGCTCCAAAATTGCAACCGGTGAGGTAAACAATGGAGCCAGACTGTATACATTTTCTTAATTTATTAAATCTGAATCCTCCTTATTTCTTACACATGCTGATGATAGTAGTAGGATTTGGCACGAGAGGTTTGGTCACTTAAATTATAGGTATATGCAGTAGCTAAGCAAGCATGAGATGGTGGAAGGCTTGCCAAATATCAGTTTCTCCAAAGGAGTTTGTGAAAGGTGTGTCCTTGGCAAACATCCTAGAGAAACGTTTGACACTGGCAAGACTCATAGAGCATCCTCTCCTCTAGATCTGATCCATAGTGATCTCATGGGGTCTTTTCCTCATCCTTCCATCAACAAAGCAAGGTATGTGCTTACATTTATTGATGATTTCTCATGGTATACTTGGGTGTATCTTCTCAAGAACAAATCTAAAGTTTTTGCGCACTTTGAAGATTTCAAAGCACTAGTTGAGACACAGTCAGAGAGAAAAATCAAAGCCCTCCATACAAACAATGGGGGGGAATATGTTAACACAGCACTTCAGAACCTTTGCCTTGAGTCTGGCATATAGTTGCAGTACACAGTTCCATACACTCTGCAGCAGAACGGAGTTGTTGAGAGAAAGAATCGATCTCTCAAAGAGATGGCTTCCTGCATATTGCATGCTAAGTCACTGCCTCATAAGCTATGGGCTGAAGCACTTAATTATGCTAACTACATCTAGAACATATCTCCTCATAGGTTTGTCAAGGATCAGACCCCCTTTGAGTCCTGAAGCAACACTAAACCAGAGGTCACCCACTTCCGTCTTTTCGGCTCCCGAGCATGGGCCAGGATCCCCTCTGAAAAGAGGAAAGCTCTTAATCCATAGAGCATTAAGTGCATCTTTGTTGGATGCCCTGATGGTGTGAAGGGATACCTATTCCTGATTTCCTCTACGGACAAGCTCATCATTGAGCGAAGTGTCAAATTTGAGGAAAGTCTCTCGCATGCACCTCAATTTCCGCATGCAGACACCTTTTATCTACCTCATGTCCGAGATGATGACTCAGTACACTCAAATGCAGATACAGAGCATTCAGATGCTGCAGTAGAGCATGCAGATGCAGAGACAGAGTCTTCAGATACAAATCTAATGCATGCATATGATGATCCACATCCAAGCCCAAATCGTGCTTCTAGCAGTGAATCAAATTCCCCTGTCATAAATCAGAGAACAAGGAGCATACGTGAGATATATGCACAAGACCACCCAGCTGCTAGAAATGGTCTTGTGGGGGATAATTATGATCTACAGAGGACTAGCTTAGAGTTTATTGAGCCTCCTCTTGTCCTCACTGCCACTGAACCATCGCCATCCTAGCATTGTCATTTGGTTCAGTCTTCTTATCCACAATCTTATGTTGAGGCTGCTGGGCATCCATCTTGGGAGTCCGGCATGGAGGAGGAGTATAACTCCCTCCTCGAGAACTAGACCTGGGACTGGTCCCCCTTCCTTTAGGAAGGAAGCTTTTCCAATGAAAATGGGTCTACAGGACCAACAGTGCTGCAGATGGGAAAATCACCAGATGGAAAGCAAGTCTAATAGCCAAAGGATTCCAACAAGTGCATGGCATTGATTATGACGAGACCTTTGCTCCAGTAGCAAAGATGGATTCCATACGCCTTACACTTTCCATTGCAGCTACCCAGGGATGGGAAGTACATCAGATGGATGTGAAGAATGCCTTTCTTCATGGAGACCTATCTGAGGAGATCTACATGGACCAGCCACATGGTTTCATTCAGGATTCATCTTTCGTCTGTAGACCGAAGAAATCTCTCTACGGCCTTAAGTAGGCCCTGAGAGCTTGGTATGCGAAGATGGATTCTTTTCTCTCATCACAAAACTTTGAAAGATGTAAATCTGATCCGAATGTTTACATGCTTAGGACACATGATTCTCTTCTTATCTTAGTTTTGTATCTAGATGATCTCCTAATCACCGGTAGCTCGGCTTCAGCCATTGCTACAATCAAGAGGGCCTTGCATGATAGGTTCTTGATGATGGACATGGGTCCATTACACTTCTTTCTTGGTCTTGAGATCAGCCAGGATGCCACAGGCATCAAACTCTCTCAGGCTAAGTATGCACGGGATCTCCTCGAGAGATTTCGCATGACTGACTGCAAGCCAGCACCGACTCCTTTTCTGTCTCGGGTCCGCCTTGAGGATGGAGGTGACACTCCATTAGTTGACAGCACTCGCTACCGACAGCTAGTGGGGAGCTTATTTTACCTCACCCACTCTATACCAGATCTCTCATATGTAGTAGGGTCAGTTTCCAGATACATGCAGGAGTCGCATGAGCTACACTAGAATGCTGCCAAGAACTTCCTCCAATATGTGCATGGCAGCATCACCTTCGGGATTCACTATGCAATAGGAATTGCATTGAATCTTCTTGGCTTCACAGATTCTAATTGGGTGGGAGACAACATTGATTGCAAGTCCACCTCCGGATATTCACTCAGTCTAGGATCTGGCCCTATCTGTTGGTCAAGCAAGAAGCAGGTTGCTATTGCTCTCTCTTTGACTGAGGCCGAGTACAGAGGAGTAGTCAACATCACCATTCAGGCTCTTTGGCTATAGCACTTTCTCAATGAGTTGGGCGACCAGTTCCACCAGCCCATTGTCATCTGGTGTGACAACCAAAGCACTCTCAAATTTTGCAGGGATCTAGTACAACAGCAGTGGACAAAGCACATAGAGATCCATATGCACTACATCAGAGACTTAGTACATCATCAGATCATTGATTTGTAGTTCTATCCTTCAGCAGAATAGACTGCAGACATCTTCACCAAGACATTCACTGAGCAGAAGTTTCGCTCTCTGCACGATCGTCTTGGAGTGAAGGACATAGTTGCTTAGTAATTGTCTTTTCTTCCTCTTTTCTTTTGATTACATTGTATTTTGAGGGGGGGGTTTTCCCATGAGGTTTTCCCTCTTTCCTCAATTTTAGTACAAGTTGCGTTGTATTTTGGGTGACCTTTGGCCTTAGTTGCCAGGGCCCATTTTCTATTTTTCCCCATAGTGGTGTTTGGGGGGGGGGGGGGGGTGTTGGAACTACTACACACCTACATGCGGACTCTTAGTTAGAGCATGGGACTACATGCAAGATTCCTTCTGCATGATTTACTCCTTGATTTTCTCCTTCTTCAACTCCGCAACTGGTTAGTTCTTCTGCATGATTTACTCCCTGATTTGCTCCTTCTTTAACTCCACAACTGGTTAATTCCTCTGCATGATTTACTCCCTGATTTTCTCCATCTTTCACTCCACAACTGGCTAGTTCTCTCTGGAACTTGTTGTAGGTGTTGAGTCTTCTCATTGATCACCACTATGGTGCATTACCTTGGGATCTTCACCCAGTAATGCTATATCATGAGCATTGTAACCTATTTTCTAATGAATCATTCTTTTGTTTTTTTATTTTCTTTTAGTGTTTTTGCGCTGCAAAGCTGTGTGTTCAACCTTTACTAGCTAGATTCATCTGTGCAGGTTTTCTAACACATTTACAGAGATTGAGTTATGACACGCTGTGAACCTCACAATATTTACCTTTGTAGCTTTGCTTTCTCTACTTGAGCACCTTCAAAGAGGACGAGGAAATGTATGTGCAGGATGTGATAAACTTGTGAATAGGAGAGGGCCTTCTTCCCACGGAAGATGGTAAAGATCCATTAGAAGTTGGAAGGGCTTACACTAACCTTTTAGTGGATCGATGTCGGATCAAAGATAGTATTAAGGATGCTAATGGACAGGTGGTGATCTTCTCTGTGCATGATGTTTTACATCATCTAGCACCACAAATTGTCGAAAATGAAGAGAATTGTTGTTTCAGAGTGGGGAAAGGTTTGGTGGAATTCCCATTGAAACATTGCACCCGTAAAACCAGGATTTCTCTGAGGGCCAATAATTTTAGGTCAATACCTAATGGATACCGAGGTCAGGGTCTGCAGGAGATGTTACTCTCAGAGAACATATCTCTGGAATATGTTCCGTCAAGAGTGGTCATGACTCTCACCTCTCTTAGACTTATTGATTTGGGAGGGACATCCATCAAAAGTTTTCCTGATAACTTTGGAGCATTGAAGTGTCTGGTCTTCCTTCGTTTAGAAAAATCGACAAAAGTGAAGCTTCCAGATTCAGTAACATGTTTGAAGAAGCTTGATATACTGGATCTGTCTGAATGCTACCAGCTGAGTGAGTTGCCTTATGAGTTAGGTAAGACGACAAGTTTGATATATCTAGATCTGAGTTTCTATCAACAATTGAAGTGCATGCCTTGTGGGATCTTTGCGTTGACGTCGCTACAGTATCTGAAAATGGAAAGATGTTGGAAAACCTGGCCGCAAGCAACACCACCATAGAGAAAACTTCTGCGTGATTCTATGGGAGGTTGTGCTCGTGCTCACTTCCGGGATCTGCACCCTCTGAAGCACCTTAAATGGCTAGTGCTAGAGTGCTTGAAGGAGCCAATTATAGATGGCGTAGTGGGTGACATGACAGAGATGAGGACTCTCATCCTGAGGATGTCACATATGAAGGAATTACCAGAGTACATGAGAGGTATGGTAAAGCTAAGCAGTCTCTTTGTGGAGTCCAACGTTTTGGGTAAGATCCCATCGTGGGTATGTGGTTTCCAACTGCTAAATTGTCTAATACTAAGAGATTGTGCCCAACTGGAGGAGATCCCTACAGGGTTGGAGAATCTTGAATGGCTTAGGAGGCTGGATATAGTTAAATCCTCGTCTTTAAAAGAGTTACCCAATGCCTTTGGAGAGGCAGGTGCCTTTCCACACCTAGAAAGTTTCTAGTTGGAGGAAATTGATGTGGTTGACAGTTTTCCTCTGATAAGGGATGGGGCTCTGCCTCTCTTGAAGAAGTTGGGCTTAGTCTTTTTCTCCAACATCAAGGCCATTCCTCCAGGACTCGAAAATTTACAGAATCTGAGGGCACTGCATGTGTATGGCAGTCCCTTAATACTTGAGTCTATTGAAGAAGAAGGTGGCGAAGCATGGTCTGTAGTTCGAGCAATGGAAGGAGAAAAGCACGTAGAGATACTGAGGAAGTTGATTGATGAGCACCGCCATAATGATGGGATGGGTTGCTCAAGCATATGCAAACGGGTTTTTCCATCGAAACCATGGTCATGGTGTTGTCCCTCATGGTACTACCCATAATGCTTTTTTATGTGAGATGCCTTATGGTCGTTTTCACTCAATGCCTTATCTTTAGTAGTTTCTATTTGCCACTCATTCCACTTTCACACAGCTGGAATCACTTGAGTTTCGAGACCATGACTGACTCTTCAAATTTTCTTTTACGCAAATTATCTCTTCTTTCAGGGAATCAAGATCAAGATCATGATCTTTCAAGGAAACTGTTCTCTCTTCCTTTAGGGAATCAAGATCATGTATAAGTATAGTGAAGATTGAAATCTACCTGTCATATTATGAGAAAAAATGTGACATATCACTTTGCATTGATTTTTTAAATGTTTTTGAAATGGGAACTAGAAAATTTAAATTACAAGTTAGAACTTAGTAAATTCAATATTTTAATGTTATTTTCATATTAGAGCCAGATGTAGTTTAAAGGTTTACACCACTAAGTACATGGAGGTCGCTACACTGTTGGATGGGAGGAAAAATCAGATTCGTAACCAAGGAGGTGTTGGAAATAATAATTCCAATCACCGCAATAAACAGCTTGACAGTAGCCATATTTGTCAGAGGTATTTTTGCAGGTTGCATCTCTGTTTGAAGATGGAAGGACTGAAGCGAGGCATGAACCATTTTGAAATGCAACAAGGAATTTAAAGCAATCAATGTACTTTGGTAAATAGATATGGGCAAGCATTCATTCAGAGAATATTGCCCACACTCCATAAACATGTGCGCAATTTTGATTACACTGAAGAACAACATCATATTAATTACTTTGCTCTGTCATAAATTAAATGTAAAATCGTATGTTGAGTTATATATGAATGTAAAAGTAATTTTGTAATAGGTTAGAGAGTAGGAGCTTAGAGAAAAAGAGAGTGCAAGTCTCTGGGGAGAAAATGGTGGAGCAAATTTTCGTGGGCGCATGAAAACAACAATTACAGTATTTTACTGTGTGTTATTGCGCGTGAAATTTTAGTTTTTACTTGATGAATGAGCCGCAACCTCATGTGAATGTATTTTTATGTTTTAGAATTTAATACTAAGTTTTTATTTCATTGCTCAAAACCTACTTTGTTATTTTTTCCGTGAGTGAATGTTATTCATTAAGTCTATGATGAGTCGCAACCTCATGTGAATGTATTTTCATGTTTTAGAATTTAATACTAAGTTTTTATTGTGTTTCTCCAAACCTACTTTGTTATTTTTGCTGTGAGTGAATATTATTCATTAAGTCTCTGCTCTGCGGTGTGTGAGTGAATATTATTTATTAAGTCTCTAAAATAGCTCTGCGGTCCACGGTGCGCAAAGCTAGCTGCCTGAAAGTAGCTTCGTGAAAGTCATAACTCTCTGCCTCTTGGCTACACTCAGAAATGGAAACATCAAGCACAAGCTTGACTAATCCTCAAATACCTCAGTTTAATGGAAAAAATTATGATTATTGGGCTACTACAATGAAGACCCTGTTTTCTTCTCAAGACATTTGGGATTTGGTGGAGAATGGTTTTCAAGAACCAGCAGATGCAGCAGCATACAATGCCTTATCTCAAAAAGAAAGAGATTTATTAAGGGACAACATGAAGAAAGATTCAAAATCCCTGTTTTATATTTTCCAAGTAGTTCATGAAAGTATTTTCCCAAGGGTTGCAGCAGCAATGAAGTCCAAGGAATCATGGGACACCCTCCAGAGAGCTTACCAAGGCATGGCAAAAATCAAGACAACAAAGCTGTAAATGTTGAGGTGAGATTTTGAAACACTTAGTATGAAAGAGTATGAGAATATAGACTCGTTTTTTACACATGTAAGTGGATTGGTTACTCAAATCAGGTCTCATGGTGAGACACTTGAGGAAAGAAGAATAGTTGAGAAAGTTTTGAGAAGTTTTCCAGCAAGGTTTGAGGCCATTGTTGTGGCCATAGAAGAGACAAAGGATCTCTCACAGTTCTCAATGGATGAGCTTAATGCATCATTGATTTCTCATGAACATAGACTGAATAGAGCAGTAAGCTCCTCAATGGAGCATGCCTTCAAGACACAAGTATCATTTGGTCAAGTTCGAGGCAGAGGAAGATCATATGCTAGAGGAAGAGGAAGAAGCAACCCTTCAAGCTCAAATGGAAGAGGCAGCAATCAAAATCCAAGTCAAGGTCCAAGCCAAAATCAAGCACAAGGTCAGAGGTATGATAAATCTCAAGTTCAATGTCATTACTGTAAGAAGTATGGTCATTATGCAAAATAATGTAGAAAGAAGCAATATGATATTAGTAACAAGCCAAGTGTAAATTTCACAAGAGAAAATTAGAACCATGATAGCATGTTTTTAGCTTGTAATGTAGCACAAGAAAAACAGAGTGATATATGGTATCTAGATTCAAGGTATAGCAACCACATGTCAAGAAACATAGAAATGTTTTATGATCTAGATGAAAGTGTGAAATTTGAAGTGACATTAGGGACTGACAAAAAAGTCTTTGTCATGGGAAAAGGAAGAGTTAATATCCTAACAAAGAAGGGGGAGAAGAAATACATCTCAGATGTTTACTTTGTCCCCAGTTTGAAACATAATCTCATGAGCGTTGGATAGCTCATGCAGAAAGGCTACAATGTCTTATTCAAAAATGATGTGTTCACAATTTTGGATAGGCCTCCAAGAAGACAACTGATTGCAAAGGTTCAGATGACAAACAATAGAATGTTTCCCCTAAAAATAATATTATATTTGCAGAAAGAAGGTGCACAGGCACAACTATTTATGAACTCACAAGAAGATGGAAGAAAAGATGTAGCTGGCACACAAGTAAAATTTTAAGCAGAGGTAAAAGATGAAAACTAGTTATGGAACTTGAGATTTGGACATCTCAATTTTGGAGGTTTGAATTTGCTGCATAGGAAAGACATGGTGAATGGTTTACCACTCATAGAAAAACCAGACAGCGTATGTGAAGGATGTATCTTGAGCAAGCAACATAGAGAGACATTTCCAATAGGAAAGTCAGTAAGGGCAAAGGCACCTTTGGAGATTGTCCACTCAGATTTATGTGGACCAATGCAGACACCATCAATTGGTGGTAGTCACTATGTGTTGACCTTAATAGATGACTACACAAGGAAGACATGGGTCTTTCTCCTAAAATAGAAAAGTGAAGTGTTTGAGCACTTTCGTCAATACAAGGCTCTTGTTGAAAAGCAAAATGGATACTACATCAAATTCCTCGAGACTGACAGATGTGGCGAATATATCTCAAATGATTTCCTTAGATTTTGTAGGAAGCATGGAATTCACAAGCAATTTACAACAAGGTATACACCTCAGCAAAATGGTGTGGTAGAAAGGAAGAATATGACCATTATGGAGATGGCAAGGAGTATGTTAAAGGAAAAGAATTTTCTAAATGAATATTGGGTTGAAGTTGTCGCTTGTGCAGCATATATCTTGAATAGATGTCCAACCAAAAGTGTCCAGAACATTGTTCCTGAAGAGGCATGGAGTGGAAAATAAAAAAATGTCACTCACATGAGAGTTTTTGGATGTGTGGCATATGCACATGTCCCGGATGAGTTAAGGAAGAAGTTGGACAACAAGGGGGAGAAATGTATATTTGTTGGATACAGTGATGAATCCAAGGCATACAAACTCTACAATCCATCAACCAAGAAGGTCATAATCCGCAGAGATGTGCAGTTCATAAAAGAGGAAGCATGGGATGGAAGTTTAGAGAAGACAGTCAATGTCAAAGCATGTATACGACATGAGGACGAAGAGGAATTAACAGCATCAAGTAATTCCTCAACAGGACTCCCTCTACTCCTATTCAAGCGCAGCCAATCAAGTGCTTCTCCAAGCACACCGCAAAGCGCAACTGTTCAAAATAGCAACAAGAAATGCTAAATATAGAAGTGCTAAAAATAGCATTGCTATAAATACCATTTCGAGATACATTCCAATTTTAGTTATTCCCTGAACTAAAATTGAGAATTAAAATTCGAATTTGATCTAAGCAGTTGTTTGTAAAATAATTAATTCATTCATCTTGAGTTAATTAGTTGGAGAAAATCAAACATGAAGTCTATGTGAAGACATGCAACAAATATCCCTTTGATTGAGGAAGTTATCCTTTACTTAAGGAGATCAGAATGAGTTGTACTTTGAGTTGTAATTAGTTAGCTTAGTTAACTGAGTTAAGCCCAGTTAGATTAGTTCCAACAGTTTGTGGAAATGATTGCGAGTTTAGTTAGTTAATGCATGCATGCATGTAACTAGTTTACTTCAAATAACTGAATATTCTCTCATAAATAACTCATGCATCTCAGTTCAGTCAGAGACCCAGTTGAGATCAGAGGATGGGACAATATACTATCAGTTGCATGAATATTCCATTGAAAATATCTCTTGCATGCAGAAGGAATTCATTCCTTGAGGATTGCACAGTTATTTCTGAGTTTGGGAGCTGTGTGAGAGGTAAATTCACACAGGGGGTAGCTAGAGGACCCAGGAGAAACTACGCAAGGAAATAGGAGGCTTGGAGGACTGAAGGAAGGCATATGTTGTGTCCATTATGTCTATGAGCAGCATTGAGGGATTCTACTGAGAGCTTGATAGCTTGTGAGCTAAAGCTTTGTGTAATCCAGAGATATTTCCACTTGTATGATAATACAGATAGCGGGGTTTTCAGTTGTGGCTTTCCCCAAAGTATTCTTTTGTGTTCATATGTGATTGATTTCTCATTCTCTGTTATGTGTTCTATTTGATCTTGCTCAAAATCGATTAAGCTTTTGCAAGTTTGTGTGTAGAAGTAGATCAAGTATTTTGCTTTAGTATATTGCATTATCAGGTGATCTACAATGAGAATTTCTACATGGTATTAGAGAAAAGGTGATCAAAGAATAGAACAATATACCAAGAAGGGAGAGGTTCGAAGTTTGAAGTTTCTGATTATAGAAATCAAATTCTTATCACATTTCAGATTTCACCAATGGCGTTCAACGGTTTGTGACTCGAGTATGCCCTGGATGGCAGCTCAAATTATATAGCCTAGAAGGATTGCATGGAAACAATATTAGAGGAAAATGGTTTGAAGGACTTCATTGATTAAGAATTTCCCAAGCCAACAGCAGCTAATGCCAAAGAATTGGTGGAATGGAAGAAATGTGCGGCTAGAGAGAGGAGGATCCTTCTGGAGGGAGTTTGAGACCATATTGTCTCGAGTTTCCATGGGAAGGAGACACCGTTTTCAATGTGGAAAACATTGAAGGATCTATATTAGAACAACAACGATCAGAGGAAGTTGTTGCTGAAAGACAAGCTTCGGAAAATCAAGTGTGAAAAGGGCGACATGATCTCTACATATCTGAACAAGCTCACAACTTGCAGGGATGAGCTTGGAAGTGTAGGAATCACGACAGATGATGATGAAATGGTGAGTCTTTCTCTCCTTGGTCTTCCTAAGAGCTGGCATAGCTATCAAGACTCAGTAAATGGAAGAGAGAAACTGCCAAATTGGGAACGAATGTGGTTGGATTTGATGTAGGAAGAGATAAGGAGAAGTACCAAAGATGGTTCTTCATCAAAGCATGATGATGAAGAAAATCTAGCCTTAGCGAGTAAGGCGAGGAAAGGGAAGGGGAAGGCTTCCCATTCCAAATTGAGTTCTTCCCATGGTGGGAAGAATATTGACAAATCAAAAGTGTGATGCTTTCATTGTCATGAGGTGGGACATTATGTGACGAATTGTCCATAGAAGAAATCAAAGAAGGGATCCTCAAAAGGATCAGATGGTGAGGCACTAGACTCACAGTTCGAATTAGATTTCACCTCATCACATGCATGGTTTCATTGATGGTGGGTCGTGTTCGGTACTTGGACAGTGGAGCCTCATTCCACATGACCGACGACAAGAGTTTATTCAATAACTTGGAGGAGAAGGACCTCCAGATGCGCATAGAGATGGGCGATGATGGAAAGTACTATGTTTCAAGTGAAGGTATGGTTGTGATTCAGAGGGAGCATGGAGCTCCTCTCGCCCTGACTAATGTAAATTATGTGCTTGGACTGAAGAAGAACCTGGTGTCCATCGCTATGTTGGAAGACAAAGGCTATTATGTAGTATTTCGTAAAGGAAAGGCATTCTTGAGGCACATTGGCATAGGACAGACCAAGAGGATTGGGATTTGAGTAAAGAATCTCTACAAGCTAGAGGTAGATGACCGTGCTGCATTGAGTTCCAAAGTAGAGTTGGTGCAAAGCCAAGATGTTGGCAAGCTATGGCATACAAGATTGGGCCACTTGCACCATGGGGCCCTGAAGATCATGCAACAGATTCTTACTAGACTTTCCGAGGGTAAACTGGAGCAAGTGGATACATGCAAAGGTTGTACCTTGGGTAAGTATGCAAAATATTCCTTTCAGGATCGAGACAGTCGAGTTGGAGCAATCTTGGAGCGAGTTCATACAGATGTGTGTGGACCATTCTCGATAGCCTCCATCACTAAACAAAGGTACTATGTTATTTTTGTTGATGATTTTCTCGTAGATGTTGGATCTACTTCATGTAGAAGAAGGATCAAACCTTCTCAAGGTTTTGTGAGTTCAAAGCCTTGGTTGAGAAAGAATCTGGAAAGAAAATAAGGGCGTCGCGAAGTTAAACGGGAGTTGACAACACCCCATAATCCACAGCAGAATGGGGTGGCCGAAAGGAAGAACAGAACAATTGTGGGAGCAGCTCGGGTGATGCTGCATGACCAAGGCCTACCACTTCATTTATGGGCTGAGGCATGCAATACAACAGTATACTTGTAGAATAGAAGCCTGCATCGTATATTGGGAATGAAGGCACTAGAGGAGGCTCTTTCCAGGAAGAGACCAGACGTGAGTCACTTCAGGATTTTTGGCTCATCAGTATTTTTCCAAGTGACCAAAGATGTCTGGAAGAAGCTAGAGCGAACAACTGAGTTGGAGATACTTGTGGGGTACACTGATACACCACAAAACTATCAGGTGTTCTTGCCTACCAGTGAGAGGATAGTGGTATGCAGAGATCTGAAGTTCAATGAGCAGAAGGCCATGCGAGTTTACCTTGAGAGGGAGCTCAAGTTGCATGCAAAGGAGGAATTTTTGGTTCCTTAAGAGGAGGAACATCAAACTGATGCAGAGCAGCCACATGCAGAGAATCCATGAGTGGAGACATCCATTCATGCAGAGTTTTCCAGAGATGGGTAGAATTGCTCAAGGGAAGCTGACAGATTGATGATGGATGTGAGAGAGAATGTGGGATAGCCATTTTCTCAGTGCAGACAGAGGAGGTCACCTGAGCGGTACACTAGTTACATGGCCCTAGTTGGGGAATGTATAGAGAACTAACCATCTTCCTTTGAGGAAGAAGTGTAGCAACTAGTCTGGGTTGATGCTATGGTGGAGGAGTATGACTCCATAGTTCGTAACAGTGTTTGGGATGTTGTTCCAAGACTGGAGGACAATTCAATGGTGAGTTCTTGATGGCTTTACAAGGTAAAGCAAGTAGCTGATGGTAGTGTTGAGAAACATAAGGCAAGGTTTGTTGCCTGTGATTTCTCACAGATAGAGGGGATCGACCATGATGAGACTTTTACTCCTATAGCAAGGCACTCATCTATCAGATCGATGTTGGCATTATCAGCACATATGGGTTGGAAGATCCATCAGATGGATGTGAAGATTGTGTTCCTTAATGGCAAGATTAAGGAAGAGGTGTACATAGAGCAGCCGTAAGGATTTGAGGCCTTCGATCGTGAGTCGCATGTGTGCTGACTCAAGAGAGCTTTGTATGGGCTGAAACAAGCACCTCGTGCTTGGTACACCAGGATTGATAGCTATTTCACCGGGTTGGGCTTCACAAAGAGTGAAGCGATTGTGAACTTTTACCACATCATGGTAGAAGGTAAGCCATTGATCATTGTTCTTTATGTTGATGATCTGATATTGACAGGTGATGATCAGTTGATCAAGTCTTGTAAGGAGGACCTTGCAAGAGAGTTCGAGATGAAATACATGTGTCTCATGCACTACTTTCTAGGCATGGAAGTGTGGCAGAAGGATGGGGAAGTGTTTGTGTCTCAAGGCAAGTATGCTAATGAGATACTCAGGAGATTCCACATGAAGAAGTGCAAGCCCATGCAGACTTCTCTAGCAGGTAACTGAAGGAAGCAGGATGCTACTTCAGGTGAGGTAGTAGCTACTACTGTTTATCAATAGCTTGTGGGTTCATTGATGTATTTAGTGAACACACGACCAGATTTTTGCTTTGCGGTGAACCAAGTCAAGCTATGGTTCAACCTACCAAGTTGTTTTGGAAGGTAGCAAAGCATGTGCTGAGATACCTCAGAGGCACATCTCAGTATGGATTATGGTACAGATGGATAGAGGGAGTGAAGCTTCAAGGCTTCACAGATGCATATTGGGCAGGGAGTCCATCAGATTGGAATAACACTTCAGGAAGAATTTTCAACCTTGGTTCAACTATAGTTTCTTGGTACAGTAAGAAACAGAGGTCAGTTGCACTTAGCTCAGCAGAGGCTGAATACATGGGTTCTATTTAGTCAGCATGCAAGGCCATTTGGATGTGGAAAATTCTAGTTGGATTGTTTGATCAGAGGTTGGATCCAACTGTGATCTATTGCGATAATCAGAGTTGTATCAAACTTTCTGAGAATCCAGTATTTCATGATATGTCCAAGTACATCGATATTCGGTATTATCATCTTCGAGATTGTGTGATGAAGAGGATCATGTTGTTGCAGTACGTTTCGAACGAGGAGCAGGATGCAAATATTTTGACAAAGGCATTGTCAAAATGAAAATTCGAGTTCCACAGAGATAGGATTGAGGTGGCAGATAATCCCTTTCTTGTTGAGACGGAGTGTTGAAAATAGCAACAAGAAATGCTAAATATAGAAGTGCTAAAAATAGCATTACTATAAATAGCATTTCGGGATACATTCCAATTTTAGTTAGTCCCTGAACTAAAATTGAGAATTAAAATTCGAATTTGATCTTAGCAGCTGTTTGTAAAATAATTAATTAATTCATCTTGAGTTAATTAGTTGGAGAAAATTAAACATGAAGTCTACGTGAAGACATGCAACAGTTATCCATTTGATTGAGGAAGTTATCCATTAATTAAGGAGATCAGGATGAGTTGTACTTTGAGTTGTAATTAGTTAGCTCAGTTAACTGAGTTAAGTCCAGTTAGATTAGTTCCAACAGTTTGTGGAACTGATTGTGAGTTCAGTTAGTTAATGCAGGCATGCATGTAACCAGTGTACTTCAGATAATTGAATATTCTCTCATAAATAACTCATTCATGTCAGTTCAGTCAGAGACCCAATTGAGATCAAAGGATGGGACAATATACTATTAGTTGCAGGAATATTCCATTGAGGATATCTCATTCATGCAGAAGGAATTCATTCCTTGAGGATTGTGCAGTTATTTCTGAGTTTGGGAGTTTTGTGAGAGGTAAATTCACACAGGTGGCAGCCAGAGGACCCAGGAGAAACTGCGCAAGGAAATAGGAGGCTTGGAGGACTGAAGGAAGGCATATGTTGTGTCTACTCTATCTATGAGCAACATTGAGGGATTGTACTGAGAGCTGGATAGCTTGTGAGCTAAAGCTTTGTGTAATCCGGAGATATTTCCACTTGTATGATAATACAGATAGCGGGGTCTTTAGCTATGGCTTTCCTCAGAGTATTCTTCTGTGTTCATGTGTGATTGATTTCTCATTCTCTGTTATATGTGTTCTATTTGATCTTGCTCAAAATTGATTAAGCTTCCAGAAGTTTGTTTGTAGAAGTAGATCAAGTATTTTGCTTTAGTATATTGCATTATCAGGTGATCTACAGTGAGAATTTCTACAACACCAGCAAGTGATATGTCAAGGTCAAAACTCCAAGTAATTATTTACTTTAACATTTAAAATATTTTCTTGCCTTCAATCTGATAACTTCAGATAAGCACAAATACAAAACGATTTTTGGTTTATGTCTCTTCTAGATTTGTTTCTTCAATCAGTCACAAGCACAAGCACATCTTAGTATGTTACATGTATCATATTTATGTTAACTGTCCACATTTCTTTCTTCAATTGACCATAGAACTTAGCCTTGCAGCCAGGTCTTCAACATGCTCTCTTCACATACAGAATTGAGCATTTCTCACTTGAAAATATTGAATGACGATATTCCCACATAGCCAAAGTTGAGGAAGGATATTTGTTTGACGTTATGCAAATATTCCCACGGAACCAAAGTCGAGGGGAAATAGTTATTTTACCTTACATATACTTCTAATTCTAGATTTCATCTAACTCCATTCCCTTAAAAAGTATAATATTGTTATTTAAACATAAGATTAATCTTTCTTCTCTTCATTAGAGGACCCTTAATTATTCCCATTGTTCTCTATGATTTAATACTAGGGTGGACCATTCAAGAGAATGATACCCATGATGACATGGCAGATGTGTCCAAAGGGAAGGAATTGTACATCTACAACATAGAAGAAAATAAGTAGGGCATAAAAATGTTTTTCTTTTTTGGTTTAGCCTAGAGAAACTTTGGGTTAAAAACTACCTCCATGCTTGTTAGGAACCTACATAGGCACCTACATTCTCCCTGTGGATTGGAAGGTCAAAAACCAATCCCTTATAAATATTTTAGCTATAATGGTATAATGAATAATGATTTCTTTAATAAAAATTTTGGTGCTTCAGGGAAATCTGAGTTAAAATGCTCCTGAAAGGATGCAATCAAACAACTCTAAGAAAAAGGTAGTAATCAAGTGATGAGGCTAAATTGGAGGCAGGGTCGATTTGTTGTTGAAAGAATATTTAGCTGAAAGGTAATTGTTAGAAAATTTTTACGAGGCAAAGGAGAGGAGTCTCACTGAGAATTTGGTTGCGGCAAGGAAATCGCAACTAATCTTAGGTTGTGTTTTGGAAATCGCAACTACACATAGGCTTAATAAAACACATAATTAATAAAACAAAGTAAAACATAAAAGGTTGCGGTAAATCTATTTGTCAAAGATTAATATCATAATGTGAAAAGCCACACTTTATATTATATGCCAAAACATAAGGAAATACATTAAAGTGACAAATGGAGGTTGCAGCTCCAAGTGAAAAACACAACAAACTTAGTGCGATTTAGGCATCACTAGGTTGCGGAGTAAAAATGTCTGTAAAACTGGTTTTCATGTGCCCACCAATATTTCCTCCACGATTTTCTCCTCGCTACCTCAAATACTCTCTCACTCTCTAACTTGCCCAACAATACAAATGACTTTTACTTCCATATTTATCTCAACATACAAATTTGACATTAATACATGACAGTGCAAATAATTAATACGTAGCATTGGCGATTTTACATAGTAATTGGTTTTGTGAACTTACAGGTGTTGTGGAGTGTGAGCAATAGTCAAGGAGTAAATGTTTGTCTATGTCTATTTACCAAAATTTATTGAATGCCTTAACTTCTGTGCCGTGATTGACTAGGCAAAACATGGTGTTTGTCAATGTGTTTAAGGCAATGGTTGGAATTAATATTTCCAACAATAACGACGTAAACATCTTACTAAGCATATTTTCCGTTAGGGTAACAAAGACCATAAAGGTTGTTGTTGATATTACCTCCATATCCGGGTGTCGGAAGTTAGAGGGGATGCAATTTTGCGAATCCCGCCAAAGGTTATAGCAAGGAGAGGCCACTGATGCCTTACTCAGGTGTAAAATTTCAAACCTTCATTCAAATTTGAGTGCTAAAGAGTAATAATTGTGCTTAATGATTGAAGAGAAGGAACATGTTTAATAGCCATGCCTATAGCATTTCTAAATATTCTATTAACAACACATTGACGTAGATTTTAAATATGTTTAGCAATTTATAATATTGCAAATAATCATTAAAAATGGGAAAAATATTCATTACAAATTGATGAATTCATTTCAAATTGATGGATGTAGCTGATTAAGATATTAAATGCATCTTTCTTTTCTATCAAATTCAGTTGGATTAATGCTAATTTTTTCTATATTAATGTATTTGGTTGTTTGTTGTTGTACTTTAGGATTGAACTCTTCTATTTAGGTGCAAGATCCTATTATTTAGATAGTGGTTCAAACCACTAGACAATATATGATTTTATATATACGAAACTTTGATTGAATGAAATGTGTTGAGGGCTTAAACATTCATTCTCTAGGTAAAAATTGACTCAATTGAAAAACCTGTTCATTTTATCTCATACTTTGTCCCCTTAAATTCCACTGTCCAAGCGAAAGATATTTTTCCACTGCTTGGCAAGCAGATACACTATGAAATCATCTACAATGGTTCAACCATACGTGTTGGATCCATCCTACATCAGGCTGTTGGAATGTAAGAAAGGCACTGGAACTAGACTTGCCTTGCCTGGGCTTTTTCCGTGCCACTGTACCACTCTTTTCCATATTTCCGCTTTGTTGTCTGTTATGATTTTTTTTACGTCCCTACTGAGGACCCTGGGAGTTTTCTTTTCATTCTGGACTCTCTCCAACAGTTGCTCTATGTTATCAAGTCATGGAATTTCTCTTTCAAAAGATACAGTAACCTGCAAATTGAGTTATAATTTATATATAACTATCGCAATCTATAACTATTAACATTTATTATGAGTACATATCATTTTGATTTTTTATTTATATGAATCTATCATCTGCCATTTGTATTTTTATCTTCTAGTCGCTAGCTTAGGGCTTAGAATATTTTTTTCTAAAACATTCCTGGTTTTCTCCATGTTGGAATTTCTCTTTCAAAAGCTAACACAGAGTCGGCGTCACTACTTTTACTTTTTGAAATGTTAAAAGGCGTGACTTTACCTTGGGATCCAGAACCTTCAGCAACTGTAGAAAACAAAGTTATTTTGACAATGTAACAAGGGCAGGAGCCTTTCCTTTCTACTCAACATACACTCTTCTTGGAATTTTACCCTTGGAAAGCAAATATTTGACTCCAAGTTACAAAATCTTAATTATTTTGACAATGTAATAAGGGCGGAAAGTTGAAAATAATTAATATTATTTTGTATTAATGGAGAAATGGTTACATAAGTTGTAACGTATCTCCTTAGTTTAGGATTTGTTCCTAGAGTTTAGGAGTTTGTTTGCAACTACCTGATTTCTAGTGATGTACTTAATAATGTAATCATTCATTTGATGAATAGTAGAGTGTATGGAGAGAGTTCTCTTTTGTATGAGTGCAGTCTCTAGGTGCAGTACTCACCTGTGAGCTGTAACTCCTCCTTTTTAATTCAAATATGATTTTATCTTGGTATCAGAGCACAGAGTAGGGATAGCCTTATTTTTTTTTTTCTTTAGGATGCATCATTGATTACAGAACTGTAGTGGTGCATTTGTAGAATCAGGTGGACTGCAGTAACACCTGAAGACAGGTCTCAGATGACTAATCATCTTTGAGCGCAAGAAAGTGTTGGCGCGGTTTTGACACGAATAGTCGTGCCATTTTTGCGCGCAAAGAAGAGCTGGCATGGGTTTTTAAGGAACAGTCGCACCACTTGGCGTGGTTCTAAGGGTGATAAGCACGCCAGCGCAGTAGAAAGTCCTACTGGCATGAAAAATCCAGGATTAATCGCGCCAATTTCGTGACTCGCATCGATTTTATTTCTGGCGCGGGTATTTCGCTGTTGAAGAGTGCCAACCTCTTTCTCTTTGAAAAATCTGCAATTTTTGCAGATCGGAGTTGCCTAGTGGTGGCACTTCGAATTTCCGAATCTGTTCGGTGGCAACATATCGGAGTAGCCCGGTGGTGGCGTATTGGAGTTCCTGATCTACTAGGTGGTAGCAGATCAGACTTGCCTAGTGGTGGCATGTTGAAGTTCCTAATCTACTCGGTGGCAGCAGATCGGACTTGCCCGGTGGTGGCGCATTGGAGTTCCAGATCTGTTCGGTGGCAACAGATCGGATTTGCCCGGTGGTGGTGCATTAGAGTTCTGAATCTGTTCGGTGGCAGCAGATCGGACTTGTCCAGTGGTGGCGCATTGAAGGTACAATTTTTTTTCAGCAAAACAGAGGTTTGGATCTGGCATAATTCAATATGAATAACAGTTTAGAATCGTATCTCCACAAGTCTGGCAAACTCAATGGATCAAATTTCAACAACTGGAAATTCAAGTTGCAGACTTTACTTGAAAGTGCAAATGCGTGGTAGATCGTGACAGGAAATGAGCAGATATCAGGATGAGCCACACAAGAACAAGATTGGGATAAAGGGAGACAAAAGCAAAAGTTATATTGAAGATGTTCGTTAAGGACAATGTTATCCCACATATTAGAGACTGTAAATCGGGCGCTGACATTTGGACGACCATTAAAAACCTATACGAGACGCAGAACTCAAATCCTGTTCTATCACTTAAAGGCGAGCTGTTTGCATTGAAGATGGAGGAGAATGAATCCGCTGTTGGATTCATTGCAAGAGTCAAAGACCTGAAGGACAGATTGGGAGATATCGGAGAGAAAGTTTCCGATTCAGATCTGGTCACGATCACGTTGAACGGAATGACTCATGATTATCATACATTCATCACAGGGCTATCAACAAGAGAGAAAGCCCCTTCATTTGAAGAACTGACAGGGATTCTGATACAGGAAGAAGAGCGACGACAAAATTTGAAATCACAGAGCAATGACCTTGCTCTGATGGCAAAAAGGAGACAGTTTAAAGGGAAGTATGTTAGAAGCTTGTTGGAGAGGTTCAGAATGGAGCAGTGCAGATTAGCAGCAACACCATTACAGCAAAACTTAAAGTTGAGCAGTGACGATGGTACTAAACAGGTGGATGCTACCATGTACAGACAGCTAGTTGGCAGTTTGATATATCTGACTACAACTAAACCAGACTTGGCATATTCTGTTATTATGTTGAGCCAGTTCATGTCAAAACCACTCGAAAGTCACTGGGTTGCAACAAAAAGTGTGTTGAGGTATCTTGGTGGTACTAGTAATTATGGCATTTTGTACGACACTTCTGATGTTATTCTAGCAGGTTTTTTAGATTCCAATTGGGCAGGTAACTTGGATGATTGAAGATCTATCACAGGTTACACATTCAACATTGGATCTGGGGTCATAGCATGGAGGAGCAAAAAGCAGAGCACTGTAGCTCTATCTTCATGTGAAGTTGAGTACCAAGCATTGTGTGCAGCCACATGTGAAGCTATCTGGTTGAGAAGACTTCTCAACGATGCAGGATAAGAACATAAAGAATCAACTAGTATCAACACTCACAACCAAAGTACCATCAAACTTGCATATAATCCAGTCTTTCATAAAAATACCAAGCATATCGAAACTCATTTTCATTTTGTTCGAGAGAAGCAACAGTCAAAAGAGAGATGTGTTGAATATTGTAAAACTTGTGATAACATGGCTGATATTTTTACTAAGGCTCTTGTGCGTGTAAATTTTGAATTGTTTAGAGGGATGCTAGGAGTATAGGATAATCCTTTCTCCATTAAGGGGGGGAGTTGAAAATAATTAATATTATTTTGTATTAATGGAGAAATGGTTACATAAGTTGTAACGTATCTCCTTAGTTTAGGATTTGTTCCTAGAGTTTAGGAGTTTGTTTGCAACTACCTGATTTCTAGTGATGTACTAGTGATGTAATTAATAATGTAATCATTCATTTGATGAATAGTAGAGCGTACAGAGAGTGTTCTCTTTTGTATGAGTGCAGTCTCCAGGTGCACTGTGAGCTATAACTCCTTTTTAATTCAAATCTGATTTTTATCTTGGAAGCCTTTCATTTCCCATTCAACATACACTTTTCTTGGAATTTTACTCTTGGAAACCAAATATTTCACTCCAAATTACAAAATCTTCAATTAATTGTTGAAGTTGAGTGGAAGTTCCATCAGACAAAAATAAATAAAATATAGTAGTGCAGCGTCACTTGGCAGGTATACCTTCTTGTTGCATACTTGTCTTCGATTTGATTCAAATTCCATGTATGGTTTTGATTTGCCACTCATTCCACTTTGACACATTTGGCCTCACTTGAGTTATAATACATGAATGACTATTCAAATTTGCTTGGGTAGATTACAATTACTTCCCTCTTTCATGAAATCAAGATCACATCATGTGATATTATTAAAAAAAATGTGTCATGTTAACAAAGGGAAACAAGAAACATATGTCATCTGAATTATAAGTTAAAACTTTGTAAATTCAATGCTTTAAAGTTACTCTTGAATCTTTACATGTTTGGCAACGACAACCTCCTTTAGCTTTACTTTCTCATACATGAAAGCCTCCTTCAGCTCTCCTACTACCTCACTCATGCTGGGCCTCCCAGATGATGTATGCTCAACACATCTTAGCGCTATTTTGGCAACAATAGTGATTGATTTCATTTCATATTTTCCATCCATCTCCTTGTCTATGATTTTCACCATTTTTTCAGGGGTTTCATCGATCTCCACGTACTCTTTCAGCTGTGACGACGTGCAAATATAATTATTCGTACACGCACTTAAAATGAAAGCCTATGTATGGATGCTTAATTACAAATAATTTCCTTACCCATGTCAAGAGATCCCTTTCTTCCTCAGGTAGAGTCACATCGATGGGATTTCTCCCGCATATAATTTCTAATAAAACCACACCAAAACTGTATACATCGCTCTTTTGAGTGAAGTGCTCAGTCATAAAATACCTGTAAGAATATCCAACAATAAAAATGAAATTGCCGTTTCTCTTAATAATTAATCGAATTCCTGGAGCATCAAAAATAATATATATGTGTCATTTACTCTGGATCCAGGTATCCCAAAGTTCCTTTCACTGTATCCTCGATAGGAGCCTTCCGATCCATTGTCATCATCGACAAACTGAAATTGCTTAATTTTCCATTCAAATCGCTGTCGAGGAGGATGTTTGAAGTTTTCACATCCCTGTGAATTATCATTGGAATACAACATACGTGCAGGTATTGCAGTGCTTCAATCAGAAACAGACGAGGAATATGGTTAATCACGATTTCTCTTATTTAGTTGTATTCAAATACATAAAATTAAACAGCGTTTACACTACAAAAATGTAGTGTGAAAAACGTTATTTATTTAAATTACCCTCAGCCACATCGATTGCTATTTTGAGCCTGTTTCTCCAATTTAGTTTGAAAAGTCCTGCGGTCTGACCTGAAAGACAAATTTATAATTAAATGTATACTGTTTTTGTTGCAATATCAAACCAACCAAACAATATCCCTCCTTTAAAGACGTATTTACCATAAAGACGGTCCTTTAAAGGCCCTTGAGACGTGTACTCGTAGATAAGCATAGGCTGTTCGGGTTTAGCAAAACAGTAACCCAGTAGAGACACCAAGTTCTTATGATGGACTCTAGAAAGCAGATCCACCTGTTAACAAAGTGAATCTGTATACATCAATTTTACTATGTTCACATATATTTTCTTCTTAATTGCGAGAGAAGCGAAATGATTCGGAAATTGGAATTACCTCAGTCAAGAACTCCTGAAAGCTGTCTCTTGTATTCAGTGAAAACATTTTTATTGCTATCTCTTTTCCGTCCGGCAGTTTGCCAAGGAACAGCATTCCAAAGACACCAGACCCAATCTGGTGACTAAAGTTTTGTGTGGCTTCCACAATCTGGTGTAGGGTAAAAACCATCGAGTCGTCTGTAAAATTGGCAAAGTATGAAAGCACCGTCTTACTTAGCTTCATATGGGGAATTCCCACTATATTTCATATTAGAATGTTCATAAAAAAATAAGTTCTTGACCTTCATTGTATAGTTTTTCCCCGTTTTTATTATTTTCTTCTCCTCGTGTTTTTCCCCACATGGAACATTGAACATCTGAATTTAAATTCTAACCTTTATTGAGAAGCAGCTTTTCGCTGAATTTTTCCCGGGTACGCTGCTTTGCCCTGAATTTCTTCCAATATACGGTAATACCGGCCATCATCACTAAAGTCCTGAAAAACTACTTAAGTTAAACCCTTAACAACCCAAACAGTGGATTCTTTAATTCTTAGGCCTCTCAGGTTTTGCTCACGATCTTCTATTTACTTTCCTATAGTTCTGATACCAATGGGTTGAAAAGACATAAAGGAAAACACAAAAATTGACACACACAAATAATATGAGCTTGATCAACCAAAACTTGATTCTAACCATGAATTTGGCGAGGAATATTTATACTTACTTTAACATGCTGGAGTCATTACAATTTCTAACAATTCCCAAAATAACACCCACTTTGTTCTTCCCTAAATTATTTCTGGTTTCTTGAATATAATCCCCGCCCTTATACATACAGATAAGGATTTCCAGAGTATCTGCAACACACCAAATGAGGGATTTTCACTGTAATCGTGAACCTCCTGCAGTAAGATTTCATAAACTTTCAACCGTTTAGGTATTACTGTTGTACCGGGCATTCCTTGCTTTGCTGGTAACAAAAATATTAAATAAAAAGCATAACTTGAACATTTGATAATGGAAATTGTTGTGAATACGAATAAATGTTATATTGCTCAATTCAATGAAAGCTTGTCGAAAACGTATGCACGAATTATACAGGTGAAACAATTGTTCCATATAAACCTGCGATAATAGTAAAGAGATTGTAATATTATGTTTAGTGATTAAAATTCCCTTCAGAGAATATAAATAGGATATAAACATGGAACTCTTTAGGGTTTCTGAGATCAATACCCAGTCTGGAAAATTAGCACAACAAGCGAACCGATCCGCAGCAGTTTTCTTTGAAAATGACTATCAAGACAGAATTTATGTAAAGAAGAAACACTTGCAAAGAGAGAGCTTATCTCCAGAAGAAACGCTTATCTCCAGAATTTATCTAAAGAAGAAACACTTGCAAAGATAGAGCTTATCTCCGGAAGAAATCCGGCAAAGGTCCGATCTGACCGACTAGTTGCCACTAATCGATGCAAACCCTGTATCACTATTCACTAATCGCTGAAGCAAATCGACTAATTTTATGTCTTAGAGAAAAACTACATTCATTATATTATTGTACCTCACATGCTTAAGTATTCCTTATAATTGTTATTCATAATTATTGATAAATTTGGAATATTTTTTATAATTTATAATTATATTTATAAATTAGAATATCTACTTTTTTATATATATATATATATATATATATATATATATATATATATATAGATAATAATTTCAAAATAATATAGCTTATTACTATATTTAATATTTATAATATTGAGGGACAATTATGAATCATATTTACAAATTTGAAATGCACAACATATTTATGTTAATTAGCATTCAAATAATTGCACAATTCACATTTAATTGTTATTCACAATTACTATTTATAATTATTTATTATATTTATAAGTTTGAAATATTTATTATATATATGAATTGCAGATGGGTAATTAATTGAGCGGAGAGGCTCATTTTACAGCCCAATACAGCCCAGTATGGTGTGTAACTCTGTCAGTCTATCATCAAAGTTGAAATTTTGCTAAAGTTGAAATTTTGCCATATCTGCCTAAATTAAACTGGACCGCAAAAAACACTAACTATACAACCTTATTAAATTTATAATTTATTTTCTCACTTAACGAAAACAAATCATTTAGAAAAAATAAAAATTAAAAAATCAATAATCAAATCACCGACGATTAATTAACAAAAACAAATCATTTGAAAAAATTAAAAATTAAAAATTCAGTAATGAAATCACCGACTATTTCCCGTCAAATTTTATTCCTTTGTGCCAACTAACATTCAACGGATCATTAAAAAAAATCCAACAAATATGGGGCCATCGTTCCTTGTTCTTTTCCCATCGTGCCAACTAACATTCAACCGATGAAATATAATATTACGGATCATTAAAAAAAAATCCCACAAACATGGGGCCATCGTTCCTTGTTCTTCCTGTAAACCAAAAGTTTGTCTCGGACTTTATGATTTCGATGAAGAAACCGTTCACTTTGATGTGACTTGAGCATTTGCCTATGAAATCGATCACTGCATGCTCGTGAGCTCGCTTTTATCCTGAAATATGGATTAATATAGTGTTGTTCAATTATTTTAATTGAATTATTTTGTTGCTGATTTGTACGACGATAGACTTTAAGTATTTCACTTTTATTAAATGTTATTAAGAGACTTAGTAGACTTATTACATGTCACCAAGGAGGTATGGGCACTAGAACATAATGAAGTATGACCCGTGTTAAACCCGCAAGTACTAGCGGGTCTTGGTGAGTTCTATATCGAGCCAGGTCACTCTCTTAGAACCCGCATTTAAGATTCAAATTTTGCGGGTATTTTATAGAACTCATTTACTCGTATAAGACCCATGGGTATTCTATTCTATAGGACCTGAATAGAACCTGTCAAGCCTCAACAGGCACAAAATGTTCAATTCTTTTATTTTTGTTTTTGTTTTTTTATTTTTTCTTTTTTTGGAAATGAGGTGATGTATATGTGGCATTCCAATTAGACTTATACCATCTAGCTCTTTCAAATACCTACTTCCTTGAGGTAAACATCCCGCCACTACCAATGGCTTCTTTGCAACTCTACCCTTGTGAATCAAGGTCTCCATGGCTTATTGACTAGATGACTTTACTGTGCATTTGTTCTAAAACTTAAAAGCATATAGTTATTCACTTTGTGTGTACCATCCATGTCCATAGTGCTTGAAACCCTCCTGAATTCTAACCAAAGATTTTCAATTTCTTTTTGTTATAATTCTTTTAATATTTGTATAGTAATGCACTTGTATCTACCAGCCAATGGGCTTTATTTCTTTGCACCACCACCTTCCTAGAAAGGAAATTACCTCTTTGGAAGAAAGTTACATGCTTGCTAAATGTCAGTTATGCTCCAAAATAAAGTGACGGATCAAGAATGATCCTTTGACTCAAATTAGTTTCAGAGGTGGGTGTACATGCTTTTCTATTATGGTGCAATTTTGACCATACCCGTCACTCAATTGAATGACCTTTAAGCTTGCATTATTGGGGTCACATGTCCTCTTTGCTAGCAAACTTTTACACATGAGTTTGATTTAAATTTAGAGTAGAGTTTTCTTTTATTGTGCTCTTTGTTGGTAGATGCATTATGCATTCCTGCATTCCTTTTATAGTTTTTGATGCATGTTAACTTATTTTGGTCATTTGTGGATTTTAATCAAATTTCAATTTTTGTACAGCTTGCATACATTTTTCTCAAAGTCCCTCCTAAATTTTGTAGAAAAGTGTCAATCTAACCTTCCTCCTTTGAACTATGTTTAACGTCCCCTATCTAGTATCAACATCTTCTCTCTAAACTTCATCACCGCTTTATCTTTCTCCTGCTTGGTGAAGTTTGACAGTTTATGAACTTTATTCATTTCCTGTTGTGGTGGTTTTGGTGGCAGCCCCTCATCTTATTTTTGCTTCTATAGGCCCCCTTGTATGTGCTTATTTTGAAGAATGTAATCTCTAGTCCCTTCGACCTAGTTTCATCACTGTGAATGTAATATCTAGTCCCTTTTGTGCTTAAAATTTACCATATTTTAACGTTTTTTTTGTATTTTGACGAGTCTTATAAGGGTCATTCCTGAGTCTTATACAAGTTTATGAGTCAATGACGTGACGAGTCTTATACGAGTATGAGTCGTCCAACATTGCTACAACACATAGGGTATTTTACGACAATATTTGAGACAATTTTTGGATAAATTGTCTTAATTTGACACAAAAATAAAAACTTATATATTGTCTTAAATGTTATCTTTAAGCGAGCATCTTAAATTATTGTCTTTATAGAGACAATAAAGAATTATATTTGAAGACAATATAATATCACTTTTGCTTCTTTAAAGACAATATAAGAAAATGAATGCACAAAAATATCACACCATTGAAATAAATCAATATAAAAAAGTTTAATTAAAAATAAACTACAATATCATTGATTAATTCATGTTAGGGCACAGTAGAATCGAACCACGAACCTCCTTCTTATAAGGCAAGTGTTCTGCCATTGAACTAACACCCTTTAAAGAATTATGTGATGATATAGGCATTGATTTTAAAAAAATGCTTGATACATAATGACATAATATTTATAAAATCTATAATCGCACAACCCCTATTTCTAACTTAATAAAAAATAATTCAATAGAGTTAGATCAACATCACACCCATGTGGCATGACCCGCACAACAATAATTACAAACAAATTAATCTAGTAATACAAAAAAACAGTAACTAGAATTAGCACAAGCTGTTAAAATCTTGCCACAACTATTGAATGGTTTCTATTTAGTGTGTTTCCATTGTTGATCTCTTTCTCTAGTTCCTCTTTGTCCACACCATTGGTTAAAATATTATATTGAAAAAAGATAAGAAAGGAAATTTTCTGCAACTTGGTAAAGCAAGGAAAATCTTTAAATTGATTATCTTTGAAATCTGGTTAACAAAAGAAATCAACAACGACGTGTCTACACAATCTAGATTGCATATTTCATATAAAAAAAATTCACCTCAAACTCGAAATACCATTTTTAAGGGACATCCCCAGATAAAGCATTAGCATGTCAATTTGTAGGAAATTTGGAGAAGGTTTTAGCCATTTTAAATCATGTTCTATTGTTCATCTGCTTATATATAAATGAGGCAAATGTCCAAAGAGAAGAGAAGAACATCTTAGGATTCTATCGCATGCTTAAAGAAACTCTTAGATCATCCCAAAAAAAGCCAAAATAGAAGAAGGATCAATGGGGGAAAAGGGGGAACTGAATGAGGAGTGGACAAGTGGGTTGTTGGCACAAAAATGACAATAGGGAAGAGACCTTGGGGTTCAGGCTCAAGGGGAAAACAAGGCTCTGTTGTAGTCTAGCACAACGCCGACATTTTCACCTTACCCGGAGGGCAAGGAGTCTCAGCCGAGGCATGCCACGACTGAAGTTAGATGGAGCAGGAGGGGTATCGAGGAAATGTAAATAACATACAACAATAGCTCATCACACTCAATTTGTTGTACTATCTAAGGTTGTCATTCTGCTCACGCCATCGCAATAAACTACCTAGTTATTGATCATTCATTTAAAATTTTAAATAGCCCATCAAGAACACAATAATACAATATGGAACCCAAAATGCTTCTTTCATTAACTGGAATATAAGAGAGTACATGACAGAATATAAAAGGGTCAAGGCCCGTTCATCAAATACTGAAAGAGTACTTTTCATAGAACACAACTGACAAGAATGGACATAAGTAGAGTCGAAGACAGTCCTAGCTCTTCCGTAACCAATCCAACTCTCAAGATCCTACCCTTGCTCACCCACTTCATCACCAACCCCTTCCTCATGATCTCTTTTGCTTTTTATCCTTTGTTCTACATTCCCACTGCCAATTTCATTCGGTTGAAGCTGCCCTCATCTGCCTTCTATTTCCTTGCTCAGCTGCTTCTGTACTCTTCTGCCACATTGTCACAACTTCCCGTTCACTCCCAGTTCCCATCCCTTTCCTTTGGTTGTCAGCTCTGCAACCCAAAAAGTTGTTCCCCCCCATGTTCTTGACCTTTCTTCCCACCAAAATCCAAAACAAAGGCCCTAACAGGCGCTGACTACAGTTCTTTGAATCATCCCCAAGCTAATCTATCTTCAATGTTGTTAGCTCTATTGTTGCTCCTGGCAGGGTCTGTCGTTATTATTTGTTGTTGTGTTGGTTCCTCCTCTTGCGGCACTGTTTCTTCTTCCCTTGGGTGTGTTGGTCCTGCTTCGTGTGGGGCTGCTTCTGCTACATTTTGGCCCTTCTTTCCCAAACGAAGGCCCCAACTCAGTTACTGCAAAAATCGTTTCTTGGTGGAAGCAGTTATAATCTTCCAATGTCGTATGCCAGACGCTTGTGAGGGTTTATGTCTATTGGAGAGATTTGGCCACTGATGTGTACTTTGGTTGCTCGAGCCGGGCATTTTGCAAGGTGCTCCATTTTTTCTTCAACATCATCACATACCTCCCACGGTGCTCTTACATGTTTACGGACCAGTGACCTCAGATCACGAATTTTATCTTTTGTTTCGGCCAATTCCATCTTAATTTGTTGTACCTTGTCCTCGAGAGAGACAATCTCATCATCGATTTGCTACAGCTGGCCTTTGTCCCTATAGGTCTTTCGATCAGCGATGCATTGTTGGAGTTGTTGGCAAAGTGGATAGATTGGCTGGTTTTTCATGGACAAGCTGCCTGACCAATCATTAACTTGCTCCAATAGCACATAACCATCTGTCAGGGCATCAGTTAGCAAGCTTTTAGTGCAGTAGAAGTGTTGAGTTTATGCTTGATCTCCATGATGTAGCTTGTAGTTGGATTGGGAAATGCTGCTCTGGCCATATCTAAACTCTTCTTCAGCTCCTTGTTGGTGGCCACAAGTTCTGTGCATGATGTCTGAATATGGTCACAATAGTTGGCCAAAATGATCGCTAAAAAATCATCAGGTTCTTCAATTATTAAATCAACCACAATTGGCCAAAGTGCTCTTAGCTTTGATGTCACCTGCTTGACTTGCGATTGTGTTGTTGATTGTTATGTCAGAGATGATCTCGCTCAATTGTGATAGTGACAATTTTTTTCTTCTCCTGTTCATGCTCGGCAACCATGTCATTGTTTCTCTGTTTATCCCTCTGAGCTTCCCGTTGGATAAATCGGAACAGTTATGTAGATGACCAATGCTGAAGGTTCTTAGGTTTCATTGTTGATCGGTCCAGGAAGTTTCTTTACAGGGGTTGGCCGCTAGCAATGGATTTTTCTGAGTGGCCTTGTGGGGAAGTTGCAAGCTGTGTGGTTTCAAGAAATTCGGAAGCAGGAGGGATAATTACTCACTCTGGAACCACCGGGAGATTTATAGGAAATGAGGCTTCAATCAGTTCGATCACAATGGAGTGTGGTTTTGATGTGATTGGTTGTTCACCTGGGAGTTGGCCCATTCCTAGCAGTAAGGATACTAGGGATGTTTGAACAACAGTATGGCATTCACCTGGAGGGACTATGTTAGATAGGGTCATGAAGGTGGAAGTTGTATGGGGGGATGGATCCCGCAACCTAGGTGAGACAGTAGAGGTAGATTGTGGGTTTTCTTCAACAATTGGGGAGGTCGATGCTGACTAGAGTCCATCTCCGGTGAGGTGCACAATAGTCACAACAAGCATTGTCTTTTGCTTTTTGGCCGCTGGTACCTTAGTACCTTTGGGCTGCCTGGGTTTGGGGATGGTTGGCTTTGTCTGAGAGTAAGGGCTATGATGGGGGATAGCCATAGCGAGGGGAGTAGTTATGATCAGATTGAACAAAGTAAACCCTTGAAAAGCACTGGACTGGGGAGTCATACATGTTGAATCGTGGAAGATGGAAATTGTCTACTAAATGGAGCTCATCTGTTGCTCCATTTGACAAACCATCGACTGTAATTCCTCCTCCGCAGACGACCCCTGGCCACGATCCGACCTCCGTGTGGAATTCCCCTTCTGTCAATGTGAACCACTAGGGCCTCATTTGAAAAGTCTCTGGATGGACGCATTATGGCTTGATATAAGTATGGCCATGTGTTACCCCAAACCAGATTTAGTGCGAGTAGTTATCGAGCAATCCCTTGGGGATTCTTTGCGTCACCCTTATTGTGGCAACAATCTTCTGGTACCAGTCCTTAAATCATACTTCATTGATCTCTTTGCTGCTAAGGTCCTTGGACGTCCTCCATGGTGTGTATATGAGCGTCAGTGGTTGCTCATCTATGATTTCCACTAGGTTCCTCCCTGCTGGCACGCACCATTTCCACATCACCAAAGTCATAATCAAATACCCGAAAATGAAATTTTTGGTTCATCTGTATGGATCCTCGCAAGCTTCAAATAACTCATTCAGTAGAAATGTTGATCGGTTGAGCGAAATTCCTTCGCAACAGTGCTCGGCAACTGATATGGTGTCCAATGTGCACTCATTTCTAGAGAAATGTCTCATTACTTTCCCTGCAATGATGTAGCAAGTGAATCTGATGTGGTCCTTATTGATCAAATCTATTTTAGTGCCCTTGCCACTACGCTTGGTGTTATACTGACTGTAATAATCATTGTCCCCCTCCTTCTTGGCTCGCTTCGACCTGGTCTTGAACGCGGTCGAGATTTCATCTCCTGTTGGTGAGAGCCTAGTGAGGCATTGAATTTCCTCCACTTGAATTGGACATTATTTGTCTAACCAGAGTGAGCCACAATGCATCTTGCTCACCAAAATGTTAATGCATTTCATTGCAGTGAAAGACATTCCGAAAATCGACAAACTCCTCAAATTTATCAAAGTCGAACGCTGAAGTGACTGAGATGTTCCTTTGATATTCGTTGCCATTGTATCATCACCCTTCGAAACTTCTTCTGTATATAACTCTCACTTGAGCACTAGAAACTAGAAATAATTTGAAAGATCTTTGTCTACCAATGTTGCTTTATTATATTTCCCATACAATGATTCTATAACAGTATTCTGTCATCTAGCTTGTCTTCAGGAACTGAGATTATCTTCATCATACTTCTGCATTGCTGATATATGACAGTTACAGGGGGCTGATAGCGAGTGCTTGAGTAACTTTTTTGAGTTTCGAGCCGAGACTCGAAGAATTTTGTCACCTAAATTGGAACTTCTGAAAATTCCTATATAACCATGCAAATTAAGCAGACCAAATTCGACACTACATTTTTGACTAGACTCGCTAACTAATTACTACGACAACTTTACCTATGCATACTTGATCATGTTAACTGGTCGCTAGCTGAGTTGTACCTAACTTGGATGATGCATGATGGGAAAAGTACAAAGTGGAGTAGATGGGTAATAATGTGACCGTAATGGCGAATTTATTGGTTAACTCTTTCCATAACAGGAAAAGATTCTATGGAAATTTACCGGACAAGGGTATTATTACCTAATTATTACGGAAAACACTCTGAATACGATGGATAAGACTTGTGAAATGTGTGACTAACCTCCATGATGACTGTCAGTTGTGGTGAGGTGGCATAGGTGTCGCAACTGAGCTAACACGCAAGAATTATTATATGGAAAATAAAATAAAATAAAACTTAAACGGACTGACTGCTTGATTGTCTTATTCCTACTAACTCTAAACCTACCTATAGGCCCTTTTCAGAGATCTTATCAATTAGAATATTGGGTGTTGTACTAATGGAAAGGCTTCAAGCATGCGCTATTCGCCCATCCTGGTATCAATATTCCATCCAATTGCGCAAGTTTCAATGCTCCAGACTCCCTGATTTCCTCGACTATGAATGGACCAAGACAATGCATTTGCAACTTACCTGGGAACTTCTGAAACTTGATGTCTTATAATAAAAATTTTCCTCCAACTGTGAACAATTTTCTCTTATTGTGCCTGTCGTGCCATGCTTTTAGCCTTGTTTTCTCAATAGACTGGTGGAATTCAGCTAGAAATTTGGCTTCATCTAATTCCATCAATTCCTCCAACCACTTCTGTAGCGATGCATCATCTTTCATCTTTGTATCTTAAGCAATGAATATGCTCAGTGTTGCAAATTCAGCAGGTACCGTGGCTTCTCGTCCATATACCAATTGGAACGGTGTTTGCTTGTGTGATCGCTTGATTGTCATTCGCTACACCCATAACGTAGCTGGTACATGCTCATCCCAATTGTCTCGACTTGTCGAACATATCTTCGTTAGTCCCTTCTCCAGTATCTTTTTGAATGCTTCAACCATCCCATTAGCCTAAGGGTGGTATGGGTTGCTCTTATGATGTTGGACTAGGAAATTCTGCAGGAGGGATGCAACTATTTCATTTATAAAATGAGTCCCTTGTTCACTTGTTAGGATTTTTGGGCATCCAAACCTGGATATGATATTTTCAAAGATAAACCTTGTCATTGTGTCTGTTGTACAATATTTAATCGGTGCCACCTCTGCCCATCGCATGAGATATTCGGCAGCTGTGATGATATATCGTGCATGATAATGACATGTTGGTGGGTAGATCGACCCAATGAAATCAAATTCCCACTTTTCAAAGATCTACATTGTACATATTGGTTGTAGTGGTAATTCATCACGATGTAAAAGTTTCCCAACTCTTCGACACACATTGTTGAGCTCCAAATTGCCCTTTCCTTAGCAACTTTTCTCATCCATTCTTCTTTGAAAAATGCATCCTCATCATCAATTACCATTATACATTGCCTCAAGGAGAATATTTTAGTGATTTACATGTTATACTTTTATGTTTGCTGTTTGAATAAGTTTTTGTCTTTTAGCTACGAAACGCAGCCACATTCTGCAGCTAATCGGCTGTTCCGCAGCTACCTCCACGCTTTTGCAGGTTCCAGGTGTCAAGAGGGGAAAATGACTACATGGGAAGCTTGGAAAACATCAGGGCATGGATCGTGTCCTATTCACCTGGCCCAGGTCGACAAGGAAGACTTCGGTCAAAGGGAAGTCAAACATAGAAACCTAAGGCAAACAAGACTCTATTTTGTACATGTTTCTCAGTGATGGGATCCGAAGTAGTTTCTTGAGGCCACAGACTTCATCAGCCACTTGTGAAAACTGAATCCAATAGCCATTACCTTAGAATTATGTCTCCAACAAGGAAGAGAATTCCGTGGGCCTGTCTGCCTACGTGTTCTGCTATAGCTCATTTTTCTCCATAAAACAGTTGTATAATTTGTCTATAAATACCTATGTGAAGAACGCAGAACCAGTTCAAATTTGCTCATGTGTTAAGTTCATAGTACCGCTCTGTAGTTTTGAGAACTCATTCTCTGTTTTCAATATACAGACTTTGTGTTTCATGGATACGTGAAAGCATTTGTTGGAGTGTTGACTAAGTGCATATAACCTGAGCAGTTGCAGAGGGCCCCTGCGCTGCTTAAGGTTACAATTTATTTTGTTTTGTCTTTTATAATTGAGTTGTAAATTCACTCTATTTTTCCATGATGTTTATAGCCATTTGCTAACCTTGTTCATAATACAATTTTTACTATTTTCTTACTAACGCAGAACAACTTATTTCAATACAGAATAGTCTTTTGGTTTAATTTCTTTTCAGTTTCTTATCAGTAGCTTAAAGTTGAGTTCAGTAGTGTAGAGTAATTTATTTAATTTGTTGTTCATTAGTCTTTAGATTTTTAATTAAACTGATCAATGTCATTTTATTATTAGTTTAGTGACTCATGTTGTAGGTGAATGTTTCTAAAAGCTCTTCTAGTTGATGGTTCATCTTAAACTAAGTGGTGGAATATTTCACTTATGTAATGAGTCTTTTTCTGCATTTTTGTATTTATTTTCTCTTAGAACAATGAAGTATGGAATTCCTCAAAATGTTATCACAAGGAGGTTGTTCTCCCAAAATTGTGTAGCAGAGTTACAAAGCACTTCATTTAGTTTTTATAGTAGAGTAGTTGCAATTTCATTTTCAATCTTAGTTTTTCATTTAGTTTTGTTGCAATTTCATTTTTAGTTTTTCATTAAGTTTTGATTCTGCAATAGACTAAACAGTAGTTGTAATCTCATTTTCAGTATTTCATTTTAGTTTTGTTTTCATCATAGATAGCTGCAATTTCACTTTTAATATTTCATTAAGCTGATTAGACAGTAGTTGCAACTTCACTCTTAAGTTCCTTTAGTTCATGTTTTGGAAACAATAATAAGAGCATAAATAGGAATTCTGTTTTCCTCATAGAAAATTTTAGGGGCGAATTTTCGCCCTTTGGCGAAATTAAGGGGTTTTAAATTTTTAGTGGGCAAATATTTTGTATCATAGTACATTTTTACAAGTCGCCTCAACTAGCCCACCTTATTTTAAGGGAAAGTGTAAAAAGGGTAAATTTAGCCCTTGAAATTAGGAGTTACAACCTTCCATTCACCCTAATTTTCAAGAATAGGTTTTATTTAAGTGAATCCTATGGGCCAAATACCATATTTATAAAAGAGGTATGGTAAATTAATAAAAATATAAATAAATGAGAGGTATGGTAAATAAATAAAACATTTTTTATATTTACTCCATAAGTCACCTTATATACATGCAAGGGTGTAAACAAATAAAAATATAAATAAGGTGGATGTATGGTAAATAAATAAAACCTCTTTTTATACCTACTCAAAAGGTATAGTAAATAAATAAAAATATAAATAAATTAGACGTATGGTAAATAAATAAAACCTCTTTTTATATTTAATCTATAACCCTCTTTCTATTTATGAAGGCTCAAAAAAGAGGTTTTATTTAAGTGAATCCTATGAGCCAAATACCATATTTGTAAGAGGTGTGGTAAATTAATAAAAATATGGTAAACAAATAAAACATTTTTTTATATTTACTCCATAAGTCACCTTATATTTACGAACACTCAAAAAATGAATTATATTTAGGGGAAACCTATGGGCAAAATAATATGGGCCAAATACCATGGGCTAGATTATTATTAATACCACGCAAAAAAACATTATTAACCCTAATATTAGTATTAATACAAATAAAAATGGCACATGGTATTGACCCATGGTATTCACGTGGAATGTAGCCTATTTAAATGGGGGAATTAAACCAGCATAGATCCATCTTTACTCTGGATCTACTAAGCCCTAAGAGGGATCAAATATCGTGATATGCAAACTAGCATAGAGTGAAAAAATATTTGATCCCTCTTTGGTGGATCAAGAGTAAAAATGGATGTTGTAATTTAATGTATGTTAAACATTTTAACTTGGTTAAAATGGAAAATAAAATAAAAATCAATTATTAATTTTATTAATTTTTATAAATTACTAATAGTAATTTTTAAGCTCCAGGTTTATGATAACCCATGGTATTGACCCATGGTAATACCATGGTATTCATGTGAGCATAGACTATTTAAAGGGAAAATTCTATCATCTTAGATCCATCTTAATTCTGGGTCTACCAAGTGCTGAGAGGGATAAATAGATTTCATCCCCCTAGAGTGGTAGATGTGGAGTTAAGATGGATATAGGTTGGTTTTTATGATAATGAAGATATTAAATAAACTTAGGAAATTATATTGTAAAAATATCTTAAGGTGAATGGTTAAAGCTACATTTAGTCACTTCACAAAATTTAGTAAAAAATACCAATATCTTCATTAATATTGATTCTTAACTTTTTCTAATTTAACAAAAAAAATTCAAAACAATGAAACCTTATCACTCTTTCCGCATCACCCTCGCAGAAGATTTTTTACCATTTTTCAAACATTCTCAATATGATATCTTCATGAAAAAGTTTAGGTACTGATGTTGGATTAGTTGTTTGAAAAATAATTTGGTTTGTATAACCTTTCATCTTTTGTGGTATTCTTAGTTTGTCCTAATGATCTGTAGGGTTTGGAGCCACTGCACCATATTTTCCTAAAAGGTGGAGATTGTTCACCAAAAAGGAAATTAATCTACATGTTACAACGCTGTTAAAAAATGCGAGACCTATGAGGGTAGTGAATTATGCTAATAATCAATTTAGATTGGGAGAGACGTAATTAAATTTTATTATTTAATTGAAGATTTCCAATTAAAATAATAATAAATCTACATTTATATATTCATATATTGATTGGAAGGATTCTCACAATGGTCACTTCTTTCAATTAGATCCCCTTCAAGCCTTTGGGATACCTAATACTTTCTTATATAATATAGTTGGGGCTTGCTATTTGTTGGCGTGTTGGGGTAAACAAACTTGATGTGTTTTTTTTATCTCGCAGTTGGAGTCTATGGAATAAGAAAGAAATTTGATAACTTGAAAAAAGTGGTAGCTTGACAAAAGTTGTAGAGAAAAGATTAATTTCTCCTACCTTGACAGAACTCGTTGTCAATATCAACACCTACAAGAACTTTGTTGTGGAATATTATCAAAACTAATAGAAGGATATGAAAGAGTGTATTGTAAGAACCTTGACAAACATGGCCACTGAAACTTGGAACATTGTTTGTAGGAAGAGAAAATTATGTTTCTTTTTTCCAAACATGTATGTTAGTATATTACAGTTTAATGAATATGTTTTCTTATTATCATATATGGTTTCATACTTTAACAAAACATTCGCCAAGACTTCACAATATTTTATTATTCAGTAAAAGATTTGCCAAGATCTTACAACATTTTATAATTCAGTGAAAGATTCTCCATCACTGTACAAGATAATATAATCTGGTGAGAGATTCACCAAAAAAATATATATATACATATTATATTATTGATAAAATCCCCTCCCATTTTTCCTATGTATCGTGGGGATTAGCCTATTTATTATACATATAAATTTAGGGTGGTTCTTAAAATTTTCTTTCTTAACTAAACTTTACTTCCTAATCTGACTTTAAGCACTCTTAGTCCTCATTTCATTTCTTTAGCAGAAGGAGATTTAAGGTTTTTGTTAAATACATTGTACATCATTAGGGATTAAAGGATTAAAAACCCCAAAACAACTTAAAACTCAAAAACACTGAAGTAAGAAGGGCCATCTAGCACATATAGTGCACTACACTTCATCAGTTTGCAATACCTGGATTGATAATTTATGTAGAGCAATTTAGGACACTAAATTGAGCAAACATTTTGGTACCGTTGTCGCGGAAGTGTAACTAGGTAGCCTTATCTCTTACATTCATAAAAAGAAAAAAACAAAAACAACAAAAGAAAACAATGACATGCATAGAGAAAGAGATTCTAGGGGTAGATTTATAGCTAGGGGCAGAAGTTCGATTCCTACAACTTCACCTACTCCACCGAGAGTTAGAAAGGACACACCTCCATCACAGACTCATACTCCCAGCCATAGGATTCCTGGAATTCAAGGGGCAGAAACTCAATCAGAAGATTCTCCTACATCATCTACCAAAACAGTCCTAAGAGAAAAATTTTGAAACTCCAACAGCAGGGATAACCTTTTTCACCTCCATAGGAGAGCCTATTGTAGTTGAAGAACTAGGAATACCTAGTGAGGAAGAAAAAGTAGAAACTCCCTCTCATAGTCCATTAATAGAAGAACCAGAGGAAGAGAGAATAACCTTGCAGGTTGAGCCCTATATTGACTCTGAAGAAACTACAATGGAAGAAGAAGAACACGATGGAGAATTCTCACTGTTTAGAGGAGGGGGTAGAGGGAGAGGTAGAGGAAATAATGGAGGAGGTAGAGGTAATAATGGAGGAGGCAGAGGAAATAGGGAAGTAGATAACTCTTTTGGATTCCCTATAGTGGATGAGGAAACACATACCACAATGAAAAACATCTTACCATCTGTCCTCCCAAACTTTTATGGGTTGAGATGTGAGGATCCTGAAACATTTTTGTTTGAGTTTGAAGTCTTGTGCAGAACTTATGACTATTTAGAAGACTCTCAAAAACTCAAATTCTTCCCTTCAACACTAAAAGGGGCTGCTTTGAAATGGTTCATGGGGTTAGTCACTCAATCCATTAGAACATGGAATGACATGAAAAAGGCATTTTTGGATAGATACTTGGATTATTGTATGCCTACCAATCATAAATATGAGGTGTTCAAAATGATGAAAAAAGAGGATTTGCTTGAGAGATTCAACTATAATTTGAAAAGAGCAAAAATGAACAATTTAGATTAAGAAAATTTGAAAGCTCTTTTGTTAAAGGCCATTAGAGATGAGTGGATAGATATCCTTAACATGATGGGGAAGGGAGATATCTCTCAACTTCCATTGAGCGACATTGTAGAACTATGTGTTCATCTCTCAAGAGGGAAATCTAAAACCGGGAAAGGGCCGAGAGATCCTTCTCTTGTTAAAGCAAACAAATCTGCAACTGGATCTGTAAGTAGGGCAGAAATTGGCTATATGCTTGATGAGTTCAAAACTGACATTTTAGGGAGCCTTAGTGAGCAGCTAGACACCCTTAAAATTCAAAACAAGAAGAAAATAGAGCCTGATGCTTTAGCCATCTTTTGTCCAAAATGTAGAAAGAAACATGCTCTAAGGGAATGCCCTTTAGATGCAAAAATTGTAGAAACTTGTATGATTTGTTCAGAAAATCATGAGACCAAGGGTTGTCCCTCAATCCCATGTCTTAAGGCTATCTTTCAAGAGGAAACAATCCCAAATTCTGCAGAACCTCTTTGTTTTGTTACAAGAAGACCTTGGCAGGGGCCAAAAAATCAAGGATTTAACAATCCAATGTATCTTCAACCCCCACCAAATTGGAATTCTTGGCAGCAACCTTGGCCTCAACCTCAATCTCTGTATCAATCTCAACCATGGGTGCAAGGGATACAAAATCCTTATGGAAGATTTGCTCAATATTATCAATATCCTCCATCCTATCAAAGTTATCCTCCCCCACAAAATCAACAGCAAAATCAGCAACCACAACTTCAAAATCAGAACCGTCAACTTTCATTACCCTTTCCACAACAACCTCCACAACAAAGTCAAAATATTCAACTCTTGCTTCCATTTCAACAAAAACCAAATTAGCTACTTGCCCAACCATTGCCAAACCCCAATAATAAAAACCCTCAGAATGCTTACATGGTAGAAGGACAACAATTTCCAACTTACATGATTACTCCTCTAGATCTTAATGATGTTCAACTTAGATCTGGTAGGATATTAGAAAAGGAAAAACCTTCTATATTCATTCAAGAACAAGATATATCTGAGAAAGACTCTCTAAAAGTCAATAAAAGTTTTGACGGAACATCCCTCCAAAACCAAAACATTGAAAAAGAAAAACAAAAAGAATCAATAAACACAACTCCTATCATTGAGCAACCAATATTTACTTCTACACCTCCTTTTCCTGAGAGATTACAAATTGATAGAGGGGTAGAGAAATAGATCTTGTTGCCCAATTATGACTTTATAGATGAATTGAAGAATGTATGTATCAAAATTCCTTTGTTACAAGCCATTAGAGAAATTCCTATTCTAGCCAAGACAATAAAGGAGTTGAGCATTAAAAGACCAGGAAGGAAACCAGAGAGAAACAAAAAGAATTCACCAGGTAGGAAAGACAGTAGACATCATGATGGGAAAGATTTCCATGCAGAAATATGTGGATCAAGGAAGTACAATTGTCAAAACACATATAAATGGAATTGAAATTCCAAACACATTGATTGAATTAGGGGCAGCAGTAAGCATTATAGTAGACAAACTATGGAACAACTTAAACTTCCTAATCTTCTTTACACACCTACCTTGCTAGAACTTGCAGATAGATCAGTAATCAAACCAGATGGTTTGCTAGAAGACATTTCAGTATCATTAGATTCTTGGGAATATCCTGTTGATTTCATGATTTTAACTCCCAAGAATAATCCAGGAGGACACCCACTCATATTAGGAAGACCTTGGCTGGCCATAGCTGATGCTTTTATTAGTTGTAGATCCGGTGACATGTATATTTCTGATGGTAATTCAACAAAGAAATTTACTTTGTATCCTTCAGCAAAATCAATCACAGAAATACATGACAAGGAATGGATTGATAATGAAGATGATATTCAACCTCTCTTTACTATGTCAGAAATTAGTGAAGATAGTCAAATTTTGAACACATTGGAAAATTTTGAAACATCTTCAAAATATGATCATGCACAATTCCAAGAAAAATCTAATGTTGAATACTTGTCATCTAGGCAGATGTCTCTTTATTCTATGGAAGAGTTTGGTAGCTTTACAATTAAAATTTTTCCAGGTAGGACATTGAAGATAAACAAAAACTTGGAGAAACTATAACAAGAAGAGCTAACCAAAACATTACAAAAACATTCTACTACATTTGCATGGGAGTACACCAACATGAAAGGTATTGATCCTAAGACTTGTATTCATCATATCTATATTGAAGAAAACAGTAGACCAATCAAACAACCTCAGAGAAGAATGAATCCAAATCTTAGGGAATTTGTGAAAGAAGAGCTCCAAAAATTACTCAATGTAAACTTCATTTACCCAATTTCAGATAGCCAATGGGTTTCTCCTTTGGTAATTGTGCCTAAAAAGAATGGTAAATGGAGGGTGTGCATTGATTACTGAGAATTGAATAAAGAAACCTTGAAAGATCACTTTCCTTTTCCCTGTATAGATTAGGTATTAGATACATTAGTAGGTAAGAAGTATTTCTCATTCTTGGATGGTTTTAATGGTTATAATCAAATTCAGGTAGCACTTGAGGATCAGAATAAAACCACATTTTCTTGTCCATGGGGAAACTTTTGCCTACTGAGTACTTCCTTTTGGGTTATGTAATGCACCTGCAACATTCCAAAGAGAAGTACTAGGAATTTTTTCTGATTTAATACATGATTGTGTAGAGGTGTATATGGATGATTTTACAGTCTATGGTAACACATTTGAAGAAGCTTTGGAAAATTTGGAAAATGTCCTTAAAAGATGTAAAGAAACAAATCTTTCACTAAGCCATGAAAAATGCTTTATGATGTTTACAGAAGGTATTGTTTTAGGACATCACATTTCAGGAGATGGGATTAAAGTTGACAAATCTAAAGTTGAAGTCATCTCTAAGTTATCAATTCCAAGTTGCCAAAGGGATGTTAGAAGCTTTCTAGGATTTACAGGATACTATAGAAGATTTATAGAAGACTTCACTAAAATAGCATCTCCACTCTTCAAGTTGCTTACAAAATATTGTGAATTCAAGTGTGATCCGAATCGGATCCATAAACGACTGTTAAAGAACCATGACCGAATCGGGATGAACAAATCCTTGAAATCCAAAACAGCAATCAAAAACACCCTGAACCAGTGGCCATGGCAGCCGGTGTGGAACGACGAGGACCTCAGTCAAAGCGTGCTGACCGAGGCCCATGGAGACTGCGCAGGAGGTCAAAATAGCCCCTGGGAGCCCCGGAATGGGAAAAGGAGCTGATTTTCGATGCGCATTAGCGCTTAGCGCTAACATGCATCGCTGGGCAAACAGGGCTGAAATGGTAGAGCTTAAGCACTCGGTCAAATTGGGAGCCAGAGGACCGTGGGCGGAAAAAGGTAAAGCGCCATCATATGAAGGTGACCCACAACCGAGAAACTGGAGGGTTTACCTGGGCACCCTTGAATGGTAAGCGGTTTTGGAGAAAACGGAGCGAGCACCCTCAGCGATCGACGCGTGGCAGCAGAGGTGAGAGAAAAACCGCCGCGATCACGCGTTATCAGTCGAGCAAGTCAACCGCACTCGACGTGCGAATGACGTTGGATCTGGAGGAGCCCAAATCAGACGGCTGAGATTGCGTCCGATAGACAGAGCGGAATTGACAGGGAATTAAGCCGCGATCTAAGGGGATTTGAGATCCGTTGACCGCCACGATGGAGGAAGAAACAAATCGACAAATAGGCTGGCACTGTTTTGATGGGGACGCATGGCTACTTCTCGAGCGTTCATGCTAACACTGAACAAGGAATACCAAACACGCAGGCGACAGGCGAATCAACGCAGGCGGGAGAGGAAACGAACAGGCATGGAGGTCGAATGGCTAAAGCCATGAACAAAGACAGTGAACGGGATCGGAAGAGAGATTCAGATTGAAGAGTCCAAGGGACCAAGAGAGACAGTGAACAGTGAACCCTGAGAGGAGGACTGAGCATAGAGAGTAGTAAAGCCAGGCAGAGGAGATAGAGGGTTGAGCTGACCATAAGCAGCATCGAGCACCAGAGAGCTTGAAGAATCAAGCCTTCCCATAGAGGAATCTATTCAGATTGAGCATCACAGTTGGCTCTTCCACTGTAGACCAAGGGTCACAGAGCTGGTAGGAAGAACAAGACTCTGTGTACTCCAAGTGGCTTCGGGAATCCAAGAACGACCCTGCCAAGCAAAATCTGCTTCAGGAGAACTCATATTGAGTCCCTTCATTGTAATTTCTTTGCTGAAAGACATAATAAACAAGGTCACCATTGAAGCTAGACCAGAGACGTAGCCCTGGAGAATAGGGTGAACTCCTTATTAAAACGTGCTTGTGTCTTTGTGTTGCTTACTGTATTTCTCTGCTGTCTTTCCCTTTATTTTCTGTGTATTGGCAATCTGATTGATCCGTTGCTTCAATAACACAGAACACACACACCAGCACATGGGTCTGTAATACCTTTTGTTTAATAAATCTTCACTGAGGTCACTCATAGGGTGATTATAAGATCAAGTGGTATTAGAGCTTTAGGCTGTAAGGTTAGACAAGCTTGTGTTGATTTAGCTGTGAATGCTCACTAGATCAAAGCTCAAATTAGGAGAAGGAGAATTGGTGGAAACTAATCCTGAAATTGGGAGAGTCTATTCTTGAAAGACAATGTCAGAAGAAGGTTCTGTAGGGCTAGACTCTCAATTCCTAGAAAGTTTCTTAGCTATAAAGTCCATGGTGGAAGAAATGTATAGGGACTTTAGAAAGCATAAGGGTGAAGATTCATTAGGCTCTAAGCAAGATAAAGAAGAAGATGAATCTCATTCCCATGACCACACAAAAGGAAAGGGGAAATAAGAAAGCTTCCCTACACCTCCTAGTAGCCCTGTGCATAATAAGAAAGTGTCTTTGATTAAGTTAGTTGTTAAATTTGATTTGCCCATATATGATGGAGAGTTAAATGCTGAAAACTTGGACAATTGGATAAGACAAATTGATGTGTATTGCAGAGTACAAAATATAGACTCAAACAAGAGCAAGATTCAGCTGGCAAGCCTTCGCCTAGGAGGCACTGCCTTGGTATGGTGGGAAGGCAGAACCCAAGTTGATATGAGGAAGCATGGTAAGGCCATCTCTGTCTGGAGTGACTTTGTTACTGCAATCAAAAAGCAGTTCTATCCATTGGCCTACATGCAACAAGCCATGATGAGCTGGCAAACTCTTTGGCAGTTGAAAGGGAAAAGTGTACAAGGGTATACTCAAGAGTTCAGAAAGAGAGAATTGATGTTGGGTATTTCATTAGACTCACCAGAAACTCTTTTGAAGTATATTGGTGGTCTACACAGCTACATGAGGCACACTATCCTCATGTTTAATCCCACTAGTATAGATGAGGTATCTGTACAAGCTACTCATCTGGAAGCTAGAGGAAAGAATGGAAATCCAGAATTTGGGGGATCATCCCAACCCACTGTAAACAAAAGCAAGGAGAAAAGAAAGCAGAAGTGGAAAGCAAGGAAGGATAACACTACACAGAAAGGAAAAGCCTCATGCACCCACTGTAAAAAGGAGGGGCATGATGATGAGCACTGTTGGATTCTGCATCCAGAGCTGAGACCTAAGAAGTCTGAGGGAAAGAAGAAGAAGATTGTTGCAGCTATTCAGAAGGATTTGGGATCAGACTCGGGAGATGAAACAATCATAGCAGCCACAGGTATAAAGGGTAAGAATTCTGAAGCATCTACTAGTAATTCTGCTCAATCTGTCATTGATGAAGAACATGAGAGAAAAAGGAATGAGCTTTTCCATATTCGAGTTGTTTCCAAATATCAAAATATTGATACTTTGTTTGATAGTGGCTCACAAGTAAATCTGATTTCTGAAGCAATTGTAAAGAAATTGGGATTAGGAACTACACCTCATAAGAAACCATACCCATTAGGATGGTTGAATGATAAAGCACAACTACAAGTGACTAGACAGTGCAAACTCAAGTTTTCTTTTGGGTTAGCATTTGTAGATGAGGTTGACTTAGATGTAATTCCTTTGGATATATGTGGAATTGTTTTAGGAAGTCCTTACTTGTATGAAAGAAAGTTTATTTTCTATAGAGCCGAGAACAAGTATCTTCTTGTTAAAGATGGAATTGAATACTTTGTAAGAGCTCATAAGCTCAAGAACAATTATACTCTCATAAACTCAGGACAGATGAAAAGAATGATAAATTCATGCAAACAGTTCTTACTAATGGTTGTAAAGGAAAAGAAAACTGATAAAACCAATGTATTTGAGGGCTGTAATTCTAATCAGAAAGCTGATATAGAAAAGATTGTTTCAGAGTATGATGTCTTATTTCAAGAACCTCAAGGTTTGCCACCCAAAAAGGAATAGAACATGATATTATTTTGTAGCAAGATGTTCCTTTGCCTAACATTGGGATGTACAGGTTATCTGCTTTAGAGAATGCTGAAATCAAGAAATAGGTGCAGGAGTTGCTCGAGAAAGGGTTCATCAGGCCTAGCACATCACCATGTGGGTCACCAATCATTTTGGTGAGAAAGAAAGATGGCTCGTGGAGAATGTGCATTGATTATCGAGGACTGAGTAAAATAACAGTCAAAAATCGTTATCCCCTTCCTCGCATAGATGATCACTTAGATCAATTAAAGGAAGTTGTTTATTTCACCAAGCTGGATTTGCACAGTGGAGACCATCAGGTCATAGTTGCAGAGCAAGATGCATGGAAGACTGCTTTCAAAACAAAGCGCGGATTGTATGAATGGCTGGTTATGCCTTTTGGCTTGACCAATGCCCCTGCTACTTTCATGAGATTAATGAATGATGTGCTCAGACCTTTTCTTGATGATTTTGTTATTGTGTATCTGGATGACATTCTGATTTTTAGTAAAACATGCGAAGAACATTTAAAGCATGTTAAGCAGACATTAGATGTTTTGAAAAGAGAAAAACTTCATGTTCAACTCTCCAAATGTGAATTTGGAAAAACCTCTCTAAATTATTTGGGCCATATAGTAGGGGGAGGTGAATTGAAAATAGATCCCTCTAAAGTGGCAGTCATTGTAAACTGGCCTAAACCCAAGTCTGCTACAGAAGTGAGAAGCTTCTTAGGAGCAACACAGTATTGGAGGAAGTTCATTTCAAATTTTTCCTCAATTGCAGCTCCCTTACATGCTTTGATAGGATTGAACAAGGTGTTTCAGTGGGGAGGCAAAGAGAAAAAAGCCTTCGACACCTTGAAAGAAAAAATTAGTACAGCACTCGTACTAGCACTGCCAGATCTACAAAGACCATTTGAGATCCAAACTGATGCCAGTGACTATGCCATGGGAGCAGTGTTGACACAGCACGATAAACCCATATGTTAACATTCTGAGACTTTTAATCCTGCAGTAGTTAACTATCCTACATATGATAAAGAATTGTATGCATTAGTTCAGAGTGTGAAAAAGTGGAAACATTACTTAATGGGCAAAGAAACAGTAATACATACTGATCATCAGCCACTTCAATATCTACACTCCCAAACTAAGTTGCAACAATCAAGACATTATAGATGGATGGGTTTTCTACAACAGTTTCATTTAGTCATCATATATAAAAAGGGAATACATAACAAGGTTGCAGACATGTTATCTAGACCCATTATAAATGCATCTACCATACTTAAGCATCATTCTGTGCTACATGAAAGCTACATAGAACAGTATGCTCAAGATATGGACTTTAAAGATGTATATGCAACTTTGAGTCAAGGCAAAAGAGTAGAAGAATTGGACTATCATGTAAAGGACTGACTCTTATATCATTGTGGGAAACTCTACATTCCACAAACTGAGAGAGCAGAGATAATTAGGGAAGCACACACTTCTCTGATATCAGGTCACTTTGGGGTAAGTAAAAGAGTTGCATAGCTACAAAGGTTCTGTTATTGGCCAAGAATGAGTGAGACAGTTTCTAGATATGTAAAGGGGTGTGCTATGTGTGCTAAAAGCAAGCCCAGCAACAGAAAACTAGGCTTGTACACTCCATTTCTAGTTCCTTCTCACCCTTGGGAGAGCATTCCCATGGATTTTGTTGGAGGACCACCTAAATCTAGGAAAGGTCATGATTATCTATATGTTGTTGTGGATAGGTTCAGCAAAATGTGTATTTTGATACCCTGTAGTAAACAGATTAAAACTGAACAAACTGCAAAACTATTCTTTGAACACGTATGGGTTCATTTTGGATTACCCACTTCCATTATATCTGATCGAGACACCCGATTTGTGGGAAAGTTTTGGTCCAGTTTGTGGGAACTAATGGACACCAAATTAAATAAAAGCACAACTTTTCATCCATAAAAAGATGGCTAGACAGAAGTAGTTAACAGGACAGTGATCCAGTTACTGAGAGGATATTGCAGCAAACACCCTAAGCTTTGGGATGAACACTTATGTTATGTGCAGCATGCTTACAACAGAGCCAAACACTCTTCTACCCAGAGATCTCCTTTTGAGACCTACTTTGGTTTCATACCAAGGTCTCCCTTGGATTTTGTCTTTGGAAAAGATACCATGGTTGATGGACACAGTGATGTGGACAAAGCGACTAGGTTCATTGAACAGATCCAGGAGATCCATCAGGTAGTACAGGAATAGCTGGAAAAGAGCCAGGCCAAGTACAAGGCTAGGCATGATAAGCATCGGATGGAGCATAGTTTTCAAGTTGGAGACCAAGTTTGGCTGTATATCAGCAAGGACAGGATGCAAGGTGAAGGTAAGAAGCTAAAACCTATCAGGTATGGACCTTCAGGATTTTGAGAAGATTGGTGA